>LR990253.1:7500-2407500 GCA_905147385.1 Limenitis camilla | reverse complement strand
TTTTGTCTGGAACAACAAATTTGGCTACATTTTTTTTCCTTTAGGGGAAACAGCTATCTCTCGGCAACGCCTTGTATGTCTGCATGCTAGAATGCTTATCTTATGCTTGTCTGGCCATATGCTACCTAGCTCATACCATAGCTTGTATGCTTGCATAATGGCGTGTTTGTATCATTAAATACTTGTATGCTTCTATCCTTGTACATCTGTACATTTAATTCATATTCATGTGTATTTATAACTACCTACGTCTTGTATGTTTGTTTGCTTTAATGATATGATTGTATATCAAATGTTCATATGTTAATATCCTTGTATACCTTTATATGTCATTCAGGACTGTAGTTTTTTATCAGTGGAGATTACAACAAAGATTCTAATATTTTTATAAATTAGATTTCTCTGGCAACACTTACTAATGACTATAAAACAAGTTATAAATTAGTTTAGCAATTAAGAAAATAGTCGAACTTTCTCTACCAAGTTCAAAGATTTCGAGACTTAAAAAGAATTTATTTACATGTTCACTTTCTCAATGACTCAGTCTATTCACTAACTCAAATATTCATGATACAAGCACGCATTCATTTGTTCATACCAGCCTTCCCTTCTCAGGGGTAGGTTCAAATCGTTCACTCACACATTCATTCAGTAATTTTCTTGTCCACCGACTCGCTAACGCAAGATGCAGTAAGGAGAAATAAGAGTTGAGTGTATATAGTGTGTATAATATATAGTATAGAAGTAAGTGATAAAACATGTAAATAATAATTTTAAAAATACACAAAAATAATTAAAAGAAAGAAAAAAAAAAAATTACTATTAATAAATATAACTACTAATATGCAAGGAACAAAAATGGCATTGACCAAAGGTCATTGAGAAAAAAAAAAATTTATAAAAAAAAAAAATAAACCTTACTACTTCATTCATTCATACTGTAACTCATGTTCTCACTCACCATAGATTAAAAGCTTTTCCAGATTTAAATTTTTTCTACAAACCATGTCCTAATAATAACGAACATAACAAAAACCAATTACTCAATTTGGTACAGTAGTTCTGAAGTTATGCGCAAACATACATACATTTTATTTTAAATATAGATAAAATAGCACATTACTTGATTATTAGATATCAAATTAAAAAAATATATATCGAACGAGCAGATAACATTTTAACCTGTTGTTATCTAAATATTGCCAGTAATATATATTGCAATAAATCAAGGTATTATATCCTAGACTAGCGACTCGTTTATGTTAGCAGAATTCATACAATCATCAACCCCCCATCATCCTCCTCCCCGTCTTCAATGTCAGCAAAAGTAATCAAAGCCCTAAAATGTTGACGTAAATACTTTAAACGTTCTTGTTTTTTTTATAATTGATATTATTAATTAATCTTCAAGGCAATCAGTAAATAAATACATAAGGAAAACAAAGTCTTAATCTGGCAACACATTATTCATCCTTCATTTATTGAAGAACCGTCAGCACTTACTATTACTTAAATGTTTTAAATTTAAATAATTGTGATTTTTTCTTATTTAAAATGTTTAAAAGTTTTTTAATTATTTGTATAGGTAAGTCATTTTATAATATTAAAATAGCTACACAAACTACAATTACAATATTGTAACTATTTATTAAGCTAATTAAGTTATTAACCAGACTGAGTCGTTTCCGCTTTTCGGATATTTTATTTATTTATAGTTTCACGTCTGTCTGTTCACGATACAAAAACTACTGATTATCATGCAGTTTTATCAATAGTGCTGAGTGTACCGATGATATTCATGCGTAACTACACCGATCGGGCCCCCTGGCAAATTCATCAAACTTAACCCAGGCACGTGCCAAGCATCTTCTGCGCCGGTGGAGCAAAAAAACGGTCGGTCGCCAACAAGTATCCGGGGCCCCTGGCAAATTTATCACATGGAGGCTACCTCCTCCAATGACTCAACACAGGCACGTGCCCAGCATCTTCTGCTTCGATGGAGCAAAAAAACGGTCGGTCGCCAACAAGTATCCGGGGCCCCTGGCAAATTCATCACATGGAGGCGACCTCCCCCAATGACTTAACACAGGCACGTGCCAAGCATCTTCTGCTTCGATGGAGCAAAAAACGGTCGGTCGCCAACAAGTATCCGGGGCCCCTGGCAAATTTATCACATGGAGGCTACCTCCTCCAATGACTCAACACAGGCACGTGCCCAGCATCTTCTGCTTCGATGGAGCAAAAAAACGGTCGGTCGCCAACAAGTATCCGGGGCCCCTGGCAAATTCATCACATGGAGGCTACCTCCTCCAATGACTCAACACAGGCACGTGCCCAGCATCTTCTGCTTCGATGGAGCAAAAAAACGGTCGGTCGCCAACAAGTATCCGGGGCCCCTGGCAAATTCATCACATGGAGGCTACCTCCTCCAATGACTTAACACAGGCACGTGCCAAGCATCTTCTGCTTCGATGGAGCAAAAAAACGGTCGGTCGCCAACAAGTATCCGGGGCCCCTGGCAAATTCATCACATGGGGGCTCCTTTCTCCAATATTAAGAAACTTAACACAAGCACGTGCCAAGCATCTCCTGCTTCGATGGAGCAAAAAAACGGTCGGTCGCCAACAAGTATCCGGGGCCCCTGGCAAATTCATCACATGGGGGCTCCTTTCTCCAATATTAAGAGACTTAACCCAGGCACGTGCCAAGCATCTTCTGCTTCGATGGGACAAAAAAAAAGTCGTTCGCCAACAAGTATCCTGCGTGGCAAATACCTGCACCTTAGTTATAAATTTTACGAAATATTGTAATAGTAAATATTAAGATCCATCTGTGCTTACAGCCTTTTCTGATCTGGAGCCCCCTTCGGCTCGGGGCCCCTGGCATTTTGCCGAAATGCCACCCTATAGTTACGCCACTGATTATGCATTAAGCAACACGCATCATGCACGCATACAATACAATTTTCAGGCAAATCTAGCCTGTTCAAGGCTAGGCTAGGCTAGAGAGGATGAGATAAAAAGATAGGTTCTTGATTCATAATGTTTTCATTTTTATGGGTACATTATAAAAAAAGTCCCAAGCTCGTAATAAACTGAAAAACTACCTAACAGAATTTCATGCTGTTTTCACCAATAGACAGAGTTATTCATGACGAAGGTTTAGGAGTACTTAGTTTACTTGTGTTAGGAGTTGGCCACGTGAGTAGTCCTATGAGCGAGATTTGAACCACTGACCTACTGAAGCTTACATATAAACCTTCCTCTTGAATCACTCTATCTATTAAAAAAATCCGTTGCGTAGTTTTAAAAATCTAAGCATACATAGGGACAGACAGACAGCGGGACGCGACTTTGCTTTATACTATGTAAAGATAAAGCTTCTTATTTTTGTTAAAATAAAAATTACCTTATAGGGTTGCAATGACATTTTGGCGTTTCTTTATGTAAATAGTAATTAAATCGAAATGATGAAAAATACAATATTAAACAAGAAACATCGCGTAATAATTTCGTAGGATTTTGAAGTTAGTAGTCACAGGCTCATTCCCACTATTCGGATATTTTATATGTAACTAAATAATATACTAAATGTAAAAGATTCCATGTCTGAAAGTTTGTTCCTCAAACACAAAAACAGAAAACGGATTTCAATTAAATTTGATACAGGATACTTTAAAAATTTATTGTTTGATATCGACTAGTTAAATATCTATTTTCGTAGTTTTATACGACCTACGTATAGTTTATTGTCTAAGTTTAAAATAACAATATGATAACAAAAGGAAAACCATTTGTTATTTCTCAAACATAACAAAGCTATACCACAAAACACGTAATACTTATCAAGTTGTTTTCAATACAATACTAATCGACTTGCCCCGGCTTCACACTCATGTAATTTACCACATATGTATCGCTCTATTCGGTGCCCGAGCAAAATAAGTATACTGATCTGATGCTGGCTCCAATTACTCATCTGACCTGAGTACTGTATACTTCTCTGATCTACTGATAATACAGGTCTGCTCATATTACTCATTCTACTATAACGGAACTGATTAACTAAGGCATACTCATCCACTAACAAAACAACTTCTATACGTTATGAGATAAATTTACAAAACTCTTTATCCACCTCCTCCTAGTGATGCGATGACGAAGAGCACTGAGCACGGAACTGCTTAATGGTGTCAGTAACGCAAATAGGTATACTATAAAGTCGTCTTAATGTACGTCCAGGAACGTAGTTGCGTGAGTCCGCTCTGTACGGGCGTTCGCAAGCGCCTGCGCAATCGTCAGCTCACGTCTCTCGTTCGCTTCGCACCAGATTCGGCGGGTAGTAAGAAAATCAGTGCCAACCTACCCCCAACCGAAAATTTATTATAACAAAATCGATTCCTGACTTCGGAAATATTTTACTATATTCGCGTTTGCTTAGGTTTACAAAAAACATTTTAATTTTCAATATATTGCTGTATAAAAATATTCAGGCGTTCAATAAACATTTTATTATTCCCCAGGAACTTTGAGTTTTTCCGGGATAAAAAGTAGCATGTGTGTTAATCGAGGTTATAACTATCTGTTTGCTAAATTTAATTGAATTCCGTTCAGCCGTTTTTGTGTGATTGACTAACAAATACACAAACTTTCACCTTTATAATATTTGTTAGATTATGACTAAATGAAACAACTGAAAACCGTATCGAATTTCGTACACTATTTTAGCGTGAACACAATATATACAAACATACAGACACAGATAACAATTTTAAAAATGATTTAAATTAAATTAAATGTTTTTTTAGCTTCATCGCCAGTTCTGTCATTCACTATCAGAAATAGAACTTCTATATGTAGGTAAGTGTTATTTTCAAATAGTAAGACAAACATACAAATAAATATTTTTGATAAATATCTTTTTTTTCTTTACAGATCACTCATTTATCAGGCAAATGAAACAGAACCTGCATGTAGGTAGGTAAAACTATAACTAGTTTTCAGGTCAATCTAGTTTACCTATGCGTATCAGGATATATATACTAGTTTAGCATAGATTAAACTAGTTTGCACTACATGCCTTAAGCATAGCTAGTTTGATCTAAGTTATAAGTATATATACTAGTATAGCCTAGAAAAAAACTAGTTTTGCCTAAATATTCTCGACTTATCTGAATTGTGTTAGAGTTAAGTAGTTTATACTATTAATCATACTAGTATACATAATTTAAGCGTAACTAGGTTTTCTAGAGTGAGTAGGGGGAGCGAAGAGAAAACTGCGGTTTCATTGGTCTCCAAGCAAGAACCCGGTGTTCATTGGAACCGCAGGAGTAATGGGATGGGAGAGGGAGGGGTAGCCCACATGCGGCTCGGCCGGAACGCGTCACAGACTCTTGGTGGTCAGATTCCCACGCTGGTGGTCGCAAGACAGCCGGGGAACAAATCCTCTACCACCAAGCGGGTGCTGGGTTACTCGATTCTTACAAGATACTCTCCCAGCGGGAGAGGGGATATTCTAACCCGTCCCGTCACGGGTAAATGTTTGTGTCCATAGTCGCTCTGTGCTCAATATTCGCCGGCCACTCTCGGTCAAGATGTCCGACAGCGAGGTTGTGTTGGAATCTTTAATTTACCAAATTATTTTTTTAACCAAATTAAGAAGGAGAAAAAATGTTATTGAACATCAAACTTATTTAAAAACAGAGACGATCTGGTGGTTTGTCATTGATAGCAATATTAAAAAACCAAATTATTATTGGACAGTATAAAAACTTTGTACGTATGTCTCCGATCAATTTTGAACGACTTGTTACAGCGTACTGACTGAACAGCGTACCACTCGAAAGGATTCGCCAAAAAACCGATAGCCGGGTGAAGCACTCAAAGTGTTGCTCGCTGGTTTCCCAGTAACACTACTGACTGCATGAATGCTCGCTGTGTAACGTTACACCTTGTAACGTTGATCAATACCCAGCTTTAGATGAAACTAGTTTATGATAAATTCCAAACCTTTGACATAATCATTCATATGTAAATGAACAAATTAAAAAACATAACGAATGTTAATTATGATATTCTCTACACTGATTTGAGTGACCTGTTAGTTATAATGCCGACAATATTAGTATTACATAACATTAGGATTACAGTCGCCGAGTATAATAGTGACTTCTCGCTTTTCTATTTTGTTTGATGTGGTATTCAATGTATTGTAGAATTCATTTATGTCCACTTCAGGTGCCTTTTCAGTGGGTGCGTATACTTGAACGATGTTGAGTACGTTTGGTTCGATCTCCCTGTGTTGAGGAAGTTGTATCCTACAGACTGCGCCTTGTTTTTTGGTACATTAATAGAAGGATGATGATTTAATACTTTTGTTATATGAATGATTATTTTACAGTAACGTTCAATGGCAATGCTGTGACGGTTCGTGTGTTAGTGAAGAATTTGTATGTGATAGTCTAATACACTGTCTAGATGGTAGCGATGAAGAGTTATGCGATACACTAACCCCGTAAGTATTTTTTTTTATTAGAATAAAAACATTAAAAAATATTTAGAGCACGCACAAAAAGGGTTGGGGGTTTCAAAACATCATGATATTTCATCACAACCTATTAATGGCTTACTGTTGAACCATAGTCTATCACGCTGGCCCAGTACGGGCTAGCAGACACACCTTTGAAAACTTTGGGAAACTCTCACTCGTGCAGGTTTCCTCACGATGTTTTCCTTCACCGTTAAAGCAAGTGATATTCGAACCTCCCAAGTAAGACACATTTTTTTTTCATTATTAATTGAAGGCTTATGTTGACATGAGTATACTAATGTCATCGTTGTTGGACTGTACACGAACTTTTTTATGACAAAATTATGGTAAGTAGTTATAATTGCCGATAGACATTATCAATATCTATAGAAAAATATTAACAATAAATTTACTTCAATTAGTGATTAAAAAAAAAAGTCTAGCATATATGAGGCGCGACACGAATGTGACGAAAATTGTCTTCCAATTTTCAATATACTTTATTTCTTCCCTAGATCAAATTCTACAGAAAACAATTGCATATTACCACCCTATCCAGATAATGGTACATATAGCATGGAAGGTAATAGTAAAGCAGTACCTGGAGATGCTTACGACCTAGCTTTCTTGAATATCACCTGCAATCCTGGCTTCAGTCTAAACAGTCAACGTAGCTTTGCTTACTGCGTTAAAGGACTGGGATGGCTGGATCCTATACCTAAGTGTATCATCCGTGAGTAGATAAATCTTTTTCGTAGCTAGACAACAGATAAGAATTTTAACATATTATATAAATACAAATCAATACATATTATTGAATTAGAATTTAAAATATGTGTGAGTGCTAAAATACAAAAGCAAATTCAGTTATAAAATTGTGACGTCACTTCATGTGAAACGTCAGTTGTTTGTGCAATGAGCAAAAAAATTGTGATGGTGACTTTGAAAAAAAATATAGTTTAACCAAAAAACATTACTATTCCAGTCTCTTGCAGTCTTCCCAAACAGAAAAGTGTCGAGTACCGTTGCTCCACAGCAGAAGGAACAGGGGAATGTAACATCAACGTTCCAAATGGTACAGTAGCCCAACCAGTTTGCAGAAAACCAAACTACATATTTCCAGGAGATCTTCCATATATGCATTGTATTGATGGAGTTTGGGACTATGTTGCTATGTGTATACCAAATCGTAAAAGAATTACTACATCAATCAATAGTTTCTTACAAATTTCTATCATAGCTGGCAATCATAATGTTCGTGTAAATACCAAACCAGGCAGATTGGATATAACTTTAAAACTAAATATATATAATACACATAATGTAAATAATACAGGTAATGAAATAAATAATACCAATAGTACAGCTCTAGCAGTAGGTAATGATAACACAACTAAGGTTACTGATGATCACAATTCTGATATAGATGAATCATTTTGGAGGTTGGGTGATAGAACTGAGGTAAACTAATAAATATCACATACTAGTCGCCCGGGTGCTAGTTACATTGTACAACATTTAGATTGATATAAAAACATTTTTTTCATTTTTAATATATTGTTGGTGAATAGTTTAATCAAGGAGTATAAATGTGTCAACTAAATTTTTTTTGGTAAATCCAGTGACATATCTTCCTCTCGTTCTCTATCGTGAATATTATTAAAAATGTAAACAAAATAAATTAAAATTACAATATTATAAGGGGCCTTTCAAACCCTCCATAACACAACAACATAGCAAAAGAAAGCAAAGCCAGCTAACTTACTCCTTCTCCCTGTGCTTACATAAACTTTAATGCACGCATTTTTCTATAATATTCACGTTTCGTTGAGCGTTCTTATCTCATCAAAAACAAGCTAAGCAAGGAGCCCCCCCCCCCCCCCCCCCTTCTTTATGCTTATGCTTACTACATATTTGAACGGCCCCTATTCAGTGAACGTATTTATACTCTATTTCTTATAAAATATATCATATAACTATAATGACACAGGTTTTCTCATGTCAATGTATTCAACACTGAGTTTTCAATAAATTATGTAAAAAATAAATCTTTTATTTTAAATCCTATCCACAGATCACAACTTTATAATAGATTCCGCATGTTGAACATTTTGTTCCGTTTCAAGTGTGGTTTGCTGAGGAAGGTGAGGGTCGCGCGGGGAAGGACTGATAGTCTAGTCGACAAGTTGAAAATGGTACAAAATAGAGATACAGCTCTTAAAATTATGTGCGATAGCTCATTGGATCCGGAATGACGTCTAGAAAAATGTGCCGAAAGCGTGTATCTTTTTTTTTTTTCACTTACAATTAAGACGGTAGTTCGAGAAAATTTCGTTAGTTAACAATTGTTTAACTCGTTGAAAAATTAACTTTAAGTAAAATTTCCAACGGGAATAAATTATTTATAGTGTTCAGAACACACCATAATTTTTTCAAATTAAAAAAAAAATATTCAATACCTTAAATAAATTAATTAATGCGCCGTACTCGCTTTTGACGCCACGCGCGCATCCTAAAAATGTCACGCGCAGACCTATTTTCAGCGTTAAATTAAAATTATAAATAATGGAGATAGAGTTCCGGGAGTTAGGAGTTTTTTATTGGAAATTTGAAATTTCTTAAATATTAATAGTTTATTAAATATTGGCAAAAAACGAAATGCCATTTTTTTTCATCTTTAATTGTTTATAACTTTTGCAATTTTTTATGTGCTAATACACGCTTTTGGCACATTTTTCTAGACGTCATTCCGGATCCAATGAGCTATCGCACATAATTTTAAGAGCAGTATCTCTATTTTGTACCATTTTCAACTTGTCGACTAGACTATGATGCAATTTGATCGGTCACTTCAAAAATAATTCGGATAACATACTTGCTGAAGTAATGGGATAGGGACGTTAAATATTTTGACAATTATTGATAATAAAAAAAGTTCGTAAAAGATAATAAAGTAAAATTGCTAGATGAGTTTCCACACCATTTTATCGTATCTTTAAAACAATCTCGTTTTCTTTAAAAATTTAATAATTTGTCTGTAAGAAAAGCTACCGAGGACGTCCGCACAGATCTAATGACTGGTCGATACTGATTTTGTGTTTACCAGCGCATCACATTTTTTTGAAAAAAAAAATATATTATAATTTATTTTTAAATTTAGTATTTTTTGAGGGAAAAAGATGTAAATATAAAATAATGTAATGAGTAAAAGAGAATTTTCCAAAAAGGCAGACGAGCGTACAATTCGTTTCTGACAGTTTAACATTAAATCCATTATAACTTGAGCTCTGTTAGACTGGACTAATTTAAATTTTTCTATAAAAACAAAATTGTTAAAGTATATGAAAACCCAATGAGGACGCGTCCGCACAGGTCTGATTACTGGTCGATACTAAGTTGATGTTTACCAGCGCGGTCTTGTATATGTGACAAATCACATATGTTTGACACACTTTTTTGCCCTGAATGCGACATCTATTGTGTAGTTGTGATCTGTGATCTAACCTTAGCTTCGCTGATGGATCCTTTAAATTTGTTAAAGATGAAATTCATAATTTCAAAGAAACCCAAACCAAGAAAGTTTTCAAATAATGTTTATTTATTAATTTTATATAAACAAATTAATCCTAAAACAACATCTTTTCTCTAGACAACTAAATATTTCTACTTCTTAACAATAACATGCAGTATAATAAAAAACTAAATTTTTATCTGTAGCAACCATTAAATACAATAGAAGTAAAAACTAGGATTTAGCATTATACATTTAATATTACTGCACAAAATTATACTGTTGACCCAAGTATTCTCGTGTCATTCTAAATAAACATTAGTAAGAGATTCCAAGAATGTATCTAGTAAGCTTGGTGGTAGGGGATCTTTCTCCTGTCTGACTTATATAAAATTATATTGCAGATTTAATACCCTTGTTTAACTACCAACAGGTAAGTATAGGTTTGATCTAGTCTTGGGTAGTTCGCGAACGACCTAGTTCAAAAGAGCGCTCCTTTAGGTGAACTATACGAACTAGTTCGTCGACGATCTCGCTCTTAGTTTTTTTAGTTCTTACATTTTTTTTAATCGATTTATCTACTTCTAGGGATGCTTATGTTTCATTCATACTTGGTTTATTTCTAATAAAAACAATATATAGACTATACGATTTAAATGGTGACAGAAATATCAGTATATTGTTCATAAACATCGATATTTCACTTTTAAGAATATTGATGGTTTTTTTCCTTTATTTATTATTTTTATTAAATTATTTAAAAAAAGAACTAAAAGAGTGAACTAGTTCGCCATTGAATTGCGAACTAAAAAGAGCGCTCTTTTTGGTAACCGACTGGGCCCAGGACGAGTTTGATGTTGAATGCATTGAAGTCACTATTAGGGCCTTTTTAGTGGGGAGCGCAAGCCGAGGTCAGCGCGTCACACGCAATTGGTTCTTATGCAACGTTTTAGTTCCAATGTTTTGATTTCTCAATATTGTGCTTTGATCTACAATGAATAAATTTAAAATAAACTTTCAACTTGATGGTCCACCCTCAAATGGTATGCCCATTCCTCTGTGCTTTGAAATAACTGAAAAAAAAAACATTTATTACAAAATTTTATTACTTGACTAAAACCCTAACACTATTAAACTTGAAATTAGCTTTTTTCGCAATAACATCTTTATATTAGTATATATAAAGTTCATGCGTAAAGTTTCATCTAAATCTGAAAGCGAAATCGAGGGAAACGCGTACAAATAAATACTTGGGTAAACTCGAGTATTCTCGTGTCATTCTTAACGCAATGGTATACCTACCATCTTTGTTAATCATTACAAATTTAGCACAACACCCGACTCCGAGGGGACTCTTCCGCCTTTTACTAAGTAATCAATTATTTTAAAGACAAAAAAAAGAACCAATTAATTTCAATAAAACATACCCAAAACGACTATGTTTGAGTAGTTATATTTAGATACTAGTTGGCCCGCCCGGGTATACTTATTAAAAAAAATAATAATATATATAATTTTCAATTTTTGCGTTTATATAGGAACTATGATTTTTTGCTGTAAAGGTTGTAAAGTATTTGTGTGTCAAACACCATAATCCGTTCAGCCGTTTTTGAGTAATAGAGTAACAAATACCCAAATTCACAAACTTCACATTAAAATTTTCTTACTTGTGAACAATGCTCGCATGGGTAAATCTCTCTCCCATGCGCAGAAACATGCGCATGCAACTTCTCTGGCGGCAACCTCGCTCCACAAGTATCGCACACCAACAACGTTTCCGTATCTATTTTCTGACGTTTATTTTCACGAGGCTCGTAATATGGACATGCTGTTAAAATATTGTTTATTAATGTATGCTTAATGCATAACCAGTCATACTAGTTTGTACTAGGTTAGACTAGTTTATTCTATGCAAGTTAGGATATACTAGTATAGCCTAAGAGATACTAGTTTAGCCTAAGACGACTTGGGAACTACAGGCAGGGGTGCTAGCGGAGGTGTTTCGTTTCCGGGCTGCCGTTAGAGCCAGAGGTGAGCTTAGAGGAGGTAGCAAGGGTAAGAGTTGATGCCCAAAGAGCTCTTATTGACACATTATCGACCCTTCCTATTTGTCGGAGACCGCCGTTTTTGGGATGGGTACCTAACATAGTGCGAAAATACTTATACGATGATATAAAAAAAAGAATCTATCTACAAGCGAATAACATGCTAAGAGGTCAACGGCTCAAATTTTTTTTTATCCCTCGCAACGTATCTCGTTCACATGTTGGTCTCCCCCTCCCCCACCACTCAGGCATTACGTCACAACCCTCGCTTATATCAACTTTCATTCCACTATAAAATTTAAAGTGAAATCACCTCAAAAATGAATTAAAAAAACAACTCACTTCCATGTCCCACATGAGTCTTGTAGAAAGTAACGAGAACCTTGTCCAGGGTTTCAGTGACAATCATATGAGCTGGACATGCTTTTCCTGTTTTATATATTTGTCGTTCAGGTGCCGGTCTTTTACCTTTACCCTTAAATCATTAAACAAATAAGAGTAATCGAAAACTGTGTTGCTAGTAAACTATTTACTGTTGCCAGTAAATACTCAGTGTTGATTTCGTTTGATTGAATAGTGGTTTTAATTTTTTTTCTTAGGTAATTATTTAGTAACAAGGCCGAGCATTATAGATAAGAGTTGAAGACCTTGATTGCTCCAGGACCTCAAGCCTTAAGCGATGCTAGATTTCCTTTAAAATGATTGGCTTAATTATCAAATAATTAACTGACTACGTACCTGATAAACATATATACCGGACTGGCTACACATATAATGCGATCTGACTCCTTCTATAGTTTGCTTACTAGCTGTAGTCTTACGGAAACGAAATTTAGTCTCTTCTTGTATAGCACTTTTGTACAGAAGAAAATCTATAAAAAAAAACAATAATAATTTATTGACCTGAGAGTAAATTAGGCTAATCTTTGTTATATTTATTTCCTTGATTTTGTTTTACTTTATAGTTTCCCTTTCATTAATATCTTTCTTTAGAGCTAAGGCTACCGTTACACATGCTTATTACTAGCACGAATGCATGCTATTGAGCAAATGCTACTTACTAGCGTGTGTGTACAGGACATGCTACTATCCAGCATGCTATTTAGTAGCATGCTGGATAATAGCACGCCGTGCTATCTTTAAGCATGCTAGTTGATGCGGGGGTGGAAGGGAGAAAGGTAATAGCAAGTGTGAACGCGATTGCTTAATGAGCGAGCTAGTTTCGATCTTGTTTAAAAAGGAATCAAAAAGGTTACCTAGCTATAATCCGCGGAATTCCGAACAAACCCACTCGTACGGTACAACCCAGAAGAGCAAAGACACGCGAACCCAAACCAGGACCCACCACACTAGTAGATCGCTCGACAATCGACGTTCGTTTCGCTCCGCACCGAAGCATCATCAGGAGTAGTTGACTCTACAAGCGTCACTTGCGAAGTCACTTCGCTCCTGTCCTGGTTTGGGTTTGCGCGTCTTACTTTTCTGAGGATGGTGTGCTCAGAATTCCGCGGATTATAGCAAGGTAACCTTTTGATTCCTTTTTAATTATCAATTTCCGCAAAGTAACGCCTGATTAAATTTAATATTTGATCTTGTTTGCTAGGTGCCCGCGCTTCCTATTCCTTTTTTTCCTCTTGCTAGCTGAGAGAAGTTTTTGGATGCATAGTATGGTCAGTAAAAGTATAATTTTATTCAGATCCATGCGGATGGCTGTCTGATTTTTCATAGTTTTGTTTCAATCGGCAGATAGCATGCTATCAAATGGCATGTGTATTGGAGTGCTTACTTTGAGCATGCTTATTCAGGAGCATACTTAAAACTAACATGCTTATTGCTAGCAATTGTAAACAGTTCATAAGCATGCTCATAATAAGCATATTTAATAAGCATTTTAGCATGCTACTTTAGAGCATGTGTAACAGTAGCCTAACAGTTCAAATTATTGACAAATTGAGGGACGCTTCCTATCTTCAAGACACAAAATATACTTAACCTAGTAATCCCTCATGCTAGCATAAATATAAAATCTTAATTAATATATTTCTTATGTAATTATTTGTGGATAGTAACAATTCGTTATTAACAAAAATCTATCAGACTAAGAAGATGCTCCGAAGTTTATATAATACTAGTTTTACCACATGTAATACTATAAAAGCTCCTTATTCGCGCTTTCTTCATTCGCGTCTTTATTATTCGCGGATTAAAAAAATGCGAGCCAATTCCTATATTCGCGGCTAAAGATTTCTTTATCCGCGAATCTTATAATATATATATGTACCAATACCAGCGTAGTTGTAATAAAACTACGGCCAAAACATGTTATGAAATGCTATGTGGCAGCATATAAATATATATAAAATATATATTTAAATACTGCCACATATCAGATGCTCCTTTCCCTTCTTTGTTACAAAAATTGTGATCTAATAAAAAATATTTGTAAAGGTTTAAGAATGGCAAATGAGCTTTGTGATTTCTTTATGAAAATTACTCCATTTATGGAACGAAGTCTTATTTTTAAGAGATTCTCTGTCTGAATTGAAGGAAAAACTGCCAAGCAAGAAAAAATTACAAAATTAATTAAACCATTGCCTAAACCTGAAGACAATATATAATTACATAATCAATATGGCCAAAACCTTCAATTAAATTGTTTTTTTTTTATTTTGTTAGATGACAGGAACTTATCCCTTATAACCCCCTATTAATAACCATTCCATATTCACTTCTGTGTTTGCGGTATATTTCCGGAACCAATACCCCGCGAATAAAGAGTTTGTTAGTACTTCGTATATCAAAAAACATTTAATTCACAATATTTAGGCGCTTACGTCAGTAAACATGTTTTATCATTATGAGTATAGTGAAAGTGAACCAGATTTACGTGAAAATCCTTCAGCTAACCCACAATTTGCTTACACTCTGGGTTCGGATGCTAATATAAGAAATATATGTCGGAGAATAAGTAAAAGATTATGGATTAATCGAATCGTTATCGCTATCTGTGGCGTTGGAGTAGGGTAGTAGTCACTGCCGTTGTTTTGAGTCTCGACCCTCGACCTTTTATATGCCATCGACAGTCTGACTGAAGTCTTAGTCGTGCGCGGTCTCTCAAGAAGTGAAGTAGTGTCTAAATAGTGATAGAGTTGTCCGATCAAGGTCACGTGAGTACCTTACAATGTAATTACCTCGTCTTGTGTTAGGTTAGGTTTATGTGCGATTAACCTTAGGTTTAAATAGAGAGCCTGAGCAGTGGAGGTGAGTGTCGTAATTACTTAAAGGAATTCCTTAAGCCTACACCTTGGTCACAAGTCCAAGGCACTGCTTAGGTTTCTCTCGTAATTGTTAGAGATCATATTTGATCATTTATCTTTTCAATAGGAGTATCTACGTTGCGTTTACCCAATATTCCATTCAATACCATCACCCCCTTTTAGTGTTCCCCAATATTCCCCATCTTCCTCCTGCCATTTTCATTCAGATCATTTAAAATCCCCGACATATATTAGCATCCGAACCCAGAGTGACTAGGTTTAAGATTAATTGGGCGGAACCTGACGCAGCTGTGAAGGATTCAGGGGACTGTAACTAGGAGACATCACACGCGCCAAGTCATGATTCATATGGAGTTTTCTTTAATGTAGACAGTCAGATCAGCGGTATTGAGTTTTAAGGAAGCTATATTTCAACTCTGAATATTTCTGGGATAAAAAGTAGCCTATGTATTAACCCAGGTTATAAAATATCTGAGTGCCAAGTTTCATTGCAATCCTTCCAACCGTTTTTCCGTGATTGAGTAACAAACATCTAAGTACTAGTACATTAGTAAGGTAACCATGTAAGACAAACCATCCATAGAACTAAACTCTAGCTGCTCTACTTCCTCATTGACATGGTGACGCAGCAGGAGATGTGTGCTGAAGTGGTTTCCATAGCTGACCCGATCAGAGCATAGTGGACAGAAGAACGCTTTACGTTTCTCAACCTTGTATAAAAAATAAACAATTAATAGGCTTGTTGACTAGAATATTAGGCGAATTTTTACATCTTACCTTTTCCTTTAAAAATAAAATGCTGATCAATTCAGTGTTGCTAACATTACAAATAACAATAAATATTATCTTTAACTAAGACTTAGATTTTAAGATCAGACTCTTCAGTATATCGGAGCGTAGTTACATTTTCCTTAAATTCAAAATAATTTAAGCTTTTTTTTTTTATGGCAGTTAAGGGGCAAACGAGTAGACGACCCACCTTATGGTAAATAGCCACCGTCACCCATAGACATCGGCAATACAAGAGATACCCTCTTGTTTAGCCGATGCGTCGGAATGAAGAGTAGAATGCTACGGTTTCGGTGGACCCTGAGCGAGAACCCAGAGTTCACTAGAACCGCAGTATTAATGGGATGGGATGAGGTAGTGGCTGGTGGATACACGACAGTCGGGGAATAGATCCCCTACCACCAAGGGGGTGCTGGGTTACTTGCCTCTTACGAGATGCTCTCCCAGGTTTTGTATTCCAATACGTCCCCTCACGGGTGAATTATAGGAAAACATTGCCCAACTAGATCAATACAAAATTTTATACCTAAAACTTATGTACTTATGAAGCAGTGATAGCATAGTGGTTGGCTGGTTGACGTTAATGTTTAATCGGGAGGTCCGAGTTCGATCCGATGACTTTTCTAAGGTATGTGTGTTTTAAGCATTTAAATATCACTTGCTTTAACGGTGAAGGAAAACATCGTGAGGAAACCTGCACTCCTGAGAGTGCTCCATGTTCTCAAAGGTGTGTGAAGTCGGCCAACCCACATTGGAGCAGCTTGGTGAACTATGTCCAAACACCTTCCTCAATCTAAGGAGAAGATCCGGATCAGCAGTGGGCCATTAAAGGTCGATGACGATGATGATGTTATTACTTGCTAATCTTGTTTGTTTAGGTCAATCTAGTATATACTAGTATAAGCTGGTTTATCCTTCACGCATCAGGATATACTAGTTTAACCTAGAACAATCTAGATTGGCATACTATATTGACACGCTAGGTCTACTAGTTTGTCCTAATTACCTCAAAGCCATGTGCTTTCCACAGATGATTATTCAGAATCTGCTTCTGACTGAAGTCTCGTCCACAAATGTGACATTTCTTTCTATCACGTGATGAATATTTTGGAGTATGATCGTTGCAAAGTTTCACTAAAAATAATTAAGGATTTTCATAATAAAATTCTTATACACAGAGTCGGACTACAGTCTAACTGTACTTGGGGGCCTCAAAGTTTTTAAAGTACCGTTACCTTATCACTTATAATGATCGCATAAAGCCTTATACATACGTTTGGCACTTACTCAAATTCCAAATGTGTACAAACCTTATTTGTTTGCCTGGATTTTGGAAAACAAACCACCCATCAACATTCTGCGTATGTTTGCGGAGGCAAGCATGTCGGATATGTAACTCATACCGACCACTATTTTTTTTTAAAAAGATTACTAGCAGTATGGATCACATACTACTAGTATTCCCTTTACCCCTCCAACTAAGTTAAAATACTTGCGTTAGGAGTGGGCCACGCCAGTAGCCCAATGTCCAGGATTTGAACCCACGACTTATCGATCGTGAATCCAACGCCCGAACCACTGAGCTACTGACGCTTAAATGATTGATTTGCCGAGGTTTGGCAAGCTTGTTCTCACTGTACACGACAAATTATATTAACAGCTTTGAGCAGTTCATAAATCAGCAGAATAAGCAGTCATACACACGTATTTTTCGATACTTACAGCCATGTTTCATCCTGAGATGTGTAAAACAAGCCTTCTTGCTATTGTACTCGTTCTCGCAGAAGTGGCACGCGTAAGTGCGTCCTTCCTTTTCAGATTTTGGGTTATGGCATCTGTTTATTTAAAATAGATGTATATAGGGGCCGTTCAAGTATTACGTAATCAGATTTTTTGCAATTATCAAATCCCCTCCTACCTCTTGTCAGCTGCAAAACTAAGCAAAACCTTGTGCTTACATAAACATTGATGCATGTATTTTTCTCACTCCTTATTCTGAGCAGGGATATTCACGTTTCGATTTGGGTGTTTACTTTTTTTTTGCTGACGTAATCACCATGCAAAAGACCACCACCACCAATCTCCCATGTCATAAAAATAAGCAAAGCAAGGACCCCCCGTCTTTCTTTAATGCTTACGCAATATTTGAACAGCATAGTATTAGTAGTATTAATAAAAGTAAATATTTTTTGGCCTCAATTTCCCTCTCTCCACCTAAATATGTCTCTGTGGGACATATGCATAGCGAAGAATGCGTTTGTAAAAACCAATAGAATCGCTCTCTATAGTTCATCTATAGTGAATGAAAATCATTAGAATCCCTAGAAAATAAGACATACTTGTTAAAATGATCAGCTAAATCCTTCAACGAGGCACCACAGAGGTTACACTCTCGAACCTTCCGTCCAGTCCGTGGTTCCAGCCCGTGGACTATACGGATGTGGTGATGGATCTCCTCAACAGTGGGCAGCTGGAGGTTGCAATAGATGCAGGTAGTCTCATCAAGTGCTTCTATTTCATGGTATTCTTCCGCATCATCTGTGTTGGAAGACAGGGGGTCAATATAGTATATGGGACACTCCACCCGAGATGCATATGTATGTACATTTCCAACCGTACTCATCCCCCCTGGAAGACGTGTCAAAGACTCTATGGCAGTATGAAAATAGGAAGACATAAGATTTAACAGGAACAGTTCCTCAGAATTCATTGTTAATCCCTGCGGTGTATACAAGACGCAGACTCCGGTGGCTCGGACACATTGAGGAATATCGCGCTGCAAAAGGGTTTATCTGGGAGTACCGAAGTCAAAAGGCCAGTGGGAGGACATCCCCGATACCGATGGAAGGATGAAGCGGAGAAGAAGCTGGTAGGAGGCTGCGCAGGATAGGGACAAATGCCGTCTTTTGGTACCTAAGGCCAAGATTCATTTTGGGTCGTTGAGCCATCGGAGTAAGAGTAAGTAATAGTTAATCCAAAGCTCCTCATAGTTTTGTCGGACTTGGATACCTTCGGCTTTATTATATATGTATTGGTCTTCTAAAGACAAATGCAGAGAAAGGCTCCCTATATGTTAGCGGGGTAAAGCTAAATCCGGCCCTGTCCACACTAATATTATAAATGCGATAGTATCTTTGTTAGTAAGGGGATAATTTTTTATAGGTTGTCTATACGCAGACTAACTGTATGACGGCTTAAATAGAATATCCTCCTGGGGGTTATACTTTAGACTCAGAGCTACAACATTACTGCTAGATTACTCGCGATGTAATAATAATTATTCTGTCGTTTAGTTTCATTTAATTTTTTATCAAAACAACTAAATTTAATTTTTACTTAGTTCAATTATAATAATCGATTTTGAATGTCAAAAAATCGATTTTCCACTTTCATCCTTGTCTATGATTTACTTAGTAGTAGTTGCCATGCCATTACCTTCATCATTATCCCCCTCTTTATAATCACTACCAGGTTTTCTCAATATAACAACTTTTTGAACTTGAGACTGGTTTTTAGATTCATCTGCTTCTAATATTGTTTCGTCTAGATATTCTTCATCTAAAAAAAAAGTATAAGGGTTGCCAACTGTATTGTATTATCAATTACTTAATGTAGGTATTATTAAAATAAGCATTCTAAAATTATTATTTACTAAAAATGCTAAACCTATTTGAATAATATTTCCATCTACTGGCAACACTGAGCTGTTTTGGCGCCATAATAAGCGATCTTTTGGCGATGATTTCATACCTACATTATCTATTATATGATGATTTCATACCTACATAATCTATTGCAAATAGATTCCAAATTCAAATTCGTGTATTATTCAAATTTCAAATCTATTTACTATGTGTAATCTGGAGATTTTGGATTAGGATTTATTATTAATTTCGGTTGCATATCGTTTGATTATTTAGTACTTTAATAAGTATAAAAACAGTAGTCTACATTTTTTTAAAAGCCTTCAGATTGAATCCTAAAATTTTCATACTCTTATCTATCGATATATAGAGCTGAAGAGTTTGTTTGTTTGCTTGAACGCGCTAATCTCAGGAACTACTGGTCCGATTTGAAAAATTCCTTCAGTGTTAGATAATCCATTTATCGAAGAAGGCTATAGGCCATATATCATCACGCTAAGTCCAATAGGAGCGAAGCTACACGCGGACGAACTCGCAAGGGTCGACTTGTGTGACTAGCTATAATTACCTTTTATAGTCTGTAACATATCAATACATTTGACAGTTTGATTTTTGAATGCAAAAGCCTTTTCCAATTTTTCAACACAATTAGCACAAATGTATTTATAATCGTTTGTCACCTGAAAATTTAATAAGTATTTTGTTTACAAGCAAAAAAAATCATACATTTTATATTTAAGTTAACACTTTTAACAAATTTGAGTTCATTTATTGTAATGAATCAGCTATAGCTTAGTAAGGTTTAATAAATAAAAATAATAAATAAATACCTTTAATATTGTTTTAATAATAGTAACATAATTAAACTTTAAACTAAAAAGGTATATAATAAATTATTATTATATTTTGAAAACTATAAGTCATATTAATAAGTCAAAAGCAAACCTTCACATCGAAACAGGTTTCAAGCATCTGCCCATAAGTTTGTTCATTATTTGCATATGCAACAAATAGGTCGCATAAATCACTTGTACTTGTACAACTAATGCAACCTACAAACTCCTCTTCGTCCATGTTAAAACTCTTTTAATTATGTCTTACAATTTCTCTTTACAAGGAGGTCGTCATTTTGTTTATACATTATTTGAAATTCGAACTTTCCGCGTCGTACTGGCATGTTATATTTAACTTTTTTTATTATCATAGAAAGCAATAAGCATATCTGTAGAGACGAATTTAATTTTTAAAAAATATTTTGTTTTATCGATACTCTAATAAATCTAATATTTGTATTTCTAGGATTAAATGTTAAAAAAATTTAAAATAATTTTTATTTATATCAGATATAAAGAAATCTGGTAAACTTTTTTAAAATTAATGGTTTTTTAAATAATTTTATTACATATAATAGTAGATTTTAAATATTACGTAAAAAATAATATCAGAATTGTAAAATAGTTTGGTTGCCAAGTCATAATCTACTCATCTGTCAACTTCAATTTGTGAGGCTGTCAAAAATCAAATCGATTCTGACGTTTGGCTTTGGTAATCTTATCGTAAAGTATTAATAACTTGATTTAAATAACAATCCAGTTATATGAAATATAAAGATATCTTGCATTTTTTTAAATTAAAAGTTTATTTTAAATAGTATGTTGAATAATTCTAAATAATTTTTATTAAATATAATACTAAATAGTAATTTTAAATATTACGTAAAAAATAATTATAGACCGGCGTAAAAGTCTAGTTGCCAAGTCATAATCTACCAGTACTCATCTGTCAACTTCAATTTGTGATGCTGTCAAAAATCAAATCGATACTGACGTTTGGCTTTGGTAATCTTATCGTAAACAAACAATAATATTTAAATGAATCTACTTCGTTTATTAGTACGGAGAGCGAATAGAAAGCAGTCGAGTGAGATCGTGAACGTATTGACCTAATAAGTTGGCTAGCTATGCAATTCTAATATCAAAAATAAGTGATTAAATCAAAATGAAGTTTAAAATAGACAAAGGGCTTTTGCCTATAAAACTCCACTATTTCTTCTTTTTTGCTGGTAAGTCCTAAATAATTATTTATTACACTATTGTTTTGAATTAATGAGCGGTAATGACTATAAGCTTTCTTTGTGCATCGTAATTGTTTTATATTAAAATATAATTAAGAATATACATTTGCTTTTTAAATCATTTGTAAATTTATTTTCATATAAAATTAAATACTGCTTTAGATACAGATACAGATATCTATTCGCATTCATGATATATTTTATTACTTTTTTTTATTTGGAAATTGTAGCGTAGTTTCTTTTCTTTTAAAGATATTTTAATAATTTTTTTCAACATTACTCATACTAAGTATTTTAATTAAATAGATTTTTTTAAGAAATCTATTTTTTAGCATGTCTCACATTTTAAACCTTCCTTGGACTTTTACAAATATTTCAAAACTAATATTAACTAAATCGGTCCAGCCATTGACTTAAAAATATTTATAATTAAATTAAATTAAAATTATAATTTTTTAAAATAATTTTTATTACAATAATAATATACATATTAAATGTTATATATCAAAAAAAAAACATTAATATCAGTATATAAATAAACTTGCACTTGAATAAATATTGAAAAGTCATTGACCTCTGTTATCTTTGCAACAAATATTTCCTTGGAGTTATGTAATTTATTATAATTGTATCTGTATCTAAAAAAAGATTATAAAAGAAGATATAGTACTTCTCACTAATAATATAAATGTAAAAGTGTATGTTTGTGTATTTGCATATTTAGATGTATGGATATTTGTTACTCAATCACACAAAAATGGCTGTATGGATTTCAATGAAATTTGACGCACAAATACTTTATAACCTGGATTAACACATAGGCTACTTTTTATCCCAGTTCATGCGGGATAATAATTTATTATGTCTATATAGCATATTTTGTTGTTAGGCTTTCATCGACCGATCCTTGTATTGAAGGTAAAATTATCTTTAAATGAGGATAACTTTTTCCTATTATAAAATTTAAATGATATAAAGGCTAGATTTTATACAGACAGTTATACAAAATATATATGTGGGAAACTAAAATAAAAAGGATATAGATGGATGGCCTATAGGCGCAATACGGTCAGGATATAAGTAAACGTCACGATCTCTTACTATTATGACAGGAACTTAAGCAGTGCTTTGGACTTGTGACCAAGGTGTAGGCTTAAGGATATCCTTTAAATGATCATAACACTCACCTCCACTGCTTAGTTTCACTGTTTAATCTTAAGATTAGACTAACATTTACCATACCTAACACAAGGCTAACCTAACCTAAACCTAACTCACACCTCCGACATATATATATATTTTTTTTAAATAATTAATAGTGACAAAATAATAACACATATACAGTATGTTCCAGAAATAAATGTCAAGCTTTGGCCAAGTACCACTTGGTATATAACAAGGGGTATTGGAAAATATATACAGATACATATATAAAAAATTACATGAATTAAAATAATAAAATCTAAAAAAAAAATTACAATATTGCCTTTATTACATTATATTCAATTAATCAAAAATACTTCATTGCACACAAGAAAGTACATAACATACACATTATATTAGTACAAATATACAATGGTAGCCTTATTCTTTGAAGTGAGCTCTTCCAGGCAACCTTTTATACATAACAGAATAAAATGTGATAGCATAGAGATAAGCTACACACATATGAAAACATACATACTAAATACATATAAATAATATTCTTACCATTGTAGACAAAAGCCGAGCAGTGCTTAGGATTTGAGACCTACCTTAAAGCGCCCTTCTCCCAAATCAGAGATCCTATGGGAGTTCACACAATAGTTTCTATCCTGAAAAAGTGAGTTGGAGTCTCTCGATTAACATCCAATTCAGAAGTTTTTGTAGACAAAGTTCGGGCAGATACTAGTATATAATATTCCAACCTGTGTAGTCAATTAGCCACAAGGTCAAGGCCCCCAAAATCCCCTCAACAATTTTACACTTACCTAATAATTGAACCGTGAGAGTTAATCTGCATCCTCAATTGAATTTGGAGATTTTGATTTAATATCTCACATGTTTATAGAATTTAGAAAATTCCTTTTAGAAAGTATATTCATTATTATGAATTATTTACCTACCTTCTGTAATAATCTTTTAGCATGCACTCAAAATATTGTAGCCAAGCAAAGCCTAGGGTTTGATACCCAGAAGCAGAATAAAAGACTTAGTTTTCCAATACTCTCTCTTCCACTCCACTTATCTCCACTATAATGTATATATATATATATATATATCAAAAACCCAGAACAATAACACTGAACTAAAACAATGCTATTATGGTAGATAAGGTGCAAACGAGCAGATGGTCCACCTGATGGTAAGTAACCACCATTGCCCATGGACATCGGCAAAACATACTATCTTGTTTTGCCGATGCGTTGCATCCTCAAAGGTAATGTGGGGAGAGGGAGTGAAGAAAAAATGCTGCGGTTTCAGCGGACCCTGAGCAAGAGCCCAGAGTCCACTGGATCCACAGCATTAATGATGGGAGATGGTAGGAGTAAGTCTGGCCCAAATTCGACTCGACCAGAACGCGTCTATGACACTTCAGATTCGCATGCTATTGGTTGCAAGCCAGTCGGGGAATAGATACCCCTACTACCAAGAGGGTGCTAAGTTACTCGCCTCTTACGAGGTGCTCTCCAAGCGGCAGAGTGGAGTAGTATTCTAACCCGTCCCTTCGCGGTTGGCCTAAATCTATCAGGACATACATCCATAACTTAAGAACTACCCACAAACAGAAAGTTATAAACGATGTAGCCAACTTCTAAAAATTATATTCCACTCACAAACACTTCATTCGAACACCATATTTATTTTGATGCTACCCACATATTTGTTTTCCAAGTTTAGTGATGCTTAAATATAGTCCAGAAAGTAAAAATTATTTTGTTTATTAGATTTGTGGTATTGTTTAAAAAAAAACTCAGCAAATTTACGCCATCAGTGCCTTATCCATCATACAGCAATATTAAGCAAGATTTCCTATGATGTGGATAGATCTGATAAACCTCATCTCAATTTTGTATAACAGATAAAAAGATACACAACTAAAACAAAAAGTAGAATTAAGTAACCTGTAATTTTATACTTTTTTTTATAATTAGGTAATCTGTAAATTTAGGAAAGAGCAACTTAATATTTAAAATCTGATAAAAAACCTAATTAAGGAAATTGGTATTCATAATTGGCAATTGTTGTATCGTTTCTATCAAAAATCTTCTTTTTTTTAGGACTATTGGGGGGAAGGTCATTAAAATCTAATTAATCTTCAAAATCAATTGTTTATCTAGAATTTTTCATATGGATTCTTCCTGGATATTCCTATTTCTCCTTGACAGTGTAACTGTGGTTCATGGAGCGTTGGATATAATTTTGTAGTAGATTTTTGTTCCATTATTTTTTTCAGTCACTTCCCACATTATATTTTGTTTAGTTTGGCATAAAAAATGTCGGCCGGTTGGTAGGCATTAAAAAAGGTATCCCATAGTTAATATACTCAGATTGGAGTTTCCTCCCCAATCCCCGTCACCTCATCGAAGCGAGGGCAAGTGTCTGTTTAAAAAGATTATACCAGTTATCTCATAGTGTAAATGATAACAATTATCCTTAGTTATAGTATCTGATAAGAAGACTTAGATGCTTATACAATGACATTGTCTGATTGTATGTCATATACCACTTAAGTTTAACAAATATTCAGACGTTCAACTTTTTATTACTATCCCGCAGGAACTACGAATTATTCCGGGATAAAAAGTAGTCTACGTGTTAATCTAGGTTATAAAGAAACTGTATACCAAAGTTCATTAAAATCTATTTAGCCATTTTTATGTGATTAAATAACAAACATCCAAACTTACACATTTAATTTAATATCAGCAAGATTTATTTACATCCTGTATAGTTTATTTTCAACCAGTTAGAATGCAATAAAGATGGCCGCTGTTAAACATATGGTTATAGCGTTAGGGTTGCGATTTCGCGGCCATCTTGAAAATTTGAATTTCGAACAATTAATCGAGTTATCCTTGTACCAGTCACGACTAGCTCGTCATTTTACAATATTTGAATTTCGAACAACATGTCGAACGCTATATTAGTTGAAATGATAGACGAGTAGGACTCTGATACTTTCACGGCTTTGTTTTTATTTATATTTGAATTTCGAACAAATAAATTGAATAAATATTTAATGGCTACGACATCTTTCTGTAACATTAGTATAGGTAGATTTACCTGTTATGACGTTTGAATTTCGAACAACGAATCGAATTCTCTTTATATAGACAAGCTGAGCTAACTCATCACATTATGATATCCTGGCACTAGTCACGTAATTGGTTTTTTTTCTTTCAAGAAAATTTGAATTTCGAACGTTTAAAAAATTGAAGTTTGCCGATACTTTCACGACCTAAATTTAAATTTCGAACAGTGAATCGAATTGCACTATATAAATATATTGTAAAGACTGTCTTCTACTGTATAATATTACCATAGACAAGTTCATTTATCTCTCATAACATTATGTTATCCTGGTACTAGGAATATTACTATCAACTTTGATTACGATATTTGAATTTCGAACAACGAATTTAAAATTGAAAGAAAATTATTACCAAAATTTGAAATTCGAACAATGAATTTAATGGCTGTCTTTTTTCTATATAATATTATATTACCTTACTATCTCATGAGCATTTTTCTTTTACGAAATTTGAATTTCGAACAATGTCGATAGTCTCTCTATATATAGATAAGTTGAGCTAACTCTGATCACGTTATGTTATCCTGGTACTATTCACGATATTGGTGTGTCATCTTTTACCAAAATTTGAATTTCGAACAACAATTTGAAATAGGCAAATTGATCTACCTCTTGATGTACTTGGTACCTGTTGTATCCTTTCAGCATTAGGACCACTTCTACCTCAAATGAATGTCTTTGGAAGACAATTAGGAGTTTCCCCATCAGTCATGGGGCTTGTGACTGCAGTGTTGCCCCTGCTGTGGGCTGCTGCTAAACCATTATTCGGATACCTTGTGGATTTCTGGCCAGTGAGTATATGGCAACACTTTATATATACAGCAAAAAATAAATTTTAGCCTAATTTTTATAATTTTTTCAGAACCACAGAAAATTGGTTTTCATCCTCTTAATACTTGTGATGAGTGGATCATATTGTTGTCTATGGTTTTTACCGATGCCCGACGAACCCGAAACGTCAGAACCAATAATCAAATCGGTGTACCAACTTAACGATACGGTGTACGTGAGAACGTATAATCGAAACAACGACGCCATCTTGGATAAGTATACGTGTCATTGGAATTGTACTACAGATGATACATTTGAAGTTTATCTGTCAAATTCGACGTATGTAAATACTATGTATTTGGAAGATACTAATATATCTTGCTCGCTCTTACATATGACGTTTGATGATGTTAGAGAGGGAGAGTTGAGATGTATACCTAAAAATGACTGCAATTTAATATGTTTTGAAGAGAATTTAGTAATTAATAGGACAAAGAGAGCAGTAGGAGAGTCTTCAGCAAATCGAGTAGATATTTCGGAGAAAAATAGTGCGAAAGAGATAGAAATACCGCAAAATATTGAGAGTAGTAGTTTTTACATGACAACAATATTTTGGGCGTTTGTTATTTTGATGTGTATCGGAACTGTTGCTTTTAATGTTGCCAATTGTATTGGTGATGCTGTCTGCTTCGATGTTTTGGGTAAGTAATTTTGCTATATTGGCAACCCACCCTAGTTAGTTTGGTCCGGATCCTACCGACTGCGCCATATTATAACATGCGTCAATAAAAGAAATGACCTTATTATCATTAAAAACTGAGAATTTAACAGACAAACAAACACTTAAATTAGTAAAAGGATTATATAGTGATGTGCCATAATCGTTTATCTCATAATTGCTATAATTTAAGTTGATTATACTGTTCTTGTTTTCCTTATCTCACCGCAATAAAGAGGTTTTATTTGTGTTCAGACTTTATATTATTGTAAAGTAAGCGTATTAAAAGTAAAAGGAAATAGCCGCCATGTTGACACGCTTGGAGTGACGTCACTGTCTACAATAATAGTCAACAGTGCAGAAGTATTGTGATTTATGATGAATATCTTTGCGTTTTAACTACTTTGATTTACAAATGTAGGTGTTATTCAAAATAAGAGGTACATCATTTAAGAAGACTTGGAGACTATTATAGATTGTAAACCCCCTTTTACCTCCCACAGACCTCCTATTTTTTGCTCTCGTCACCTTTAGAAATCATCATTCTAAACCAATAAATTAGAAATAAATTTTTAATCTCTCCAAAGGTCCCGAACGTGGATCAAAGTACGGGGCACAAAGAGCCTGGGGAACAGCTGGTTATGGTATAACAGCATTACTAGGGGGCTGGCTTGTGGATGCTGTTTCGAGCACATACAAAGATTTCACACCAGCTTTCATTATTGCGATTGTTGGCACAGTTATTGACTTGGGGGCATGCATGAGACTACGGGTGAGTTATGTTGGCCGAATCTTAAGTTTACGCCACATCCTATATCAGAAACCGAAGTTTAAGCCACATCCTTTACCCGAATCTTAAGTTTACGCCACATCCTATATCAGAAACCGAAGTTTAAGCCACATCCTTTACCCGAATATTAAGTTTACGCCACATCCTTTATCAGAAACCGAATTTTAAGCCACATCCTTTACCCGAATCTTAAGTTTACGCCACATCCTATATCAGAAACCGAAGTTTAAGCCACATCCTTTACCCGAATCTTAAGTTTACGCCACATCCTTTATCAGAAACCGAAGTTTAAGCCACATCCTTTACCCGAATATTAAGTTTACGCCACATCCTTTACCCGAATATTAAGTTTACGCCACATCCTTTATCAGAAACCGAAGTTTAAGCCACATCCTTTACCCGAATCTTAAGTTTACGCCACATCCTTTATCAGAAACCGAAGTTTAAGCCACATCCTTTACCCGAATCTTAAGTTTACGCCACATCCTTTATCAGAAACCGAAGTTTAAGCCACATCCTTTACCCGAATCTTAAGTTTAAGCCACATCCTTTACCCGAATCTTAAGTTTAAGCCACATCCTTTACCCGAATCTTAAGTTTACGCCACATCCTTTATCAGAAACCGAAGTTTAAGCCACATCCTTTACCCGAATCTTAAGTTTACGCCACATCCTTTATCAGAAACCGAAGTTTAAGCTACATCCTTTACCCGAATCTTAAGATTACACCACATCCTTTATCAGAAACCGAAGTTTAAGCTACATCCTTTACCCGAATCTTAAGTTTACACCACATCCTTTATCAGAAACCGAGGTTTACGCCACATTCTTTAACCAAATCCGAAATTTCAAAAATCTTAAGGGATTCCGTTCAAGGTTAAATACAATCACTACATATTACGATTTTGGTCGAATCTGAAGCCAACGAAAGAACTGCCCACTATACCGTATTAGGAACGAAAAAAAAAATATTGTTTGTATTGATAATCATGATATGCTCTCTAGCCTGTTCCGTCACCGACCAGAACCGTCACGTGCCATGCTCAGGCCGTCAGTAATTGTTGGCGAGAATATTTTGCCAGTACAGTTTTTTATAACCATTATAAACGCGTTGCTATCTTCTCTTGCTGCTACAAAGGCGACAACGAAAACAGTCTGAATATGATACGAAGATGATATGAGGACGCTGCTGCTGGACGGGTATAATACTTGTGAGTCCGATCCTGATACGATCCTGATACGTTGTAGTGGGCAGTCTTTTAATTGTTACCAACACATCTTTTAGCTGAATCCGTAGTTTCAAAATTCTTTAGAAATTCCGTTAAGAGTTGATGGCATGCTAAATTGCTTTAAGTTCTTCCACCGTCTCGTAAATTGCGTCACACTCCTTACAAAATTAGCTGCGACATCGGTACTGTATTAAAACAAACTTCAACATATTATTTCATTTTTCCAGCTACCCTCACTTTCAAGTCCAGATGACTCTGGTAAAGCGTTGAAGGAAGTACTTAAATTGCCAAAAGTGTTGGTGTTCATAACGTTCGCAGTCGTCGCTGGGACGTTTGATAGTTTTATTATATATTATATGTTTTGGTAAGTAAATACTGATCATTTACAAATATAGTATTTAAAATAAGCTATATATACAGTGATTTTGAACTTATTACACCTTCTGTTTCGGTCAAAACGTCGGCCAATTTGGACTGAATCCGAAGCTTATGTCACACAATATTCGGTCTTTTGGTTTTCTTATACTAGAAGGGAGTGTTTGATAAAACTTTGTTATTTTCATCATCTTACACAGAAATAGGGATATGTTTACAATATGGGATAATTGGTATACAGGATGCTGCATAGCTTAAAAGAAAATTTAATACTAAGAATTTGGACTCAAAATTGGTGTCGAATCGTGTAATTATAACTAATAAAGGACGGGGTCAAAACTTTAGTCAAAAACTCCGTGGCCAAATCCGAAGTTTCAATCGAAATGGTATCAATTTTATAACTTACTAAAAAATCTTGGATTCGGCCAAAACCGAATTGCCAATTTTGCCAATTCGACACTTCAATCGAAATAGTATGAATTTTGAAACTTCTGATTCGGCCAAAACCGAAATACGAATGGTCGAATCCGAAGCATACATAAAATAAAAGAAAACGCCCGATTTAAAATATAAAAAGGTCCTTGGTGGTAGGGGATCTGTTCCCCGATTGGCTTGCGATCACCAGCATGCGAATCCGACCGCTAAGTGTCATAGACGCGTTCCGGTTGAGCCGCATGTGGGCCAGACTTACCCCCTCCCTCTTCCATCCCATTAATGCTGTGGGTCTAGTGGACTCTGGGCTCTTGCCTAGGGTCCGCTGAATCCGCATCATTTTGCTTCTTCATTCCCCCTTCCCACTCTGTCTTCGGGGATGCAACGCATCGACAAAACGAGAGAGTGTTTCTTGTTTTTCCGATGTCCATGGGCGATGGTGGCCACTTACCATCAGGTGGACCATCTGCTCGTTTGCACCTTATCTATTAAAAAAAAAAGGTACTGATTTATTTAGAAAGAGAGAAATATAGACGAGTAGTCTAGCAAAGGCGCGTAGTCTATAGAAGTCTTACATTGGTCGCCATCTTTAAACTTTCAGGTTTCTAGAAGAATTAGCAGAAGAAACTGGTTCTATGGCCAAAATAAAGCTCATAGAGGGCGTTGTGGTCGCAGCGCAGAGTTTTATTGGAGAACTATTATTCTTCTTCTTCTCTGGTAAGTTGAAATCACTTATACTGTTGTATTTATAAGTTCGATTAAAGAGACGCTATTTTTTTTTTTTTTTAGGTAAAATATTAAAAAGGTTTGGCTATGGTAAAACGATGACGTTTTCGTTGTTCTGTTATGGCGTCAGATTGGCGTTGATCTCATTCATACAGCATCCATGGCATCTTGTTTATATTGAGGTAAATATATTTACACTATTAGCTGACCCGCGCGACTTCGTTCGCGTGTTTCTCCGCTCCTATGGGTCGTAGCGAGATGTTAAATAGCCTAAGTTACTCCACGTTACATCAGCTATCTGCCAGTGAAAGTCCCGTCAAAATCGCTCCAGCCATTTCAGAGATTAGCCGGAACACAGTATATACATCCATTTGCACTTAGACTATTTGTATGGATGAATCTGTTTAGATCACAGGTTCACAAACTTTAATGACCACTTACTATGTTTACCTGTGGATGAAGTCCTATCAATAATTCTTTCAGAGTATAATGCAAGGACCTACTTATGCGCTCTGCTATGCAACTATCGTGGGTTACGCGGCGCATGTAGCCCCTGAGGGGTACTCCGCAACAGTTCAGGGAGTTGTGGCGGGCATGGACGATGGTGTTGGTGAGTAATGATTTTATTACAAAATACTTTATTACATAATAGTTATCCTAAATTCCACTGTTTTGTTATCCGTTATCTTGGCCAGTCCGCCATATTGGATTTAAGATGAAAACATTAAATGTTTCGTATTTTTTTGCTAACCCTTTCATTTGATACCCATATTATGTGCATACACAAAAAATAACTAGATCGCCATCTTGGGCTTACCGCCATATTATATTTGGAATGAAATTATATTTTTCGTATTCTTCTCAGTAAACCCTTTAACTTGATACCCATATTGTGCGTACACAATAATTAACTAAATTGCTATCTTGGGCTAACCGCCATATTGGATTGGAATGAAATCATTAAATATTTCCTATTCTTCTCACCTAACCCTTTCACTTGATACCCATATTGTGCGTACACAATAATTAACTAAATTGCTATCTTGGGCTAACCGCCATATTGGATTGGAATGAAATCATTATATTTTTCCTATTCTTCTCACCTAACCCCTTCACTTGATACCCATATTGTGCGTACACAATAATTAACTAAATTGCTATCTTGGGCTAACCGCCATAATGGATTGGAATGAAATCATTATATTTTTCCTATTCTTCTCACCTAACCCTTTCACTTGATACCCATATTGTGCGTACACAATAATTAACTAAATTGCTATCTTGGGCTAACCGCCATATTGGATTGGAATGAAATCATTATATTTTTCCTATTCTTCTCACCTAACCCCTTCACTTGATACCCATATTGTGCGTACACAATAATTAACTAAATTGCTATCTTGGGCTAACCGCCATAATGGATTGGAATGAAATCATTAAATATTTCCTATTCTTCTCACCTAACCCTTTCACTTGATACCCATATTGTGCGTACACAATAATTAACTAAATTGCTATCTTGGGCTAACCGCCATATTGGATTGGAATGAAATCATTATATTTTTCCTATTCTTCTCACCTAACCCTTTCACTTGATACCCATATTGTGCGTACACAATAATTAACTAAATTGCTATCTTGGGCTAACCGCCATATTGGATTGGAATGAAATCATTATATTTTTCCTATTCTTCTCACCTAACCCCTTCACTTGATACCCATATTGTGCGTACACAATAATTAACTAAATTGCTATCTTGGGCTAACCGCCATAATGGATTGGAATGAAATCATTATATTTTTCCTATTCTTCTCACCTAACCCCTTCACTTGATATCCATATTGTGCGTACACAATAATTAACTAAATTGCTATCTTGGGCTAACCGCCATATTGGATTGGAATGAAATCATTAAATATTTCCTATTCTTCTCACCTAACCCTTTCACTTGATACCCATATTGTGCGTACACAATAATTAACTAAATTGCTATCTTGGGCTAACCGCCATAATGGATTGGAATGAAATCATTATATTTTTCCTATTCTTCTCACCTAACCCCTTCACTTGATATCCATATTGTGCGTACACAATAATTAACTAAATTGCTATCTTGGGCTAACCGCCATATTGGATTGGAATGAAATCATTAAATATTTCCTATTCTTCTCACCTAACCCTTTCACTTGATACCCATATTGTGCGTACACAATAATTAACTAAATTGCTATCTTGGGCTAACCGCCATAATGGATTGGAATGAAATCATTATATTTTTCCTATTCTTCTCACCTAACCCTTTCACTTGATACTCATATTGTGCGAACACAATAATTAACTAAATTGCTATCTTGGGCTAACCACCATATTGGATTGGAATGAAATCATTATATTTTTCCTACTCTTCTCACCTAACCCTTTCACTTGATACTCATATTGTGCGAACACAATAATTAACTAAATTGCTATCTTGGGCTAACCGCCATATTGGATTGGAATGAAATCATTATATTTTTCCTACTCTTCTCACCTAACCCTTTCACTTGATACTCATATTGTGCGTACACAATAATTAATTAAATTGCTATCTTGGGCTAACCGCCATATTGGATTGGAATGAAATCATTATATTTTTCCTACTCTTCTCACCTAACCCTTTCACTTGATACTCATATTGTGCGAACACAATAATTAACTAAATTGCTATCTTGGGCTAACCGCCATATTGGATTGGAATGAAATCATTATATTTTTCCTATTCTTCTCACCTAACCCTTTCACTTGATACCCATATTATGGGCGTACACAATAATTAACTAAATTGCTATCTTGGGCTAACCGCCATATTGGATTGGAATGTAATTATTATATTTTTCCTATTCTTCTCACCTAACCCTTTCACTTGATACCCATATTGTGCGAACACAATAATTAACTAAATTGCTATCTTGGGCTAACCGCCATATTGGATTGGAATGAAATCATTATATTTTTCGTATTCTTCTCACCTAACCCTTTCACTTGATACCCATATTGTGCGTACACAATAATTAACTAAATTGCTATCCTGGGCTAACCGCCATATTGGATTGGAATGAAATCATTATATTTTTCCTACTCTTCTCACCTAACCCTTTCACTTGATACTCATATTGTGCGAACACAATAATTAACTAAATTGCTATCTTGGGCTAACCACCATATTGGATTGGAATGAAATCATTATATTTTTCCTACTCTTCTCACCTAACCCTTTCACTTGATACTCATATTGTGCGAACACAATAATTAACTAAATTGCTATCTTGGGCTAACCACCATATTGGATTGGAATGAAATCATTATATTTTTCCTACTCTTCTCACCTAACCCTTTCACTTGATACTCATATTGTGCGAACACAATAATTAACTAAATTGCTATCTTGGGCTAACCGCCATATTGGATTGGAATGAAATCATTATATTTTTCCTATTCTTCTCACCTAACCCCTTCACTTGATACCCATATTGTGCGTACACAATAATTAACTAAATTGCTATCTTGGGCTAACCGCCATAATGGATTGGAATGAAATCATTATATTTTTGGTATTCTTCTCACCTAACTCTTTCATTTGATACCCATATTATGGGGTGCACAACAAATAGTTAATCCGCCATCTTGGACTGCCCGTCCTTATTGATTTATATTGAACACACTAAGCTAACCATGTACTGTATCATTAAATCAAAAGGTATCAATTATAATTCCTTCAATATTCGAATGAGACTTCAATAAATTAATTAAAAGTAGGGCAGTTACCTCACTTTTTTATTGCCATTTTTGTAAGAAAAATGTTGCTGGTGCTGATTATTTTTAGCCATACAAACCTCTTATATATTTGTGGTTTTTCTAGGTTTCGCCCTTGGATCTCTCGTAGGGGGTCTGCTGTACAGCTACGCAGGGGGTCGGGGGTCCTTCCGTATCCTGTCCGGACTGGCACTTGTCGGATCTGCCGTACATGCGGTATTATTCGCCATAGTCACTAAGAACGATAAAGGTGTGTATTAAGCAAAACCTAAAGGCCCTTATTAAATGTAGGGCAATTACCTTACTTTGTCGTTGCCATTTTTGGTAACAAATATTCTTAACTCATAATTAGTGACTTTATTAAATTTTACATTTGACTATTGAATGAAGGGTAATTACCTCACTTTTTAGTTCCCATTTCAGTTAACAAGTATTTTTATTCTTAACTGACTCAATAAATATTAACTTTTATTTAAATTTCTACATAATGATTAAATGTAGGGCAATTACCTCACTTTCTTGTTGCCATCTTAGGTATCAAGTATTTTCTTCAAGTCTGATAATGAATGATAACTATTTTTTCTTAGTCTACATATTATAAGGATTGAATGTAGGGCAATTACCTTACTTTTTGTTGCCAATTTTGGTAACAAATAATTTTGATTCTTAATACTCATAATTGTTATTATTTTTTTATCTTCTTATATAAGATTGAAGTAGGGCAATTACCTCAGTTTTTTGTTGCCAATTTTGGTAACAAATAATTTTGATTCTAAAGATCGCATAATTCTTATTATTCTTCTGTCTTCATATATAAAATTGAAGTAGGGCAATTACCTTACTTTTTTGTTGCCGTCTTAGTTATCAAGTATTTTTATTCTTAAGACTCATAATTGTTATTATTTTACTATCTTCGTATATAATTGATTGAATCTCACTTTATTGTTGCCATTTTAACTAACAGACAGGAGAAAATAGTAATTATCAATACTTTTTTGGGTTTTGTATACATTTTAAATGTAGGGTAATTACCTCACTTTTAAGTAGCTAGAAAAGAAAAAATAAAAAAAATCTTTTTGTTTAAATATTATTGTTTTTATTTACAGATAAAAAACAAGAACAACAACCTGAAGGTGAAAAAATGTTGCAAGACAACGCCATCTATCGTGATACAGTTGTAGCAGTGAACAAAGATGATAGGTAACCTGTTAGAAACTAAATCCAACATGCGCCATAGATGGCGCTGCGACCATTTTGTTATTTTCTAACACTTCCTAGAAGGTTATGGAAAGAAACATTAATAGTATTAATATATTGTTTATCATTACTGCTTAGTTTTGCCATTAGATGGCGCTGTATATTACTTTTTAATATGGATTGAAAGTAGGGCAACTACCTCACTTTTTTGTTGCCATTTTATTTAACAAGTATTTTTTTTTATTCTTAAAAATCTTATATTGAATATTGACTACTTAATTTTGTTTTACATGATGTATGAATGTAGGGTAATTACCTCACTTTTATGTAACCATTTTTCATAGAAAATGTCCCATAATGCCAAACAATCATATTTCTTACTGTGATTTAAAAATTTTTTTAGACCAACTGAAGTTTAAATACAAAAACTACGACACAACATGTCACACTAACTTCAATTTTTACGCGCACTACACACTATTTCTATCTCATAACTTCGTTTGCGATATTAGGGTTATATTAGCCTACAGGAGATGATGTATTCATACCAACATTGCACCCCCTTGTCAGCCCCTTAAGGGATTACTTTCGAAAAAATATTTTACCCCTGTTTCATGACTTCCAATGAAGAACCTTCATACTGAATTTCATTTGATTAGCTTCAAAAACGGCACAGTTTCATACTAACTTTGCACCCCCGTTTTAGCCCCTTAGGGGTGAATTTTCAAAAATCCTTTCTTAGTGCTCCCCTACGTTATATAAGGAACCCCTGTGCAAAATTTCAAGTTTCTAACCCTTATAGTTTAGGCCCTAGACATATAGAAAAAAGATCTAGAGTTATACCCATCCCACTCTAACACATAAATTTGCCTAATGCCGTCCTTTTACCACGATGTCAATCATCGAACGCTCGCGAAATTTCCAGCGAACGACACTCTTGCTATCCCTCTCGGTTCATCTTGCCGTCTTATTCTATTCTGACATTTTCCAGCAAGTTCGAAATAAAGCTAGGTCTAGACATGCGAATGGTATTGATATGTCTTAAAATGTTTGCTTGACGTGAAATAGTTGAAATATTGAGGTTATGGTCTTTCTTTTTTTTTTTTTTATTTAATTTTTAAAATGAGAAAATTCCACGTCAACTTTTAAAGAAAATGGTCAAGTGCGAGTGCGTCAGTAATATCAACTGCAAAAAAATATTTTAATTTAATATTACGAATTTCAGATTATTTCCTTAACGTGTGCTGAGTTTTTTTTTTTTTAAAGATTACTAGTAGTATGGATCACCTACCACTATTATTCCCTTTTCCCCTCCTAGTAAGCTTGCATGCTTGTCCGGGATTTGAACCCTTGTTTCCATTGTTAGCGTAGTGGTGTCGATAAATCATTGAATAACAGTTTACCTAAGCGTGACGTCATGCGCTGTGATTGGTGTGTGTCAAAATGGCCGATAGCTGTATTGTTTTATTCTATTAATTTACAGCGCCATCTATTGGTGCATTGCGAAAGCTGATTTGTCTAAGACTCATAATCAATACTATACAACATTATACTTAATTAGTTTATTATATTATTTAAAAAAATAATTATTATTTACTAACATGATGACGTCACAACGCCATCTATTAGTGCATTTCAAAAGCTGATTTGTTTCAGTCTCATAAATAAAGCGTCACTATCCTTAATTTGTTTATTATATAAGAAATATCTAACACTATCTGTCGGTTATGTACTTTATTGTGACGTCACAACAATCGTTTTAGGATTTAAAATGATAAAATATAGTTTTAATAGTTATGACGCAATTTATTTACAGCGCCATCTATTGACACACTACAGAAGCGGTCTAGTTAAACGATTAAATATATTCCTGAAATTTTATTGCACTTTAACTAACTGTGACGTCACAGCAATTCTTTCAATATCGAATATTATTATAATGCTTTGTAATAAAGAATTAATTCGCTAACTTAAATGATGACGTCACGGCACCGTTTTATTTTAGTTTTATATAAAGATATCAAAGTAGGGCAATTACCTCACTTTTTCATTGCCATCTTGGTTAACAAATAATTTTTTATTTTTAGACAATAAATATGGACGAATTTTTGTTCTATATGAAGAATATTGAATGTTGGACAATTACCTTACTTTGTCGTTGCCATCTTTAACGACATATATTTTTACTCTTATAAATCTATTAATGAATATCGACTTATTTTTTTAAGTTTTATATGAAGATTCAAAGTAGGGCAATTACCTCACTTTTTCATTGCCATCTTGGTTAACAAATAATTTTTTATTTTTAGACAATAAATATCGACGAATTTTTGTTCTATATGAATAATATTGATTGTAGGGCAATTACCTTACTTTGTCGTTGCCATCTTTAACAACATATATTTTTACTATAAATCTAATAATGAATATTGACTTATTTTTTTAAGCTTTATATGGAGATTCAAAGTAGGGCAATTACCTCACTTTTTCATTGCCATCTTGGTTAACAAATAATTTTTTATTTTTAGACAATAAATATGGACGAATTTTTGTTCTATATGAAGAATATTGAATGTTGGACAATTACCTTACTTTGTCGTTGCCATCTTTAACGACATATATTTTTACTCTTATAAATCTATTAATGAATATCGACTTATTTTTTTAAGTTTTATATGAAGATTCAAAGTAGGGCAATTACCTCACTTTTTCATTGCCATCTTGGTTAACAAATAATTTTTTATTTTTAGACAATAAATATCGACGAATTTTTGTTCTATATGAATAATATTGATTGTAGGGCAATTACCTTACTTTGTCGTTGCCATCTTTAACAACATATATTTTTACTCTTATAAATTTAATAATGGATAAAGCTTTATATGAAGATTCAAAGTAGGGCAATTACCTCACTTTTTCATTGCCATCTTGGTTAACAAATAATTTTTTATTTTTAGACAATAAATATCGACGAATTTTTGTTCTATATGAAGAATATTGAATGTGGGGCAATTACCTCACTTTGTCGTTGCCATCTTTAACGACAAATATTTTTACTATAAATCAAATAATGAATATTGACTTATTTTTTTAAGCTTTATATGAAGATTGAATGTAGGGCAATTACCTTACTTTTTCGTTGCCATAATTAAGATATATTTTCATACTTAAAAATTTTTCAATGGATATTCACTTTTTTAATTTAGGTTTTATTTAATATAATTAATAATAAAATTGAATGTAAGGCAATTACCTCACTTTTTTATTGCCATTTTAGTTAACAATTTTTTTTATTTTTTAGACAGGAAATATGGACGAATTTTCGTTTTATATAAAAAAGATAAAATGTAGGGTAGTTACCTTACTTTTTCGTTGCCCCCTTTGGTAACATATTGTTATTCTAGATTTTATACTTTATAGTTGTGACGTCACAGTAATTACTTCCATTACCATATCAGAGATGGCGCTAGTTGTAGTTTCTTTTGTTTAAAAAATTACTTGTGACGTCATTAAAGTTTATTAAAGTGAGATTATATTGTATTAGGCGTTGCGTCGGTCCAAAACAAAAGACTTTCATAAGGTTTTGGATCGACGTTAGCAGATATTGAAGAATGATTTTAAGTAGTAGATATTAATACGTCGGTCCAAAACTTAATAATTAAAAATAATATTGCCGACGTGATCAATGTTGTCGTTGTTGACCAACTTGTTGTAAATGTTTTAGACCGACGCGTCTATTTGTGCCATTTGTTTTATAATTAGAGGCTAATGTTTTTGAACAAATTTTACCAAATAAGTGTACCTTTATTATGGGCTCGTGACCCCTAACCTCGCTAGACTAGACATTATTGTAAAGTATCAATTGACTTGGGGGTCAGGACCCCTATGTTATTCTGAACCTAGAAAAGTATATACAGAAGTTATTTTTATCCAATGGTAGATTGGGGTTAGGGGGTCATGACCCCAAAATTCATATCGGTAGGAATCTACACAATAATTGTAATACGTATTTTTTAATTTAATAAATAAACAATTTATTTTATATTTTTTTTATTGTCAGTGAGTAGATGAATTTGGATTTCATTTCTAACTTAAAAACTAGATGGCGTTAGTGTCTGTTGAAATCGTTTGTCTAACTACAAACAAACGCCATCTAGTTTGTACTTAGATATCAGCTGCTGACGTCTACCAGATGGCTAATAGATAGCGTTAGTAGCTGTTGAAATCGTTTGTCTAACTACAAACAAACGCCATCTAGTTTGTGCTTAGACAACAGATGCTGACGTCTAACAGATGGCTATTAGATAGCGTTAGTAGCTGTTGAAATCGTTTGTCTAACTACAAACAAACGCCATCTAGTTTGTGCTTAGACAACAGATGCTGACGTCTAACAGATGGCTAATAGATAGCGTTAGTAGCTGTTGAAATCGTTTGTCTAACTACAAACAAACGCCATCTAGTTTGTGCTTAGACAACAGATGCTGACGTCTAACAGATGGCTATTAGATAGCGTTAGTAGCTGTTGAAATCGTTTGTCTAACTACAAACAAACGCCATCTAGTTTGTGCTTAGACAACAGATGCTGACGTCTAACAGATGGCTATTAGATAGCGTTAGTGTCTGTTGAAATCGTTTGTCTAACTACAAACAAACGCCATCTAGTTTGTGCTTAGACAACAGATGCTGACGTCTAACAGATGGCTATTAGATAGCGTTAGTAGCTGTTGAAATCGTTTGTCTAACTACAAACAAACGCCATCTAGTTTGTGCTTAGACAACAGATGCTGACGTCTAACAGATGGCTATTAGATAGCGTTAGTAGCTGTTGAAATCGTTTGTCTAACTACAAACAAACGCCATCTAGTTTGTGCTTAGACAACAGATGCTGACGTCTAACAGATGGCTATTAGATAGCGTTAGTAGCTGTTGAAATCGTTTGTCTAACTACAAACAAACGCCATCTAGTTTGTGCTTAGACAACAGATGCTGACGTCTAACAGATGGCTATTAGATAGCGTTAGTAGCTGTTGAAATCGTTTGTCTAACTACAAACAAACGCCATCTAGTTTGTACTTAGACAACAGCTGCTAACCTAGGGATCACATCGAGGCTGTTATTAAAAAGCATCACGTAAACTCGGAGTCCTGGAGTTGAGTATTGCTCGCACCTCTGGGATTGCTGCGCTAAGCACTTGCTTGAAGTCCTTGATCGGTTGCAGTGGTGCGCGGTTCGAATCATAGGCGATGTAGAAGTCTCCAACACCCTCGAACGTCTTCAGCTGAGTCGTGAGATTGCTGCCCTCATTCCTTTCTACCGACTGTATCCCCTCCCCTTTCCGTACACGAACTACGCGTGCCGGTTTCCGTTGTCACCGACTAACTGTGGCATCGATTCCATCGCAAACTAAGAAGTTTGCTAACTCTTTTCTTTGTCGCACATCGAAAAGTGGAATTCACTACCGGTACACATGTTCGCTCCTTCCTATAATCTAGGGTCATTCAAACGAGGCGTGAAGAGCATTCTGCAACTATTGGCCGCCCTCATGTTTGGACTCTACTGCCACTTACTATCAGGTGGAGTAATCATCTGCCAACTGTCAACCTTAAAAAAAATCTAACAGAGAGCGTTAATAGCTGTTGAAATCGTTGTGTCTAACTGCAAACAAACACTTACTAGTTTGTACTTAGACAATAGCTGCTGACGTCTAAAAGGTGGTTAATAGATAGCGTTAGTGTCTGTTGAAATCGTTTGTCAAACTACAAACAAACGACATCTAGTTTGTGCTTAGACAACAGATGCTGACGTCTAACAGATGGTCAATAGATAGCGTTAGTGTCTGTTGAAATCGTTTGTCTAACTATAAACAAACGCCATCTAGTTTGTGCTTAGACAAGAGCTGCTGACGTCTAACAGATGGCTAACAGAGAGCGTTAATAGCTGTTGAAATCGTTGTATCTAACTGCAAACAAACACCAACTAGTTTGTACTTAGACAATAGCTGCTGACGTCTAAAAGGTGGTTAATAGATAGCGTTAGTGTCTGTTGCAAGTAAGCAAAGCTCTAACACCCAGGTGCTTATGTAAACATTGATGCATGTCTTTTATTATGTTCATCATCTCTTATGAATCAAAAATAAGTATAGCAAGGACCCCCGTTCTCCCTTAAATGCTATACGTGGACGAAGGAATATGTGAGTGAGGCGCAATACAGTTTATATGGAGTGCACACACACTACAACACCTGTGATATTGTAGTGTGTGTATACATTGTTTTTTTATTCAAATTATATCAGGAGGTGGTCTATTGTTGAAATAGTTTTATTGTTTTGAATACCTTATTTATTATAAAAAATTAATAAAACGGTTGGAGGTGTAATAACATTACCATATTTAATTAACACTATTCTATAATACCAAGTGTCATAGACGCTTTCCATCGCCCAGGACATCGACAAAACAAGAGGGTATCTCTGATGCGTTGCATCCTCGAAATTAGAGTGGGGAGGAGTGAAGAATTGAAGAAGGGGAATGGGAGAGAGACGGGGTAAGTAATGGGATTGATAGGAACATAGAATTTAAAAAAATAAAACATGAAATAGAAGGACAAGATTCAAACTCTCATTGGTGATGATTCAGTAAAGTCTCTGACGCGTTCCAGTCGAACCGTATGTGGGCCAGATCTTCCCTTTCCCATCCTATCAATGTTGCGATTCCAGTAAACACCAGGTTCTTGCTGAGAATCAACTGAAACCGCAGCATTCTTCAACACAACACCAAGATCCTTTACTCAGTTACACTTTTGTATACATTCCCTATTGATATAAAAAGTATCATGCCATTTCTTTTTTTCTCTATCATTCTACTACTCTGTTTAAGTCACTTTGAAGCAGCGTCACATCATTCGCATATAAGAAGGATGAATATTCCAAGCAATCTGGTAAATCATTGATGTAGATATAAAACAAAAATGGGTCCGAATGAGAACCTTGCGGAACTCCTGAATAAGTTTATTTATTTAATATTGCCATAAATATTAAAGTACAGATAGTCGGACATTCCTCTGACTCTGAGTTATGTGTGTTTTAAGCAATTAAATATCACTTGCTTTAACGGTGAAGGAAAACATCGTGAGGAAACCTGCACTCCTGAGAGTTCCCTAAAGTTCTCAAAGGTGTGTGAAGTCTGCCAACCCTAATACCCTCTTCATTCTGAGGAGGAGACCTGGCTCAGCAGTGGGCCATTGAAGGGTCGTGATGATGAGTCGGACATTAAATGGAAATTTTGAATAAAGAAAGTAATTCCAAGTACTATTAATCTGATTTTGAAAATTGTGTTACTGATAGCAAGCTGCACTATTTTTGAGTGTCATAGGTGATGTAGTGTTGCCATATACATTTTGTCATTAATTTTGTGTGTTGATTTTTTCTCTCCCTATCTTTTTTCAATGATTGCAAAACACAATTTCAACTATAACTACGTTTGCTTAACTAGTGAAGTCATCAACGCCGAGGAAAGAATATATTCGATTGTCTCGTTGATCTTGTGTCTATGATACCACAACACTACATCCTCTAGCCGACGTAACTACAAACAGGAGTGGACACACACTACCACGCGTGTGTCACGGTAGTGTGTGTAATAACATGTTTGTTTTTTATTTAAATTATATCAGCAGGTGGTCTATTGTTAAAATAAGTTTATTATTCTAAATAAATATAACTGTGGGAGATGTAATAACATTACCATATTTAATTAACACCCCCGCTTCGCTGAAGTGGATTCAAACTGTTCACTCACTCATTTATGCTTTCATACTCTCCTATCCGCAACTATGAATATATTTCCCCACTATTTCCATTGATGTGCAGTGTACACTACTATGCCTCTTCATGACCCAATCTCAGCGCAAGTGATCGAGAAAGCTGCTTGTAGTGACTACTAAACTCCGACGCAACCTTACTTACATATTTCTAGCTCACCAACTCCTCAATGCCCTTTCCCGGTTATGCCCTTAATAAGAAAACTGAACCCCGGAGCTTTATACCTGACATTGATAAAACTGAACCGATCTCTCAGCCAGAGCCACGCCCATCTATTGCCTGTTTCGGATGCGGTGTCTAACTGTTTAGCCTGCGAGGAAGGCCTGTCATCGAATGATGATGTAAACTATTTTAATAAAGAGAGTAATGTGGAAACTAATAACATAGAAATGAATAACGAAAGTTAGGAAGCTGACATTTGAAACAGATGCAATCGAAAGGGCTGATGATGAGGAACCAAACAGAAAAGCAAAAAGATCTATTGGAGGCGTAATAAAATAAAGCAAAGCCAAAATAGTACAATGCAGGCTACTTTATAGCATTACTGGAAAGAGAGGGACGCTGAGAGGCGAGCTCTAAGTCAGACCCTCACACTTCAGTCAACTTCAAACCAAGAGCAGAAACCAGATGAAGGCATCAAATCGTTTTGCTCGCACGTGGGAACAATGTTAATGAAACATACTCCTGGATTAAGAGTAGAAGCTAAAATGAAAGTTCTTACGTCACCTGTTCAACCTACTGCTGAAGATATTCGAACTGCTCAATTGGAAGATTAGAAAATAAAAAAGTTTTCACAGACTTCAAAGAAAATAATGTATCATATAGATAGACTGATCGCGGATACTACTTGTCACAATCCGTTCTCTTTCGTTTTGATCCGGATGGGGAAACCGAAGAGCTTGAGCTGGTAGTGCCTGATTCCATGCGTGTAGAACTTTATTAATAAGATTCATGATGCGCCAACGGCTGGACATTTAGTTTTGGATCGCACCCTGAAAAAGGCTAAGGAGAGATTCTATTTTCCCAATATGAGACAATATATAGTCAAGTATTTTAAGACCTGCGATCTTTGCCAGAAGTTCAAACCTTCCAATCTTAAACCAGGTCGACTATTGCAAACAATTGTTCCTCAGCACCGGTTTGAGGTACGGGTAATGGACTTGCTTGGTAGGACCAAGCAAGTCCATTACCCGTACTTATATACATTCCTGAAGGAAGTGAGGGAGAGAGATGGATATTTTTAGTAGAAGAAATTTGACGAATAGATGAGTAGAGTTATTTCCATTAGTAGAAGTTAACTCAGAAAGCTGCGCTAAATATTAATTGAGGAAATATTTCTGAGATACGACTTTCCTCGTCGATTTATCTCCGACAACGGTTTGCAGTTTTTTCTTAGCAGTCATGCAAAAAGCGATGCATGTACTTGGAGTTTAGAAAAGTCTCACTCCTGTACATCATGCAAAGTCAAATCCTGCGTAGCGAAAAAATCGGGAGATGAAATAGAAGTTGGCTGATCGACCTGGAGTGTTACCTGCTGCTTGGTTTTCTTTGAATACTGCTTACAACCAAGGTACAGGACGTTCAGCAGCTTTTCACTTTTGCACGAGAAGTTTGCTCACTATGGATATTACGAATGACTTACGATCGATTGTGGATAGTGAACACTACGTGTAATAACGCCATATATGCGCAGAAGATATTTATTACTAAATATTCGGTTTTTCCTTTCTACGGGCTGCGCGTCTTTTCACGTGTACTCTCTATTTTTTTAAAATTAAATTTCATTGATCCCTTCTCTTCTTGAGAAGTCTTATATTAATTGGCAATTCTGAATTTCGTTTTTTAAGATCTTAATAGACAGTACAATTAAAAGTGCAGGAGTTTTAATGACGAATCCTTTTTATAGTAGATAATCTGTTGAATAATGTTGGCAACACTGTTGACTTAGACTTGAGATTGACAGATGTCATGACGGGCTTATAATTATATCATTTCATCCTTATAATTTTATGTCATGTAAAACCTGTATTTATTTATATAGATAATTATTTTGAATTAATAAAATAAATGTTACTATACCAAATTAATTGACTACTAAACTAGCTTTGATTCCCTCGTTTCCAAAAAAATTTAATACAAGTATTCGACCCCCTTAAAAGGGGTTTTTTTTTTAAATTAAATTTCATTGATCCCTTCCATTCTTGAGAAGTCTTTTATTAATTGGCAATTCTGAATTTAGTTTTTTAAGACCGACATAACACCTTGAGGGGAAGGTGATGAATAAAAATAATTACTTATAAAATATATTATTTATTTAAATATTAATTACTATGTGCTAATGAAGCTATATAGTCAAGAGCGCGTTGTATTTGTGGAGGTATGGGGGGTGGGGTGGGGAGGTGGTCTCCTGTGGGATGAAAACCGTTCTCATCTGCTTTGTATAACAAATTGATGATCTGGAACAAAAAAAAAAATCAGAGGAAATTACAAACAATGTTATGCATTGGAACGGAATACAATACTGTTATAGAATGGAACGGAATAGAGTGGAAAGGAATACAATAGCGCTATAGAATGGAATTTTATAAAATGGGATGAAATGGAACAAATTAGAACGGAATACAATAGAGTTATAAAATCGAATGGAATGCAATAGGAATTATACAGAATTGGATGCAATGGAATAGATTGGAACAGAATACAATAGTGCTATAGAATCGTATGTAACAGAATAGAATGATTTAAAATTGGATGGAATTTATTAGATTAGAATGGAATACAATAGAGTGCTATACAAAGGAACGGAATAGAATATAATGGAATGGTATAGAATAGAATCCATTCCAAATCACTCTATTCTATTGCAAATCAAATAGAGTTGAGTTAAATGGAATATATTTTAATTCGATTCTATTCTAGTAGAATAACATGAAATGAACTGGAATAGAATTCCATTTTGAAATAGAATAAGGTCGAGAAGAGTGGCGGAAAATAGCATAGATAAGAATGAATGAATATAATAACAAGTATTATATAATTTCTGACCTGTCCATCTGGTGCAGTATACTGGTACTGTCCCTCCACCAGCAAGCTGGGCTCCCCTGCTCCCGTGCTTTCCTTTATGGAGCCGCGCTGCTCATGGTATATACCACCCTCTGGAAACCGATCATTTATATAAAATCATTCTTAGAATAAAATGAAGAATATTGAAATGAAGTAGAGTAGTGGCACAGAACGGCATAAAATAGATTGAAAGAGAAAATATAATTATATGCAGTTAGCGCTTTTATATGAGTGGGAAGGCAATAGCCTGTTCTCTACTTTACCAAGTGTTGCAATTTAGCATACTCTTGTGTTTGTTATGGTAACACTGTAATAGATTGTCCATGCCTGTACTCTATAGGGACGCTATTATAAAATAAAGATGTAGCATAAACAAGATGTGCTTTGTGTAATTCATTTAACCGGCCAAACACAATATCTAGATTTAGCATGTTTAACTCTCCACCATCACCAATTGATTATTTTCCTCTTTTGGTTCTCCTCTGTGACTTATGACAAAATTCAATTATTCTTGGTTGGTATCTACCATAAGGTCATTTCGTAAGTTTAAAGATATTAACGATTGCGGAGAAATTCCGAGCAACCACTTAGCAGAAACTCTTTCATAATTCTCGAATCGGTTATTAATAATCATCATCACAATCTATTACTGGCCCACTGTTTAGCCGGGTCTACTCCTGGAAGGGAGGAAGGGGTAGGCAGACTTCACAAACCTTTGAGAATTTTGGAGAACTCTCAGGAGTGCAGGTTTCCTCACGATGTTTTGATTCACCGTTATAGCAAGTGATTTTTAATTGCTTATAACACGCATAACTCAGAAAAGTCAGAGATCGAACTCGGACGTCTCGAGTAGACATTAACGTCTTAACCACTAGGCTAGTACTGCGTGAAAAATTACATCCGACACAAATGCAGACAAAATCAGTAGATAATCTTACAAAAAACTTGAGACCATCTAATTATTTACAAAAGAAGAAAGACAAAAACTGGAAACAAAGCATCAAGAGCTTTTGATCACTTTACGATGCACACGTAGGAACGTGTCGGACAGGAGTCCTGACATGACATAGTTATTCTAGGTTGAGAACTGATTTGGCTATGATTGGGAGCGAGCAGGCTTGGGTAGCCGTCAAGACGTTCTCCGAAACTGTGTTGACGGCGAAGGAAGCGGCGGAGAGGGAGAAGGAGCGCAATATTGACTCCCACCCTATGCGCCAGGGAAGAGGCGGTCGACGACGCCGAGCCTACGTGGCTTCAACATTATGATAAGTGCGCCGTCGACGAGTAGACTATGGGCGGTGGACGGGGGATTCTGCTGCCTATGCAGAGGTCTAGTGCTAGTGCGCGCTCCCCCGTGTTTCGGGGGCGACACTATGCTGAGTTCAAGGGGAGACTCATCTGCATAACATTCCCAAGTCCCCGCTTGGGGAAGTATCTGTGAGCAAATTCCTCCGGGTAAAAAAAAAGGTTGAGAACTGATTTAATTGTGAAATCTAAATGCCTTTATTCAATAAAATCGTTCCAAGTAATTTAGCTTTTGCTTTTGATATCTAACTACACTTGATTATACCGTGACAGACGCCCGTGATTAATGAATAAAACTACCCATTTCCATTTGTATCAATTTGCCCCTTCCTCCCCCGTACCATCGGTTGGCGACGCCCTTGTGTAAGTGAGTTAGTAAATGCATACTCATTTACTATCACTGTGATTGATAGAAAACTAAAAAGCAAATGAAACTCCAGACAAATCAAGAAATAAATGTTGCCATACCCATATAAAAAGTATTTAAAATTGAGAGATGATGATGAAAAAGAATCTAACTGAATTTTTTAATTCAGTTAGATCTTAAACAAATGAATAAGAGTGAAGTAATGCATAATTAAACGAATGAGTACCTGTTTGTATGGCCCATCTGTAAGAACCATCTTCGTGTGGACCTTCGAAGTCGTTTCGTAAAATAGCGTCTGTGCTTTGACTGTTAGATAGTGCAGCTATGGATAGAACCTGGAATTATAATGTTTAGTTTATTAAACTAGATGGCACTGATAGTAATTGGTAACAAAAACTGACGCAAACTAGGACTGTTGATAAAGTATCGATGTTCGATACATTATTAAGTTAATTTTTATTTTTTTTTCTTCTTAAAATCTACAAATTTATCTATCTATCTATCACTAAAAACATTAAGATGCGCTAAAATTTTGGGTCGATAGTAAACATTTTACTCCCGTGTTATCAGAAATTAAATATTTGATTTCTTTTGCTTCTTTTTGATCTGTAGCATCTGAAAGTAACCTTCACTCCTGATAGTTCTCTAAAGTTCTTATAAGCGTGTGAAGTCTGCCAACCTCTCTCTGTCTCATTCTGACGAGGAGACTTAACTCAACGAGGAGACTTCTTTTATACAACAACCAAAGTCCTAGAAACAACCAAAACAAGTCCGCCATAATGATGACCTCAACGTGATAGAGACAAATTAAATTGGATTCGATGGCAGCTTTGGCTGACAATATGGATGAACAAACGAGAGAGATCAATTCGTTATGTTCCTGCGTCCACACCAGTACTTGTAGAATAACGCCCACAACCGATATGCTATTAATATGGTCGAGTCACTGAAAATTGAAGTTGATGCTCTGAAAATAGATCTCGGTATCGTTAAAATCGGCAAATAATGCGTCATCTATCAGTTATTTTCATCGGAATTTCGGTAACGAAGTCAAATGTGGACACCATGTGCTTTCGAAAAGAAGACGATTCAGACACGGGAAAACAAGACGAGCTTTTGTTGCGACGGAAGCTAATTACGATGAAATATTGACAAACCATCGATTATTTATCAAAGGAACATCTATCGGATTCCATTTTCTAATTGACACAGGAACGTATCTATTCTACAATTTCCAATGTAGAGAAACGAAGACGAAGCGAACTAGCTGTCTATATGCTTCTAATAGTCGATCCCAGTAACTACAGACCAATCTCTATATTACCATCACTGAGTAAAGTTTTTGAAAAGATAATTTTAAACCAACTTTCAGATTATTTTAATAAAAGTAAACTATTTCATAGTCAACAGTATGTGTTTACTAGGGGTAGGTCAACAACAGACGCTGGAGTTGCACTTCTTAAGCATATTTATGACGCATGGGAGACATCACAAAATGCGATTGGTGTATTTTGTGATTTGTCCAAGGCCTTTGAAACCTGAAACGCTTTTAAAAAAACTTAATCATTATGGTATAGCTGGTGTTTCACTGGATCTAATTGCTTCATACCTAAATCAAAGAATCCAGAGGATTACTATTAATGGTGTAAAATCTTCTGGATCTTTGCTACAAATGGGCGTTACACAGGGATCCATTTTAGGCCCGTTCTTATTTTTGATTTATATTAATGATATATAATAATGCCATACTATGTGAAGAATTTGTGTGATATTGTACTTTTTGCTGACGATACATCTGTTATATTTAATATAAACAGAAATAAACTTAATTACGACGATGTGAACAGTGCTTCATCGCAGGTTCTTCAATGGTTTACGGTAAATAACGTAGTTCTTAATGCTAAAAAGACTAAATGCGTTGAGTTTGCTTTACCTAATGTTAAAAAACAAAAATTTAACCTACTGTTAAATAATGAAATTTTAGATGTGGCAGACTCGACGGTATTTCTGGGTATTACTTTAGATTCAAAACTCCAGTGGAACCCCCATTTATCATCTCTAGCGGGCAGACTCAGCTCAGCTGCCTACGCTGTGAGGAAAGTCAGACAAATGACTGATATCAATACTGCTAGGCTAGTTTACTTCAGTTACTTTCACAGTATTATGTCTTATGGCATTTTGCTGTCGGGTAGGGCCGCGGACATTGAATCCATTTTTGTACTTCAAAAGAGAGCTGTTCGGGCCATTTATAATCTTAGAGCACAAGATTCACTTCAAGATGTCTATAAAAAAATAGACGTCCTTACAGTCCCATCACAATACATATATTGTAATATTTTGTTCATTTACCAGAATATCGATTCGTATTCAAAACACAGTGACAAACATAATGTTAATATTAGAAACAGAAATAAACTTGTAACGCTATACTATCGTCTCCACAAAGTCAGTAATAGCTTCATGGGGCTTGGTGTTCGCATCTATAATAAGATTCCGCAGCCTATATTAGACTTGCCACTTCAACAATTTAAAACTCGTTTCAAGAAATCATTAATAAATAAAGCATACTATAATGTACAGGATTACTTAAATGATGAGAATGCTTGGAATCTAAGTGACGTTGACTCTCAAGTTAAATGATTTGTTTAACAATTTATGTAATCATGGATTTTTGAAAAGAGCTACTGTGTTTCTGGCTCTTCTCAACAGAAAACTGCTTTCCGAGCTGGTGGTAGCTTTAGACAAACTGACTGACCGACCAATTTTTGACGTATCAAAAGTACTTTTATACAAAAGTCTAATTGAAATAAAATATTTGGAGTTTGAAACACATACACTCTTATTGCGAACAACAAAATAGCTTGTTTACTTTTCCAGGCTCTAGTCTATATCTGTACCAAATTTCAGCAAAATCGGTGTAGTAGTTAAACTTGAAAGCGTAACAGAAAAAGATTTACAAGACACTTTATTTATTTATTTATTACTACCAAAAAAAACTTTATAAAACATTATTTTATATACATGGATAAACTTAGGGCCGGTTGTTTCAACACTTCTTAACGAACACGTAATCGTCAAATATGTCGTTAACGAACATTAGTGACGTAAAGGCGTTGTTTCACCCGATATTACTGTTAACTATTGTTAAAAAATGACGTTTACGTTAACCGGCGATCCTAGCACTGGTAGCAAAACGAATAAACAAGTTTAGAGATAATTTTCATCGTAAATTCGCTTTTATTCAATCTTGTTCTCGGAAACAGTTCATTAGAAGATGAAATAAATGTAGAGAAAAAAATAAAGTGTTTCGTAAGCGAATTTATAGTTATAGCATATTTGTTGAAGATGATTTTATTGATAAATTCCGTATATCTGAAGAAGTCGCAAATTTTTGTTTGCAAACCTGATAGAAACTGAATAAAAAACTATAACCTACTGCGTAAAAAAGTGATCTAAAAAGGGCGAAACAAGAATATAAGTCAGACAGAAACCTAGAAATGCATAGCTGACTTTGACGAACGTTTAACATTGTACGTAATCGTTAAATATAAACGAACGTAGCTTACTATGACTGACTGTTTGATTCAACCGGTTCTCAGGTTAGACTAAAATAATAAACAAAGTTATGAAGACTTACTGCTAACAAAGATAGAAATAAAAATTATAAATATATCTCTGGGATTTTAATGATGAGAAGGAAGGAGAAGAGGGGGAATATTGGAGAAGACTACAAGGCGGGAGATGTTATTGAATGGACTATTGGGTAAACGCAACGTAGATACTGCTACTGAACCGATAAATAACCAAATATGATCTCTTACAATTACTACAAGAACTTAAGCAGTGCCTTGGACTTGTGACTAAGGCGTAGGTTTAAGGACATCCTTTTTAAACCAAAGGTTAAACTCACATAAACCTCACCTAACACAAGACGTGGCTACTACATTGTAAGGTACTCACGTGACCTTAGTCGGACAGCACTGCCAGCACTAACACCATACTGCACTGCACTGATACTATCCAGAGACTACTTCACTCCTTGAGAGACCGCGCAAGACTAGTACTATAGTCAAGACTATCGATGGCATATAAAGAGTCGAGATCATCATTTAGAATCTGTGGTGTGTACGTGTCTACTCCCATCGGTATCTCAAGGTTCTCATGTGAATGCATCAAGGGCGCGTAGTTAGCACAATGGTAAGACATGGTTTAGCTCAGTGGTACCACTCTGCAGATATTGTTGTAAGGTCAGTACTCAAAGAAATCTTTAAGGCCTTATCAATTTAGAATCTGCGGTGTGTACGTGTCTACCCATGGTTCCACAAGGGTAACACATGGTTTAGTTCAGAGGTACCACTCTACAGATGTCAAACTGATTTGTAAAGTAAACAATGTAGAAGATCAGTCTTTGCGTTTGTCAGTTTTGATTACTCAGCAATAATCAAAATATTGGGAACAGGAGTCTACATTTACTCAAGACGGACCTGAAGAGATTTAATTTAGCTGATGGACCCAAAGAGAAGCTTAGGTCCATCCCACTTCTGATGTCAGGGGAGAAGGCCAATTTGAATGAATGAATGAACCGATCCTTACGATTTCGTGCTTTTTGGACAGCAACCCAGGCAGTGCCTTGGACTTGTGACCAAGGTTGCTGGATAACTTGTCAAGATTTTTCTAGTTTTTTGTCTTTTTGATTTGCATGAAAAATATAAAATAATACGTGACAAGAGTTCAGGGCCATGTACCATACCATTAACCAATTTATAAAAGAACATTATAATATTAGGATTATTCTCTGTAACCATAGTTTTACGATTTTAATTTTTTTTATGTACATTCCATTAATATTTGCACATTTTAGACCGACGTTTATATATAATTTAAATAACAAATATTCTTAAGTGAATATTAAATTCATTGAGTTTATAAAGCTGAGTTTACATGACGAAACTTCCTTTTAAAACCTCTAGCGCGGGTAGTACTTTTTATTTTATTCCAAGACTGTATAAATCTGTTCCGATAGGCTTGAGCCAGTTGTCAAACGGATCTCGCCTGGTGACCGTTATGGATAGAATAGGAAGGCATATGGTTCATATTGGTTACTCTTGTGTAGTTTGTATTAGCGAGCAATAATAACCCCATTCAATAGTATAACACGCTCTTTATAATTGAAAACAAATATATTTAATATTAATATGAATAAATTATTCAAATTATATTTGCTTTAAATATTATTATCTTTACGACAATCTGTTTATTTTTACTAATACGAATACAAGGCAGTATCTGTTAAACCTTAACGCTAATATTATATTAATTTTATATATTTATTTATTTTCTTATTTATAATTTAACACAAACTCGTCAATCTATACCGAACTCTCACCTGTGACGCGGACGCGTATCTGTAGTGCCATGAAAATGGTGCACATATGTGTGCTAAATTACATTGAAATCCGTTCAGTCGTTTTAACATGATTTACAAACATCCAAACATATAAACTTTCACATTTATTGTTTACTTTTAATACCCTTACTTCAATTTTATTTGCTTTTAATATACTTATTGATATTTATTTTTGTCTATATCTATAGTAGGCGACGCGGTTAGTTGAATGGTTTAGGTATTATTTAACTGGGTAGATAGCACTTGCGTGAGCTTGGACAGGACATGACTCACCTTTAAGTACTCCACCACCTTCATGGAATACTTCTGGAGACGTCCCGGCGCTGTAGTGAGAGTGTAGCTAATAGTGTGAGTGACAAATAAGGATAGGGTGTAAGGATGAAAAAAAGGAGACAGAGCGAGTGGATTTTTAAACAAAACCTTTTATCCTGAACAGCACACATAACCTCAAAATTACAACTCACAATATCTATTATATAAGTGTAATATACTATTATAATATAAGGAATTACAGTGTGACAATGCCAACCCCCTTTTTTTTTAACGATGGAAAATGCTTTTACGCCTCATACCTCTCACGGAGAGAGGTATGTGGGACTCGCAGCGATAATTACTGAATACCCACTAAAAACCATCGAAACCGAAGCCGTCTTAGTGGGCACCACAGGATCGCTTTATATGCACTCAACTGTGGTGTCCCGACGGAAGTCCACGTGAAAGGCAAGCCTATTCAGTTCGTCGCGTAGAACTTCTCCGAGGCTTCGTTAAGAAGCCTGGGTCATCCGTACTGCAAGAAGGTGCCGACGTCTCCGCCTCTCTTCCGCGTTCTGTCGCCTCCTTTAGCTTCATTACGGACTCGCTGTAGGCTGACACAGCGTCCCACCCGCCCGTAACCCGACAGTCAAACAATTTTGTGCGATATATAAAAAACATTTAGTCCACTTAGTAATGAATGTTGTAAAATGTTGTGGTGTTCGGCAAGGTGGAATAACGTCACCACTATTATTTAATTTATATATAGACGATCTGATTGCCGAGCTCAGTAATCAACACATTGGTTGCTATTGTTAATTATGATGTTGGCAACACTTATAATTTGAGTAGCATCCTGTTACTTGATCTTAATGTTGGTACGACTAATATGAGTAGTAGTATCTTGTTACTTGATCTTAATGTTGGTACGACTAATATGAGTAGCATCCTGTTACTTGATCTTAATGTTGGTACGACTGATATGAGTAGCATCCTATTACTTGATCTTGATGTTGGTACGACTAATATGAGTAGTAGTATCTTGTTACTTGATCTTAATGTTGGTACGACTAATATGAGTAGCATCCTGTTACTTGATCTTAATGTTGGTACGACTAATATGAGTAGTAGTATCTTGTTACTTGATCTTAATGTTGGTACGACTAATATGAGTAGCATCCTGTTACTTGATCTTAATGTTGGTACGACTGATATGAGTAGCATCCTATTACTTGATCTTGATGTTGGTACGACTAATATGAGTAGTAGTATCTTGTTACTTGATCTTAATGTTGGTACGACTAATATGAGTAGCATCCTGTTACTTGATCTTAATGTTGGTACGACTAATATGAGTAGTAGTATCTTGTTACTTGATCTTAATGTTGGTACGACTAATATGAGTAGCATCCTGTTACTTGATCTTAATGTTGGTACGACTGATATGAGTAGCATCCTATTACTTGATCTTGATGTTGGTACGCCTGATATGAGTAGCATCCTGTTACTTGATCTTAATGTTGGTACGACTGATATGAGTAGCATCCTATTACTTGATCTTGATGTTGGTACGCCTGATATGAGTAGCATCCTGTTACTTGATCTTAATGTTGGTACGACTGATATGAGTAGCATCCTATTACTTGATCTTGATGTTGGTACGTCTGATATGAGTAGCATCCTGTTACTTGATCTTGATGTTGGTACGCCTGATATGAGTAGCATCCTCTTACTTGATCTTAATGTTGGTACGACTGATATGAGTAGCATCCTATTACTTGATCTTGATGTTGGTACGTCTGATATGAGTAGCATCCTGTTACTTGATCTTGATGTTGGTACGTCTGATATGAGTAGCATCCTCTTACTTGATCTTAATGTTGGTACGACTGATATGAGTAGCATCCTATTACTTGATCTTGATGTTGGTACGCCTGATATGAGTAGCGTCCTGTTACTTGATCTTAATGTTGGTACGACTGATATGAGTAGCATCCTATTACTTGATCTTAATGTTGGTACGACTGATATGAGTAGCATCCTGTTACTTGATCTTAATGTTGGTACGACTGATATGAGTAGCATCCTATTACTTGATCTTGATGTTGGTACGCCTGATATGAGTAGCATCCTGTTACTTGATCTTAATCTTGGTACGACTGATATGAGTAGCATCCTGTTACTTGATCTTAATGTTGGTACGACTAATATGAGTAGCATCCTATTACTTGATCTTGATGTTGGTACGCCTGATATGAGTAGCGTCCTGTTACTTGATCTTAATGTTGGTACGACTGATATGAGTAGCATCCTATTACTTGATCTTGATGTTGGTACGCCTGATATGAGTAGCATCCTATTACTTGATCTTAATCTTGGTACGACTGATATGAGTAGCATCCTGTTACTTGATCTTAATGTTGGTACGACTAATATGAGTAGCATCCTATTACTTGATCTTGATGTTGGTACGCCTGATATGAGTAGCGTCCTGTTACTTGATCTTAATGTTGGTACGACTGATATGAGTAGCATCCTATTACTTGATCTTGATGTTGGTACGCCTGATATGAGTAGCATCCTATTACTTGATCTTGATGTTGGTACGTCTGATATGAGTAGCATCCTGTTACTTGATCTTGATGTTGGTACGCCTGATATGAGTAGCATCCTGTTACTTGATCTTAATGTTGGTACGACTGATATGAGTAGCATCCTATTACTTGATCTTGATGTTGGTACGTCTGATATGAGTAGCATCCTGTTACTTGATCTTGATGTTGGTACGCCTGATATGAGTAGCATCCTATTACTTGATCTTGATGTTGGTACGCCTGATATGAGTAGCATCCTATTACTTGATCTTGATGTTGGTACGTCTGATATGAGTAGCATCCTGTTACTTGATCTTGATGTTGGTACGCCTGATATGAGTAGCATCCTGTTACTTGATCTTAATGTTGGTACGACTGATATGAGTAGCATCCTATTACTTGATCTTGATGTTGGTACGTCTGATATGAGTAGCATCCTGTTACTTGATCTTGATGTTGGTACGACTGATATGAGTAGCATCCTGTTACTTGATCTTAATGTTGGTACGACTGATATGAGTAGCATCCTATTACTTGATCTTGATGTTGGTACGCCTGATATGAGTAGCATCCTGTTACTTGATCTTAATGTTGGTACGCCTGATATGAGTAGCATCCTGTTACTTGATCTTGATGTTGGTACGTCTGATATGAGTAGCATCCTCTTACTTGATCTTAATGTTGGTACGACTGATATGAGTAGCATCCTATTACTTGATCTTGATGTTGGTACGCCTGATATGAGTAGCGTCCTGTTACTTGATCTTAATGTTGGTACGACTGATATGAGTAGCATCCTATTACTTGATCTTAATGTTGGTACGACTGATATGAGTAGCATCCTGTTACTTGATCTTAATGTTGGTACGACTGATATGAGTAGCATCCTATTACTTGATCTTGATGTTGGTACGCCTGATATGAGTAGCATCCTGTTACTTGATCTTAATCTTGGTACGACTGATATGAGTAGCATCCTGTTACTTGATCTTAATGTTGGTACGACTAATATGAGTAGCATCCTATTACTTGATCTTGATGTTGGTACGCCTGATATGAGTAGCGTCCTGTTACTTGATCTTAATGTTGGTACGACTGATATGAGTAGCATCCTATTACTTGATCTTGATGTTGGTACGCCTGATATGAGTAGCATCCTATTACTTGATCTTAATCTTGGTACGACTGATATGAGTAGCATCCTGTTACTTGATCTTAATGTTGGTACGACTAATATGAGTAGCATCCTATTACTTGATCTTGATGTTGGTACGCCTGATATGAGTAGCGTCCTGTTACTTGATCTTAATGTTGGTACGACTGATATGAGTAGCATCCTATTACTTGATCTTGATGTTGGTACGCCTGATATGAGTAGCATCCTATTACTTGATCTTGATGTTGGTACGTCTGATATGAGTAGCATCCTGTTACTTGATCTTGATGTTGGTACGCCTGATATGAGTAGCATCCTGTTACTTGATCTTAATGTTGGTACGACTGATATGAGTAGCATCCTATTACTTGATCTTGATGTTGGTACGTCTGATATGAGTAGCATCCTGTTACTTGATCTTGATGTTGGTACGCCTGATATGAGTAGCATCCTATTACTTGATCTTGATGTTGGTACGCCTGATATGAGTAGCATCCTATTACTTGATCTTGATGTTGGTACGTCTGATATGAGTAGCATCCTGTTACTTGATCTTGATGTTGGTACGCCTGATATGAGTAGCATCCTGTTACTTGATCTTAATGTTGGTACGACTGATATGAGTAGCATCCTATTACTTGATCTTGATGTTGGTACGTCTGATATGAGTAGCATCCTGTTACTTGATCTTGATGTTGGTACGACTGATATGAGTAGCATCCTGTTACTTGATCTTAATGTTGGTACGACTGATATGAGTAGCATCCTATTACTTGATCTTGATGTTGGTACGCCTGATATGAGTAGCATCCTGTTACTTGATCTTAATGTTGGTACGCCTGATATGAGTAGCATCCTATTACTTGATCTTGATGTTGGTACGTCTGATATGAGTAGCATCCTGTTACTTGATCTTGATGTTGGTACGCCTGATATGAGTAGCATCCTGTTACTTGATCTTAATGTTGGTACGACTGATATGAGTAGCATCCTATTACTTGATCTTGATGTTGGTACGTCTGATATGAGTAGCATCCTGTTACTTGATCTTGATGTTGGTACGCCTGATATGAGTAGCATCCTATTACTTGATCTTGATGTTGGTACGCCTGATATGAGTAGCATCCTATTACTTGATCTTGATGTTGGTACGTCTGATATGAGTAGCATCCTGTTACTTGATCTTGATGTTGGTACGCCTGATATGAGTAGCATCCTGTTACTTGATCTTAATGTTGGTACGACTGATATGAGTAGCATCCTATTACTTGATCTTGATGTTGGTACGTCTGATATGAGTAGCATCCTGTTACTTGATCTTGATGTTGGTACGACTGATATGAGTAGCATCCTGTTACTTGATCTTAATGTTGGTACGACTGATATGAGTAGCATCCTATTACTTGATCTTGATGTTGGTACGCCTGATATGAGTAGCATCCTGTTACTTGATCTTAATGTTGGTACGACTGATATGAGTAGCATCCTATTACTTGATCTTGATGTTGGTACGACTGATATGAGTAGCATCCTGTTAATTGAATGTTGGCCAACTGATAAACACAAACCAAGGAAGTGGGGATTGCAAAATAAATACGCCCTGCGACAGAATAATCATGGATTACATCGCGAGTATTCTAGGAGTAACGCTGAAGCTGAGGTTCAACTGAGGTAGGGCACAGCAGGAAACTTCCTGCTCAAATACGGAGCAGCCCGACTGGGGTAGTACCTCGACCTTACAGAAGACCACAGCTAAATAACACTACTCTAAAGCAGTGTTGTGTTCCTGTTGGTGAGTAAGGTGACCAGAGCTCCTGGGGGGAATTGGGGATAGGGTCGGCAACGCGCTTGCGATGGTTCTGGTGTTGCAGACGTCTATGAGCTACGGTAATCGCTTACCATCAGGTGAGCCGTACGCTTGTTTGCCGACCTAGTTACATAAAAAAAAAGAGGTGCTGGGTCTAAAGTAACTCTCACGAGGATATTCTAGTCAAGCCGTTATAATGTTAGTCTGCATATACAGTCTATACTACAACTTCTTCTTTTTATTAATTAACACTATGTAGGAGATACATGTGTAAATAATTTGAGTTACGCTGATGATATGGTTCTATAATACTTTTGTTTATTGTGATTCTATTGCGTGTATTCTAGCACTAACGCTGAAGCTCTGAGTCTACCGCCAAGTGTCATAGACGCGTTCCGGTCGAGCCGCATGTTGGCCAGACCTACCCCTTTCCTCTCTTATCCCATTAATGCTGCGGATCTAGTGGACTCTGGGCTCCTGCTCAGGGCTTCATTCTACCTCCCTCTTAATGTGGACATCTTTATAACACCAATTGAAGTCAATGATAGTAGGGGAAGCCATGATGCCAAATGGGGATTTACTCGAGCGTCTTGGCGACTTATTGCATTTTGTAGATTAGATGATAAAAAAACAATTACATAGAGATACTTAACGTATCAGATATTGATAGTTTAGATGCTCCGAAGTATCGCTGATATGTCGGTATATTTATCTACCGCCTTAAGTTAGTGAGGGTGGCCATCGAGAAGAGTAGAAAAAAAAAGTATTCGAGTGCATCAGATATCCAGAGGGGATATTAAGTGATACATACATACATAAGATGACTCGAATGTGATCTATGTAAGTTGGCAACTAAGTAGGTAATATTTCAGTTTTATGACTTTTATACGATTGTACCATGTTTGTACCGGATTGTACCGATTTTTAAATCGTTTGTACCCTAAAGGGGTATAAGCTATAAGGGGGGTAAAATATAGCTAGAAACCGAACTTCGGCAAATAGGTTTTTTAATTATGGCGTATGAAAGACTATCGTTTGTACCAGTTTGTACCACAAGAAAAAAGAAAAAAAAATTAACAAGTTTTCTTAAAGTGAATCGGTAAAACCAAGTGTTATCGTTTGTACCCGTTTGTACCTTTTAGTACTTAGTGCGTATCGTTTGTATTATGTTTGATATTCTTATAACGAAAAAATATAATAACTTTTAGAAAATTTATTTTAAATTTTTTTTTTGGATGTAATTTTTTTTCTGTTAATTTTTTTTTCTTTTTTCTTGTGGTACAAACTGGTACAAACGATAGTCTTTCATACGCCATAATTAAAAAACCTATTTGCCGAAGTTCGGTTTCTAGCTATATTTTACCCCCCTTATAGCTTTTACCCCTTTAGGGTACAAACGATTTAAAAATCGGTACAATCCGGTACAAACATGGTACAATCGTATAAAAGTCATAAAACTGAAATATTACCTACTTAGTTGGCAACTTCACATAAGTTCGAATGTGATTATCTGAGATGACGTCATGGCGTGGGAAAGCAGTGAATGTCAGATTTTCAAAGCTACGCTTCTTAGCTAGTCATTAACCCACCTTCAATCCAAAAAACCAATCTCCCTTTAGGCTTCCTTATACGCGTACGCGTGTTTTGGCCCAGCAAAGCTAGGGCAGGTCAATATTTAAACGCTTCCGAAATTTCATCAACAAGTCGTGGGTTCAAATCCCGGACATTGGACTACTGGCGTGGCCCACTCCTGACACAAGCTATTTATTAGCTTACTAGGAGGGGTAAATACTTGTGGTACGTGATCCATACTGCTAGTGTAAAAAAAAAAAAAAAAAAAAAAAAAATTTAAATGTTACGAAAGTATATCATACTAACTTAAGCTTATTTCAAAGGTCCATAAATGCTGTACTTCAACTACCCTCCGAGTCTCCACAGAATCGACTATAGTATAGTTCATTCGTTTTGATTTTTTCTGCTTATTTTTTGGACTTGTACCGCTATTAAGAGTTGTTATGTCTGGTATATAATATTATAAAAATAATTACATAGAATAAGTAAACAATATATAAAGGTCATTACAAATGTGAAGAAACTTCCGCCTTCCATTCACATTCCACTCACGATGTTACTAAAGGCCCGACTTAAAGGTAACCTTAAGGCTTTGCACGGGTTAGACGATAAAATAAGACTGCAGTCGAAATGTTCAACAATTATGAATCACTCTGCTTATTAGAGAAAAATTGGTAAAATTGTGTATCAATACATTTTTTTTTTAATTTTTAATTAAAGACGACGACGATGTGGACAGGGAACGTAGGGCGTTGGTGCCCGAGGGAACATGTACTGACGAGGACAAAACGCTTTTTTACGTGGTTTGCGTGTTCCTGGTCGTTGGTTGCCCTGCGTATCCAATATAATTTCAGGATGATGTTGAAACTCCCCCGATTCTGTAGTGCCTCCTGTATGTTTGCTCAGGCTCGCACTGATGACTTTCATGCCATCGTTAGGAAGAAGGTAGGTTCGCTGGGAAGGCGGCCTGTGCTGAGGGGTCGATGATGGGCACCACTTATTTATGTAAAAGTACGTCTTCAACAATGAACTTTATAAAATCTAAGTATAGATCTTCACTGTCAGATAAGTCACTCCTCCATGCAATGTTGACGTTGATATCGAAGTTAAATTAACGAAGAAACAGTAAACGTATAAACAAATTATTACCCTGTATTCTTTTTACTTGAAAACCGAAAATATTTTTACTGCGGCCCTCCAGCATTTGTAGTAAACTTAATTAGCTCACAAAGGTACGTAATTTTGACATTGGACTTGTAGTGTATACGTTCCGGGTTTTCTTCGGCTCTTATTGTAACACATACGACGCCATAAAATAATTAGAATCAAAAACCTCCCTCTATGCAAGTCCTTGGAAATATTATTGAACAATTCGATATAAAACCCGAGTCTTGAAGAAGTTAAGAATTTAACGCATTTATTAACAGCACTAGCTAAACTCTGCCTGACAAATTTCTGCAGAAATGGCACCAAAATCAAGACCTATCCGGTAACGTAAGTTGACGTAGAACTCATTTTTAGTCTATAAATTAATATTTTTAATTAAATAAATACATAATAATTAGTCAAGGGCCTGATGCAGAAAGCGGTACTACTGAACACGGCACGTATCGTGCGGAAGTTCCTCTCTCTGGAGCCCTAACCGTTGGTAGCTTGGACCGTGTTCCCGCAGCCGGTTGGCCTCTATTTTTTATATTTCTAAATGTATTTTGTATTCTAAGTGGATAAATAAAATTAATACCATAATTGGCCCACTGTTGCTGGGTATTCTCCTCAGATTGAGGAGTTTATAGTCCATCACGCTGGCCCAGTGTGGGTTAGGAGACTTCACACGCTTTTGAAGACTTTAAAGAACACTCAGGAGTGCAGGTTTCTTCACATTTTCCTTTAGCTGATATTTAATTGTTTTAATCACACATAACTCAGAAAAATCTAACTCCGGCCTTCCGAGTTAGACACCTGTGTCTGAACCACTTACTCATTAACAGTAACAAATAATACATCGAATACCATACCTTCGGAGTTAAGCGTGGCATTAGCGAAGCGAGGGCTAACATTAACTTAACCAATTACCTAAATCGCAGGTTATTCGTTAAAGGTCAAGAGGACAGTTACGCAAATACCTCAACATGTTACAGTGTTTCTTAAACTGTGTCATACACCTACACGACGTAATGGAGGTCACTTCGATATCAATGGTGATAAATTGTTTGTTTGTTGAGTGATGCAGTAGCTCATGAATCTTTACCCAAAGTATCTGTTAAAATATATATAAAAATTCGGCCAAGTGCGAGTGTCGAACTCACACGGTTCCGTACAACCGCATAATTACACTCAAATACCACAATAATATACATGCAGACGGAAGCCGCTTGGCTTCTTGACTTTCTGCGCCTGGGGCTTGCGACCCAGGTGCAGGATTGACTACTACGAGTAAACACTCTAATATTTAACAGAGAAAAAATTTTTCTCAAAAGATCATCTATAAGATTGGTCTGAGGTAATTATTTTGTAAAACGTATTAAAAAAAAGTTATAGAGCAAAAAAAAAATTTTTTATAAAAATTTTCTTACTTTTTTGCTCATAACTTCTTTAATTTTAAATTTAGGGCAAAAAGTTATATAAACATATTTGTAGGCAAAACAATTTGCTACAAATTATGTCTTTACGTATTTTTTGTCAGACGCATAGTTTTCGAGATATCGCGAAAAAGATTTTTGACACCCCTTTTTCTAAGATGGCGGCCGAGGTACAATGATGGCGACCCCACAAACTTGAGGTTAAGCTTCTATTGAACCCCCACACATGTCCCAAAAATAAAATTGCATCCTCTAATAAATGCAATACTCAGTCCTTAAATCTAGCGAATTCTTAGTAGAGATAAGACTATAGTTTGGTCCATTGTGCGTGCAGGGATGACTGGCTATACTAGCCAGCTTAGCTCCTTCCAGAAGCGCAGAAGTTTCCTGGGAGCTGCACAGGCTTCCTGGAGCGACCTCATGTTCTTGAGGATTTGTGTCCGTTGTGTGGCGACGCCCACGCATTCCAGGACAACGTGGGCAGTCTCTTCTGCCTGTCATGCCTATAGTAAATAGATGTTTATTAAGTGGGCAATGTACCGACATAACTCCCACCATTAAACGGAGATCAATACGATTTAGACTAAGCAGTTTACGGGATAGGGTCTTCGACGTAAAAATGAAATATACCTATTCATATATCAGTGGCGTCGCTAGACGAAATACTCTTATCTTTTCTGGGTAGAAAATTTTGTAGTTTGTAATGCCATCGTGACGTCACACAATGTCACACATGGAGGTCGACTACCCCTTCATAAATTATTATTTGGAAGATCGTGAGAAAATCAGATTAAAAAGCAATATTAAATACTAACTAATCTCCGCTACTGCATCTCGTAAGAGAATTGTCATTGATGCTCTGCTCCTATGGGTCGTAGCGTGATGATATATAGCTTATAACCTTCCTTGAAAAAAGGGCTATCTAACACTGAAAGAATTTTTTAAATCGGACTAGTAGTTCCTGAGATTAGCGCAAACAAACAAACTCCACAATTCCAGCGCCATCTGTTACATCTAAAAGTACAGCGCGGACAAAGAGAGTCTGCCAACAGTCTGCAGTGTTCCTCCATCTCGCATGAACTGAAGGGGAGAGTAAGGTGTGGTACAGGCCTGCCACTGGGGTTATTGATCCTCTCCTCGCTAGTTCATCTGCTGCGTCATTATCTAGAGATCCACTATGCCCCTTTATCCATTGAAGGACGACCCTGTTGACTGCCGCAATGCGTTGCAGTGCAAGGTGGCATTCGTATATTAGACTCGATGTGATAATATCATTTCCGAGCGCCTGGAGCACAGCCTTGTTGTCAGATAGGATTCTGATTCCAATTTTCAAGAATCTTTTGTTTCTCTGCTAAAGACTGTATTAGCTGCATGGGTGATAGCAACACATTCACACTGAAAAATGGTGCTGTGATGTGCTACCCAAAGAGATAGATTGATGTTTAGTTCCATAGAGAAGACACCAGCCCCTGTACCTGATACCATTTTGGATCCATCAGTGTATATATAGTACTCCAGTGTCTTCATATGGCTTTGTGGTTCAATCAATTGTATTTGATATTTTTTATCAAATATGTGTCGTCTCGGGATCCTATCACTGGGTGCTGATAAGAGTGGTAGTGACCCTACCCTTTCCGGCCACACTTTAGTATGTGGACCCCCCCTGTTTTGCCATAGGCCTAGGTGATATAGTCGTGTTGCTGCCATGGTCGCTTCATGTTGAATAAACAAGTCGAGTGGTGGCAGTCCTACGAAAATCTCAATGGCTGCAGTTGGGGTCGTGCGCATGCAGCTTGTTACAGCAGAACAAGCCACGCGCTGAAACCTATGCAGTCTAGTTATAGCGGTGCTTAGTCTGGTCCTGGGCCACCTAACCACTGCACCGTAGGTGATAATGGGTCTAATGACGGCAGTGTACAGCCAGAGTGTGATTCTGGGTGATAGATACTGCCAAAAGGTAATACATGCTTTTTCAAGCTTGACTTGACTTCATTAATGTGAGTTCTATGTTGAAGAATTTCGGTAGTCTAAGCTTATTTATACTCCTCTTGTCAGTGAACAGCACTAGTTCCGTCTTAGTCGCATTAACTGTGAATGCGAGTGAAATAAAAGATTTAAATATTGGCTGGTTGTTTTATTGGATATTCAAGATGTTTCAATGTTAATCTAAACTACTCTACGATTTTTTTTATAAAATAGGGAGGCAAACGAAAGGCCAATTCGGGTTTAATGGTGTTAAATAATTACCGCTGCCCACCGACTCTTGCAACTCCTTTAGACAAAGATAGATAGATAAAGTGATTCAAGAGGAAGGAGAAGAAAACGTGCAAAGCCGAGGTGGATCGCTTGTTGCAAAATAATTTGATTATCTGTGTGATTTGTATAGATTCGTGAGAATGCTTTTACATCTTCTTTATAGATTGTGTAATGTGACAGGTTGATGATAATTCATTTTAATCGTTAAGGTCAAAGCGAAACCAGAGATAGGTGACTATTTGTTAACAAATTATAATTAATAATGATGTGGTTATGTTTAAGTTATAGTTTATTGAGCCCGCACTTCGCTTCGGAATTAATTTCTTTACATATTTATTTTGACAAATTAATTCAATTTTTGAATAATATTAACTTATAGTTTGATGAAGTGAAGACAGTTGGCGCTAGTTGTATTAAAGATATATGATCAATAAAAATACAGAAATTAATTTACATATATGAATAATAAAATATATTAACATTTAAATATGTTATCTATATAAATAAATATGTACGCGCATAACTTCAGAACGACTGCTGTTGTGTTATTGTCGGTACAAGGTGTGAGTGAGACAGAAGAGTGAGATACTTCGTATTAAAGAATATAATTATGTCGGGGCTTTTAATGATGAGAAGGAAGGAGGAGAGGGGGAATATTGGGGAACACTAAAAGAGAAGGATGTTATTGAATGGACTATTGGGTAAACGCAACGTAGATACTGCTACTGAACCGATAAATAATCAAATATGATCTCTAACAATTACGAGAGAAACCTAAGCAGTGCCTTGGACTTGTGACCAAGGAGTAAGGCTTAAATGATCATAACACTCACCTCCACTGCTCAGGCTCTCTGTTTAAACCTAAGGTTAATCTCACATAAACCTAACCTAACCTAACACAAGACAACTTTTCTCACGTGACCTTAGTCGGACAGCTCTCTTAGCACTAACACACCACTGCACTTACTCACTGACACTATCTAGAGACTACTTCACTCCTTGAGAACCGCGCATGACTAAGACTTCAGTCAGACTGTCGATGGCATATAAAGAGTCGGGACTGTCAATGCGATGGATGCCCTGCGGTTTCACTCGCCATATTTAGAAAAATTTACACTATTTCATTATAAATTATAGCCTATATGTTATTGCAATGTGTAAGTTATTGTTTCCGCTAGTTATTATTTATTTTAATATATTCTCCTACCCTCGTCCTATCCTTTCGCACGCCGCACCGCATAATAAACAACCCGCAAGTCAGTGCATCGCCAACACTCAGGGCGAGGATCCGCGCGCGCGCCTATCTTTGTGCATGTGACCTGTGCACCTTGACCGCAGTTAATTATTTGGAGCACGAGGACATATCCAGGTAGGCGTGCATTTCCTTTATTTCACCGAACCAGCACCTCATTTAAATTAAAACTACAGTCCACTTTAATCGTTTTCCTCTCGCCCTTACAATAGCCGCAACAGTTATATTTATGTAAAGTTTCATCAAAATCCATTTAGTAGTTTTTGCGTGAAAGAGTAACAATCATACATCCATCCATATATTCTTACAAACTTTCACGTTTATAATATTGAGTAGGACAGGCTCGAAAACTACTGAACCGATTTTGATGATTCTTTCGCCCATCGAAGGCTATATTCATTCCGGGTCACATAAGATATATGGTGCTACCATAAATATTATAATTAAAAAGATACGGCCATTTAAGTTCCATAAAGTCGCCATTATATAAGTTCTCCATCTCCATTCCTCACCTTTTCTCTCTTCCTTTTCTTATTAATTGAAAACTTTATTATTGAGTGGGAATTACGAATATCGATTATAATTATTTTAGAGCGAAGCGAAGCGAGGGTAGGTCGCTCGTTATATGTCAATAAATACATGACAAGGACAAACAGAAGATTTTTATATGAATGAAAGAGATGGATACATTAAAAAGGAAGGTAGAAGAAACGAAAGAAGCTAAAAGAAGTGTAACGCCATCTCTCGGTCATCAATGAAACTACTATTTAGGAAAAAGCGCCATCTATATGCAGAGCAAATGATTCATTCACTCATTCAATCGTACAGTATCTCACAGTAAAAATATGAGAGTGTAACGTCGTAGTGCTAACAATTTTTTTGTGGACCTAAATTGACCTCAAAAAGAACCTACCCCTCACTTATCATTTCGAAAATTAGTTTTTCGAAACTAATATGTGCATAACTTTTCATTCAAGTTAAAAACTCTTTTCCTTGACATAGAATGAACAAACAAACATGTTTTATTAACAAATATATTCAAGCAATTTAAAACAATAATCATTACGATGTATTTATGTTAATTTTAATTTCCAAACGAATATATTAATATTTTATTTATAAACTATTACAGACAAAATATATTATTATGCAAGAAAAAAGCCACAAATTTATCTTTGCAGTCGGAAAACTATTGTCTCCATACATCAATATAGGTCGCAGTAAGTTTACCAACTGCAAATAAATTTTTCATGTAATTTTGATTTTTTGGATTTCCTTAATCAAAGATGGAATGATTCTAGGTCAACGTAATAAGTGCTCAACAGGTTATAATTTCTATATCCGTATCTTTTGATTCCATTGACATCAGAGACTGAAGATGATCTTGAAATATATGTAAATACTATTTAGTTTTGTTTCGTTAGTTGTGCTATGAGTTCTTGCTTCATGCCAAATTCATGTTTTTAGGTCCACGGGAAATGCCTTCTAGGTTTTGATTCCTCTACAAAAATATGCAACATAAACGACTGCATCTTTTGATTACCTACATTCACTTGTAAAGTTAGTGATTTTACTGCTTTAAGTTACTGAAGTCTTGAGTGATTTACGACGTAACTTGTATTGTGTTTGGTGTAGCAAAACCAAACACAATATTTGTAGTTATTATCTGTTAAAGTGCTCTTTCTGTTCTGCTCTTAACAAAAAAAAAAAATGTTCTGCCGACTCCTGATTTCGAGCAATAAAATACTTCATGAACCAGCGGCTTTCGTTTGTACATCTCATCTCCATAATTTTTAATTCGTCCGACGGATCTTTGTCTAAATCTTGAATTCTGGGCTCGAAATCGTTGGAGGACTCAAGTGGTCTTTGTCTTATACTATTCATTATTTCTACAACAGAAGTTATGGCAGCAGCAGCAGTCTCTTCTAGAAAATATCTAAAAGGTAAAATCGGGACTATCAAACAAACTTGAGTTGGCAACGTTGAGGTTTTATGAGCAGCACCAGAGGGATATCCACCAATATTGCTAAAGTTCATGGAATAGAGAAAATATAAAACAATACTCATGAAAAAGACATGCCAAATAACTCCTCCTTTAACAATAATTTTACAGTGTGGGCTATTAGAATAAAAAGTATACTTAAAGAAAATAGCGTTTTAGTAGCGAATGTAACTCCGGATGCCGGAAAGGAAGGCAATGCCTAAGTCCTCTTGATAAGAAGCGTTGCCGATTTTTACAAAGAATACAAAGCTTCAGCATCTTCAAAAACTCGGAAAACTATTTTGCGAAAAGTAGAAGGCTAACTTTGATTTAAGTAAAACAAAACATTAATGGAGCATATCATAGAAATGCAAGGATTTATCTGCATTGCATTGCTGCAATAAGTAGAAGTGAAGTTATAGGAGGAGGGAAAGACGAATTATATATAGAGTAGAAGTGGGTTCCGTTTCATCATAACACTCAACGATTTTTGATAGCCTATGATTGTCGACAACTTCTATACCCACCACTGAAAGGGCTTTGCTACCACTGTGTTGTCCCTTTATATTCCCAAACTGACGCAGCACACTTAAGTCTCACGACAAGTATCTTTGAGTGAACATCACCTGGAGTGGCGCTGGAGAAAGTGTAACCTATAGTGTGTCGTTATGTTAGGGAATTTAAACATAGTAAGGGAAGACTATAAAGCGAGAAGAAAAATGGGTTAAAAGAGAATTCTCTACCCCATAGGGAAAGGAGTCTTGCCGCACCCTCCCAAAAGTCGGTAATTTTTTAATTTTATTTAGACCTAAAACTGATTGGCAGGAATATTTCCTCTAAGTCCTCAAGTGGTATTAAAAAAACAGAAAGTATACCCACGTGGAGACAATATGTAATATAGATTAGAGTCAGTCTCTCTGGTGTTGTCGCGCAGTGTACATGGAAGTTAGTATTATAGTGTCGTGGTTAAGGTCACCCTTCTTGAGGTCCACGTAAGTTAGCTTCATTATCTACTGTAGTTAGTCTTCGGGCAGCGAAGGGGAGCTTTGTCTCGACCTCAAGTCTGCTCTTGTTGATTATGATCCGATAGGATTGAATTAGTCAGTCAAGTGATATCGCGCAGTACATATTAAAGTATTGAGACTAATAGTGTAATGCTGTTTGGTGGTGTGGTGCTAAGACTTCGTTATCGAGCAGAACATGAGTATTTACATTATTATTTTAATAATCGGTAGCGAGCACTGCTCGGCTTCCATCTAGATTATCATTTAAGTGTTGCTGCGCAGTATAGCTCCCATACTCTTAATAAACACAATAACGCTAAGAAGAATGTGAAACTCGATGTTTTATTTTTCCTTTTAAATAAAATAGCTCCTTTAATAAACAGGGAAAAGGTTGAATCTAGTACAAATAAAACTACTACTAAGTACTTACATAAGCAGAAAATAAGAGTCAATAAAGATGTCAGGTGGGGCAACTCCTAAAAATGTATTCCTCTCACAACTTCGTAGTTGTTTGTTACACTAAAATGGCTGAACGGATTTCATTGAAATTTGGTACAACGATACTTTATAACCTGGATTAACACATAGGCTACTTTTTATCCCGGAAAATAATATAGATTCTGCGGGGTATTAATAAAAAGTGTTTACTGTCGTAAGTGCCTGATTATTTTAATTTAATAACAATATACTAAAGTTTAAAATGGGGGCAGGTCGATTTGTTTATTTTGATGGGACTTGCACTGGCAGATAGATGATGTAACAAGGAGTAACTTAGGCTATTTACCATCTCGCTATGACCCATAGGAGTGGAGCAACACGCGAACGAAATCGCAAGGGTCGGCTAGTATATTATAATATAAAGTTCACTTCATCGCCTATTTCAACCCCTTCGAGGCTTTCTTTCGCTGTAAAACGTAACCTATACCCTTTTCCAACCTCTATTCTGTCTCTGTCCTGAATTTCATCCAAATCAGTTCAGTCATTTTTCCATGAAAGCCTAACAGATATGCAGTTACAAATAAATTATAAAAAATATTTTAATGAATTAAAAATAAAATTATTTAAAAACTTATTACTCACCACAGATATCCAAATAATGTTATTCATTTTATTTATAAATTATTTATAATCTATAACACAAACACAGACACAGATACACTAGTATTGTTTCCCGCGTAAAGTGTCAGATTAATTTTTTAAAGATGCAAGCGCAATAAGTCTTAACGTAAAGCCAACTTCGCCTTTACTGGTAATGTAAATGTATGATGGCGACTTTTGACCTTTTAACCGCCGCACGCTGTATACTTTCGATGATAGTTTAGGTCAGCGGTTCCCAAACCTATTTGACCACTACTCGAACCACTTCAATATATTTGCTATTATATAATGAATTTTTTCGGGATAAATAGTAGCCTGAGTTAATCTATACCTGTACTAATATATAAAGCTGAAGAGTTTGTTTGTTTGCTTAAACGCGCTAATCTCAGAAACTACTAGTGCGATTTAAAAAATTCTTTCAGTGTTAGATAGCCCATTTATTGAGGAAGACTATAGGCTATATATCATCCCGCTACGACCAATAGGAGCGGAGCGGGCGGTTACTGCTATATTCACTACCAAGACAGTCAATTTGGGTGGTCTCTTGTCATTTAATGATTGGGCAACTGTTGGTATTCATCGAAGTAGAGAAAAACTATATCAACTTTATAATGAGAGATCATACAACCATTCAGAGTCCTTTATAGCCTTTGTTAAAGCATATTCAAAGTTATTTAAAAAAGTGTGTTCCATGGCAAAGTCGTTACATATTAAACAAAAAATTTATAATGCACAAGACAAAATAAAAATGACATGGAATATTATAAATTGGGAAACTGGAAGAGTCAGAGATCGTAACTTCAAGTGTAATCTCATTTATAATAAATAACATTAATATCAAAACTGATCAGGAAATTGCATCCATGTTTGAAAAATATTTCTCTGACATTCCAATCTCAACAACCTGTTCACTCATTTCATCTGCCAGCGTTGCTGAATCATTATTGCTAGAAAATGTAAAAAAATGTGATGTACTGTTCGAATTTAGTACTGTCAACAGTAAAGATATAATTAAAACATTTAAAACCCTAAATATGAAGAAAACAGCTGATATTTGGGGTATTTCTGTTAAAATAATTAACTCCATTATTGATGCCATTGCACCGTATCTAGCTACTATTTTCAATACTTGTATTAAACGTGGCGTGTTTCCTGACCTGATGAAGCATAGTAAAGTAACGCCTATATTTAAATCTGGATGTATAACTGATCCAAAAAATTTTCGACCCATCTCAGTATTGCCAACGCTTAGTAAAATTTTTGAAAAACTAATTTTAAACCAAATGTTAATTCATTTTAATTCACAGAGACTTCTCCATGTGAAACAATTTGGTTTTACTAAGGGTTGTTCAACAACGGATGCCGGTGTCGAATTAATTAAGAATATCTTCGAGGCCTGGGAGGAATCACAGAATGCACTTGGAATATTCTGTGACTTATCTAAGGCCTTCGATTGTGTACAACATGCGACTCTGGTCAGAAAGCTGCGCCACTATGGCATCAAAGGAACTGCGCTCGACCTTATGAACTCCTATCTAAACAATAGGGTTCAAAGGGTTGACGTGAATGGCAAGAGATCTCCTGGGGCTCGTCTGGATATGGGGGTCCCCCAGGGTTCTATTCTTGGACCATTTCTCTTCCTCATTTATATAAACGACCTGCCAAACCTTGTAGAAAAAAAGAACAAGATAGTATTGTTTGCTGATGACACTTCACTAATATTTAAAGTGAAACGCTATCAAACTGAATATGACGATGTAAACAATGCTCTCTCTGATATTGAACATTGGTTTAGTGCTAATAATCTAATGTTAAATAGTAAGAAAACTAAATATATAAAATTTACGACACCTAATGTTAAAAAATTAGAGACTGGTGTATTTATAAATGGAGAGGAGTTGGAACCGGTGGAATCTACCGTATTTTTGGGCATTACTGTCGATTCTAAATTACAATGGGGCCCCCATATTGAGAGATTGGCCAATAGACTCAGCTCTGCAGCATACGCGGTTAAGAAAATACGCCAATTAACTGATATAGACACGGCTCGTTTAGTTTGCTTTAGCTACTTCCATAGTATAATGTCTTACGGCATTCTACTTTGGGGTAACGCAGCCGACATAAACACGTTTTTTGTACTGCAGAAGAGAGCTATTCGCGCAATCTATGGTCTCGGCCCTAAAATATCTTTAAGAGATAAATTCAAAGAAATTAGTATATTGACTGTTGCTTCACAATATATTTTTGAAAATGTTATGTATGTACGTAAAAATATTATTGATTTTATTAGAAATAGTGACTTGCATGACATCAATACTAGGAACAAACACAAACTTGTTATTCCTACTACTCGATTGAGTAGAATTAGTAATTCTTCTGTTGGGCGATGTGTATGCTTCTACAACAGGATCCCAGAAAACGTTCAAAATTGTTCTATAGGAAAATTTAAAAAGTTAGTTAAAAAACGTTTGTGTGACAAAGGCTATTATAACATCAAAGATTTTTTGGAAGATGTCACGCCTTGGGAATGATGCGTTCGCTCCAGGCTTTCTCAATATATAAATATATTTGTTATAAAAATTGGCGTTTAAAAAAAATCAAAGTTAAAAAGTAAAATATCCACAAGAAATAGTCCCGCTGAGTTTCTTGCGCCCATTCTTCTCAGGTCTGGGTTAGGTCGTTTCCGAAAGGGTGGTAGATTCCGACGTTCAATAAGAGAATATAAATTCCAATATTGAATAAAAAATTTTGACTTGACTTGACTAGGAGCTACACGCGGACGAAGTCGCGCGGTACGAATAGTTAAAGTTATAAAGTATCTGAATGCCAAATTACAATAACATCCGTTCATCCGTTTTTGTATGATTGAGTAAAAACATACAAACTCTCACATTTATAATATTAGCACGGTTATATGTATCCTACCATACATTGTTTTTTATATCTCTGAAAGGGATTTCCTGAACGCACCCAGGCGGCTTGGATTTCCAATTTTCACCAATTTTGGCATAGATATTTCATCCATATAATACATCTAAACCTTCCTCATGAATCACTTTGTCTATTAGTAAAAACCGCATGAAAATCCGTTAAATAGTTGAATTACTTTGGGGAGCATTGGTTTAGTTGGACAGTGTATACACATGTTTATAATTAGGAACAGGGACGGATCAAGAATTTACCGTTATTGTAAAAAAAAAAAAATTATATAATTGAAATCGTTTTTCTTTTAAGAAAATGTCTCATGTCAATTATTTTATTAATTTAATAAAATATTTAATACGTTGGGTACAGTAGCTTATGGTAAGTTTAATTGTAAATATTTCATTTTAGAAAAATAAATTTGAGTTTTTTCATCTGTGGATTACAAATACTGACGCGGGCGGCCATGTTTCACAGTTTCCTCAGTTAACATTTCTTGTATTACGTCCATTCGTCGTCTTTTACAGCTGATCGAGGCTGTGGTGGCCATGGTGTGGCCGTACATTTAATTCTGTCTGATTGACATTGAAATTTTGATGGCAAACAGTCTGGCTTCATTCCTATTTTGCCGGCAGAACCCATCACACTGTATTGGATGTAATTTTCCATATCATTAGGCAGTTGTTGATTGACACGAATATATAATGTCGGGGTATAGTTAGGATAATAGTGAAGGCCGTGTCAGGCTGTAATTAGAGTAGGATAATGATAAAGAAAATTAATCATCACTTTCGTCACGTCATTTAAATATTCAACGATTTTTAACAGTCTCAAACGAGTAAAAGATTATCGATTAATCGGGACGACAGCGCGATACTTCCTTTTTGTTGATTAGGTTTATAGACGTTTATTTCTCAAAAAGACAAAAATCACTTACATGAGAAATGTTTACAATTTATATAAAAATAATATTATACAGGTAAGTCGTCGTTTTTAGTTTACAATAAGTAGGTATGTTTACGTAATGTTGATATGATTACAAACAAATTTAACTAGTAATTATTCAAACAATACGTTTACGTTTAGAATTGATATTATGTAGTATAATTAAAATAAATATTATATATATGTAGATAGTAAATTAAAAGGTATGTAATGTTTTTAAATTTAAATAATAATTATTTAAATTTCTAAATTTAAACAATTTCTTATTTTCAAAATTAAAAGTAAGTATCTACAACATATTGTGCTAATCTAGATTTAAATGTTTACATTGAATTAGAGGTCTTAATTATTGAGGGTAATTTGTTATATAGCTGCGCACCTTCAGAGGTAATCATTTTTTCACCGTAGTTTGTTCGCGTCTTAGGGAGTACCAACCAACTAGCTCGACGACAACTTCGCTTTGCTACTTCGTGTTTAAATGTGAATGTTAAGTTAGTATGGAGAGAACTTTTTAAGAATTTGCGAATTAATATGCAAATGTTGTATATATATAACTGTGTAATATTCATAATTTTAGTCTCTGTGTATATTTTGGTAGTCGATGTTAAGTAAGGGTATTGAAAAAGAACTTTTATAATTTTGTTTTGAATAGTCTGAAGTTCTGTTAAATTAGTTTTAGCGGCAGTACCCCAGACTTCGATTAGGTATAAAAGATGTGGCTTAACTAGAGAGTTATAGACATTATAGCGCAGAGTCCGTGGAATACAACGAACTACACTACGGATGGGACCAATGCATGACGAAAGTTTTGTTTTGGTTTGCTCTATGTGGGTTTTCCATGTTAGGTTACTGTCTAGCCACAGTCCAAGGTATTTTTCTTTGGTTTTCTCTTGCAGGTTAATGCCATTAATCGTTAATGGCATGAATGGTTTTATTAGTTTGTTTTTAGCCTTAAAAATAATGTAAGAAGTTTAATGTAAAAATAATGTGAAATGTTAATGCTCAAAAGGTTGTATTGAAACCAGGAAAAAAGAGTGTCTAAATCAGATTGTGCTTGTGGTAGAATATCTTGTAATGTGTTTCCGAAGAAAAATAAGCAAGTATCGTCGGCGTATAATGTTATGTGTCCACGCAATCCTATATCATTAATATTATTGATGTAAATCAAAAAGAGTAGGGGCCCTAATATGGAACCCTGGGGAACGCCGCATGTAACAGTTTTAGGTTTACTTTGGACATTATTGATTTTAACTACTTGGGATCTATCAGTGAGGTATGAATTTAGCATCTTCAAAACATTGCCTTTAATACCTATGGCTTCTAGTTTTTTCAGTAATAGTCCATGGCTTACAGTATCAAACGCCTTTTTTAGGTCAATAAATACTCCCAGGGCAACTCTCTTGTTGTCGATGTTTGATCTTATTTTAGTGACTAGATCGATTGCGGCCCCAAGAGTATTATTTTTTGGTCTGAAACCATATTGGTTATCTATACTAATATTATAAAGAAGTAAGATTTGTATTTTTGTATGTAACGAATAAACATAAAAACTACTGGACCGATTTCAAAAATTCTTTCACCATTAGAAAGCTACATTATCCCTGAGTAACATAGGCTATATTTATTACAAGAAAAAATTAGAGATCCTTAGGAAATCTCACGAAAACCAACCCAAGGTGCCAAAAAATTTGCCATAAAATATCTTTCATCGCATGCGCTGCAAAAAGTATTGATGATAGAACAAAAAAATGTTCTACAATATTATAGAACGTATCAATATCTACAAAAAAGTCCGCGAGACCATATGTCCAACTATTATAGTAACGTCACTATAACTACTTTTTTACATTTTAAAAGTTGATAAAAATGCCTATCAAAATCAGACCATGTTTTCTATAACTTTGTATTAATCCTTATCCAAATAAATTATTTCGTATTCAAGACTATTTCAATACCTGTAAATTACTTTTTGAATTATTAAAATCGGACTTTCCATTCAAAAGATATTACGAAATTAAAAATATCAATATAAACAAAAAATACACGTCGACGCGACGGGCCAGTATAGAGACGCAGCGCAGCGAGTAAAGCGGCAAGAGGGGGCACCGAAATGCGGGAGGGCCAATATATTTTAAAAAATAATATTCCACCCGCGCGAAGCCGGGATGGGTCGCTAGTCATTAATAAATTTGATCGAATCTAAGTATATTTCAAGACGTTTGTGTATGACTTTTTCGAGAATTTTGGAAAATATTGGTAATACTGATATTGGCCTGTAATTGCCAGGGTCTGATTTAGTACCAGATTTGTGAATAGGAGTGACTTTAGCAGTTTTTAGAGATATTGGGTATTCACCTCTTAGTAATAAGTCTTTTATACATACTACAAGACGATTAAGTATAAGAGCCTTTACTGATTTGATAACTTTAGTCGTTATCCCGTCCAATCCTGTACTAGTGTTTGAATCGAGATTTCGTATAATATGGTCAGTTTCGGTATGGTTGCATGGTTCGAAAACACGTAGTTCATTGGTTTCTTTCATGTGTGGCAAGGCCACTGAATGATTAAGGTGAAAATCCTGAGGATACTTCCTTTTTGTTGATTTACTTCGGATAATAATAAAGAAAATTAATCATCACTTTCGTCACGTCATTTAAATATTCAACGATTTTTAACAGTCTCAAACGAGTAAAAGATTATCGATTAATCGGGACGACAGCGCGATACTTCCTTTTTGTTGATTTACTTCGGATAATAATAAAGAAAATTAATCATCACTTTCGTCACGTCATTTAAATATTCAACGATTTTTAACAGTCACAAACGAGTAAAAGATTATCGATTAATTGGGATGCCAGCGCCCCATTTCCGTTTTGTTGATTTACTTCTCCCCACAAGTGGAGGGGCATTGCTACCATTGTCTAATCCCTTTATATTCCCCGACATATATATTATTAATAATAATAAAAATAATGTCATAAAATTAATGACATGTTTCATGTACAAAATACTAGGTTAACTTTAATTTATTTTCAGTAGATCAGAGGCTTAGTTGATTGCTTTTGAATACTTACATCAAAGTGGTCTTCACAACAAAAAATTGCAGATTTATCAGATGAATTTCAACTCTCGGCGTGCTCATTGTATCCATTGCTTCCGACGTTTGGAACATTTAGGAACGTGTATAAATATTTAATTGTAGTACTTTTATACATAGGCACGGCACACGTTTTATAGCTTGTCATTTTCATAAAAAAAATGACAAGCTATAAAACGGGTCTCCTCATCAAAATGAGGAGGCTTTTAACGCAAAATATGCTCAAGAGTTGGAGTATCGTATAGTTAGCTTTAGCACAGCCAGGAATGTCACGTGATGTGCTGTTTTCGCGTGTATTTCAAATTACTGAAAGATAAATACTTTGTTTTCTGAATAAATAACGCTTTTTTCTATTATATATATATATTATATATTCAATGAAATAAACTTAAGTATGTTTTAAAATATCTTTCCGAAAACTGTCAAATAGCCAATTCTAAAGCCAAAACTTTGCTTTATCCCTGTTTACGCAGCGCACGCAACAGAAGCTCATGCTCTGCTTCTATGGGTTTTCTCAATAAATGGAATATCTAATACTAAAAGATTTTTTTAATTTGAACCAATAGTTCGTGAGATTAGCGCGTTCAAACAAATAAACTCTTCAGCTTTATAACATTAACATATGAGTCTTAACTTTTTTTTTAAATTTATATTTAATTGGGTGTATGTATTTACAGCAGCAGTGATGGCCTAGTGGTTAAGACATTGAGGTCCGAGTTCGATCCCCCACACAGGCACACACCTCTGACTCTGAGTTATGTGTGTTTTAAGCAATTAAATATCACTTGCTTTAACGGTGAAGGAAAACATTGCGAGGAAACCTCTGCCAACCCCCTCCTCATTCTGAGGAGTAGACCCAGCTCCACAGTGGACCATTAATAGATTGTGATGATGATTATTAATGTTCGAGTTCGAGAGTTCGCCATGTTCTCAAAGGTGTTTGAAGTCTGCCATACTGCACTGGATCAGCGTGGTGGACTATGGCCTAACCCTCTTCTCATTCTGAGGAGAAGACCCGGCTCAGCAGTGGTCCATTAATGGGTTGTGATGATGATGATGTATTTACAAAAAATAAATTGTTTCTTAGGGTTAGTCAGCAGTACCCAACCCAAATCCGTCTCTGGTAAATGATATAGAAAGTGTCTAGTCTGTGACCGTTTGCTCACCAATTATCGGATGTATAATAAAATAAAAAAGACGAAAGTTTGTTTTATTAAACAATTAACATTAAATAAATTTTGCAATACGACGTAACGTCAGCAAAGTCGGTCATAAGGACAATTTTCCATACTTATATAAATTTATATCTGATTATTCCCAAATACAAAAGGTCACAATGCTCGACATGCACTTCATCCTCTATTTCAACCCTTTAAAGCCTTTTGGTTCGCGATAAAACGTAGCCTATGTCGTTTCTCAAGCTGTAGTCTATTATTTACCAAATTTCATCCAAATCGGGTTAGGGGTTTAAACGTGATTGCCCCTGGTGGAACCGGGAAGACATTCTCATGTTCTTCTGAAAAACTGAAACCTCGCAAAAGAACCAATCACTTGTGATGCGCTGCTCTCACCTAATAATGACTTCTGCGAATTCAAGTTTAAACCTATACTTAAGTGCCGGTAGCTATAAAATTGCGAAACACTGTCTGCTTGGTGTTAGGTCTAACATTTTCTCCAAAATGTAGCATAACTATAGCAAATAGCTCACATGCGAATAATCCGTCCGAAAGGTCCGTAGAGTAGGGTGAGTTGTCCAACAGTGAACCAGTAGTACACACTTAACCACAATTCGTATCTATAAAATGCGACGCTGTCTGATCGAGTCGCTAGCGTGTTCTAGTTTTGGGCGACATACATATACGTACGCGATATATCGCTTCATCCCGATATTATCGAATCATCTAGTATCGCATATAATATCGATTAATTGAGATTGGAAGATTGAAGTAATGTAGAAGTAGCGTTTCTCCCAAAGTAGCGTATATTTTTCAGAGGTCTAAGTGAGTCATACCGACGCTTGAAAGGCAAAATTTACCAAGCGACACTTTGAGTGATATTGAGTTAAATATGTCGGGGATTTTAAATGATGTGAAAGGAAATGGAAGGAGGAAGATGAGGAATATGGGGGAACATTAAAAGGGGTGATGGTATTGCATGGAATATTGGGTAAACGCGACGTAGATACTTCTACTGAACCGATAAATGATCAAATATGATGTCTAACAATTACGAGAGAAACCTAAGCAGTGCCTTGGACTTGTGACCAAGGTGTAGGCTTAAGGAATTCCTTTAAGTGATCACGACACTCGCCTCCACTGCTAGGTTCTCTGTTTAAACCCAAGGTTAAACGAACATAAACCTAACCTAACACAAGACGAGGTAATTACAGTGTAAGGTACTCACGTGACCTTGATCGGACAGCACTCTTAGCACTAACACAACACTATCACTATTTAGACACTACTTCACTTCTTGAGAGACCGCGCACGACTAAGACTTCAGTCAGACTGTCGATGGCATATAAAGGGTCGAGGGTCGAGACTGTCAAAACAACGGAAGTGACCACTACCCTACTCCAACGCCACAGATAGCGATAACGATTCGATTAATCGATAATCTTTTACTTATTCTCCGACATATATATCATTGAAATCAGAAAAAAAATCTGCCTCGAGTGGCTTACTCTTATACCGCTAGGTCGAAGTTTGTTGTCGCTTGTTAATAAAAAAAAATACATATTTACAGTTTTCGGCGTCCAATCGACTATAATTCTACCGACTTATGAATAATTTTCACTTAGCGTATTTTAAATTTTTACACTCAGTCATTTTTGCCTAGAATCGAAATAGCATTTAAACGATAAGTATTTTTTAACTTGCGGTACCTAGGGTATGAAAATTGCTTAATAAATTATACCTGATTCGATAATTTTTCTCTCGTCATTTAAAATTTTTTAACACACCTTAATTATCTATTCATTTTCATTTAGTACTTTTTAACTGAATGCGATGGACTTAAAGACGGAAAGTTATAATATTTACCTGCCTAAAAAGGATTTTAGGCAGGTAAATATTATAAAAATGGAAGAAAAATTACCCTTGCTAACACTCTCCTTCTACCCATCATAGATTATGCTGACATAGCGTATCTAGATCTACACCAGGGGTTACTTGATAAATTAGAACGCTTGCAAAATTTATGCATTCGATTCATATTTGGTCTCAGAAAATATGATCATGTTTCTGAGTACAGGTCTCAACTGAAGTGGCTTTCAATTCGACACAGACGCAATCTCCACGCACTTTCCTTATTATACACTTTACTCTCCCAGCCTAACTCACCTGTCTATCTTAGAGATAGGTTCACGTACCTAGCTAGTAACGCTCCCACTAACCTGCAACTCCGATCTCAAAGTGATAATAAATTAAAGTTCCCCCCTTGTCATTCTGAATTGTATCGGCAGTCATTTACAGTGAAATGCGTGGAATTGTGGAATGAACTGCCATATGATATTCGACACTCGACATCACTTGAAATGTTTAAACGTCGATTGAAACAATATTATTTAACTATTAACAATAAGTAATATCGAATTTAATCTAGTGTATTATGTATTGTTATTCTTATATATGTATATATATATATATATTCTGTTATAGTATAAAATGTAGATATATTATATTGTATTATTTTATATTATATATATATATCGTATCATATTATATAGTATCATATTTATTAGTGTAGTATCTATATATGTAAATTTGTGTAGATGTAGTATGTAGTAAAAGATGCACTACCTTTTACATACTCTTTTATTCCTTACGACAAGGTTGCCTGTAAGAGATCACTCTTAGTGATAAGGCCGCCCGTGCATGCTGATTGGTCTACAGTAATTTTAAGTTTTCTGTCTAAATTTCTTTAATTGGTGTGCAATTGTCGTTTGGTAACTTTTTACCTGCCATTTTTTTACTGATTTTGTTGCTTAGATAACTATTTCTGATATGAAATTTGTAAAAAAGTGAGCTTATCCCTGATGCACGTATGTTTTGTCGCTTACCGCACCGTAAAGCAGATTTTAAGTGGCTGTTGGTAGAGATGGTATAAACGGCTTATATTTATTTACACATTTATAATAGGTATTTAATTTATTATAAACTAATCGACTTCTAACCTAAAATATATTGAACCTAAATTATATACAGTCATTGTTTATTATACTATTATATTTTTTCTAGCCTATACCTAATAATTAATATTAACACAATTCACCAAAAATGCAACAAAACATCGAATGTATATAGCGAATAGCGCGAAAGTTGTTATGAACATCGACACAGTACACACTCGTTGACAGTGCAAAGCACACTAACGTTGTATTTACTAAACGGAAAAATCGTTTAAACGAAAGTATAGACAACAAAACAATGAGATACGGTTAATCAAAAGAAATATTACGTAAATATGTCAAACGTAATTTAGCCAGTTATTATGGATATACTTAGTGTTTTCTAAAATGAGTCTTATAGCTATAGGAATAAGGTTTTTTTCCAATCAAAGAAGCATGGTTCAGTCCAACGACAGGATTTCGTTTAAACGAAATCGACTTACTCTTGCAAGCGTGCTTGTGTATTTTATTTGAAAAGCAGACTGTTCTGAGAGCTTTTCGTTTAAACGTCCACCTTTAGCTGTTGGTAACAAAATAATGACTTAGTCGTCACCGAGCTGTCGCATAAGCAACCCGCGTGCTCGCGCGCATCGCGCTAAGTGTTTATCGCGTAGCGTAAAGTGAACTCGGTAAGTGCATTATAATGATTTATTAAATGTTACATTATTTAATGCAAATTTTAAAATAATTGAATTTTTTATCTTGGGTACATAATGAAGCGAAATAATAGAGTTGATAACATAATAAAGCAAGCAATGAAAGGCATTTTTCATTAACTTTGTGATGTACCTGCTTAGTTAAATAAATAATTCGTTTATTCTCTCAATCGTAACTAATGTAAGTAACGCCAAAAGAGGTGCGAACGAAATATCTAGTATTCTGCATAAATACATAATGTCAGTTGACGAAAGGCGTAATGTTAAAACTTACTTCTGTATTGTGACTGCTACCTCGGGCAAAACCGAAATCGGGTGGTGTTGGCAATGATACACTCCACGTTACAGCAATGCAAAAATTTAGAAAACATACGGATAAATTATTTACTTACTGGTCATACATATATGCCGTTCGACAGTTCATGCTGTAATCGAAGGAAATCTAAAAAGGAACATTATCACCACCACCACCACCACAGCTCGAAAGGATCCCTTCCCCTACGAGGTTGAAAAACTGACCTATAAAGATTTTTAAAATACTTTAAAGGCAATCTTACGGGAAAAATAAGTAAACCCAGAATAGCAATATTCAAAAAGAGTAATATTTTAAATGTTTACGTCAAGTATTCTATGAACAAGTCTGCTAAGTCAAGTATGGTTGAAATCCAATCTAACACCAGGATACCTCTAATGTCGTATTACCATTCAAGTCTGCCGATAGCAAAGGCAAAATATAATGACCTTGTTAAACTTTGCAAAGACAAAGTTATCTCTACTCAATTTCACAAAGAATTCAAAGAGATATCTTATTCTACATCCGCCAAAGATGTTTTGCCAGATTCAGACATTGAAGTCGTAGAGCCTGATGATGCTTAAATGTGTGGAATACTCATTCAGGGTCATTTTGATAATACTTTTTTATATAAAATCCTAGTAAATTAAAGACTAAAAGTAAATTATGTAGATTATAAGAAAACCTTATTTTGTGATTATTAAGTCGATCGATGGATCTCAATCTATAGTCAATAAGTTCCTAACTTTAGTTCGTCTATTTCTAACTCGCTCGTAAATACTTCTTTTTGAACTTAGTTTAAGTTATAATAAATATTTGATTATGTTAAGAAAGTACAAAGTATTAACAATTCTTACGTGCCATTACAATTATGTCTAGTTTAAATGTTATTAAGCTAAAACCTAATATGGCAAATATTCTTAATATATAGTAAGGTAAAAGACCCAGTTATTGACCCTGACCCAGTTAGTGACACTTCCAACGTTATTTTAAATTTAAAAAAAACATTTTGTTAAATAGTTTTATAAATTTTTTTAAAATTTAAATTAATTAATTATGTACGTAATTAATTAAATTTCCAACCGTCAAAAAAAAATAACTTTATAAAAAAATTTTTTTAAGTGTTGAATGACTGTGGCAGCCATTTTTAAGCTATATTCTAAGCAGCATACGTAAGAGCGCTCGTCGATCGAATCAGTCAATTATTTATCATGTAAGTATAAAAATATAATGAAAAATATATAGATTAGTTAATAATTATATATTATTTAGTTTTTAATTATAATATATCACATTAAATCACATTTATGTATTAAAATGTGGGTGTCAATAACTAGGTTCATTTTTTTAGAAATGCCACAGTTATTGACACCCCAATTCTAACCTATTATCGAGGTTATTTGGTTGTTGGCGTCTGGATGAAAATTTAAATATTTATATTTATTATAGTTAATATATTATAAAAATATGATTTTATTCATAATTGTAGTGTTAAATTAACATTAAAAATTTTTTTTATTAAGAAAAATATATTTACTGTCAAAAAATACTTAATTAAAATGTAAATAATTTATACTTTTAGTTTGATTATAATTTTGTGTTGATAGTACAAATACTTTATTTACTTGGTTTTTTTTTCAGGAATCCTAAAAAAAAAGAGCTAATTATAACGATGAAAAGTTGGAGGAGGCATTAGCTGAAGTAAAGGCCGGTAAGCCTATAAAAACAACTGCCTTAAAATTCAACATCCCAAAAACTACATTGCTCTATAAAAGTACCGGAAAATTGTCTCCATCAATTGAAAAACCTGGACCGGAATGTATACTGGGAAAAGACAACGAAAAACACCTCGTCGATTGGATTTTGTATATGAAGAATTATGGATTTCCTATCACCAAGGTTCAATTATTAAATAGCGTACGGATGTTATTAAACACTATGAAAGAAAAAACTATTTTCCCAAATAATATGCCAGGTCGTCATTGGTATAATGCTTTTCGTCAACGTCATCCCGAAATAAGGGACAGAGTCGCTCAAAATTTGACAAATAGCCGAGCGGCGGTTTCAGAAGAAAAAATTAGAGCTTGGTTTCAAGAAGTTCAGGATCATCTTGAGCCATTGAATCTTTTAAATATTGATGATTCAAGAAAGCTCAATCTCGATGAATCAGCCTTCAAGCTAAATCCCAAGTCTAACTCTGTTCTTGCGGCAAAAGGTCATAAAGTTGTCTACAACATCGTTGGTAATGATGAAAAAGAGTGTTTAACAACTCTAATTTGTGGTAATGCAGCAGGACAACTACTTCCACCGATGATAATATTTCCTTATAAGCGCATACCACGTAACATTGTCAGTAGTATTCCAAAGGATTGGGCAATTGGATGCTCTGATAGTGGTTGGATGACGGCTGAAACATTTTATGAATACGTGTGCAATGTACTTTATCCTTGGTTACAGAAGAACGAGATCGAGTTTCCAGTGATTTTATATCTTGATGGGCACACTTCTCATTTAACGTATCCATTAACAAAGTTCTGCAGAGAGAAAAAAATAGAGTTAATCGCTTTATACCCGAATGCTACTCACATTCTTCAGCCGATGGATGTCGCAATGTTTCGTCCTCTGAAAGCAGCTTGGACTTCAGAAGTTCGAAATTGGAGGATGGAACAAAATGGTGAATCTCTAAAGCGTGAAAACTTTGCACCAATTCTAAAAACGTCTTTGGCAACGTTGAATGTAAAAGAAATTTTACAAAACGGGTTTAAGTCGACAGGTCTGCACCCCTTTTCACCTGATGCTATTAATTATAAAAAATTTTTCGAATCATATGAGCCTGAAAATACTGTTCAAGCTGGACATACGATAAATTCTAACATGGTCACTGAAAATTTAAGATTCATTGAAAGTAACATTGAGGGTAAACTTTTAGAACAATTTAAAAATCAAGAAAAATGTGCTGAATGGAGTGGAAATGTAGAAAACACTAATTTATATTTATTTTGGCGAAAAATAAAACAAATGTCATCATCGTGTGATCTGTCTTCGAATAACAAGGCTTTACTGAACGGCAACGACGTGTCTGAGGAAATTTTACAAGTAATGGAAATAGATTTTTAATTTTTACAGAAAAATTCACCGAAATATTTAATTTTTTTCTAACAAATTTATTGTATATATTGATTCTAATTTATAGTATTTTTTGCTAAGGGCTTTAATTAATTAATTTGACTCTTTATAACATGATTTCTTATTTTTTATATTTAGATTAAAGACAAAAATTTAGAGTGCGAAGAGAGCGGAGAAATTAATGATCATATTTTAGAATCGCTACCATTACAAGAAATTGCTGTTTACTCGATAAATGATGATGGAGATTTGATACTTGTGAATGACGTTGATGAATTTATACCGGTAAGTCCTGAATTAATGGATATTACTATTGAAAATGAAGTTGAAGGACCAACCCAGTCGCAAGTATTATCTGAAAATGAAGGACCAACCCAGTCGCATGTATTATCTGAAAATGAAGTTGAAGGACCAACCCACTCGCAAGTACTATCTGAAAATGTAACTGATAAATCTTCACCTTCGCGTACTAAAGTAACACCTCCAAATGTGCCTTCTCCATTCAAAAATGCTTTGTTTTGGCCCTCAAAAGATAAAGACTTGAAAAAACGAAAAGCCAAGGAAAAAATTCCAACTGTTTATACTTCTGACTTATGGTTGAAATACTATGAGAATAAAGAAGCAAAGAAACAGAAACTAGAAGATGAAAAGGAACTTAAAAAAGCTGAAAGGCAAAGAAAACAAGCAATTAAAGAAGCAGAAAAGATAATAAAAAAAGAAAAACTCGAAGAAAAGAAGAAAAAAAAGTTGTCAACGAAGCAAAAGAAAAATCATTAATATTAATTTTAAATATTTGTAACAGTTTGTTTATTTGTTAATAATACTTAAATGTAACAAAAAAGTGTTTTAATTATAATAAAAGTTTAATTTATCTTTTATTGAATTAATTTCGTTTATTTTAATTAAATAATGTAAACCTAATCGATAATGTATAATTTTTATGAGTGTCAGAATCTAGGCCGACGTCAGTGTCAGAAACTACAACACAAGAAATTTTGAGTGTCAGAAACTAGGTCCTACAAGGTCACTTTTGAAAACATTAATTTAAATTATAAACGGATTCCATATCATTCTTCCGCGTTTATGATCTTTTCAAAAAATTCTAAATTTTTTTATGGTGTAAAAATTATTTACTCCAATTAAATATTATAATAATTATTGCATTATAACCTCTACCGTCACTCTTAGGGTGTCAGAAACTGGGCCCTTTACCTTAGGTTGATTTTACAAAAAATTGCTCTCTTCGCTCAAAAAATCGCTCATATTTACTGAAAAGTGCAAAAACCTAAGACTTATGTTCCTAAGAGTTTTAATATATGTTTATTTTGATAAGTATAACTGATTGTCAAACGCACTATTGTTACAGTTACCTATTTTTATTATGTTAGTGAAAAATTAATTTTTAAATAAATATATAGTAAAATTATTTTGTTAAAGTTAAAAAAAAATCTTTTGGTCTGACTGGCAAATTTGAATTAGTTTATAAAAATCGAAATAAGGCGGGTAAATTTGCCATATTAACGAAATTTCCGTGGCCAGATTTAACTATTCTTAAAATAGTAGTAGTAGTAACATATTTTAATTGTATCCCTGTATGTGGGAATGATAACTGTTCCTTTTTAAGGTATTCATGTAAATTTTAGCTACAATTTTGATAGTCAATTTTACCACAAGTGATGGTTGACTTAGCCATACCCGATTTTTGGACTATTATAACATTAATGAATCAGTAAATGATAGATATAACATTGTATTCCAATAATATATGAAATTTTTCATTAGTTGAATTGGTTGCTTTGTATTATCTTCATACATTTTTTTATAATAAAACGTTTTCAAACTTTATTTCCATAACAAAGTGGTAAGTTGCCCGGTTACACGATATACAAAAATTAAAAGTATAAATAATAATTTGCAATGTTACTATTACTTTTTGACTTCGTTGAGACTTCAATGTCTGAGGTCTCAAATAAATACTCGCGAGGTCCGGGTTCGATCCTGGGTACACACCTTTGACTTTTCTGAGTTATGTGTGTTTTAAGAAATTAAATATCACTTGCTGTAACGGTGAAGGAAAACGTCGTGATGAAACCTGCCCTCCTGAGAGTTCTCCATGTTCTCAAAGGTGTGTGAAGTCCTCCAACCCGCACTGGCCCAGCGAGGTGGACTATGGCCTAGCCTAATACCCTCCTCATTCTGGGGAGGGTATTAGGCCAGACCCGGTTCAGTAGTGGGGCATTGACGGGTCTTGATGATGATGAGATAACATCATATCTATACTTAGTTGATCAAACTGATCTTGGGAATACTAGTTTGAATTAATAAATTATTTTACCTTTGTACGTTTTAGGTCATTTATCAAAGAAGCGAGCTTTATATGAAAATACATATTCGATATTAAACTTACACCGAGTGATTTTTCGAGAAGGGTTTTGAATACAAATAACTTTATCCCTTCATACTAATTATACTTGTCATATTACAATAACAAGCATATTTTACCAAACAGTTGAAAACCTTAACAAAGGCTTAAATGTTTTCAGGAGAACCACCTGCAGAGGCTGCTATTACTGCAAACGTAATATCTAACATGGACAAACTTTTTGACTGTCTAATGCTGACACGGTCGACTTAAAACGAGGAAAACCATACGCTACAACTATGAAAGTTAACTCGCCTTACACATTTCAAAGAAATGAAAGAGTTCTTTAAAAATATGGAATTCGTGGGATGTAGAAGTCCTCCTCCGACCCAGGAAGGATGGGTGGGGACGATTAATGGGACAGAACGGCTGTGGGCCACAATCACAAATAAACACAAGACGATTAAGTCTTTAGCGACACGGCGAGTGCAACCAGTTCCCATTGAAAATTTATTTGGGTGCAGAGTGGATCCAATTTCAATCCAACGGTTGGACAATTTGTAGCAGAATTAAAAACAGCCATTCTTAGTAACTTGTCAAATATAAGCTCTGGCAATTGCAAAGACGGCGAAAATGAAGCAATTTAAAGTAATTGTAAATTATTATTTTCTGATAAACAAACAGACACTTTGTCAAATGAAGAAAATACTGAAGTGAAAGCCACAAGGGTGATGTTTTCAGACCTGGAAGAGGACATAATTCAGGAAGGAATTGCATTGCATGCTGAAATGCAAGCATGTGCCTATGTTTGTTTGTGGCTTTATTATTAAAAAATCCAAAAATAAGTGTGAAAAATGCAGAAAAATGTTTTTAGCAGAGGAAATGAATATAACACACATCTTTGTTGATTGTAAAGAATTCGATGATGAAAAGAGAAGCTTAAAATACCCATCGCCCGATTTTATATGGACCTGTGCCCATAAAGTAAATGGGTTTTTAAGGCAAAAATTCTTAATAATAAAAATTAGAAGCAACATATTAAACTTTATGCAAAAAAATTAATTTTGATTTTCTCAATGAATGTGAGGAACATAAGTCTGACAATATAATGTATATGGATAAACAGTGTCTTTTACATTTGTATTTAAAGATACTGTTTTACCTATATTTAATGGAAAATTTGCTGAAGAAGCTGAGTTACATATCGGTGTAAGGCCAACCCGACGGTGTCATAGACATTCATGTGGCATCGCCACAAAAGAATTGCTGGCACCAATTCGGGCAATTGCAGTATGTGCAAGCCGATTCTCGTTTTTTTCCACTTTCTAATCTTACTTCGATTAGAGACGTCATTTTTATTATTATAAGTTTAATATCAGTAATTTTTAATGTAATTTAGACACATTAAATAGTTTCATAAGTGAATAGTACTATTTTTGACTTCTCCGGCTGTGACTTTCGTAATTGGCGCAGTCTTGGTAGGATTGTCGAAAAAAATTCATCGTCAAGGTCTACGACTATCTAGAACCTACAAGTGTTTCAGCTGGAGGTGTATCAAGACATCGATACGAAGAAAAAGAGTTGCAATGGCTGCTCTGCACACACATGGCTTCGAATCGCTAGTCCACCCACCCTACAGTCCAGATCTGACCCCAAGTGATTTTTATTTGTTCCCTAATTAAAAAAAAGACATAAGGGGAAGGAAATTTTCCGACGACAATGAAGTAAAGGGGGCAATTTTGGCTCATTTTGCGGCAAAAGATAAAAAATATTTTTACGACGGTTTAGAAAATTTAATTCATAGATCTAATAAATGTATTCAACTTCAGGATGATTATTTTGAAAAGGAAAAATAGTTTTGTTGTTTCATTTTATTTCAAACCCTTCCATTCCACGAACTTTTGGACCTCCCCTCGTATATTTAAATTACTTAGTTTGGTCCCGGAACTTGACAGGAACACACACTTAACTAGATTTATAAAAATGTGTGACCAAAATGTAAATGACCTATTAATAAATGACAAACCGGGCGGGGAATTAAAAAATTTAACAATGTTTAATAGAATCTTGTATAAAGTGCTGAGGCCAGCGGCTTGATTAATTAATTAATTTTAATGATGTACCATAAAATTGGGCTGGTATACGAAGCGTACTGATAAATAATTTTGCTGTTCAACGTAATGAAACCTCTCTTTATAATGATTTGGTTTTTTTTAATCAAGGTTCATCTACATCACAGGAATAATACGAAAAATTCCAAAATCTTTTCAGCATAACAATGACATAATTCAGCTTACATGAAATCGTAAAAAGCACCATAGAATCTAAACGCTCTATATATAAAAAAATTACTTTACAATCCTTTTGCATGGGCTTGGAGATCCTCTCGGACCTTAGGATCTAGAATACGGAGCATGCGACCTGACACAATTGAAAAAGCGTTAGAATATATACATGAAGAGATGAATACCATATATTTGCAGCAGCGGAATGAAAATGTTACTGACCGAAGAACGCAGACTCATCAGCAGGTCAGTGTGCTTCCTAAATTTTCTTTTGACCCTATGCCACAATCATCTGCGACGTCAGCGTCACGACCATTTAATAATGTTACACCACAAAGACCTTTTCACCTGCCAGGCTCAGCTAGACAAACATTTTCTCAACACCAACCTGTGCTAATTTGGAAATCTCAAGCACCCCAATTACGTGATTGAAAAATAACTTAAATAATTCCACACCACAATCCATGAGTAGTGTTAGCCATTTTGTACCTAAACCAGTGCCATATCGTCAGCCTTGGGATTGGTCGAAACAAGGTTTTTTTTTTTTTCGCGGGTAGATTTGAAAGTGCAAAGACGTGTATTTTATAGCTCCATTTAACTTATTTTTTAATAAATACTAAAAGTGCTTATGAAATAAAAATAAGTTACCTGTGTATAAGTTGACTATATTTAAACTCACACACAAACTTTCTACACTTCAACTTAAAAATAAGTAAAATGAACACACCCGTTGAACAGCTGCTTAAAAGTATGGAGGAACTCTCTACTATGTTTGATAACAGGATGGGTGAGTTTGAAAAACATTTACCCCAACCTGGAACCATCACTTCTAACACAACACTAAAGACATTGTCGACTGATTTTTACACTTTTAAAACATTTGTGTGGAAATCACTTGGTATACTGAAGTCCCAGGTCGAGCTTGTCATACTTGGTATGGACCGCTTGGAAACACACTCACGCAGAAAAGTTCTCCTCTTCCATGGCATCAAGGAAAGCAAGGATGAAGATATATTGAAAAAGACACTTGCAGTATTAACCAACCAGATGAAGATGATCGATGTTAGTCAGAATACAATTGAATCCTGTCATAGATTAGGTGATAAAAAAGTTTCTTCTCGGCCCATTCTTGTGCGTTTCACAACTGTAAAACTTCGCTCTATGATATGGAAGGCTAAAACTGCATTGAAGGGCTCTAAAATAAGTGTAACTGAGTTTCTGACCAAGTCTCGTCAAGAAGTTTTTAAAGCAGCTCGTGATCACTTTGGAATGAAGAATTGTTGGTCTGCAGATAGTGTAATTATTGTTCTCCTGCCGGACAAGACTCGAGTAAAGATCTCTTCCTTTTTTGATCTTAAACAGCTCATCACAAAGCATCCAAAAAACGCTGACAAATAAGTGGCAGTACGGTTATTTATGTTTTGTTATTACCTACTTAACTCGGCTGGTTAATTATGCAGACTACTCATTTTAAACGTAGGGTAAATTGATATTTTTAATAATTATTTGTTTACTTATTACTGTCTTATTTATATATTTCATTTGTCTGTAACTTGCTTGTCACTATCATAGTCTAAACGTCAACTGTCAGTGTTGCGTTAAAACATGTGTTAATTTAACTTTTCTTATGTCATTTTTTGCTTTCGAAGTACTTAATCTTTTACAGTCAACTTATGCAATGAGAATAGTGTTTGCTTAGTTTGAAATTGTTTATTTTTTTATTGTTCTATACCTTATTTATTTTATTTTATATTATATTTATATTATAATATATTTTATTATATTATAATTTATCATAATATTATTATGCAAGATGAATATTTTTCCTGCTCATCTGATGATTATGAGAGTGCCGAAAGTAGCAATAATTCTACTCTATCAGATTCTGAACCTCTTGATCAAAAGTTATCACAGATTTTTGCAAGTAATTCAAATTATCTTTCATTGGTGCATATCAACGCGCAGAGCATTATGGCTCACTACTCCGACCTTCTTACATCTTTTGGCTCCGGCGTAGTCGATTGCATTCTTATCTCAGAAACTTGGCTAAAACCATCGCTCCCTTCAACCAGCTTCTCTCTACCAGGTTATAAACTTTTCCGTAATGACCGCACTGATCAGGGTGGCGGAGGTGTTGGCATATATTTGCGTAGTAACATCTCGGCCAATGTCATTCTATGCTCCCACACACAGTTCTCTGGATCTCTTGAGTATTTATTCTTGGATTTAGAAATACGCCACAAAAAGATCCTGCTTGGAGTTGTGTATAGTCCAAATGAACAGGTCAACTATTTTGACAAAATGGATGAAATACTTGAAAGCCTTAATCTAGCAACCTACGACCATGTGATTTACATGGGAGACTTAAACACGTGCTTATTAAAAAATGACACCAGAGCTCACAAGTTAATTGAAATAATATCCGCATACAACCTTCATGTTCTCCCCATGACTTCACCAACTCACTATTTCCCTAACTGCAGGCCCTCTCTTATTGATTTGATTACTATTTCTAATCCCAACCTTGCTGCTTTACATGGTCAAATGACTGCCCCCTTTTCCCATCATGACTTAATATTTCTCGCTTACAAAGTGCGTCGTCCTAAAGTTAGAGGCAAGGTTCTTCTGTTGCGTAACTTCAAGCATATGGACCTGGAACGCCTGAGAGAGGACGTGAAAAATATTGACTGGTCGCCACTATTGTCATCTGATAATATTGATGTCAAGGTCGAATCATTGACTACTGAACTGATTAAATTATTTGATATTCATGCCCCGATAAGACCTGTACGAATGAGACATGCCCCTGCTCCCTGGTTAACACCAATAATAAGACAAATAATGGCTAAGCGAGATCGGGCTAAAACCAGGAATAAAAAATATCCTTCCCAGGAAAATTTTGAAGCATACAAAGAACTACGTAACCTCTGCAACAGAATGTGTAGGGACGCCAAACGCCGCTATATTCACGACACAATTCAAGATCTCAACCAATCACAGGTTTGGAGATTCCTAAGGTCTCTTGGTGTGGGCAAGACCACGGACACTTGTCAAAGTGCCGTGGATCTTAATCATTTGAATAGTCACTTCTCCACTCCACCTTTACTTTTGGATTCCAATACTAAAACCGCTACCCTTTTATATTTGTCTCAACTTGTCCCACCAGACATTTCCCCATTTTCTTTCAGACCAGTCTCGGATGATGATATTAAGAAGTATGTCAGATCTATTTCCTCTAAAGCCATTGGTAGTGACTGCCTCAGTCTTGACATGATTCTTCACGTGCTGGAGGATATAGCACCTGTGATCACTCACATCATTAACTTTTCACTCACATGCAATATCTTTCCAGCACTGTGGAAAAGGGCTTATGTCATACCATTGCCAAAAACACCGAATCCTACCTGCCCAAACGAATTTCGTCCTATTTCGATCCTACCAATTTTATCCAAAGTATTAGAATCTGTTGTACACTCGCAATTATATTCCTACCTAATATCCTACGATTTGCTATGTCCTTTCCAATCCGGCTTCCGACCCTCTCACAGCACTGTTGGAGCACTTTTAAATATAACTGAGGATATACGAAGAGCTATGGATAACACCAAGCTCAGTGTGTGCATCCTATTGGATTTTAGCAGTGCTTTTAACTCCGTTGACTTTGACATTCTTCTTGGTACTCTGCGCGCGGTAAATATTTCTCCCACTGTTATAGACTGGTTCAAATCCTATCTCTTCGGGCGCCAGCAATGCATAATGACTAATAGTAACTCATCAGATTGGTTATGTCTTAATGCTGGGGTTCCTCAAGGCGGCGTATTATCACCTTTACTTTTTTCTATTTTTATAAACAATATCTCTCGAGTATTATCTTCTCCCTTCCATCTGTATGCAGACGACTTACAAATGTATAGACATTGTGTATTAAGTGAGCTTCCTCAGACGGTTGCAGTCCTAAATAAAGATCTTACTGCAGTTCAATCATGGGCTGAATCCTTTGGTCTTCTCGTTAACCCTAAAAAATCTCAAGCAATAATCATTGGCAGCAGTAGACTAAGAAGTAGGGTTGACTGGAACACAGTACCTGACATCTTATACTCTGGAGTCCCGATCGCTTATTCTAATAAAGTCAAGAACTTGGGCCTTATTATGGACTGCAATTTGTCTTGGGTATCTCATGTTAACGAAATTAGTAAACGAAAGCATTATACGTTTCATTCTCTCAAGCGTCTCCAATATTTTCTACCTTTTCGCACCAAAATTATGCTTGCGCAATCTCTCTTACTGCCCATTCTCGACTACGCCGATGTGTGCTATTTGGATTTGACTGAGGAGCTAGTTAACAAATTAGAGCGCCTTCAAAATCTTGCTATACGCTTTATTTTCGGTATACGTAAGTATGACCATGTTTCCTCCTTTCGCGCTAGACTTAAATGGCTCCCTATCCGGCTTCGCCGTGATATGCACATTCTTTCGGTATTATTTAATATTCTTAATGATCCCAAATCACCATCATATCTACGGTCTAGGTTTAATCTGCTTTCCACTCCAATTCGCTCAAAACGACCATGTAACACCACGATGCTTCATGTGCCTAAAAGTAATACAAATTACTTTTTGCACTCTTTTTCGGTACGTGCGGCAGAACTCTGGAACAAGCTTCCAAAAGACATCCAGCATAGTCCCTCAATTGGTTTCTTTAAAAATAAAGTAAAACAGCATTTACTTGCACAAATTTATTCCTCATAATTATCGAATATGTAAACATATTTTTATTTAGATATTACTCTATATTTATCTGTATATATGTGTTTATATGTACATGTATGTATTTATTTAAGTAAGTATGTATATGATTATTAGTGTGTATGTTTGTATGTGTATACATGTGTATTATTTGTATTATTTAATAATAGTATTTTTTTGCACTATCTTAGCCCGCTATACAACACTTTTACTCACTTTCGTAGGTTGGCTGGAAGAGATTTCTTTTAGAGATAAGCCCGCCTTTGACAACAGTCTTTATTATACATTTTGTTACAATTTATTTCATGTGCAATAAAGAATATATTAAGGTAATCCTGACTATATAGATTCGCCCAAAGTTCAGAAATTTACATGGTAGAAGAGACAGACTATACAGACACCACAGATTTGCCAGTAGCGTAACAGATCCCCTACCACCAAGGGGCTGCTGGATTACTCGGCTCTTACGAGATGCTCTCCCAGCGGCAGAGGGGAATAGTATTCTAACCCGTCCCCTCACGGGTAAAATAACATAATAACAACCATACATAACAATATCAAATCCTCCTCTTAGACTTTTAATTGATACAGGTGCTAACCAATCCTTTATAAGTCCTGAAGCTGTGCAACGTTTTTATCCACATATAATTTTGAACTATGACCCATTTGAAGTAACTAACATTCATGCTACCACACGGAGTGATTTTTCTATTACTGTACCATGTTTTCAGGAATTTAATGAAACTGACTAAATGTGCGATTAAAACTCTTCAAGATAATGAATTTAAATTAGAATCAAAAGTTAATGACCATGTCAGTTTAGCTAAAGAATGGACTTTACATAATTCTAAAATTTTGGATAATTTAGTTAAAAATAAGTTAAAAACGCATTTAATTCCATCGATAGGACAATCATGCTCGAACAGATTAAATAAAAAGTACCCGAATTTATCATTACGTTTGGCAGTGCTACAGCAATTATTAAAATGTATCTTATAGAGGACATTCAATCGAATAATCAGTAGGCTGTCAGCAAGGTGACCCTCTGGGCCTAGCAATTTTCAATTTATAGACACATCCTGTAATTTCTGCGCAGGTGATGCAAACACAGTTTATAAAGATCTACAATATATTATTGAATTTCAAAATATAGGCCTAGAGATAAATTTTTCCAAATGTGAACTATATATCAATAAACCACAATCCGAGGCAAATACAACTTTAACTATTAATAAATTTAAATGTTTAGCACCTAACATAAAAATTTTAGATAAGAGATCGCTTTACCTTATTGGAGTCCCAGCGTTTGAAGATTCAACTTCAGACATAGTTAATCACCAAATAAACAAATTCAATGAATTTAATGATCGTCTCATAAAAATTCATTCCCATATGGCATTATATATAATTCGATTTTGTCTTTTTCTTCCCCAATTTACATATTTACTAAGGTGTAGCCCTTTTTGGGAATTTTCTAATCAATTAATTTCTTTAGACCCAAGCCTCCCTGCCTTAAAATTTCCGATGTAGCTTTACCTGCCTTTTCGTCTTTTGTTTTTCATTTGAATTTCCGAAAAGACACGACTCTATAAAGTACACCCTTTTTTGACTCATAATGGTCAGTATGAAATTGTGAAAATGTAATTCTCAGAGAATTAATTTCTAAAGGATTTTTGTAGATTTTTATAGACGATTTACTAATTATGTCAAAAGTTTATCGTGATGGCCTTTCTAAACTGAAAGAAGTGCTTAAAGTAGCTAGTGAATATGGTCTGGAAATTAATTGATAGAAATGTGAGCTGTTAACAACCTGTCTTGACTATTTAGGCCATAAAATAGAAAATGGTACAGTAAAACCTACTTCAGATAAAATTTCAGTTATTTTAAATTACCCTGTGCCTAAAACATTAAAACATTTGCATTCTATTATAGGTTTAACTTCATATTTCAGGAAATACATTAAGGATAAGGCACTAATTTCTATGCCGTTAACTAAGTTGCTAAAGAAAAATCAAACTTTTCAGTTTACTAACATAGAAAAACAAGCATTTAATATTTTGAAGCAAAAACTTTGTTAGCAGCCGGTATTAAAGATTTATAATCCTTGTTTTCATAGAGTTACATACATCATGTATTTATGCATATTTAGCAATACTAATGCAAAGAATTGACTGACGATGGTGAACTACATCCTGTTTATTATTTCAGCAATAAAACCACAGAGAATGAACAAAAGTATTCAAGTTATGAATTAGAGGCATTAGCTATAATCCAAGGAGTGAAAAAGTTTCGGAAGTATTTGCTCGGAAGCCCTTTTAAGATTGTTACCGACTGTGCAGTATTCGAAATGACTTTACGCAATTAAGATTTGGATAAGGGTTGCAAGATGGGCTTTACTACTTCAAAAGTATGATTACACGGTGGAACACCGATCAGGATCCAATATGAGACATGTGGATGGATTAAGCAGAATTCCGCAATATGTTGGAGTTGCGACGAGACAAAAATAGCACAAGAAAATGATGAAGGTTTGAAGGCGATTATGGATATTCTCAAAACAGGACCTTAAGCAGATTATTTTATATCTAATAATTTACTTTACAAAATACCACAGAATTTGTTACTAATCCCTAGAGCATTAGGACCAGAAATTATAAGAAGAGTACATAGTTTTGATCATTTTGGCAACAGAAAGATGATTGATTTGATAAGTAAAGATTACTTCATAAAAAATTTGAATAAGAAGATAGATGATTTTATTGTATCTTATATACCTTGCATTTTGGCTACCAGAAAGGAACGGAAACAAGAGGATTTTTTTAATTATGATGATAGAAAAGGAGGATATTCCATTAGTCTAAGTTCCAAGTTATAGATAAAATTAAAATTCATCAACAACATTTTGGAAACCCTACTCGAATTGTGAGTAACAGAGGCACAGCATTTACCAGCCAAAAATATGTGCAGTATTATGAAGACGAAGAAATACAACATATTAAATTTACCACTGGCATTCCACGAGGAAACGGTCAGATTGAGAGAGTTCATAGGGTGATTATATCTATTCTGACAAAATTATGCATAGAACAACCAGATCAATGGTATAGGCACATTAGTAGACTACATCGTTCCCTAAATAGTACATTCCAGAGGAGTATAAATAGTAGTCCTTTCGAATTAATATTTGGTAAAAGGATGAAGGTTAAGGACGATACAGACATTTTAAAACTACAAGAACAGGAGGCAAGGGATATTTTCATGGATAATAGGGATAGTTTTCGCTAAAAAGCAAAGCAACAAATTTTGAATATTCAAGAAGAAAATAGAAGAAATTTTAATAGACATAGGAAGGATAGTGTGAAATATAAGGAGGGCGATTTAGTAGCTATTAGAAGAACATAATTTGGAAACGCAATGAAATTAAAGCCTAAATATTAAGGACCTTATCAAGTTTTAAAGCTGACTGGAAAATGTATTTCAGAAACACCAAAAATTCACAACTTAATAAAAAAGAAAAAGTACACTTAGCCTGTTCATTGTCACATTTTGACACTCTTAGGCTGTAAACAACATCAAATAGAATATTTAAAAAAAATATTAAATAAACAGTGCCTTGAATATTCTGGAAGCGATGGAAGGTCGAGTATTTACACAACTTACAAGTTCGTCAAAAATGGAATTCTTCTTTTGTTCCTATAACTGTAACAACAGTTGTCATTTTGACAGATAACGCACCACCTATATGCTTTCTTACTAAAGGGCAGATTTAATAAAAGTACCTGCATGGAAAGATATTCTAAAAGCTCTCGATGTATTGATTGAAAAGAAAATTTATTATCCTAATTTAATTCCAAAAAAGTCTTGTTTAACGAGCACGTTATCTCAAGAACCATCACTGTCGACAATTTCAGCATCGAAGTTGTTTAGGAATATAACTACCTGCGTCATTTGATACAATTAGGTGACGGGCGTTGGGACAGATGTGTTCTGGAGTGGAGACCGCGTACTGGTAAGCGCAGTGTGGCACGACCTCCAGCCCGCAGGGCCGATGACCTGAAGAAGGTGGCGGGAAGCGGGTGGATGAGGAAGGCGGAGACCATGTTTGGTGACGCCCTCTCAAAAAGGCCTATGTCCAGCAGCGGACCGATACAGGCAGATGGAGTATAATATAAGGGATATTTAATCAATATCGTGTATCTTTATTCCTAATATAAAAAATATATTATTAGGAATAAAGATACAGAAGTATTTGATGAATTTATATTATTTTAAATAACATCAATTGCCAAAAAATAATGAATGGGATGATTTAAAAGTCTCTACAGAAACTCGTTAAATAAAATTTACTTTCAGTGACCTCCTAATGCTGAACTGGTCCTCAGTTCTAAGGTACGACCCCCAACAGATTGTATTATATAAATCTGAAATAATAATCTAAATATTCTGGTTGTTTCGGCGTATTTCATTAATGACAAAAGTATACAAGCATGTTTATCCATGTTAAGTGTTCTGTCTGCCTTAGTATAAGGCTTTCACGTAATGTGTCTTGGGTACTTATTATTTATTTGTTTGGTTACAGATTGATATCTGGCTCACCGAAGAAAAGTTGCCAGTCTAACGGTCTTTTACAGGTTGTACTTTGGGGAGTGTGCCCTGGAGCTACACGAGCTCATACCCCCATCTCCTATCTTCCATCGGACATACAGACGCACGCAGGCTTTCATCCTCACCTAATTGATGTACCTTTCATACGTACAAAGCGCTTTAAGTCATCTTTTTTAATGCGCACGGCCAAGGAATGGAATTCCCTGCCGGCGTCTGTATTTCCGAGTACGTATAACCCGAATGCTTTTAAAGCAAGAGTGAACAGGCTTCTTCTGGGCGAGCTCGCTCCATTTTCGACCTCGTCTCTGCTCTAGAGCTAGACTGAGGTCAAGAGTAAGTCCATTTTATAATTAAAAAAAAAAAGTCTGTTCACCTGACTGGCTGGCGATTTAGTAGCTATTAGAAGAACATAATTTGGAAACGCAATGAAATTAAAGCCTAAATATTAAGGACCTTATCAAGTTTTAAAGCTGACTGGAAAATGTATTTCAGAAACACCAAAAATTCACAACTTAATAAAAAAGAAAAAGTACACTTAGCCTGTTCATTGTCACATTTTGACACTCTTAGGCTGTAAACAACATCAAATAGAATATTTAAAAAAAATATTAAATAAACAGTGCCTTGAATATTCTGGAAGCGATGGAAGGTCGAGTATTTACACAACTTACAAGTTCGTCAAAAATGGAATTCTTCTTTTGTTCCTATAACTGTAACAACAGTTGTCATTTTGACAGATAACGCACCACCTATATGCTTTCTTACTAAAGGGCAGATTTAATAAAAGTACCTGCATGGAAAGATATTCTAAAAGCTCTCGATGTATTGATTGAAAAGAAAATTTATTATCCTAATTTAATTCCAAAAAAGTCTTGTTTAACGAGCACGTTATCTCAAGAACCATCACTGTCGACAATTTCAGCATCGAAGTTGTTTAGGAATATAACTACCTGCGTCATTTGATACAATTAGGTGACGGGCGTTGGGACAGATGTGTTCTGGAGTGGAGACCGCGTACTGGTAAGCGCAGTGTGGCACGACCTCCAGCCCGCAGGGCCGATGACCTGAAGAAGGTGGCGGGAAGCGGGTGGATGAGGAAGGCGGAGACCATGTTTGGTGGCGCGCTCTCAAAAAGGCCTATGTCCAGCAGCGGACCGATACAGGCAGATGGAGTATAAGATAAGGGATATTTAATCAATATCGTGTATCTTTATTCCTAATATAAAAAATATTATATTAGGAATAAAGATACAGAAGTATTTGATGAATTTATATTATTTTAAATAACATCAATTGCCAAAAAATAATGAATGGGATGATTTAAAAGTCTCTACAGAAACTCGTTAAATAAAATTTACTTTCAGTGACCTCCTAATGCTGAACTGGTCCTCAGTTCTAAGGTACGACCCCCAACAGATTGTATTATATAAATCTGAAATAATAATCTAAATATTCTGGTTGTTTCGGCGTATTTCATTTATGACAAAAGTATACAAGCATGTTTATCCATGTTAAGTGTTCTGTCTGCCTTAGTATAAGGCTTTCACGTAATGTGTCTTGGGTACTTATTATTTATTTGTTTGGTTACAGATTGATATCTGGCTCACCGAAGAAAAGTTGCCAGTCTAACGGTCTTTTACAGGTTGTACTTTGGGGAGTGTGCCCTGGAGCTACACGAGCTCATACCCCCATCTCCTATCTTCCATCGGACATACAGACGCACGCAGGCTTTCATCCCCACCTAATTGATGTACCTTTCATACGTACAAAGCGCTTTAAGTCACCTTTTTTTAATGCGCACGGCCAAGGAATGGAGTTCCCTGCCGGCGTCTGTATTTCCGAGTACGTATAACCCGAATGCTTTTAAAGCAAGAGTGAACAGGCTTCTTCTGGGCGAGCTCGCTCCATTTTCGACCTCGTCTCTGCTCTAGAGCTAGACTGAGGTCAAGAGTAAGTCCATTTTATAATTAAAAAAAAAAAATCTGTTCACCTGACTGGGCAGGGGGCAGCCTTTGACTTAAAATAATTTAATAGTGACTGTTTACTTAATCACATAAAGGACGAAACGTACATTGAAATTGAAACAATTTTAGACGAAACACTTTCAAAATAAAGACTAGATCACATGAATGATGAAGAACATAACGCTATTTTACATGGTACATTTAGACTAGAACTTGCTGAAACCCTCTGCAAATTGGATCTACACGCTAAACGTGGTCGACCTAGTAGGAGCACAATACAAAGAGAACTTGTAATGAAGAAGTTCCGAGGACCAGCTCAAGCAATTCCTTTGAAAGACGTCAGATTGGATCAGACATGTCATTGGGCAGTTTGGCTGGATAAGCAGCAGAGGTGCAAATTCCCAAAATGTTCAGGCTTTACATTCAAAATGTGCCAAAAATGTCGTGTATCTTTATGGGATACGAAAAAAAGCAATTGTTTTTATAAATATCATAATGAAGAATAAATAAATACATTTCAAAGACAATATCCACTCTTATTTTACCCATACTTGCAAAATCTCAATGAATGCGCAATGTAGTTTATAAACAACACTTACATTATTGCAAAAAAAAGTATAGTAAATTCACATCTAGATTTTTTTAAACAAATATATTTTTTAAAACGTGAAACAAAAATCGTCCATTTAAGGGTTAATACCCTTTTTCACCGAGCCACTTTTATACCTTATGTAGCGTAAACAGTATCAGATCACAGTTGGTACAGAACGGACGTGCATCTAGTGTGAGTAGTACTGTCATAACCTGTGTATCGACCCTATTACGGTAAATAATTTTCATAGATTTGCTTTGATTTCGGCAAAAAAATTGTCACATTATGTGAAATAACCATATTTTTGAGTTATTCTGACTAAGCACTTTAAAATTAGAGAATAAAACTGTCACATCATGTAAAATTACACTGTTCTTGCTTTAGTGTTGGTTAATACCGAGTTATTATAAGGGTAGTAGTGTTATAACATGTGATTTAACTGTGCTACCGAATAAGGAAAGTATTTAATTGGGTATTATTTAATATTAGGTCTCTCATTCTGCATAAAATAGTGTTTATAATTTATCTTAGGACGCATTACAACTGTTATAACTATATTTTTTTTTACTTTATTGTTGAACACTGATAGGAATGAATGTTATTTTTGGCATGAAGGGGAAGGTAACGTGGGGCTGATGAAATTGGCTTGTGTGTTTTCAAATACATTCAAAACAAAATGCAGTCTTATGAAGGCCCTGGTCTTGATTTCGCATTTTATTCGGATAACTCCTGTGGTCAAAACAAGAAGAGATTCATTATATCGTTATATTCATTTTGCCTACATAAATATTCAAAAATTAATAGTATATCTCATAACTTTCTGATCACCGGACATACTCAGAACGAAGGAAATGCTCTCAATACTCGACAATTGAAAAACAGATACAGAGAAGGTTAAAATCTGGACCTATTTACGTGCCAAGCCAGTATGTTGAAGTGATCAGGTCAGCGAAGAAAAAAGGGAGACCGTACAATTTGACTGAAATGAGCTCCTGCGATTTTATATCGTTAAAAACGTTAGCACAGGATATGGGCATCCATATACAATCCTCTAAAATATCAGACGTAAAAATATTGAAGATAATGAAAGATTTACCTACAACATTATTTTATAAAACTTCGTTTAATCAAACAGAGTTCCTGATAGCTGAGTTATCTTGAAAAAAAAATTGCGGTGACATAAATTTGATACCAGCCCACACAACAAAACCTAAAATAAAACCAAACAAAATAAAAAACCTAATAAGTTTGGTTGAAAATAATCACATTCCTCAATTCTATGCGTCGTTTTATTGATCTCTTAATAACAATTATTTTTTTTGAAGATTGGCTTATTTGAAGACCCTTGATTCTATGTTCCTATTAATTATAAGGGAGTAACTATTTTATTTTTAGAGAAATTATTTAATTTGTGATTTCCATTTTTGTGTTTTCATAATGGTTTGATTTTTATTATTGTGTTGTTGCACCAACAGTATTTTTTTCTAATACTTTACTATTCAATCTATTTAGAATGTTTTAGTTATAGATCAAGTACCTGAGTACAAAGAGCTATTTTTGTTATTTTTCACTTCTAGGCTAGGTTGAGTTTACACAAATTATGCCATAATTATAATTTTAGTTAAATTATTTTCTAATTTTCATAACAGTTTTCTAGGGGAGAGATTACTAATGTCTGAATACCAATATGCTATTTTGTTTTTATATCGAAAGTTTTGTACCTTTACGTTTCTAATGTAACTAATAGTAACTACCTACAAAAAAGTGTTTCATTTCATGAAATCTTTCATAGTTTTGTCGACAAAAGTGACACATTTAAAGAATTTAAAAGTAAAATATTAATATAAAATAGAAAAAATATCTTTAGATTTTAATTTCCATGAAAATATAATAGAGCATTAAATAGACTTCTAAAATATATCTTTAGTTCTCCGATATGCTTTCTCAGAAATTTTTTAATGGAACTATAAGTTCTAAAAAAAAGACAATCGTGATTTCCCAAAAACTACGTTTATTGTGTTGTGACATTCTCGTAGCTGATGTGCGATATATATATATATATATATATATAGAAACTTAGGTTTTACTAATTACATGTGTGCCTTTATAACAAGTGAGTCGTGTTTTGTTAGGAAATAGTTTATTGTTAAAAGTGCATTAGATTTATTAGTCGTAGCTAGAAACAGTAATATTAAAAAAAAGATCCTTTCATGAAAGTGATAAAAGCTATTAATTATGTTGATAAATAAAACTCTAAATTTTGTTATGTGACAACGTATATATTTGACAATTGTGTCAGTAACATTTACCTTTTATATTATAATTACCTTTTTTATAAACTCTTGACAAATATTTGTGGCCAGAAGGATCCACAACAAATCCACCCAGAAGGAGGAGCCCCGCGAAGCGGGGCGACGTAGATTGGCACCCGTTCTATCTTAATATATTGGTTAGGTTAGGTTAATCCACCCAAACGCTGAGGCGTCACAGTCGTGTGCGTAAGCGTTCCTGTGGTGCCTCCCTACAGCGGAGGTATGGTACCGTTGGTTTTAGTGGGTATGCCTTGAACCGCCGCTCGCCCAATAGCGGACGGCATCAAGGAGAGCCCCACATAACCTCCCGCTCGTCGGCGGGGGGTATGCATAAGGCGCATTTCCAACATAACGGAGTGGCAGGCGGGTGGCTGAAGTGTGCTAGTGCGGTAACCTCAGTGGGTGCAATACGCAAAGGTATTCCTTCCCCAGCTCCCTCCCCTTTAGGGTTGTAGGTAGAGCGGGGCACACTAGGTGTTTTCAAAGGCAGATCTTGTGTGAATCCCATGTCGGGTTCAAAGAACGCAGCGGCATTGGCTGCAGCGGATGATCCCGCAAATATTGCGGGTACAGATAAGTCTGGTGCACAGGGCTCCAGACAGACAGGGACAAGACGGCGCCGTCCCCAGGTGCCTCTTAGGTCCTCGGACTCGGACACTGAAACCGAGGATAAGGTGGCCTCAAAGTGCGATACGGTAGAGGAAGCCTTTAAACGCAAGCATCAAGCTAGGACCCTCCGCAGGCCAACTCCTGCCGCATCAAACGGCCCTAGCGATTCGGATATTGCGTCAGAAGTGGACAGACCAAGAGATCCAACCCTTAGGAACGCGGACGAGCTGAGAGAGGATGCCGGACGGAGCGCGCCCAAAATTATCGAGCTGGCTCAGAAGTCCGGGAACCTCAAGGGGACTTATGTTAAGATCCTGAAGGAGTCCGCCAGCAATCTAAAGGAGATCGTGGATGCGCTGGCGGACAGAACAGAGACGGAAGAAGTTCGCCGACTCCGAGTGGACAACGCTCGCCTGCGCAGGGACATGCGATTTACTTACTTTCACTAATAATTACGGTCGTGATAATAGGTGTGTAGGTATGTATAAAAGTAATAACTTTACTTACCTTAGCATAGTCTTGCAATGCTTCATTTATTGCTGCACATACTTCAGATATAGCATTACATATTGTCGATTTAGACATTTTAGTAAAATACATGAGGCTTTCATAGGAATCTCCAGTTGCCAAAAATCGCAAAGTCACTGCTAGTTTGTCATATGCAGGAATCGAGTCTCTAAAATTCGTACTTGATTTTCGAATTTTTTCGCTGGTCAGAGATAGTAAATGATCAAAATCCTCTGGCGCCATTCTACAAAAGTTTTGGAATTGTCCACTTTCTTCTTGTTTTTGCATATCCGTCATTGTTTCACTTACATTATCCAGTTTCCTTCGATGCATTAAATTTGTAACCCACCAACGTCTCTTCCTTCTTTTATTTTTGAGTTTTTGCGACAAAATAATAAATGCAGCACTTGCAATAATGATATCGCTGTCAGAGTCAGACATAACGAAGCACTACCAATACTAACCACAGAATTGACACGAATGAGCAAAGAACATTCGATCTAGCTTTTGTTTACACTAAAAGATTACGAAAGAATGCTCTTGTTCTAGCTCTAGCTCTATGTTCGTTTGATGTAAATCGATACCTCTAGCTTTCGTTTACACTAAAAGATTACGAAAGAATGCTCTTGTTCTAGCTCTAGCTCTATGTTCGTTTGATGTAAATCGACCTTAACGTGGCTTACGATGACAGGCTGTTTGAAACAACCGGCCCTAGGTGATAATAGTGACAGTAACTCTATGAACGTCAATATAAGTGAAAATCAACAAAATTCTAACACAAATAGTAAAGAAGGAAGCGTAATAACAATTTTAAGTTCTGATGAGAATCGTTCTAAGATCAGTAATAAATCTCCTTCATACCCAATACGTTCACCATTATCAAGTACCGTTAGTGTTAGTTCGCGTAATGAAACGGCTCTATCCGCCCTCGACATGGATAGTGAAGGAATACCCATATTAAACGAAGCAATAGACACGAAACCTAACCAAATTTTGGTCTATACGTGGAATAGAGATCATACTACAGTTAAAGACCTTTCAGAAAATAAACGTAAAATTTTAGAAGTCCACATGCCGATAGGAAATTTAGATTTAATTAAGGAATTTCTTATAAAATATATTAAGCCCAAGGTTAGGCATTTCATTTATTTTGAAAGCGATACACATAGACGACATTTTACTGAAATAGTTATTCAATTATTTAAAAGGGACTCGGTTAAATTATATGAATGCACTAAAAGGGTTGTTTATATAGATGACGAAAAAGAATAACGCCTCATTGTATTAAAATACCACGAAGGTCCGAATACTCATAGGGGAATAAAAGAAACTCTTATGAAACTTAAACGTACTTATTACTGGACTAACATGGATGTAACTGTTTCTTCAGTTATTAATGCTTGTGAAGTGTGTAGCAAAATGAAATGTGACCGTAAACCTATTAAACTTGAATTACAGTTAACTGAAACTCAAACAAAACCATTTCAGGAAATTTTCATAGACATATTTTCAATAGAAGGAAAGTATTTCTTGACTTTAATAGATGCCTTCAGCAAGCTAGGCCAAGCTTTTGAATTGAGCAATAGATCTACACCGGAAGTTGTTAGGGCTTTAATCCGCTATTTTAGTTTTTATGGCGTCCCAAGCAAAATTACCTCTGATCCAGGATCCGAATTTAACAACATTCTATTAAGGGAAACTCTAAATTTCTACAAAATCGAACTTCACATAGGAACTCCGCATAACCCAAATTCTGTGGGTTTGATAGAACGCTTCTACTCAACTATCTTAGAAATATACCTTATATACAAACTTACTGACGCTCCGACCGTAATGACGTATGCTGTAATGTCATATAACCAAACTATTCATTCAACTACAGACCTTACACCCTTTGAAGTAGTTTTTGGACATACAAATGCTTTCAGTCCATTTAATGTAGATTTCCATAAAAATTACACACAAAAATTAATCAGCGATCACGTGAAACGCACGTCTTACCTATATCGTTATTTGACAGACAAAATGATAGACCAGAAGGAGAGAATTAGGATAAAAAGGGGAGGTGAGAAGAATTTTAATATCAGTAAGGGGGATGATATATTTATAAAAGGGGTAAATAATCGACGTAGCAAGGATAGACCCCGCTATCAAAAGGTAAAAGTAATAGGAGAAGTGTCGAAAAATACTGTAGCAATAAATATAAAAAACCGTGAAACGAAAGTACCAGTTAAAGATATTAAACGTCCTCCACAGGTTCATCTTGCTGGTGCTTTTGCAGATCTTCAGGATCCAGGCCCTAGTTCAGAAAATTGAGAAAAATCCTGGTATTTTACCGGTGAAAGAGGGCCAGGCGTACGTGACGTATAATAGTTGGACTTATATTAAGATTTTAGACTTAAGCTTATTACTAGAAGATTTAGAATTTAATTTGGATTTATATAAGAACTTTAATAGAGACATTTTGACCTTCACTCAGCAAAATATTACTCACGACCTATTTGACGTTAAACTACAGACTGATCGTTTACAAAATATTACAATTAACAAAATTAGGCAGCTGATACCCGTAAAAAGATTCCCACGTGGTATCCTTAACCCGTTAGGATCCCTTATAAAGATCATAACTGGAAATTTAGATAATAGTGACGCCATTAGATATGATGAATTAATAGATAAAATAGGTGAAAATCAGCAAAAGGTATCTGAAAAGATAACTGTGGTTGCCGAGATAGCCGAGTCATTCGTGAATGCTACTAGTATTATTCAAAAGAATATTATTAAAATAGGTAAAGAAATCATGAATATCAAAAACCAGCTCGGTAACACGACAAAATTAATAAGTACAACAAGATTAATAAGTACATATCATCTATTTTTACATAATTTTCAAATGATATATATTAAGTTTGATGAACTGCGATTGCTTTCAGTAAATTAGGAACACTACATCAATCTGTCATAGACACAGACAAATTGTTAACTTTGTTAAGTAATATAGAGAGAAACGATAAGCTCATGTACCCTGTTAATAGCGTTAATTTAATAAAATTAGAACAATGTATCGATTTAAAAGTGTATTCTAAGAAAAGCCAGTTAACATTCATATTAGACATACCTCTAGTAAAGAATGATTTATATAACTATTTTAAGGTTTTGCCATACCGATAGTGTAATGATCTTGTTTGCCCTAACTCAATATAACATCAAATGTATAGCGAACAAGTTGCCCAGCCCCTTGGAATTCATTACAAGAATTTACAGTATTTGTTTTGATACTGATTACATTTACAGATATAACATACACCACCATACAAAATAGATAGTGTAATGATCTTGTTTGCCCTAACTCAATATAACATCAAATGTATAGCGAACAAGTTGCCCAGCCCCTTGGAATTCATTACAAGAATTTACAGTATTTGTTTTGATACTGATTACATTTACAGATATAACATACACCACCATACAAAATAGATAGTGTAATGATCTTGTTTGCCCTAACTCAATATAACAACAAATCTCTATAGTAAACGAGTTGCCCAGCCTATTTGTTTTTGATACTGATTACATTTACAGATATAACAAACTCTACCATACAAAATAGATAGTGATCTTTTTTGCCCTAACTCAATATAAAAACAAATCTCTAGTACACGAGTTGCCCAGCCCATTTGTTTTTGATACTGATTACATTTACAGATATAACATACACCACCATACAAAATAGATAGTGTAATGATCTTGTTTGCCCTAACTCAATATAACAACAAATCTCTATAGTAAACGAGTTGCCCAGCCTATTTGTTTTTGATACTGATTACATTTACAGATATAACAAACTCTACCATACAAAATAGATAGTGATCTTTTTTGCCCTAACTCAATATAAAAACAAATCTCTAGTACACGAGTTGCCCAGCCCATTTGTTTTTGATACTGATTACATTTACAGATATAACATACACCACCATACAAAATAGATAGTGTAATGATCTTGTTTGCCCTAACTCAATATAACATCAAATGTATAGCGAACAAGTTGCCCAGCCCCTTGGAATTCATTACAAGAATTTACAGTATTTGTTTTGATACTGATTACATTTACAGATATAACAAACTCCACCATACAAAATAGATAGTGATCTTGTTTGCTCTAACTCAATATAACAACAACTCTCTATAGTAAACGAGTTGCCCAGCCTATTTGTTTTTGACACTGATTACATTTACAGATATAACAAACTCCACCATACTAAATAGATAGTGATCTTGTTTGCTCTAACTCAATATAACAACAACTCTCTATAGTAAACGAGTTGCCCAGCCTATTTGTTTTTGACACTGATTACATTTACAGATATAACAAACTCCACCATACTAAATAGATAGTGATCTTGTTTGCTCTAACTCAATATAACAACAACTCTCTATAGTAAACGAGTTGCCCAGCCTATTTGTTTTTGACACTGATTACATTTACAGATATAACAAACTCCACCATACTAAATAGATAGTGATCTTGTTTGCCCTAACTCAATATAACAACAACTCTCTATCGTAAACGAGTTGCCCAGCCTATTTGTTTTTGACACTGATTACATTTACAGATATAACAAACTCCACCATACAAAATAGATAGTGATCTTGTTTGCCCTAACTCAATATAACAATAAATCTCTATAGTAAACGAGTTGCCCAGCCTATTTGTTTTTGATACTGATTACATTTACAGATATAACAAACTCCACCATACTAAATAGATAGTGATCTTGTTTGCCCTAACTCAATATAACAACAACTCTCTATAGTAAACGAGTTGCCCAGCCTATTTGTTTTTGACACTGATTACATTTACAGATATAACAAACTCCACCATACTAAATAGATAGTGATCTTGTTTGCCCTAACTCAATATAACAACAACTCTCTATCGTAAACGAGTTGCCCAGCCTATTTGTTTTTGACACTGATTACATTTACAGATATAACAAACTCCACCATACAAAATAGATAGTGATCTTGTTTGCCCTAACTCAATATAACAATAAATCTCTATAGTAAACGAGTTGCCCAGCCTATTTGTTTTTGATACTGATTACATTTACAGATATAACAAACTCCATCATACAAAATATATAGTGATCTTGTTTGCCCTAACTCAATATAACAACAAATGTATAGTGAACAAGTTGCCCAGCCCCTTCGAATTAATTATAAAGTACACTTTTTGTATTTGATACTGGCACACAATAAAAAAATACCTTGAGCACCTTAGTTCCTTAGTTCAAATTTGCTATATTCTCTATTATCGAACATGTACAAACATTTGCAGATAAAAACACAACCACAGAAAATACATTAGAAACTTGATTTTCATAACTATATAAAAGAAACCTCCCTAAAACAAATTCCCCAGCCTCTTGGAATCCATTATTAACGAACATGTAGAAACATTTTACAAAATAAAAAACAACCATAGAAAAGAGATCAGGTTCTCGTTTGCCCTCAATATAACTACAACAGTCCCTGAAAAGTCGAACATGTACAAATATTAGCAGATGAAAACAACTCCATACTAAATACATTATGATCTTATTTGCCCTAACTCAATTTTACAACTCTCTACAGCAAAAAACCTTGAGCGCCTTCAACTCCACCATCAACTTATTTTATTTGGAATATGAATATGTAGAAACATTTGCAGATAAAAAAACCACCGTACAAAATAGATAATCATCTTGTTAGCCCTAACACAATATAACAACTCTCTATAGGGAAAAAAATTGCCGTGCCCTTTGAAATTTGTTATGTGTTAACACTGTTGATTTTGATAGGTACTATAACTCAATAATAAAATATTTATGATGTGCACCATCAACTTTTTGAATTTAGAACTGTGATGAACAACGTTACTGCGTTCCGTCAAAGTTGTTGTCATTGTCAGTCACCCGTTTGTCTTCTTCTTCTACCACTTTTAAAAGCAGTAATTCTGCCAATGTCAATGTGAAAATGTTCTTCAAGTTTGATGCTTTTGACCAGTTACAATGCCATTTGCTTCTCTCCTCATATGCTTCTGAAGAGGTTGTAGGATAGGTGATTGTTATACCGCTTTAGAGTGACTGTCAGGTGTAAATAGGATGAAAAAGTCACTGTGTACGTTGGCATTATGCCTATTATAATTTTCTAAGAAGCTTAGTAGAGATTGCTTGATTCCCTTGTTATAATACCTACAACAACAAATGAACAATAAACCTTGAATGTTAGTCCATCACCAGCTTATTATAATATAAGTTACTGTACGATAAATATTATAATACAAAAGCAAGCACACATTTTACAATGTTATCTACAACTAAATACTATACATTTTAATATATTTACACAGAATTTTAACAACACAGCTATCCGGGAAAGTAAGAAGGAATTGAAAGTTAGTAGGGAGAGTATCGTACAGGGACGTGGGGAACTTATGACAGTTAAAGAAAATATGATCTGGAGTACCCTCATTCAGACCACAATCACACAGAGAATGTTCTCTCACACTTATTTTAGCAAGGTGGACAGAAGTACACGAATGTCCTAATCGCAAGCGGCAAATTGTTGAGGTTACTCGTTTACAGGCTTGTTTGAATTTAAAAAACCAAGGCTTACGTGGAATACTTGGTTGGACGCCTCTGAAATGTTTAGCCTTTTGGGTGTCTTCTGAGCACCACCGCTCATTCCAGGTCTTAAAAAGTAAGTTGCGACTAGCTTCCGGTAAAATGTCACCTGCATAGTTTATATATCGTTCTATTGAACCTGACCTAACTGCAGACCTAGCCCACATATCAGCCTGCTCGTTACCAACTATACCACTGTGTCCAGGTATCCAGATCAGAGTAACTTCTAAATCTTTAATATGACAACTAAATAATTTTTCTTTAATTTTTAATATTAGTGGATAATTTGCCAGATGCGTCCAAACAACTTTTTGAGTCAGAAAAATTACAAAGGATAGCATAAAGAGTGTTGGCAGGAACAGAGTTTCCATTGAATTCAAGACAGGAAACCAGGCTAACTCTTTCTTAACACACGAGTGCTTACAACCTAACAAACTTACAGCAAATATCCCCTTGTACAATGTAACCTGTATGGGTCTAATTCGAAGTGTACCAAAAGAATGGTCCATGACTCACCTAGTGCAGTCTATGGAACTTCGTGAGGGATGCGGCATTGTCCTTAAAGCAAGACGTCTGAACCGAAAACTTTTCAATGAGGGTGTACCCTCATGGGTGCCTACACAGCCCGTTGTAGTGACTTTCTCCGGACAATTCCTCCCCAAATATGTTTCATCATCACGACCCTTCCATGGCCCACTGCTGAGCCGGGTCTCCTCCTCAGAATGAGGAGGGTATTAGGCCACACGCTGGCCCATTGCGGGTTGGCAGACTTCACACACCTTTGAGAACTTTTGGGAACTCTCAGAAGTGCAGGTTTCCTCACGATGTTTTCCTTCACCGTTATAGCAAGTGATATTTAATTGCTTAAAACACACATAACTCAGAGCCAGAGATGTGTGGCCAGGATCGAACCTCGGACCTACCGAGTAAAACTTGAAGTCTCAACCACTGGGCCATCACTGCCAAATATGTTTATGTGTGTTATAACAGACTGACTGTAGAACGATACCTCCTCCTCACAATTCAGTGTCACAATTGCTGGAGGTTTGGACACATTAAAACACAATGCCGCTCAAAACCTAGATGTTACAAATGTTCCAAGGAACATTCTGGTGACAGCTGTGAAATTTCATCACAGTCAATTTCGTGTCTTTTATGCTCAGGCTCTCACAAGGCAATTGATAAAAAATGCCCCGAATTTGCTAGACAGCATAGCATTAAACTTTTATGTCTGAACAGAATATATCATACTATAGTGATTCTCTGTCTTCCCGTCTATTGGATATTTTTGACTCCAATAACTTGTGTATAATTAACGATGAATCACCTACACGCAGAGTGAATCCAGGACAAAACCTGAAATCTGCTGTAGGCATATCAGTGTGCTCTGCCTCACTAGCTGTTCATTTGCCTTGGAGGACTCTTCCTGGGACCCATGATAGCGACCACTTTCCTATCACTATTACCATCTCTAACCATGTATATGCAAGTATCCCCCCTAAACCTCTTCTAAAACATAAACTCAAATAGGCTGACTGGACCGCGTTCTCTTCCTTTGTTGATGACAAAATTCAAAATTCCACTCTGGACACTGACAATAACATTTTGGCTACATATTCAACATTCGAAAACTTTCTCATAATTAACTCAAAAACTATTGTACCTCCATGGTGGGACAGTGAGTGTACAAATGCTATAATGCTAAGAAATGAAACCGAAAACACTTATGATGAACATGACAATACAAAATTTCTTAAATTACAAAAAAGTTTTGGCTAAAATTGGAGACAATTATCTAAAAAATAACAATGGGGCTGGATCGGTTTTAGTGAAAACTTGTCTCCTAGAACTCCATCTGTTATTATATGGACCAATATTAAGAAATATCGAGGATCCCAGTGTTCAGAGACCCCACCAACAAATGACTCATCACCCTGGTTGGAGGATTTCTCAGCCAGGTTAGCTCCCCCATTTGTGCCTAATAAAGATAACTTATCAAACGATAACTTGTCTAATGCCATGAAATTGCATTACATGGGTTAAAAGACTCTTCCCCAGGAGAGGATGGTATCCCATACTCTTTTATAAAGAATTTAACAACTTTTAGCAAATGTTTTTTTTTTTACGAATTTTAAATAGTATCTCGAGGGTATCCCTGAAAGGTTGAAGACCCAATTAATTATACCCATTCGAAAGCCAGGCTAGGACCCTAGCAATTCAATGTCATACCGACCCATAGCACTATCATCTACCATGTGCAAAGTATTAGAGTACATGGTCAAAAATAGATTAGAATGGTTTGTGGAATGTCATGAAATTTTATCAAAATCACAGTTCGGATTCAGAAAGGGTAGAGGTACTCTGGACAGTCTATGCATTCTAACAACAGATATATGTTTAGCCTTTTTGGAGGGAAACTACCTACACCTAAACCTACTTATGGGAAGAACAGCTATCAAAATCTGGTTAAATGGAAAATGCCACCCACCTAAAAACGTCTGGAGGGGACTCCCACAGGGTTCAGTTCTCAGCCCGCTCCTTTACAGCATTTATGGACACAATTTGGATTTAGCTGTAAATTCTTTCTGTAAAACACTGCAGTATGCTGATGACCTTACTTTATATGTATCTTGCAAAACCATTAATGAAGCAACTTGGGGGCCTAATTTCAGCCGTCACTATAAAATTCCGAATCTGGGACTGTTTTGTGACCACCAAACCATACCAGTTGAATCGAGTGTTAAATTTTTAGGTGCTATACTTGATTTGCAAATGACTGGAGCAACCCATTTCAATTATGTTGCTCAAAAATGTGAAAAAGGAGTTAATATTCTCAGGGCCCTCTCTGGTGTATGGTGGGGATCACACCCATACAGTCAGAATTAATCCACAATGCTATCGTCAGAAGCCACAGACTATGCATCATTTATTTTTGAGCCATACAATACAGTTAGTCTTGAGAAACATAATACAAAAGAAATGCTTGCGAATCATTTTAGGAGCAATGAAGTCATCACCTACTGTTGCCTTGCAAGTAGAATGTCTAGATGCTCTCCTGGATCTACGCAGACAATATTTAGCAGATATATATAGGAAAAATCATTCAAATCGGTTCACACTCTCTTCTCCCTCTGCTACAAACGCTTTCAGATAAGATAAACACCTGTTTATCATACATATATAAATTGTAACTTCTGCATATTAGGTTTACCACCATACAAAATAGATCAAAATCTAGTTTGCCCTAACCGTCTAATTTAATATGACCTCAAATCTCTACAACGACACCAGATCCTGAAAACTCATTACAAAGAGTTTACACTATTTATATTTGATACTGGCAATCAATAGAAAAGACATTGAAGCAACATCAACTATTTGAATTTAGAACCTTCTTTATGTTAGAAATATAATTGCAGATTAAAAAACACAACCATAGAAAATAGTTAAGGAACTTGTTTGCCCTATCTTGATATAACAACAAATCTCTATAGCAAACCCAGCCCCTTGAAATTCATAATAGTTTACACTTTTTGTGTTTGTATACCTTGAGCATCTACAACTTCACCATCAACTTAGGCTTAATTATTGACAATAAATTTAATTGGCACGAACATATACAATCAGTATGTGGTAAACTCAGAGCATTTTTAGCTAATTTGTGTATTATAGGTAAAAAATTGACATATCAAACAAAACTTATGCTTTATAATGCGCTTGCCGACTCGATTATCACATACGGTCTGAGTAGTTATGGTCGAACTGATAAAACACATTTGCAGTATATATACAAATTACAAATTAGAATATTAAATAACATTATTCCTTCAAATATAAGACTTGAAGCGAGATATGACAAAAATATTATCTTTAAATATTGTAAAGTAATTCCAGTATATGAGAAAATTAACTATCAAATTTTAAAAGAAAACTTTTTTAATTTAAAAATACAGAATATTGTCTCACACAAAATAGAAACACGTAGGGTTACTCAGAATAAATTAGAAACGATATCAGCTAATAATAAATACGGAAAGCGCACCAGTTTATACATGATTCCTCACTTAATAAATAACTTAAATAACAATGTAAGATGTAGTATAAGCAAAACAAATTTAAAGAAAAAACTGAAACAATATTATATAGAAAATCTATAAAGCATATTTTATATATAACTGTAGATGGAATAGGCACTCAGGATAAACCTGCGTGGTTTTTTGTTGTGTCTTTTTTAAATTTATTATTGTAAAATGTATATTATTGATAGTAATAAAAAAAAAAAAAAAACTTTTTGAATTTGGAATATTCCCTATTAACAAATATTTGCAGATAAAAACACAACCATACTCAATCTAATCATCAGAAACTTGGTTTCCATAATTCGATATAACGATCACTATTTACCACAATAAACAAAATAACACTACCATAGAAATATTACGAGAATATTTGACTGATTTTTCTTCATCGTGTGTTGCTTTGACACCAAAGCTTTTTACTTTTAAAAAAGTACGACGACATTTTCGTGTGTTCTTTTAACAAAATATAACCAAACGTAAATCCAAAATCATTTCAATGATTGAAAATTATAAATCTACAATTTTTTTTTAAATTATTGAACGGCTTGCTAACGAGACTTTTTAGCCAAATAAATCTACAATGAAATAGTAGTGTTACCAACTCTCAAAAATATTTCTCCCTAAATACAATTATTACCCAAAAAACGTCTCAAATAAAATTTAAATAATATAACCCCAAAAAATTAACTCCCTTAATAACTCTGTATAGATTAAAAAAAAGCTTAGGTGAAAATCACTAAGTTACCATCAGTTGCCAACTTAGATCGATTAGAAGAATCGATTTCCTTAAATCGATTATAATATTGAATAGTCTAGAGGTATAAAATTATTAACAATAAGTTACACTATTTCATTTAGGGATTATTAATTTATTGATAATATTAAATAGTGACATCTCAGACTTTATATATATACAGGTTATGATTCTTGCAGTCTACAAAAATATTTTAGTTTAATAAAAAAGCGGGTGGCACTGGGGGAGTCCCGGCAGAAGTTTGAAGCGTCAGTAGCTCAGTGGTTCGGGCGTTGGATTCACGATCAACAAGTCGTGGGTTCAAATCCCGGACATTGGACTACTGACGTGGCCTACTCCTAACACAAGCATTTAGCTTAGTTGGAGGGGTAAAGGGAATACTAGTAGTATGTGATCCATACTGCTAGTAATCTTTTAGAAAAAAAAAAAAAAAAAACGAAGTGAAAAGTTGAACATTAACGTTGTGCGTTTTGAATATTCCCAAGGAACATAATTTAAAAAAACCGAACTGTATTATTGAGATCTGACACTAACGAATTTTCGATGCATCATCGACCATCGAATTAAAGCGAAAATATTTGAGAAGCGTTTTTTATTTATCTTCTTTTTTTTTAATCATTTAAAATTTGATTGATTTAGAATCGATTTTAGTGCATTCTTAAAATTTTTTTATTTAAAAAAAAACAGGAATAAAAAACAATAAACAAATCAAAATTGTTTTCATCATTAATGTTTTATTTTTTTCTGTCTTTAGTTAATAAATAGTTTAATCATCAAACAATATTCAAAAGTCGAACTATATTTATTTTTATTTATATAAATAAAAAATAAATTGACATCATGCAAGCAAAAGGAGGTAAACAGGGTAAAAATCAACAATATACTGGCAACATTATTACACGTCTTTTTTAATACTATAAAAGGCTAGTACCCAGAGCCGTTAAACAAGATAATTAAAAAAATTCTTTTCAATACTAACAATTTATTAATATGACTGATATTTAATTATATTTATTTATTTTTTAATTCCTTTTTTTTAAATTTCCGAACGATACTTTAAAGAAATAATATAGATGGCGTTGTCATGTATATATTACATCGATAATACGTTAGATGGCACCGTAGATAAAAAGTTTTATTACTTTTAAAAATCCTCTGTAAGGGGAAATGAGGGGTGAGGGGTCTGGGGGTTGTGACTTGTGACCTTGATTACTATAATATCGATTCCAGTAAATCTATTTTAGTGTCCACTTTTTGTTCATTGAATCATTTTTTGTTTATCCTAAACAAGTAAGAGATACGTTTATTCATTATTAAATTTTATCTACCTACATACTTATAAATAAATAAGACATTTTCTGTTATTAACAAAATTTAAATATCGAAAAACAATTTAAATATCTTCATTCAAAAATTTGAATTTCGAATCTTTAAATCGAGTAGAAAACTTGATGTTTGTATAGAGAAGATACGCCTCTTATAACATTACTAGTCGACCCGCGCGACTTTGTTTACGTCTAGCTCCGCTCCTAGTGGTCTTAGCGTGATGATATATAAACTGTAGCCTTTCTCTATAAATGGGCTATCTAACACTAAAAAAATTTTTTGAATTGGATCAGTAGTTCATGAGATTCGCGCAATGAAACAAACAAACAAACTCTTCAAAGTATAGATAATGGTATCTATTCTTATGCGACCTACATATCGTTTGAAAGGTGAATCAGTCAAGAGTGTTCTTAGTCATGTTTCATATTCAAGATGGCCGACACCACAAAATGGCGGATTACATATTTTTTCACAACTACCTCAATATGGGTATCAAATAAAAGGGCTTGACTAGTAGAATACTATACACTGACAAATTTCAAAACCAAGATGACCGCTCTCACAAAATGGCGAATTGCGTTTTAATTCTTTTTGAATTTCGAACAATGTTTGTCTTATTAAAAGGGAATCGTCCACATCTGAGATGTACATCTCACACTGAGCGAGGATAAATAAATGAAGCGATTCTCTTGATTCTTAACAAACACATCCCTCACTACATCTTCGTACATCTATGGCCGAAATACAGCCTAACAGCACTGACCCCTTGACCCTGATTTAGTATTTACGTAATACTTACATGACCTTAGTCAGCATTTCTAGTAATTTCGAAATCAATTTCCGAGATTTCGAGATACAATGGTTACGTTGTATGTGGGATTCCCCGTGAACAATATTCAAGACCTTGATTAAACTATTTAATATTTGTACGAGGTTATCTCCGTATCTACTGAACCGATTTTGATAATTATTTCATTAGTATAAAGCTGAATTATTCATACATAATAAAGTATAAGTACTGTGTTGATGAGGGTTTTAATTAGGAAGATACAGCCATTTTAGTGTAGTCATAACTCATATAGACTATAAATTGATACTTCTATGACACGTTGTTCGGTTATTTCGTACGAGTCGACCCGCGCGACTTTGTTCACGTGTAGCTCCGCTCCTATTGGTCTTAGCGTGATGATATATAGCCTATAGCCTTCCTCGATAAATGGGCTATCTAACACTGAAAGAATTTTTCAAACCGGACCAGTAGTTCCTGAGATTAGCGCGTTCAAACAAACAAACTCTTCAGCTTTATATATTAGTAAGTGTAGATTCGAAATTTGAATTTCGAACACCCTACCATTCGATCAACCTACGACCTACGAAGGTGACTCCCTATAACGCAAATAATCTTAAATGCCGCCATATAGAGTTCAAACGAGTTTTAAATGATTCTTCAACATTTCAATGTCATCAAACCACTGGACCTTGTCTATAAGGAAAACATATAAAATACTTGAAATACTTAAAAACTAGCAACACCACCCGGCTTTGACTACAACTTACATACATACAAATAAATAAAAATTGGAGTGTCTGTTTGTAATATTTAAATAACCGCTTTTTACTAAGGGCATATGGATGTATACTCGCACAAGGTACATATACCAGTCCGTCTGTTTCTTCCTGCTAATCTCTGAAATGGCTTGACCGATTTTGACAGGACTTTCACTGGCAGATAGCTGATGTAACAAGGAGTAACTTAGGCTATTTACCATCTCGCTACGACCCATAGGAGCGGAGCAACACGCGAACAAATTCGCTCTTATATGACAGACAATGGAACTCATACGTCACTAACACAAGATAAAAAGTAGGGCAATTACCTTACTTTGCCACTCTAACAAGACTAGTAAGAGGTAAGATTTCTCTGTCTGTCTCTCTCTCACTCATTGATTACAGGTTCATCACCCTAACTGGTTATCATGTCATAGGCGAATTGCAAAACAAAACAAACACATTAAGATATTATCAGGGTTGCTACAAAATACTTTAGAATTAATAAAACTGATTACTGTTACGCCATCTTTGTCAATCGGCCATATTGGATTGAGATTAATGAAATCATATTTAATAAATATATATGCTCAAACTTTTAACAAAAAATAAACATATCAAGGACACGTAAAAAGAAATAAATCTCACAATTCATACTTTCACCTTTCACTTATATCACCCCCTACAATATATATGAATAAAAAAAGCGATCCATAGATTAAAAAATAAATCACAGTGACAAGTAACAACCCTAATTAAAGACCTTGTTATAAGGAAAATAACAGATTAAAATAACAAAACCAGTCTGCTGTGTGAACTTAGTGAGGAAAGACATGTTATGATCAAGGTAAGAATTTAATATTAACTAATATTATTAATACATCTAATATAGATCAATTTCCCCATTTTTTTACCCCATTTTTACCCATTTTAAGGGAGAAAATTTGATAAAAAGATAAACTCGAGTTTACAGTCTCTCTATTATAATTTTAATTAGCTATATAATATATTGCGTTGGGGGTTGCCAGCTATAATATTTATCTGTAAAGATAACCTTAACCTCTGATTACGAATATATCAACGAATTATATCTTGTTTTAAAAAAAATATATAGACAATATAAGATTTTTCTCCATTCATATTCCATAATTGTAAAGGCAAAGGTATTACATTGTACAGCCTTGTCTTTAGTTATAACTTATCGCATCCCAATGCTATGTAGATTTTTCAAAAACAATTCGGTTGTTCGAAATTCAAAATTCTATACAGAATCCCAACATTATTAAAGAGGATTTATTTATTTAGCTCACTATCATCAACTTTATACAAAGGTATTACACCGTACTGCCTTGTTTTTAGATGTCACTTATTCAATATGTTGTTCCAAATTCAAACTACGTATTCAAGAGAGCATTCCCATATAGATTTTTTATAAACAATTCGGTTGTTCGAAATTCAAAATTCTATACAGAATCCCAACATTATTAAAGAGGATTTATTTATTTAGCTCACTATCATCAACTTTATACAAAGGTATTACACCGTACTGCCTTTTTTAGTTGTCACTTATTCAATATGTTGTTCCAAATTCAAACTACGTATTCAAGAGAGCATTCCCATATAGATTTCTTATAAACAATTCGGTTGTTCGAATTTCGAAACTCAATACAGAAGATAGAATTTATTTATTCGGCTCATCATTATCAACTCTTTATACATATTTTTCTATTTAAAAAAAAGTTGTAGAATGTGATCATATTGATTTTTGAATATCGAACAACAATTATTATGTTTAAAGACAACTTTATTTTCCTCCGTCTAACGTTATGATATTAGAATTTAGAACAAACATTTGTATAAGCAGCATCCTAGTTCTTATGGATTCAATTGGTGTATAAGGCTGTACGGTGTAATACCTTTGCCTTTTCCATTATAAAAACAGAGAAAAAATGTTTGGTGTCATTCTGAAATTTGAATTTCGAACAACGAATAGAATGAATCACATAAAGATTTGATTTTAAACTCCCTATATTATTCGATAGTATAGACAAATTATACCTCTTATAACATTATAGTCTCCTGGTATTTCACAAGGAATGACGTCATAAATATTTATATAAGTGATTAATTTTGAATTTCGAACAGCGAGAATAGATAATAAGCTATCTATTTAAAACTCTTATAACATTATGACATCCTGGTACTTGCTGAGTACCAGGATAGCTAGAAGAGGTCCAAATTGTATTTATAAAAAATCTTATTTATTGAATATGTTGTTCCAAATTCAAATTACGTATTCAACAGAGCATTCACATATAGATTTTTTAAAAACAACTCGATTGTTCCAAATTCAAAATTCAATACAGAAAATAGAATTTATTTATTTGGCTCAGTATCATCAACTCTTTGTAAAATTTTTTTTATTAAAGAAAAAGTCATAAAATCGTATATTGATTTTTGAATTTGGAACAACGTTGTTTAAAAACAAGTTTATTTTCCTCTGTCTAACATAAATGATTTGAATTTAGAACAAACATTTGAATAAGCATCCTGGTTCTTATATATTGATCATTCTGGAATTTGAATTTCGAACATCAAATAGAAAGAATCACGCAAATTATACCTCTTGTAACATTATAGTCTCCTAGTACTTCTCAAGAAATGACGTCATAAATATTTGAATTCAACCTATTTAGTATTTATGCGTATTGTCGAGTACAAACGCAGAGTTTAGTTTTCACCAAGTTTATTAGCACACGGTAAATGTACAATATAAATAAACATTAGCGTCAGAACATTAGAAAAAAAAACTATATTAGGGGTGGTAATTAACGTAATAATAACGCGACCCGGACATGAACGCGTGACCGACCCCCAACGATCCCTGCGGATGACTGGCGGGTGAAGCCCTTGGACGCGGGGGGGCGGTCACGGGCTCTGTACATAGCGGGTGGGAACACGGCGCGCACGCTGAGGCCTTTGACCTTGAACCCTTGCTATAACCTCCCCCTCCAAGTCACAATTACGTCTCGGTTGTGGCTTGGCTGGTCTACCCCTCTTTCTTCTCGAAAGGAGTTGCCCCTTAGACATATAGGGAGTTAGTGCGCTGGCATGATGCTTACCCATTAATTTACCTTCTCTGTCTTCCAATTCGAAGGACGTGGGACTTGCGATATGACGGATACGGTAAGGTCCATCACGACGAGGACCAAATTTCGAAGTATAACCCTGTGCTCCAGAGCTCAGACGATGAGTCTCTAACAATACGAGGTCACCTACCTTGTAAAGAGGCCCTTCACGACGCTTTTTGTCAGCTACAGCCTTACGATGTACCTGCTGCCTCTTAACCCGATCGGCTACGTTTACTAAAACCTCGGCAAACCTTTGCAAATAAGGGGTGATTTGCGGCACGAACCTCTCCTGTCCCACAATTTTACGTACATCAAAAGAAACTTCCACTGGAGATCGCAATTCTCTTGCGAAATTTAAAAAGGCTGCGGTCCTACCGGTACCTTGATTATAAGATGTATTAAGAACGAACCTAACCGTCGGCACTACACTAGGCCAATTCCTATGCTCTGGACCAACTAACATAGCAATGGTTTGTTTTAAATCCCTATTCTTGCGTTCAGCTGGGTTGGCTTCTGGGTGGTAAGCAGGAATTAGACTCTGCTTCACACCTAGAACAAACAAAACCTTCTGCATCACGGCCGACACGAATTGAGTGCCATTGTCACTAATAATGCGGCGTGGCATGCCGTACCTTAGAAAGACTTCTTCGACAAGAACCTGGGCACAAGTCTCTGCTTTAGCATCCTTAAGGGGAAATAGTTCTACCCACCTGGTAGCGGTATCTTCCACTAGAAATATCCACTTTTCTCCTTGTGGACTTTGGGGTAATGGACCAAACAAGTCCATAGCGAGGACTTCGAACCTCTGATGAAGTTCAGGAATCTGTAAAAACCCAGAAGGCTTCTGATTATGAGATTTATATCTCTGACAGATCTCACACCTTTTAACATATTCTTCCACAAAACGTTTCATACCTGGAAAATAAAAGCGTTCACTGACTCGACGAAGGGTTCTCTCCATCCCGAGATGACCAGCTGTTGGTGCATCGTGAAGCGCCTGAAGTACCTCTTCACGCATAGCTGCAGGAACTAACAATTTTGGTTCTTCGGTATTCTCAGAAACACCTGCTCTGAGAACCACTCCTTGTTCCATGTAATACCCCTTGTCAGTCCACTTAGTAGCAGTATCAGGATTACCTTCCTCAAAATCCTGTATTATTAATTTAATTTCTGGATCTGCGAACTGCGCAGCTCGAAGTTCGTCTGGTGACTTTTGAGGGAAGTCCACCACGACGGGACAGATGTTGCTCGGAGAATCAACTCCACAGGGTCGACTTAACGTGTCTGCTACTACATTCACCTTACCTGGGGTATATTCGACGGCTAAATTATAGGATTGAATTTTCATTGCCCACCGAGCTAGTCGTCCGCTAGGCGTTTTTACTGACAACAACCATCGTAAAGGTTGATGGTCTGTAGCAACCCTTACCTGGGAACCTTCCAAATAGGAGCGGAACTTATCTAAAGCCCACACTACTGCCAAAGCTTCGCGCTCAGTAGTGTGATAGTTCCGTTCGGCGGCTGTTAACAACCTACTGGCATACTCGATGGGGCGTTCGTCCTTTACATCGGCACCTTGCATTAAAACGGCACCCAGAGCGAAGGCACTCGCGTCAGTACGAAGAATGAATGGCTCGTTGAAATCTGGCTGTCTGAGGATCGGACTGGAAGTAAGCCTTACCTTTAATAGTTCGAAAGCCTCCGACTCCTCCTCCCCCCAGTGCCAACGTCGACTCTTCTTGGTTAAGTCAGTAAGTGGACGGGCAACATCAGAAAACTGAGGAATAAATTTTCTAAACCAGGAGCAGGTCTGTAGAAATGTCCTCAGCTCTTTAAGGTTTGACGGAGGGCGCATGTCCAAAATTGAATGAACCTTACCTGGGTCAGGTTCAATACCCTTCTCCGAAACTACGTGACCCAAGTACGTCACCCTTTGTCTCGCAAAGACGCACTTGTTCCGGTTGGCCCGCAACCCGAACAACCGTAAGCGATCAAAGACTGCCTTCAGGTCTTCCAGGTGAGTCTGAAAATCATCAGAGATAATCAAAATGTCGTCTAGATATGCAACTACCTTTATATCCTTGAGACCTGCTCGAAACCTGTCAATAAGTCTTTGAAAAGTCGCCGGAGAGTTCTTCAACCCAAATGGCATCCTGCAGAATCTGAAAGTCCCAAATGGTGACACGAAAGCCGTTTTGTTTCTATCTTCCACAGCAACCTCGATTTGCCAGTAACCTGCCTTCAGGTCAATAGTGCTCATTACACTATTCATAGTGGTGGCCTGCAGCAGCTCGTCAATCACTGGTAATGGATACTTGTCAGTGCGAGTGACTGAATTTATGGCTCTGTAGTCTACGCAGAACCTAACTTCTCCAGTCTTCTTTGGTACTAACACTACCGGTGAGGTCCACTCGGAGTCTGCTTCCTCGATTATTCCCTCTGCGAGCATTTTGTCAATCTCCTGCCGCATGATTTCTTTTTTCGCAGGAGTTACCCTGTAGGGAGGTACTGAAACAGGTGCGCAATCACCTGTATCGATACGATGTACGGCAAACTTTGTTGGTGCTCCCCCTGGCCGGAAAATGTCTTCGTTCTTCTCCAATAAATCCGATAGAGTTTCCCGTTCTTGTGACTCTAAGGAGGAACCTTCATCCTCTCGTAGATGCAGCTGAACTGCTGAACACTGGATAGTCTTTTCCAGAGACTCATAGTCCATTGGAAATGTTCCAGATACCTGCGACATCGACCAACACCTATTATGAAAATCAAGCACCATGCCAGCATCGTTTATAAAATCCATCCCCAGTAAGGAATCTTTAGCATTTGGTAATACAATAAATAAAGTAGGGATTACAACTCCTTTCAAGCCAACCTCTACACTTGCCGTTTCCACAGGTTCAGTTCGAACTGAACCATCAGCAAATTTTAATTCTAAATTTACAATTTTAAAAACAATACCGGACTTAACTAAATAATTCCTAAAACTATTACTAGCTATACACTGTTTAGCACCGGTGTCAATAACCGCACGACCACGTTGACCGAGCACATTAATATTTAAAATCGGCCTACTACGGGGATTTACACTCAAACCACTCGCGGTAACCGACAAAAACGCAGACGATGTCGACGATTCATTGGTCGTCGACGTTTTCTTCGTACACGTCGGGCAGCGAGACCTGATGAAGCCTGGAGCTCCACATCCAAAACAGGTAAGCGTTACACGGTTGCTATCATTGCAAGAATCATCTATCGTGTTGGTATAATCTTCCTTCTTTTTAAGCCGAGGGCAATTGTCTTTCCCGTGGCCATAGAGCTTACAATAAACACACTTTTCACGTAACTTTCTGCCACTTGAGGATTGTGTTGTCGTGTGTAAGGGCGGACTTGGAACGTATGGGGCCCTAACCTCACGAGTCGTTTCTTTAACAACTGGAATTGCTGGATTTCGGCGACTGGTACTATGCCCCTCCTCATGCAGGTCCTCGACACGTCTTGCTTCCTCGATAAGCTCCATGAAACTCGTAAAAGAGCTACGAGCCACTTTTCCTCTAATGCGTTTATTCAAAAGACCATAAATCATATCGAGCTGAACATCTTCTCGAAGCGTCTGAGACGGAAGCTGAGATAATAAAGCGCGTGCCTTACACACGAAGATGTCAGTAGCCTCTTCACCTTGTTCTCTACTAAACAACTCCCGATATATACGATGCGGAGGGAGGCGAGGGCCAAATGTTTTCTTTAGTAAGTCTGTCGCTTCTGTCCACGACTGCACAGTCTGTTTGACGCCTTGCCACCATGTCGCTGCGATGCCGGTCAGAAGCATTGGTAACCCGCGAACAGCGATTCTGTCATCCATAGAAACACAATCCTTGTATGTTTCAATAGCATCGATAAATGCCAACACGTCACTATCTTTAGTGCCCTCAAAACGTGCTGTACATTTGGCGAAGTTCCCCGTAGACACCCACGACGAAGAAGATGGCGGCGCATCCATGCTCTGAGCGCGCAGTACCTGTTGCATGAGACGCGACAGCTGTTGATCGGTCATTACAACCTGAGTAGGTTGAGGAGGCGCGCGACTAGCGCTAGGTGACTCGTCCGCGGCCGACATGTCGGACACAGATCCCTGATCCTCACAAAGTCCCGTTTGACTACGTGTTTGAGGCATTATGAATAAAATGTTCTAAAACACGAAACCTACTCCATCAACCCTGAATCAAAACAATGTCTTAAAATGTCCTTCGGTATAAACACAACATAATAACAAAGTTCGATAACACTAACACAGGTCCTATCTATTGCGTAATAAAATATCACTTAATAGTTTCAAATAGTTTATAGTTTAGACATCAATCACCATATAGTCGCTACGCGCACGAGACTACTAAACTATAGTAAATAATATTTCCGCTAACAGTCTTAAAAAAATTCGAAAAAGAGAAAAAAAAAGAAAAAAAAAAAAAATTTGAACACCGATTATATATACATGAATTATTATTATTTTTACACAAGCTTCGAATAGTCTTTTAAAAGTCATTTATATTATATATACAGTTCACCAACACACACACGCATTGTTCATAATAATGTTTTGACGAAATAAAGTTCGTAAATAATTTTAAAAACAAGATTGCATAATAGTTTTGTAACTCGCGACACAAACAAAACCTGTTCTAAAAATAGACACCGAAATTATTGCGCAATACTTTTACTATTAACGGCCAGACGTTGGGCTGCCAATTGTCGAGTACAAACGCAGAGTTTAGTTTTCACCAAGTTTATTAGCACACGGTAAATGTACAATATAAATAAACATTAGCGTCAGAACATTAGAAAAAAAAACTATATTAGGGGTGGTAATTAACGTAATAATAACGCGACCCGGACATGAACGCGTGACCGACCCCCAACGATCCCTGCGGATGACTGGCGGGTGAAGCCCTTGGACGCGGGGGGGCGGTCACGGGCTCTGTACATAGCGGGTGGGAACACGGCGCGCACGCTGAGGCCTTTGACCTTGAACCCTTGCTATAGTATTTAAATTTAAATTTGGAATAAAAATCAAACGCATTAATACATATGATTTCCTGGTACTTAGTTGTTTTAATGACTGTGACGTCATCGTAAATGTTCATTTAATATGCAAATTATATTTGAGGAAATTCTTTTATTATGACTAAGATTAGAGTATTTATATAATTGTCTATGACTCTTTAAAATAATTATAACTGACTGACTGACTACTTAAAAAAATCCAAAGTTTATTTCAATGTTAAAACGATTAAAAACGAGTTAAATAATTAAGTAAAGAACCTGATATGATTTTCCTTAAGTCATAAAAGAGCGTTGGGCCAAAACTTAATTGGTTTTGATTAATCATTACGGATGTTTATAACTTAATAACTTAAAATCTTAGTATCATATTGAGTGAGTGAGTAAATTAATGTAAGTAATACAAATTTTTTTGTTCATTTTATTTGATTGGCAACACCATCTCATCATTTAATATGTTTTTTTAATTTGAGTTTTTATTACAAAGACCTTGTTGCCGACCTAAAGGTCAAATCCGGTCTAGTCGGTTCTCATAAAAATATAATAATGGTCCTCATTTTTTTTAATTTGCATAATTGGATTTTAAACCAAGCACCTCCGAATCTTATGAGCTAACTGTCTTGAACTTTCAGTTAAGTTTTACACCAAGCACCTCAAAATATTATGAACTCAATGTCGTGAAGTTTCAATTAAGTTTTACACCAAGCACCTCCGAATCTTATGAGCTAACTGTCTTGAACTTTCAGTTAGGATTTACACCAAGAACCTCCGAATCTTATGAGCTGTCTTGAACTTTCAGTTAAGTTTTACACCAAGTACCTCCAAATATTATGAGCTGTCTTGAACTTTCAGTTAGGTTTTACACCAAGCACCTCAAAATATTATGAACTCAATGTCGTGAAGTTTCAATTAAGTTTTACACCAAGCACCTCCGAATCTTATGAGCTAACTGTCTTGAACTTTCAGTTAGGATTTACACCAAGAACCTCCGAATCTTATGAGCTGTCTTGAACTTTCAGTTAAGTTTTACACCAAGTACCTCCAAATATTATGAGCTGTCTTGAACTTTCAGTTAGGTTTTACACCAAGCACCTCAAAATATTATGAACTCAATGTTGTGAAGTTTCAATTAAGTTTTACACCAAGCACCTCTGAATCTTATGAGCTAACTGTCTTGAACTTTCAGTTAGGTTTTATACTAAGCACCTCCAAATATTATGAGCTAACTGTCTTGAACTTTCAGTTTGGTTTTATACCAAGGACCTCCGAATCTTATGAGCTAACTGTTGTGAAGTTTCAATTAACTTTTACACCAAGCACCTCTGAATCCTATGAGCTAACTGTCTTGAACTTTCAGTTAGGTTTTATACCAAGAACCTCCAAATCTCATGAACTAACTGTTGTGAAGTTTCAATTAACTTTTACACCAAGCACCTCCAAATATTATGAGCTAACTGTCTTGAACTTTCAGTTTGATTTTATACCAAGGACCTCCGAATCTTATGAACTAACTGTTGTGAAGTTTCAATTAACTTTTACACCAAGCACCTCTGAATCTCATTAACTAACTGTTGTGAAGTTTGAATTAAGTTTTACACGAAGCACCTTCAAATATTATGAGCTAACTGTCTTGAACTTTCAGTTTGATTTTATACCAAGGACCTCTGAATCTTATGAGCTAACTGTCTTGAACTTTCAGTTAGGTTTTATACTAAGCACCTCCAAATATTATGAGCTAACTGTCTTGAACTTTCAGTTAGGTTTTATACCAAGGACCTCCGAATCTTATGAGCTAACTGTTGTGAAGTTTCAATTAACTTTTACACCAAGCACCTCTGAATCCTATGAGCTAACTGTCTTGAACTTTCAGTTAGGTTTTATACCAAGAACCTCCAAATCTCATGAACTAACTGTTGTGAAGTTTCAATTAACTTTTACACCAAGCACCTAAAAATATTATGAGCTAACTGTCTTGAACTTTCAGTTTGATTTTATACCAAGGACCTCCGAATCTTATGAACTAACTGTTGTGAAGTTTCAATTAACTTTTACACCAAGCACCTCTGAATCTCATTAACTAACTGTTGTGAAGTTTGAATTAAGTTTTACACCAAGCACCTCCAAATATTATGAGCTAACTGTCTTGAACTTTCAGTTTGATTTTATACCAAGGACCTCTGAATCTTATGAACTAACTGTTGTGAAGTTTCAATTAACTTTTACACCAAGCACCTCTGAACCTCATTAACTAACTGTTGTGAGGTTTGAATTAAGTTTTACACCAAGCACCTCCAAATATTATGAGCTAACTGTCTTGAACTTTCGGTTTGATTTTACACCAAGTACCTCCGAATCTTATGAACTAACTGTTGTGAAGTTTCAATTAACTTTTACACCAAGCACCTCTGAATCTCATTAACTAACTGTTGTGAAGTTTGAATTAAGTTTTACACGAAGCACCTTCAAATATTATGAGCTAACTGTCTTGAACTTTCAGTTTGATTTTATACCAAGGACCTCTGAATCTTATGAGCTAACTGTCTTGAACTTTCAGTTAGGTTTTATACTAAGCACCTCCAAATATTATGAGCTAACTGTCTTGAACTTTCAGTTAGGTTTTATACCAAGGACCTCCGAATCTTATGAGCTAACTGTTGTGAAGTTTCAATTAACTTTTACACCAAGCACCTCTGAATCCTATGAGCTAACTGTCTTGAACTTTCAGTTAGGTTTTATACCAAGAACCTCCAAATCTCATGAACTAACTGTTGTGAAGTTTCAATTAACTTTTACACCAAGCACCTAAAAATATTATGAGCTAACTGTCTTGAACTTTCAGTTTGATTTTATACCAAGGACCTCCGAATCTTATGAACTAACTGTTGTGAAGTTTCAATTAACTTTTACACCAAGCACCTCTGAATCTCATTAACTAACTGTTGTGAAGTTTGAATTAAGTTTTACACCAAGCACCTCCAAATATTATGAGCTAACTGTCTTGAACTTTCAGTTTGATTTTATACCAAGGACCTCTGAATCTTATGAACTAACTGTTGTGAAGTTTCAATTAACTTTTACACCAAGCACCTCTGAACCTCATTAACTAACTGTTGTGAGGTTTGAATTAAGTTTTACACCAAGCACCTCCAAATATTATGAGCTAACTGTCTTGAACTTTCGGTTTGATTTTACACCAAGTACCTCCGAATCTTATGAACTAACTGTTGTGAAGTTTCAATTAACTTTTACACCAAGCACCTCTGAATCTCATTAACTAACTGTTGTGAAGTTTGAATTAAGTTTTACACGAAGCACCTTCAAATATTATGAGCTAACTGTCTTGAACTTTCAGTTTGATTTTATACCAAGGACCTCCGAATCTTATGAACTAACTGTTGTGAAGTTTCAATTAACTTTTACACCAAGCACCTCTGAATCTCATTAACTAACTGTTGTGAAGTTTGAATTAAGTTTTACACCAAGCACCTCCAAATATTATGAGCTAACTGTTGTGAAGGTACTGGTTAGGGTATTTACTTACTTTTGCTGTAATACTTGAACACATCGACACTGTTGTTCGACCACAGTTTTATCGTTAAAGGAATTTTGCTTGACACTTGCGGTTTGTGGTATTTTTTAAATATATTATTTAACCTATATATTTTACAAACTGTATCTAAATCGATACATTTTTTCATAGATAAGTCGTCTTTGAGCTTTTTTAAATTTTCATACTCATTATATAGTATTAAAAAACTAGTGCTATTAATACTTTTTTTAATTTGATACGATTTTTTATATTGTCAAAATATTTGTAGTAAAACCCAGCACCTGTATATGTAGATGAGATGTAGTTTTACCCGTGAGGGGACGGGTTAGAATACTATTCCCCTCTGCCGCTGGGACAGCATCTCGTAAGAGTCGAGTAACCCAGCACCACCTTGGTGGTAGGGTATCTGTTCCCCAACTGGCTTGCGACCACCAGCATGCGAATCCGACAGCCAAGTATCATAAACGCGTTGCGGTTGAGCCGCATGTGGGCCTCTCTCTCCCATCCCATTAATGCTGTAGGTATAGTGGACTCTGGGCCTTGCCCATCTGCTCGTTTGCACCTTATCCATTATAAAAAAAATGAGGGAGAGCACAGCAGGAAATTTCCTGCTCAAATACGGAGCAGCCCGACTGGGGTAGTACCTCGACCTTACAGAAGACCACAGCTAAATAACACTACTCTAAAGCAGTGTTGTGTTCCTGTTGGTGAGTAAGGTGACCAGAGCTCCTGGGGGGAATTGGGGATAGGGTCGGCAACGCGCTTGCGATGCTTCTGGTGTTGCAGACGTCTATAAGCTACGGTAATCGCTTACCATCAGGTGAGCCGTACGCTTGTTTGCCGACCTAGTTACATAAAAAAAAAAGAGGTGCTGGGTTTGAAAAATTCAAAGTGCTTACTTTTTTTAAATGCTACATTATATTTGAATGCAACCACAATACTTAGGTTAATGGCAGTTTTAAATAATATATACATTAATGTCATGAACAAACCAACATATAATATATTACTTGACTTAAAGCTAGAAAAATCTTTGACACTCATCACTCAGCCGTTTATTAAAATTATATAATAGATTTTTTAATCATAACAACACTAGATATTTTTAATGATAGTTTAGGAAAATTAAAAAATAATTTTTGTTCCATTTTGTATTAATATTTGATTTGTTTTTAAGATTGTAATATTAATTAATATTATTCATTAATTTAGCTGTTGTTTTTTTATTATTTAGTCTAAGTTACCATCTAAATGTTTTGTATTTCTAAGTATGTTTTAATGTGTATCTTGTTGGTGAAGTAAATAAATAAAGAAAGTACCATAGATACAGATGTTTTAAAAGCTACTATAAAAATTGGAAATATTTATATAATTTTTTTTTTACTCACTCATTAAGACTAATGAACTAATTTCTTTGGGATAAATTGTATCCTATGTTTTCTGGTTTCTTTTTCGTCCACGTGTAGCTCCGCTTCTATAGGATTTGTACGAGGTTATCTCCGTATCTACTGAACCGATTTTGATAATTATTTCATTAGTATAAAGCTGAATTATTTATACATAATATAGTATAAGTACTGTGTTGATAAGAGTTTTAATTAGAAAGATACAGCCATTTTATTGTAGTCATAACTCATATAGACTTGTTCGGTTATTTCGTACGAGTCAACCTGCACGACTTCGTCCGCGTGTAGCTCCGCTCCTATTGGTCTTAGCGTGATTATATATACCTTATAGCCTTCCTCAATAAATGGACTATCTAACACTGAAAGAATTTTTCAAATCGGACTAGTAGTTCCTGAGATTAGCGCGTTCAGATGATAAATTAATTTATTGATGAGGCTTGTATATATTTCTCAATAACTATTAATATATGTATTTATATTTAGTAGCTCAGTGGTTCAGGCGTTGGATTCACGATCGATAAGTCGTGGGTTCAATTCCCGGACATTGGACAAAAAAAAAAAAAAAAAATTCTAAAGGTCATCTATACAATAAGTGTTTACAAGCAAGACATAATTTTCTAAGAAATAAAAGGTGTAATAAATTAAGATTATTTTACATTTACTTTTAAATTCTGTTCACGCTTAAACCACTGAATCGATTTTGATTAAATTTAGTATAGAGATAGAGTAGAAATTGGGAAAAATCATAGGTTACGTTTTATTGCGAAAAAGGGTAAAGGGGTTGAAATAGGGGATGAAGTTGATGTTGATAATTTAAATAAAAAAATATAGTTAATAAAGAAATAAATTTTAGCAACAATAATTTTTTTAATTTATTGTTGCTAAAATTGTAAACAATATTTTTATAGAATTAAAAGATTTAATAAATGAAACTTAACTTTGTGAAAAAAAAATTGAGAATAAAATTAAAACATTAATTGTAACATTAAATATGAAGGGTACTTGCAATACACTTTGAAGTATTAATTAATATGGAGGGTAGCTTGAAATCTTTTATCATTTTATCAATAGTATACATTTGTAATTTTGTGTTGTATTTAAATGTTTATTTCTTTTATTTCAGATGCAGAAACTAGGTTTTTTCCTCACCATGGTTGCCCTTGTGTGGGCAGCACCACAAAACATGGAGTCTGGTGATCTTGATTCCGTGATTGCTCAAATATTTGGTAAACCTAGCCAAGAAACAACCACAGTAAGCAATGTAGACAATAAGAACCAAGCTTCGACTATTGTACCTCCTGTGAAAACTAATATACAGAGTAAGTTATTTATACTTTTAAGTCGACTTGCCCGGGCTTCGCATGGGATCAATTTATCACATTTATTTTATCGAAAAACATTTAATTTTCTATCTCACGGAAACTCTGAATTTTTCCGGGATAAAAAATAGCGTGTGTTAGTCAAAGCTATCAATTATCTGTGTGAGAAATTTTATTAAAATCCGTTTAGATTTTTTTGCGTGATTTAGTAACAAAGAGTTTGTTTGTTTGAACGCGCTAATCTCAGGAACTATTGGTCCGATTTGTAAAATTCTTTCAGTGTTAGATAGCCTATTTATCGAGGAAGGCTATAAGCTATATATCATTACGCTAAGACCAATAGAAGCGAAGCTACACGCAGACGAAGTCGCGCGGGTCGACTAGTTTATAATAACCGTAATTAGTATCCTGAGGGTTGATACTTAAATGAGGGTAAAAAAAAGTGAAAGTAAAGTCTTATCATACAATAACATTGAATTGTTGATGGTGGCAGATAATGGCCTAAACCCTTCCTTATTTAGAGGAGACCTAGCTCAGCAGTGGACCATTTAAGGGTTGTGATTATGATAAAAAAGTTTCATCTTTTAATGTGAGACAGGTCACATAGGTCAAGGAGAACTATATTTTTTAAACTTTGAAATTAAATACTGGGTATTCAAAGAAACCAGTTATAACACGAATAGCCTGTTCAAAACGTGATTGGTATAATCAAACAGCATGAAGAATTCCTAAGATCTTTATATATAGTTACGTCATTAATGTCTGTTAGTGACTGTAAGCTCATATAAGTAAATATTTTCGATTTCTATTTGTATTAGTCGACTTGCGCGACTTCGTTCACGTGATGCTTTGTTCCTATGAGTCGTAGCGTGATATCTTCAATAATATTCATTTAAATTCCATGCTGTAAAGGGCCATATTGATCTATATTAAATGCACAATGTATTTAAGGTACCTAATTGGATAAAGATTAATGCTGTATTGTTTAAAATCGCTTCGTAAATAAACCATTATTTTTTGTAAAAAGTAAAGGATAATAAATGGTTATTGTGGGTTATCCCTAAGAGATAGACATATACCATCGCGGACTTTTTTGTAGACCTTTTTAAGGTGTACAATACTGTAGTACATTATTTTGATCTATCTCGAAGGGTTCAGCCAGCGTTTGCAATGTAAGCGCAAAAACATGTGTTTATTTACGACATCACATTAGAAACCTCTACAATTATCAGTGTTGCTCTACTATATTATGTATGTATTATACATATAAACCTTCCTCATGAATCACTCTATCAATTTAAAAAAACTGCATCAAAATCCGTTGCGTAGTTTTAAAGATTTGAGCATACATAGGGATATAGGGACAGAGAAATAGACTGTTCCCCTCTGCCGCTGGGAGAGCATCTCGTAAGAGCCGAGTAACCCAGCACCCCCTTGGTGGTAGGGGATCTGTTCCCTGACTGGCCAAGTGTCATAGACGCGCCCTCTCCCATCCCATTAATGCTGTGCATGCATTATTTTCTTCACTCCCCCTCCCAACTCTATCTTCGAGGATGCAACGCATCGGCAAAACAAGAGATTCTCTTGTTTTCATGGGCAATGGTGGCCACTTACCAGCAGGTGGACCAACTCGTTTGCATCTTATCTACCATAAAAAAAAGCTATTTTCCCCTAAGTGGACACAATTAAGTTTTTAAACGTAAAATGTAACGTAGTCTCACAATAATTGACTAGTAATGAACAATTGATAATAAACAAAGAAGGGGAGGCGCGTGGCTATATATCATTTAGACTCCGCTCCTAACCGAAATTATCCGAAACTGTTATATCGGATTCGGTTACGGTTACGGAGCTTAAATTTACCTGACCCCCTTCGATTTCGCTAAAAATTTTCTACCCCCCGAAAGACATTTTTCAGAATTTTTTTTCCCGAATCAAAAACATTTACGAACATTTAAAAAAAATACAGCTTTTCAAAAATTGGCCGTTTTTTTTTTTAATTTTTGTTTTCAAATTTAGTTTTAGGATCTCATTGATGCTAATATAATTAATTTATTTATATTCATTTTTATTTCCAGAAGAAACCACCGGCTCTGTAGGGTGCAAAACAGATGATGGAGAAAGTGGAGAATGTGTACACTACTACCTTTGTAATACCAATAATTCCATCATCACTGATGGTGTTGGTGTTATTGACATAAGGTAAATGTTATTAAATGTTATTTAATATACATACATAGGGGCCGTTCAATTATAAACCTATCCCTATGTCAGCAAAAGTAAGCAACGCTCTAACCTTTCCCCCGTGCTTACGTAAACATTGATGCATTGCGTTTTTATCCCTTGGTGGTAGGGGATCTGTTTCCCGACTGGCTTGCGACCACCAGCATGCGAATCCGAACGCCAAGTGTCATTGACTCGTTCCGGTTGAGCCGCATGTGGACCAGGCTTACTCCCCTCCCTCTCCCATCCCATTAATACTGCGGATCTAATGGATTCTGGGCTCTTGCCTAGGGTCCGCTGAATCCGCATCATTTTTCTTCTTCATTCCCCCTTCCCACTCAATCTTCGATGTCCATGGGCGATGGTTGCCACTTACCATCAGGTGAACCATCTGCTAGTTTGCAATATCTATTATAAAAAAAAAAAAAATTTATCGCAAAAAAGGGCAAAGCAAGGACCCCCGCCTCATTTTAATGCTTACGTAACACTTCAACGGCCCCTTATTATTTTTTTTTAATTTTAAAAAATCCAACATGTCGTCCTTGTATTACCACTTAAACTACTCATACAAGGAATATTTGTTTTATACATAATCTTTTGCCTCCTTTATATTTATAATATTATATATATGTCGGGGATTTTAAAACGATGTGAAAGGAAATGGAAGCAGGAAGATGGGGAATATTGGGGAACACTAAAAGGGGGTGATGGTAATGAATGGAATATTGGGTAAACGCAACGTAGATACTCCCATTGAACCGACAAATGATCAATTATGATCTCTAACAATTACTAGAGAAACCTAAGCAGTGCCTTGGACTTGTGACCAAGGTGTAGGCTTAAGGATATCCTTTAAGTGATCACGACACTCGCCTCCACTGCTCAGGCTCTCTGTTTAAACCCCCAGGTTAAACACACATAAACCGAATCTAACACAAGGCTAACCTAACCTAAGGCTAACCCAACCTAACATTGTGTTTACTTAACCACGTAGCATTTACCGCGCGCGCGCTGGTGTTCGTTTGCAACTTCGGTGGAGTTCGGTTGTACTTTAATTTTATTTATTGTATTTTATTCTGATTATATTGACAAACGAAAACTAATGAAATGTATTAATTGTAGAATGAAGTTTTATATTATATTAGTTAATTTGATAAAATTATGTTTATTTGGAATATAATGGACGCTAAATCAAGACATTTATGGCTTAAATTAGGCTTTCTTTAAGATTTTTTTCGTGAAAACTCAAGTAACTTAAAGAAATTCTAAAAGTCCAATAAACAAGTAAAACATTCAACTTATATTTAATGAATTTTAGCTTTTATAAAAAGTAATGTAACAATGTGAATTTCAGCGTCAAAGTTCCATCGCCGACGGTTATGCTTGTAAAGTGCGTTCGTAAAACATTTATAGTAAATTACACGAAAAGAAAAATGAAAATATATATCTCCAACTTACAAGAAAGAGAATGGCACTATCGTTATTCATAATCAAATAATTAAAATATCTTACAGCTACTGAAAATTGCATTTGAATTGAATTTGCGTAAAACATGTAACAGGACTCTTAATCTATCATAATTGTCAGAAAATAAACTCCTCAAAAATTACATATATTCTTTTACTTGCTTGTGGTGGCGGCCATATTGGATTTGAAATTTATCATATTTTAATGTAATTTGTGGGGAAAATCTAGGAACGATTTTCATGAAATATAGCTGAGAACACTCCCGACTAATTCGTCTTTTAAACAAAAAAAAATGAAATTAGCTACGATGCCACAGACATACACACAGACACGTCAAACTTTTAACACCCCTGCATTTTTGCGTCGGGGGATTAAAATACATAATTAACCACATTAAAAGTGTCCAAGCGTGAGCATATCTTGAGTTTAAAATATAGGAAGTGGTTTATTTGTTGAATTTAGCATTCTTCAAAATATTATGTTTAGCAACTAAAACTAGACAAAAAATTAATAAATAATTATTTTTAAATTATTGCAGAGTACAAGACGACAAGTGTCCTTCATATTTAGATCAGTGTTGTGTTTTAAAAGACACAAGAGATCCAAAAGACCCCATCACACCAGCTCCAGACAAATTGCCTCAGGTACATTTTTATAATTTTAGCAATCCTAATCCTACTACAAACTAAACAAACGAAACTGCTATTTAATATACTACTTACGCCATCTATTGACGGATAGATGATCTTTCCTGTCTGTAATGCAATCACCCTCAAATCACATTGCAGCCCATAGGAGGAGAGAATCCGTTGTATGCGCTGCGTAAACGGCGATAAAGCAAAGTTTTAACTCCTCTTGAATTTTATTAAATACAATATAATTTTTTATAACAACACTTAAACATTTACAGCACGTAGGTTGTGGATGGCGTAACACAGATGGTGTTGGTTTCAAAATCACAGGAGATAAAGATGGCGAAGCCAAATTTGGAGAGTTCCCGTGGATGGTGGCAATACTTAAGTGAGTATATATTATATTTAAGCACGCATAGTATTTGTTGTTCGCACGTTTATGTCTTAGCATGATTTTAGAGGGTTGTAAAACTAAGCACTTTTCAAATCAAGCACCATAATTTTTCTTTTAAAATTTTGAGCTAGCACAAATTAGAGTTAATTAAGAAAAGGGGTTGTAGTTGTAGTTACACTTTAGACTCGCGGTTTACGCTTGCTTTTATCTTTAGGTTGACACAATCGAATGATATTCAGTTTTTTTTTTTTTTAACGATGGAAAATGCTTTTACGCATCCTCTCACGGAGAGAGGTATGTGGGACTCGCAGCGATAATCACTGAATACCCACTAAAAACCATCGAAACCGAAGCCGTCTTTTAGTGGGCACCACCGGATCGCTTTATATGCACTCAATTGTGGTGTCTCGACGGAAGTCCACGTGAAAGGCAAGCCTATTCAGTTCGTCGGAGAACTTCTCCGAGGTTTCGTTAAGAAACCTGGGTCATCCGTACTGCATAATTGCGACTGCGGATTCCCATTCTCCTCCTTCGGAAAGAAGGCGCCGACGTCTCCGCCTCTCTTTCGCGTTCTGCCGCCTCCTTAAGCCACATTACGGACTCGCTGTAGGCTGACACAGCGTCCCATCCCCTCTTATTGGCTATCATTAAGCCCACCAGTTCGCACAGAGTGGAAAACGTTCCCATCTCTGAGACCAGAACATGTCTTTGTGGCTCCCATGCGGGACACTCTACGAGCGTATGCAACGCCGTGTCAACAGCAGCACCACACTCGTGGCAACCTTCATTTGGCTCCTTACCAATGTGGTACAAGTACTTACCAAAGCAGCCGTGCCCGGTAAGTACCTGCGTCAGACGATATGTCATCGCACCAAAACCTCTGCTCAGCCACTGTCTAAAATGGGGACGAATGCCCTCTACTGTCCATAGTGTCAACTTCTAAAATCAAATGATACTCAGATTAATGTCACCAAAATCATAACTAGCAGGGAGCGAAACTCAAATGTTACCAGCATCACAATTAACAGAATACTACTCAAATTAGTGTCACCAACATCATAATTAACACATGATGATATTTTGTTAATCGTATTTACTTACTTATATCTAAAAATGTTGGTGTAAAATAAATCTTGATTGTTGAAGCATGCAAGAAAACCAAGCACTCTTTACTTAATTAAAGCACATTTTTATTGTTTTTTTTTCTGATTTGAATGTTTTTGTTAAAAATGTTTGTTACGCATGCTCCAGAATATTTAAAATTCCGAAAAAATAATCTTGTATTATTAATATATGTAATATTTATGTTTATAAACCAATTATTTTATTTTTATTAAAAATATAGCTATATTATACATTGAAATACTGTAGGTTTCTATCTTCCCTGGCAGAATTAACAAAAAATAATTGCAAGACAACCAAGCACTGTCGTTAAACTTGATTATATCTGATGTTTAAAGAAAGAATGGTTGTCAACCAGTATATATAATGTAAACATAATATCAAATAAGTAAGAGCCAATTTGCTTCGAAGGTGTTTATAATATATACATAATAAACATAATATATAATGATACGGGTTTAAAAACCAAGCACCTATAAATCTGTGTATCGGAAATTTACTTGGCTGTTTGTAATAAATGGTTCCACTGACCTTAACTTGACTTCCGGACTGCTTGCTGGGGTACCCAGGGTTCCTTGGTCTCGGTATGCTTAGGGATGTACTAGCACTCGCACGTTAGTTTGTTGAAAAAGGAAGAAGGAGACGTGAGCAAACGCTTGTCCTTTTATATGCTAGTAAACTGAAATTTTTCGAAGTGATGTTAGTTGCACTCTGACGTTCTTGCGGATGCAATTACGTACAATGTAGTTTTAGATATATGAAATGAGGTTTTGTGCTAGCATTATTTATTTATATATAAATCCGGAAAACTTAAGAGTTTTTGCGGAATAATAGTAAAATATGTTTACCGAGAATAAACATAATAAGCGCCTGAATATTTTTATTTAGCAACAATATGTAAGTGCTACGCAAGGGCGGGTCGACTAGTTATTACTAAATTTCATAACGGTTTGATATAACATCTTTGATTAATAATATGATTATATCGTTTTATTTTTAATTTACACGTTTATTGTATTTCGAGAAATTCAGTAGATTATTTATCTGTCAGTTGTTAAACCAAGCACCTATTAAAATTACAAAACCAAGCACTGTACCTTGGTAACATTAAATTAGTACAATTTTTCATGTATTTTGACTTAAGCTTTAGGAAGAAATATTTTTGAGGGTTGGTACCATTGTCGATATAATTCATTCTTACCTCGGCTGACGTGGGTGCAAGACATGCGTACTGACAGACAAATAATGGCAACATGGCGGACATATAAAATCTAATCCGTATAGATCTCCCAAATATATAAATAAATAATTTAAAAAAAAGTTGAAAGTGCACTGATAGAACTACTACTGTTCCAATTTTAGAGAATCCCAGACATTAAACGTTTTTAGAATATTTGGCAAATATTTCAGTACCTTTGTAAATCTGCCTAATAATCTTACATCAAGTATGGCCTATGTTGATCCTAGGATCGAACCTGTGAACGACAACGAGCCTGATGGCCAGAAGCTCAACGTGTATGTTGGTGGAGGATCTCTGATACATCCCAGTGTGGTGCTGACTGCTGCGCATTATGTAGCAGCTGCCAAGACCTTGAGGGTTCGAGCTGGTGAATGGGACACGCAAACGACCAAGGAGATCTATTCGTACCAAGATAGAGATGTCGCGTCTGTGGAAGTGCATAAGGACTTTAATAAAAGTAAGTATTCTTGATGTAGCTCCCGGCACGTATCGATTTGACTTTAAATGCGCAGAAGTCACTATTAGGGTCTTTTTGGCGGCGAGCGCTTCTATTCCCGCGCGTCTGCGCTTCGTCTTCTCACGGATGGAATACAGCACGTTTACAATGTGCAGCTTTTCCCGACTATTTTTGCTCAGACCTAATGTAAGATTTAGCTCAATCATTTAAATCTTCAGCAACATATCTCTAAATACACAAAACTTTAAAGTTACACGAGCTCCGAGAATAACTAAATCTTCTTGCGTCAAAATCACCCTTTTTATAATATAATGAGGGGCATCTCTCCACTATAATGAATACAGGTGGGCTCGTAGGCCCGCGTTGCCAAGTTAATGTTTGATACCTCCCTTTAGATCATTTAGTAACGCTTACATAGTTTACTCATGCTATATCTATTTTGTATTCTAATTGTGTTCCAGATAACTTATTCTACGACATTGCCCTCCTCTACCTCGCGAGTGAAATGGAAATGGCACCAAATGTAGGAGTTGTATGCCTACCCCCACCACGCGAGAGAGTGCCTGGAGGTACCCAGTGTCTTGCTTCAGGTTGGGGTAAGGACAAATTTGGGAAGGAAGGGAGATATCAAGTCATTTTGAAAAGGGTAAGTAACAGCAATTTCTACATTACTAATTGTACACCTCAGCTAGGCAAGGGTAGAGCCAGAATTAAGAAATAATTATTGTAAGATTCACTATATAAAACTACATGTTCTTTTTAAATTTAAATCAATACTAGATCAGTTGTCCATGTTTCCATTAATAAGGGTTCCGTATCTCCATCTATTGAGATAGTAAAGATTTTTATCTACGCTTTATATACTCTATATAACAACAATTAAACCTTACTTTATAAAGCGTCCAGCGGTATATTTTGAAAAGGATATATTTTTAACTACGCATTCTAAGAGCTCTATGAACTAGCTCTGAAATGTTATTTAATGTATTTATAAAAATATTTACACTTAAGCCTTAGTTTCGTGGCGATAGAACTAACAAGAAATATTTATATCCATCTCTACTAGAATAGTAAGTATTTTTTGCAATTATCAACCACCCCCCTCATTGCAGCCAAAATAAGCAAAGCCCTAACCCCTAGCATAGATATTCATGTTTCAATGTGCGTATTTTTTTTTTATCGCTGACGTAATCACCAGAACCTATAAACATAGCACCCCTTTTAATGCTTACCTAACACTTGAACGGTCCCTTTTTAGCTTTCCTTAAAATACAGTATAAGCAGCGTTATTGGGGGTTGTTAATAAACAAAGAGAAGAACACAAGGAATAAAGCTAATAAATTACTTACAATCCGTAATTAATATATTTATGAAGTTCACGGAAAATTAAATAGAGTTTAAAATACTTTCCAGGTCGAACTTCCAGTGGTAGAACGTCGTGAATGCCAATCTCAGCTACGCAAAACCCGTTTAGGACACTTCTTCGAGCTGCACTCATCCTTCATGTGTGCTGGAGGTGTTAATGGAAAGGATACTTGTAAGGGAGATGGAGGATCACCACTCGTTTGTCCAATTGAGGTAATTATTAGTGATAAGACTTAAAATTAATTTGGGATATGTGAAATCATTGTTGCATGTCAAAGAATAAGCCAGGACATCTTCGCTGCCAAGCAGCCTATACCAACAGAAAAAAAGAATCGGTGGTTCGTCACAATTTTTTATTCTCCATTTTTTTGTATAACTTGGCTTGGACTGTGGCCATGTGAGAAGAAGTCGAAGGTTTTCAAATGTTGATTTAAAGAAGAATGTTAAGCATGTCCTGGAGAGACAAAATAAGAAACAAAATAGTGTCGCAAAGAATTGGGAAGAAGGTTGAAGTTCTCAAGGTCATAAAGACACGAAAGCCGGAGTACTTAGGGCATACTATGAGCATTCCCGAATATGAACTGTTACAGCTCATAATGCAAAGATACTAGAAAAAAGGATCCCAGGAAGAAGAATTTTTTCACTTTAAAATCTGCGCAAGCGGTAAAAAAAGAGCACACATTCCATGGTTTGGAGCTGCTGTGTCGAGGGTTTAAATTGTCATGATGAGATGGTGCCCAAAGAATTTGATTAAACTTATTAGTTTAAATGAAATATAAGAAAGCAGAGAATTTATTTACCTATAAACAAATGGGAAGACTGAAATAAATTTGGTTACCTTTACATATGTAGATTTTCAAATGTCTGCACGTCATATTCATTTTATTCCTGATTCTTAAAGAATGGAGGTTTTAAATAACCCCCCAAATATTTTCTCTTTTCTGTAAATGTAAATGATTACTCCTTTTTCCAGAATGAAATCGACCGTTACATGCAAAGTGGTATTGTGGCTTGGGGGATCGGTTGTGGCGAAGATGGTACCCCTGGAGTCTACGTCGACGTGTCCAACCTACGCTCGTGGATCGACGATAAAGTTATTGGGAAGGGATATGACCCTAAAGTTTATACTCCTTGAGATTAGAACCCCTTGAGAGATTTCATAAGCTGTCTTACGTTTAACTCATGTAAATTTAAGTTGAGGGGTTCTAAACAGCCCTTGATATAATAGTACTTACATTTAAATGGATAAAAAATATACAATTGAAATTTTAGGATAACGACCCCTTAAGCGACCCAATATATACTTAGATGACTGGCAATGTTTATTAATCGAATTTAAAAAAAATATTTGTGCATTGGAGATCTCTTGAAGATATAATAACCCCTTGAGGGATCTTCATTCCATTATTCATCATGATATTTTACTTTGATAACAATTAAATCCACGAGGGGTCTATAACAAACATTAATTTTTTTTCTTTATTAGTAAAAAAATATTTTTACGAAGTCGCTCTTACCCCTATACACAAGGGGTTGTTTTATTTGTTTTTATGTGAACAAAGAATTGAATCTCAAAGTTTTTGTAAATTTATTTTAATAATACTCAAAAAAATGTTTTGACATTTAAATAAATGATAATGCTGACATTTATTCTTTTTTTTACATTGCTTGTAATTTGTACTGGAATGATATACAATGGAATGCAATGCAATGGAATGGAATGGTATTATCTAGAATGTAGTGTAAGTTGATTAACTGATGCAACTCTTCGCGGTAGGGATTGGATCCTTCGCAGTAAGTGCCACGGCCCAGGCACGATAGCGTTCCTGCTTGACAGTCGAAGACCTAGCGCAGGACGTATCGTACCAAGGTGTTGCCAGTACGGACAACCTTGCTTGAAATAAAACGTTCCATTCCTAAAGTCTCCTTCCATTAAAGCTCTAAAATAGATGGCGCTGGTGGTAGTTGTTCACGTTTAGTTTTTGTTTTAGTATTACTAATTGTACTAAAAATCGAATGTAGAAAATGATATAAAGATTTATAGTGATTTGTGACAAGAACATTTTCTGGGGTATTGTTCTAGAAAACGAATAAACATCGAATCTTCATCAAATGAGTATTCATTTATAATTATATAAATACGACTTACACGAAGTTGATACAATAAGAATTACGTGGTCCAGTTGTATCTCTTATCGCTATAGTTTGAAAATGCTCCACAAATAATTTTAGTCTTATTAACTAATATTATAATACGGCATTCTCCAGGGCAGTGTTTTGGGACCTCTATAATTCTTCCTTACTAATATTGTAAACGTGAAATTTTTATGTTTGTATGCAAATACTACTGAATGGATTTTTATGAAACTTCACAATAATATAGTTTAGACATCAGAATAACACAGTATATAAATGCGAAGATTAAATTAATACTTCTAATTTTTTATTTCTTATGTTTAAAAAAAAAACATTTTTAATCTGTTTTTTTTTATTATTAATATTTGCAAAATACATAAAAAATGTCATATTGAAAGACTTTAGACCCCTCAAAAGTCGTTTAATAACTGTAAGTACTGGCGTCAAAACCGTTTTCCATGACTTTTTCGTCGATCCATTCTCGTAGTGTTGCCACATCAACGTAGACTCCAGGGATACCGCTATCTCCACACCCAATACCCCAAGCCACTATCCCACTTTGCATATAACGATCGGCTTTGTTCTAGAAAAAAAATATAGTTTTTTTATTATATGTAATAATATAAATAGTAATAGAAAAAGATAATTTTATAAGTGATACAAAGTAAATCTCTATTAAATGTATAAAATGTACTTTGCTTACAATATATATAAAATTCTATTCAAATACACAAAAGTTTAATTCTAGAACATTCTCAATTCAATTTACAAATAATTACAAATTATAAAATTTTTGAATTAACTGCATATTTATACATTACTAGCTGACCCGGCAAACGTTGTTTTGTCATATAAATTTGGGGTGGGCCACCCTTATCATTTGTGGTTTAAGCGTAAAGGCGTTACAGACAGACAAAGAGAAACTTTAGCATTTGTAATATTAAGTTTTAGGATTAGAATACAATTCCCCTCTGCCGCTGGGAGAGCATCTCGCAAGAAGCGATAAACCCAGCACCCCTTGGTGGTAGTGGTTCCGTTCTTCAACTGGTTTGCGATCATCAGCTGTTTTAATAGGACACTTACTTTAATTGGACAAACGAGAGGTGATCCTCCATCTCCCTTACAAGTATCCTTGCCCTTAACACCTCCAGCACACATGAAGGACGAGTGTAACTGGAAGTAGCGCCCTATTCGTGTTGTGCGCAACTTGGATTGGCATTGACTATGTTCTACCACCGGAAATTCCACCTGCACAATCAAATTGTTAATGATAAAATGTGGTAAGAGAGAGGTGGATATGGAGGAGTTTACTATGGAGGAGGCATAACCTTTTTTAAAATTACTTGGTAGGTTCCATTTTTATCAAATTTATTATCCTTGCCCCAACCTGAAGCATAGCACTGGGTACCATCAGCGACGACCTCACGGGGTGGGGGTAAGCACGCCATTCCCACGTTAGGTGCTAACTCAACAGGAGTTAATAAGAAGAGAAGCGCGACATCATTAAATAGATTTTCTGTAAAACCACAAATTTAATGTTCATAAAAGATAAAGTCTTTCAAATAGAGTGAGAGTCTTAACTGATCGTTTGATCGTCCTACTACATTATATTAAGAGGCTATCCTTTTTTGTTGTTATAGTAAGAAACTGTACCAGCATTTATTTGAAAATTGGAAGTGCTCACTAACTATTGGAAGTTCTCAAAATTTCGTAATGACAGAAATATTTATAATTGTTTTTAATTTCAACGCGATAAGTTTCAAGGCAAATAATTATGAAGGTCGTAGTTCAAGACAAAGCAATGATAACTATCGTTTATATATAATATTACTTTTGAGATGGTATGTCTGTTAATGAAATAACTGAAAGTCATATTGATAAACACAACAATATGTTATATTTAATTTACTGACCCTTATTAAATTCTTCGTGTATGACTACCGTCGCCACATCTCTGTCCTGGTGTGAATAGATCTCCTTTGTGGTCTGTGTGTCCCACTCGCCAAACCGAGCTTTGTAAGCTTTGGGAACCGCCACATAATGAGCAGCAGTGAGCACTATTTGGGGATTTATGAGGGATCCCCCACCAACATAGATCATAATCTTCCAACCGTTTGGATATTTATCGTCAAGTGGTTCAATTCTGAAATTATTTTAATTTGGAATCTTTACGCTATTATCCTGAAGTCTTTTTCTACAAAAAATATTTAGACATAGCCCAAGAATAGAATCTATAAAGAATTAAGTATTATTTTTTTCTTAAATATCTGCAAAGAAAGGCAGTGAATGTAACCCTATAATGTAATATAAATGCTCACCTTATCTCCAGTTGTTCGGAATCCTACTCCGTTTGGGTTACGCCAACCAAAGCCTTCATGCTGAAAAATCTCAATTTTAAAAAGCACTCTTCAACGAAAAAATCAATACGATTTTTTTTGGTATGTTATAATAATAAATTGTCAATAAGTTTCCAAAACATAGGGGGTCCAAACATAAAGAGATGACCAATTTAATATTGATTACCTGAGGAAGTTGTTCAGTGTCTGGTTTGATCGGATCGGTAATGTCTCTAGTCTCAGGTAAACTACAACACACATCCATATACGATGCACAACCGTCGGCACTTGCTCTGAAATATATTACTACTACTGTCAATGAAATGAGTTTTAAGTACAAATATGACGATATAATGTAGATTAACACTAAAGATAAGCAATGGTCAATAGCACCATGGTACATGTGACATTATTAGAAGAAATTTAACATATCCTACCTTATATCAATCATACCAATACCATCGGTTATGATAGAGTTGTTGGAGTTGCACTGGTAGTAACTGACGCAAGTTCCATCTTTACCTTCGTCTGTTACACAGTTTTGTGTTTTCTGGGTTTCTAAAAACAAGAATACCATAATTCCTATCAACTGTTCCACCCTCTGTTAAATCATATATTAAGGTTTTGCTAAAACAATAAAATAGTATATTTACCTCCTTATTACCGTAGATTAAATTTTTTTAGGTAAATTCTACATATCCTTGTCTTATCTCGGTATTTGTTTACTCTTACATATTTTCAACAAATGCATATCTTCATTCGACGCAACTGGGTTTTCTGTTTTATATATTTTTTTTTAATTAAAAGACGCTAAATAAAAATTTTACTAAATCTAGTCTACAGAAATGAATTGGAAAAGTAACGAATCAGTAAAAAAATTACTACAATAGAACTTTTACGATCTTTCCCAAGTTCACATGAAAGGTTACACGACCAGTCTATATGTACCTTAAACCAATTGGTTACGATTTAGTAAATTGTGGCCGCTCGCAACGGGAACAACTTTTAGATTTAAAGTAACGATACGTATACGGTAGTCCATCTCAAGATGGGATTTCAGCAGTTCAAACTCGAAAACAAACGAAAAAGCTTAAAAACTAATAAGGATGCACTTCCATTACTAAATCGTCTATCTTTATTTTCAGATATACTCAATAACGCCGGTCTCGCTATCGTAGCATTTGTATCTTCGCTTTCTCAGAATTCTCAACTCAGTGCTGTGGATGAGGCAAATTTGAATATTTTGGGACGACAAAATCTAATAATCAGACTAAAAATATTCCCGACAAGAGTAAACCCTCAACTACAGTATCTCATATCAGTAATTAAAAACAAGGTTGAAGGTAAATATACTCTGTTTCATTGCTTCAGCAAATTCTTAATATATTATTCACTATGAAGTGGAGAATTGATGTTTTTATGATATAATTTTTGCGAAACCTCAGATACACAAATCTACGATGGTAAAGATGGCACTTGCATCAGTTACTAATAGTGCAACTCCAACAACTCCATCACAGCCGATGGTATTGGTATGATTGATATAAGATAATAAAGATATAGTTTACCCGATACGAAAGACATAACCGATCCGATTAAACCAGACATTGAGCAACTTCCTCAGGTAATCAATATTGAATTGGTTATTTTTTTATTTGGTCGCTTTAAGTTTGAGGAACTTATTGACAATTTTCCACTGCACTTACCAAAAAAGGCGTATAGATTGGTTTTTGTTGTACAGTACTTTTCTTAAATTGATGTTTTACAGTACGCAGGCTGTGGTTGGCGTAACCCAAATGGAGTACGATTCCGAACAACTGGAGATAAGTATGGTGAAGCTAAATTTGATGAATTCCCATAGATGACCGCTATACATAGGTGAGCATAATTAATTAATATACATTCACTCTCTTTCAAAATAATACTTAATCCTTATTAGACAGCGAACAATAAAATTATAGATACTTTAATAACCTTTTTTTTTGACCCGGAGGAATCTGCTTACAGATACTTCCCCAAGCGGGGACTTGGGAATACTAAGGTGTGACTGCCTCTGAAGGAGACAGTCCAAACACTGCTTCGGAAGCCCGACCCGCTAAACCATCCGGGGTTTACCATTCTCCTGCTATAGGGACGAGGCCACGGGAAATTGAAAAGTACTTCCGCGACCCCGTCAGCAGTTGTCCGCAACCGGTCTTTCATCTGCGAGACTAAGGTCATGAGTCTCCCCTTTGAACTCAGCATAGTGTCGCCCCCTAAATACTGGGGAGGGAAGATACTTTATAACCTGGATTACCCTATGGGTTACTGGAGTATGACTACTATTTAACCCTGAAACCATCAGAATTCCTGCAGGATAATAACTAAATATGTTTACGATAGGTAAGCGCCTGAATTTTTATTTTTATTTAGCAACAATATAACCCACTCGGGCGAAGCAGGGGCGGGTTCACTAGTTATTACTAAATTTCAAAAAGGTTTGATATAATGTCGTACATTTAAAAATACGATTATAACGTTTTATTTTTAATTTATACATCAAATGTATTTCAAGAAATTCAGTAGATTGTTGATCTGTGAGTTGTTAAACCAAGCACCTATTAAAATTACTAAACCTGCTTTGCTTGGTCTGTCGGTTTGGAGAGGGTGTCTGCGGAGAAGCCTCACCAGAGATCGGGTGATAAAATAATGTAATGTCACGGCATCGCTCAGGGAAGCATGTCCACGGTAGAGTCCGCTAACTTTTGCGAGACATCCCACCATAGGCGCTGGCATACTGGTTGTGGAAAAAATGTCTTTACCCCCAAATCCCACATACTCATACGCTAATGGTAATTAATATATTCCTGGCTTTCTGGGATGTAATGCGTTTCTTGGAGAAAAATGCTTGAATTGCCATTCCACTACCTACAAAACCTGATTTAAAAAAAATCAAATTGATGCCGAAATAACCTGTATTACTAATTTACCAGTAAAACGACCATGGAGTAGACCATCCGGGGAAGAATACAGCTTCAGCTAACTTCCAAATGGCTTTTTCTCAGAAATGGTAAATCCTAGAGAAAAAAAAATTGGAGTTCGTGGTTAAACAGAGTTAATACTTTCCAGGTTGAACTTCCAGCGGTAGAACGTCGCGAATACCAATCTCAGCTACGCTAGAGGTGTTAACGGAAAGGATACTTGTATGGCAGATGGAGGGTCACCACTTGTTTGTCTTATTGAGGTAATTATTTTTTTAAACTTAAAATCAATGTGGGATATGTGAATTAATGGTTGCATGTCAAAGAATAAACTGGATATCTTCGCTATAAAGCATCACCTATCTCAACTCTCAAACTATAATCTATATCAACCCTCAAAAGGTAAACGATGAGTAATAGGGATCCATGAAGGACTTGAGTAAAAATAAGTATCAGAGATTCGTTGGAGTTTAGAAGGAAAAAGAAACCCAGGAAGAAGAAGAACATTTTGGCTTAAAAATCTGCTTCAATGGTACAAAAAGAGCACACTTCTCTGTTTAAAGCTGCTGTGTCGAGGGTCCATATTACCATGATGGTCGCGAACCGAAAAGAAAAAAGCGAAAGAAGAAAATCGTTAGATTTGAATTGGCAAATTATTTGTTAATTAAATATTAGAAAGTTGGACCTTTTATTATGAGCAGATTCTTAAGTTGAAGATCATACTCATTTTATCCCTATTCCCGATTCTTAAATATTGGAAGTTTTAGACAGCCTAAATTTCAGCTCTTCTGGGTCCAAATATTTTCTCTTTCTTTGTATGTAAATGATTACTCCTTTTTCCAGAACGAAACCGGCTGTTACATGCAAAGTGGTATTGTAGCTTGGGGAATCATTTGTGGGGAGGATGGTACCTCTGGAGTCTACGTCGATGTGTCCAACCTACGCTCGTGGATCGACGATAAAGTTATTGGAAAGGAATATGATCCTAAAGTTTATACTCCTTAAGTTTAGAACCCCCAGAGGGTTTTATAAGATGTCTGACGTTTAACTCATATTAATTTAAGGTGATGGGTTCTAATCAGTTGGTATAAATAGTAATTACATTAGTAATTACTTGTAATGGATATAAGATATAGAATTGAATTTGAGTTAAGAGGCCCATGTATGTACATATATTTTTAAGACTTTTAATGACTTGCAATATATATTAATTAATTTAAAAAAAACATTTGTGCATTAGAGATCGCTTGAAGATATAATAACCCCATGAGGGACATCTTAATTCCATTATTCATCATGATATTTGACTTTATCAACAATTAAACCCAAGAGTGGTCTATATCAGAAATAACATTTGTGTGTAGATGGGTTTTTTATTAGTATAAAAATATTTTACGAGGTCTCTCTTACTCCTTAACCTCAAGCTCAAACACAAGGGGTTGTTTTAGTTTTACGTATTAACAAAGAATTTAATCTCAATGTTTTGTAAATGTATTTAATTAATACTCAAAAAAATTGTTTTGACATTGACTTTAAATAAACAATAGTGTGACATTTATTATTTTTTTTTACACTGCGTGTAATTTGTACTATACCGGTATATAGTGCAATGCAATGGAATGGTATTGTCTATAATGTAATGATAATGAAATGGAATGTAGTATAAGTTAGTTTATTGACGCAACTCTTCATTATGTTTTTTCTAGGTCTTGTTGCATCCAGTAGATGGCCAAATTTTAAGATTCCGAACGTTTGTACCATTCTTTTTTATTGGAAACATTAACTATGTACTATGGGATATATGGGAAACGCTATGGATTAAAGCTGAATCCTGTTAAATCGCAAGCAATAATAATCTGTAGTCAAAGATTGATGGTAAGTATTGACACATCGCAAATACCACCACTAATACTTGACGGTGTTCAAATTAGATATCAAGTGACAGTTAAAAATTTAGGTATTACGTTTGACCAAAATTTATCCTGGGGTCCGAAAAAAGGCGAAGTAAGTAGAAAAATGTTCGCTGCAGTCGCATCGCTTCGCGGATTACGTAATTTTCTTCCTATACCTACCAAAATTGCGTTAGCGAATTCGCTCCTACTACCAATTCTCGATTACGCTGATATTTGTTATCTCGATGTAAAAGAGGAGCATTTACTAAGACTTGAGCGCCTTCAAAACCTTTGTATACGGTTCATATTCGGCCTACGCAAATATGACCACGTCTCCGAATTTCGCCGTAAGCTCAAGTGGCTCCCAATCCGACTTTGCAGGAATGCTCATATACTTCACCTTCTACACTGCGTACTGTACATTCCATGTTCTCCGAATTACTTGGGAGAACGATTTGAGCTTTTGAGGGATTCTCATAGTCGTGCACTCCGGTCTAACGATAATTTTTTACTAAACCTTCCAATCCATTCGTCTCACTTTTTTACAAATTCTTTTACAGTTGAAGCTGCACGTCTATGGAACTCTCTTCCTTAATATATTAGGTGTGTAAACAATATTAACAACTTTAAGTGTTTTAAAAGATTATTATCTTTCTCAAATATAAATTATTTAGTGTATTTTAGTATTTATATATATGTATATTATTTATTAGTGTAGTATATGTATGTATATTATACTTATTATTTTTTATAATACTATATTTAGTATATTATATGTAGTGTATAACTTGATATATATTTACAGTAGTATGTATTATATGTATTTTATATATTATTTTTCTAAGCAAGTGCACCACCTACCATATTTCTGTGGATTGATATCCTAGCATCTTGGTTGGCTAGAAGAGATCGCTCTTAGCGATAAGGCCGCCTGTTGTGCGTCACTTCTTGTATGTTTGTATTCCTTGTATGGTGTACAATAAAGTGTATTTGTTGTTCTTGTTGTTAACTGGGATGCAATGCAATGGAATACAATTAAATTTAATTTCTTATTGCAGAATGTAATACTATGGAATGCATTTCAATAGTTCAAATATTAAGTAAGCTGTTATCAAAAGTACGCAAAGCCCTAACACCTCCACCCGTGCTTGCATATACATAGATGTATGCATTTTTCTCCCTGATTCTGAGCAAGGATATAAACCTCACACGAATTTCCATGCAGACCTCTCCATCCCCCATGTTATAAAAATAAGCAAAGCAATGACCCGCCTCCCCATTCCTTTTAATGCTTACGTAATACTTGAACGGCCCCTTATTATAATGGAATGGAATACTCTTTAGTAATAACAACATATTCTATTTAGATTAGACAAGAGATATTGAACTCTAGGCTCCCTCGCAGCTCAATTACGCCACTCTGTCCACCTCTTAGAAAGACTGAGTTAGGCGCCAACTCTCCCTGTTCAAGATTATGTAAAGCGATAAATACTTGCAGTGGTCAATTCGATCTCCATTTTGATTCTCTCATAAAGTTAAAATCAACTTGTACTGGCTTATCCTACTTTAATTAGTAAAATAACTTCTAGTATTCACTTTCTGAGACTGACGTATTTTTGTTGAATATATATGTAAGGCGATGAGGGAGTGTGTGTGTATTTATATATATCTCTATTCTGACATAAATATATATGTCGGGGATTTTTAAATGATCTGAATGGAAATGGAAGGACGGAGATGGGAAATATTGGGGAACACTAAAAGGGGGTGATGGTAATGAGTGGAATATTGGGAAAACGCAACGTAGATACTCCTACTGAACCGATAAATGATCAAATATGATCTTTAACAATTACGAGAGAAACCTAAGCAGTGCCTTGGACTTGTGACCAAGGTGTAGGCTTAAGGACGTCCTTTAAATGATCATAACACTCGCCTCCACTGCTCAGGCTCTCTGTTTAAACGCAAGGTTAAACGCACATAAACCGAATCTAACACAAGGCTAACCTAACCTAACATTGTGTTTACTTAACCACGTGGCAATTACATTGTAAGGACTAACGTGACCTTAGTTGGACAGCACTTCCACACTACACTGCACTTGACACTATCACTATCACTAGCACTACTTAGATGATGTTCACTTCTTGAGAGACCGCGCACGACTAAGACTTCAGTTAGACTGTCGATCGCATATAAAGGGTCGAGGGTAGAGACTGTCAAAACAACGGAAGTGACTACTACCCCACTCCAACGCCATAGACAACGATAACGATTCGATTAATCGATAATCTTTTACTATGCTCCGACATATATATGTAATATATATTTATATATATATATATATATATATATGTCAGAATAGAGACGATTTGAATGAATGAATTAATCGAATCTTATGGATTCCATAGTTTCTAAACAGGAACCCAGGCAGTGCCTTGGACACAAACACTGACTTTAACACTATCCAGAGACTACTTCACACTTTGAGAGACCGCGCATGACTAAGACTTCAGTCAGACTGCCAATGGTATATAAAGAGTCGAGACTAGCTAATATTCCCCTCCACGGGTGGGGCGGACGAAAGTGATTATTATTTTACTCTGAGGGGGGGGGGGGACTTGGGCTGTCTTGTTTTAATTATTTTTGATAGCGATAAATATGTAAACGCACACATCAATGTTTACTTAAGCACGGGGGGTTTAGGAATTTATTTACTTTTGCTATAACGGCCCCACATCAACAGTGTTACCAGCAATTACTATTAAATAAATCATTATTCATGTCATGTTTTAAAAACCACAGTTTTACCGTTAAAGGAATTTCCTTGACACTTGCGGTTTATCGTAATTTTTTAATATATTATGAAACCTATATATTATACAAACTGTATTTAAATCGATGCTTTTCTGTTCACAGATATGTTTTCGTTGAGATTTTTCAAAATTACATACTCATTATATAGTATTAGGGGCCCGTCCCGGCTTCACACGGGTGGATAATTTTTTTATAACATTTTGGCTTCTGCATTCCGTCGCCCCCTCTATCGCCGCGTTGCTCGCTGCGCTGCGTGGCGCTCCACACCGCGCCGGCCCATCAAAAATGTCACTTTTTTAGAAACGAAAAAGTTAAATATATAAAAACATTACAAGTTTTAATCTATGGAAACTATAAAATTACCGTTATCCGGACATCGAGTCGTTAAATTATTATTGTTGTATTATTTTGGCATATTTTTGTAAATAAAAAATACTTGACTCTATATGTAATAAACTCCCTATTTTAAAATTAATTTTCAACTACTGGTATCATTACGCACGCACACTACGAAAATAAAAGTAAGTGGAAGGAGTGTAAGATATAGCTGTCACGCACACTAGTATATAAAACTTGGCCTATTTGTACAACTTCGTTTGCAGCGCGACACTCTATCTAGATATATGAATAATCTAAGATTCACATTTTACTGTGATAGGTATTCGTTACACCAAGAAGATACTTGTCAAACTGCCGCAAATCTGTTGTGACAGACCTTCTATAAAAACAAAATTCCCATATCGTGTACCATATAGTCCGGCATAGATTATTAGAAGCGCTTGTGTATCCTTTGTAGTGCTCTTTTTATTCCTAATATTCCTTTTCTTTTTCCTTAAAGTTAAACAAATTGATAGTTGACTTTTAATATATATAGCGAATATTATTTAAAATGTTCTTAACTATCGAAATGTAATCTTGTCACATAACATTCAATGCAATGCATTACAATGAAATTCAATATAATATAGCAGGATGCAATATTATGGGATGCAATACAATATAATGGATTGGAATACTCTGTAGTCATCTAGATTGATTAAGAGTTCGATCGGTGGCGCCGTGTTCTATGTAGAATGCTATGCAATGGTATCCAAAGAAATGCTATGCAATGGACTGAAACAACATGTAATCCAATTAAATACAATGTAATGTAATTCAGTTTATTGACACAACTCTTCAACCTGTTTGTGTATAGATGAAGTTGTGTTGAAGAAATACAACGTAATGTAATAAAATTCAAGACATTAACACGTTTTATGTAGATTGAGTCCGATAGATGGCGTAGTATTATACAATTTAATAGAACGCTATGCTATGAAATATAATAGAATAGAACACTTCACACTTCAATATATGTTATCTACGTCATGAAAGCATCCAATAGATGGCGAACGCTATGAAATAGAATAGAATAGAATGTAATGCAATACAGTCCAAAGTCAAACAATAAATTGCTATACATTGGAATGCAATGCAATGGAATGTCACAATGTTATTTTAAACGTTTGTATCATTCTATATTTTCTGGTGGAGATATAAAATAATACAACACTATGAGGAACAGATTGCAATGGATCAAAATGTTGTGTAACTTAGTTATTAGATGGCGTGTAGAAATTAAATTATTTTATCATCATTTTATTATGAGGTTAGTCAGATCTCACGCATCTGTCAGAGCACTGTTTGAGGCAATTAGGAGCATTCATAGGAGCTCTGCAGCTCGCCTGGCATCTGGTGGCCGTACAAACATTCGTACAAAATAGAACATTATGCTGAAAAGCATAGAATATATTAGATACTATGAATAGACTTCTCCTTTTCACTTTTTATCACACTAAACGTTGTAACGGATCAGCAATAAACCCAATCTAACTTTCACAAGTATAAAGTGGCGGCGAAGTGTGCGTTAGCGAAATGTGTCGGGAGCACTAAGTCAAACAATTCCTGTTTACATTCCCCCCTGTAAAGACGGTAGAGAACACACAGAGATCCAACGTCTCTCCAGAGTCTTAGTTCATCTGAACCGTTTGTGAGTATGGTTTCGTTGAATGTAGTCAAGAGGGAGCAACTGGTACTTAGGAGCGCCAGCCCAAAGCTCAAAAGTCACTTTTCTTGGGAATAGGGTGAACGAAGACAACCTACCATGAAGCTGGGACTACTCCTGTGGTATAGAAAAGAGAAAAAAGGGGCGTTAATGTTGAAATCAAATCGGGAGCACACGTTTTAAGGACGATAATATCTGGGAAAAGTGCTCGACAGATCATCGAATCGCACATTTTGCATAGCGCATTTGCATCCCGGAATTGCAGGCGGTGCTTATCCCCGTCAATATTTTTGGGAAGCACACTATTTCTGGTGTGTTGGTTTGGAAACAATTTAGGAAACGAATAAACATCGAATCTTCATCAAATAAGTATTCATTAAAAATCAGTCAGTAAAAAAGGTAAAGAGTTATAAGGGAGGAAACACAATAAACATCTTAGTTTTTTTTTTATAGTATACGGGTGCAAACGAGCAGAAGGTGCACCTGATGGTAAGTGGTCACCGTCGCCCATAGATCTACAATACACGGAGAATTGCAAATGCGTTGCCAACCCTACTATACTTTTTAAGGAAAGGAATATACATTTGTCGTTTGAAGACCCCTAAATTAAAGCGCTCTGGGGAAAGCTCTGGTGACAGATTATTCCACAGCCTGCACGTGCTTGGGAGGAATGATCTTGACGCACGTACATAGCTGGTATGCCACGCATCCAAGTGGTGTGGATGGAATCTGTCCCAGCGGCGTAGAGTGCGATGGAGGAAAAGTGTCGGGGGCACTAACTCGATAAATTCCTGTGAACATTCCTCATTTTAGAGACGGTAGAGAATTAATCTAAACCGTCCATGAGAATGGGGTCATCGATAATGCGAACAGCTCGTCGTTGAATGGAGTCAAGAGAGAGCAACAGGTACAAAGATGCGAACAATACTCCATATGCGGACGGACCTGGGCTTTGTATAGCAACAGCCGGTGTCCTGGTGTGAAGCACTGTCTCGACCTGTTTTTTTGAAGCTAGATTGGCTTTGCTCTCCAAATGACCGTGAAATTTGACCTCGATCGATATCGACTCCTAGGATCCCAATACTATTGCTGGTGCTGAGGGGAATGTTCTGGAATTTAGGCTCTATAATAAAGGGAGTCTTGTTTGCGGTAAACGCAAACCTGGGTCTTCGTAGGGTTAAATTGGACAAGATTATGTCTTCCCCATTCAGAGACCTGCTAACTTCTACCTCAATGCGACGAATGTTTGCCCGGCCAGTATAAAGAGCATCGCCAGTACTATCGTCCGTATAGCAACGAAAGTTGCTGGTTAAGGAAATTAGTTAAGGAAATATATGTAAATGCAAATAACTATATAAACTTGTGACGTTATACTGTCGTGATGTTCTACACGAAGTGGATACATTATAGATTACATGGTCCAGTTATACCTCTTATTGCTATAGTTAGATCTGTCTTATTAAATAATATTATAATATGGCGTTCTCCAGGGCAGTGTTTTGGGACCTCTATAATTCTTCGTTACTAATATTTAAACGCGAAATTTATATGTTTGTATGCAAATACTACTGAATGGATTTTTATGAAACTTGACAATAATATAGTTTAGACATCAGAATAACACAGTATATTATTATTTTTTATATTTCCTATTAACATATATTCTTATTATTAGGAGTAAATGGAAAGATTAATTTATAACTTCTAATTTTTTATATCTGATGTTTTAAATAAAATTTTTTATTTTTATTTTTATTTTTATTATTATGTAAAAATACATAAAAAATTTCATATTCAAAAACTTTAGACACCTCAAAGAGTCGTTTAATAACTGTAAGTACTAGGGTCAAAACCGTTTTCCATGACTTTTTCGTCGATCCATTCTCGTAGTGTTGCCACATCAACGTAGACTCCAGGGATACCGCTATCTCCACACCCAATACCCCAAGCCACTATCCCACTTTGCATATAACGATCTGCTTCGTTCTAGAAAAAAAAATATAGTAAATTAATATTATTTTTCTCTATATATATATTTTCTATATATATATATATATGTCGGAGCATAGTAAAAGATTATCGATTAATCGAATCGTTATCGTTGTCTATGGCGTTGGAGTGGGGTAGTAGTCACTTCCATTGTTTTGACAGTCTCTACCCTCGACCCTTTATATGCGATCGACAGTCTAACTGAAGTCTTAGTCGTGCGCGGTCTCTCAAGAAGTGAACATCTAAGTAGTGCTAGTGATAGTGATAGTGTCAAGTGCAGTGTAGTGTGGAAGTGCTGTCCAACTAAGGTCACGTAAGTCCTTACAATTTAATTGCCACGTGGTTAAGTAAACACAATGTTAGGTTAGGTTAGGGTTAGGTTAGCCTTGTGTTAGATTCGGTTTATGTGCGTTTAACCTTGGGTTTAAATAGAGAGCCTAGCAGTGGAGGCGAGTGTTGTAATTACTTAAAGGATATCCCTAAGCCTACACCTTGGTCACAAGTCCAAGGCACTGCTTAGGTTTCTCTCGTAATTGTTAGAGATCATATTTGATCATTTATCGGTTCAATAGGAGTATCTACGTTGCGTTTACCCAATATTCCATTTAATACCATCACCCCCTTTTAGTGTTCCCCAATATTCCCCATCTTCCTCCTTCCATTTCCTTTCACATCGTTTTAAAATCCCCGACATATATATACATAAAAAAAGAATAGAAAAAGATAATTTAATAAGTGATACAAAAGTAAATCTCTATTAAATGTATAAAATGTACTTTGCTTACAATATATATAAAATACTATTCAAATACACAAAAGTTTAATTCTAGAACATTCTCAATTCAATTTCCAAATAATTACAAATTATTAAATATTTGTATTAACTGCATATTTATATATTATGACGAACTCTCAAAGACTTAAAAGGACATCGCTCGACAAGTTTAACCTCATTAAGCCTAGCCTATGTCCTCTGTAGTGTATCTCTGTACGAAATTTCATCAAAATCGGCTAAGTGGTTTAAGCGTAAAGGCGTAACAGACAGACAAAGAGATACTTAATCATTTGTAATATTAAGTTGCTAGGATTTGTCAATTTTCCTGTGAGGGGATGGATTGGAATACAATTCCCGTCTGCCGCTGGGAAAGCATCTCGTAAGAGGCGATTAACCTAGCACCCCCTTGGTGGTAGGGGGTCTGTTCTCCAACTGGCTTGCGATCATCAGCTACTTTAATAGGATACTTACTTTAATAGGACAAACGAGTGGTGATCCTCCATCTCCCTTACACGTATCCTTGCCCTTAACACCTCCAGCACACATGAAGGACGAGTGTAACTGGAAGTAGCGCCCTATTCGTGTTGTGCGCAACGTGGATTGGCATTGACTATGTTCTACCACCGGAAGTTCCACCTGCACAAGTATTCGAAATTTGAAATTCGTTGGGTCTCACTAGACTACTATAAGTATGCTTTGGATGGTCCCGACTTAGATTCTAAGAGGGACTCTTTTAGTCGTGTTCGAGCCAGGGAGGAGGACTTTTGTTTTATTTAAAAGTTGACAGTAAATTTTGAATGATAAAATGTGAACATAGTTAAAGTTTAAATATGGGCGATGGAGTGGTAAGAGAGTGGTGGATATGGAGCCGTTTACTATAGAGGAGGAGGCATTACCTTTTTTAAAATTACTTGGTAGATTCCATTTTTATCAAATTTATCCTTGCCCCAACCTGACGCATAGCACTGGGTACCACCAGCGACGACCTCGCGGGGTGGGGGTAAGCAAGCCACTCCCACGTTAGGTGCTAACTCAACAGGAGTTAATAAGAAGAGAAGCGCAACGTCATTGAATAGATTTCCTGTAAAACCACAAATTTAATGTTCATAAAGGATAAAGTCTTTCAAATAGAGTGAGAGTCTTAACTGATCTTCTGATCGTCCTCCTACATTATATTGAGAAGATATTCTTTTTTGTAGTTATAGTAAGAAACTGTACCAGCATTTATTTGAAAATTGGAAGTGCTCACTAACTATTGGAAGTTCTCAAAATTTCGTGATGACAGAAATATTTATAATTGTTTTTAATTTCAACGCGATAAGTTTCAATGCAAATAATTATGAAGGTCGTAGTTCAAGACAAAGCAATGATAACTATCGTTTATATATAATATTACTTTTGAGATGGTATGTCTGTTAATGAAATAACTGAAAGTCATATTGATAAACACAACAATATGTTATATTTAATTTACTGACCCTTATTAAATTCTTCGTGTATGATTACCGTCGCCACATCTCTGTCCTGGTGTGGATAGATCTCCTTTGCGGTCTGTGTGTCCCATTCGCCAACCCGAACCTTGAAGGCTTTGGAAACCGCCACATAATGAGCAGCAGTAAGCACTATTTGGGGATGTATGAGGGATCCTCCACCAACATACACCATAAGCTTCTTACCGTTTGGATTGTTATCGTCAACTGGTTCAACTCTGAAATTATTTTAATATGGAATCTTCACGCTATAATCCTGATGTTTTTTTCTACAAAAAATATTCAGACATAGCCGTGAACTATTTTTATTTAGTATTAATTTTTTTCTTAAAAATCTGCAGAGAAAGAGTGAATGTGTTACACTATAAATAATGCTCACCTAAGTATAGCAGTCGTCCATGGAAATTCACCAAATTTAGCTTCACCATCCTTATCTCCAGTTGTTCGGAATCCTACTCCGTTTGGGTTACGCCAACCACAGCCTTCATGCTGTAAAACGTCAACTTTAGAAAAGCACTTTTCAACGAAAAAAAACTATACGCCTTTTTTGGTATGTAATAAATTTTCAATAAGTTTCTAAAACATAGGGGGTCAAAAACATAAAAGGATGACCAATTTAATATTGATTACCTGAGGAAGTTGTTCAGTGTCTGGTTTGATCGGATCGGTAATGTCTCTAGTCTCAGGTAAACTACAGCACACATCCATATACGATGCACAACCGTCGGCACTTGCTCTGAAATATATTACTACTACTGTCAATGAAATGAGTTTTAAGTACAAATATGATGATATAATGTAGATTAACACTAAAGATAAGCAATGGTCAATAGCACCATGGTACATGTGACATTATTAGAAGAAATTTAACATATCCTACCTTATATCAATCATACCAATACCATCGGTTATGATGGAGTTGTTGGCGTTGCACTGGTAGTAACTGATGCAAGTTCCATCTTTACCTTCGTCTGTTACACAGTTTTGTATTTTCGGGGTTTCTAAAAACAAGAATACCATAAATCCTATCATCTATTCCACCCTATGTTAAATCATTTATTAAGGTTTTGCTACAAATAATAAAATAGTATATTTACCTCCAGCCTTGTTTTTTAGTGGAGATACTGTAGTTGATGGTATACTCTTATTGAGAATATTTTTAGTCGGGTTGATAGATTTTGACGACCCAAAAATTTTTAAAAGTGCCTCATCCACAGCACTAAGCTGAGAATTCTGGGGAAGCGCAGATACAAACGCTAGTATAGCGAACAGCGCCGTTATTGAGTACATCTAAAAATAAAGATAGACAACTGATTAAAAGAAAAAGTCTATCCTCACCACTGTCTTTAAGCTTGACTACCGCCAAGTTATTTTCACTTTAATATATTTTTTGTCACTTATTATTTGAATATATTACTTTGTTTGATAGCAGCGGTGTTCTTAGTGTGAATGGTCGCAGTTAACTGCATGATGATCTGTTGCTATCAGTACATGCAACCTTTCATGTGAACTCGGGTAAAACCGAAGAGCATATTTTTCTTACGTAAATTATACATATCCTTGTCTTATCTCGGCATTTGTTTACTCTTACAAATTTTTAACAAATTCAAATATTCATTCGACGCAACTGGGTTTTCTTGTATTTATTAATTAATGTTTTTAAATTAAACTACGTTAAATAAAAACTTAACTAAAACTAGTCTGCAAAAATGAATTGCATGAGAAATATATAATAAGATAAAGATGGACTTCCATTACTAAGTCGTCTATCTTTATTTTCAGATATACTCAATAACGTCGCTTTTAGCTATACTAGCGTTTGTATCTTCGCTTTCCCAGAATTCTTAAGTCAGTGCTGTGGATGAGGCAAATTTGAAAATTTTTGGGACCCCAAAATCCAACAATCAGACTAAAAATATTTCCGACAAGTGTAAACCCTCAACTATAGCACCACCAATAAAAAATAAAGCTGAAGGTATACTCTGTTTCATTGTTTAAGCAAATTCTGAATATATTTTTCACTATGAAGTGGAGAATTGATATTTTTATGATATAATTTTTTCGAAACCACAGATACACAAAACTGAGATGGTAAAGATGGTACAAATTTTAGATACTTTATAACCTGGATTAACCTATAGACTACTCTTTAACCCTGAAACCATCAGACTTCCTGCAGAATAATAACAAAACATGTTTACTGTCGTAAGCGCCTGAATATTTTTATTTAACAACAATATAACCCACCCGGGCGAAGCAGATGTGGGTCGACTAGTTATTACTAAATTTAAAAATATAATTATAACGTTTTATTTTTAATTTATACGTCAAATTTATTTCAAGAAATTCAGTAGATTGTTTATCTGTGAGTTGTTAAACCAGGCACCTATTAAAATTACAAAACCTGCTCTGCTTGGGGATGCTTAGTCGGTTTGGAGAGAAAGGTGACTGCGGAGAAGCCTTACCGGATATCGGGTAATAAATTAATATAATATCACGGCGTCGCTCAGGGAAGCATGTTCACGGTAGAGTCCGCAAACGTTTCCGAGACATCCTACCATAGGCGCTGGCATACTGGTTGTTGAAGAAATGTCTTTACCCCCAAGTCCCACATACCCATACGCCAATGGTAATATATTCTTGGCTTTCTGGGATGTAGTGCCTTTCTTGGAGAAAATCCTTAAATAGACATTCCACTACCTACAAAACCTGATTAAAAAATTCAAATTGATGCCGAAATAATCTGTATTCTTAATTTACCAATAAAACGACCATGGAGCAGGCCTTCCGGGGAAGAATACAGCTTCAGCTAACTTACAAATGGCTTTTTCACAGAAATGGTAAATTTGTCCTAGAGAAAAAATTTTTGGAGTTCGTTGTTAAATAGAGTTTATACTTTCCAGGTTGAACTTCCAGCGGTAGAACGTCGCGATCGCGAATGCCAACGCTAGAGGTGTTAACGGAAAGGATACTTCTAAGTGAGATGGAGGATCACCACTTGTTTGTCTTATTGAGGTAATTATTTTTTTAAACTTAAAATCAATGGGATATGTGAGTTAATTGTTGAATGTCAAAGAATAAACTGGATATCTTCGCTATAAAGCGGTCTATATCCATGAGGGACTTGAGTAAAAATAAGTATCAGAGATTCGTTGGAGTTTAGAGGGAAAAAGAAACCCAGGAAGAAGAAGAACATTTTGGCTTAAAAATCTGCTTCAATGGTACAAAAAAAGCACACTTCTCTGTTTAAAGCGCTGTGTCGAGGGTCCAAATTACCATGATGGTCGCGAACCTTCAATAACAGAGGGTACCCCTGAGAAAGAAGAAAATCGTTAGATTTGAATTGACAAATTATTTGTTAATTAAATATTAGAAAGTTGGACCTTTTATTATGAGCAGATTCTTAAGTTGAAGATCATACTCATTTTATCCCTATTCCCGATTCTTAAATATTGGAAGTTTTAGACAGCCTAAATTTCAGCTCTTCTGGGTCCAAATATTTTCTCTTTCTTTGTATGTAAATGATTGCTCCTTTTTCCAGAATGAAACCGACTGCTACATGCAAAGTGGTATTGTAGCTTGGGGAATCAGTTGTGGGGAGGATGGTATCTCTGGAGCCTTCGTCGACGTGTCCAACCTACGCTCGTGGATCGACGATAAAGTTATTGGAAAGGAATATGATCCTAAAGTTTATACTCCTTAAGTTTAGAACCCCCTGAGGGTTTTATAAGATGTCTGACGTTTAACTCATATTAATTTAAGGTGATGGGTTCTAATCAGTTGGTATAAATAGTAATTACATTAGTAATTACTTGTAATGGATATGAGATATAGAATTGAATTTGAGTTAAGACTTTTAATGACTTGCAATATATATTAATTAATTTTAAAAAAACATTTGTGCATTAGAGATCGCTTGAAGATATAATAACCCCTTGAGGGACATCTTAATTCCATTATTCGTCATGATATTTGACTTTGTCAACAATTAAACCCAAGAGTGGTCTATATCAGAAATAACATTTGTGTGTAGATGGGTTTTTTATTAGTATAAAAATATTTTACGAGGTCTCTCTTACTCCTTAACCTCAAGCTCAAATACAAGGGGTTGTTTTAGTTTTACGTATTAACAAAGAATTTAATCTCAATGTTTTGTAAATGTATTTAATTAATACTCAAAAAAATTATTTTGACATTGACTAAATAAACAATAGAGTGACATTTATTATTTTTTTTTACACTGCGTGTAATTTGTACTATACCGGTATATAGTGCAATGCAATGGAATGGTATTGTCTATAATGTAATGATAATGAAATGGAATGTAGTGTAAGTTAGTTTATTGACGCAACTCTTCATTATGTTTTTTCTAGGTCTTGTTGCATCCAGTAGATGGCCAAATTTTAAGATTCCGAACGTTTGTACCATTCTTTTTATTGGAAACATTAACTATGTACTATGGGATATATGGGAAACGCTATGGATTAAAGCTGAATCCTGTTAAATCGCAAGCATTAATAATCTGTAGTCAAAGATTGATGGTAAGTATTGACACATCACAAATACCACCACTAATACTTGACGGTGTTCAAATCAGTTATCAAGTGACAGTTAAAAATTTAGGTATTACGTTTGACCAAAATTTATCCTGGGGTCCGAAAAAAGGCGAAGTAAGTAGAAAAATGTTCGTTACAGTCGCATCGCTTCGCAGATTACGTAATTTTCTTCCTATACCTACCAAAATTGCGTTAGTGAATTCGCTCCTACTACCAATTCTCGATTACGCAAATATGACCACGTTTCCGAATTTCGCCGTAAGCTCGCTTTTGCTGTCTTGTTTTAATTATTTTTGACAAAATAGGAGGGTCTGCATGGTGATTACGTCAGCGATAAATATGTAAACACACACATCAATGTTTATGTAAGCACGGGGGGTTTAGGAATTTATTTACTTTTGCTATAACGGCCCCACATCAACAGTGTTACCAGCAATTACTATTAAATAAATAATTTCATTGGGGATTGGTCAACGGTACGGTTTTTAATTAGCTAATATTCTATCAGTATAGTTTTGTACACATTTAAGTAATCATTAATAAAACATAACAACAGTCATATTGATAGTGATAATACGTTTGTTACGGAACCCTGACGATAACGCTGCACACCTAACCGCCTAACTCATATTACAATCCTAAGGGTGTGCTAACAGCTTGAAATCGACGCATAACGCTCTCCAGGACCATGAGACCATCGCCTCACCAAGTCAGTCTTTGCCCCCAACATGCGCTGAGCTCACTCTTCTAGTTTTAAGATATAATATTAAGCAAGTATTTAAAAGAATTCAGACAATATAATTCTAAGAATGTTCCGGATTTTCTTCTACTCCTGACGACGACTCCGCCTGTTATATAACTCGTTAGTAATGTTTTGTTCATAAAAATCATTTTAATGTAAATATGTTTCCTAGAAGCCCTAATGGAGTATATTATCTGTGTTAATTTAAAAAATAAATAATTTTTACGAAACAACTTCTATATAATTGAGCACACAGATTGGATCCACTATAAGGATGTTAATTTCTAGTTATTTTATATGTTGTCATGCAAGACAATTATTGATATCAATCATTAATGTATTATACATAGAAATCAATATCTCAATAGACACTAACAAAGTTATGTCATGATCATGTCATGTTTTAAAAACCACAGTTTTACCGTTAAAGGAATTTTCTTGATACTTGCGGTTTATGGTAATTTTTAAATATATTATGAACTCTATATATTATACAAACTGTATTTAAATCGATGCTTTTTTGTTCACAGATATGTTTTCGTTGAGATTTTTCAAAATTACATACTCATTATATAGTATTAGGGGCCCGTCCCGGCTTCACACGGGTGGATAATTTTTTTATAACATTTTGGCTTCTGCATTCCGTCGCCCCCTCTATCGCCGCGTTGCTCGCTGCGCTGCGTGGCGCTCCACACCGCGCCGGCCCATCAAAAAGTTACTTTTTTAGAAACGAAAAAGTTAAATATATAAAAACATTACAAGTTTTAATCTATGGAAACTATAAAATGACCGTAATCCGGACCTCGAGTCGTTAAATTATTATTGTTGTATTATTTTGGCATATTTTTGTAAATAAAAAATATTGACTCTATATGTAACAAACTCCCTATTTTAAAATTAATTTTCAACTACTGGTATCATTACGCACGCACACTACGAAAATAAAAGTACATGGAAAGAGTGTAAGATATAGCTGTCACGCACACTAGCATATAAAACTTGGCCTATTTGTACAACTTCGTTTGCAGCGCGACACTCTATCTAGATATATGAATAATCTAAAATTCTCATTTTACTGTGATAGGTATTCATTACACCAAGAAGATACTTGTCAAACTGCCGCAGATCTGTTGTGACAGACCTTCTATAAAACCAAAATTCTTATATCGTGTACCATATAGTCCGGCATAGATTATTAGAAGCGCTTGTGTATCCTTTGTAGTGCTCTTTTTATTCCTAATATTCCTTTTCTTTTTCCTTAAAGTTAAACAAATTGATAGTTGACTTTTAATATATATAGCGAATATTATTTAAAATGTTCTTAACTATCGAAATGTAATCTTGTCACATAACATTCAATGCAATGCATTACAATGAAATTCAATATAATATAGCAGGATGCAATATTATGGGATGCAATACAATATAATGGATTGGAATACTCTGTAGTCATCTAGATTGATTAAGAGTTCGATCGGTGGCGCCGTGTTCTATGTAGAATGCTATGCAATGGTATCCAAAGAAATGCTATGCAATGGACTGAAACAACATGTAATCCAATTAAATACAATGTAATGTAATTCAGTTTATTGACACAACTCTTCAACCTGTTTGTGTATAGATGAAGTTGTGTTGAAGAAATACAACGTAATGTAATAAAATTCAAGACATTAACACGTTTTATGTAGATTGAGTCCGATAGATGGCGTAGTATTATACAATTTAATAGAACGCTATGCTATGAAATATAATAGAATAGAACACTTCACACTTCAATATATGTTATCTACGTCATGAAAGCATCCAATAGATGGCGAACGCTATGAAATAGAATAGAATAGAATGTAATGCAATACAGTCCAAAGTCAAACAATAAATTGCTATACATTGGAATGCAATGCAATGGAATGTCACAATGTTATTTTAAACGTTTGTATCATTCTATATTTTCTGGTGGAGATATAAAATAATACAACACTATGAGGAACAGATTGCAATGGATCAAAATGTTGTGTAACTTAGTTATTAGATGGCGTGTAGAAATTAAATTATTTTATCATCATTTTATTATGAGGTTAGTCAGATCTCACGCATCTGTCAGAGCACTGTTTGAGGCAATTAGGAGCATTCATAGGAGCTCTGCAGCTCGCCTGGCATCTGGTGGCCGTACAAACATTCGTACAAAATAGAACATTATGCTGAAAAGCATAGAATATATTAGATACTATGAATAGACTTCTCCTTTTCACTTTTTATCACACTAAACGTTGTAACGGATCAGCAATAAACCCAATCTAACTTTCACAAGTATAAAGTGGCGGCGAAGTGTGCGTTAGCGAAATGTGTCGGGAGCACTAAGTCAAACAATTCCTGTTTACATTCCCCCCTGTAAAGACGGTAGAGAACACACAGAGATCCAACGTCTCTCCAGAGTCTTAGTTCATCTGAACCGTTTGTGAGTATGGTTTCGTTGAATGTAGTCAAGAGGGAGCAACTGGTACTTAGGAGCGCCAGCCCAAAGCTCAAAAGTCACTTTTCTTGGGAATAGGGTGAACGAAGACAACCTACCATGAAGCTGGGACTACTCCTGTGGTATAGAAAAGAGAAAAAAGAGGCGTTAATGTTGAAATCAAATCGGGAGCACACGTTTTAAGGACGATAATATCTGGGAAAAGTGCTCGACAGATCATCGAATCGCACATTTTGCATAGCGCATTTGCATCCCGGAATTGCAGGCGGTGCTTATCCCCGTCAATATTTTTGGGAAGCACACTATTTCTGGTGTGTTGGTTTGGAAACAATTTAGGAAACGAATAAACATCGAATCTTCATCAAATAAGTATTCATTAAAAATCAGTCAGTAAAAAAGGTAAAGAGTTATAAGGGAGGAAACACAATAAACATCTTAGTTTTTTTTTTATAGTATACGGGTGCAAACGAGCAGAAGGTGCACCTGATGGTAAGTGGTCACCGTCGCCCATAGATCTACAATACACGGAGAATTGCAAATGCGTTGCCAACCCTACTATACTTTTTAAGGAAAGGAATATACATTTGTCGTTTGAAGACCCCTAAATTAAAGCGCTCTGGGGAAAGCTCTGGTGACAGATTATTCCACAGCCTGCACGTGCTTGGGAGGAATGATCTTGACGCACGTACATAGCTGGTATGCCACGCATCCAAGTGGTGTGGATGGAATCTGTCCCAGCGGCGTAGAGTGCGATGGAGGAAAAGTGTCGGGGGCACTAACTCGATAAATTCCTGTGAACATTCCTCATTTTAGAGACGGTAGAGAATTAATCTAAACCGTCCATGAGAATGGGGTCATCGATAATGCGAACAGCTCGTCGTTGAATGGAGTCAAGAGAGAGCAACAGGTACAAAGATGCGAACAATACTCCATATGCGGACGGACCTGGGCTTTGTATAGCAACAGCCGGTGTCCTGGTGTGAAGCACTGTCTCGACCTGTTTTTTTGAAGCTAGATTGGCTTTGCTCTCCAAATGACCGTGAAATTTGACCTCGATCGATATCGACTCCTAGGATCCCAATACTATTGCTGGTGCTGAGGGGAATGTTCTGGAATTTAGGCTCTATAATAAAGGGAGTCTTGTTTGCGGTAAACGCAAACCTGGGTCTTCGTAGGGTTAAATTGGACAAGATTATGTCTTCCCCATTCAGAGACCTGCTAACTTCTACCTCAATGCGACGAATGTTTGCCCGGCCAGTATAAAGAGCATCGCCAGTACTATCGTCCGTATAGCAACGAAAGTTGCTGGTTAAGGAAATTAGTTAAGGAAATATATGTAAATGCAAATAACTATATAAACTTGTGACGTTATACTGTCGTGATGTTCTACACGAAGTGGATACATTATAGATTACATGGTCCAGTTATACCTCTTATTGCTATAGTTAGATCTGTCTTATTAAATAATATTATAATATGGCGTTCTCCAGGGCAGTGTTTTGGGACCTCTATAATTCTTCGTTACTAATATTTAAACGCGAAATTTATATGTTTGTATGCAAATACTACTGAATGGATTTTTATGAAACTTGACAATAATATAGTTTAGACATCAGAATAACACAGTATATTATTATTTTTTATATTTCCTATTAACATATATTCTTATTATTAGGAGTAAATGGAAAGATTAATTTATAACTTCTAATTTTTTATATCTGATGTTTTAAATAAAATTTTTTATTTTTATTTTTATTTTTATTATTATGTAAAAATACATAAAAAATTTCATATTCAAAAACTTTAGACACCTCAAAGAGTCGTTTAATAACTGTAAGTACTAGGGTCAAAACCGTTTTCCATGACTTTTTCGTCGATCCATTCTCGTAGTGTTGCCACATCAACGTAGACTCCAGGGATACCGCTATCTCCACACCCAATACCCCAAGCCACTATCCCACTTTGCATATAACGATCTGCTTCGTTCTAGAAAAAAAAATATAGTAAATTAATATTATTTTTCTCTATATATATATTTTCTATATATATATATATGTCGGAGCATAGTAAAAGATTATCGATTAATCGAATCGTTATCGTTGTCTATGGCGTTGGAGTGGGGTAGTAGTCACTTCCATTGTTTTGACAGTCTCTACCCTCGACCCTTTATATGCGATCGACAGTCTAACTGAAGTCTTAGTCGTGCGCGGTCTCTCAAGAAGTGAACATCTAAGTAGTGCTAGTGATAGTGATAGTGTCAAGTGCAGTGTAGTGTGGAAGTGCTGTCCAACTAAGGTCACGTAAGTCCTTACAATTTAATTGCCACGTGGTTAAGTAAACACAATGTTAGGTTAGGTTAGGGTTAGGTTAGCCTTGTGTTAGATTCGGTTTATGTGCGTTTAACCTTGGGTTTAAATAGAGAGCCTAGCAGTGGAGGCGAGTGTTGTAATTACTTAAAGGATATCCCTAAGCCTACACCTTGGTCACAAGTCCAAGGCACTGCTTAGGTTTCTCTCGTAATTGTTAGAGATCATATTTGATCATTTATCGGTTCAATAGGAGTATCTACGTTGCGTTTACCCAATATTCCATTTAATACCATCACCCCCTTTTAGTGTTCCCCAATATTCCCCATCTTCCTCCTTCCATTTCCTTTCACATCGTTTTAAAATCCCCGACATATATATACATAAAAAAAGAATAGAAAAAGATAATTTAATAAGTGATACAAAAGTAAATCTCTATTAAATGTATAAAATGTACTTTGCTTACAATATATATAAAATACTATTCAAATACACAAAAGTTTAATTCTAGAACATTCTCAATTCAATTTCCAAATAATTACAAATTATTAAATATTTGTATTAACTGCATATTTATATATTATGACGAACTCTCAAAGACTTAAAAGGACATCGCTCGACAAGTTTAACCTCATTAAGCCTAGCCTATGTCCTCTGTAGTGTATCTCTGTACGAAATTTCATCAAAATCGGCTAAGTGGTTTAAGCGTAAAGGCGTAACAGACAGACAAAGAGATACTTAATCATTTGTAATATTAAGTTGCTAGGATTTGTCAATTTTCCTGTGAGGGGATGGATTGGAATACAATTCCCGTCTGCCGCTGGGAAAGCATCTCGTAAGAGGCGATTAACCTAGCACCCCCTTGGTGGTAGGGGGTCTGTTCTCCAACTGGCTTGCGATCATCAGCTACTTTAATAGGATACTTACTTTAATAGGACAAACGAGTGGTGATCCTCCATCTCCCTTACACGTATCCTTGCCCTTAACACCTCCAGCACACATGAAGGACGAGTGTAACTGGAAGTAGCGCCCTATTCGTGTTGTGCGCAACGTGGATTGGCATTGACTATGTTCTACCACCGGAAGTTCCACCTGCACAAGTATTCGAAATTTGAAATTCGTTGGGTCTCACTAGACTACTATAAGTATGCTTTGGATGGTCCCGACTTAGATTCTAAGAGGGACTCTTTTAGTCGTGTTCGAGCCAGGGAGGAGGACTTTTGTTTTATTTAAAAGTTGACAGTAAATTTTGAATGATAAAATGTGAACATAGTTAAAGTTTAAATATGGGCGATGGAGTGGTAAGAGAGTGGTGGATATGGAGCCGTTTACTATAGAGGAGGAGGCATTACCTTTTTTAAAATTACTTGGTAGATTCCATTTTTATCAAATTTATCCTTGCCCCAACCTGACGCATAGCACTGGGTACCACCAGCGACGACCTCGCGGGGTGGGGGTAAGCAAGCCACTCCCACGTTAGGTGCTAACTCAACAGGAGTTAATAAGAAGAGAAGCGCAACGTCATTGAATAGATTTCCTGTAAAACCACAAATTTAATGTTCATAAAGGATAAAGTCTTTCAAATAGAGTGAGAGTCTTAACTGATCTTCTGATCGTCCTCCTACATTATATTGAGAAGATATTCTTTTTTGTAGTTATAGTAAGAAACTGTACCAGCATTTATTTGAAAATTGGAAGTGCTCACTAACTATTGGAAGTTCTCAAAATTTCGTGATGACAGAAATATTTATAATTGTTTTTAATTTCAACGCGATAAGTTTCAATGCAAATAATTATGAAGGTCGTAGTTCAAGACAAAGCAATGATAACTATCGTTTATATATAATATTACTTTTGAGATGGTATGTCTGTTAATGAAATAACTGAAAGTCATATTGATAAACACAACAATATGTTATATTTAATTTACTGACCCTTATTAAATTCTTCGTGTATGATTACCGTCGCCACATCTCTGTCCTGGTGTGGATAGATCTCCTTTGCGGTCTGTGTGTCCCATTCGCCAACCCGAACCTTGAAGGCTTTGGAAACCGCCACATAATGAGCAGCAGTAAGCACTATTTGGGGATGTATGAGGGATCCTCCACCAACATACACCATAAGCTTCTTACCGTTTGGATTGTTATCGTCAACTGGTTCAACTCTGAAATTATTTTAATATGGAATCTTCACGCTATAATCCTGATGTTTTTTTCTACAAAAAATATTCAGACATAGCCGTGAACTATTTTTATTTAGTATTAATTTTTTTCTTAAAAATCTGCAGAGAAAGAGTGAATGTGTTACACTATAAATAATGCTCACCTAAGTATAGCAGTCGTCCATGGAAATTCACCAAATTTAGCTTCACCATCCTTATCTCCAGTTGTTCGGAATCCTACTCCGTTTGGGTTACGCCAACCACAGCCTTCATGCTGTAAAACGTCAACTTTAGAAAAGCACTTTTCAACGAAAAAAAACTATACGCCTTTTTTGGTATGTAATAAATTTTCAATAAGTTTCTAAAACATAGGGGGTCAAAAACATAAAAGGATGACCAATTTAATATTGATTACCTGAGGAAGTTGTTCAGTGTCTGGTTTGATCGGATCGGTAATGTCTCTAGTCTCAGGTAAACTACAGCACACATCCATATACGATGCACAACCGTCGGCACTTGCTCTGAAATATATTACTACTACTGTCAATGAAATGAGTTTTAAGTACAAATATGATGATATAATGTAGATTAACACTAAAGATAAGCAATGGTCAATAGCACCATGGTACATGTGACATTATTAGAAGAAATTTAACATATCCTACCTTATATCAATCATACCAATACCATCGGTTATGATGGAGTTGTTGGCGTTGCACTGGTAGTAACTGATGCAAGTTCCATCTTTACCTTCGTCTGTTACACAGTTTTGTATTTTCGGGGTTTCTAAAAACAAGAATACCATAAATCCTATCATCTATTCCACCCTATGTTAAATCATTTATTAAGGTTTTGCTACAAATAATAAAATAGTATATTTACCTCCAGCCTTGTTTTTTAGTGGAGATACTGTAGTTGATGGTATACTCTTATTGAGAATATTTTTAGTCGGGTTGATAGATTTTGACGACCCAAAAATTTTTAAAAGTGCCTCATCCACAGCACTAAGCTGAGAATTCTGGGGAAGCGCAGATACAAACGCTAGTATAGCGAACAGCGCCGTTATTGAGTACATCTAAAAATAAAGATAGACAACTGATTAAAAGAAAAAGTCTATCCTCACCACTGTCTTTAAGCTTGACTACCGCCAAGTTATTTTCACTTTAATATATTTTTTGTCACTTATTATTTGAATATATTACTTTGTTTGATAGCAGCGGTGTTCTTAGTGTGAATGGTCGCAGTTAACTGCATGATGATCTGTTGCTATCAGTACATGCAACCTTTCATGTGAACTCGGGTAAAACCGAAGAGCATATTTTTCTTACGTAAATTATACATATCCTTGTCTTATCTCGGCATTTGTTTACTCTTACAAATTTTTAACAAATTCAAATATTCATTCGACGCAACTGGGTTTTCTTGTATTTATTAATTAATGTTTTTAAATTAAACTACGTTAAATAAAAACTTAACTAAAACTAGTCTGCAAAAATGAATTGCATGAGAAATATATAATAAGATAAAGATGGACTTCCATTACTAAGTCGTCTATCTTTATTTTCAGATATACTCAATAACGTCGCTTTTAGCTATACTAGCGTTTGTATCTTCGCTTTCCCAGAATTCTTAAGTCAGTGCTGTGGATGAGGCAAATTTGAAAATTTTTGGGACCCCAAAATCCAACAATCAGACTAAAAATATTTCCGACAAGTGTAAACCCTCAACTATAGCACCACCAATAAAAAATAAAGCTGAAGGTATACTCTGTTTCATTGTTTAAGCAAATTCTGAATATATTTTTCATTATGAAGTGGAGAATTGATATTTTTATGATATAATTTTTTCGAAACCACAGATACACAAAACTGAGATGGTAAAGATGGTACAAATTTTAGATACTTTATAACCTGGATTAACCTATAGACTACTCTTTAACCCTGAAACCATCAGACTTCCTGCAGAATAATAACAAAACATGTTTACTGTCGTAGGCGTCTGAATATTTTTATTATTTAACAACAATATAACCCACCCGGGCGAAGCAGATGTGGGTCGACTAGTTATTACTAAATTTAAAAATATAATTATAACGTTTTATCTTTAATTTATACGTCAAATTTATTTCAAGAAATTCAGTAGATTGTTTATCTGTGAGTTGTTAAACCAGGCACCTATTAAAATTACAAAACCTGCTCTGCTTGGGGATGCTTAGTCGGTTTGGAGAGAAAGGTGACTGCGGAGAAGCCTTACCGGATATCGGGTAATAAATTAATATAATATCACGGCGTCGCTCAGGGAAGCATGTTCACGGTAGAGTCCGCAAACGTTTCCGAGACATCCTACCATAGGCGCTGGCATACTGGTTGTTGAAGAAATGTCTTTACCCCCAAGTCCCACATACCCATACGCCAATGGTAATATATTCTTGGCTTTCTGGGATGTAGTGCCTTTCTTGGAGAAAATCCTTAAATAGACATTCCACTACCTACAAAACCTGATTAAAAAAATTCAAATTGATGCCGAAATAATCTGTATTCTTAATTTACCAATAAAACGACCATGGAGCAGGCCTTCCGGGGAAGAATACAGCTTCAGCTAACTTACAAATGGCTTTTTCACAGAAATGGTAAATTTGTCCTAGAGAAAAAATTTTTGGAGTTCGTTGTTAAATAGAGTTTATACTTTCCAGGTTGAACTTCCAGCGGTAGAACGTCGCGATCGCGAATGCCAACGCTAGAGGTGTTAACGGAAAGGATACTTCTAAGTGAGATGGAGGATCACCACTTGTTTGTCTTATTGAGGTAATTATTTTTTTAAACTTAAAATCAATGGGATATGTGAGTTAATTGTTGAATGTCAAAGAATAAACTAGATATCTTCGCTATAAAGCGGTCTATATCCATGAGGGACTTGAGTAAAAATAAGTATCGAAGATTCGTTGGAGTTAAGAGAGAAAAAGAAACCCAGGAAGAAGAAGAACATCTTGGCTTAAAAATTTGCGCCCATGGTACAAAAAGAGCACATTTCCCTGTTTAAAGCTGCTGTGTCGAGGGTCCAAATTACCATAATGGTCGCGAACCTTCAATAGAAGAGGTACCTAAAGAAGAAATTGTTAGATATAGTTTTTGGTCTTAAACTTTGTACAAATTATTTGTTAATTAGATATAAGAAAGTTGGGAATTTATTCACTAATAAACAAATGGGAAGAGTGAAAAAAGTTCTTCAGATTCTCAAATTTCTGCACGTCAGTCTCATTTTATCCCTATTTTTTTAGACAACCTAAATTTCAGCTCTTCTGGGTCCAAATATTTTCTCTTTTCTGTGTATGTAAATGATTACTTCTTTTTCCAGAACGAAACCGACTGTTACATGCAAATTGGTATTGTAGCTTGGGGAATCAGTTGTGGGAAAGATGGTACCTCTGGAGCCTTCGTCGACGTGTCCAACGCTACTACGCTCGTGGATAAAGTTATTGGAAAGCGATATGATTCTAAAGTTTATACACATTAAGTTTAGAACCCGCTATGGGTTTCATAAGACGTCACGTTTAACTCATATTAATTTAAGTTGAGGGGTTCTAATCAGTTGGTCTAAATAGTAATTACTTGTTATGGATATAAGATATAGAATTGAATTTGAGTTAAGAGGCCCAATATATGTACATATACTCTTAAGACTTCTAATGACTTGCAACATATATTAATTGAATGAAAAAAAAATATTTGTGCATTAGAGATCGCTTTAAGATATAATAACCCCATGAGGGACATCTTAATTCCATTATTCATCATGACATTTGACTTTGTCAACAATTAAACCCAAGAGTGGTCTATATCAGTAATAACATTTGTGTGTAGATGGGTTTTTTATTAGTATAAAAATATTTTACGAGGTCTCTCTTACTCCTTAACCTCAAGCTCAAACACAAGGGGTTGTTTTAGTTTTACGTATAAACAAAAAATTTAATGTCAATGTTTTGTAAACGGATTTTATTAATAATCAAAAAAATGTTTAGACATTCACTTTAAATAAATAATAGTGTTGTAATTTATTATTTTTTTACACTGCGTGCAATTTGTACTGGAATGGATTGTAGTGCAATGCAATGGAATGGTATTGCCTAGGACTTAATGTAACATAAAGATAATGAAATGGAATGTAGTGTAAGTAAGTCTATTGACGCAACTCTTCGTAATGTTTTTGTAGGTCATGTTGCATCCGATAGACGACGCCATCTTAGGATTTCGAAAGTTTGTAACCATCTTTTCTGTTGGAAATATAATTTAATGACATTAAATGGAATGCAATGCAATGGAATACAATTAAATTCACCTTATATTGCAGAATGTAATACTATGGGGCAATGTAAGGCAATTGAATAAGGGCCGTTCAAGTATTAAGTATGCACATATTTTGCAATCAACAATCCCCCCTCCTCCCGCTTCCATGTCATCAAAAGTGCGCAAAGCTCTAACCCCTCCCCAGGGGGGAATGCTTGCATATACATAGATGTATGCATTATTCTCCCTGATTCTTAGCGATATATGCCTTAAATTAATCTCCATCCATCCCTGTTGTCAAAAAATAAGCAAAATGACCGCCCTCCCCTTCCCCTTTAATATTTACGTAATACTTGAACGGCTCCATATAACGGAATGGAATACTTTTTAGTAATAACAACATATTCTATTTAGATTAGACAGGAGATTGACATTTAATCCAATTGAAAACAATGTAGTGTAATTTAGTTTAATGACACAATACTTCAACATGTTTATCTGTATCGTATAAGCATCTAATAGATGGCGTTGGTGGCATTGAAGAAATACAACGTAATGAACCCATCTCTTCTTCTACGATTTCCTGGGATGGAATGGCTGGAATGCGATAACATTTGGTAAAGTTAGGAAGTAACTAGATAAAATGAAGTTCTGGAAACAACCGTATAAAATAAAGAAACAATTACATACGTACGTATTTTATTTCTATTATTCCCTAAACATTCAGGAGTTTCGTATAGGATGAATTGAAATTAATTATGTAGCAAGGTCGACTAATGGCCGAGTCAAAATTAATGCTGATAGAGTAATCATTCGCAAAGTTTTAATGTATTTTGTTTCCTCATATTTCACTTTACTAACCGTCTGTTATTAAATTGGTGCTTAGTTATATTGTTAATGGCATTTTTATATTAGTGCCCTCGTTTTACCTAAGTATTAATTTAATAACTGTTTGGCCATCTTTTAATGTTATAGTCCATTTTTAATAACAGTAGTAATATTACTCTAAGTCTTATTAAAAACAGTTTTCCTTGTGATTCATTGCTGTTGATTTTAAAAATTGTATCTCCCAAAACTAGATATTCAAATGGGATTCAATTTAAATGTAATTGAATACACTATTATTCCCAAGCTAATCGTCTGAGAGTTTCATATTCATAGTTTGCATACAACAGTACGCGTTCGAGCAATAAATTACTATATGAACCAAGTTCAAACCATACTGCAAATAGAAAAGAGTAATGTAGATATTACCGACTAGGTAGGCAGTGATGGCCCATTGGTTGAGACTTCAAGTCTTACTCGGGAGGTCCGAGGTTCGACCCTAGGCACACACCTCTGACTCATGTAGATAGATAAATAGATAGATAGATAGACATTTATTTCCAAAAAAACACACTGTATGAAACATAGAACATAGAACATAGAACCTACAAGTTAATTAATTAGTACACCAGTGTGTAATTCTGAGAAAAAGGAGACGGCTCAGCATTTTAGCTGCTGTCAAGTCAAAAGACTTAAACACCAGCCACTGATATTCTGCCGGCTCCCGCGAGTGAGACGTGCGAGTGTGTGGTAATATCATTTAAAGATAAATTAGATGAAGGTGTTAATAAATAAGTTTAAGTGGTTGAATCAATAAAAGTAATAATATAAATAATAAATAAAATTTAAACAAGAATTAAAAAATACTCTGTTTGTACATGGAAACTTAAGCTATCGTGGAGTGTTTATTTGTAGTGTAAGAATAACTTGCTTTAAGTTTTTTTTAAAGGACGAGACTGACTTGACGATGCGTAGTGGCGGAGGCAAATTATTCCAGCATTTTGTAGCCAGATAGCGAAAGCTTCCTCGAAAAGCTGCAGAAGCATGACGGGGACAAGACAAAGGAAAATGTGCAGACCTAGAGTAAATGGAAGTGCGCCAGTTAAGTTTTTCAAATAGGTATCCAGGAGATTTTGTTTTTACCACTCCAAATAACATGGTGGCAAAGTGAAGGTCGATACGAGATTTCATATTCAGTATCTTGGCAGCATCAAGGTAAGGTTTAATATGAGTGCGTGGTGGAATGTTAAAAAATATATCTAGCACAAGCGTTTTGGACACGCTGAAGAAGTCGTGTTGAGTATGTGTGTTTTAAGCAATTAAATATCACTTGCTTTAACGGTGAAGGAAAACATCGTGAGGAAACCTGCACTACAGAGAGTTCCCAAAAAATTCTCAAAGGTGTGTGACGTCTGCCAACCCGCACTGGGCCAGCGTGGTGGACTGTGGCCTAATACCCTCCTCATTCTGAGGAAGAGACCCGGCTCAGCAGTGGGCCATTGAAGGGTCGTGATGATGATACCGACTATTCGATTGAATTTTTACATCAATGAAAATAAAAAAATACAGTTTTGTGATTATATTTTCAATAGTTTAATTCTGTTGAAGCCTATTTTTATTTATTGCACGTTGGCATAGATAAAGTTTTGTCGGTCTTTGTCGACTTTTTTTTAAATAATAGAAAAAGATAATTAGCAGTTTGGATTGTAAACTACTAAACAAACTCTTAACCACTCCAACTGAGCTAAATGCTTGTGTTAGGTACATGCAATGGGATATAATTGTACAATTTTTAAAAGGGGTCGTTCAGGGGTGTTGAGTGTGAGGTGTACTGGTGTATGTGGAGGTGGTGGTGGTGATGGTGGTGCTGGAGGTGAAGAGGTGAGAGATACCGAGCCCTGGCAGATGGCCTGCAGAGTTCGGCAGGCTGCCCGGGCAAGTAGGACGCAAGTTGGTCACAGGAGCTAGTAGGTCACAGAGTGGCGGCCGAGACAGCTAGGTCGAAGCGTGGACTCTGGTGCAAGACGGTCGCAGACAGGTCGAAGATGTCGCAGGCTGACTTCCGAGGCCGGTAGTAGTTGAATGCAACCCCCAGTGATGTTCTGTTGCAGGAGCAGGCTGCGTGGTGCTTCTTCTCTCTCGGCAGCGTTGGATTTCAGTGGCCAGAGTAATTGTATAAATATTTGCGAAGTAGAAGTAGAAGGGCCAAAAAGGGACCTGGGTGCAAGGTCCAGGAATCAGCTGGACCCCTGGGCAGATCTTTATAATTTAGTTCCTCCTTATTCGGAGGTGACTATTGCTGTCGCTAAATTTAAAATGAAGACTTAGCGTTCAGTATTTGAAAATCCGCTGTTTTATTTTTAAACGTGAAAGAAAAAAGGTAAACATATTAAAAATTGTGTTCCGTGAGTTAAATATTAAGAAAATATATTGTAAAAGAGAGGACAAACCAATTAAAGTGTGATAGATACGCGGACATGCAGTTTTAGTGAGCGATTTATGGATAGTTGACAAAAATGGGTATGTACAATGATTTGTTTATTTTTAAATAAAATAGGGAGGGATCAGTGAGAATTCACTACAATACTACCATATAAAGAAATTAAAGTCGTGTTTTTAATTCATTTTTATTATGAAGTTAATCAGATCTCAAGCATCTGTCAGAGCAGCGTTTAAGGCAATCAGGATCATTGCGGCAATGAGCTCTGCAGCTTGCCTGGCATCTGGTGACCGTGCGAACATTCGTACGAGATAGCCGCTCATCGAACATTATGCTGAAAAGTCATAGATTATATTAGATACAATGAATTGACTTCTTTTTTTACACCGTTTAACGAATCAGCAATAAAAAAGAGGATAATGTAGTTCCTCTCACCCACTCTTTAAACATTGTCTACTACTGGTCTTAAGTAAAGGATTTCTTCATAATATTACACCTACGAGCAGACGGACCACTCTATGATGCCTTGAAACCTTGAAGATAGATTGGAGAGGGGAATGAAGAGAGAAAAGTAGTTTCAGCTGACCCAGAATCTAATATATCCGCAGCATTAATGGGATGAGAGAAGCATGCTTCGCATGCTGGTGGTCGCAAACCAAGGGGAGCTGGGCTACTCGCCTCTTACGAGATGGTCTCCCAGCGGCAGAGGATGAAAGTATTCTAACCCGTCCCCTCACGGGAAAAAGTCTCTTTGTCTCATTTACAACAAAATATCTATCAATTTTTTAGGGATTTGCCAAGATTACCAAATTAGCTAAGTATACTAAAAACGCTAAAACCTGTTATAGTTTTCAAATCATCGCTGGACATGCAATGGTTACTAATGCTGAAAAAGTGAGGAATCTAGGTTTGATTGGACTAAATTCCTAGCGATTGTAGGCTGGAATCCTTGTAGTGTTCAGATTTCATTTATCATATTTCCCTGTCCTTTGATGTCTTATGTAATCTTTTCTTCATTTTTTTTTCTTTTTTTAATAAAAATATGCTTATGTCGTTTCCTTAAATTACATAGATTAACATGGTTAATACCACCTAGTAAGTATGAAAATACCCGTGTCACACGCATTACCTGTCAATAAACGGTACTGAAGTGCAAGTAGCAGCATCACAGTGCAACACTGGTGGTGCCACCGCTGCCATCAATGACCCATCCTCTCCAACAACGTACGGTATATGATCTATATACACATTGTCAAATAGACACATACGTTTCATATATTCTTCAGAGTGCGTGAACATTGTTGGTGGTATACCTGAAGGTAGAAGAATTTCAAATAGACTTTTTACAAATACTTTTGACACGTCAAAATTGCTCAGTCAGTCAGTTTGTCTGAAGCTACCACCAGCTCAGAAAGCAGTTTCCTGATGAGAAGAACTGGCAAGAAACTCAACAGTTGCTCTTTTCAAAATGCCATTGTTTACATCAGTCTGTGTTACAAAGGTATTATCATTCAGCTGAACATCAACGTCATTTTGAATCCAAGCTTTGTCATCATTCAAGTGATCTTGTACAGAGTAGTAAGCTTTATTTACTAAACACTTTTTTATTAGAGTTTTAAATCGCTGAAGTGGCAAATCTAATATAGGCTGTGGAATCTTATTATAGATGCAAACACCAAGCCCCATGAAGCTATTACTCACTTTGTGGAGACGATAGTATGGCGTTACAAGTTTATTTTTATTATAAAGTTATTTTTATTCTAGTGTATATTTGTGGCCTAACATCAAACACTAAATTAATCAGTACTGTAGAAATATTATAATCTAAGCTATAGATACTCTTAAGATACAATATTATTGAGATCGTTCAAGATAATTTACTTCTACATATGTCTAAACAAAACTAGACTTAATAATAGTATCTATTTTAATACTTACTATTTTTTGGTCTACATAACTTCTATTGGTACATAAAGAATATGTCATAAAGTAGTAAAGGTTATGTTTTATCTATACTTTTTTTTTCAAAAATGTGAAAAAAAGACATTATATGTACATAGTTTGAAGGCTAGTATTATTGCAGGTATATTTATATCTGAGACAGTAAGAATATTCCAGACACACAACATGACCTTATTCGGTTATTAGATGAATCCTAAGGAAATCTTACCAACAGCATAATATCTAGTGTTACACATGTGTTCCTGTATCAACTCTGAGCGGTTGCTGAACCAGCCGACCAACCACTTCAGATCCTCAAACTTGGTGATCTCATCGTTGATCACCTTACGAGTTAACCTCAAGTATTCCACATCAGCCTCTATCACCGATTCGTCTTTATCTTCACCGTAACTGAAAAAAATTAATAAAGATATGATTGCATTAGGAAACATACTGATATATAAAGTTCTTTAATCAGTTGAAAAGATCTTAACTAACTTTCTTGAGCGTATGCCAGTAGGAACATATGCTTTTATTGGGAAACATACTGATTTACGTTCTACGATCAGTGGAAGAAATTAAAAGTAACTCTCATAAGCATGCACATGCTGACGTCATTATCATTTGCTTGGGTAAGGAAACGTACTGATATATAAAGTTCTATGATCAGTGTAAAGATCAATACTAACGTTCAAACGTATTATGTTTGTATCAGGAAATAAACAATGACTTTACCATCGGTAGAAGAGATGTAAATCGTTTTTTATTTGTAGGAAACCTACTGATTTTTTTTATTTATTGGTGAAATAAAAACTACATTTAGTCGCATTTCCTAATATTAGGAAACACACTGATGTCCACTTAAATTCACAATAGTTTTAAGATTCCGGGTAATTTCAATGTACATATTTACATACTTCCGATACTGCATTTTGAGGATTGCTTCCGACATATGGATGCGGAAGATCACTCCAGGTCGTAGATGCGCTTGATATAAATCTTTAGGCATTTCAACAAAGGAAGTCTCGTACTCCTGAAAAATCAACAAACTACAAGTTCTACCACAACCCACCCCAATTCCACCCTCTTACAATTTACCATTCAGGTTTGATTTAATGGCAAACTTTTAAAGCCTTTTTTCGCGATGAAACCTAGTCTATGTCCTTAGCCAAGCTTTAGTCTATCTCTGTACCAAATTCATCAAAATCGATTCAGTGTTTTAAGTGTGAAAGAGTATCAAATAGAAAAATATAATTAATAAATATTTCAATCCCTTAAGCCCCCTTTTCGTTATAAAAGCCTTGGTCTATGTCTATGAAAAATTTCATTAAAATAGGTTTAGTGGTTTCAGTATAAAAGAGGATCAGACAGACAAAGAGACTTAACTTCGTATTTATAATAAATTAGGACTGTTGTAAATTCGAAAGTAACTCTTATGAAACGCAGGAAACAAACGAAACTGCGATTTAATATACTACTTACGCCATCTATTGACGGATACATGGTCTGTCCTGACAGTTATGCAATCACGCTTAAATCTTTCAACAGATTTTGGTGAAATTTGGTACAGATATAAATTAGAGCATGGGAAATGACATGGGCTATGTTTTATCGCGAAGTAAACAAATGAGTGCGCGCACGCCATCTAGGGACGTGAGAATGAAGTGTATGTCGAGCTGTGTGGCCGTTATGTCTATGGTCATATGTCGACTAGTATATTATATTCTTAACATTACCTTGATAGGCGGATCATATAATTCGTGTAAGTTTGTTTTATCTTTCTTGCTCTTTTTGGTTTTCTTTATACTTCCTCTACCTTGTTGAGTGTCTGATAGATCAAGGCCGGCGCGTCTGGCTATTGGGACTTCTGTGCTTATGTTCTTAAGCTGTAATGAGGGTAGTACCGTAAATTACATTAAAATTATGATTATTTAATTTATTATCAATTATTTTACCTGATCAGGAGCTATTGTAGTGCGAGACTTGTTTCGACGTCTACTGCCATGGCCACGACGACGCTGTACAAAAATATCAGCGTTCAGATCTTTGTTAACTTTATTAAATTATTTAAAGGCAAGTATTGATTATTATCTTGCCAATACTGGTCTATGACCCCCCCTATGGTCATATTAGTGGGTAGCGGAAACGAGGCGGTATTTTGTATTATGGACTTTGAAGGAGAGTGTTTGCATATACATAATTGAAAGGCCTTATAATCTTGCTCTGGAGTCGCAAGCTCCAAGTATTGTTCAGAGATAGCGCCATCATATCAATTATATTACGTACCAATCATAATTTTTAATTGGTTTAAGTACCAATAATAATTGAAGCGTCAGTAGCAGTAACAATCTACCACTAGATGGCGTTAGTTATTCTTTAAAACAATTTCATTTTTTCTATATACATAGTTAAAAATAAAAAAAAAACGTTTTTTTATATCATTTTTTTATTTAGTTTTTATTCTTTTTTAATTTTAATAAAGCCTCAACCATCGTTAGGCTCTTGCCGAAAAATCATCGGACATTCAACTCATGCTAATAAGAAGTGTATAATACGTTACTATAGCACACTGTATGAGCAGCATGACACTAGCTCTCGACCCGCGACTCTCACTCCAACTGCCATCTGCCCTGACATATCAATGAGTAAGAGACAGTGTGGGTAGATTGTAAAATAATAGTTTTTATAGTAACAAACGCTGTACTTTACTTCGGTATTATTAAAAAAACACAAACTAAACCAAACTATATATAACTGTTAGCAATGCCGTTTATAAAGCAGTATTGGCGGGTAGATCATTTTATATTATGTCAAGTATACCCACGTGCAGACGATATATAACCTTTAGTGCGATAGATTAGACTCAGTGTCTCTGGTATTTTCGCAGTGTACATGGAAGTTAGTGTTATAGTTTCGTGGTTAAGGTCACCCTTCTTGAGGTCCACGTAAGTTTATTTTATTATCTAATGTAGTTAGCGAGGTCGAGTGGTGGAGGTGAGAGTTAATATATTATGAAAGAGCTCTTTAAACCTGCTCCTGGGTCTTAAGACCCATGTACGTATTGCTGTACAGTAATTAGTATCATATCTCTCTCATAGGCAGCGCTTTGGACTTGCGACCAAGACAACGCTCCCCTTCGAATCCGACCGCCAAGTCTCATAGACGCATTCCGGTCGAACGGCATGAGGACCAGACTTACCCCCTTCCTCTACCATCCTATTAATACTGTGGATCTAGTGGACTCTGGACTCTTGCTCAGGGTCCGCTGAAACCGCAGCATTTTTTCTTCATTCTCCCTCCCCACTCTATCTTCGAGGATGATCTCTTGTTTAGTCGATGTTTATGGGTGATGGTGGCCACTTACCATCAGGTTGACCATAGGCTCGTTTGCACCTTATCTAATACTCGCTCATACTATTTTATACACGGTGTTACTAACAATCCACACGTTTGAATTCGTGATGTTATCTTTAAACAACTTTGCATTCATCAGATGCCGCTAATTAATTCTAATTTGTACCATCTAATTTAAGAAGAAAATTTAAAGAAAAACATCTTTTAGTAATATCAATTTATTACTCTTCAACATCTTTAGGCTCAGTAATAGAATCAACAAAGATAACAGAATTACACTCAGCAGCATCACACTGCAGCATGGGAGGAACTTCAACAGGAGTGACAGAATACTCATCACCAATCACATAAGGATTCCCATCAATCCAGAGAGCATCAAACAAACAGTAAATATGGACTTTGATGGTCATGTAGCTGATGAACTTGTAGATCCTCCCACCACATTCACCAAGATGCTCCTTGATGCTCTTATCCGTTTTGTACATGAGGAGCAGATTGTGGAACTTAGTGATCTCATCCATCACCACTTTTTTAATCAAATTTGTGTAAATGATATCAGCTTCGATATGTCGTTCAGGATCTTCGTACATCCTTTGCTTGATTCTCAAAATGGCGTCGGACATTCTCACGCGGAATATAACTCCAGGATTCATGGTTTCTGGGAGTATTCCTGGTTTTTTGGTGGTTGTGGTGAACTCGAGGATTCTGTCTTTCACTGGTTCTGGATAGAGGTAGTGGTTTGGTCTTTCTCGTACTTTAGGGCCGTTTTGCGAGCTGAATCTTCTCGTGTTCTGTTGAAAATAAGTCTTGTCAGATTCCTCGAATATACACTCACTCACTCATTCACTGTTACTGTTTTTCTTTATCTGCGTTTTCTTTATCTTTTTGAGCTTAATATTTTTTCGAATAAACAACTAGAACGGAGTTGGTATTTGAAGATAACACGTATTAATTATACTTTAAGCAAATTATGCTTTTAGTAGATTGTGCTTAGGATGATTATACTTGTAGCTGATTATGTTTTGGGAAAGTGTACCTTTAGCAAATTATTTTAAGATTGTAACTTTTGCTATAAATGAGATTATAGTATTAGTAGATTGTGCTTTTAGAAGAGTGTACATTTAACAGATTATACTACGAATGACTATACATTTTGCAGATTAGACTACGAATGACTATACATTTAGCAGATAAGACTACGAATGACTATACATTTTGCAGATTAGACTACGAATGACTATACATTTAGCAGATTATACTACGAATGACTATACATTTTGCAGATTAGACTACGAATGACTATACATTTAGCAGATTATACTACGAATGACTATACATTTAGCAGATTAGACTACGAATGATTGTACATTTAGCAGATTAGACTACGAATGACTATACATTTAGCAGATTATACTACGAATGACTATACATTTAGCAGATTATACTACGAATGACTATACATTTAGCAGATTATACTACGAATGACTATACATTTAGCAGATTAGACTACGAATGACTATACATTTAGCAGATTAGACCAAGAATGACTATACATTTAGCGGATTAGACTACGAATGACTATACATTTAGCAGCTTAGACCAAGAATGACTATACATTTAGCAGATTAGACTAAGAATGACTATACATTTAGCAGCTTAGACTACGAATGACTATACATTTAGCAGATTAGACTAAGAATGACTATACATTTAGCAGATTAGACCAAGAATGACTATACATTTAGCGGATTAGACTACGAATGACTATACATTTAGCAGCTTAGACTACGAATGACTATACATTTAGCAGATTAGACTACGAATGACTATACATTTAGCAGATTAGACCAAGAATTACTATATATTCAGCAGATTAGACTACGAATGACTATAAATTTAGCAGCTTAGACTACGAATGACTATACATTTAGCAGATTAGACTAAGAATGACTATACATTTAGCAGATTAGACCAAGAATGACTATATATTCAGCAGATTAGACTACGAATGACTATAAATTTAGCAGCTTAGACTACGAATGACTATACATTTAGCAGATTAGACTAAGAATGACTATACATTTAGCAGATTAGACCAAGAATGACTATATATTCAGCAGATTAGACTACGAATGACTATACATTTAGCAGATTAGGCTACGAATGACTATAAATTTAGCAGCTTAGACTACGAATGACTATACATTTAGCAGATTAGACTAAGAATGACTATACATTTAGCAGATTAGACCAAGAATGACTATATATTCAGCAGATTAGACTACGAATGACTATACATTTAGCAGATTAGACCAAGAATTACTATATATTCAGCAGATTAGACTACGAATGACTATAAATTTAGCAGCTTAGACTACGAATGACTATACATTTAGCAGATTAGACTAAGAATGACTATACATTTAGCAGATTAGACCAAGAATGACTATATATTCAGCAGATTAGACTACGAATGACTATAAATTTAGCAGCTTAGACTACGAATGACTATACATTTAGCAGATTAGACTAAGAATGACTATACATTTAGCAGATTAGACCAAGAATGACTATATATTCAGCAGATTAGACTACGAATGACTATACATTTAGCAGATTAGGCTACGAATGACTATAAATTTAGCAGCTTAGACTACGAATGACTATACATTTAGCAGATTAGACTAAGAATGACTATACATTTAGCAGATTAGACCAAGAATGACTATATATTCAGCAGATTAGACTACGAATGACTATACATTTAGCAGATTAGACCAAGAATTACTATATATTCAGCAGATTAGACTACGAATGACTATAAATTTAGCAGCTTAGACTACGAATGACTATACATTTAGCAGATTAGACTAAGAATGACTATACATTTAGCAGATTAGACCAAGAATGACTATATATTCAGCAGATTAGACTACGAATGACTATAAATTTAGCAGCTTAGACTACGAATGACTATACATTTAGCAGATTAGACTAAGAATGACTATACATTTAGCAGATTAGACCAAGAATGACTATATATTCAGCAGATTAGACTACGAATGACTATACATTTAGCAGATTAGGCTACGAATGACTATAAATTTAGCAGCTTAGACTACGAATGACTATACATTTAGCAGATTAGACTAAGAATGACTATACATTTAGCAGATTAGACCAAGAATGACTATATATTCAGCAGATTAGACTACGAATGACTATACATTTAGCAGATTAGACTACGAATAACTATACATTTAGCAGATTAGACTAAGAATGACTATACATTTAGCAGCTTAGACTACGAATGACTATACATTTAGCAGATTAGACTAAGAATGACTATACATTTAGCAGATTAGACCAAGAATGACTATACATTTAGCGGATTAGACTACGAATGACTATACATTTAGCAGCTTAGACTACGAATGACTATACATTTAGCAGATTAGACTTCGAATGACTGTACATTTAACAGATTAGACTAAGAAGACTATAGATTTAGCAGATTAGACTACGAATGACTATACATTTAGCAGATTAGACTAAGAATGACTATACATTTAGTAGATTAGACTACGAATGACTATACATTTAGCAGATTAGACTACGAATGACTATACATTTAGCAGATTTGACTACGAATGACTGTACATTTAACAGATTAGACTAAGAATGACTATAGATTTAGCAGATTAGACTACGAATGACTATACATTTAGCAGATTAGACTACGAATGACTATACATTTAGCAGATTAGACTAAGAATGACTATACATTTAGTAGATTAGACTACGAATAACTATACATTTAGCAGATTAGACTACGAATGACTATACATTTAGCAGATTAGACTACGAATGACTATACATTTAGCAGATTAGACTACGAATGACTATACATTTAGCAGATTAGACTACGAATGACTATACATTTAGCAGATTAGACTACGAATGACTATACATTTAGCAGATTAGACTACGAATGACTATACATTTAGCAGTTTATGTTTAAAATTATTGTACTTTTACCAGATTATGATTAGATTGATTATACTTTTAGCTGATTACGCTTTTAGGAGATTATACTTTTAGTTGACTTCTTTTTTAAATAATTTTACTAGATGATTATACTTCTGGCGATGAAATTAACAAAATTTACGTGTACGTATTTCAATGATCATTATCTCCTCACCTTAGCTCGCCTTTTCACCCGATTACTTTCATCACCATCATCAGCAATGTTGGCATCGAATTTGGAGAAGTCAAATGGTGACCATGGATCTTCAGTTGTTGATGATTCTAAATCATTCTGGAAAATATAATATTTATTTTAGATATTACACAGTGCTACCGATGTGGGTCACGGTAATCAGTGACCATCATATCATCATCATAAGATTTGTAACTCCTCATGGAAAGCATATGAAACATACTTTAAAATTATCTACTTACTTCAAAGTTATAGTCTTACTTCAAACTTACTTTAAAGTGACAGGCTTGCTCATACTTTCAGTACTTTCAACAGTTTTATTGTTACTTTTAGAGACTTACCTCAAACTCCCTTTGATATTGCAAGAAATCCGTCTTATTACAAAGTAACTTATTTCAAAGTGACGTATCTCAAACTTTATCTGTAGGTTACTTATATAGCCTTATAAACTTGTTTTATTCTTACATACTTACGGACTTACTTGGATGTTACAATATTATATTTATACTTTACAGACAGATAAAAACTTACTTTCACATGAGGATTCTTCTTCGGCATCATCAAAGACACTGGTTGCTCATAAATATCATCTTTTACCTAAAAATAATATATAAAATTAAGACAACAGTTCTATTTTATTCTTCTCTTTTTATTATTACCAAAACAAGCGTAGCAAATCGACCCGCGTGACTTTAGCTTTTTTGTTCCATTCTATCCTTCTATCCCACAATTTTTTTTGAGATAAAAAGTACCTTATACGTAAATCCATCTTATACATTATCCGTATACCACATATCATTCAAATGAGTTCAGCCGTTTGAACGTTATGCGTGCAATTCTACGATTATACATAGAGAGAGAAATATATAAGCTTCGCAGCCATTTTGTTCATACTTTTGTTTTTACCCATGTAGTTTAGAAAACGATTCCCCATTACCGCTGGGAGAGCATCTCTTACGAGATGCTGTAACCTGTTTGCGGAATGGTTTGTGACCTTCCCCCTCCCATCTCATTATAACTGCGGTTCCAGTGGCCTCTGGGTTTTCACTCAGGGTCCGCTGAAACCGTAGCATTCGTTTCTTCATTCTTTCCCTCACTCTATCTTTGAGGCACCAATGAATCGGCAATATAATAGACAATCTCTTTTGTTATCGATGTCCATGAGAATAGGTGACATAAAAAATCTATCCAAAAAAACTTCTGATTAACTTACATTTGGATAATTGAAATCGAAACTGACGGAAGTGCCGAAGTTTAATAACAACGCCACCTAGAAAAAAAGTATTAAAAATTAAACAAAATTAAAAAAACACACCAATAATAAATTAATGAAACAGTTTTACTTTACTATCTTTTAAGAGTTTCGATCTTACATCAAACTTTCAAACTTACTTTAAAGTTACAGAATCATTTCAAATTTACGGACTTACTCCAAACTTTACAGTCACTTCAAAAGTACAGAATCATTTCAAATTTACGGACTTACTCCAAACTTTACAGAGTCACTTCAAAGTTACAGAATCATTTCAAATTTACGGACTTACTCCAAACTTTACAGAGTCACTTCAAAGTTACAGAATCATTTCAAATTTACGGACTTACTCCAAACTTTACAGAGTCACTTCAAAGTTACAGAATCATTTCAAATTTACGGACTTACTCCAAACTTTACAGTCACTTCAAAAGTACAGAATCATTTCAAATTTACGGACTTACTCCAAACTTTACAGAGTCACTTCAAAGTTACAGAATCATTTCAAATTTACGGACTTACTCCAAACTTTACAGAGTCACTTCAAAGTTACAGAATCATTTCAAATTTACGGACTTACTCCAAACTTTACAGAGTCACTTCAAAGTTACAGAATCATTTCAAATTTACGGACTTACTCCAAACTTTACAGTCACTTCAAAAGTACAGAATCATTTCAAATTTACGGACTTACTCCAAACTTTACAGAGTCACTTCAAAGTTACAGAATCATTTCAAATTTACGGACTTACTCCAAACTTTACAGTCACTTCAAAGTTACAGAATCATTTCAAATTTACGGACTTACTCCAAACTTTACAGAGTCACTTCAAAGTTACAGAATCATTTCAAATTTACGGACTTACTCCAAACTTTACAGTCACTTCAAAGTTACAGAATCATTTCAAATTTACGGACTTACTCCAAACTTTACAGAGTCACTTCAAAGTTACAGAATTATTTCAAATTTACGGACTTACATCAAACTTACGTACTTACTTCAAAGTTACAGAACTACTTCAAATTTACGGACTTCCATCAAACTTACGTACTTACTTCAAAGTTACAGAACTACTTCAAATTTACGGACTTCCATCAAACTTACGTACTTACTTCAATGTTACAGAACTACTTCAAATTTACGGACTTCCATCAAACTTGCGTACTTACTTCAAAGTTACAGAATCATTACAAATTTACGGACTTACATCAAACTTACGTACTTATTTCAAAGTTACAGAACTACTTCAATGTTACAGACTTAAAGTCTAAAAATTTAATAATAATAATAATAATAAAGCTTTATTAAATTCCATACAGATTTACAATTAATATAACATTTATATTACATTTATTAACAATACATTACGTTTACATTTTTTGTTAATAATTTAGTATTCAATAATTAAATAAATGCATAATGAAATAAAATTTAAATTTAATTACAAATCAAATTATATCTAAGCATGTATGGACCCCCTTCGGGTAAAAGCCTCCTCCAAAGAACTCCATTTATCTTTATTTTTAGCTAGCTTCTGCCATCTTTGTCCTGCCGTTGCAACAATTTCGTCCGCCCATCTAGCAGAGGGTGTCCACTAGCCCTGGTTCCTGCTGGTCCGATCCAATTAATAGCTTTGAACGTCCATCTGTCGTCTTTGTACCTCGCCACATGGCCCGCCCACTTTCATTTTAATTTTTGTGCAAAAGTTAAAGCGTCCACAAATTTTGTTTTATTTTTTATATCCGCAATCTCGACCTTGTCCCTCAGTTTTATACCAAGACAGCTTCTCTCCATTTTTCTTTGCGTGATTTGAATTTTGTTACAACTCTTTTGATCGAATGTCCAGGTTTGGCTACCATACGTAAGATCAAGAGGCAGTATGGCTGAATCCTTTGTTTTACTAAGGTTAATTTCCAGCCCTCTTTGTGTAGGTCATATATCATTTTGTTTAACTGTTGAGAATGTTCCGAAAACAGAATGATGTCGTCGGCGAACCTTAGGTGGCTTAAAAAATCTCCATTCATGTTGATACCCTGCTTAGACCATGGTAGGTTTTTCATGATTTTTTGAAGAACTGCTATGAATAGTTTAGGAGCGATTGGATCACCTTGTCTTACACCTCTGTTTATATTGATCTTTGTACCTGTTCTATCTAATTTGACTCTACTTGAACTATTTTCGTAAATATTTTTTAAGATGCTTATATATTTATTATTAATTTTTGGTTATTCAGCGCCTCCCAAATGCTTTCATGACAAATAGTGTCAAACGCTTTTTTGAAATCAATGAAAGCTATGTATATTGGCCTGCGATATTCCAAATATTTCTCTATTATCTGTTCGACAACTTGGATATGGTCAATAGTGCTATAACCACTTCTAAACCCAGCCTGTTCGATAGGTTGGTGCTTGTCAATTTCTGAGCTTATTCTTTGTAAAAGGCACGAGGCAAACAATTTATATAGGCATGGCATAAGGCTTATAGGACGATAATTCGCAATATCATCAGGGTCTCCTTTTTTATAAAGTAAAATAATTTCAGACTCGGTCCATCTATGCGGTACAACTTCTTCATGTAAGACTTTGTTCAGTAGTAGCGTTATTGGTGTTAATAGTAGAAACCTAGCACATTTAATATAGTCGTTCGTGATTCTGTCAGGTCCTGGGCTTTTTTCTGGCTTCAGCCTCATTATTTTTTTTATAACTTCAATCTCTGTGAACTTTTGGACTGGAACGATATTATTAGCCTGGCTCTGTATATTTCCTATTTCTGTTGTATCTGATCGTCTATACAGCTCTGCATAAAAATTTGTAGCTATACTTACAATTTCTGCACGGGATTTCTTTTTAATAGATCCTGAACGAAGTTCTGGAATCCATTTCGTGGACCTATCTAATTCTTTGTATGCTTTCTTACTGATCTAGATTTTTCTAAATGCCTTTGAACTGTATCTATTCTGTAAGTATCGTAGCACCTTCTTTTTTCTTTATTTGTTAGTTTGTATAGTGTTTTTAATTTTTCTTTGTCATTGTTGCTTAGTTTTATCTTATTTTGTAACGAGCTTCTTTTCTTCATAAGTTTTAGCGCTGTTGTTGAAAGGATTTTATGTCGTTTACTTGTTTTAATGTTTTTCAAACTTTCTAATATAGCTTGCATAATCATGTCGCAGTATTCATTAACATTATATTTTTCGTGCTTTTCTAACAACGCTAGTATACATTTATTTAAATTGGTAATGTAAATGTCTTGTTCTTCTAACGTTTTCAGCTTTACAGAGATATTATTGAGGTTTCGTCTACTCTTTTTTATTGTTTGCAATCTATGATCTGATTCGAAGGAAAATGAAATCAACACTGCGTACTTAGAAATTAATGAAGGTTTTGTGGTCATGATATAGTCAATTTCATTTTTCGTATTTTTATCAGGAGAGATTTAGGTCCATCTATTTTTATTTTTTAGATTAATCATTACGATTTTCAGGTTGTATTGGTGTGCGTACTGAATGAGTTTATCCCCGCGTAAGTTTCTGTGCCCATACCCATACTTTCCAGCAACTGTATCTTCATGCTGTCTAGGTATTCCGATCCGTGCATTAAAGTCTCCCATAGAGATGATACAATTTGTAGTAGACAGGGCTCATGGGCTTTTGCCAGATCTTCGTAAAAAATATCAATATTGTCTTGGGGCGAGCTTTCGGTTGGCGCGTATGCCTGTATTATTGCGAAAAGTAAATTTTCAAATTCTATTTCTAATATACAAACTCTATCTGATATTCCGATGATTTTTTTAATATTTTGTTTGTATTTTTTTTTACGAGAAAGCCTACACCATAAAGGCCTTTAGTTTTTCCTATATAGTACATAATATATTCAACTTCACATAGTCCAAGTATATCATGATTAATATTTTGTAATGCTGCTTTTAGCTCAAGAAGTTTTTCTGCCGATATTAGTGATCTGACATTGAATGTGCCAATATGTAGATAAGATTTTCTTGCTGAAGAAGTTTTCTTTGGAGGGTTTTGGTCGAGCTCTCCCGCGGTGACCAGCCGTATTGGGTCATGATGTGATTGCTATTTTTTGTATGCTTGTTTATTTCCTGGAGTGATATTAGGTGTTTTTTGCTTATTTATATAAGAAAGCACTGATTTTGTCTTATTTCTCTTCGGTTTATTAAAGTTCCTATGATCTCGCGTAGGATGCTGTTGAACAGGAGAGTTGGAGCGAGAACGCTTCTTTCTGTCTTCGTTTTTGTTTTTGTCCGCTTTCTTGTCCTTCTCAATTACGATAAGTTTATCATACTTAATGATTACTTTATTTCCTTTCTCTGCTTCTATTTTTGCCTGGTCTTGTAGCTCGGCTCTTTTTTGAAGTACTTTCCTTGGAAAATTTTGATGTAGTAATTAAACCTGTTTTCAAGTTTCTTTTTATTTTTCAAGGCTAATATCTTCATGCCAAGTGTAGTGAAGGTAATGACTATTGGTCTAACCTTTCCTTACAATTTTCTTTCTCTCCTTTAAATAGAATCGATGTCGTTTGGTATGCAGCTAATTTCCAGCCCCTCGTTGATTATACATAGAATCTTTTCTTGAAGATCAAAGTAGCCTCTTTCAGAATCTTCTACACCAAATAAAAGTATATTTTTCTTTTTCATTTCCTTCTCTATGTAGTCTAACTGTGCCTGTTGATTTTCTATTTTTGACTTTAAAGCGATATTTTCGCTCTGTAATTGATCAAATTTGCTGTTCATATTTTCATTCATTTTGAATATTATATTGTCACTAAGAGATTTTATTTCCTCTTTTTGTTCGAAGATATCGGTTTGTAGCTTCAGTAACAAAGTTTTCCATTTTGTATGGTTGAACTGATCAGTTGTATAATTTCAATAATTGAGACTAGATGTCGCACTTCTCTTAGTTCAGTACAGACGACTGGGTTGTTTTGTTAGCGTTCAATTAAAAATATTGGATATATTAATAATTTTTTCTTTTAAAGTGGTGGATTTGTTTCATTTAATTTTTATAGTAAAAAGCATTCAATTCCATTTACTGTGGGATTCCAATTCGTTTTTTAATTTCAGTTATGATACCCTCTATCGGCTAATAATAAAATATTACTAGGCTCGTAATAAAAATTCACGCTACTCCTCAATAGATTGCGTACTAACAAACTAAACAGTTTAAAAAGTATATAATTCTCATTCAAAAGTATGGTTTAAACAATAATCCGTTATTCGTCGTATTTCATTTTATACTGCAAATTGCTTGAAGATAACTTTCGTACATTTGTCTTTGTTTGTTAATTTATAAATATTCGCACTTTTCTTAATGAAATTTCCACTTTAACTATTTTTAAAACACTGAGCAGCACTGACTTGATCTTGACACAAGTCAGTCTAAAAATTTTAATAATATTTCTAATTACTAAATAGATTTTGATTGTCAGTTCAATTAAACATTGTAGTGTATCAATGGCCATATCTTTTTGATTAAAATATTTATGGCAACACCACATAGCCGATGTTACCCGGAAAGGATGTAGCTTTCTATCGGTGAAAGAATTATCATAATAGGTTCAGTAGTTTTTGACACAAAAATACAAACAATCAAATCTTTCCACTTTAATAGTGTGGATGTGGAAGGGAAAGTAAGGGCAAAAAGTTACTTACTATTAAAAAGTGTAACATTTTAAACAACCAAACACTTTCTGGTTTTAAATTTAAAACCATTTACAACTTCGTTAGAAGAAATCAATAAAAAGCAGTTCATTAAAAATAATTGCAATTAAAAGAAAACTAGTGTTTGTTCCAGAAATTTCTCTTTAAATAAACATTATTTGAAGCGTCAGTAGCTCAGTGGTTCTGGCGTTTGATTCACGATCAACAAGTCGTGGGTTCAAATCCCAAAAAAAAAAAAAAAAAAAAAAAATTAGCCTACAGAAGATTGTCTCGAGACATATTTAATATTTTCATGATGTAGTCATACTAACTATGCACTCCCGTTTTACCCCCCTAAGGGATTCCATTCAAAAAAATATTTTACCTCTATTTCATGACTTCCAATGAAGAACCTTCATACTGAATTTCATTTGATTCACTTTCATAAAGTTTCATACTAAATTTGCACCCCCGTTTTACCCCCTTAGGGGGTGAATTTTCAAAAATCCTTTCTTAGTGCTCCCCTTCGTTATATAAGGAACCTCTGTGCAAAATTTCAAGTTTCTTATAGATTAGGCCCTGCGTTCACTTGTCAGTCAGTCAGCATCTCCTTTTATATATATAGAATATAATTAAGAAGCCGGCCAAGTGCGAGTGGGACTCGGAAACGAAGGGTTCTGTATTAAATCACGTTTGTTGTATGGGAGCCCCCCCTTAAATATTTCTTCTGTTTTTAATGTTTGTTGTTATAGGGGCAACAGAAATTCATCATTTGTAAAAAATTCAACTGTCTAGCTATCACGGTACAGAGATACAGCCTGGTGACAGACAGACGGACGGACGGACAGCGGAATATTACTAATAAGGTCCCGTTTTTATCTTTTTAGTACGGAACCCTACAAAGGACAAATTATATATAAACTAGTCAACCTACATTTTACCATTAATGTTAGTTTATATGACGAACTACCATACAAATTTGTACCCCCCATTTCAACCCCTTTAAGCCTTTTTTCGGAGTTAAAAGTATCTCTATATCATTTGTCAAGCTCTAGTCTATATCTGTACGAAATTTTATCAAAATCGGAGCAGTAGTTCTTGAGTTATAAATAGTGTAACGTGTATCAATTATTTATTTATGACGAATTACCATACAAACTTTTATCCCCCCTTTTTTTTAACGGTGGAAAATGCCTTTACGCATCCCCTCCGTGGGATGAAGGGGTATGTGGGGCTCACAGCGAGTGCTGTACTACCCACTAAAAGCCACCGGATCCACCGCCGTGATGAGGCACGCACCACAGGAACGTTTTCAGCACACAACCATGTTGCCCAGACTGAGACCAACCTGAAGAGCCATGCTCCTCAGTCCCTCTTGGAGAAGCAGCTGTCTTGCTTGCAGACGCTAAAAATTACGCCTGCGCACCCCTAGCCGCTTTCTGCGGCGTGGTACTGCATCCGAATCAGCTTCTCTTTCCCGCTCCGCCAGTTCTTTCTTTGAGACCACAGACTCACAAAACGCGACCACAGCCGCCCACTCTCTCTTACCGGTCAGCATAGTCCCAACCAACTCCGATAGCGACGCAAAGTTACCTACCACCTCTTTGAGCAAGTGCCTCTGTGGTTCCCAAGCCGAACAGCCGAGCCAACAAGCCGAACTCCAGGTGATGTTCACTCAAAGAGACTTGTCGAGTGACTAAAGTGTACTGCGTCAGTCTGGGAATATAAAGGGACTAGACATTGGTAGCAATGCCCCTCCACTAGTGGGGAGAAGTAAATCAACAAAACGGAAATAGGGCGCTGGCATCCGGATTAATCGATAATTTTTTACTCGTTTGAGACTGTTAAAAATCGTTGAATATTAAAAATCGCGACGGAAGTGATAAATAATTTTCTTTATCATTATCCTACCCCCAACTATACCCCGACATATATATTTTAGATTAATATGTGAAATAGCTATAAGTAACCTTAACTGAATTCTAATTCCAGTAACAAACTTTGTTTCATCTCCACGTTAAATTTCAAATTTAATTCAATTTTTTTTTTATTATATAATGGGCTTACTCTTGACCCCAGTCTAGCTCTAGAGCAGAGACAAGGTCACAGAAGAAGCCTGTTCACTCGCGGACTCGGAAATACAGACACCGGCAGGGAATTCCATTCCTTGGCCGTGCGCATTAAAAAAGATGATTTGAAGCGCTTTGTACCTATGAAGGGTACATCAGTCAGGTAGGGATGATAGCCTGCGGTACGTCTGTAAGTCCGATGGAAGAAAGGGGATGGGGGTATGAGCTCGTGCAGCTCCTGGGCACACTCCCCAAAGTAGAAGACTTAATTAAGTCAATTTTGGCACATAATTTTTATTTTCATATAAAAATATTACTTACATTAAATACACTTTGGTCTCCTGCGTAACTTTTTTGGTAGAAAACAGCGTCCTCAGTAATTTTATTATTTTTGTAGAATTTAACACACGCCTACTCCAGTGTTAGCATCCGTTTTAATTTTATATAAATGGTTGTTATATGTCCGTACAATGCTTGAATATTATCTATGGTATATATATTCATTTTATGTTTATGATAAATTGTTTATTGTACAGGAAATGATTTGTCTATGAGTTAGGTCATATTAGTGATGAATTGTCATTGATACTGTTTCCGTTATTTTAGGTTTAGGCTAAGGTAGGATATAAAAAGATGATGCAAGGTGACAGAGTGCAGTATTTCTTTGATTTTTGATGTGATAAGTGCTATTAAAGTTGTTATGTGTGTGCTGGTGTTTTTCTTACGAAATATCTGTGTTAATAGTTCTAGAGCCAACACTAGTTACATAAAGATTTTGAACACTTTTCTTGTTTTTTTAAAAGTTTACGATGACTTATTTACATTTCTTATTCCTAGGAATAAATGCAAAGATTAAATTAATACTTCTAATTTTTTATTTCTGACTAGTGTGTCATGCGGTTTCACCCGCTATATTTTGAATAATTCACACAATATCATTAAAAATTAAAGCCTATGTGTTATCTGAGTATTATTATAAAGTTTCATCAAAATCCATTCAGTAGTTTTTGCGTGAAAGAGTAACAAACATCCACACATCCATACAAACTTTTGCGTTTATAATATTATTACGATAGTAGGACTAGTAGGATATTTTAAATAAAACTATTTTAAATCTGTGTTTTTTATTATTATGTAAAAATACATAAAAATATTTTATTGAAATACTTAATATCCCTCAAGGGGTCGTTTAATAACTGTAAGTACTAGCGTCAAAACCGTTTTCCATGACTTTTTCGTCGATCCATTCTCGTAGTGTTGCCACATCAACGTAGACTCCAGGCATACCGCTATCTCCACACCCAATACCCCAAGCCACTATCCCACTTTGCATATAACGATCGGCTTCGTTCTAGAAAGAAATATAGTAAATTTATATATATATATATATGTCGGAGCATAGTAAAAGATTATCGATTAATCGAATCGTTATCGTTGTCTATGGCGTTGGAGTGGGGTAGTAGTCACTTCCGTTATTTTGACAGTCTCTACCCTCGACCCTTTATATGCGATCGACAGTCTAACTGAAGTCTTAGTCGTGCGCGGTCTCTCATGAAGTGAACATCATCTAAGTAGTGATAGTGATAGTGTCAAGTGCAGTGTAGTGTGGAAGTGCTGTCCAACTAAGGTCACGTAAGTCCTTACAATGTAATTGCCACGTGGTTAAGTAAACACAATGTTAGGTTAGGTTAGCCTTAGGTTAGGTTAGCCTTGTGTTAGATTCGGTTTATGTGCGTTTAACCTTGGGTTTAAACAGAGAGCCTGAGCATATATATATATGTGTGTGTCGGAGAAATAGTTATAATGGTGGTAACTTAATTTATTTGAATAGCAACACTGTAATGTCAAAGATTAATAGAAAGTACAGTGTTAGATCCAGTGTCAGTGACAGATGGTTGATTGTCGATGGCACGACTTTGACAGTTTATGTCAGTCTGTTGCAAGTTAAATACTATGCTTTCTCAATTCGACTTCCAAAGTAATTGTATTAACTGCATTTTATATATTATGACGAACTCCAAAAGACTTAAAAGGACATCGCTCGACAACTTTAACCTCATTAAGCCTATGTCCTTTTCCAAGCTGTAGTCTATCTCTTTACGAAATTTCATAACAGACAGGCAAAGAGACACTTTAGCACTTGTAAGATTAAGTTGGTGTGTCAATTTACCTGTGAGGAGACGGATTAGTATACAATTCCCCTCTGCCGCTGGGAGAGCATCTCGTAAGAAGCGATTAACCCAGCACCCCTTGGTGATAGGGGATCTCTTCTCCAATTGGTATGCGATCATCAGCTGCTTTAATAGGACACTTACATTAATAGGACAAACGAGTGGTGATCCTCCATCTCCCTTACACGTATCCTTGCCGTTAACACCTCCAGCACACATGAAGGACGAGTGTAACCGGAAGTAGCGTCCTAATCGTGTTGTGCGCAACTTGGATTGGCATTGACTATGTTCTACCACCGGAAGTTCCACCTGCACAAGTATTCGAAATTTGAAATTCATTGGGTCTCACTAGGCTACTATAAGTATCCTTTGGTTCGTCCCAAATGGGAGTCTCGAAGGGAATCTTTTAGTCGTGTTCGACCCAGGAGAAGGGACTTTTGTTTTATTTAAAAGTTGACAGTAAAATTTTTAATGCTAAAATGTGGTAAGAGAGGGGTGTATATGTAGCCGTTTATTATAGAGGAGGAGGCATTACCTTTTTTAAAATTACTTGGTAGATTCCATTTTTATCATATTTATCCTTGCCCCAACCTGACGCATAGCACTGGGTACCACCAGCGACGACCTCACGGGGTGGGGGTAAGCACGCGATTCCCACGTTAGGTGCTGACTCAACAGGAGTTAATAAGAAGAGAAGAGCGACATCATTGAATAGATTTCCTGTAACACCACAAATTTAGTGTTATAGTGATAAAGTCTTTCAAATAGAGTAAGAGAGGATATCCTTTTTTGTAGTTTTAGTTAGAAACTGTACCAGCATTTATTTGATACTTGAAAGTACTAACTAACTCCTGGAACTGCCTAAAATTTCGTGATAGTTCGGAAAATGTATTTAATTTCAATGCGATAAGTTTCAAGGCAAATGATTATCAAGGTCGTAGTTCAAGACCAAGCAATGATAACTATCATTTATATATAATTTGTACATATTATTACTTTTGAGATGGTATAATGAAATAATTATTAATCATATTGATAAACTCAACCATATATTATATTTAATTTACTGACCCTTATTAAATTCTTCGTGTATGACTACCGTCGCCACATCTCTGTCCTGGTGTGGATAGATCTCCTTTGCGGTCTGTGTGTCCCACTCGCCAACCCGAACCTTGAAGGTTTTGGGAACCGCCACATAATGCGCAGCAGTGAGCACTATTTGGGGATGTATGAGGGATCCTCCACCAACATACATTATACGCTTCTTACCGCTTGGATTGTTATCCTCAACAGATTCAACTCTGAAATTATTTATTCAGACATAGCCGTAAACTAGTTTTAGTTGTTCGCTGTCTATCAAGAGTTAAGTATTAAATTTTTTCTTAATAATCTGCAGAGAAAGCGAGTGAATATGTTACATTATAAATAATCCTCACCTAAGTATTGCGGTCATCCATGGAAATTCACCAAATTTAGCTTCACCATCCTTATCTCCAGTTGTTCGGAATCCCACTCCGTTTGGGTTACGCCAACCACAGCCTTCATGCTGTAAAACCTCAATTTTAAAAAAGGACTCTACAAGAAAAAATCTATACGCCTTTTTTTGGCATGTTATAATAATAAATTGTCAGTAAGTTTCTAAAACATAGGGAGTCCAAACATAAAAGGATGACCAATTCAATATTGATTACCTGAGGAAGTTGTTCAGTGTCTGGTTTGATCGGATCGGTAATGTCTCTAGTCTCAGGTAAACTACAGCACACATCCATATACGATACACAACCGTCGGCACTTGCTCTGAAATATATTACTACTACTGTCAATGAAATGAGTTTTAAGTGCAAATATGACGATATAATGTAGATTAACACTATAGATAAGCAATGGTCACTAGCACCATGATACATCTGACATTATTAGAAGAAATTTAACATATCCTACCTTATATCAATCATACCAATACCATCGGTTATGATGGAGTTGTTGGCGTTGCACTGGTAGTAACTGACGCAAGTTCCACCTTTACCTTCGTCTGTTACACAGTTTTGTGTTTTCTGGGTTTCTAAAAACAAGAATACCATAATTCCTATCAACTGTTCTAGCCTATGTTAAATAATTTATTAAGGTTTTGCTAAAAAAATAAAATAGTATATTTACCCCCAGCCTTGTTTTTTAGTGAAGATACTGTTGTTGAGGGAATATTTTTAGTCAGGCTATTAGATTTTGGCGTCCCATAAATTTCCAAAAGTGCCTTATCCATAGCACTGAGCTGAGAATTCTGGGGAAGCGCAGATACAAACGCTAGTATAGCGAAAAGCGCCCATACTGTGTACATCTAAAAATAAAGAGAAGACATTAATGAAAGTCCATCCTAATCACTGTATTTAAGCTTGACTGCCGTAAACTTATTTTCACTTTAATATAATATTTTGAATATACTATTTATTATTTGAACATATTACTTTGTTTGATAGCAGCGGTGTTCTTAGTGTGAATGGTCACAGTTAACTGCATGATGATCTGTTGCTATCAGTACATGCAACCTTTCATGTGAACTCGGATAAAACCGTAGATTAAATTTTTTGTTACGTATATTTTACATATCAAAAAAAAATTATTTACAAATGTAAATCTTCATTCGTAACAACAGGGCTTTCTGGTTTTTTTTTTAATTAAAGAAAAGTTTACAGAAATGAATTGCGAAAGTAACGATTCACTAAAAAAATTTTGGAATCCAAACTTGTGAGGTAAACAAGATAAGGCTAGAACTTAAATACTGTCTTTCCCAAGTTCACATGAAAGGTTACACGACCTATATGCCTCATACCATGATGGTCATGATTCAGTAAATTGAGGCCGCTCGCAACGGGTACAACTCTGTTATCAAAATAAGATGACTTATTTTTTTTTTATACCATGATGGTGGTAAACAAGCATACGGTCCACCTGATGGTAAGTGGTTACCGACGCTTATGGACACTTTCAACACCAGGGGTGTCACTTGTGCGTTGCTGACCCTTCAGAAACCTATTCACCTCCCTTTTGAAGTACCCTATATTGTAGCTCCTTCTGAAAACCCCGGCAAGGACCTCATTCCACATCTGTACTGTTCGCGGTAGGAAATTCCTCTGAAACCGCACTGTGCGCGACCATTTTAGCTCCAAAGTGTAAGGATGAACACCCTGTCGACGGCGAACGGTGCGGTGGTAAAAATACGCTGTAGGCATCATCTCAAACAATTCCTCGGAACACATTCCATTGTACAAACGGTAAAACAAACATAAAGAGGCAATGTCTCTCTTCAGACTTAGTGGGTCGATACCGCTTGTCAGACTATACTTTTTCTGATTGTAAGTTGCCTGGAATTGTGGAGCGACCATAAATGGTGAATTATTATATTTACTTTATATTTAAAGTGGCAATAAGTTTACGATAGTCCATCTCAAGATAAGATTGCAGCAGTTCAAATTTGAAAAGTTTTGGGACGCTAGAATTCAACAATCTGACTAAAAATATTCCCAACAAGAGTATACCCTCAACTTTAGCACCACCTATAAAAAATAAGGCTGAAGGTAAATATACTCTGTTATTGTTTTAGCAAAGCCTTAATATTAATATATTATTCAATATGAAGTGGAGTAGGATGTATCTGTATCACAAGTGATATTTTTAAATTTTTTTTTAGACACCTCAGATACACAAAACTGCATAACAGTCGAAGGTAAACCTGTGTAATTCTAACAACATGAAAGATGATAATGATATAATTGATATAAGATATGATATGTTAAATGTTATTAATAATTGCTTATCTCCCAACCGTTTATTTACATTATGTCGTCATATTTGCACTTATAAATTAATTTGACTGACAGTAGCACTCTATAGTCCTAATCATGACGGTCATCGCCATAAATATATTTCAGAGAAAGTAACGACGGTTGTGCATCGTATTTGGATGTGTGCTGTAGTTTACCTGATACGAGAGACATTACCGATCCGATCAAACCAGTCACTGAGCAGCTTCCTCAGGTAATCAATATTGATTTGGTCTCCCTAAATTTTGGAAACTTATTGACATGACAAATTATTACTGTAACCTATCAAAAAAAAGAATATACTGTTTTTCGTTGTAAAGTACTTTTTCAGAAATTGTAATTTTACATGATGAAGGCTGTGGTTGGCGTAACCGAAATGGAGTAGGATTCCAAACAACTGAAGATAAGGATGGTGAAGCTAAATTTGGTGAATTTCCATGGATAACCGCTATACTTGGGTGAGCATTATTTATATTGTAACACATGAACTCTGTTTCTGCAGATTTTATAAAAAAAACTAATACTTAATTCTTGGTAGCCAGTCAACAACTAAACCTTTAGTTTACGGTTTTGTCTAAATACTTCTTGTAGAAAAAGATAGCGTTCTCATAAAAAAATTGTAAATAGAGTGAAAAGTAGCAGTTAATGGTAAATATTAATTTTGTAGTCTTGGTTAACTTCAGGATCATTGCGGGAATTCCGTATTATAATAATTTCAGGAATTGACGATAACAATACAAACGGTAAGAAGCTTATGGTGTATGTTGGTGGAGGATCCCTCATACATCCCCAAATAGTGCTCTCTGCTGCTCATTATGTGGCGGTTCCCAAAGCCTTCAAGGTTCGGGTTGGCGAGTGGGACACACAGACAAGAAAATTTCTTAATAACTATATTTAAATTATTATTTTTTATTTTTTTTTATGGCAGATAAGGTGCAAACGAGCAGATGGTTCACCTGATGGTAAGTGGCGACCATCGCCCATGGACATCGGCGAAACAAGAGATACTCCCTTGCTTTGCCGATGCGTTGCATTCTCGAAGATAGAGTCGTTTTAGCGGACCCTTAGCCAGAGTCCGCTGGATCCGCACCATTAATGGGATGGGAGATGAAGGGGGTAAATCTGGCCCACATGCGGCTCGACAGGAACGCGTCGGTCACTTGGCGGTCGGATTCGCATGCTGATGGTCGCAGATTTTTTTTAAATTTTTTTATTTGACCTTGACGAACGAAAACTTGTGGTATCACATGAAACCTATTCTATAATGTCACTCTACTCATCTTAATAACTCCTGTTGAGTTAGCACCTAACGTGGGAATGGCGTGCTTACCCCCACCCCGTGAGGTCGTCGCTGGTGGTACCCAGTGCTATGCTTCGGGTTGGGGCAGAGATAAATTTAATAAAAATAGAACCTATCAAGTAATTATAAAAAATGTAAATGCCTCCTCCTCTACTGTAAACAGCTCCATATCCACCCCTCTCTTACACTCCATTACATCCACATTTTATCAACATTTATTGTAATAAAACAAAAGTCCCCTCCCCTGGTCCAAAGCATAGTTCTGTCGCCCATAGTAATCTTATTTCTTTATCATTTCGAATATTTGTACAGTTGGAACTTCAGGTGGTAGAACATAGTCAATGCCAATCCAAGTTGCGCACATCACGTTTGGGGCGCAACTTCCAAGGATACTTATAAGGGAGATATAGGGTCACCTCTCGTTTGTCCTATTAAAGTAGGTACCTATATAATATCTGATATACTTAAGTGCATTTAGGACACTATCTTGTTCCTGTACTCAATACATTTTGTAAAATGAATTGAGAATGTTCCAGATTAAAAACAACAATAAATTTGAATATAAAAATGAGAATGTTAATATTTTTTCTATACAAAATATATTTTTTTAATTAATATTTTTTTTTGCTAGTACATGGAAGATCGTTACGTGCAAAGTGGAATAGTGGCTTGGGGGATTAGGTGTGGGGACAACGGTATCCCTGGAGTCTACGTCGATGTGGAAACACTACGGAACTGGATCGATGTAAAAGTCATGGAATACGGTTTTGACACTAGTAGTTACAGTTATTAAACGACTTTTTATTTATTTGCATTAGAATATAAACTGTCGTGTGTCATAAATACGTCATGTCAAGTTTACTATTCAATGTCAATACAGAATAATAAAAAGAAACAGATGAATAATTGATTTATTTAAAACATCAGCAAAAATAATTTTATATTTGCATTTATTCCTATGAATAAGAAATTAAAATAAATCTACGTAGACAGCCAGACTATCTATTCGTCAATAGGTGGCGTAAGTAGTATATGAAATCGCACTTTCGTTTATTTAGTTTGTATTCTTATTGCCTACGTTTTTAAGAGTTGCTGCCGAATTTATAATATTTGTTGAAAATGTTAAAGATATAAAAAATATATTACAAAGAAACCAAAAATAATTGATTTATCAAAAAATAATTTTAAATTAAAGTTTAAATCAACAACTCAAACTAGATGGCGCTGATCGTTCGCTGAACTGCATTTGTAATGTCTCATTTGTGGATACTCAGGTTATAGTTATAATTAACTCTCCAATTAAGATCCTTACTTTAAGAAGTCTTACTTCTAACCAGTTTACTTAACAATGTGAACTCTGTGGTAATCTTTAGACTGAACTAACCTTCCTCTGGTTCTATCTCAAGAATGTCTCTGCCGATGTGTTGCCACCTCGAAGATTTCGGTGAGAGGTTGAGGAAGTGGCATGAAGAACCCTAAACGAGAACCCAGGATTCACTAGAACCGCAGTATTAATTAAAGGTTAAGTCTGGCCCACATGCAGCTCTACCGGAACGCGTCAAGGAAAAATAGCAAGAAAAACTTCAAGTTTTAAATTCTTGTTAGCTCTGACAACATTAACTACAGCGTTTCCTGGCAAATCCATCACCACCTGTGTCATCTGTGATGTATTTCTTAAATGAAAATCCAGGAATCTATAAACAGTGAATCAAAGGTAACTGGTCTTTCCTCTTACCTCAACACCCGTCTTCTCTCGCGCCGTCTGCAACCGGATCCGGTTTTTTAGTTATCTTGTTCCACCTGGATTAGTTTCACTTCAGTTAATCTGAAAAATAGGACAGTAAACTGGTACTGTAGTTACTGTATTTAATCGGAATTCCCGTGCTACTAAAAATATAAACGCAATCGAAGATCACACGTTTACGATAACCCCTTTTCGAGATAAATAATTAATTTGGAGATAGTGACGTCACTCACCTTTCATTGACGCATCATCACCTCTCTTATCGTAAGTAAAATTAACTTCTTATAGCTAAGTGTAAAAATTATATTGCACTCGCAGGTACCCGGGCCTGCGAGTGGGAAATATGTTACCGAAGACTGCATGGGAGTGGGCGACCAGGCCCCTGTGACAGTGAATGCTTCTGGAAGCAATAACAACAAAAACAACAAAAAACTTGTTCAACAAGCTTTTCATCCCAGCTTGTTCCTATCTAGACCAAGATCTGCATCTGTAGGAAACAAACCAGTTCCTACATCTCCACCCGCTGAGAAACTTGTTCAGCCCCTGCCTGGCAGCAGCTGTAAAAGCACTGACCCCAGCCCACCATCTTGGCAGAGAGTCCCCACAAATAGAAACCCCAAGAAGAGGAAAATGCTGAAGAGCCCGTCTCCAGACCCAGTCAAAACTACTAACCGTTTTAGTGGATTATCTATTCACTTGACTGAGAGTGAACCAAAAACCAAAAAGCAGAACAAACCTCCACCAATCATCCTGTATGGAGTGGAAGACCTCATTAAGCTCACCGAACTCCTGGAAACTGTTGCTGAAAGAAACGAATTTAACTATAAAATTGTTAACAGAAACCAATTGCGAATCAGTGCCCTAGATATAGAGGTCTTCAAAAAATTAATAACCCTAGTGAGGAATAATGGTCTCATCGGTCACACCTTCAACAGGAAAGACAATAGGTGCTTTAGAATTGTTATTAGGAACCTACACCCAACAACACCAACTGATATAATTCAGAAAGAAATAGAGGCAACAGGGAATCCAGCCAATTACAAAGGCTGTGAGGTATACAAAGAGATCTTTGCCAGGCGTAATAAAATCAACACACACAGAAAGCCAGGCAGAATGATATGCTACACAACAATAATCAAAGACTTAAAAAGGACAACGACCAAACAAAACAAAAAACTTACTCTGCAATCCTACAACAAAATGCAGATAACAGTACCACATTCACTCAACAAATGGGATTGGAAGCCATACAAATGACTTTAAAACAGACTGAAAAATTGGATGCAATCTTACAACAAATGAGTACCCTAATGAGTCTCATAACCAAACTCGTAGACAGACTAACAAAATGACAATGCTGAGAATAGCAACCTAGAACATAAAACGGACTTACTCCAAATAAATCTGAAGTTGAACTCTTAATGAAAGAACTAAAGCTGGATATCATGCTCATTTCTGAGGCCCACTGCACTTCCAGAAGTAAAGTGACTTTTAGGGGCTACAAATGTTACACAACAAACCACCCTGATGGAACTGGACATGCTGGAACAGCTGTAATTGTAAGAAACTCTATTAAACACCATGAAATGCCAGAATACCAAACTGACCACCTACAGGCAACAACAATAGCAGTCAAAGACAATGCTGGCCACCTTAATGTGTCGGCGGTATATTGCCCACCGAAACACAAAATAGACGAAAATATGTTCTCTCAGTTCTTCAAGACACTTGGCAACCGGTTTGTGGCAGGCGGAGACTGGAACAGTAAGAATACTTACTGGGGGTCCCGACTAAATTCCGGATCTTCTTGATTTTTTCATCACAAAAGGACTTGCAAGACACTACATGAAACCAGAACCTTGTTACGATAGCTCCTCTGATCATTCTCCTGTAATACTCAATATTAGTACTATGTTGGTTGAGAATAGGAAACCAGAGGCACTCTTTAACAAATATACTGACTGGAAGTCCTTTAATGAATATGTAGATAGGAATATTGAACTCAAAGTAGCCCTTAAAACACCAGAAGATATAGAAAACGCCACAAAACAGTTTACGTCATTAATCCAAGCTGGATGTTGGACTAACACTCCAGAAAAAGAACACAAAATCCAAACCACCAATTACCCTATCGAAATAAAAACATCCATCCGTGAAAAGCGCAGACTGCGATGAATCTGGCACCAAACAAGACATATTGATAACAAGAGTAAGTTCAACAAGGCGACAAGAAATTTGAAGGAAAAGCTAAGAGACTGGCGTAATAGCACTCTCCAAGCCCAGATAGAATCCCTTACTGCAACTGCTTCGACCAACTACTCCCTCTGGAAGTTCACCAAAGAATATGACAGACCTCTACCCACAAAACCCCCATTAAGGAATAACCATGGCTGGGCACGAACACCGGAAGAAAAAGCTGTCCAAACGGACCAACTGAAGAGGAGTTTGAGGGAAAAGTCGATCAAATCCTTAATGAAGACTACCAAATGTCTCCTCCACCAACCCCAATAACAGTCAGGGAAGTTTGGAGAAACATTAAGGCTTTGAAAGACAAAAAGGCACCCGGCTTTGATCTTATCACAAAGGAAATATTACTACAACTTCCAAAAAAGGCAATAGTTTTCCTCACAACATTATTTAATGGTATACTAAGAGTACAGTATTTTCCCCACTAGTGAAAGGTGTCACAAATTATAATGGTACTAAAAGCAGGGAAAGCACCTAACGAAATTTCTTCATACAGGCCTATCAGCTTGCTACCAATCCTATCAAAGCTATTTGAAAAGTTGCTTCTACACATAATACTACCTATCCTGGAAGAAAATAAAGTAATACCTCACCATCAATTTGGATTTAGGAAACAGCACTCCACAACCGAACAGGTGCATAGAGTTTGCGACAGGATAAGAAAATCACTAGAACACAAAGAGTACTGTGCCTCTGTCTTTTTGGATGTACAGCAGGCTTTTGATCGAGTCTGGCACAAGGGTCTTCTTTATAAAATTAAAACTAGCCTTCCCCACAGCCTACACTTATTACTAAGCACTTACCTATCAGAGCGTCTGTTCCAGGTCACGGAGGGTGAAAGTACATCCAAATTATATAAGACTAATGCTGGTGTCCCCCAGGGCTCTGTGTTGGGGCCTGTACTGTATACAATGTACACGGCTGACCTACCAAGCACAGATGACATTACCACAGCTACATTTGTTGATGATACCGCCATACTAGCAAGTCATAGAGACCCAATTGTAGCATCACAAATTTTACAAAAAGGGCTAGATATCATCACCAAATGGTTTCAAAACTGGAGGATAAAAGCTAGTGCATCCAAGTCGGTACAAGTTACCTTTACTCTGCGGAAAGACAACTGCCCATCAGTGAAGTTGGGTAACATAATACTACCCCACCACAATATCGTCAGATACCTTGGTGTGCACCTCGATCGCCGCCTAACGTGGACCCAACACATTAAAACAAAAAGAGAAGAACTTTGCATCCGCTATAAATCCCTCCACTGGATACTGGAACGTAGAAGCATACTTAGCGTAGATAACAAGCTGCTGATCTACAAAACAATTTTAAAACCAGTCTGGACCTACTGTTGCCAGCTGTGGGGGAGTGCTAGTAACTCAAATATATTAATCTTGCAGAGAGTGCAGAATATAATCCTACGAAAAGTGGCCAATGTGCCATGGTATGTCACAAATGCTGAAATCCACTATTACTTAGGGATGGAAACTGTGAAGGAGGAAATCTTAAATAACACACAGAAGTACCATGACAGACTGAAAAGTCACCCTAATAAACTAGCTGCTAAGCTAACATCCCTTAGCTACCAAAAACGACTGAAAAGGAAAGATATCCTTAATCTATACTAATATTATAAAGAAGTAAGATTTGTATTTTTGTATGTAACGAATAAACATAAAAACTACTGGACCGATTTCAAAAATTCTTTCACCATTAGAAAGCTACATTATCCCTGAGTAACATAGGCTATATTTATTAAAAGAAAAAATTAGAGATCCTCAGGAAATCTCACTAAAACCAACCCAAGGTGCAAAAAAATTAGCCATAAAATATCTTTCATCGCATGCGCTGCAAAAAGTATTGATGATAGAACAAAAAAATGTTATACAATATCATAGAACGTATCTACAAAAAACTCCGCGAGACCACATGTCCAACTATTATAGTTATGTCACTATAACTACTTTTTTACATTTTAAAAGTTGATAAAAATGCCTATCAAAATCAGACCATGGTTTTCTATAACTTTGTATTAATCCTTATCCAAATAAATTATTTCGTATTCAAGACTGTTTCAATACCTGTAAATTACTTTTTGAATTATTAAAATCGGACATTCCAGTCAAAAGATATTACGAAATAAAAATATCAAGATAAATAAAAAATAATCCCAGATGGGCCGCCGGCGCGGTGTGCAGTGCCGATAGAGGGAGCGACAGAATGCGGGAGCCAAAATGTTAAAAAAAAATTATCCACCCGTGCGAAGCCGGGACGGGCCACTAGTGCCTAATAAAGAGGAGTAGTGCCCTCGCTGGAGGACTCACTTGACCTGTCAAAATAGAAGACAAAACATCTGATTATAGTAGCACACTACTGATTGCAGATCTCTTGAACACAAAAAAAAAAAAAAAAAATTTTATTCTTAAAATAAGTTAAGTCGTAATATATCGTTACTAGTCGACCCTTGCAGCATCGTTGGCGTGTAGCTCCGCTCCTATTGGTCTTAGCGTGATTATATATAGCCAATAGCCTTCCTCGATAAATCGGGATAAATCGGCCTGAAAGAATTTTTAAAATCGGACCAGTAGATCCTGAGATTAACGCGTTCAAGCAAACAAACAAACTCTTCAGCTTTATATATTATTAGAGGATATGATATAATATTACGACTATTAATTCGTAATGTCAATGTAGAATATTTTTGGATAATTGTTTAAATATTATAAAATACTTTACTGAAAGTTGATTCTCTTACAAGAAGAATAGCTATTAAGTAAATTCCGTAGTTTTTATTATTCTTATTTATTTTATTTATTAGAACCTTACATGATTTTACAAACTGCAGGACAGTTTGTCGGCAGCGTTCTGTGCTTAACTGCTTATTAAACCAAATATTGTTATAATATTGCCAAATCATTGAATAATTATTTATAATATATTCTTAGAGAAAACTTGCTAGAGACATATTCTAATTGTTGGCAAGTGATGTTTATTACGCACACCTATGCGACCCGTTGCGGACTACACGTGGTGTTTGTTTGATACCACCTGCGCTCGCAGCTGCGCATAACACCTGTGTTACTTTCGGACGTGTGAAAATGATTTGAAGACTTTCCCACGATAGAAGATCCTATAAAAGACGTTGCGTGCAGTGCTTTGGGCTTCATTCGATTCTCGGTCGGCAATGGTAAAAGATCTCCTCCCTCAGTGTTAAAGAGTTATTCGGTCGCGTATATCTGTATCTTTCGATTAGAGGTGTGTCATACTCGTCAATCTACGTACTAAGTCTTACAAGTACGAGTACTTGTAAATACGCGTTCCAAAGACTAGCTCCAGGAGTATGAGTATCTGCGTCTGCGTGAAAGCACTTATTAGATACTACGGAAGTATGGAGGGTTGAAGCTAACTATAAGTAGATATGAGTATATTTAAAACGTCGATTTTTTTTAAATCTCAGTCTTTACTCTGTACACGGTTCGAATATAATATAATAGTTTTCGAAAATCTATACATATAACAAAATTCTAACTGAGTCGATCCTGTACAATAAATATTTTTTGGAAAATTATTTAAATAGTCATGATTATCGAAAGAGAGGCCAAATCTATAGTTTTTAAAATCTTTGTCTACCTGTCTGTCTGTAATCGCATCACGAGATCCCACTGGATAGATTTTGATGAAATTTGGTATGATGATATCTGGCTATCCAACTTCACTACTATTGCATCTACTAATCGAAACTTTATCCTGATCAAAATAAGATAGAATTTCGTCTGATAGACACACACACACACAAACAAACCGAGAGTACGCGGAGTATGAGTTATTTCATTTAAAAAACAACCTTAACGCTAGTATTTTACAGTCGAGAGCTGTTATTCTCACTTCATTCACACACACTAACGTCGAGCGCGTCTCGCAACGAGTACGAGGCAACTCACACATGCTTACATCGAGTGTGAACTCGGTGAAGACGTATACTCGCATATTTCTCAGGATTAGGTAATATTAATATATTCGTCTGGCAATAATATAAAATTGGTGTGTAATATTACTTGTAATAAGTTTTATAACTAAGTCTTTATTATTGGAACTGGTATAGTAATATAATCTGTGTACAATGAATCCGAACGATATTATCCGACTTATTTTGAATGGATATCACAGAGATTATGTGAATATGAAATAGCATAGCATATCAGAATTTGTCAGAGTACTTATTCACAGATCTTTCAAAATACTCGGCATACTTCAATACTTGTAAATACTTCAAGACGCGTTTGGACGCTAATCAGAGACTTGGAACAGAGACGTCTTCGCTGAAATCTAGTCTTGAAACCTGTTCCAGTATATACGCCACACTTCTACTTTCGATTATGATTAGAACAATTGCAGTAATTAGAGTTCTGAATATTATAGCGTCAAATTATCTTTTGTTATAGTTTAAGTTATCGAATTGTTATTACTAATTAAATAATTTTAGTTATACTTGTGCTTTATCTTTTATTCTCTATTAAAACCTGGCCTAACTTCTGGTTTCTAAGATAAGAAGTGGGATTCCTATTCCACGTGCTTACTGCTGTTTGTGCCATCTGTTTTAAGATTAACTAAACTACTGTTAATGTTTATATTTGACCTTATTACTGCAAGTCTGAGGTTAGTGGTTACGTACTTATCGGCGGATGTTTAACGTGTCATACGATTTCTGAGATATGCCCAGACGTTTAAAAAGTGTTGAAAAACCGGACAATTCGCGCCAGTCGCGTTGTATTCAAAGCCAGCCATGGTTCTAGAGGGAGAGATCATCCGCATTCTGTGCCTCGTAGCCCGCGTAAAGTTCATAGACATTGACAACGGTTTGAGTATCAGCGCCTGTTCCGGAACATAACTTACAGGGGCAGAAGTCGCCAACGCTCGACGGGAATAATGACGTGACGGATAAGTTTGTTGGCGCATTGTCTAGTTCAGATAAGGCGAGATCGCTTAATTTTTATATTTCTCTCTTCGATTATAACCTCTATGATTTTGACGTTTGGTGTTCAGAGGTAGACTGCGTCCGTGATTTAAATAAATGGAATGATCGCGAGTGTCTATGGCGCATAGGAAGTTACTTGCGCGGTGACACGAAGTCATGGTTTAACGAGTGGATGACGAATAATCGTTCGTGAAACAACTTCGAGTTAGAATTTCGTTCATTGTACCCATGTAGTGTAGATGTTGCTACAATTTTATTTGCGGTTATGTGTAACAATTCAAAAAATTCTTCACTTATGCCGAATATGCCCTAGGTTTCTTTTGCATCTAAACATTAAAAAGGGCATGTTTGATGAGCTGAAAGTTGTAATTATTGCGCGAGGTGTTACAGATGTTTGAATAAAGGCTACGGTAATCAATACGAAACGACAATAAAAAGATTTAGTTGATTTTTGTTACCCACTTTTGTTGTCGCGAATGTAGTAAAATATTCGCGAATTATAAATATGGGGGAGTGGTAGTAAGGGCAGTAAAGTATATAAAAGATTTTTTTCCAATATTGATTTACTTATTATTCGCATCTTTGGCGGAGCAGTCGGTCACTATAGGTCTCTAAGTAGATATCAGTGTTGTAGAAGCAGTGAAGAAGTCAATCAGAAATAACTTCTATGTTATTTTGCTCCATGCGAGTTAGCTTAATTATTAGACCAGTTTAGTCAGTCAGTTCGATTCAGTATAAGTTAGTGAGTGTGCTATCTGAGAGCGGTATCAGTGCCAGTTGGAGCGGTTGTGTTTCAGTGTCAGTTTGTAAGCGAGGTATCTGAAAGCAGTATTAGATACACGCCGTAGTATATCACTCAGTAACAGAACATTGTGGTGTTGTACAAATTCGTTAGTTTACAATTACTGTATTACCTCTCTTGACTTTATTACCCAGACTTCGGTCCTTGCTAATGTAGCATCAACAGTGTAGACGCACTATAAATAGCTTCCACCTTCTGTCCAGGAGGGTTCACGATTTGGTTGGAACCCATAGTCGGTGGCGGGTGTGGGGCTGCCGACCCGTTTTTTCTTTCATATTTAAATATTATAAGAAAAGGGAGAGACTCCTTCAGCTATCTTCTTTATCACTAACATCCTTCTAATGTCATTATTTATTTATAAAATTATTATACATGTATGCGTCATCACAACAGTTTAATAAGATACCTTACTGTGTTTTTAATTTGGTTTTCATGTTTCAAAATATCGTAATAACCACTTTTGAGTTAGTAAGGCGCATACAACATGCACAAATAAAGTAAATTAAACATTGAGTATACATAAACATATGCAATCATCTTATCTATGACATACAATTGTTACTTTGGTAATATATAACAAAAATATTTTTCCGTTTAATGTGTTTATTTTCGGGACAGCCGAGAGATTCGAGCATTGGATTCACGATCGATATGTTGTGGGTTCAAATCCAGGATATTGTACTGCTAGTAATCTTTTTTTTAAATAAAATAATTTAATTGATTTTTTTTCCTATATTTTCTCGGGGTTTCTGGAAGAATCATCTTATACACAATATTTTTTATTATAAAATTACTGAATTAGATTTTAATGTGCATAAATTAATAAATACAGAATACGTTATTAGTCCACTAGTACATTTGTATGTAAAATAACTTCAGTCTCTTATTGTCTGTGGAAAGCCGAGAGAGATTACTTGTGCTGCCATTAAGGTGCTCGAAAAAATATTTAAAAAAATAATTATTTTTTATCATCATAATTATCGTATTTCAAATACTATTTTAAAAATCTCTAATTTCCGGATTACGTTTATAATTTCAATTAACTGACCAATTAAGATCCTTAGCAAGAGGTCTTACTTCCAACCAAGTTACTTAGCAGTGTGAACTCTGTGATAGTCTTTAAGCTGGACATTGTTTTTTATTTTAGTTTGAAATATTATTATTATAGAAAATTAATAACGAAATTAAAAGAAAACTTTTTCTAATATAATCGCTTTCTTTGTTTTATGATCTATTCCAACACGCACTATTGATCAACAGTACGCGTATTCAAAAATTACAGGTGCCTTGACCATGTATGCTTAAGTGCCTTAGCCTAGTTTGCTTAGTGTATGAATCGTAAATTGAACTATATGTTGCTACAAGAACATACTATAAGCGCGATTCAACTGCGACCAACGCCATCTAGTTATAAGTAACATATGTTACCAAATAAGATCCTTAGCAAGAGGTCTTACTTCCAACCAAGTTACTTAGCAGTGTGAACTCTAAGGTAGTCTTTAGATTGGACGTTTGTTTTTTTATTTTAGTTTGAAATATTATTATTATATAAAAATTAATACCCATGTATCAAATGACGACACATAATATCTTTATAGAAAAACCAAAAAGGAATGTTTTTTTTTAAATATTAATTTATTTATCACTGCGCTCTACTATTCCCTATTTATTTAACTTAGCCGCCTATTTATTTAGTATGAATTAATGTTAGAGCTTTCTTAGATTTAGTGTCTGAACAAAGCGACCTTAAAAAGAACCTTAAATTCCATTGATAATGAAATCTCAATATTAATTAAAATTTTACGTAATTATTTATTGGATACCAATTTAAAAATCGATATTATTGTGATTAATTTATTTATTTATTAATAGATAATCGAAAGTCGATTTTATAATATAATATAATCGACTTTCGAGTAAAATCGCCATTTTTGTTTCATGATCTATTCCAACGCGCACTTTAAAATCAACAGTACGCGTATTCAAAAATAACAGGTATTTCCTGTTTGTTTTGTTTGTTTCAATTACTATTTTGAATCGTAAATTGAACTAAATGTTGCTACAAGAACATACTATAAGCGCGTTTTAAATACGACCAACGCCATCTAGTTCAAAGTAACATATCTTACCAGATAAGAACCTTAGCAAGAGGTCTCAGTTCCAAGCAAGTTACTCTGCGACGTGAACTCTGCAGTAGTAGCTAAGCTGGACATTGTTTGGATGAATTACGATCAGCGCCTCCTAGCACAAAGTTAAGTAACATATCTTACCAGATAAGAACCTTAGCAAGAGGTCTTTGATCCAAGTCAGTTACTCTGCGACGTGAACTCTGCAGTAGTTGCTAAGCTGGACATTAACTATTGGATGAGTTACGATCAGCGCCACCTAGTTCAAAGCTAAGTAACATATTTTACCAAATGAGAACCTTAGCAAGAGGTCTTTGATCCAAGTCAGTTACTCTGCGACGTGAACTCTGCAGTAGTTGCTAAGCTGGACATTGACTGTTTGGATGAGTTACGATCAGCGCCACCTAGTTCAAAGCTAAGTAACATATTTTACCAAATGAGAACCTTAGCAAGAGGTCTTTGATCCAAGTCAGTTACTCTGCGACGTGAACTCTGCAGTAGTTGCTAAGCTGGACATTAACTATTGGATGAGTTACGATCAGCGCCACCTAGTTCAAAGCTAAGTAACATATCTTACCAGATGAGAACCTTAGCAAGAGGTCTTTGATCCAAGTCAGTTACTCTGCGACGTGAACTCTGCAGTAGTAGTTAAGCTGGACATTGTTTGGATGAGTTACGATCAGCGCCACCTAGTTCAAAGCTAAGTAACATATTTTACCAGATGAGAACCTTAGCAAGAGGTCTTTGATCCAAGTCAGTTACTCTGCGACGTGAACTCTGCAGTAGTTGCTAAGCTGGACATTAACTATTGGATGAGTTACGATCAGCGCCACCTAGTTCAAAGCTAAGTAACATATTTTACCAAATGAGAACCTTAGCAAGAGGTCTTTGATCCAAGTCAGTTACTCTGCGACGTGAACTCTGCAGTAGTAGTTAAGCTGGACATTGTTTGGATGAGTTACGATCAGCGCCACCTAGTTCAAAGCTAAGTAACATATTTTACCAAATGAGAACCTTAGCAAGAGGTCTTTGATCCAAGTCAGTTACTCTGCGACGTGAACTCTGCAGTAGTTGCTAAGCTGGACATTGACTGTTTGGATGAGTTACGATCAGCGCCACCTAGTTCAAAGCTAAGTAACATATTTTACCAAATGAGAACCTTAGCAAGAGGTCTTTGATCCAAGTCAGTTACTCTGCGACGTGAACTCTGCAGTAGTTGCTAAGCTGGACATTAACTATTGGATGAGTTACGATCAGCGCCACCTAGTTCAAAGCTAAGTAACATATTTTACCAAATGAGAACCTTAGCAAGAGGTCTTTGATCCAAGTCAGTTACTCTGCGACGTGAACTCTGCAGTAGTAGTTAAGCTGGACATTGTTTGGATGAGTTACGATCAGCGCCACCTAGTTCAAAGCTAAGTAACATATTTTACCAAATGAGAACCTTAGCAAGAGGTCTTTGATCCAAGTCAGTTACTCTGCGACGTGAACTCTGCAGTAGTTGCTAAGCTGGACATTAACTATTGGATGAGTTACGATCAGCGCCACCTAGTTCAAAGCTAAGTAACATATTTTACCAAATGAGAACCTTAGCAAGAGGTCTTTGATCCAAGTCAGTTACTCTGCGACGTGAACTCTGCAGTAGTAGTTAAGCTGGACATTGTTTGGATGAGTTACGATCAGCGCCACCTAGTTCAAAGCTAAGTAACATATTTTACCAAATGAGAACCTTAGCAAGAGGTCTTTGATCCAAGTCAGTTACTCTGCGACGTGAACTCTGCAGTAGTTGCTAAGCTGGACATTGACTGTTTGGATGAGTTACGATCAGCGCCACCTAGTTCAAAGCTAAGTAACATATTTTACCAAATGAGAACCTTAGCAAGAGGTCTTTGATCCAAGTCAGTTACTCTGCGACGTGAACTCTGCAGTAGTTGCTAAGCTGGACATTAACTATTGGATGAGTTACGATCAGCGCCACCTAGTTCAAAGCTAAGTAACATATTTTACCAAATGAGAACCTTAGCAAGAGGTCTTTGATCCAAGTCAGTTACTCTGCGACGTGAACTCTGCAGTAGTAGTTAAGCTGGACATTGTTTGGATGAGTTACGATCAGCGCCACCTAGTTCAAAGCTAAGTAACATATTTTACCAAATGAGAACCTTAGCAAGAGGTCTTTGATCCAAGTCAGTTACTCTGCGACGTGAACTCTGCAGTAGTTGCTAAGCTGGACATTAACTATTGGATGAGTTACGATCAGCGCCACCTAGTTCAAAGCTAAGTAACATATTTTACCAAATGAGAACCTTAGCAAGAGGTCTTTGATCCAAGTCAGTTACTCTGCGACGTGAACTCTGCAGTAGTTGCTAAGCTGGACATTGACTGTTTGGATGAGTTACGATCAGCGCCACCTAGTTCAAAGCTAAGTAACATATTTTACCAAATGAGAACCTTAGCAAGAGGTCTTTGATCCAAGTCAGTTACTCTGCGACGTGAACTCTGCAGTAGTTGCTAAGCTGGACATTAACTATTGGATGAGTTACGATCAGCGCCACCTAGTTCAAAGCTAAGTAACATATTTTACCAAATGAGAACCTTAGCAAGAGGTCTTTGATCCAAGTCAGTTACTCTGCGACGTGAACTCTGCAGTAGTAGTTAAGCTGGACATTGTTTGGATGAGTTACGATCAGCGCCACCTAGTTCAAAGCTAAGTAACATATTTTACCAAATGAGAACCTTAGCAAGAGGTCTTTGATCCAAGTCAGTTACTCTGCGACGTGAACTCTGCAGTAGTTGCTAAGCTGGACATTAACTATTGGATGAGTTACGATCAGCGCCACCTAGTTCAAAGCTAAGTAACATATTTTACCAAATGAGAACCTTAGCAAGAGGTCTTTGATCCAAGTCAGTTACTCTGCGACGTGAACTCTGCAGTAGTTGCTAAGCTGGACATTGACTGTTTGGATGAATTACGATCAGCGCCACCTAGCACAAAGTTAAGTAACATATCTTACCAGATAAGAACCTTATAGTTCTCTACGCTGGCCAGTTCGGATGAGCAGACTTCCTACACCTTTGAGGACTTTCAGGACTACACCTTCAAGAACTCTCAGGACTGCAGGTCTCCTCACGAGTTTTCCTTCACCGTTAAAGAAAGTGATATTATATTGGTGCAAAACACACATAACTCAGAAAAGTCAGAGGTGTGTGTCTGTGTGGGAGATCCTAGAATTTAAAAATAGAGACAAGTCTTATAATTAGAGGATAAACGTTGACAAATAAGAGCTCAAATTTAGAATTTGGTACGAAACTGAACAATTAGAGAATACTATTGTAATATTAAACAAATATTGACTATAATTGACAAGAGCTGAAATATGAACAGTTAGAGCCCTAAAATTAAGAGCAACTGTTGTAAAACACACAATAAGTCACCTAAATCTAATTTAAAACGAATCTAGTAATAAATTTAGTGACCAAGAGAGTAACGAGAGTGAGTGCTTGAACAGCTCATTGTAGTCCCTCCCAGCCTCGTTAGCTGAGTCCCTGGAGGGTGCTGAGAGGTACTGATATATTCGAATTTTTTTGATATTTAAAATATTAACATTGTAAACAACGTATCAAAACACACTATAAAGATTGTGCTTTCCAAAAATATTTATTTATTTATCTTAGCCGCCTATTCATTTAGTATCAATTAATTTTAGTTTTCTTAAATTTAGTGTCTGAACAAAGCGACCTTAAAAAGAACCTTAAATGTTAGCTTGACTTACGTGACTTATGTTCCTGTGTCCCCTAGATGGCGCAGAGGGGAGGTCTTCGCTTCATCAATGACGGTCTGCCGCCAGGTTTGCGTCTTCCTTGGGGATTCCACTCTAATGCTTGCATCGGTATATGGTCAGGATCCCTTCGCAAAGTATAACCTATCCAATTCCATTTGCGACGTTTGATCTGTTGGGGGATCGAGACTTCGTTGCAGCGTTTCCAAAGTTGTTGGTTGGAAATTCTGTCAGGCCAGTAGATACCGAGGATTCTACGAAGGCAACGGTTTACAAACACCTGGAGTTGCTGCGAGATGTTCTTGGTGACCTTTCAAGTCTCACACCCGTACAGCAATACAGAATTCACATTTGACCGGATAAAATGTTAGCAACACCGTTTACAAAGCAGTATTGGCGGGTAGATCATTTTATATTATGTTAAGTATACCGATGTGTAGACAATATGTAACCTGTAGTGCGATAGATAGGACTCAGTCTCTTTAAGTTTACTCAGTCTCTCTCAGAGTTAATATATTATGAAAACCTAAGACAAACAGTGAGACCGGGCAATGGAGGTGAGTGTTATGATAATTTAAAGGATATCTTTAGCCTACACCTTGGTCACAAGTCCAAGGCACTGCCTGGCTTCCTGTTCAAAAGCTACGGAATCGTGATATTCGATTACTTCATTCATTCAAATCGGCATTCTCCTCTGACATACTCAAGTATTATAAAAACATTCTACCGTAATACACACTCTCGTTTAACGTAAGTGGCTGAGGAGTTGGATGTAGCGCAGACTACTTAATGGTGACATGTAGGAGATACCACCGAAATGTCTGCTGTAAGTGAGTGAGACATACGGATATTCACGTTAAACGCTTAACACCCCGTCGTTGTAGCGTCGGGGATCGTGGCCCGTTACGGTATGATCTGCAAATCAAATTTAAAGGCTGATAGTCTCGACTGTACCGCTATTATATTTCTCATACAAATTTTGGATTTTACTTTAAAAACGCAAATAAATGTTTCAAAAATTTCTATAGTAGTGTTAATTTCGACCGCATCTGCAGCAATGGCGCTGTGGTCGCGTCAGTCTGGCTGTTTTATTTGTGCAATATTACAAAATATTACTGCAAAAACCGATAACTATATAAAATTACATAATAACTACACTTTACACCGACAACGCCATCTATATGACAGAAAAGAAAATTAATAAAATAAACAACATTTAGGAAATCTTCAAAAACATCTTATTTAAAAATTAAAAAAAAAAACATTTTATATAATTGTAAAATATTTCATATTATGAGTCAATTAACAAACACGTGGCGCCATCTACAGGACGTGTGACAGGTACTACTAACTACATAAATAAAATGTGTAAATGAATATATCTTTTGATTGAGTGAACCGATTGCGATGCAACAAACACTAAATGTCACTCCGAAGTTTGCTCTACAATTGTATATAAACGAAACACGAGTGGAGTCAGTAGTTTCTGCGTTTATCGCGCACAAACAAACGACAAACAGACAAATTTTTTAAAAACATTTGAAATGGTATCTATAGGTTATTTGAATACCCCTCCGTTAATTTTTTTAATATATTTATTATATGTATAGATAGATATAGTAAGGTATAGGTATTGAAGATTATTATCATAAAAATGTTTGATAATAAACTTGAGCAGCCATTTATAAATTACATCCTACGGTAAGGGGAAGAAGGGGGGATGATACTGTGTGATAAGGCTGGAGGGATCCAAAATTTTGTATCGTAATACCAATTTGAACTATGAACAAAATGTCATTAATATAATTGTTTGTTTTTTGTATAGTCATTTTATATGTGACGTCACACTAAGGAGGAGAGAGTGCCACAAATGTGACAAAACATCATGTGATTCGTATGACGTCATCATGATTAATCTGAGAATTTTTTCTTTCGTGGAGCTATTTGTCAGACTTTAGAATAGATTCCTGTTGGAAATATTTAAAAATTGTTAAATTTCAAAATGTTAAAATTATAAAGCGCCATCTTTTTTCAAATATCAAAAATCAATTCTCTCAAAAAAATAACATTCCATTCCGAATCAAATGACACTTAAATCATAATTTGTGGAGAATTAGAAAAAGTTTCGACCTAAAAAGCACTTGTTGACTATTAGTCTCCTATTGTTGGTGAAAAGCAGAGATTACTTGTGCTGCCAAACGAAAGAACCATTTAGACGCTCATTAGCAATTATATCATCGGATACTAATTATTTCATAAAAAGGCATTTAAAAAAAAAAAATCATCATCATCATTATTATATTTCAAATACTATTTTTAAAAAGTCTCATTTCCGGATTATGCTCAGTTTATAATTTCAATTGACTGACCAATTAAGATCCTTAGCAAGAGGTCTTACTTCCAACCAAGTTACTTAGCAGTGTGAACTCTAAGGTAGTCTTTAGACTGGACATTGTTTTTTAATTTAAGTTTGAAATATTATTATTATATAAAAATTAATTAACTACATCAATAACAAAATTTAAATATTAAAAGAAAAATAAATAATATAGACTTTTTCTAATATAATCCCCATATTTTTATGATCTATTCCAACGCGCACAATCAACAGTACGCGTATTCAAAAATAACAGGCGCTTTATCGGATTAAGCCTCCTGAACCTATCGTATGATTATTAATCGTAAATTGAACTATATGTTGCTACAAGAACATACTATGAGCGCGATTCAACTGCGACCAACGTCATCTAGTTCAAAGTAACATATGGTACCAAATACGAACCTTAGCAAGGGGTCTCAGTTCCAAGCAAGTTACTCTGCAAGGTGAACTCTGCAGTAGTCGCTAAGCTGGACATTAACTGTTTGGATTAATTACGATCAGCGCCACCTAGCACAAAGTTAAGTAACATATCTTACCAGATAAGAACCTTAGCAAGAGGTCTCAGTTCCAAGCAAGTTACTCTGCGATGTGAACTCTGCAGTAGTCGCTAAGCTGGACATTAACTGTTTGGATTAATTACGATCAGCGCCACCTAGCACAAAGTTAAGTAACATATCTTACCAGATAAGAACCTTAGCAAGAGGTCTCAGATCCAAGCAAGTTACTCTGCGATGTGAACTCTGCAGTAGTCGCTAAGCTGGACATTAACTGTTTGGATTAATTACGATCAGCGCCACCTAGCACAAAGTTAAGTAACATATCTTACCAGATAAGAACCTTAGCAAGAGGTCTCAGATCCAAGCAAGTTACTCTGCGATGTGAACTCTGCAGTAGTCGCTAAGCTGGACATTAACTGTTTGGATTAATTACGATCAGCGCCACCTAGCACAAAGTTAAGTAACATATCTTACCAGATAAGAACCTTAGCAAGAGGTCTCAGTTCCAAGCAAGTTACTCTGCGATGTGAACTCTGCAGTAGTCGCTAAGCTGGACATTAACTGTTTGGATTAATTACGATCAGCGCCACCTAGCACAAAGTTAAGTAACATATCTTACCAGATAAGAACCTTAGCAAGAGGTCTCAGTTCCAAGCAAGTTACTCTGCGATGTGAACTCTGCAGTAGTCGCTAAGCTGGACATTAACTGTTTGGATTAATTACGATCAGCGCCACCTAGCACAAAGTTAAGTAACATATCTTACCAGATAAGAACCTTAGCAAGAGGTCTCAGTTCCAAGCAAGTTACTCTGCAAGGTGAACTCTGCAGTAGTCGCTAAGCTGGACATTAACTGTTTGGATTAATTACGATCAGCGCCACCTAGCACAAAGTTAAGTAACATATCTTACCAGATAAGAACCTTAGCAAGAGGTCTCAGTTCCAAGCAAGTTACTCTGCGATGTGAACTCTGCAGTAGTCGCTAAGCTGGACATTAACTGTTTGGATTAATTACGATCAGCGCCACCTAGCACAAAGTTAAGTAACATATCTTACCAGATAAGAACCTTAGCAAGAGGTCTCAGATCCAAGCAAGTTACTCTGCGATGTGAACTCTGCAGTAGTCGCTAAGCTGGACATTAACTGTTTGGATTAATTACGATCAGCGCCACCTAGCACAAAGTTAAGTAACATATCTTACCAGATAAGAACCTTAGCAAGAGGTCTCAGTTCCAAGCAAGTTACTCTGCGATGTGAACTCTGCAGTAGTCGCTAAGCTGGACATTAACTGTTTGGATTAATTACGATCAGCGCCACCTAGCACAAAGTTAAGTAACATATCTTACCAGATAAGAACCTTAGCAAGAGGTCTCAGATCCAAGCAAGTTACTCTGCGATGTGAACTCTGCAGTAGTCGCTAAGCTGGACATTAACTGTTTGGATTAATTACGATCAGCGCCACCTAGCACAAAGTTAAGTAACATATCTTACCAGATAAGAACCTTAGCAAGAGGTCTCAGATCCAAGCAAGTTACTCTGCGACGTGAACTCTGCAGTAGTCGCTAAGCTGGTCATTGTTTAGATGAGTTACGATCAGCGCCACCTAGCACAAAGTTAAGTAACATATCTTACCAGATAAGAACCTTAGCAAGAGGTCTCAGATCCAAGCAAGTTACTCTACGACGTGAACTCTGCAGTAGTAGCTAAGCTGGACATTGTTTGGATGAGTTTCTTCTGCTCATCCCTTCACAAGTTTTTTTTATTAGCAAATAAAAATATTCTTATGACAGCGCGCTATTCCTTTGACAGTAGTTTTATAGACAGTACGGTATAATACTTTTGCCTTTTCCATTATAGATTAAAAAAAGAGTTGTAGTTATGTAGTGAGTAACACAAATAAGAAATTTTATTTATCTTATTAACTTCTATTTTACTATAATATATGTCGGAGCATAGTAAAAGATTATCGAATTAATCGAATCGTTATCGTTGTCTATAGCGTGGGAGTGGGGTAGTAGTCACTTCCGTTGTTTTGACAGTATCTACCCTCGACCCTTTATATGCGATCGACAGTCTAACTGAAGTCTTAGTCGTGCGCGGTCTCTCAAGAAGTGAACATCATCTAAGTAAGTGATAGTGTCAAGTGCAGTGTAGTGTGGAAGTGCTGTCCAACTAAGGTCACGTAAGTCCTTACAATGTAATTGCCACGTGGTTAAGTAAACACAATGTTAGGTTAGGTTAGGTTAGCCTTGTGTTAGATTCGGTTTATGTGCGTTTAACCTTGGGTTTAAACAGAGAGCCTAGCAGTGGAGGTGAGTGTCGTGATCACTTAAAGGAGGTCCTTAAGCCTACACCTTGGTCACAAGTCCAAGGCACTGCTTAGGTTTCTCTCGTAATTGTTAGAGATCATATTTGATCATTTATCGGTTCAATAGGAGTATCTACGTTGCGTTTACCCAATATTCCATTCAATACCATCACCCCCTTTTAGTGTTCCCCAATATTCCCCACCTTTCTCCTTCCATTTCCTTTCACATCGTTTTAAAATCCCCGACATATATTACTGATATGTATCTAATTATATTTATTTTAATACTCGACTCACACTTGACGCTTCTCACTTACTTCAGTCACGCTCAAACATTTGTATAGAGCGGGTGTGCTCGTGTTATAGAAAAGTTTGAGAAATACGATTATATTCAAAAGGAAACAGTTATAAAATGTAAGTATAATAGCCCTCCCTATATAAACAATATTTAGAGTTTAAAATTATAATAATCGCTTCAATGGTAAGAAAAAGTTTTAGTTAATTAATTAAATTAATAAATATGCTGACTCGCCCTCGTTTCACTGAGGCACTCACTCACTCAATTATTCATTCGTACTCTGCCACTTAAAATTAAGAATATTCTATTTTCTGTCTCACTCACACCTTTTCCTGACAATAACTAACACAATAAATGCGATACAATTATTTATTTAATGCATATAGTAAGAAAAAAAATTGTTTTGAATTTATCCGGGATATAAAGTAGCCTATTTGTTAATCCAGGTTATAAACTACCTGTGTACAAAATTTAATTAAAATTCGTTTAGCCGTTTATGCGTAAATGAATAACAAACCTCCAAACATCTAAACATACAAACTTTCAAATTTATAATATTAGTAAGATAAATTGATTAAATCCATACCTCAGGGAGGGGAGGCTAAATTAAATAGTAGGGTGAATGTACGGGGAAATAGCTATATAAATTATGCAATACCTTTGCTACGAATACCTTTCGTGACTTCTTTTATTTATGCATATGGTAAGAAACTTTTTTTATTTGCAAATCAATTCTTCACATAATGAAAATTCAAAATGTAAGAAACTATTTTGTTCGGGTTGTAATTTAAGTATACTCAGATTAATTAAAATCCCACAGGAATTCTGTATTTTTTAGGGATAAAAAGTAGCTTACGTGTTAATCCAATCTGTGAAGTATCTGTGTGCAAAATTTCATTGAAATCCGTTCATTGAGTAACAAACATCCAAACGTATAAACTTTCAATTTGTATTATTGACATAGTAAGATATATTGAAGATAATTAAACTACATCCTACAGCAAGGGGGAGGGAGGGGGTTGACGAAATGTGATACTGTGTGATAAGGCTGGAGGGATCCAAAATTTTGTATCGTGATACGATTTTGAACTATGAACAAAATGTCATTAATATAATTGTTTGTTTTTTGTGACGTCACACTAAGGAGGAGGGAGTGCCACAAATGTGACAAAATATCATGTAATTCGTATGACGTAATTTATGGATGGCCCCTGATTAGTAATGTTTATCAAAGTACAGCCATCTCAGCAATAATTACGACCAAGGATTACACACAAACAAACATACAAATTTGTAACTAATATGTATTTTTATTACAGAAAAATAATGTGCGAAATTTCTGGAAAAATATCGAAAGTTGCTGCGTTTGTGGTTATTATTATTAATCTATTTACTTTGGTAAGTCATCAAATTGTTGAACGCAGTCTTACCAAGTGCATAAAACTATTTTACATTATATTTTAATCCAACATCAGTTAACAATATAACCTTTATTTCCGATAAGGGCCAGTTGTCAAAGTGATCTCGCACGGTTTACATTAAAGTTGTGCAAATATTGTAGTGTAGTTTAGTGACGTGATATTGATAAATCAGATTGCTTTTGTATTTTATTATTGTACTAACCGATCTACTCGCTTCACTGAGGTATATTCAACTCGTAAACTCACAGCAGTCGTTCTGAAGTTATGCGCGTACATTTAACACTACATAGTATAAAACAAAGTCGCTTCCCGCCGTCTGTCTGTCTCGCTATGTATGCTTAGATCTTTAAAACTAAGCAACGGATTTTGATGTAGTTTTTTTTTAATAGATAGAGTGATTTAAGAGGAAGGTTTATATGTATAATACATTAATAATATAGTAGAAAAACACTACTAATTTTAGAGGTTTCTAATGTGATGTCGAAAATAAACAGATTTCTTTGCGCTTACATTGCAAACGCTGGCTGAACCCTACGAGATAGATCAAAATAATGTACTACAGTGTTGTACACCTTAAAAAAACCTACAAATATTTTCGTGATAGTATATGTCTATCTCTTATGGATAACCCACAATAACCATTTTTTATCCTTTACTGTTTACGAGAAATAATAGTTTATTTACGAAGCGATTTTAAACAATACAGCATTAATCCTTATCCAATTAAGTACCTTAAGTACATTGTGCATTTAATATAGATCAATATGGCCCTTTACAGTATGTAATTTAAATGAATAGTTTCGAAGATATTACAGATTTAAAATGCAGGGACATAGCGGTTACGGCTTAATACACGTGTTAAATTGCACCCGGGCGAAGCCGATACGGGTTAACTAGTGTCTTACCATGTGTCTTACCATGTGTCTTACCATGTGGATAATTAATTATTAATTTTTTTTCAAGTACAAAACCATGAAATGTCTCAAGGCTTTAACGCCTTGACTTTGTTTGTACGTCCTTCAATCTCAATGTTAAACTTATATATGAAAATATCTGAGTTATATATGTCGGTGCGTAAGTTAGGCTTAGGTTGGCTTAACCTTAGGTTTAAACAGAGAACCTGGGAAGTGGAGGCGAGTTAAATGCCTGTCGTAGGTAATAGTAAGAGATCATAATGTTTAGTTATTTATCCGAAGTCCCTCTTGTATTATATATGTCGTGTACAAGAGTACAAAAAATTCTTTGCGAAGTATGAAATATTATAACAAAATCTCTGAGAAAGCTAATCATAAAATAACTGTTATTATATTCATTCCAGTTTGTTTTATCAGAATGCTAACAGTAATATTTTCGTAGCTCTATGTAAGATTCTTCTCGTGCCACGATCTCACACTGGTTTTCACTTGGTATTACTGAATTTGAAGTTTCAATCAGTTCCAAATGTTCACCGTCACACATATTAAAGAAATTTTATTTAAAAAATTACAAAACACAATTTAAACTATAATTTTAGACAGAAAATTGCACACACGCTCCAATGTTTACTATTATAGTTTTGTAAATGGCGAATGGAAAAGAATTGACTAATCAGAACGCTCGACGTCTTCCACTGCCAACTTTTCTCATAATATGCCTAGATCTATTATAATGTCACTAAAACCTGGCCTTTAATTTGTAATAATTGTAGTCGATTGACAATCTACCGTTTAATTATAATATCACTAGTGAAATTGTAATGTGACCTGCGACATATATATTGCTCTATATGTATTGCTGGAAACCGCATTCAAAGCGGCTTACTATGTAGCAGAAAGTGTCTCCAGTAAATGGGCCCTAAAATCGCAATTTAGGGCCAAAGTAATCTCATTCATCAATCACATGTATATAGACTATAAAAGACGGTGTTTTGTTAGTGATCATTTTCATAGAAGCGACGGCCGTGGACGTTATAGTACGTAAAGTTATAACACATATATATAACTTCATATTTGTTTCAGGTTTTCAGCTTAACTTTATTTGCTATTTGTTTGTGGATGATCACATCTCCTTCTACTTTGTCTTCTACGATACAATTATTTGGAAATACGACTCTAAAGGTAAAGTATGACTGTTTATATATTTACATTTAATTTTATTCATTCACTCATTTAACCGTACAATAATTATCGATATTTGTATCGATATTCCGAAAAATTTATATCGATTTTTTTTGCATCACATTACACAGGGAAATAACAGCAGCAAGAAAATTATCGCGTTACATTATATCGATTGTAAACTTTATTAATTATTTAAAGGGCTTTGATTATTAACTTGGCAACACAGGCCTACTAAAGTTAGGGTCGTCATAGTGAAGAGATGGGTATGGTATATCATTTGGGGACTTGTTCACTTCGGAGTGGTTCTGAAGTTCCTTTATCTGATGTATTATTTAGTCAAGAGGTTAAGAGGTAGAGAAGTGTTTATGCATAGTAAAAATAGCCTTTTAATCTTGCTCCTGGGTCGCAAGCCACAAGCTCGCAAGAGAATATTACAGACAAACAAAGAAGTATAATATGAAACACATTGAATAGTAAATAGTATCTATGTGAAGCCGCGTGTCGCTAATTGTATGATGCAAGTTACTAGGCCTATTACAGTAGCGTTTATGCACGGTAAGTGGATCATTATTGTTTTAAATATTCAGTGAACTATCGTGACCTATAAGCGAGTAGTTCCGGCACTGAATGGACATATATCCGATAAATATATATTATTATATTCTTTATTGCACAGGAAAATAAAAATATAGTACAAGATGTTAAAAAGTTTGTTGCCATAGGCGAACTTATCTCTAGAAGAGATCTCTTCCAGTCAACCTGCAAAAGTGAGAGAAAGTGTCATAAAGCGGGGGACGTTAGTGCAAAACCAAGTAATATATAAATAATTGATGATTATGTAGTACGAGAGACTTGTGCAAGATAATGTTGTTTTAATTTACTTTTAAATAACATAATTGAGCGAATTTCCTGAATGTCTTTTGGTAGTTTATTCCAAAGTTCTGCAGCATGTACCGAGAACGAGTTCAGCAGAAAATTCGTTTTACTCCTTGGTACATGTAACATCGAGGTATTGCAGGGCCGTCTAGAGCGTATTGGCGTGGAAAGTAGAGTGAATCGTGAGCGAAGATAAGACGGGGCTTTGGGATCATTTAAAATATTGTAAACTAACAACACAATGTGCATATCACGCCGAAGACGGATAGGGAGCCATTTGAGCTGAGCGCGAAAGCTTGAAACTCGGTCATATTTACGTAAACCGAAAATGAAGCGTATGGCAAGATTTTGAAGGCGCTCTAATTTATTTAATAGCTCCTCAGTCACATCCAAAAAGCATACATCGGCGTAGTCTAGGATGGGTAGTAGAAGTGATTGCGCAAGCATAATTTTGGTGTAGAAAGGGAGAAAAAATTGGAGACGCTTAAGAGAGTGTAGAGTAAAATGCATTCGTTTGCTGATGTCGTTGATGTGAGGTACCCAAGACAAAGTGCAGTCCATTATTAAGCCCAAGTTCTTTACTTTATCACAGTATGGAATAGGTACCCCAGAATATAAGATGTCAGGAATTGAATCCCAGATAATCTTACTCCATAATCTACTGCTACCAATAATTATTGACTGTGATTTGTTAGGATTAACAAGTAGGCCAAAAGACTTAGCCCATGATTGGACAGCAGTGAGATCTCTATTTATGGCTGCAATTGCCTCAGGCACCTCAGTCAACTCACAATGGCGAAATAGTTGTAAGTCGTCTGCATACAGATGAAAGGGAGAAGATAGAACACGTGATATATTATTTATAAAAATGGAAAAAAGTAATGGTGATAATACGCCGCCTTGTGGAACGCCAGCCGTAAGACTTAACCAGTCTGATGAGTCACTGTCATTTATTACGCATTGCTGACGTCCGAAGAGATAAGAGTTAAACCAGTCTATAATAGTTGGAGAAATATTTACCGCGCGCAGAGTGCCAAGAAGAATGTCAGGATCGACAGAGTTGAAAGCACTGCTAAAGTCTAACAGAACGCATACACTAAGCTTGGTATTTTCCATAGCCTGCCGTATGTCCTCAGTTATATTCAACAGCGCTCCAACAGTGCTGTGAGATGATCGGAAACCGGACTGGTAAGGACATAACAGGTCATAGGAGGTTAGGTAAGAGTAAAGTTGAAAGTGCACAACAGATTCTAAGACTTTGGATAGAGTGGGTAAGATAGAAATAGGACGAAATTGAGAAAGGCAGGTGGGATTCGTAGTTTTTAGGGAGAGTTTATGCAATCTGTTTAGAATTCATGTTATCTGTAGTAGCCGACGGCTAATTTTTATAATCACAACCTCATTAATGGCCCACTGCTGAGCCGGGTCTCCTCAGAATGAGGAGGGGGTTAGGCCATAGTCCAACACGCTGGCCCATTGCGTGTTGGCAGATTTCACACACCTTTGAGTACTTTTAGGGAACTTTCAAGAGTGCAGGTTTCCTCACGATGTTTTCCTTCACCGTTAAAGCAAGTGATATCTAATTGGTTAAAACACACATAACTCAGAAAAGTCAGAGTTGTGTGCCTGTGTAGGGAATCGAACTCGGACCTCCCGAGTAAGACACCGATGTCTCAATCACTGGGCTATCACTACTTATTAACTAACGTTAGGTCTAAGAAAAAATAGTGGGGGTTTGTTGCGCATTTTTGAGCGTGCTGCTGCGTTCCATCCGTCTTAATAGTGACTTCTGCGCCTGGATATAAATCCATGGGCATAAATTCAAAAACAGTTTTAGCCGTGAGGGGTCCGGTTAGAATACTATTCCCCTCTGCCGCTGGGAGAGCATCTCGTAAGAGACGAGTGACCCAGCACCCCCTTGGTGGTAGGGGATCTGTTCTCCGACTGGCTTGCAACCACCAGAATGCGAATCCGACCGCCAAGTGTCAAAGACGCTTTCCGGTCGAGTCGCATGTGGACCAGACTTACCCTCTCCCTCTCCCATCCCATTAATGATGCGGATCTAGTGAACTCTGGGCTCTTGCACAGGGTCCGCTGAACCCTCAGCATTGTGTTCTTCACTCTCCCTCTCCATTCTATCTTCGAGGATGCAACGCATGCAACATGCAATGATGTCCATGGGCGATGGTGGCCACTTACCATCAGGTGGGCATCTGCCCGTTTCCACCTACCATAACTACAGTACATTTTTTTAATGTACCTTTGCGCTCTGTACTAAAACGTTGTGCGTTGCTGGAAATGCATTATTTGTTTCTTCCGAAAAACCTACAAAATCTAGTTCCTTTTTCTTCTTTACATTAATGCGGATTTTAATGCGGTTTTTCACCAATAGATACAGTGATTCAAGTGGAAGGTTTAGTAGAGAAACTGTGCGAAGTCGGGGCGAGTCGCGAGTTATATATATTGTCCATTGTGTTGAGGGATTAGAGCTATTACTTAGGTTTAAACAGACAACTGGGCAGTGTGGTTTCAATTAAATAAAGGATTTAGAATATCTTAAGCCTACACTATGGTCACAAGTCCAAGTCACTGCTTAGGTTTTTCGCGTAGTTGTAAGAGATTATAAAGTTTAGTTATTAATTGGTTCAGTAGAAGTATCCATGTTGCGTTTACCCAATACTCTATTCAATATACCCCCTCTTACTCGCTTCTCATCTATTTTCTCTGTGTTATATACGAATGAAAAAGATATAGATATTATATTCAAGAATGTTGTCAGTATCATACCATTAACATAATATCAATGGGAATCAAAAACATTGCTAGCTATGAATGAATAATATACTTTACATTCAAATCCGTATTTCTTATATAATAGCGGAAATAGTCGAGTTATCGGGATATAGTTCCGTTCATAAAACGTACAGAAAACAATAAAGCTCCCTATCGTAGCTTCGTGTCAAGTCACTGGATGGTACAAACACATTGGTGTGTGTGACCTACTGTAGAAAATTTGGTCTGAATCTCATCACTAATACGATGAATTGAATGTATTACTAGTAATATATCAATCCATATTTCTGATGACACTGATTTAATTTTCTTCATCTAGTTCATCTTCACACCTAAAACATTATTACTATCTTTTATTCTATACAATATTTTCTTCTAAGAGCTAATCTTAACTCATTCCTTTCTTTATCTGGATTCCTTTCTTTTCATATACATAATATATTTCTCCTTCTTAGCTTAATGTTTTTCTGTTCTGTTATTTCTTTTCTGCTTTTAGTTCCTTCTCTTCTGCGTCTATTTCCGTTTCTTCATTTCATAAATTGTTCTTCTACTAATTTCTTTTCTTTTATGTTCTTTTTTTGCCTTGAAGTTTTATATTATTATTTATAATTATTTTCTTTTTCTTAACTTCTATATCTCCTTTACGATCATTTCATCATGTCTTAAATAATTAGCTTTAACCTTTCATCTTACTTCCACCATTGTTTCTTCCTTTCTTAAATCCATATCTCTTACTTTTTAATCCTTTCCATGCTCTTTTCCCCTTCCATTTCTTTACTTTTTGAAAATGGCTAAATTACAAACAAGTCCAGTTTGGATTGTTAGGATAAAATAAAAAGCATATTTTTATATTTATAACAGATAAGTTTGCGTGTCTGTGTATTGACGTAACCTACATACAATACAAAGGTATTAGTGTAATCGATTATAAATTGCTTACTGTATATTTTGTAACAGTTTATTAGCCCTCGCTTCGCTTTGTTCAGTTTAGATTAAAGTATATTTGTCTCTACTGTAACCTTAATTAATTTTCTTAATTATTTTATTATTACTTTGTATATCTTTACCAATCGCGGGTCAACAGTGACCCGGACCTTTGGAAGACGTGCGCTGAGCCGTAGCCAAGGCTTGAGGCATTTTGGACAATTAAAGCTAATATGAGATGAGGCACAAACCGTATGCACTATGAGGATGCCCTCAAGGACAATCCCCGGCTTGTGTAGGACTATGCCAATATATGGAAACTAATAACGCTGTGATGATAGTGGACTCGGTAATGCTATGTATGACCTATGCCGCTTACCCGATAATGTTTTTATACATTGAAAAATGGGTAGACGGAAACTCGCCAACTCATCAATGGGCTCCCGTGAAAGGTCACTTGTACGTTTCAACTACTGGTAGTGATGTGCAGCCGGTATTCTACCAGATCATTGGTGCCAACTAACCACTTACGTGACAAGTGTACCCATAGAACGTTAAGTTCTCGCGGCTCCACTATGGTCGGCCGGTTAAGGCAAGCCAGAGGTAGAGGATCTTTTCCTCGTCAGGGTTCACTACAACTAGCTAGTAAAGGCAAGCTGAGGAACAGGACCTTTCCCTGGGAGCGCTCAAGTCCGTGGGGTAGATACTCCCCAACAGCGCGCCTAATTCCCTACGCACCATTTGTTATTATTGTTATTTTATACAGTTAATTATGAATTATTTATTCAGTTTATTTATCATTTATTTATTTATGCAGTTAGTTGAGTCCAAAATTTAGTTGTAAATGCTCTTAATTATTTTATTAAAAAGTTATTATACCTACCTACTTTTGTAATTATTTTCTGTTATTTATTTATTGATACATTCAGTTTTTATTGTAATTATCTATAAATTTGTGATGTATTTATATATAATTATTTAACTTTTTTGAGTTTATTTGTTTGTTGAGTTTATGACTTTTTTGATTTATTTATATACCTATGTAATTAGTTATTTATTAATTCAATATCAATAAATGAACTTAGTTATTTATAAGCAGATAAATATTTATGATTATTTATCTGCTTATAAATAACTAAGTGAATAAATAATAACTCCATGAAGTTATTTATTTATTCACTTAGTTATTTATTAATATAATAAATAATTACCTATTAATTCTGAAAAGTTGTCTTTTTGTTAATAAATTTCATCTAATTCAATGCAGCCATTTAAACTTTTTTATAAAGTTACATTAGTACAATATTTTGTTTCAGTTGGTGTTGCCAGTGGAATCAATGACAGTACAATTAGGGGTTGGTGGAGCTTTTTTATCTGGATTCTTGTTATTTATATCTTTTATGGGATTTTATGGTGCTATTGCTGTTGCACAGTTTTTGTTGTTTATGGTAAGAAAACACATTATCTAACGAAAACACAGAAACACACAGATACGCATATTTTATATTATATAAGACAGGTACATATGATATTTAAAGTTATAAGTACATAATCGAATAATAGATGGCGTCAACGTATTAATGAAGTCTTACTTATTATTTTGAAATTTATAATTAAAAGGCTTTTTAAAACAGATAACAGATGGCGCCTCAACAACTCGCGAGTACGCTTCATTTGGCATTTTGTTTGGAACACTACGTTCGACAAATACTTAATTTGAGTTTACCAATTCGGATAATAGATGGCGCTCGTATCATACATCTATACATCTGAATAGATTTTCAGCTAACCTCAGGAAATATAAAAAAAATAAGATGTCAATCAATGTAAACAAAATAATGTTTTTTAAGAAAAATAATATTTTATAATTTTATTTGTTTCTTGTGAGCTATTCTTTCTGTAGAGTGATATGGAAATAAGTATTAAAAAAAAACATGAGCCAACTTCCCAAAATTATGAATTATTTCATAAAGTCTGCACATTAAATTATTCGAAACTACTTTTATATCAAGAGCAATAAAACCACTGTTGACCAGTGTAATCAAATAATAGATAGGTTTACGTAGTCTAATAAATGACCATTTCAATTATGATCAATCATGATTAGTCCTTGGGGACTTAACAGTCAATAAATAATATACAAAGACCAATAATATTGTGTGTGTGTAAGGTGACGCATTCACTCTGATGATGCTAAGGCTCCGTCATTTTGTTTGGTATCAGATAATAAATGGTACCACCAGTCTTATAAATCGCGTTTAAATTTCATTATTAATTTATAAATGTAAAGTACTTTCTATAACAACAGTCAACAAATAATTTATATTCACACAATCACGCAATAAATGGCGCTATGTTATCGTGCTTGCATTGGCGCCCAATGTGGGACAAATTTTGAATGAGTGTTACTTAACTATTTTTTTATTACAGTACGCTACTTTGGTGATACTTTTGCTACTTCTAGAATGTGCTGTCATGTTTTACTTCACATCAAATATTGTAGAGGTAATAAACTTAAATCCTAAGAGAACTATAAATTGTAAACTAGAGTAATTTTCAACTTTTTTGGAATAATATGTTTTGAATTGTAACTGTTAATAAACATATTGCAAAAAGTAGAAAAATGAAATTTGGAAAATACTAATAAATATACTTTTGCATCCCTATGATTTTTTATTGATTATACAGTTTTAAATTTCAACACACACACACTATACTTTGTAAAGCTTTTGTCCTAATTATAACACTTTAACTACACTTTGTAAAAATTTTGTTTATTTTAACACACAGACTACGCTTTGTAAACTTAGAATTCATTTTCACATATTAAATTCTACTAACTTTCTGTGATCATGTGGTTGAATATTAAATTACGTATTGTATCGTCGTCCTGCTCACATCTGTTAATCGAAGCTATATAATAATTATCTATCCCATTGTAAAATACTATTGTGCAGTTGCGGAATGAAGATGATGAGTGCAAGTTACCGTTTCAAAACCTATCACAGAACAGACTTTTGCGTAGAAAATTATGCTTAACTAACTCAATGACAAAGTTCAAATTGATTCATATGAAGGTTGCTGACTATTTGTCTTGTCTAAGAAGATTATTATCTTAAAGTGATTTGATGAACTAAAACATCCTTGTTGGGCGATATTTATATCATTTGCAACCTTTTTGTTTATGATTGATGATCAAAACTTTTGTCATTTCTGGTATCTGTCATATCTGTATTTTTACAATGCCGAGACCTTTAAGAATTGAAGAAAGACCAGCAACTATTGCCGGACATGAAGCTGGACGTACAACATCAGCGAGATATCGCTTCGTCTTAGGTGATAGTGTGAGATTCCGGAAAAAAAGACACGGTGAAGAATGGCTTTGTATCAACGAATCATTTCGTCCAATTGATTATAATATTAGTCTAAGAGTAATAAGAAATGATTTACACTCAATGGGATTACATTATAGATGACACGCAAAAAATTTGTCCTGACACCGACTCATAAAGAAGCACGCTTAAGAATTGCAATGACTTATTGGAACTTTAACTGAAGATACACTATATTTCCTAGCGAAAAATGATTTATTTTAAGCTAACATGGAAGGCTTCATTGGTGGAGATATAATGGTACGAGATACACAGACGACGACGACCATAGCTCGTTCTTCAAGAGCAAACGCCACACATTATTTTTCGATATTGGAAGATAGTATGCTATCAAGTGTTCGCAGCGTGTATCCTGCTAATGAGCTGGTCCTCCAGGTCAGCTATCTCCAGAATAATGCTCGCACGCACACCGCTCGTATTGTAGCATTCCGATATAGTGGTGCTTTCCTGGCCAGCAAGATCTGCAGATTTGAACTCTATAGCAAATCTGTGGGGTATGATGATTCAGCGATGGGAAAACAGTAATGAAAGAACCAAGGAGGCCATAGAAAAAAATTGCCGAACAATTTAGGAAGACACAAGATGGACTGATTTATGCTGTCGTCTTGTAGTTTCTATGAGAAATATGTTACAATGTGTCGTTGACGCTAACGGCGGCTATATCCATTTTAAAAATTTTATGTCATTATTTATTTGTTTTTATTTAAATTTGATTGTTAATTTGGTTAGTTTAGTTTAGTAGTTACTTGGGTTTTATTTATTTATAACATTGCCAGGATGCAAATACAGACACAATCTTATTCTATAGAGACGTTACATTTATATTTTAAACGTTAGCAACACTGTTTTTTTTTACTTGCACTAGTGCAAGCAAAGGCATCTATGCGCAACTTTTTCATTCCGCAATTGTACATTATTTTCTACTTTTCAGAAAGGACTTCAAGATCAAGATGATATAATATCACATTCTATACGTTCATCACTACATTGTTGTGATTTGAATGAGACGTAAGTTGCATTATTAATAGTTGTATGTTTGTCACATAAAAATGAATGAATGGATTTTACTGAAATTTGAATACCAGATACTATATAACCTGGATTCATACATTTACACTTCCATAAGGATAGCAGGGTGCTATTCATAATACAAAACACTATTCATTATATTGAGTTAGTGAGTCTGAAAAAAATATATCAGTGTTTACCCAAATGAGAATAAAAGTCGACTGTGCTAAAGCCAATCCCTAAAGTATACATAGAATGTAATAAAATATATCTTATTGGTATATGTCATGTCATTTCATGTCGCTATAGGGAGAACTGTGTCAAAGGAACACGCCTAGTTCAAGGGCGGAGGTTATGACAAGGGGGGAATCTGGCGGAAAGTAACAGTCAGATCTCCGATCCAGGTCTCCAGCGCATTGTTCGAGCCGCAAGTCTCAATCTATGAGAATCAGCATCCACTGTATGCAAGCTTCCCGATACCAACCAACTCGATTTAGCATACAGTAGTAGATACAGATAAGATGTTATTTGCAGGGATACGTCTGGAAAAATTCCTTGGTCTTGCTGTGAGGTGGCTTTCAAGAATTGTACTAGTGATTCTGTTTATAATAGAGTAAGTGCTACTTTATTTTCTTTAAGAACTATAATAAAATTTTAGGCCCTCCAATTCTAAATGCATAAACATTGATGCATGCATTTTTCTTCCTTCTAATTTTCAGCACAGTTTACTTTTTATCGCTGATGTAATCACCATGCAGACACCCCCCCCCCCCCCATCGCCATATGCAAAAATAAGCAATGCAAGAATCCCCTGCCCGGTGCCCCTATTTACTGTTTATGTAATACTTGCGGCGCCAAAAGCCCGATACATATCTAACAATTATTTATTTAATTTGTTGTGTTAATTCTTTTCAGAGTTGCCAGCAAGAAATGATTACGTGGTTGAATAAATATGAAACAGCAATATACGTAGCACTGGCCGCGATACATATTGTACTGTCATCCTGCTCGCTCTTACGTCGTTCGTGCATTGCGTCTCATTCACTCAGATAGCGATCGCAGCGCCGTTCTGGCGGTAAGTGAACTTTTTTTTTTTATTTAAACATTTCATTTACAATATGAAGACGGAAGTTCGAAAAAATCAATCGTCTAACTTGTTGAAAAATTAACTTTAAGTAAAATTTTGAACGCGAATAATTTTTTTAAAGTGTTCAGTTACACCATAACTTTTACTAATTTTTAATAAATATTTAACACCTTCAAAAATTTATCGTTTTTGGCGCCGCTCGTGAAAAGCGATCGTCATCGTTAAATTATTTTTTTTAAATAATGGAGATAAGAGTTCCGGGAGTATATATTTTATATGAAATTTCCTCTTCTTTAAGAATCCTTTTTTTGAAATTTATCTATGAAATATTGACGAAAAACGAAATGCATTTTTTTCATCTTTAATTGTTAATAACTTTTGCAAGTTTTGCAAGCGGAACTTCATTTTTTCCAAAATCATCTAGATGCCATTCCGAATCAAATGACACCTCAGTCACAATTTTCGAAGACTGCTGAAAAAAGTTGACCAAAAGATCTGAGAAAAAATCAGAAGACACTAATAGAGTCACTATTAGTGTCTGCGTATTCAAGGATAAACCTATACTTACGTGCCGGTAGATCGGTAGATAAAATGGTAGAGCTATTTCTTATAATTTTATGTTAAGTCTCTTATATGTTTGTCCTGCTCACACTTACTGCTTTACTTATTATTGTTCTACTTGGCAATAAATAGACTATTAAATTACATTTAATGTCATCTTGCTCAGACTGTCCAAGATTCTGTATTCGTCGCCAAAGTCTTGAACAAGAGATAAGGACTGAAATAAATAAAATCAACATACATAAAATAATTGCCGATTAAAATATCAGAAATAAATTTATTCAATTGTGTGACTACAGTTAGTTTGAAAAGAAAAAGAAATACGGCAAATAATTAAATAATAAAAAAAGAAAGAAAATGTTGTAAACGAAAATAAAATGTAACAAATATAATAATTATATTTAGTTAACATTATAGATCTAAAGTACCTTAATAAAATGTAAGAATACAGGAAAGGAATTAGAAGAGAAAAAAGAAATATTTTCAGAAGACTGTCATGAAACTGCAAATTGAAACTTCGCAAGCTCACGGTGGAGAGAAGACAGCACTTTTAAAAAAAATGTCATCTTGCTCACTCCCGCTACTTTTGTTCAGTATATCTCATTCAAACAACATAGACTGGTACTTTGTGTCTGTCTCAGTGTCTTTATTTTCTTTTCCAGCATCATCATCACCATCACCACCAAAGCATCGAAAATGGAGATCTCGTGTATCACCGAGCGTCGAACCAGCTACCGATGATGTTTTAATGCTAGTACTAGGCAGAGGTAGAGTCGGTTGGGTTGATAAATAGAAGAAAGTGAGGTTTAGGGTTGCCAGGACTTAAAATATATATAGATTAAGATCGTCAAAAGTCAAATGTTTAAGAAATGCTCAATTTAAAGTTTTTCATATTTAGTATCATCAAAGGACATTTTTAGCGGAGGAGCGCGATGTTTCTGTTCCCGCGCGCCCATCTTTAATGTCACGCAGTATGGTTACAATAGGCATCTTTCCTCTACTTTTGCATACTTAAAATAACTTACCAAGTTCAATTGAAATGGGTTCAGTCATTTAGCAATAAAACACATTATCAAAAATCATACTTTATTTTAAAACCAAAATACACATACACTATGCGAGCCCGTATATTATGAATCAAAATTTCATTTTTACACAAAGACTATAATTTGTAATATTGTTTAAATTGTAATAACATAAAAATTTTGATTCATAATATTTGTAATAAATTACAAGACACACAATCACACGCACGAATTAAAAAGGTGGTTTGGAATTTATTCTATATTCACTTGGGTAAGAAAATTGTCACATTTTTATGTATAAATGCAAAATGTCTATCTTAGATCTAAGATTCAAAAACATAGAAAATTACGCAAAATGAGGCATTAAAATAAATACACGCGACACACAACTACATTGTAAAATTTACACAAAGCAGTTCATGGAATCTAAATGGAGTTAGTCACGTGACTGTGTCGCTTTGCTTTAGTAACTTGTATCATTACATAAACCAGTTCAGTTGCTTTAAGTCCTAACTCCTCCCCCTCCCCATGCTTACGTAATTGCATGCATTTTTCTCCACATCCTAAGCAGATATATTCACGCTTCGATGTGCGTGTTTGCTTTTAAAATCAGCACAGCAGGGACCTCCTCTCCCCCCTTCAATTCTTACGTGATACGGCAGACTTCACACACCTTTGAGTACATTTAGGGAACTCTCAGGAGCGCAGGTTACATCACGATGTTTTCCTTCACCGTTATAGCAAGTGATATTTAATTGCTTAAAACACACATAAGAAAGAAAAGTCAGAGGTGTGTGCGTGTGTGGGACATCGATGGCCTAAAAGTTATATATCGTTGAAATGCCTAACAAAGATGCTTTAAATTACAATAATTGTTTTCAAATTTACAAAGATTAGTTAAATAAATGTAAAACGATATACTTTGTCGCTATAAGTTAGCAACCATTTATATCAAAATTAAACAAAATAGATCATGAAATTAAAAATGTCTTAATCATGTACTTTGACATGTGAATATTACACAAATTAGTTTACTGTAAACACTTTCGTCGTGTAGTTTACGAATGCCTCTTGATTGCAAATGTTCTACTTTTGATCATTCTATATAAAAACATCTAATCTACTTTTAATATACTTAACATTTGTATCGCTTTTTAATAAAACTATTGTTTAATAATATTTTTTATTTTTGTCAAATTGGTGCTTTTTTATGACAGTTGCTCTTTTGTTAGGTAATTAGAGCCCTAATAATTAGAGCCTAAAATTTGAAAATAGAAACAAATCTAATAATTGGTGAATAAACGTTGACATATAAGAGCTCAAATATAGAATTTGGTACGAAATCAGACAATTAGAGAATACTATTGTAATATTAAACAAATATTGACTATAATTAACATATGAACAATTAGAGCCCTAAAATTAAGAGCAACTGTTGTAAAACACACCATAAATCACCTAACTCTAATTTAAAACGAATCTAGTAATAAATATAGTGACCAAGAGAGTAACAATGGATAGCAAGTTCCTGTTGCCCATACCAGGCATGGAAGCAGACCCGGTACAGGACTCCAGATGCTTGAACAGCTCATTGTAGTTCCTTGCAGCCTCATTAGCTGAGTCGCTGGAGGGTTCTGAGAGACCGACGGCTGTATTTTTGAAGAGCAAGTCGCTGATGCTGTCAAAAGGCGAGTACATCTCCAAGTTGATGAGCTGCGCGGTGGTGGCTGCGTTGTAGCCAAAGTGAAGGTCTAGGGTGTCTAGTAAAGCGTTTACGCTGTTGGTAAGAGGATCGTTTCTGAAAAAAAGAAAACAATTTAAATGTTGATAATCTAGATACAGACAAAACGAAAGATATAATAAGGAATGTTAGAAGAATTGAGAAATATGATAAGAAAGGTTTAATGAGAATGATATAGTAGAATCAATGGTCACTAGTATTATAACAAGAGAGAGTTATAGTAGAAGTGAGAGATATGAAAATAAAAGTTTTGAAGGAGTTAGAGATATAATGAAAAAGATATTGTAGGAGAGAAAAAGGTATAGCGACCGTAGAGCAAGAGATGTAATGAAAAGGGTAGGAACAAAGCTATTATAAATAATAATAACAATAAAGCCTTTTTTATTTCCAACAACCTTATTTAACACGTTTTTCTTAAAACTACATATATAAATTTATTATGTTATTGGAACCCCGCACTGGGTATCGGCCTCCTCCAACTCACTCCTCCATGTTCCTCTATTCTTTGCTCTCTTCCTCCATTTTTCCTGAAGTCATTATTATTAAGTCAATCCATCTGTTCCTTCGACGTCCTCTTTTTCTTTTTCCTGTTGGTCCTTTCCATGTTGTTATTTCTAATGTCTATCTTTAGCCCGTGAATCTCGCCAGATGTCCCGTCCACCGCCATTATTGTACTAGAGCGCACTTAACAACATCTATTAATTTTGCTCCTTCCCATCGTTTTTTGGCATTGGCATTTGTCGGTAGGACGCAGGTATCCATAACAATCTTTTTCAGGTGAATGGCTCCAGGTCAGGTCTTTTTCAGGTCAATGGAATGAAAAGCTCCGGAACTTTTTCCAACTCATATTCATCTGGCGTTAGAGTTCCTATTCCATGTTGTTGTCTCTGAATTATATGAGTTTGCCGAGATATATGTAGCTAGTTACATACTCCAAAGGTATACCATTTAAGCAAATTTCATTTGTGTTATTGTTTGTTATTACCTTGCTTTATCTTGGTTCATTTTGAGTCCGACTTTTTCACTTTCCACATTTAAAGAGTTTATTATTTTTTCGAGGATTTGACTTGTTTCAGAGAAGAGGACGATGTCATCGGCGAATCTAAGATGTGTAAGTCGTTTCCCGTGTAAATTAATTCCATTCGACAGCCAGTCTAGATTATCGCAGATGAGCTGCAGTATTGCTATAAATAGCTTGGGCGATGAGTAACACCCTGTCTCACTTCTCGGCATATTAATATGTTCACCCCTCTTCATTTCAATTTGACTCTGCTGGTACTTACATGTTGTTGTACGTTTTTTATTACCTTTATGTATTTGTCATGAATGTGCTATCTAGTGCTTTCCATATGGAATTATGTGATATCGTATCGAAAGTTTTAGCATAGTCTATGAAAGCTATGTATGGTGGTCTATTGAACTCCTTATATTTCTTTATGATCGGAATCCCGATTGTTCGATCTGCTGGTGTTCATCGATTTTTGGCGTTATTCTGCTTTGTAGAGTTGATGTGTATAACTTATATGTACATACTTGAAAGAAGGCTAATAGTCATTGTCTATATTTTTATAATCTCCCTTATTATCCAACAAGATTATATCCGATTTCTTCCATTGTTCTGGCACTTGTCCAGTATCGAGGATTTAACAACTTTGTTAAATAAATAGGCAAGGGGGTGCGTAACTTTGTAAGCCATCTAGTCCTGGGCTTATATTTTGCTTCAACTTCTGAATATGTTTGCTAATTTCCATAGATAGCATCTATTGTTGTTATATCAACTTCCTCCGGGATGTTTTCGTAGAGCTTATTATTTATACAAGAATAAGAAGTAGTTGTGTTTGGTTGAGAGGTATCAGTTTTTATTTCGTATAGTCTTTTGTTAAATTCTGTAGCAAAATTTATTACGTCATCTCTTGTTTTGGTATTTTTAGTTTTTGTTTCTAGGTTTTATATCCAGTTTTTGCGTGTTGTCAATTGTTTGTAGGCTCGTTTGGGATTGCTATATTTTTGTAATTTATCTCTCTATTTTATTTCTATAGTTTTGACTATTATATTAGGAACAATTAAATTAAAAAAGTTTAATATGAACAAGAGATATAGATGTATAGCATGGGCGAGAGATGGAGTAAGAGAGGAAGAATATTTACTACAAATGAACCCTTACCTTCTGGTAATAACCTCAGAGTCAACAACGAAAGCTAGAAGGCAGTTCTGGTCGATGTTACTAACACCAGTGTTAGCAGCTAAGGTGTTGTTTCTGCACAACGCTCGCACTTGACTTGCTTGAAGACCTGCTGCTTGGAGATTGGCTGGAATATCATTTATAATATTTAGGCTTTCCAAAACATAACAAAACAATTAACAAACTTATTAATGTTATTGTTCAAGCTCTATTTTAAATTGTTATTTCTATCACTAAAACATATTACTTAATAGATTATAATTATGTACTTGAATATTTACAAGACAATTGCTATACTATTACAAGCTGTCCCATCATTGCTTCACTGAGTTGTAGTACAGTATAAGTGAGGCTACAGATAAAAGTTTTATCAAAATCGTGATAGCGTTTCTCACCATTTAAACTTTTCCTGGACTCTCACAAATATTTCGACATTAAAACTTTCAAGCCGTTGTTTGAAAGAAGATTGTTGTTGAATTTCAAATAACAAAATTGTTGTTTCTAACACCAAAACTAAATAATTTAGTTATTGTTTTATTTGTATCTGTAATGATCTAAGTTGAGAACAACTCTATTCCCTAAACTAAAAATCAATATATTAAGATACTATACCTATCTCATGTTGTTAAGTCATTTTTATTATTAAATTTATAATAAACTAATTTGTATATTCTCACACCAAAATAAAAGTTATATACAAAGTAAATATTGTTACTTTTGAACTAAATTATAATGAATAAAAATCTTTGTTTTTGTAGCCCAAACAAACAAACTGAGTTATGTTTAAATTATAAAGGCATTTTTCTCATATATAAGTTGGTGGTGACCCATGTACATGAAGAGAAGAATGCTGCGGTTTCAGCAGCAAAAACCCGGTGTTCACCGGAACCGCAGCATTCATGAGACGGGAGAAGGAGGGGAGATCTGACCCACAAACGGCTCGACACGACTATTGTATAAAGGAGCTTAATAGAATTTTTATTTTTATTACTAAAATCACAAGCTTGTATAGTTTTTGCTTTAATGTTGTTAATCAGGCTCTACACAAAATATGCCGCATCTTTTTTATATAATTAAAAAATATACTTAAGAATCTTACCCTCAATATTGTGCAGTTCAACAAACGCAATGTGTGTTGTAGGATCAGCAAGACAACGAATTGTACCATTGTTGCCATAGTACAAATTGGTGTAGTCAAATGCGCATGTGACTGAAATATTCAAAACATATAATTAGTTAATACGTACAGAGAAAACCGCTTTCTTTTAAAAGTAAAAAAATACTTACAATTTTGTCCAGCAATATTAACAGATGGTGCGCAAACGGAACACAAATTTGTTGCGTTGTATGTCTGAAATGAAATTTCTTTATGAGTAATACTATTGCGTAGTAAATAATCGAAGGCAGGGACGTACCGTACATATGTGTCAGATCGTACAGCGAAGTATTCAGGGGGCGCCAAAATAAAAATAATTGTTGTTTCTAACACCAAAATTAAAAACCTAAATAATGTTAGTGTCTCAATCACATTTTTAGATGACGACCTCTCTTTAAATGAAACAATTTTATTAACATTAAGAGAGTCAATACTTACACTCTCAGCAATAGCGTGACTGGCATCCAAAGCTCCAGGTGCGCACGCGCCTTCAAAGAATTCTCCTACAGCCTTCACATAATCACATTCATTTGCATTAATAATACTACGTTCATGTGCTGCTTGTACAAAAGCTACATAAGCTGTAAAGAAAAATAAATATTAGTTTATGTCTAAAATCGTAACTTCTAAACTTAAAATATTATAATTATGTCTGCAACGCTTTCACGCCTAAACCATTGAACTGATTCTAATGAAATTTGGTACAAAAATAGACTAAGACTTAAAAAAGGACAGGCTACTTTTTATTGTGGAAAAAGGCTTGAATCGGCCCCCTTGAATCACCCTGGGGGTGAAAGTTCGGAAGTGCATGTCGAGCTCTGTGACCATCATATACATATCAGAGAAATAATTATGATAGTGGTTATTTAATTGATTGGAATAGCAACACTGTAATGTCACAGATTAATAGATGATAGTGTATCGGTGGTTAATTGTCGATAGTACAATTTAGATTGAATTAGCCTGTGTCGTATAAATTACTTTTATATCGGCTGGCGAAGACGCAAGACATGCTCACTGATGGGCACCATAGCAGACACAGATAAGCACATGAAATCTAATCCATATGAATCTCCGATATACATTTATTAACTCCGATATACACGTGGTAAACTGCACTCGAGCAAAGCCGGGCTGAGTCGTCAAATATGGTTTATATACTTACAAATTCCACCAAATTCTGGGAAACAAGCTCGTCTTCCTCTTAAGTTTTCAAAACGAGTGATCTCACTCTGCGCTGTTGTGTCTAAAAGTAAAGCAGCTACTCGGGAGAATGCAGCGGGATTGCTTCGGGAGTTTTGGACTAATTTTACTGCAGTTAGTTTGTAATGTCTGAAAAATCAAAACTCAATATGATTAACACGTTGAAAGCATTTTACACCTCTTGACGATGCAATAAACTACTCTTTTTCTTAAGTGTCGCTATCTAGTAATAATTTTACGACTACAAGCTTTTTAAGTAATCTTTAACTCACTGTCTTGCGATATATCCATAATTTGCAGCAGAAGCGATGAAATCAGCGTTATTATCTCTAATATCAGCTAAGCATTCGAAGATGCTGTTCCGTTGTTGACAGGATATAGCTGGTTGGATTCCAAGAGTGTGAGCTGAACTCCTGATCCAGGAGCATTTGGTCTGTTCCTGAGTGGATATGGTGCACCAACGGCGAGCTGGTATGCAAGATGATGAGGCGTCGATGGTTGAGAAGTTGCGAACTAGAAGAAACAAAGCTTATATTTAGAGAAGGCTGTATTTTGAAAACAGAGCTTCAGAATAAAGATTTGTGTCATGGCGGCGTATTTATTTGGTTACTTCATATGTTTCCGTATGAAGTTTATCTGTTGTGCCAACTTCGAGAGTAAAATGCCACGCAAATCAATGTTACCAACATAAATGTTAGGTACATTAGATATGATAACAGTTTTAACAGCAACAAACTCGCATTGTATAATTATGATGTAATACATACCTCCAAGAGTATAATTTTGAGGAGTAACGGCAGTATCTAAGAAATTAACTCTAGCATTAGCTCCTCCAATGATTCCATTAAATAGTGAAGTTTGCCATGTATTGCCTCCAGGGTTTGCTCCATTCGGCCACCACAGACGAAGGTTGTTCTGGATTTCTGCTGCTTTCAACCTATTCAATTAAATTAGGTTAGCAATATAATTTGGTATAGTTGTCTATAGGAGATTATTTACAAGTTTCTGAAAATGGATGGTAATTTAAGCATACTTACTCTGTAGTAACAATACCACTCCAGGGTTGTTTAACAAAGGAGCAAGGAGCTGTACTTGATGCTAATACTTCAGTCGTAAGAACTCTTATGGAACCGTCTTCGCAGAGTAAAGCGTATGATGTAGCATCTTGAGGATTGCGGAGCTGTTGAAAATATTATAACTTCAGTATTTACTCTTAAAAATCAGAATAATACTGTTTAGTAAGCATGATACTATTTTCCTATAAATAGTCCATGAAAATTACAAAACAACAATATTGTTGTTACTTACACTAAATATTTTACTATAACTTCAACTTAGAAATTTACTGATAAAATTAAATAAAAAGAACTAAAAAATAATATGAAATTATATACTTAATCAATTATAAAGACAGTAATAGAACTTTCGTCATGTTATATCTAATAATTAATTAATATACTAAAAAAATTAACGCTAGAATAAATTAATTACTAAATTCGAATAACCAATTTCATATTTTATTACAAAACTGATTAATCCGCGTGACTTCGTCCGCGCAAAAGTATATGTAAGCATAATGAATAGTATATAAATTTTTCAGCATCAAATTTTTTTGACCAACCTACTAATCCCACAGAAACGGAGCTTTTCTCGGGATAAAAAGTACCCTATGTGTTAACCCACCTTCTAAAGTACTTGTGTACCAAATTTCATTCAAATCTGTTCAGCCGTTGAAACGTGATGCGTCTAGAAACTCGGCCAATTTACGTATTTATTGTATTTACTAAATGTTGCCACGCAATAATTCTATGTTTGTTGTTTCCATCACCAAAATTTTTACTTACAGTAAAGAATTCTCGCACATGCTGCCAAGCGACATACGCAACGGTTCTGTTGTTGTTGTTGTTAATGTTGTTGGCGGTGTTGGATCTCAAACATTCTAGGGATTGAATGTGTCTGTTGTTGTTGTTGACACCAGATACAGAGATGCCCATGTCGATAGTGTAACGAGAGCAATTTGCGTTGTTACCGCAGAGAGAGCAGAGCGATGAGTAGCGGGTTCCTAAAATAAATAAAATCCCTTAAAATTGCCCGAGGATAAACAGTTCCAAAACTTCGTTAACAAACTAAATATTACTCATGACATATTTTTGAGAAATTGATTATTATTAAGGATAGAAACTATTTAGTGTCACCTTGTCCACGTATAACTTACGTTGCCGATGCACACATTTTATCTAGCCCCTCACTGATTATTATCACTCATTAATATTAAAAAGATGTCTTACTTAAATTAGCGTCGATACTAGCATTCGCACTCCAAGGTCCTGGTCTGCAAGCACCAGTGAAGAACTGGCTCAGAACTTCCACTTCCATTTCCTCGGCTGTCTTCAAATCTGTGTTTGCTTCAGGACAACGGTCTGATCGAGCAGCCTGTTATAGAAAATAATTAAGAAATTTTTTCACGTCAGTCGTTCGGTTTTGTTTCTTCTATCTTTTGCATGTTTATATCAATCATCATAGAAGATATAGCTCAGTGGTAAAGCATTTGACTGCAGATCGAGAGGCCCCCGTTTGAAATCTGGGTGTCCCCTAATCAAACTTTATTAGCCAGCCTGTTAATATTTTGTCCCTCCCTGACTGATTAAATATAATAATACAACTTACAGCTTGTTCAAAAGTCTTCAATACACGTGGTGACCATCTCAAATCAGACTGATCAAAGCCAGGATGGCAGTACTGACCACCACGTAGACCATCAAGACCTCCAGTATGAGTTGCTGATACCACAGCAACAGCTTCAAATGCGAATGGTTCTGGAAAAGGCAATTAATTATGTGAATAATGAATCTGAAACAACGATAAAATGTAGTTTTTGATTACGGACACATATCCAATGTTTACAGAAGTTGATTTTTAAACATGACAATGAGATTTAACCAATCAGATATACAGGGCAGTTGGGCTGTTGATAAATATGGCTAAATGCTTCCAAAATTATTTACGAGCTACCCTATCTTGAAATGACCCAAGAAAATGTATCAGAGAATAGTGAATAAGAGTAATAATAATCGAACAAATATAATAGTCGAACCAGTAATGGTTCGGACAAGGAACAAACAAATTGTAGAATCAGGACTAATATCAGTGTTTATTATATTTTCATAATTGCTTTGACATAATCATAAGTTATCGGGCCCCCTAATTCCTTAGTGGACTAATTAATTAGGGGCGTCCATTATCCGTGAAAAAGATCGTGATTGTGTCAAAAAACTTAGTTATAACATAGAGGCAAATTTTTTTAAACCCATAAAAGTATTTTATTTGAATAAAGTATTTTGGAAATTTGTATGTTGCATTTTAAAAATTATTTACAATCAACAAATTTTGCACATCTATGGACTTAGCCTCAATATTTCTTGTCAATGAATCTGGCAATCTGAAAAATTTAGTACAATCTTTGACATTTTAAAATTCTTACCATTTCTGGTTACGTCTCTAATAGATGCTACTACTCGATTGATATTGGGCTGATGCTGTCCAAGGAGTACCATTTCTTCTTCGGAAAATACACCAATATCTGCATCTCCACGAGAAAGCTTAACTGCGCAGTCAATACTGGAAAGAAATAAATATGGTGGAAATTAATATGCAAGCGAACTAAATAGACGCTTTAATGATGAAGAACTTGAAGACCGGGATGTCAGAAAATTCTTTGATGAAAAAGACAATCAAGATGAATACATGATTTTAGATATAACAGTAGTATTTTCAGGTAAAACAAGAATATCTGATTTATTATTAATGAGCTTCCTATTAATTTATCTTTGCCTGTTGATTGTCGAAATAATACAGTTGTATACATAATTGTATTAAAATTCCTGGTATTATAAAACTCTTCAGCTGTATAATACTTAAAAAGGGTGAAATATTTGTATTGCAATGACGCCATTGATAATGCGAATTGCGATAAAATGCTTTATCATATTTACTTGGAAGGATTTATATATTTACATCCATGATGGAGAACTAAATAAGAATCTATAAGGTAACAAAATGAAAGAAATAGAATTCATCCTAGTAATATTAACACTAATTATTGAGTTCATCACTAAAGGAGATGAATATGTAAAAATAAATACTAAGCTTAAAGTCTTCATCATAATCAAGATGGCTAGAGTTATGAAGATAGATAAAGAAGTGTTATCAAGAAATTACTTGGATTCGACAGGTTCGCAAACAGCCTGGCTGCCATCTCTGTCCAAACTTTGGCATAATACTGTGCTGGTTGACGAAATACAGACGCGATCTGAAAAACCAAAGAAGTATTTAGTATTTAATGTTCTAGAAAATCCAGACATGACGTATAAATAACGATGAGATCATATATTTACAAAGTAAAGCTTAGCTTTGTTATTGTAAACTACAAGGAAAATAAATTCATCATATATTATTTATAGAAACCAACAATATATCAGGCACCTTCCAATTCTTATTATTTATTCTTTTTTTACTAATATATTGTTCTTCTTACATGAAAAAATAAAATCTGTACGGCAATTTCCAATAGATATGAGCAAGGATATGTAGCAAGTTTGTTAAAGATGATGATGATGTAAGCCAATCTTTGACCTAAATATTTAGTTTTATCTTTAAAACATCTAATGCTGCTACAGTACCCCTAACAATATCTCCAAAGGCAACATAGCCTTCAGAAATTCTAATTTTGATAATCTCAATCGCGATAGTAGTCATTTAAGCTTTGAAACCATTAATACTGCTTCGGCACTCCTAATATCTCCAATAACAATATTGCCTTCAGAAACTCTTTTGACAACCTTCGTAGCAGATATCATAGCAAATGGTAACTATATATTTTATTTCTAAAAGTAATTTCAATATGTATATTATTTTTAAAGCAAAGCGTTAGATTATGAAATCGTTAAGCAATTATTAATACTAGCCGTTATCGAACAACTGTCATATAACTGTTGCTATCAGTACTGTGATAAGCGCACCGTTAGGGCGAGCCGGTGATTCATGACCACACTTTAAGGTTATTACTTAAATAAAACATATAATGGCCGCCATCGTGGTATAATATTCACACATTCATTAAAAAGGTTACCCTTAAATTATTTATCGATGACTACAATCATCAAATTCTGCAAATGAACAAGATTACAGATATTAATCTATTAGTCATTTCACTTATACTTCAATGGATGTAAGTAATATCATCTTTTCAGGAAATATGACATCATTGATTGTAATTTTTCCTTTGAATGGATATATTGTTATAATATGCCTATAACTATATTTTTAAGTCTATTAAAAATAATAAAAGTCCAGCCATTGGAATATACAGAACAAAGTATGTCGATATTTACAAATGAAATAAAACAGGTCAAAATAAACAACCTAGTGCAACTCTAGATAAAAAAATGAATAAATATTCGTTGAAAATCGATTGATTAAATATCGAAGGTCAGAAAAATTAAATAGAACATTGGTTGTCCAACTTAGTCCACAAACAGGCATTGGGTTATACATGTAAGGGATTTTGCGAAGATGTTTTATGTCAAAGGCTTTTTTAAAATTCTTTTCTTCAACAAAAGAAATGTCATCAATGATTTTCATTGATTCGTGAAACATATTGTTCTATTTTGCTTTGATAATTTTTTTTTCTTCATATTGGTCCCTATTCTGCTTTTGATGATCCTCATTATTTCCATTAGTTCTTTTATATTTTTCTTAGTTCACAGTTTTTATTGAACATAGTTTTATTATATTTTTATGGATTCATCTATATTATTTTTATTTTGAGATGTCTTTATTTCGTCTAAAATAATTACACAATAATGCTTTATAAGATTGAGGACTTTATGATTTATACACAAAATATATAAGCTACGCAACTTATAAAAATCTAAAACCGCCAAAAGTATTATTTCTTGGTTTTCAAATGGTGTTTTATTATGTTTTTTATTAATATCATCATGATCATAAACCGCTAATATCAAAGGGATAATTTTTACTTTTTTAGCCTGATCATGCTTCACTTTGTTGAAGTTATAGTTTGTTTATGCCTCTTTAAAACCTTTCACATTGTTTCTTTCGATGTTTCTAGAATCAGCAGTTTTAGCTGCGTTAATCTTTAGTCGCTTCCCGGTGTCTGTGCGTTTAGATCTTCTAAACTATACAATGGATTTTAATACGGTTTTCACCAATAGGCAGAGTGATTCACGCAGGTTTATATGCAAACGCTTGAGAACGACTGTATGGTGCAACATGAAGACAAAATACTCGTGGACCTGATATGATAATATTTGACAAGGTAACTGTTATCTGATTGTTGTGAAATCAATTATTAAAGGTTATTTGACTTATTTAGGTAAAACTTTGAAACCTATTGCTTCTTTAAATTTAGACTTAGGTTGCGTTTTTGCCAGAGATGTGCGAGAATCCGTAGCGAGGGATGTAGCATAACCTAGTCTCGCTCAGAGTGTGTCAAATGAAGTGATTCTATTGGTTCTCAAAAACCCATCTCATTAACGCCTTAAGTGTTGTTATATAGAGAGATATCTGTATTACATTTCTGTTCATTAAACTCAAGGGGTTTTACTATCAATTGAAATTGATAGCAAAATTATCAATTATATAATGCATTTTGTTGCACTTATCCAAATCGTTTCTCCCCTTTTCCTCCTCCTCCTCACTCTATATAAGAATACTTCATAATCAGTTACTATAGAAAAGCAAAGAAAACAAAAATACAAAGAAACCTGAAATTTTCTATTCATATTTTTTTTTTAGTCTCGGAAACAACAATTTCGTAATCCAACCACAATGTAGGGTTGTTGTTTTTAATTTTTAGTAGAAATATAATTCACATTATTCACCTTTTTACCCCTTAAGGGAGTATTGTTACTAATAATTTATTTGATGAACAAACATACGACTACTCCTGGGTCTCAAACACCAGGCGTTGCTATAAATATTGACTATTATTTTCTTGTTGAACATCACGTGATTCTTTGATATTGTTGACGCTTGGTAAAATTTTGAGAAGCGAGGTCCAACAGTGAAGGTGAGGTTTTGCAAATCCAACGCTACTAAGTTCTATTTCTATAAGTCGGTAGTATGACGAGATCTGTTTACAACTTTGTTTTAATAAATCGGCAGTCTGACGTGTAGTTTCATAGATTAAATATAATCATAATCTTGTTGAATCACGTGAGTCTTTGATATATGTTGGATTAGTTAGAGAAAAGCAGTTGAGGTGTGAGTTTATATAATGAAACGGTTTGCAAAATATGCTTCTGGGCCTGTAGCCAAAGGTACTGCTTGTAGCTGTGTTTTGTTAGGTCGGTAGTTTGACAAGTAATTGGCTGTTATATTGAAGTGAGAAGTGTTGCTACTTACATGTCTGCGCCTGAACAGTCCCAAGAATAAAAATAGTGATAAAAAAGTCTCTGAAACCCATTTTGCACTACACAATCACTACCACCACGCCCAATGTTCACTACCTGAGTGGAGTCTAGGGTTTTGTTATCATTTATCAACTAGTCCGCGCTTATCAGCCGAATTCAAGATATGATAACGATATAGATTATATTTTCTAGTAATTTACACTAATATTGTGATTCACTATACTTTTTATATTACTCATGTATTAAGAATTATTTTTTTAGTGTTAAAAACAACAGTACTATTTTTTATATAATAATTATTTTTTTGGTGTCAGAAACAACAATAATTGAATTTGAAAATAAATGTTTTTTTTTCTTTTTAAACAACCAAAGTCTATGACAGTTCGATTTAAATTAAATAATATTAAAATTATTTATGTAGTTGTTTTCCTTTAAGCTTTATTGTGGCAACCAGTGATAGCACAGTGGTTAACATTCGATCCCCCCCACAGGCATTCACCTCTGACTTTTCCGAGTTATGTGTGTTTTAAGCAATTAAATATCACTTGCTTTAACGGTGAAGGAAAACATCGTGAGGAAACCTGCACTCCTGAGAGTTCTCCATGTTCTCAAAGGTCTGTGAAGTCAGCCAGGCCGCACTGGGCTAGCGTGGTGGACTATGTCCTAACCCCCTCCTCATTCTGAGGAGGAGACCTGGCTCAGCAGTGGGCCTTTAATGGGTAGCGATGATGAAAGATTATTGATATATTTTTTCCTTAATATTAATGTTAAGAGGTGACTCATCGTACTTTTTTATTTCCCATTTAAAGGGAAATAACACAGGATTTTTTTGGATTTTTAAAACACTTGAACGGATGATTGTCTCGTGAAAATCAAAACATATTCTTGTAGGAAATTTAACGATCTACAAAAATGGTCTGAGATGATTTTTCGCTAAGTTGACTCCTTTAGAAGTTATTCGAGGTTAAAGAACTATTTCTTACAATCACAAAATAATGATACTATATATATTAAAAAAATGTAGATACCTCATCGAAGCGAGGGCGAGTTGGCTACTTTATTATTCTTATTTACAGCAACCTGTGTTTCATCTAGATCAGTGGTACCTAAAGTTGTATTGAGGGACCGTACAAGTATAACGTAAGCAGATTTTTTGCAATTATGAACGCCCCCATGTCAGCAAAATCCTAACACCCCCCTCCCCTCACCGTGTTTACTTAGTATGCATTTTTCTTCCCCCTCATTCTGAGCAGGGATACTCACGTTTTTATGTGCGTATTTACTTAATACTTTAATGACCCTTATCGACCCCCAACCCTATAAATGCCATTTATATGAACATTTTACCTATACCTGGTAAAATGTTCATATAAATGGCATTTTAGGGTTCCGTACTTTTAAAAGAAAAAGGTACCCTTATAGGACCTTATAGGAGGATTGTCCAGACTGACAACGAAGAGATCCTATAAGGGATCTTTCTTTCTGTTAAGACCCTTTTTCTCAGCAACGCGTGAAGGTATCAAACGAATACTACTGCACGAATATGGATGTGGTTTACAGTTGTTGTATTGCTGCAAGTGCTGACTATTATGAAGTATAAGAGATCAAGGGGCCTGTTAAGTTTACGGTGTTGCAAGTGGTTTATTTTTTTTTTTTTTTTGTGCTGATCAAGATAGGAACGAAGGAAAGATGTTTTTAAAGTGAACTTTGAATTCTACATAACAGATTTTTTTTTTTTGATTCATACATAGTTTTCTCTATTACCACCAAACCTAATCAACTTCCCGTTGGGGTGGTAAGTACCCCTTGGTTTCCTGGTGGTAGTAAGGGAGTTTGGTCGCGATGGGTGGAAGTGGATGGTTGTGGGTGGCGAAAATGTTAAAACATATTTCTCTCATTTTCTAACGCAGGACTTCTGAAAAGATCTCAAAATTATAATTGATCTGGAATGTTCGAGAAAGTTCTAGAAATTTCTGAAATGATCGACATTTTAAAATGAGTGCAAATAATTATAATCAATTTAGAATGTTCGAGAAAGTTCTAGAAATTTCTGAAATGATCGACATTTTAAAATGAGGGCAAACAATTATAATCAATTTAGAATGTTCGAGAAAGTTCTAGAAATTTCTGAAATGATCGACATTTTAAAATGAGGGCAAACAATTTTAACCAATTTAGAATGTTCGAGAACGTTCTAGAAATTTCTGAAATGATCGAAATTTTAAAATGAGGGCAAACAATTATAATCAATTTAGAATGTTCGAGAAAGTTCTAGAAATTTCTGAAATGATCGACATTTTAAAACGAGGGCAAACAATTATAATCAATTTAGAATGTTCGATAAAGTTCTAGAAATTTCTGAAATGATCGACATTTTAAAACGAGGGCAAACAATTATAATCAATTTAGAATGTTCGATAAAGTTCTAGAAATTTCTGAAATGATCGACATTTTAAAATGAGGGCAAACAATTATAATCAGTTTAGAATGTCCAAGAAAGTTCTAGAAATTTCTGGAATGATCGACATTTTAAAATGAGGGCAAACAATTATAATCAGTTTAGAATGTCCAAGAAAGTTCTAGAAATTTCTGGAATGATCGAGATAATTCTAAAATTAGCGGAAGCTATTATAATGGATTTAGAATGTTCGAGAAAGTACTAGAATTTTCTGGAATGATCTAGAAAGTTGATTGACCCATATATACCGCATGTTCAATGGCCGAATAAGTCTCTCGATATCGAGAATAGAAATCTTATACTAATTAGCTGAAGGGTTTGTTTGTTTGAACGCGCTAATCTCAGGAACTACTGGTCCGATTTGAAAAATTCTTTCAGTGTTAGATAGCTCATTTATTGAGGAAGGCTTTAGGCTATATATCATCACGCTAAGACCAATAGAAGCGGAGCATCACGTGGACGAAGTCACGCGGATCGACTAGTATATAATATCTATGTTAAAAAATCTATCCTTATACTAAACATGCGATGTATTTTAACCCGAGCAACGCCGGGTTTCACTGCTAGTATATAATAATAGTATATATATATATATATGTATAACTTCTCTTTTCCTACTTACGTGGTTTCTTCATGTTTTGCAATAATAATTAACAAATTTTCAAGTACTACTTACAGATATCTTTTTTACTAGCGGACCCGCGCGACTTCGTTCGCGTGTTACTCCGCTCCTATGGGTCGTAGTGAGATATTAAATAGTCTATGTTACTCCTTGTTACGTCAGCTATCTGCTAGTGGAAGTCCAGTCAAAATCGGTCCAACCATTTCAGAGATTAGCCGGAATATGTACCGAATAAGCGCTTAGTACAACAGACACATCAATTTTATTTATTTGTATAAGTATGTAAGTATGGATTAAATTATTAAATTAAATATTTTTGTTAGTATTATCACCGTACAAAGGAAAAAGTTGGAGGCCTTCACCCAAAGAGGACCCCTCTTCCTCATATCCCAGAAGCACAAAAATGATTACTAACCAACTAACATCTAGTTATTAAGTCAATATATAGTGAATACTAACAACCAAGTAACAAAAAAAATTGTTCTTTTTTAATATGTAATTGGGTTATAGAAATAAATGGCTATTATTATTATTATTTTGTATCCAACTTCTTTTGTAAATGATAATAAATAAATAAAAATATTAGAGTCAAAACTTTATAAAAAAACATACAACCCCTTCTTCTTTTCCACCCCGACCAGCCCTGTGGGGGCTAGTCTGGTTATGTGGGACTGACTCTCCGTACATACTCTTTGTAGCTTCAACACTCTATGTAACGATATCCAACGTAATATAAATTATGTCATTTTTATTATTAGATATAGATAAGATAACATCCTTGATATTTTATTATCAACATTTCTGTTGTACTCTTCATACATTTTACCCACTTTCAGGGAAAAAATGGGGAGATTTCTCGGGAGAATTCTAGAACTTGTAGTCTAAATAAAACAAAGTTTACTTAATTTGTATCACTTTTTAATATCCTTAATTTTAATTTTAAAAAAGACAGATTACACTATAAATAAATCTGTCTCTTTCACACACTTTATACAAAATCATCTATCCCATGGGAACGGTGCTTTTTTGGGATAAAAAGTACCCAATATTTTAATCCACCTTTAAAAGTATCCTTGCAGCAAATTTCATTATAATCGATTCAGCCGTTTTAAACTAATGCGTGCACAAACACGGCAATGTAACAATTTTGTATTATTATGTGAAATTTCTTAAAGAAAACATGCGTCATAATCATATCCGTTATATACCGGATATACTTATCTACACATGACGCGATAAAATTCCTTAAAAATCAACACACTCATATTCATTCATACTCTGCCACCCGCGACTATGAATATACTATTTCCCCCTACTTCCGTTGAATTTCTATTCTATAATGCGTAGTATGTCACTGATGTGCAGTGGACAAGTCAGGTTGACATAATTGGTGCGTTCCACTAAGCTTCCACAACGCCCAAATAACTTTATTTAATCCGAATAGAGATTTATTCGTGGAAGTGATTGTTTCTGCAGCGGATACTCAATGTACCGCTACAGGTAAATATATTTATGTAAAATTAATTTTAGTTTGAATTTAATAATACATCTTCGTCTAACGATGTGTAAGGTTAGGTTTATGTTAAACTAACATAAACCTAACCTTACACATCGTCTTGTGTAAGGTTAGGTTTATGTTAGTTTAACCTTAGGCTTACACAGTGATTCCCTTATTTTTCGCCGATACATATAAATTTATTTAACCAATAATTATTGAAGGTTATTGTTAAGACTTACAAATAATAATAACCTTAACGTCTTGAAACTATTGATTATAACTCGTCATTTGAATTATTTTCGTTAACGCTCAAAAAGCACAATAATCCATTTCATTTGGGGTAACGATCATAACGCTCGCGAATAAGTGGGACAGGAAAAACCGTATATGTCATTTTAATTTGATCACGTGATATATCGTTGACGTATGTCATTTCCATACATCTTTTAGGTTTCCTAGGGGCTTAGCCAAGTTACAAACGTTATTTTTCAATTCTCTTTCTACAATTTCAAACGAGAAGTGTTGTCAAGCCATGTTGACATATTTGGTACGTTCCACTAAGCGTCGACAACGCCCAAATAACTTTAAGATGTAAATAAGTTTATTTGATACGGATTGAGATTTATTAGATGAAGGGAATGTTTCTGCAGCGGATGCTCTACGTATCGCTACAGGTAAATATATTTATGTAAAATCAATTATACTTTTAATTTAATTATAAATATAAAAAAATCCATATCAATCAATAAAAATATGTATATTAATCAATTTAACCAATAATATTGAAGTTTATTGGTAAGACTAACAAATGATTATCTTAACCTCTTGAAACTATTGCTTTATAACTCGCTATTCGAATTATTTTCGTTAACGCTCAAAACGCTCAATAACATATTCCACTTGGATTACCGATCGGAACGCTCTCAAATAAGTGAAACGGGAAAAATCGTGGTCGTGAGTGTGGTCATTGTACTCATGAGTGCTTAGTGGAACGTACCCATTAAGAGCGAATGCTCATTCTACATACATCATTTTAATTTGATCACGTGATATATCGTTGACATATGTCATTCCCATACATTTTTAGGTTTTCTATATGCGTTAACAATTGTAGAAAGTCAACTTGGCTAAGGCCCCTGATGAGTTGTGGACTATACTATCTCCCTGTCTCGCTCACACCTTGTCCTTGATAACTAACACAACAACACCATGGATAGTTATGGTAGCATTTCGTGTTTAATTACTAATGCATTTTCTATGTAACATTAAAACTATTATTATATAAAAGGACTGTTACATGACAATATGATTTATTACGAACAAGTTCCACTATAACTCCCTCCTTTCTTCAAATTTCAATATCAGTTATGGGACAACTGACATGGCCTACTCCTAATACAGAAATTTAGCTTACTTAGAGGAGTTAAGAATACCAGCAGTTTGCTAGTTATTCTTCCTCCTTTCTTCTTTAGATACATCTGATCCCATTACATTCTATATCCTTCTTTATCTGATTCCTTAGATATCTAATCCTTATTCTTAAGCTCTTGTTTTTGGTATGTTTACTTCTCTTTAGTTCCTTTCTATTGATCAATTAGATCTAATCTTGATTCCTTCACCTTATACTCCTTTAGTTCCTTAATTTTTTTAATATATTATAATACTATGCCAATTCTCCTTAAATCGAAAAGGTTTTTATATGGATAGCGACTTCCACATAAAAAACTTCTATTGTTTTCTTTTCGTTATCATAAGGGAGATACTGCTTTACGTCCTTCTATTCCTTGATTTATTAGATCACATCATCTTCGTCTTACAACTTCTTCATCTGATTCTTTTCTTAATCATTAAATTTTAAATCTTTCTTCTTTTTTAAAAGCTACCTCATCCCTCTCCCATTCCATTAATGCTACGGTTCCATTGACTCTAGGTTCTTACTTAGAGGCCACTACAACCGTAGCATTCTTCTTTTCTCTCCCCTCCTCACAGTGTGGTGGCCACTTACTATCAGGAGGAGCGTCTGCTCATTTGCGCTTAATGTGTTATAATTCTTTTCTTCTGTTTCGTTTCCTGATCATTTAGTTCGGGCACAGTTATTTTTAATTACGAAATTACAGAACATTAAGATGTCTCTACGGATAAAAAAGGAACGAAAATACAAATTCATCCAGAACCTGGCTAATTTCTGCAAAGAGTTTTGCATTGAAACCAGTATTCATGGATTTTACCATATTGCTGCTCCTGGCAGACATTGGAGTGAAAGGTAAGTCAGGTATAAGAATATTTCTGCTTGGTAAAACATGAGTAGATGACCGAGAAGAAGAGTACCTGAAAACCAAAATATTCTTCACTAAAATCTTAAAGTAAGATTATTCCAATTCTTCTGGCCATCCCAAATTTTTATTTTTGAGAAGCGTGCCCCAAATGCCAAATGTGTCCTTGATGCTTTTCTAAGACATAGACCAAGTTTTTTTATTTTAGTTTAGACTGAATATATGTTGTTTTTTACTCTTCTTTCCTAAACCTTAAATTATTTTTGTATTAAAAAAACAGTCAGCTACCTAAAAGACTTTAATTTTACTAGACGTCCAAGGGTGTCACTTTTCAAATTTTTAATAATTTTTCTAGACTTCTTTGGCTATTCTTTACGGCAGTAGCAGTTTGGGGAGTGGTGGACATATCTCTTGGACAATGGCAACGTTACATTGACAATCCAACTGTTGTTACCATTGAGAAGGACTTCAGAACTTGGACATTTAACGTTCCAGCTATAACAGCTTGTGAGAAGGTTAGTCTTTTAAATCTTTACTAAAATTATGATAGACTTTTGCGCTGTATACTAGATATCTTCAGCCTTTATTCTCTTATCATAAGGATAACTTGGACAGCTCTTAATTTTGTCACTTAGGATGGCTAGAACCTTAACAACATTTCTAAATTGCATGTACTGGCTAGACCATCACTAATCTTAAAAGAATCAATTTTAGGAACGTGTTAGTCCAGAAAAATTACCGAAAGCTATAAAGACCCGTTGGAATATAAACGTGGACAACCAGAAATACACATACTACGAGAAATTCGTAAAGGTTGTAGCTAATTCTGATCTTTTCCACTTGGATGGTTATAAGGAATTCAAGGATGAACCAAGCTTGAATGTTGATTTATATAAGCTTGCTGTGGAGGTAAGAACTTTATTAGGAAGTATGTTCAAAGTAACTATCAGTCAAACAACCTGATGCACTTGTCCAAGATAAATCCTGGACCATGAAAATCTCTGCCAAATGTTGGAATTGGGGGTGAAATCTTACAGGGTAGTCGAGTAGCAGGGAAGGATTGTCTGTCGATTACTATTAAGTTAAGAGATGAGGGGATGAGCAGAAAGAAAAAAATTTTAATTAAGGTTTGGATGCTGCTGAGGTTGCTTAAATTCCAGGTGATGCCAGAACATCGTATTAAAATGGGTTCATCAGAACCATTCCCTCAGAAATGGATACCAGTAATGACTGAGGCTGGTGCATGTTACACGATCAACTCTATTGCTGTTGCTGATGTTGCTATCGTGTAAGTTCGATGATCAAAAATCAAATCGGATGAATGTTACATTTCAATTTTACCAATCCGTTAACCTTAAGTAAGTAATATTATTTGCGTAACGGGAAAATACCATAAATATAGGGAGGCTATGATTGGTTAGGAATTTCTATTATTAGCTGGTAGATGCTAGTGTTTTGCAGTGTAACTGATGTCTAAATCTAGGTATACCGAATCTATTTCAAGGTTAAACAGAGAACATAACTAGTGTAGGTAAATGTTATCATGGTTTAAAAGGATCGTGTAAACACCCGAACTTTAGTCCAAGGATTTACGTTGGAAGGGACTGTCGATCTGCAATTTTTGACTATATACCCCCACTCTTAGCTTTTGATATAGATGCTTTGGTCTACATACTTATATATGGTATTTATGTACAGAAAACCAGAAAAGAATAACAGTCAGCAAGTCCCGATGAGCTGCAAGTACTCCTCGCAGAGCTGCTTCGTAATGTTTGAGAGCCCTAACATTATTGATGTAAGGAATCCAATCCATAGCGACTTGTAAATGAAATAAAACGATGTTTTTTATTGGCATAATTTGATGTCAGAAGTGGGATTAATGTACAGACTATTTTATGTTGCTTATATGTTGCTAACATTGAAGGACGAGGAAAAACCATCTTTATGAGTAAGGTTATGGTCTCCTCTATCCTTATCAGCAGGTAACCACAAACAAACTATCTTCTGTAAATTGGTGATGTTTTGCCATCGTTGAAGGATGATGAGTGTTTTGGCTACCTCAATCCCAAATTTAATAATCAGCTACCTTTTTATGGAATAGGTTACGGAGGGTAGTCTAATTTAAATGCTGGTCTACATGTACAGGGTTCAGATGAAAGTGATGATGAATTTGATTTGAATGATGATTTTTATTTATTTTAGTACTACACCCACTCACCATACGAAGTGGTGAACGTTATGGCGCCACCATCGACCACCTTCACGACCCTCAACCGATATACCGAGTTGAGTGCTATGGAGACACGAGCAGGGAATGGCGTGAGGCAGCTGTCTCCAAAGACAAGACATTGTCTGTATACTGATGAGCCTACTTTACCTTCTAGACAAGTAAGAAGACTGAAATATCAACAGTTTCATTTCTTTTCATTTCACTTCATTTGTTTGAGATGTTTTTGTGTATCAGTGAGGCCCGGTAGATGGCGCTGTAATGGCGGTAAAAGAAGGTGTAGCTAGCATACTTAGATTATTATTTACAATGTGATTGTAGATATACAGCACGAACATGTGTCGACAACACTGCAGGAGTCGCCTGGCGATGGAGTTGTGTGGATGCAGACCTTTCTATTACTTTTATGACGGTAGGGTTATATTTTATTTATCTAGCATTTTCTTTAATGTTAGTCTCTTTGTCTGTCTGTAGCAATCTGTATGTTTGTATTTCTCTATGTCTGTGTTTATGAGCCTATCAAGCATGCCAACAGTCTACATGTCAGCATGTCTGTATCAACATATCGTTGTGTGTGCAAGTCTGTATAGCAGTATGTAGACATACTGCTATACAGACTGCTCTGTATATCTGTATGAGAGTGTGTCTTGCCAACAGTCTATCAGCACGTCTGTATCTACATATCGTTGTGTTTGCAAGTCTGTATAGCAGTATGTCTGGCTCTGTATATCTGTATGAGAGTATGTCTTGCCAACAGTCTGCATGTCAGAATGTCTGTATCTACATATCGTTGTGTTTGCATATCTGTATAAAATGTGTATATATTGTATGTCTACCTCTGCATATCTGTATGAGTATATGACTTGCCAACAGTCTACATGTCAGCATGTCTGTATCTGTATACCGTTTGTTTGTATTCCGTTTGTGTTTGCATGTCTGTATGCAAGTTTATGTCTTGCCAACAGTCTGCATGTCAGTATCTACCTTTATTTATCATGTTTGTATGTTATAATGTATATGTCTGCATTATTGTATGTGCATGTATGTATGTCTGATCACACATTTCCAGATGGTCCACCATGCACTCCATCAGGCATGTGGTGCTTATCATCCCACGCACAGACCCTGGCCAACTTCGCCGGCATCAAGTGTGCCTGCAGTCAGCAGTGCTTGGATTCGGTCTTCAGAGAGATCTCAACTGTTGATCAGATTTGGTTAGTCCAAGGTTTGGTATATCCCCCATCTTGACATAAAATGTTAAAAACAGTATTTGAATCTTTCATGTCTCCACTTTAATATGATGCAAAATAAATACAGATTATATAACATAATACCCTCACTGTTTAAGATATCACCATTTGCTCTCTTTATATTAAGCATAGGAGAGAGTGAGATGGAGATATTCCATGAGACCTACTAACATGTGATCGCACGGTGAGAGGAGTACAAACAACCAGGCTTGTGGAAACAAGATACTTGACATACCATAGCGCCATCTTGTTTATACACAAGGGAGAGAGAAAGTGGGAAATATCCCATTTCTTTTACACATATGAGAAGAAGAGTGATAAAGGGATATCCCAACTCCTAAGCGACTTACTATGAAATCCATCACGTAGCTTGACTACTTAACACATTGTCGTGCTATCTCTTTTACACGTATAGGAAAGAGTGAGAGGGAAATACCCCAATACTCGAGTTAGTCACTATGAGCGCTATGAAAGTAATTAGACTACTTGACATATTATTATGACATGATTAGGTTGATGACGTCTCTTTTTCACGTACGAGAGAGAGCGAGAGGGATATATTATTTTCTTCTTGCAGGGATATAGGTCCATTTCAGTCACGTGGTGGTGTACGCTTCACAGTCCAAGCTCCTCGCACGAGATACACAAGGAATATCGTCTTCCATCTTCAGGATCTTGTTGGTAAGACGCTTTATAAGGAATCTCTGGCCTATATACAGCTTGTGTTTAATGTTGTCATTTTGTAGTGTCGTTTGGTGGTGCTGCAGGACTGTTTCTTGGAGCCAGCTTCATCAGCTTTGTGGAGATTGGCTACTTCATGATGGACAGGATCTTCAGAACTCGTGAGAAGAATATCATGGTATGTATGAAGATATCTAATATGAGTCAGCAAATCTATAAATGTCTAAAAGAGTGAATAAGTTGGTACATAATTGTGTGGGTGAATGAATGCTAGAAAGAGTGAATGAATATGTAGGTAAATGACTGAATTAATAAATGAATGTTTGAGCTGTTTTTTTTTATTTACAGATAACTAAATCCATACCATATGAAGATCGAATTAAGAAACTGAGTTACATTCTAGAAGAATACTCCAATGGAGGAAGAATAAATAAACGATAAACACTTTCACTTTTTTATTACAAAATTAATAATTTAAGTACTTAGTTTGAACACAGCGTTATTAGAAGTTGTCGTTAAATGGAGTGAAAATATTAAACAATTAAGAAAAAAAACAGAATTAAAAATTAATTTCATTGTGTTTTTTTTTCATAATTGAAAGGGTATTACACCGTACAGCCTTGCTGTCATTCAGTGGCGTAACTATAGGGTGGCACCTCGGTAAAAGGCCAGGGCCCCCAAGCCGTATCTTAACATTTATTATTACAATATGAGTTAAACAAAAAAGCCTTTATAATACTGATGCTGGGGAAATCTCTGCTTTAAGTAAGACTTTTGTTGTGACATGAGGCCCTGGTAACACTGATAGTCGGGGAATCATTGTTTTATTTTTTGTAAGAATAAAAAGTTACCTATATCCTTAGATTGTTGTAAGAATTGGTTGTTTGTGAAAAATAAAAATGGAACTCCAAAGGCGCTCGTATTGATTGGGTAAATTTTGGATGAAAGTGCCATCTTAAAGCAGATATTTAAACAATTCACCCTTCAAAATTTCGCAAGATTGGACAAGCTTTTATCCTTCAACTTCAGTTGAAGCTAGAAATTATATTGGTTTGGTTGGCTGATTTCTATTATCTATAACATATCGCTGTAACCGCAGCTGGCAACGTGGACACCAATTTTTTAGCAATGGAAAATGCTTTTACGCATCTTCACTGAGGGAGAGAGGTAGACGCCATCTTAAAGAGGGCACTGGGCACCACTAGATAGCTAGTACACAACCTAAAGGAGAAAACAGATTTAGCCCGACGCGGAGAATTTCTCCGAAGTTGTGCTTAATTGCCCCTGCCTGTGATGCCCCTCCTCCATTTACAAAGCGGAGGCACCGATGCATCCGCTTCTTTTCCATGCCGCCGTCTCCTTAAGTCTCATCACTGACTCGCTGAATGCTGGCGACACCAATGCATGCAGGCACCCGAAATACCCGTGTAACGCCATGTCCACAGAAGCACCGCACTTGTGACAACCTTCATTCGACTCCCTATCGATTTGGTTTAAATACTTCGAAGCAGTAAAATCACCAAAATCCTCTATTCGGCCACTGTTTAAAATGGGCACGCATGCCCTCAACAGCCCAATTGCTGGCCATTCCGACTGCATGGCTCATCTTAGAACAGCGTCTTTCGCCGCACGCCTTACTATACGCACGCACGTATTTACGTCCTCCACCCCTCTATGGACGATCCCCAGCCAGGAGCGTAGCCCTCAACCAAAATATTGTACAATAGACACGAATCACTCTACCAGCTTTCTCTCTCTGTTGTTGTCGAAGTAACCATCGGGTATCCAGAGAAAGAAAACCTGCCCAGATTGGGGCCTTATGTGGGGCTATACTAAAAGAACCCTGAGTAAATCCTTTGGCATGTGGAGCTTGCGCCTCCGTTGTTTGGGAGTAAACTAGTCAACGCTGCCGCCGTGGCCATTCTTCTCAAAACTAGACGTTTAAAGTGAGGTAGGAAACCTCCTCATTTCGTCCTCACTATTTTTGATCCAAGGCTCTACGGGGTCCATGAAAGAGGATTGCTTTATTTTTGCTTTTTCCAGTCGCTTTATTCGAACTCTATCTCTCTCTAGAACTCGTCCCCAAGCGACGTACCGACTACCACAAGAGTAGCTCACCTGAGATGTTACGAGAGTGCAGACTCACGCCAGTTAGGAGCGGTCAGGACAAAAGTCAATCATTGCCAACCACCAAACCCTTTGGTACTCCGCTCTCAATTTTGTGTGTCAACAGTCGAACCAAGTACTGAGGTATCTCTAAGCCTCGAAACTCCATCTCATGATTTCGTGGTGGAAGCTTATGATATTGTTGTCCATGATCAATCGCCATCTTTCGATTGAAATTCACCCGTAGAACGACCGATACGATCCACTACACAATTCCTTCCATCTTCCACCCCGCAGGAAACAACAACAGGTTTTAGACAACGGTGGGAAAGCTTCAAGCCTTTTTCAAGATTTCTGATGATTTCTAGATTTTAGAATAAAGTAATTCTTTTTTAAATATTTTTTTTAGGAGAAAAAGTAGTTTAATGAATTAGCTTCGGGGGCCCCGTCAGATGAATTTGTCAGGGGCCCCGAACGATTTGTTCTTCTTGAGAAAGATTATATAGTGTCTTCTATTTGACAGTACGTGTAGTCACGTTGGGGGGAAGGGGTATAAAAAATGGGTCAAGTAGTATGGGAGTGTTCCCTAACTCGATTGCTTATAAATTTAACTTACGCATAAGAGTCACGTGTATTCTGTAGTTTGAATGCCTTGAATTAAAAAAAAATATCATAAAAATTGTTTTTTTTGGATAGTGGTGAAAGTATTAAGAATCTAAATATACCCAGGAGGCTCGGGTTCGATTCCCGGTATCGGAATAAATTTTGTTGTATCTTTATTTACCTATTGCATATTTTATGTACCCACAAAAATAACTTTTTTTAGTCTTATAAGTAAATACAAAGTTATCTTTGTTGAAAAATTGAAAAGTAAAATGTGTTTATGCATCATTTTTCATTTTGTTGTAACCGCAAATATAACTTTGTTTATCATAGTCTTATAAAGTAAAACAAACTTATCTTTGCTGTTGCAAAAGTAAGCAGTAAAATGTGTTATGCGTCTTGTTTTTGATTTTACCTTAACCGCAAAAATAACTTTGTTCGTCATAGTTCTATAAGGAAATACAAACTTATCTTTGCTGTTGAAAAAAAAAATTTTTAAATGACTATTGACTCCCGCAAGGACTATAAATTTTCCGGGATAAAAGTATTCTATATGTTAATCCAAGTTATAAAGTATATGTGTGCCAAATTACAATAATATCCGTTCAGCCATTTTTGTGTCATTGAATAACAAACACACAAAAGTTCAAATTTATATTATTATGTAGTAAGAAGTAAGATAATTAAAAATCAATGTCGACCCAATTCCTACAGCGTGCGAGCGAGAGGGAAGAAGTAGGTCACGAGGGGAGTCGTGTGATATGGGGAAATAATTACATACACTTTGTGTAACTAAACTTAAAGTGTAAAGAAATTTTATTTATTGCAAATCCGCCCTCCCTTCGCACCGGGTATTTGAAAAAAACATTTTAAGAATTCCAACACTTCTTTAGATTCTTCTCCCGATGCTTTGCTAAGAAACATTAGTTTCCCTCAGCGAAGCAAAGTCAAGTTACGCATCCTATGTAACGTTATGAACCCTTTGTAACGTTATTAATCTTATGTAACGCCACGCACCACATGTAACATCACGCAGACCATAATATATCGCCACGCACCCTATGTAACTTTATGCAGGTTTTGTATCGTTACGCACTCCATGTAACGTTATGTACAACAAGTAACGCCACGCACCACATGTAACGTTACGCACCCCATGTACCATGTAACGTTACGCACCCCATGTAATGTCTCTAACCCCATGTAACTTCACGCCCTCCAAGTAACGTTATGCGTCCCATGTAACGTTACCCACTCCATGTACCATGTGACTTTACGCACACCATGTAACGCCACGCACCCCATGTATCGTTACCCAACCCATGTAACACATTAGCGTTACCCACCACATGTAATATAACGCCACGCACCCTGTGTAACTTTATGCACTCTTTGTACTGCCACATACTCCATGTAACTTTTTAAATTTAAAGTTACGCAACCTATTAATCGTTATGCACCCCCATGTAACGGCATGCTCCCCATGTAACGTTGTGAACGCCATGTAATGTCACTCACCCTATTGAACGCCAGGCACCCCATTTAACGTTACGATCCCCATGTAAAGATAGATTATAATCTGTCGAAAATTAATTCGTTAAATTGTAAGCAGTACGTTACACTTCACAATATATCGACAGTTCACAATATCACGAGGTAGATTATAATCTAACGGTTTCACAATTTTACGGTGACATATACATTACAAGCTCTTATTGCAAAACAGTTGCCGGTGTAATTAGTTCAACGAACTGGAGTCCACCATGTTTGTTTTGGAACGAGTACTATGACTTGGGTAGTTATAGCTACCGGCACGTAAGTTTACGTTTGACCTTGAATACGTGATTCTTATGCGACGTTTCAATTAACGCGCGTCTGCTATTTGTCAAAATTGCAAACGTCTCTGTTGGAACGTTCAATACAGGCACGCAGCACGCTCAAAATGCGCAACTTTCCCCCACTACTTTTTCTCTAACGCTTACTTAATATTACGTAGAATATAGTTGGAAAAACTAAATCTGTATTCTCTTCGCCTATTTTAAAGGCAAATAATTTAAAGTATTATTGTATATGAATATTTTCATTTAGCGTATCATGAATTCTAAGCGGTCGAAGCTAAATTGCAAAGGTCCGAGGTGACAGCCCTGGGGAACACCAGATGTAATAGGGACAAAGCTAGAAATGAATTCTTTAACCGCTACCGCTTGAGCTCTATCTCGAAGGTAAGACTCCAACCATCTTAGAAGATCACCATGTATACCGCCTTATCCAAGGTTCATTATTAACAGGGAATGCGTAATTTTGTCAAATGCCTTGGAAAAGTCGGTAAGCACCGCATGACCCTGGAGTCCGCTATCTATATCTATACTATTATATAAAGAGGAAAGATTTGATTGTTTGTATGTTTGTTTGTTGCGAATAAGCTCAAAAGTACTGAACCGATTTTGAAAATTCTTCCATCGATAGGAAGCTACATCCTTTCCGGGTAACATAGGCTATGTGGTGTTGCCATAAATACTCTAATCAAAAAGATATGGCGATTTGAGTGCCTAAGGTGGCCATTTTGTAAATTGAAGAGTTTTTCAAAAACTAAAAATCCTATTTAAAAAAATTTTTCACTGATAGAAATCTACACTATTCGTGAGTGACAAAGGTGATTTAGTGTTGCCATATACATATTTTAATTAATAGATTATGGCCATTTTGCTGGTACTAATCCGATTTAAAAGAATTCTTTCACTGAGAGAAATCTACACTATTCGTGAGTGACAAAGGTGATTTAGTGTTGCCATATACATATTTTAATTAATAGATTATGGCCATTTTGCTGGTACTAATCCGATTTAAAAGAATTCTTTCACTGAGAGAAATCTACACTATTCGTGAGTGACAAAGGTGATTTAGTGTTGCCATATACATATTTTAATTAATAGATTATGGCCATTTTGCTGGTACTAATCCGATTTAAAAGAATTCTTTCACTGAGAGAAATCTACACTATTCGTGAGTGACAAAGGTGATTTAGTGTTGCCATATACATATTTTGATTAACAGATTATGGCCATTTTGCTGGTACTAATCTGAGTTTAAAAATTCTTTCACTGAGAGAAATCTACACTATTCGTGAGTGACAAAGGTGATTTAGTGTTGCCATTTACATATTTTAAATAATAGATTATGGCCATTTTGCTGGTACTAATCTGAGTTTAAAAATTCTTTCACTGAGAGAAATCTACACTATTCGTTAGTGACAAACGTGATTTAGTGTTGCCATTTACATATTTTAAATAATAGATTATGGCCATTTTGCTGGTACTAATCTGAGTTTAAAAATTCTTTCACTGAAAGAAATCTACACTATTCGTGAGTGACAAAAGTGATTTAGTGTTGCCATATGCATATTTTAAATAATAGATTATGGCCATTTTGCTGGTACTAATCTGAGTTTAAAAATTCTTTCACTGAGAGAAATCTACACTATTCGTTAGTGACAAACGTGATTTAGTGTTGCCATTTACATATTTTAAATAATAGATTATGGCCATTTTGCTGGTACTAATCTGAGTTTAAAAATTCTTTCACTGAGAGAAATCTACACTATTCGTGAGTGACAAACGTGATTTAGTGTTGCCATTTACATATTTTAAATAATAGATTATGGCCATTTTGCTGGTACTAATCTGAGTTTAAAAATTCTTTCACTGAGAGAAATCTACACTATTCGTTAGTGACAAACGTGATTTAGTGTTGCCATTTACATATTTTAAATAATAGATTATGGCCATTTTGCTGGTACTAATCTGAGTTTAAAAATTCTTTCACTGAGAGAAATCTACACTATTCGTTAGTGACAAACGTGATTTAGTGTTGCCATTTACATATTTTAAATAATAGATTATGGCCATTTTGCTGGTACTAATCTGAGTTTAAAAATTCTTTCACTGAAAGAAATCTACACTATTCGTGAGTGACAAAAGTGATTTAGTGTTGCCATATGCATATTTTAAATAATAGATTATGGCCATTTTGCTGGTACTAATCTGAGTTTAAAAATTCTTTCACTGAGAGAAATCTACACTATTCGTTAGTGACAAACGTGATTTAGTGTTGCCATTTACATATTTTAAATAATAGATTATGGCCATTTTGCTGGTACTAATCTGAGTTTAAAAATTCTTTCACTGAGAGAAATCTACACTATTCGTGAGTGACAAACGTGATTTAGTGTTGCCATTTACATATTTTAAATAATAGATTATGGCCATTTTGCTGGTACTAATCTGAGTTTAAAAATTCTTTCACTGAGAGAAATCTACACTATTCGTTAGTGACAAACGTGATTTAGTGTTGCCATTTACATATTTTAAATAATAGATTATGGCCATTTTGCTGGTACTAATCTGAGTTTAAAAATTCTTTCACTGAGAGAAATCTACACTATTCGTGAGTGACAAAAGTGATTTAGTGTTGCCATATGCATATTTTAAATAATAGATTATGGCCATTTTGCTGGTACTAATCTGAGTTTAAAAATTCTTTCACTGAGAGAAATCTACACTATTCGTGAGTGACAAACGTGATTTAGTGTTGCCATTTACATATTTTAAATAATAGATTATGGCCATTTTGCTGGTACTAATCTGAGTTTAAAAATTCTTTCACTGAGAGAAATCTACACTATTCGTTAGTGACAAACGTGATTTAGTGTTGCCATTTACATATTTTAAATAATAGATTATGGCCATTTTGCTGGTACTAATCTGAGTTTAAAAATTCTTTCACTGAGAGAAATCTACACTATTCGTTAGTGACAAACGTGATTTAGTGTTGCCATTTACATATTTTAAATAATAGATTATGGCCATTTTGCTGGTACTAATCTGAGTTTAAAAATTCTTTCACTGAGAGAAATCTACACTATTCGTTAGTGACAAACGTGATTTAGTGTTGCCATTTACATATTTTAAATAATAGATTATGGCCATTTTGCTGGTACTAATCTGAGTTTAAAAATTCTTTCACTGAGAGAAATCTACACTATTCGTTAGTGACAAACGTGATTTAGTGTTGCCATTTACATATTTTAAATAATAGATTATGGCCATTTTGCTGGTACTAATCTGAGTTTAAAAATTCTTTCACTGAGAGAAATCTACACTATTCGTGAGTGACAAAAGTGATTTAGTGTTGCCATATGCATATTTTAAATAATAGATTATGGCCATTTTGCTGGTACTAATCTGAGTTTAAAAATTCTTTCACTGAGAGAAATCTACACTATTCGTTAGTGACAAACGTGATTTAGTGTTGCCATTTACATATTTTAAATAATAGATTATGGCCATTTTGCTGGTACTAATCTGAGTTTAAAAATTCTTTCACTGAGAGAAATCTACACTATTCGTGAGTGACAAAAGTGATTTAGTGTTGCCATATGCATATTTTAAATAATAGATTATGGCCATTTTGCTGGTACTAATCTGAGTTTAAAAATTCTTTCACTGAGAGAAATCTACACTATTCGTGAGTGACAAACGTGATTTAGTGTTGCCATTTACATATTTTAAATAATAGATTATGGCCATTTTGCTGGTACTAATCTGAGTTTAAAAATTCTTTCACTGAGAGAAATCTACACTATTCGTTAGTGACAAACGTGATTTAGTGTTGCCATTTACATATTTTAAATAATAGATTATGGCCATTTTGCTGGTACTAATCTGAGTTTAAAAATTCTTTCACTGAAAGAAATCTACACTATTCGTGAGTGACAAAAGTGATTTAGTGTTGCCATATGCATATTTTAAATAATAGATTATGGCCATTTTGCTGGTACTAATCAGAGTTTAAAAATTCTTTCACGGAGAGAAATCTACAGTATTTCCGTCTCTCTTCCTCTTATATACTATCATTTTTTCTCATCCTCTCTCTTTTATTTTTATCAGTCTATTTTCACTTTCTTTCTTTCGATTTTCTCTTTCTCTCTGTTCTTTACCTATTCAATTTTATTTTTGCTTTTATCTATACGAGGGCGGCACTGAAAATTTCGGGAATCAAGGAAGTGACACAACATTACTATTTAAAAATGTAATTATTGCTTTTCGAAGTATTCTCCGCGAAATTTGACACATTTTTCCATACGATGGAACCAATCATTGAAGCAACCATTCCATTCGGAAGTTGGGGGTCTCCAAAATGGCCGTTATGTAGGCGTCCACAGCTTCTTCAGATGATGAAAATCTCTGACCACGCAATTTATTCTTTATTTTAGGGAAAGTATAGAAATCATTAGGGCTTAGGTCGGGGCTGTACGGCGGATGGTCTAATAATTCTATGTTTTCTTGCTCTAAAAACTCTTGTTCTGTGCGCGGTGTGAGAACTCGCATTGTCGTGATGGAGGATGATGCGGCGGTTTCAGTTCTCTTTACGGAGTTCAGAAACGACCTGTGGCAAACAAATGCTAGCATACCATTCTGCATTAACCTTTCTTTGTCCCTCAAGAGGAATAGTCGCAACATGGCCGGTTTTGGAGATAAACGTGGCCACCATTTTTTTTGCAACACTCCGTGAACGAATAATTTTTGTTGGCTTTAACTCATTTTCGAACACCCAAACTCGTGACTGGTTTTTTGTTTCGGGTTCGTACGCGTATATCCAGGATTCGTCACCTGATTCTTCTTCTTCTTGGTCGATACGGTCTTGGCAGACCGGTCGTGGTCATTTGAAAGTTGTGGCCCTCTTGACAATACGCCTCCACTCCTTCCTAATGGAAGCCTTCCTCGCACATTGGTGTACTGGGACATCAATTGCTGCTTTTATTTGATCAGTCCACCTCATCGGTGATCTGCCACGTGCCCTAGTGCCTTCAACTCTACCTTGCACCACTAAGCGCTCAATGGACACATCGTCGCTTCTACACACGTGACCAAAGTACGTGAGAATGCGAGCCTGAACGGTGGAGGAGAGACGTTGAGGATAGAGATGTTACAACGGAATGCGGTCCAAGGTATTCGTAACATTCTTCTCCAACACCACATCTCAAACGCGTCTATCCTTTTTCTCTCACTCTCTCGCAAGGATATGGAGAAAACAAGAGTTCTTACGAGCCGGATCTTGGTGGCTTTGTTAATATTACGGTCTCTCCATATTTTTTTAAGGGCGGGCACTACTTGCGAATAAAGTTGTATCATCCGCATAGCGCAAGTTCGATATCTTCAGGCCTCCTATGGCAAGTCCATCAGTCCAGTTCTCAAGAGTGCGTCTCATTATTAACTCTGTGTAGATGTTAAAGAGCAGTGGTGAGGTTATACATCCTTGGCGTACTCCGGCGCTGGGATGAAACACCTCACCTCGTCATCTGATACGATGTTGTATACAGCATTTGAGGATCCTGCGTGGAATCTTTCGAGAGTTCTGACGCACCAAGTAACGCGAGCCGCTTTTTGCTCTTCACAAAGCAAATGCGGTATCCATCGGGAAAACAACTTTTTTACACCTAATTGTTCATGCAAGATTATTTGTATTTGACTCATGCCAATGTCTAAAGTTGCCTAAATTTCGCGGTATGTCCGCATCGACACGTCCACGTTGAAATTCAGGAAACCAGCGATAAATTGTGGTTTTGGATGGGGCTTCATCACCAAATTTTAAAAATGCAGAAATCATCCGGTCAACACACTGTTTTTGTGTTAAACCACTTCGAAAGTCATAATAAATCATCGCTCTAGAATTTTCTCGAGTCAATTCCATTTTCTCAACGACTAAACAAGTTTGACAAGACCTTGTGACAAGACCGAGAATCTGTTTTTAAATAAATAAATGATATTCGATTTTTAAAACCAAGGAGTTTTTAATTTAAAAGATTTTAATATGACCGGAACAGTGGAAATATTCCATTCCCGATACTTTTAGTGCAGCCTGTATAATTCTTTGTGGTTCTCTGAGTTAAATGTTGAGAAAGACATGTCGGAGAATAGTAAACGATTATCGAGTAATCGTTAATCCTGTCGTTTTGTCAGCCTCTGACCTATGGAGGGGTATTGCTACTATCCTCTCGACTCTATTCCCTCGACAGTTGGACTGCAGTCTTAGTCTTACGAAGTCTCTCAAGAAGTGGTTATTATCTGGGTAGTGCTAGTGAATGTGCAGTGCAGTCTTGTGCTGGGAGTGCTGTCCGATTAAGTTCACGTGAGTACATCTCTTCAAAAAACATCTCTTACCTTACAATGTAGTTGACACGTGATAATGTAAACACACGACCTGATCTCGAGGGATATGGACCGCTTCTGACCCCTCGGCGGGCTGGGTGTTTCAGTAGATATGTCCTGGCATCTCCCCTCGGTTAGGTGCTTGCGAGGCGTCCGCTGGGAGTCCCACATAACCCCTTTAAGGGGTATGACATGTATGGAATTGACATATGGTTAAGAAAAGGTCACGTGACTTACAATTGCCAGCAAATGTAGAATTGAAAGAGACAAATATTGGCATAAATGACTGGAATATTCTTTCTAGGTGTTTACCGTATTACACAACAGTATATTTGTGTTCACTGTAGCACCAACACAACACTGCACTTAACACTTTCACTAGCACTACACAGATAATGTCCACTCCTTGAGAGATCTCGCGTAAGACTAAACCGCAGTCCGACTGTCGAGGGAATATAAAAGATAGGGACAGTAGTATTGGTTGAAAAAACAAAATCGAAATGAATATATTTATTAACGTATGTACATTACCCACTATATATAACAAAAACCTTATGTATAGGGGTCTGTGTATAAACCCACGCCGAGTATAAAAACAAACTGTATACGTTCTTCCACGGGATATGAAAAAAAACATCTCATTCTACCTACATTTATACAAAACTGTAATATTCGAAGTTTGTTTGATATATAATACCATTACAAATCTACTTCTAAGAGACAAGCAACTGTCGATAACGCTAATTGAAATACGAAAATATCTAAAACTGGCAACCCTAGTCAAGTATCCCATATAGTGACGTATAACAAAATTTCAGAGATAGTCAATTAGCGTTATCGACAATTGACTTTTAACATGATAGTGGTCGCTAGTACTATCACTGTAATAGTCAGTGCTAAGTCTTTAATCGATTGTCTATATTAATTTACAGTAATACAATATACACAGCTGTTTAGTTGCAAGTGAAAGTACTTTTAAAAGTAGATTCAATAAAAGTACTTTTAAAACATAAGAAACACAGGAGTGATAAACGCTCAATATTATAAAAGATCAGTTAATGATTATCCTCAATCTCCCATTTATACCTACTCCCCCCCACCCTCCACATACAAACTAAAATCATCACAGAAAAAAACTCTTTCAAAAACAAATTCTCAAAACCTTAAGACCGCGTTTCCACCAGAGATGTGCAAAGATATTTTACTACGCATCGGGATGTGTTTGTTAAGAACCAATAGAACCGCTTCATTTATCTAGTCTCGCTCTGTATGTCAAATTATCACATCTCTGGTGGAAACGCAGCCAAAGAATTCTTTGAGATGCATCAAAACATTGTATTCACGACTAAAATGCATTAAAAGTCCTTTTGTAATTACACATACATTAAAAGTAAAAGTACTTTTAAAAGCATATCACAATATTGAAAGTACTTTTAAAAGAACAACGAGCTATCATTAACGTTGCCTCCAAAAGAATTTATAAGATTCTCGAAGCGCGTGAACACTACCAACAAAAGTACTTTTAAAAGCATATCGCAATATTGAAAGTACTTTTAAAAGAACAATCTGCAATATCATTAACGTTGCCTCCAAAATAATTTATTAGATTCTCGAAGCGCGTGAAACACTACCGATAAAAGTACTTTTAAAAGCATATCACATTATTGAAAGTACTTTTAAAAGAACAATCTGCAATATCATTAACGTTGCCTCCAAAATAATTTATTAGATTCTCGAAGCGCGTGAAACACTACCGATAAAAGTACTTTTAAAAGCATATCACATTATTGAAAGTACTTTTAAAAGAACAATCTGCAATATCATTAACGTTGCCTCCAAAATAATTTATTAGATTCTCGAAGCGCGTGAAACACTACCGATAAAAGTACTTTTAAAAGCATATCACATTATTGAAAGTACTTTTAAAAGAACAATCTGCAATATCATTAACGTTGCCTCCAAAATAATTTATTAGTTTCTCGAAGCGCGTATAACACCACCAATAAAAGTACTTTTAAAAGCATATCGCAATATTGAAAGTACTTTTAAAAGAACAATCTGCAATATCATTAACGTTGCCTCCAAAATAATTTATTAGTTTCTCGAAGCGCGTATAACACCACCAATAAAAGTACTTTTAAAAGCATATCGCAATATTGAAAGTACTTTTAAAAGAACAATCAGCAATATCATCAACGTTGCCTCCAAAATAATTCATAAGATTCTCGAAGTGCGTGTAACACTACCAACAAAAGTACTTTTAAAAGCATATCGCAATATATCGAAAGTACTTTTAAAAGGATATCGCAAGATTGAAAGTACTTTTAAAACACTTGCACTTGCACAAACACGCCTACAATTAATCTAATGGTGTAAAGTGTGATGAGGAGTCAGCACAGCACCCCCTGGGGGTAGCACGGAGGTGATGACGGGCGCCGCTCCCCCCACACCTCCCACAGTCCCCACACTGCTTACCCCACCTCCACAGAATATTACCTGAAACAAATTAATAAACTATATTTAAAAATTTCATTCCATTTTTTTTCCATAATATGGTAATGGAATGGAAAGTCCCATAATATGGTAACATTATACGTCTTGTCAATTAGCGTTATCGATAGTTGAAAGTATGTTCATCTTTAATTAGTACTTGTGATACAGGTGTCGCTGGTTGTCCCGGTGTTGCCAGCACATACTGAGGTCTCACTCCACCCACCTGCAATTCAAACATTTAATCAAAAATAAATTAAATCTACCCTCCCTATAGCTTCTCTAAATACAAGTGACAACAAATGATACCTGGTGTAATTGTTGTGGTTGTTGTATTGTCTGTCGTCCGTCTGTTTCAACAACAACCTGCTCCATGAAACCGCCGCCAGCTGAAACAACCAAACTAGAGGGTACACGCGCTGAGGTTAAATAGCGCGACAAAATTGAATATTAGTCATTAGTGCTCTAGCTGCCGCTGAAGTCGGACGTGTTAAAATTTAAAAAAATATGTGATGACGTCACATATACGGCGTTTACGTCTTTTTAGAATAGATGAATAGATTTTGCAAAAATAAAAAATACGTGTCCATTTATTTTTCTTCTAGTTTCATATAACATAATAATATATATATGTTGAAAATATGAAATTCCTATTATAACTGATTATAATAGGAACATAACTTACAAGCAGTATTATTCCCCGCAGTGTTGCTCGCGTTTTCGCATCCGAACAAACAGTGTTGCACCGTCCAGCGAGGCTCGAAGGGAATGTGTGTTTTTACCTAAAAAAAAAAAGAAACAAATATTTTCTAATCTCTAAATCAATAGAGACATCACATCACTTCTCGGTATAATATGATCATCATCATACGACGACACATCACACTATAGCATACAACGTCGTCACAGCAGATTCAGCTAAGCGTTCAATACCACAGCATAACATCATTTATTTAATTATCCCATTACATCAAATGACATCACGCTACATGATATCACAACACACCATATCGCATTAGAATCGGGCACACACAAACACAGCACATCATATGACATCAGTTCATACTATATTACAGCGCATTTCAGTGTACATCACCTATTGGCATACCATGTGAATCCACATCAGATCATATTACATCACACTTCAGTCAACATTCAATACCTCAACATCACATCACATCATTAGATTACATGAGATCGTCTCATCGTAGCGCACATCATGACATCACACACAAGACAACACCACAAAATATGATACCAAATCATACGAAAGAAGCTAGCTAGCATGGGTGGCACCAGGTTGGGGGGGAATATTGTAAAAGTCTCCCCAAAACTCAAGTCAGGTGAATTAGATTAGAACATAACACCACAACATACTAAATTATATCACATTTCAGCACAACACATCGCAACCTGATAACATCATATCATGTTCTAGCACATCACACTCTAGCATAGCAACAGCATAACTAACAAGAACAAGACCCATACCTTCAGCTCTGTGGTCAGCATGAGGATATGCCTGCACGGCAGCCGGAACACCTTGCTGAACAGACACGAGCACTCCTGCGTCGACGTGCCGTATTTACAGATGGCGGCGCTGCTGTGTCTCCTGAAGCAAAATTATTATGCTGTGTTACTAGAGATGTGCGAGTATGTGTAGCGAGGGATGTGTTTGTAGCACCTATAGAATCGCTTCATTTACCTAGGCTCGCTTACAGTGTCATTTTCAATCTTAAATCGATATAAAAATCTAGGCACCGAAAATCGATACCGATATCGATTTAAAAGGTGAATGTAGAACAACAAATTTACCTGCCAGCTCGATCATCCAGACACTTTTGCGCCAATTTTGTTTGATGACTCATTAGATTATACGCGTATTGCGTTATTGTATCTGTGGGCGATTGTTTTAACGTTTCTGTATCCTGAAAATAAAAAAAATGTAGTGAGATGAGATGTGATCGACAATCGACGTACGTTTCGATCCGTAACCGAAGCATCTTCAGGAGATGTTGACTCTACAAGCGTCACTTGCTAAGTCACTTGTAGAGTCAACACCTCTACAAGTGACTTAGGCAACGAATATTAGCCAGTGAGATTGTAAGTCAAGTCTGTCTAATTAAATAACTGTTGCTAGACAACGCGTTCATAAGTAAATTTGTTGCCTAAGTAAGTTGCCTATTGTGGCAGTGTCCTGTTTCAATCGTTTTCCTCATGCCTGAGGGTCGTGACCTCCTCCATCCATGACCTTTGGTTTTAAGATGGTATGCCATCTTGTCCTGTCTTCAGCTATTCAAAGAGCATCTTAGACGGTGGAATCGGGCTGCGGCCGCGCGATCTTTTTCCTTCCACTTTGCCGGTGACCACTAGTGTTTCGAGGTTGTATCCATCTTTCCTGGCAATGTGTCTGGATTTTGAGCTTTGCGAGTACAGATGCGTTTGTACGAAATGTCAGTCCATGGGATCCGGAGCATTCACCTCCAGCAACACTTCTCGAAAGCATCATTCGTTTGTGGTCTGCAGATCTTAGGGTCCACGTCTCAGCCCTGTGGCAGTGTGCATTATACAAAAGTAAGCATCCCTTAAACCTACTTCTGGTTCGCAGGAGAGGTGGAGGGGAGCATTAAGTTATCAACTCACCCTTAACCGACTAATTGCGAAACTTCTCCTTTCATCCTCCAACTGGTTGGCAACATTGAAAAATAGTGAGACAAATTCGTCCGGTTGCATTTGACTACGGACGAGACTTTGGAATTTTGCTACTAGACGTTCTAGACCCTGAAAATTAAAAAAAAACACGCTTGACATCACCTACATAAGTCACAATAGTTTCCTAAACTGTCGTAACCAAAGAGCTAAGTTTGATAACTAACCTTATGTAATATATTAGTATAATTATCAGATTCGAGCCAAGTATCCAGCTTGGCTATAACCCCTCCATTGCGCGTCAACAACTCCCAAAGGCGTAGAGTACCTGCGCCTGTGCCTATTATACTTCGTTTTAAGACCTAAAACATGAAAAAAAAAATATTTCCAATAATTCTTACACCTATTTCCCAAATACCTCCCAATTGCCGCTTGAATAATGACTAAGACCAAACCATTCATTCAATCATGATCCATTACCCGAAAGGAAAAAAAGGAGTCTAAACTAAAAGGATCTTCCCTTATTGATTGAACAGATATTCATGTAAGAAAGTCATCATATTAACTTTTATTTCTCAGGCGAATATGGCAGAATTATATTTATTTCTAATTATTGTACTATAATGGAAGACAATCTATTTAATTAAGATCTCCTCCCTCCCCAAATACTTCTCATTTACACCTTTCCGTCCGTTTAATTATGATGGTCTTCTTTCACAAGTACCTCCCATTTCCACCTTACATAATATAACTTTCATTACTCAAACTAATATGGCGGACAATCCGTTCAATTAAGATTCGCTACATCTGCAAATATATTTAAATTAATATTTGGGGAAATAAGAATGAATATTTGAGTAGTTTTATCCATACCTGCAATTGCGCCGGCGTATGGTCACCACGTAACAACGCCAAAGCGTAAGTTTTACACCTCGTTGCAACATCAGCAGCAGCCATGTCACGAGCAGCTTCAGCAGCCCCCCGAGCAGCAGCACGAGCCGCTTGCCACACCGAACAAGAAACGTGAGCTGATGGGAACGCTGACCGGACTTCCTGAGGAAGAAGTAAGAATAAGAAGAAATGTTTCAGAAGAATACCTAATAAGAAAGGATCACTCTTAAAGATGGAACACAACGAACTAAACCAGATCAAAAAAAGCAAGGAAAAGAAGCTTTGGAGACAAGGCAAGGACGGCGAAATCTTTTTCCTCAATCATTGATTCAACACCAGGTATAGCATATGTAAACCAACTATGGCTTTCAGACTAAAATTCAAAGCAATGCCCCTTTGCTTTATTCGTTCCTTGCTTTCTGCCCATTCCATTGGCAAAAAATTAATAACTGAAGTTAATACTCTTGTTATCCTCTATTGTTTATCTCTAAAGGAGAAGCTGACTGACTGACTGACATATCAACGCAGGGCCGAATCTATAAGGGTTAGAAACTTGAAATTTTGCACAGGGATTCCTTTTATAACGTAGGGGAGCACTAAGAAAGGATTTTTGAAAATTCACCCCCTAAGGGGGTAAAACGGGAGAGCAAAGTTAGTATGAAACTTTGCCGATTTTGATTAATCAAATGAAATTCAGTATGAAGGTTCTTTATTGGAAGTAATGAAACAAGGGTAAAATATTTTTTCGAAAGTAATCCCTTAAGGGTTACCCCCTTCGGGAGTGCAAAGTTAGTATGACTACATCATGAAATTATTAAACATGTCTAGAGACGATCTACTGTAGGCTAACTATCCTAATATCGCAAACGAAGTTGCGGGTAAAAGATAGTTAGATATAAATAAAAAAATAGTTGGTTTTATTGTAACTCTGAAAATAGTCATTGTATCATTGCTTTTCCTGATCAACCACGACCCTGCTATGTATTTTGGACTTCGTTAATCCTGCTTTTCTTGAATCACCTAGTAAATTCTTGGATTTGGCATTCCTTTTCGTGTTGTGATGATTTATTTAAATAAATATCATCAATTCATCTCTTCACCCATAAAAATAATTATTTAATGTTGAATAATTTGGCAAAATCATAGAAAACTGTCCGAAAATACTACGTTACGTATGAGAAGCACACCCAAATGAATTAGGGCAAAGATTTCCAAAAAAAAAGCAAAACACTGACAAAATATTTGACTATATCCGCCCGGAATGACTTGACCAAGGAGCTTGACAGCTGACAAAAATCATGAAGGATGTAAGCCAGTAAGTAAATAAAGAAATTCATACACTTTTTTATTTTATCAATAAATAAAAGCAAAAGAGCGACATAAACACGTCTAAGGTATACATGGCTACGTGAAGTATTTATGAGAAAAAAAAAATTTAAAAAAAACTCATTATGCTAATCATAATAAATAGCTAAAACCTAATGGTTTCGCATTAGGTTATCTAGCTGACCATAACAAAGCTAAATTGACTGAAAAATTAAATAAAAAAAGGTATTTCATTACTAGCCTGTCAAAATGAAATGTCTAATAAAATAGCCTGTAGGATAGTCCTGCCTTTCTGGGAATTTTATAAACCATAATTTATGTTTACCAGGGAAGAATACATTAAATGTATTATTGAAAGCATATTTTGCATTTGTATAAAAAGATTTTATACATTAGAGAATTAGATTTCATGCTACAAAATTCAATTGTAGCATTTTTTTTGACAGGGGGTGGTCTAAAATAATTAAAATAACCAAAGATTCTTTTAGAGTATTAAAAATAATTTCAAGGACATCCAAATCAAACATTTATTTAGATATTATTTGTGAGAAATACCCACGAAAACAGTCAGTCTAAATCAATTGACAGTTATTTTAAAAAGGAAAACTCGATGGAAAGATGATCGAGAATGGTCTAAAAAAAGTTTTCAAAAAGTGGATTTCAACTTCCACCAAAAAGTTATATATTAGTTAGGCAACCCCATATATCTTAGCACTGTCACACTGAAAGCAGGCGAAAATAAATCAGTGTTTTTGAATGGAGTTCACATTGGTAAGTGGAAAGACAAGCGTATTGTATATATCCACAGAGCATGGTAATGAAGTCACCGATAATACAGGCCAAGTTGAAGCCTTCATCCATCTGGTGTTGATCTTTAAGATAAAATGTTGTCCTATTATCCGTGTGAGAGAAAGACCCTGCGCTGGTTTAATCCTAGTACCAGTGTTGCCCTTGACGCGAGAGTACACTTATCGAGTCCATGTTTTAAATTTTGCAACAGAAGTGTATTCTATAGTGTTATTGTTTTCTACATAAATAAATAGTACGACACTTGAAAAATATTTTTGTGCAAATAGCTGCTTCATCTGAAAAAAAGGAATGGCAAGTACGAGTAATGAAAAGAGTCAGAAAAAAAAATCGTTGATTATTCGAAGGCAAGCACGCGAAATGGCAAAACGCGTTCTTTCTATGTGTGAAGAAGAAAAAAGAAGAAAGCGCCTACTGACCAGCAAGGACATTTGAAATCGCCGTCAAAAGGGAAGAAGTATTCAAGAGACAAAGATTTAAATGTTGATGATTTTGATCGTCAAGTAGTTCATCGCTGCATTGAAAAGTTTTATTTGACCAAAAAGATTTTGATGGCGTTAAGGAAGGAATTTGACTTTCCTTGAGAAAGTTGTTGAAACAGTTATATATATAAGTGGATAAAATGTCATACAAAGAGAAGAATTTTGATAGAGACCAAATATAATTTATGCTCGATCTATTTATTTAAGAAAAATACGTCAGTTAGACAATATATACGCCATATATTTTACTTAGACCATACATGGATCGGTAAAAATGTAACGTATAAAAAATGTTGGCGATTTTAGTCCATGCGGGATCGACACACGGTTTTTTAGACATGACTGCTTTTTAAAGCTGGCACAGTCACCGGTGGCTATCATGGGCAGATGAATAGGGCAAAATGCGCTAACGAAATATTGTTACCGTTGTAGTAATGGAATGTCTCTTATCACAGCGTGCAAGAAAATAAAGTGCCCGCAAAGCAAGTTATGTTTGATTGGTTAGCCAAAAATAATGTACAAGCCAGCCTCAGTATGAGGAAAGCTGACTTATATGATTTGATTCAGCAAAATATTTAAAATGGACGAACTCATAAAAAGTCATGGTATATGTGCGATTTGTACCCAACACCTCTTTCCGATTTTTTTAATTAAAATCTATGCCATCTAGCGACTTTCCGTTGAATTATCACGCAAGTCCCAACCATGATTGACAAGATGCAACTGATTGGCAGTGTGTTGAATGAAGGACAGTTCATTTGCGTTGAATTGAATATTGAGCTAAAAAACCTGTGAAACGGGTAAGTAAGCTTTTGTTCTTCAATCTATTCTCATATATCTATTTTATACGTTTTCACATAAAAGAACTTTTACTTTTATATTTTTGATGTTTATTCACAACGAAAATATAACGGTTAGTAAACTAACCACCGTGACTATTGCACGTTTATTGTCATAACCTACATGAAACTTATGCACTTAAATATAAGTGTGTTGTTCGTATTTGTTACAGCATGTCGCGCCTGCTAAAAGATAGAGAAATCGCAGAATACTTCGATACCTCCCACGTAAATTGTTGTATGCCACAAAAATGCTACGATGATAGAATCACGCGCTCTGGCCTCGTATTGGTTACATACAACAGACCACGCCGGACTTTCATGCACGTTGCAAGCGCGTATAATTTATTTGCTAATTCATTGACGTAATTAGTTTACTTCATATTTGTTATAATGAATCGTACAAGTATTATATCAAGAGGGCGTCGAATATGTGATTTACTTAATAATGCGAATATACAAAGTAATAATGCAGATACACCCATTGAAAACAACAATATTAATTCATTAAACGAAATAGAATTAAACAGTTCTCCTGATTCAAACCTACGAAATATTATAGGTAAGTTTATTTTAGTATTATTTCAGTAGCATGAATTAGGTTACTAACACTTTTTATGGTGGCACCAACCTAAATATTGTATAGATTACTTACGACCAATTGAAAAGTCGATCTTTAAATGGTAAGTACGACTGCCTCAGTAGCTAGATGCGTACCTAGTGCATTGTGTTAGCACGCCGAGGTCTGAGGTTCGATTCCCCGAATCTGCTGATAATTTATTATACAAAACATTATTATTGTTTCAGAGTCTCCATTACCAATAAGCCAATAAGAGAGACCTCAATAAATGTCATCTCAATGAAGAAGACGCCTGTCATCGGCAAAAATGGCGCCGCATGATTGAAAAACCCGACCCCGCATAACGGGAAAAGGCAAGGAAGAAGAAGAAGAGTCTCCATTACCAATAAGCTTTAATGAGTCGGAAATTAATGAGGTAGCAAACATAATTGATACAGATTTCTTTGATAATAACCCAGAAGTTGCTTCAGATTCTGATATTGCAAATCTCGAAACACCCTTCACCTTCTTGTAGTACCAACCACTTAGACTACGACTGTGATAATGATTTTTGCCCTTATTATATACAAAAGGAAAACTTATCAACTTTTGATATTTTGCCTGTACCCTCACCAGGTTATCTGTCTAGCTGCTCAACATACAACAATAAACAATTATAGTCCGCTGTCAGATATTTCGAATAATAGTCCTCCGCCGTCGTCAACCAAGGAAAGATAAAGGTAATATAAGAAAAAGACATTTTAATGAATGGATAGACACTAAGAGAAAGAATTTACGTAATATGGGAAAAGATGGGCCCGCCATGTCACTGCCGCTAGAAGTGTTTTGATAAATTTAGTGAAGGAGAAAGACAGAAGATATTTGAGAGTTTTTGGAGTTTGGGAAATCGAGAAAAACAATGGATGTATATAGCCAGCTTGGTAAAAAAAAATATTAAACGCAGAGTCTACACAGAGATCACTTCAAGTACACGTTATAGTACTCATTGCCACTAGATCATGGTGAAGACAATAATGTGGATGTATGCAAAAAACATTTTTTGAGCACTATTTCCGTCAGTGATCAGGTTATTAATAAGGCCCTAGAAAAGATGGATATGACTACTGGAGTACTAATTCCAGATCAAAGAAGAAAACACTCAAACCACCCTATAAAAAAGACAGAGTCTGTTATAAACAGTGTGTGTGATCATATTAAGAGTTTGCAGCCTGTTGACTCACATTTTACTAGGCAAAGGTCAAATAAGTTATATTTGGATGGAGATTTAAATTTTCATAAATTATTTGAAATGTATAATGAGTGGCTTTAGTCTAATACATATGAAGAGAAAGCTAAATCCGAACGTCTATATCGAGACATTGTAAATGAAAACTTTAAGCTCAGTTTTTATATTCCTAAGAAAGATCAGTGCGATCAGTGCCACATCTATGGAAATATTAACAGTCCATCAGAGCAGCAAGTCAAGGATCATGAAATTCACGTCACTAACAAGAAGTTATCCCGACATCTTATGAAGTCTGACAAAGAGGAAAGCAAATCTTCTCAAGGGAAAATAATTGCTGGTACTTTTGATTTTCAAAAGATTCTTAATGCACCCCATGGCCAATTGAGTATTTTATATTACAAACGGAAGCTGTCCGTCTTTAATTTTACTGTATTTGACCTAGCAAATAAAGAGGGTCATTGTTACATGTGGCACGAGGGAGAAGCCAGACGTGGTTCTAATGAGGTATCAGGCTGTCTTGCTCATTTCATACATAAAATGCATGAACAGGGTGCAAAAGAATTTCGATTCTGGTCTGACAATTGTGCCGGTCAGAATCGCAATCGTATCGTGTTTGCGTTTTATGTTTATATTGCTCATAAGCTTAATATTACTATCAAACATACATTTGTAGAAAAAGGTCACACCCAGGCAGAAGGTGATAGCGTACATGCTCTAATAGAACGTTCGTCTAAAAATAAACTTATTTATACACCCTTTGAATGGTTTAGCTTAGTTAGATGGGCAAACCATATAACGTCATCGAAATGAAGCATACAGATTTTTTAAACTATAAAACACTTTTGAATGAACGTAATTGGTCAAAAAATGTAAATGGGAACGCAGTTAGATGGAATAAAATAAAAGAAGTAAGTGTATGTGCAGAAGATCCTTTTAAAATTATGTATCGGTACGATTTGGCAGACAGGCAGACTCTTAATACCAATACCCGTAGACGCCAAAGGAATAGTATGGCTGACCTATGCCCCTTGTATTCCAACCGTCTTCTTATAACTAAGGCAAAATATGAAGATTTAATGAGCCTGTGTCATAAAGGAATTATTCCAGCTACAAATCACGACTTTTTCAGGGATTTATCTTTTGCTGCTGGCGTTAATAATGACGCTGAAGTTTCTGATTCAGAATAGAAATTAGTCTTTTCCAAATATTCTGTTTAATTTTTCTTTTTTTTTATATTGCTTTTGATTAAGCATCTCAGGTTTTAATATTGATCTCATAAAAATAATATTTATTTGATTTATATTGTTTTAAGGCTCCCATAATTTTAGGTTTGTAAGGTTGACAATAACACAATTGCTTTTATTTTTAATAAGTACAATGCCAAAAATTATAAATGGATACCAAATTACTACTTTGATTTTAAGCTGATCTCATATAAATGATTAAGTAAGTTCATAATTTTATTTTTTTATAATCATGTTGATTTTGTAATTCTATTTGATTAGTTCTTAAGAGGAGTTTCTAACGTTACCTACAAAAATATTATTATAAGCATAGGTCATGCTTTGATTCTATAATATTGTATAATTCTTAAAAAGTCTTTTGAATGATTGTTTTAAGTTGAAACGTTTTTGATTACTCAGCAATAGAAGAAGTTATTTAATTATGTTTTAAAAGATCATTATTTTATTTTTAAAGATTTTCTGATTATCTTTTAGCACTTATGTTGTTTCTAATAAATAAATTTAACCTTGATAACATTTCTTTTTTATTTATTAACCTAAAAAATTAATCACGTTCAAATTGTACAATTGAATTTTGTAACTAATATTATCAATATTGTTACCACATACAACAGAGTGAGACTTATGTTTTTCAACGTTTAGTTGTAACTATCATATACCACAAGTGGCGTTATCTATTAGTATCAGATGCAACAACTGGCATAGCTTGTACTCCCTATAAGTAAAATGTTGTATGAACAATATCTCCGAAAATAAACATATTACTTAAAATATCTTTTAACGAAGTTAAGACGACTATTATATTACATTTAAATACCAAATTTCAAAAAGATGCAACAATAAATGCAGATTTTGGTTCACTTTGAATCTTTGAAACGCTCTACTGTAAATTTGCAGTTTTGGAGATACAACAACTTACGTGGGAGGTATCGATAGCATAACAGAGCTTATATAAAATAGAATCTGTGACATCAATAGAAAATGCAAAGAAGGGTAGAATAGAAATTAATATTGAAAAATCTTACTTCTTGACTCTTTGTAGGGTCGCATACCACACACCGCACCTGTCTCCACGCGGGATTGCACGACTTGAACGTTTCCAAGAGCCACGTTAAATCTTCACCTATTAACGTTGATATACCTGGAATATTAGATATTATATATGTATATATATTCTTATATCAGATGCAAATAATCTCTAATTTCCGAGTTTTACTCCTCTACAAGATGCAATTGGAGTAAATTGGATTTCCTCAAAGCTTTTGATTGGGTAGATCATGAAACCCTTTATGCAAAAAAAAAAATCAGTAGTATTAGTAGTACAGGACTTGATCTAGTAGCTTCGTACTTTACCCAAAGGATCCAAAATGTTGCTATTTATGCTGAAAATCTACATGATCTCTTTTTTATAATTTGGCGTCCCACAAGGATCCACATTAGGCCCATTCTTATTTTTCGATTATATGAATTAAAAAAAAATTAAAATGAAAGATACATTTGAATACACTTACCAGCACTAACAATAACGGATTTTCCATTTCCATCTTCAGCAAGGAAAAGGGTGACATTGTGCTTGACGCTTGGTCCACTACTTGAACTACCAATTGTTGGTATTGCGCTATTAAACTCTATACCTGAAAATTATATGATTATAGATTACATTAGCTAACGGAAAGTAATAAAACAGTCTAAATGCAAAATATCCACTTAACATCTCTGTCAGGAAGACCATTAAAGATCTGATCATCTGATCGAATAATTATACTGCTAAGCTTGTTTATTTCAGTTATTTTCAAAGTAGTGTCTGAGCCATTTGCCATGTAAGAGCTTAGAGTATAGATGCTTTAAAAAGTAACGCCATATTTTCGCCACCACAAAGTAACTCATTATGATTTTAAAGCCTATATTAAATTTGTCACTTCAATAATTTAAAATAAATATAAAACAAAGTCAGGTTTGTTCAAACACTTATGTATCTGTAGTATAACTCCCAATTCATCCCGAATAATAAAGTAAGTAACCATCATTCTGTCAATCATAAATCAGGTTCAGCTAATCTGTAACACGACATTCATAGACGGTTTAAGTTTCCTGAGCCAGTTAGGTACAAATAAATAAACAAAGTTAATTTCTTGAAATTTGAATAACACTGACTGTCAAAAGTAATTTGTATAAAAAGATCTATTTTGACAGTCAAATATTTTTGCTATTTTTACCTTTTTGATTCCCAATTATTTTGCTTTCGTTGCGTTCTACTATTTGCGTTCTACCTACTGGAATTACCAATCAGGTGACTGACAAATTTTCTACCTGCCTATAATCACATGACAAGCTCACTTCCACTTTAGCTAGTTAATTTTACAAAGTACTATTTATTCCTGTTATACTATATACATATAAATATATACTTATATTACAAAACTGAAGAGTTTGTTTATTTGGTTAAACATTCTAATCTCAGGAACTGCTGGTTAAGTGTGGATAGCCTCGATAGCATTTATGGAGGAAAGCTATAGGCTATATACTACGACCCACAAGAACAGAGCATCAAGCATTTAAGTAATAAATCTTACCAGTTTCGATACAAAGGAACTGTGGAACTGCATTGAAAGCGAGCTGCATGCTAGGTGTAGTCAGGTACACACATTGTATGCAGCCTGACGGAGAGTGGAGAAGTTTCACGCCTGCATCTGTAAAGAAAGTTTTGTGAATACTAACAAACCTTCAAATTGAACTAAAATTTATCGGGACAATGTGACGTCATATCGTGTGGATGGCCATTGTTATATTTGTATATGAATGAAGATGAGTACAGATAATGTTACTAATGCCATACAAAGACGATTTTAACATACGTTGTGACATCACATAGCGTTTTCTGAATAAAATTAATGTGTGTCTAATATGTCGGATGGGCCAAGATGTCGGACGATATTTTATGCAGACATGGGTGTCAAACGAAAAGGGTTTGCTGAGAAGACGCAAAATAATATAATCATTTTTTCAACTTACCATAATTTAACTGAAGTTTCCGTACAACGAAATCATACTTTTGGTTCAACCAACGAACTGCACCAGCACCTGTTGCCACTAATTGAGACTCTGTTGTTATTATTTGTCCTTCTGTGTTTCTGTGGAATAAACATTTATGCTATATGCAAAACTGCAATTTATCATCTCTATTAGGAAGACTCATCTCAGTAAGTTACGCTGTTAAGAAAATACACAATAAACTCTGAATCTTCTGACACCAATTAGTGATTTTAATCCTTTAACAAGCACATTTTTAGAACTAAGAGATGTTGTTCTTAATCCAATATGGAGGATATATAGTTATTTTCTGTAAACACAATGATATAGGTATTAAGTGAAAGATCTTATGAATTATTGAGGTAGGGCGTTGTCTCTAATAAATGAAAAATTATTTCTTGAATCCTTCTGTTATTTACCACAGTTAAACTAGCCAACCCATCCTTGCTTTGCTGAGGTGTATAAATTTTATCAAAATCGTTTTGGCATTCCTCCCAGCCAGTCTCGAGTTTTAGCAAGACAAAGGAAAAGCAATTCATTTTTATATATAAAGAAGATAAAAGATTACAATATAATTTGAACAAAAGTAAAAGAAACTATGAGTATGTTACTATAGACAAAAATATTACATTAAAATAGTAAAGATTGTGTTCAATAACAACAATGTACACAGACAAGTTCAATATGGCGGATGGCCCAAGATGGCGGACTAGTTATGCCACTTCCTGGTATCTGATTAAGCTTCACTAGTCATACAGATGGAGCTGCAAGTTGTAGAAAAGATTTAAGTAGTACCTCTCAGTAGATTCTCCAGGGTTTTCGATGATTGCCACTTCATACTCCTGACCCTCCACCTGAGTATTGTTTGTCAGATCAAACTGTTGGTATGTGTTATTTGTTTCTTCAACTTGCTGCTGTAATTTAAAAAACATAGTTTTGTAGGAAATATATGACCGAGGACCGACCGACCTGACCGATAGTCTGCATCAATTAATGCACAGCAACAATGAAGGACTTTTGTTCAGCGTTGTCATAAAATGTGTTATTTAGATTTACTATATATATACTATATTATAATTTCGTAGAAATTAAATACAGGTTTTAAGGCAATTGTCATTATCATAACCCTTAATCTGGTTCCTCCACAAACCTGAATTCACCTATTTATAACCTCAACAAATCACATTTATGAAAGTAAAAATTTTTCTATTTGTCTTGTAACCCGTTAAAGACCCACTACTGAGTCAGGTCTCCTCCTCATAACGAGGAGTCATTAAGGCAGTGTACAGTGTAGTAGCAATCTGTAAACTGTGTACAGGTTTCCTCACAATGTTTTCCTTCACTGTTAAAGCAAGTGATATTTAATTGCTTAAAACACACATCACTCGGAAAAGTCAGAGTGCACCTGTGTGGGGGACCGAATTTGGACTTTCCGAGTAGATAACAACGTCTTAACCACTAGGCTATCACTACTTCTATTGTCTTCTGATACGATAAACCAACAAACACTTCCATTTATCATATTAGTAACTCACATTATTAACTTCAGTGGCATTCTGAACAAAAGTACTGCCTTCTTCTTCTGGCTCTCCCTTTACATCATAAATTGTTTCAGCCATGACTATCCGACCAGATGAATCCATAGTCCACATTCCACCAAAGGCAAAATTTGAAGGGTTACCGCTCTGCTCATAGAGAATCACTGTGTTAGGCCCAAGTTGTACTGGCTCCCCTTTCATATTGACGAAGACAGGTTGCTCAAAGTTCCCTGTTGTAAAAATATTATTAAATTAATCATTTAATTTTTTACTCAAATATTAAATAAGTGATAGTGTAGTAAAAGTCCTATAGAGCTGTGCTTGAGTCACAAGAACCAGGTCAAACTTGATTTCCTGACATGACAATAATTATCTTAGACTAGTTGACCTGCACAACTTTGTTAAAATGTAGCACCACTCCTATTGGTCATAGCATGATTATATATAGCCTAAAATCTTCCTCGATAAATGGGCTATCTAACACTGAAAGAATATTTCAAATCGGACCAGTAGTTCCCAAGATTATTGTGTTCAAACAAAGTCTAGTATCACCTCTATATATGTAAACTAACTAGTAAGTGAGACAAGAGCGAGGAAGTCAGTGTCATTATAGAATAGACATTCAACAGAAATAGTAGGACAATAGTATATTCACAGTTATGGATGGCAGAGTATTCTCTGTTTGTATTTTTTGTTCTTTATTTTTTTTAATATAGCTTCTAATACTGCTTAAGCAATAATTCAACATGGTATTTAATATTATAAATAAATTACCTTCAACCAATTGTCCTGTATGTACAATCTGCTGTCCTTGCTCCGCTGGCACCTCAACAACCTGGTTCACCTGAATCTCCACTTTTTCCTTTTCCTCCTCATTCTTCCCACGATTCACCATCTTCTGTTTCTTTTCACCGTCTACCGGATCATCACTTTTCCTTTTAATCACAGTTTTCTTTTTGTTTTTTTTGTCCATTTTCACTTTATAATAAAACCACTTGCACTAAAACGCGCATAACATATGCCTGGAGGAATTAAAATTTAAAGTTTCAATAATCATTAAATACTCTTTGCTTTTAATCCCATCCCATAACGGATAAATTAAAAAACTTACTTTAACAGATTAAAAAAATCTAAATTTATTATTACACATAAAAAAAGGTTAAATATTAAGATCATTAAATACAAAGAGTATGGATGGAGCTTTCCTCATAATTATATCCCTATTAAAAAAATACTTTAACAGATTAAAAAATCAAAATTTACTAATACATTTTAAAAATTAATTTTGCATTAAATTTAAAAATATTATGAATATTAAAAAAAACAGTTTAATTTAACTTTTTTATAACTGCCCAGTACAATTGTTGTAAAATTAAAAAAAATCATATCGAGACATTGACTCGTCCAGCAAGACATTGTCCAAGTTAAACAATTCAAACAACAGCTCTTACTATAATATAACACACTGCATCTTAAGTTTTGTAAACACTTAAATCTTGTTTTGATTGTAATATAATGAATATCTTGTGCGAAAAGGACAACTCACAGAGACGCCATTTTTCGTCAACTTGATGTTGCTATCTCACTCTTTTATATAGGCCTCTCCTTTTGACAATTTCGTTCAAAAATTAAGTAATAATATTTTGAAATGTTAAAATAAAATTATCGTAATATAAATATTTCTTTTATTTAATAGATAAGTCTATGAAAACAATAATAGACATAGACTTTTTTTTATTTGTACCTATTGTACCCATCTACACAGAGGTCAATGACACCTGTTTCAGTGATTTGTAGAAATTCGAATAAGTAGGTACCTACTGTCTAGGCTTATTGAAAAAGTATCGATATATTGATTTACCGATATTTTTAATTCATATTGAATTAAATCGTTATTTTTAGCTGATCCAATATCAAAATTACTAGAATCAAAAGCCGTCAAGTATAGGAACGAAAAAAGGAACTGTACTGCATGTAAAGAGCAGAGATTTTTTACTTTCACTACCGGACACACTGGTTTGACTAATTTTTTGTTTTTGATATTTTAGTAATTATTGCCTAATAAAAAAATACCTCCATTTATATTGAGGTTATTGTACTTTTTGTATAAAAATTACTATTGATATTACATTGAGCTAAATACAGTATTATATTAAGAACGCAAAATATTTTGAATATGACCAATACATCAATATTTTGATAAATATTTACTGAACTTTTAGCTCAATATTCTTATCTTACAATTTTCAAAAGAGTCGAGTGTATCATATGTTGAGAGCGAGTAAAGAGGAGTTTATACGCTAGCTAGATTATATAGATGCTCCGATGCTGCACATGTTTTTGAGCGCGTCCTTTTCGTTTAATTATACAGATGTTGTGTTGCTGTTGAATAAAGTACTTTTATGTTTATTTCAAGTTTATGTTTGATCTTAATAATTTTTTTTGGGGGGGTTTTTAAGTACTGTGATTTTAGAGGTTTTTGAAGTAATTTTTAGGGAGAAATATTTTTGTAAGTTGGTAACACTGATTTTATGTCATTAGAGTTGCATTAGAGCGATATTGTAGGTCACGTTTTACTGAGAATTTTCCTATTTTCCCGTTATTTTCGCATTGTTTTATAGTTGTTTGGTGTAAAAGAGTTATTTCTAAATCTTGATTGGTAAGTTAATTTCATATGTTTGTACTTTATTCAATACTTGTAACTGTCTGCAACTGCGTCCGCTTAAATTTCTGAATTAGGGCCAGAGTGATTTGAAAGACACTCACATTCACACATCATCATCACAACCCGTTAATGGCCCACTGCTGAGCCGGGTCTCCTTCTCAGAATGAGGAGGGTGTTAGGCCATAGTCCACCAAGCTGGCCCAGTGCATGTTGGCAGATTTCACACACCTATGAGAACTTTAGAAAACTCAGGAGTGCAGTTTTCCTCACGATATTTTTTTTCACGAATAAAGCCAGTGATGTTTAATTGCTTAAAACACACATTATTGAGTAAAGTCAGAGGTGTGTGCCTGTGGGGGTCAAACCTTCCGAGTAAGACATTCAAGTCTTAACCACTGGGCCACCACTGCCTCATACACATATACATACATATACAGTATAAACTCTATATAATGTAACTTGACTTAATTTCAAATTCCCTAAAGTGATGAATGCACTTTATTCTGTTTGGCTCTAATGACAACTCTACATAACACCATAAAATGCAAAGCCTTCAGTGTTGTTATATAAAGTTAACACTCTTTAAATGAAATAAAAAAACTACACCTGAAATATATACAATATAAACTTTATGGCATTATATGAAGTTCTCATTAAATGGAGAGCATAAAAAAACAATTATTATGTTAATATTATCAATGAAGTATAGTTTAAATAAGGTCTTCAACCAGTGTGTCCTACCCGATGTAAGCCGTTGTTACACATGTGAGCCGAGACATGGTCACTTACAGTTGGGTTTGTCCACAAGCTCAAAGTGACTTAGCGAGCTATGCTCATTGTTTAAGAGATGAAATTAGAAATTAAATGTCAAGATCAAGGCAGCGGTCCGTTCACATCTGATGGATGTTAGAGCAGATGTGTCCTTGAGTGTAAACTTCGTATCAGTAAAAATTTTAAAATAATCAACAAATGATTATCCACAGCTGCAGTTCTTACAAACTTTAGAAACTTAGAAAGTATTGTTTATTACTTTATAGTGACATAATTTGAACCCACGACTTGTTGATCGTGAATCGAACGCCCGAACCACTGAGCTACTGACGCTTATGTTTTTTTAATCCATTCTTCTAAGCTACCGCAGAATCTCCTTGTTTTCCAGGATAAAAAGTGCCAATGTGTCAATCAAGAAATAAAGTATCTGTGTGATTGAGTAACAAATATATAAACATTCACATCAATATAAATGCATAACTTCAGAACGACTGCTGTTGTGTTAGTTTTTGTCAGCATAAGGTGTGAGTGAGTCAGTGAGATGGTGGAGTCTACTGCACAATAGTGACATTCTATGCATTATAGAATAACCATTCAACGGAAACAGTAGGGAAAAAGTATATTCATAATTGCAGGTGGCAGAGTATGAACGAATAAATGAGTGAGTGAGTGAAAGGTTTGAATATACCACAACAAAGCGAGGGCAGTTTTATAATATTAGTAAAATTTTAGTATATTGCGACTTATACAAATGGCATACTTTTCTTAAGCATTAATGCGGAACCAACCTGTTGTTAACTATGATTATTTGTAATTACTTATTACAATACACGTTTAAATACGTTTTAGGTATTGTTTGCATTTTGTCCAACAATGAAATGGTATTTTATGTACTGCATACAAAAAACAGTTTTTCTTCATCAGAAAGATGAAGTTTTCGATATCCGCTTTCAGCTTATGTTAGAAAAGATGTTCTGTGTTACTATGAATATTTATTGTACAACTACTATAAAAACAGATAAAAAATAAAGAAAGAGAGAAACAAAAGAGATACAAATTAATGTTGCCACTAGAGGAAATACTAAATAGAGGTGGCCACACAACAATATAAAGTCATTACATACTTATATTAGACTTAGTTTGTGTGTTGCTCCGCTACTATGGGTTGTAGCGAGATGTTAAATAGCTTAAGTTACTCCTTGTTATATCAGCTGAGTGAAAGTTCCGTCAAAATCGGTCCATACAGACAGACAATAATTGTAAAAAAATTTAGTCTTGATATATATACCGTGTATACATCCATATGCACTAAGTAAAAACACTTGTTTTCCTCCATCGTTAACTGCTTGGCCAACAGTAGGATGTTATTTCCTCCTAAACGGTTGCCATTATAAGATATTCATGGAGTTCTGTGATTCTTATCACAAGCTGTACCCCACAGTTTGATTCCGTATGCCCATATCTCATTTATTAGAAGCTACATTAAAAAAAATTTGTTGGTTGGTTTTCTACCGACTCACATCAACAATTTTAGTTCAGTATACTCTAGAATCTATACTTAATATCATAAAGAAGTTTTCTCTTCATGATTTGTTTCTCTTGTTCTCTGGATCTACCAAACCGATTTTGAAATTTCTTTTACCAATAGAAAGCCACACTATATGTGTGTCACAGGCTATATATTAACCCGAACAATGAGAAGGCTTTTCCTTGGTAGTCGGATTTGTTGCAGTAAGTCGGCAAACAAACGGTTGAATGAAAAAGTTTCTTACGAACTTTTTGATGAGAGATAAATGATACATTTATTGATATGTGAGTGAACAGTTTGAATACACCTCAGCGAAGAGAGAGTGGGTCGGCTAGTTTTCTATAAAATTATTCCTTTTATAAGTACATTATTGCCTTTAAAATAGATAAAGATTATATTTAATATGATAACGGATTTTGTGTGATAATTTTTATTTATAACTAATAATAATGAACAGGGTGGGGCCCCCCATTATCTACTACTATCATTAATGAAGATCTTTTAGATTAGCATAACTAAGGATAGTAATTCTGAATTAAAAAAATTAATTAATTGAATCGTTAATAAATGATCAAATCAATTTATAAGTTGATTGAATCAATTGATAGATGATCAAATCAATTTATATGTTAATTGAGTCAATTCACAAGTCTATTAAATCAATATGTACATGATCAAATCAATTCATGGATGATCAAATCAATTTATATGTTAATTGAGTCAATTCACAAGTCTATTAGATCTATTCACGGATGATCAAATCAATTTATATGTTAATTGAGTCAATTCACAAGTCTATTAAATCAATATGTACATGATCAAATCAATTCATGGATGATCAAATCAATTTATATGTTAATTGAGTCAATTCACAAGTCTATTAGATCTATTCACGGATGATCAAATCAATTTATATGTTAATTGAGTCAATTCACAAGTCTATTAAATCAATATGTACATGATCAAATCAATTCATGGATGATCAAATCAATTTATATGTTAATTGAGTCAATTCACAAGTCTATTAGATCTATTCACGGATGATCAAATCAATTTATATGTTAATTGAGTCAATTCACAAGTCTATTAAATCAATATGTACATGATCAAATCAATTCATGGATGATCAAATCAATTTATATGTTAATTGAGTCAATTCACAAGTCTATTAGATCTATTCACGGATGACCAAATCAATTTATATGCTAATTCATTCAATTCACAAGTCTATTAAATCAATATGTACCTGATCAAATCAATTCATGGATGATCAAATCAATTTATATGTTAATTGAGTCAATTCACAAGTATATTAGATCTATTCACGGATGATCAAATCAATTTATATGTTAATTGAGTCAATTCACAAGTCTATTAAATCAATTCATAGATGATCAAATCAATTTATATGTTAATTGAATCAATTCATAGATGATCAAATCAATTTATATGTTAATTGAATCAATTCACAAGTCTATTAAATCAATTCATGAATGATCAAATCAATTTATATGTTAATTGAGTCAATTCACAAGTCTATTAGATCAATTCATGGATGATCAAATCAATTTGTAAGTTGATCAAATCAATTTATATGTTAATTGAGTCAATTCACAAGTCTATTAGATCAATTCATGGATGATCAAATCAATTTGTAAGTTGATCAAATCAATTTATATGTTAATTGAGTCAATTCACAAGTCTATTAGATCAATTCATGGATGATCAAATCAATTTGTAAGATGATCAAATCAGCTTATAAATTAAGTGAATCAATTCACAAGTGTATTGAATCAATTTGAATTGATTAAATCTATTTGTAAGTTGTTTAAATTAATTCATAAGTTGATAGAATTGATTTGATAGATGGAATTTGTATGTTGACTGAAACAATTCATAAGTTTAAAAGTTGATTTCAGATGGCAATAAGTTGATTCTTGTAACTGATTGCTATCCATATTTTGAAACTGATTGAATGATACGTAGGTTAAGTTTTCAAGGTAAATTGATAGTACTGTTGCGTTCTGATAACAAAGATTAACAAGAGTTGTTTACTTCAATATATATTTTATTATATCAAATGAGATGTTATGTAAGAATTCTTTATGTTCTTTAATTCTATGTAATCCTTTTTCAAATATAAAAATGAATTATCATGTTTGTGTCTATCTCCAAAAATACATATTACAAAATTTCTAAAAAAAATCATGAAACAAATTGTAATCAAATTTCCTAAAAAAAAACAATTTCCTAATCAGACACACATTGCAGTCATATTTTTAAATGGAACAATACTCCCAAATATTGCATAATTTAGATAGGCTTCCAAGTAATATACAAAGCCCTTCAACTAAAATGATTCCCATCCAGAGAACCTTCGCATTTTTTTTTCATCGAATACAAATTTCCAATAAAAAAAGAAAACAGTTCCAGATTATGGCACAATTTGGAAGTGCATGTCGAGCTGTGAGACCGTTATGTCTTTGGGACCTAGGATTACATTGTGAAATAAAAAAAAAAGAAAACAGTTTCAGATATTGGCATAATTTGTATAAGCCTCCGAGCAGTATAAACAGAATCCTCTTATGTTCTTACCTTTTTTTTTTTTCAAAATGAATGATAATATTCAACTTATCCATTGTCATACAAATCTTATCTTTGTTATACATTGTTATTGTAATATGAAGTTTGATTTAATCTTTTTAAAGTGGTGTGAGTATGTGGTAGTGACCCTCTGTGTGTTTTCTTTTTTTTATTATCTTATAAAAATTAATTAAATATTTAGAGGTCGCGTGGACAATAATTTAGTGTTACTATAGTGAGTATTCTCCAAAAACTTATTAATATTAATTTTTAAAGAAACGAACGCACTGAGATAATTAAAAAAAAATGGTTAGTGGTTTATTTTTTAAATACAATAATAACAACCTCAACCACAGTAAACAAAAAAAAAAGAATTCATGTGGGCCGTGGTTTATAATTTTTTTTTTAAATATTATTTTCTCTTATGAAAGATAGTATAATATTTTCTTTAGTTTTATCCTTAGGCAACATTCAACTGGATTAAACGTGTTTTTAACATAGTAATAATCTATTTTTTTTTTTCAGTTAAAGTATGGATGGTAGATGACGTCACCGAGCACGTTATGAAATCCATCTCAACAACACGAGGTTCCTCGCAGGGATGCTGTTAGGTGAGTTTACATATTTAGACTCTGATGGCAATAAGTTTTTTATATAAAAAATCTCATTACCATCCGAGTCATGTTTTGACAGTGATACCGAGTTGACAACAAGAGCTTTTTAGTACAATATTGAAATACTTGGTCAGAGAAATAATATAAATAAGTGTAGCCATTTAAAAAAACCTCGGGAGGTCCGAGTTCGATCCTGAGGTATGTGAAGTCTGCCAACCCGCACTTGGTCAGGGTAGTATACTATCGCCTAATCCCTCCTCTTTCTGAGAAGGTGTTTCAGCTCAGTAGTAAGTCATTAAAGAGTAGAAGATATCAAATGCCCTCCATAATAAATTTGATATTTAATTCATGTCCTCGCTAAATTAAATCTAATCCACAGCCATTATTATTTCGGGAGCCCTATCCAGCAAAACCTACGTTATAAACGACTATTTCCATTATCGTTCCTTCGTTCCTTTGCGTTCTAAATATAGCAAGTTCCTTAAACATACCTTTGTAAATTGGTTTTAATTAGTTATTACTGTTATGCTCATCTTGTAATTACTTTACTGCGTAGTATATGTTACGAACAGATTGGTAACACTGTATTGGATGGCAATGTCACCTGCTAATGTCTAATGTCTAGTGTGTGCTCTAACTTTGGCTCTAATAAACATACTTAATCCAAGACCATCCTGCGTCTGTCCATAAACGTTTCAGTATATGTAGCAGTTGGGAAATAATCTCATTAAACATAACTATAGTTCATCACTCTGGGACATCAAAATTTAAAAAATTACGGGTTGCACTGGGGTTGTGCCGGCAGAAGTGAAAACTTGAACATTAACGTTGTGCATTTTTGAATATTTTGGAATGGTTAGGGACTTGTTTTATTTATCAGTACAATATTCATCTATTGCGCTATCGTACAACATTTATTTCAGTTTTGCATGAAACATGCTACTAATTAAGGGTGCAAGTGCCGTGTTACGAATTTTCGTTCAGGTCACGTGTTCTGACGCGAGTTTAACATTTTTTACCCATCCCAAAAGTGCACAACGCCTAAGTAAAAGTAGTGGGGATAGTTGCGAATTGTGAGCGTGTTGACTACCAGTATACGTAGTTTCATCCACGACATCAGCTATTTTGACAAATACAAGGAGCGTGGGAGCAGAAACGACGCGTAAGAAGCTATCACGTGCGGGGTGCTCCTCTCGTCTAACGCTCCCCACTAAAAAAGCCCTAGTAGTGACTTCTGCGCATTTAAAGTTTGAAGTAGAACAATTCAAAAGTTAATTCCATAGTTAATTTCTCGTTATCTTGACGATCTTCGAGATTTCGTTATATCGAGTAGTCGGGTTGTTTTCGAAGATAATATTTTGGAATTTAGATTTTCTTTTACTTCTGGTTCACCATGATGTTGCAAGAGTGAAGATACAAATGGGATGGGACGGTAAAAAAGTATTCTAAGAAGCAGTTCTTGATGGTAAGAGCTTACTGTCACCCTTGGATCTCATCTCTGTCTGTGGCATTCATAATAAATACTCTTATTACCATCTCTGTAATAAAGATTTTTGCCCGTGAGGGGACGGGTTAGAATACGATTCCCCTCTGCCGCTGGGAGAGCATCTCGTAAAAACCGAGTAACCCAGTACTCCCTTGGTGGTAGGGGATATGTTCCCCGACTGGCTTGCGACCACCAGCATTCGAATCCGACCGCCAAGCGTCTCTGACGCGTTCCGGCCGAGCCGCATGTGGGCCAGAGCTACCCTTCCCTCTCCTATCCCATTACTGCTGCGGTTCCAATGAACACCGGGTTCTTCCTCGTGGTCCATTAAAACCACAGCAGTCTTCTCTTCGCTCCCTCTCCTCACTCTATCTTCAAGGCAGCAACGCATCGACAAAACCAGAGATACCCTCTAGTTTTGTCGATGGGCGACGATGGCCACTTTCCATCAGGTGAACCGTCTGCTCGTTTGTCCCTCATCTATCATAAAACAAAAGATTCTACCTTTAGGACTCACAATGCAAGCAGTTCTTGATGGTAAGAACTTACTGACACTTTTGGATCTCAGCTTTAGCAGTTGCCTCTAATATAAATAGACAATAGGCAGTGATGGCCCAGTGGTTGAGACTTCAATGACTTACTTAGGAGATCCGAGTTCGATCCCTCACACAGGCACACACCTCTGACTCTGAGTTATGTGTGTTTTAAGCAATTAAACATCACTTGCTTTAACGGTGAAGGAAAACATCGCAAAGAAACCTCCACTCCTGAGAGTTCTCCGTGTTCTCAAAAGGTGTGTGATGTCTGACAATCCGCACTGGGTCAGCGTGGTGATCTATGGCCTAATAACCCGGCTCAGCAGTGGGCCATTGTTGGGTCGTGATGATGAAGACCCTCATTACCATCTCTATAAATGGTGAGACTAATTACCTTCTTTTCTACATGTATAAAATATTTCCAGATATCTCCCAACGTATAAAGGATGGTGTTTCCCGAGCTGTCCTATCCCTGAAATATGTATGTCCTTTATCCTCTTTCAGTAGTTTGTTTAGTTAAATTAGAGGTATTTTAATGAATTGTGACGTCACAATTTTTTTTTGTCAAAGTAGAATTGCGACATTGTACAAACATTGTTAATAGATGGCGCTAGTCTACTCTTATATTATTTTAACCCCTGATGAAATAACAAGGATTTCTCTTAGTAGTAGTGTTTTATCAAAATCAGTTCAGCCGTTTCAAGGTCAGCAGGTCTTTTATTAGCTGCGGTAGGGATATTATTTGTTTGTAATATCCTTGTAATGAGATCTCTTAGTGTAGCGATGACGTCATAAGTACGTAAAACTTGTGGGACTGAAACAGGAAAATTAATTACTGAAAGAAGGGAAGACCATTTACATCATTTCGTCCTTTTATAAACTTTGTTATTTACCTTGTTCATATCCACTATATGTAGTCTTCATTACACAGTAACTAAAAGTCGAGTAGTGTCTAGAGATTGAGACCCAGTAGCAGGTTTACATTAACTGTCACAACACAGACAATTAACTATAAAGTTTTTGGTAATTTGTAATTTCGAAATTAAATTTAAAGGCGTGACTTCTACCAACATTTTTGATGACCGTAGTTTGACTAGTAATTTCGTGAAGTTAAGTTAGGAAAGTGCTTATTAATGAATATTTATTGTCTTAGATAAATTCTTGGGGAGGGAGGTCGAACTGAGGCCGTTCAAGAATTACGTAAGCATTAAAGGGGGCGAGGGAGTCCTTGCTTTGCTTACTTTCGATAATATGGGGATGGGGGGTTCTGCATGGTGATTACGTCAGCGATAAAAAGTAAACACGCACATCGAAACGAGAATATCCCTGCTAAATGATGGAGGGAAAAAATGCATGCATCAATGTTTACTCATTCATATAATGGTATAAAATACTCATTACCTTCCATACCATAAACGCCATCCATTATTTCACTTTTTTCCTTATACTGGTATGGAGATCTGCATCGATATTATTGTAAGTCGTCACCAGATGGCGTTATCGATAAAATACATACTTTAAAATAGAATATATATTATTTAAATAAATATTTTTGTTATTCCAATGACATATGGTAATGAGACACACCTCTTTATCACGATGTTGCTAATTTATACGTCATTATCTATTCAAGGTAAACGATAACAAAATATTAGTGGTATTAAATAAGACTTCGTATTTATGATGATAAGATGATAGTAGATATCCGCTAGATGGTGTTTGGACTTGAAGTACAAAATTTGGAAAATCGAAAGTTTGCTTACGAAAGGAAATGTATATTTGACAAATTCTGAGGCTACACATTCCCGCTCATCTGTAGTGGAAACGCAGACTTATACGCTGTCTATATTTTGTCTATTCTCTTTCCTTCTTCTTGCACTCATTTTCTCTTGCCTCAAGCGTCTGTAGGTCAGTGGTTCAGGCGTTTGATTCCCAATCAATAAGTCGTGGGTTCAAATCCCAATCATAGGTCTACTGGCGTGGCCTAATCCTAACACAAGCATTTTAGCTTACTTGGAGGGGTTATGAATACTATTAGCTTGTAATCCAAACTACTAGTAGTTTCTTTTGCTCCAGTTCTGCGAGAACGTTTGCGCCTTTCGGACATTGCGGAGACTTTGCATTACAGAGGCCAAGCAGCTGAAAATGTGACCGCTATCTTATATCTATCTATTCAGTGATCCAGCTATATAATTCGCAAAGATAGTCCACTGTTACAAAACGAAGAAATGGTAAACATCCGTAATACGCAACAATTTATAATACAAAACATTATCAAAACTTTAAACCACAAGCTTAACGTGTAGTAAGGAGGCCTGCCGGTTAAAGAATGTGATCGCCGTCTTATATTACATCTATGGAATGGTAAAAACCCTAACCACCCTTCCATACAGGCATAATAAAAAAAAGTTTATTATTATGACTCTAAAGAGTATGAGTCCTGCGTAAACTTTACTGAATGTATGTGAGTATAATGATTAAATTCCAATTTCCAACATGGCAGCTATGAGTATGTGATGGTCATAAATCGAGTAATTTTATATAGAGTTCGCACAGATAATTGTGCTTTCCAACTATTTTATACATTTTTATAAAATTTATTCGTAATATATACGGGCTATATATAATAAATCATAGACAACAGGAAAACAATAAGAAAAACCCGGGATATGTTTTGATTTTTTTCCCATTTCGTCATAAGCAATTGAATGACGTCACAAAATTATTGACGCCCTTATTTCCTCATCCATTGAAATTGCTGCCAATAAAACTCTTAACCCACTCCAAAAAAGAGGACGCAATTCTTGACAAAAACTTTCGGAACTTGATCCCCCGTTTCGAAAATAATTGTCGTTAATCCATAGTTGATAACGCTAATTGATATTTTTATCGAATGCCGAGTTCCAGGTCATTGACGATAAATAATTATTGGTGAACTTTTCCAATGTGTGTCGATGATTGCAAATTTTTTGAATATTAAATCTACTTGACCTTATAATGTCTTTAATTCAGGGACAAGCGGTAATTAATTTAGTTATTACGAAATTCATAAAAATCTAATAATATTTATATGATGTGCTAGTAACATTGACCTTAGTAGTGTCACCAAAAATTTAAGGAGATAATGATCCCATTACTGAACTGAAATCCAAAGAGAAATGCCACCTTAGGACTTTTTCCATCTCTCGGATCTCTTGGAGTTAGATCCTCGGCTGGGTGCATGACATGTACTCAGTACGTTTTTAGTTTTTATAATCCCAAAAATTTGTGGAACTTAGCCTTTAAGTTCTATGATGCTGCTATTCATCGGCTCCCTATATTTCGTTCAGCAGGAATGGTTCTACAGTTTATTCGATCGTAGCGGGCTTACTAGAAACTATCATTGCGATTTAATTCTCGTTCTTGTTTCAATGCTTTCTCATTTTCTTCTATTCCTTGTTCCTCTAAGGCTTGGATCATTTCGAAAGTTCACACAGTGTCTCGCTAGCACTTTTGGGTCTTTCTCGTACTTTCTACTTCAGGACTCCAATTCTATTTAATTCTGTTCAGTTGAAGCAATAAATCTCTTTTAAAAAGTTTTTAAATATATATTTTTCTGTAGGTTCTTTTACCTTTCATCTTCTAGATCTTTTCAATCTTCATTTCTTCATCAATCATCTCGCCAGTATCTATTGATTAATTAACAGTTATGACATCAATCTCTGTCTTTTTCTTTTCTTCACCAATTTCACCAAGATCTTTTGGTATATCACAAGACATTGGTTCCTGTTGAAAATAATAGAATTAAATGATTAGATCCCTTACAAATCCCCTATCGATGATATCTTATCTATTTAACTCATTGATAAGTTATCAAGAAAGTTTTTTTTATTGTGGATTTATGAGGATTTATGGTATTTACTTCATCTACCTTGTTGATAGTTTTATTGATTTCAAGTCGAATAATTTCGCCTGACAAATAATTTGCCACATTTTCGGTTTTGGGTAGACCTTCAGCAGCTGTTTTATTTAAACCCCTTGCAGGCAAACCCCATGGAATCCAATCCAAGTTTTGATTGATGGCAATTTAAAGGAATCTTCGGTTTTTTTCCCTTCAATGATCACACCTCTTGGAGGTCGCCGTCGATCCCTAGGTATCCTTACTTTACTTTTCTTTTGACTGCTTCTAAATCTAGCAGTTTCTCCGTTTCTCTACATTTTATTCTCTGTTTAATTACATTCAATGTAGCGACAAACTATAAAACTATGATATTATTACTTGTTTTTTATTTTATTTAACAAATTATTATATACTAGGTCCGGATTTTTTGGAATTAACAACCCCCTCGCCGCTCATGTCATCAAATATTATAAAAAACCCTAAGCCCTCCCCCGTGCTAATGTAAACATTGATGCTTGCATTTCTCTTCCTACTCATTTTGAGCCAGGATATATAGGTTTCGATGTATTTTTTATCGTTGACGTAATCACCATGCAGACTTTTTACTTTTTGAATTATTTCACTTTCCGAATAATTAATTCATGTTTCGAATAATTCGAATCGTTGAAATACTATTTTTCGGAGCTTTCCGGTAATACTAAAATAAATAATAATACATTTTAAATTCGCGAATCGCCTTATAGAAGCGAGGTATAGATAAAATCAATACGTAATATACGACCCGCTAATTTCACTATCGTTATCAGTTGCGCGCGCGCACGTATTTGAAAATCGAACGCGTTCACTCATTCGGCGCGCGACCGCCGCACGGTGTGGACGTGTTCCAAATGTTTTCGGCCGACTTGCGAATAATCGATATATCGGTTATAGTTATATATTATAACTTATTCTTTTATAGAATAATCGATTATATTTTGGTGAATTTTTTGAATTTTGGTGCGTTGCTGAGTTTTGATTCTGATGATGAGTGATATGGTTTAGTTTTTTTTTTAAATTATTTATTCAATCTGTGATATTAGTTGTTAATAATTAAAAATGGCGGAACAGAGTGGAGTTATTACTATACATCAGGTATGTGTTTGACCTCTTAGTATGATAATTAAGTGCATTGAAACTTAATGTGCGAACAGACATTGAATATTACGTTGGGCGAAAACTTGCTAATTAAAAACTGCTATCATTTGAAGTTTAATTCGCGGACCCGCTCTCGCTTCGCTGAGGTGTATTCAACTTACTCACACAAGTATGAATCAAATATCACACAAATATCATGGATAAGTCTTTTCATTATTCAGGTTAATATACAGCCTGTACATTCACACATAATGTGGTTTTCTATTGGTAAAAGAATTTTCAAAATTCGTTCAGTAGATCCAGGGGGGTACCCCTACAACCTCACAAACATTACCTCTTCATAATATTAGTATATATATATAAGGAAGTTCAAAGTGCTGAATACAAAACTAAGCATGTCCGAAACTCGGACCGAGATCCGGATATACATTTTAGTTCCATCTTCCAATGTTGTGTGAACTAAACGAATCTTTGGACTATAGATTGAATTTATTCTATATTTAATTTTCTGAACACAAATTTAAATTTAGAATGTTTATTTAATGCATAATCTTTGGAATACAGGTTGAATTTAGATTCCTAATTTTAGTTTTCCATACACATATTTGAATTTAGAATATTTATCTTTTGATTAGACATAGGATTTAGATTCCAAATTTGAATTCTTCTTACACAATTTTGAATTTAGAATGTTTATTTAATGCATAATCTTTGGAATACAGATTGAATTTAGATTCCTAATTTGAGTTTTCCATACACATATTTGAATTTAGAATATCTAATCTTTTGATTGGAGTTAGGATTTAGATTCCAAATTTGAATTTTCCTTACACAATTTTGAATTTAGAATGTTTATTTAATCCACAATCTTTGAATTACAGGTTGAATTTGGATTCCAAATTTGAATTTAAAATATTTAATCTTTTGATTAGAGATAGGATTTAGATTCCAAATTTGAATTTTCCATTCACAAATTTGAATTTAGAATGTTTATTTAATCCACAATCTTTGAATTACAGGTTGAATTTGGATTCCAAATTTGAATTTAAAATATTTAATCTTTTGATTAGAGATAGGATTTAGATTCCAAATTTGAATTTTCCATTCACAAATTTGAATTTAGAATGTTTATTTAATCCACAATCTTTGAATTACAGGTTGAATTTGGATTCCAAATTTGAATTTAGAATATCTAATCTTTTGATTAGAGATAGGATTTAGATTCCAAATTTGAATTCTTCTTACACAATTTTAAATTTAGAATGTTTATTTAATTCATAATCTTTGAATTACATGTTGAATTTAGATTCCTAATTTGAATTTTCCATTCACAAATTAGAATTTGGAATCTATTTTTGATCCATAAGATATCTTTGTATTAGATATGGAAAACAGATTCCAAATTTAAATTTTCCATTTTGGATTGAGATTCATTATTAATAGATTGATGATGTCTACCAGTGTTGCTATATTATTGCAAATATAAATACAGTTAAAGAGCAAAGAGCAAATGGATTTTATTGTTTGGTACCAATAGGTGTATACCAGTTCCTAACGCCATTACAATGTCAAGTGTAGGTCAAATGTTAGAAGATAAATAAGATCGAAACACTTTAACGACAACTCTTAGCAACGCTATAAAGTACTCCCGTTATTGAGTTAAGGACAAACACCCTATAGTAATGGTATAGTAGCCGGCAGCTAATTTTAGGTCTGAGCAGCAATAGTGACGACAACACGTATTGTGACGTAATAATATCGATTCGAAATTCGAATGATTATTGAATCGATGTTTGAATCGAATAATTCCTTAAATATTAAAGAATTTGTAATTGCTTAGAATATTTATTGAATAAAATCATTTAACCTGAGCGGAGGGAGGGATATTATTAAAATAATTTACCCCCTATTGTTATTTTACTCCCTTGAGGGTAAAACCTTTACACGCTTTGAATGACATATTTATTTATATTGAGTCAACTTCTAACTTTAAATATGATGATACTACCATACAACTTTTCACCCCCCCCCCCCCCCCTTTCATTCCTTTACAACCTTTTTTTTTGCATTGAAAAGTAGCCAATGTCCTTTCTTAGGCTCTAGACTATCTATATACCTAATATCATTTAAATCGGTTCAGTAGTTTTGGCGTTAAAGAGCGACAGATAGACAGAGTTACTTTCGCATTTATGATATTAGTAAGGATTAGATAGCATTCAAATCGAATCGAATAATTCTGGTTTTAGTTTTAGGATCCAAAAAATCGTATAAATTTTTTATTATATTAAAAAACCGAATTATTCGGAAATAGTACTATTCCGTTTACGTCAGCGAAGCGAGGGTAATTTACAAAGTAGAACATTTACGTAAAAATGATAAATTATACTCATTGTATTCACGAGTCAAGTGTCAACTTGTAAGTATGGTAATTTCTATTCAATCTAAATTAACTACAGCCCTCGCTTCGCTTGAGGATGTGCAGCGAGGGATGTGTTTGTTAAGAACCCATAGAATCGCTTCATTTGACACACTAAATAAGTTAGGTAAGCAGTGTCCAAATGACTTCATATAGCTAACGACATATCAACAACAAAAGTACAAACATTAACATTAATTATATTATATTAGTAAAATGTTTAATGTAATTTTAATTTGTATGATTAATTACATTAAAAACTTGAGAAAAATATTAAAATGCAGAACATACGAGTACTTGACGTAAAACTTAATTATCCGAACATTTAATAAATTAAAAATAAAAACGTTCACAAAAACAGATTAATTTGAGTAACTTGAGATTTATAACAGCGGACTTATCGCCATATTTTATGTCCACAAAAAGAGATGGCTTTATATCCTTATTTTATACCCAATAAATAATAAATAGCGTATGGTCGTTATATTTTATATCAAATAATTCCTGAACGATACCACCGGATTCATATTATGTCATATTGATTTGCTTGAGTAACTCCAGAACTATTTCCGTGGTCTCATACCCAATAACGTAGAACATATTTGATCAAGTAAATCCAGAACTTTATCAGTACATTCAGATCGTAGTGTTAAAGACATTTGCCTGAGTAACTCCAGTACTATGTCGTGGTCTCATACCCAATAACGTAGAACATATTTGATCGAATATATCCAGAACTTTATCAGTACATTCAGATCGTAGTGTTAAAGACATTTGCCTGAGTAACTCCAGTACTATGTCGTGGTCTCATACCCAATAACGTAGAACATATTTGATCGAATATATCCAGAACTTTATCAGTACATTCAGATCGTAGTGTTAAAGACATTTGCCTGAGTAACTCCAGTACTATGTCGTGGTCTCATACCCAATAACGTAGAACATATTTGATCGAATATATCCAGAACTTTATCAGTACATTCAGATCGTAGTGTTAAAGACATTTGCCTGAGTAACTCCAGTACTATGTCGTGGTCTCATACCCAATATCGTAGAACATATTTGATCAAATAGATCCAGAACTTTATCAGTACATTCAGATCGTAGTGTTAAAGACATTTGCCTGAGTAACTCCAGTACTATGTCGTGGTCTCATACCCAATAACGTAGAACATATTTGATCGAATATATCCAGAACTTTATCAGTACATTCAGATCGTAGTGTTAAAGACATTTGCCTGAGTAACTCCAGTACTATGTCGTGGTCTCATACCCAATAACGTAGAACATATTTGATCGAATATATCCAGAACTTTATCAGTACATTCAGATCGTAGTGTTAAAGACATTTGCCTGAGTAACTCCAGTACTATGTCGTGGTCTCATACCCAATATCGTAGAACATATTTGATCAAATAGATCCAGAACTTTATCAGTACATTCAGATCCTGTAGTGTCTAAGACATTTGCCTGAGTAACTCCAGAACTATGTCCGTGGTCTCATACCCAATATCGTAGAACATATTTGATCAATTAAAACCAGAACTTTATCAGTGCATTCAGATCCTATAGTGTAAAAGACATTTGCCTGAGTAACTCCAGAACTATGTCCGTGGTCTCATACCCAATATCGTAGAACATATTTGATCAAGTAAAACCAGAACTTTATCAGTACATTGAGATCCTATAGTGTCAAAGACATTTGCCTCAGTAACTCCAGTACTATGTCGTGGTCTCATACCAAATATCGTAGAAAATATTTGATCGAATAAATCTAGAACTTTATCAGTACATTCAGATCCTATAGTGTCAAAGACATTTGCCTGAGTAACTCTAGAACTATGTCCGTGGTCTCATACCCCATAACGTAGAACATATTTGATTAAGTAAAACCAGAACTATCAGTACATTGAGATCCTATAGTGTCAAAGACATTTGCCAGAGTAACTCCAGAACTATGTCCGGTCTCATACCCCATAACGTATAGATCAAATAGTCACTCGTTTTTTTAAAAATTAATTATAGGCCTGACTAGCCTGATTTTAAGCTATGAGACAGTCTAGGTTGTTGCATGCTTGACTAGAAGATACCGTACTCTGAATTTGAAGATATTAAAATTGTACCTATCACGAAACACACACAGATCGTTCCATAATATTGCAGTACGAATAAGAACAATTCGATGCAATTCGAAACGCTTGATACAATTTCGGAGAATATCCACAATGTACCGATGGCGCTTAGGTCACGTTTGTCTAGCCGTTCGATAGAAGAACGGAGCGGCAGGAATTATATGGTGTAGTCCCTGGACACATCGAAATGAATCCGATGAAATGCAGATAACGATGTAACCTGGCGATGCTCTAGGGCTTAGGCTTTTCATGTACTTGAATGTCTCTGGAACTATATCCGCGGATCGATCTATATCCACTATAAATATAAACATTTTAGTACAAATTATCAAAGCGAAGATTGGGTGATGTCTTCCATATCTTTTGTCCATAATGATAAGTTACTTATCAATTAACCTCTTCCGTTTAAAAAAAATATTATCTAATGGCACGCCGCGTCTGTCTGTTTGTGATGAACTTTAGCATTACTAAACGAATTTTGATGCGGTTTTCATGAGTCTGAGTGAGACAGAAGAGTGCACATCAGTGACATACTACGCCTTATAGAATAGACATTCAACGGAAATAGTACGGTATTAGTATATTCAAAGTAGGGGGTGGCAGAGTATGAATAAATGAGTGAGTGTTCACCACAGCGGAGCGAGGGCTGGTCGGCTTGTATAGGATAAGATTACGTAGATAAGTCGCTTACAAGGATTACTGGTTCATTACGTATAATGTAACTTATCGAATGTCTGTATATAGAAGATATTTAAGAAAACTTAATATGAGGGTCTCTATAATACCAATAGAAGCCAAAATTTTTTTTTTATTCATAGTTGAAATTGTTTTAGTCCAATTATATTAGGGTAGGTAAAACGAACTAAAAAAAATTTTTTTTTTCAATTTCAATATAAGGGATTTTTTAATTAAATCTAGGGTTGTCACATTAGATAATGTCGGGACTTTTAGATTTTGGCGGGACGTTACAAAATTAACATAATATTTTTTTTATAGCTACATAGATATTAGACAGATGTCAAACAGTGTCTGGAGCTTGGGAACCAGGAACAGGTTCATAAAGCCCTTTTACTATATACTAGCCGAACCGCTCTCGACACCTACCCGCAACTATGTAAAAAATCGGTTCAGTAGATCCAGAAATTACCCCCTACAACCTCAGAAACTTTACCTCTTTATGATATTAGTACAGATCAACTCTCTCCAACATTATATGTTCTACTCTCTTCAAGTTTTCTTTCCTTTGTAATTTTTTTCGATCAGCCCTCGTTTCGCTTTGGTTTGGTTAAAGCAAGTTATACTGTAGACTCTCGGCTTCACACAGCTAAAACTACAGGGACTAGGACCCTGAAAGTTTGCATGCCACTTTCCCTTTACACTCTAGACGAGGGCTAAGAAAGGATTTTTGGAAATTCAACTCCTAAAGTTGGGGGTGAAAATTGAAATGAAAGTCTGTCATTTTTAAATATAATCTTCTTTCCCTTTCTCTCTTATGTGGCGCAGTCGAAGTCGCGCGGGTTAGTTTTATATTACGTACAGTTGACCATGACAGCTGTATATCTCTATAAGGTTATAATCGCTAATAATATAAACTATATTAATTAGAAGTAGTCATAGAAAACGAGTTTTTATTACATGATTATATTCCGATTGTTTTTATTTGCTAGTCAAAGTACAGTTTTTATGTAAAGTTATGACTTAATGTTAATTTTGTAAACAACATAGGAAGTAGAAGAGATATCTTAGGGTATTATGTTTTTAGTTGTAGTTGTAGTTTACAAAGCATTTCCAAGCATTAGATATATACCTACATTGTAATGTATATTCACTCAATGGTTACCGGATGAGATCACTTTGACAACCGGCTTAAATACTATATATATATGTCGGGGATTTTAAATGGTGTGAAGGAAGGAGGGAGAGGAGAATATTGTGGAACATTAACAGGGGGGGTGGTATTCAAATATGATCTCTAATAATTACGAGAGAAACCTAAGCAGTGCCTTGGACTTGTGACTAAGGTGTAGGCTTAAGGACGTCCTTTAAGTGATCACGACACTCGCCTCCACTGCTCAGGCTCTCTGTTTAAACGCAAGGTTAAACTCACATAAACCTAACCTAACACAAGACTTGACAACTAGATTGTACTTGTTGTTGCACAACACAACACTATTCAGAGACTACTTCACTTTTTGAGAGACCGCGCACAACTAAGACTTCAGTCAGACTGTCGATGGCATATAAAGGTTCGAGGGTCGAGACTGTCAAAACAACGGAAGTGACCACTACCCTACTCCAACGCCATAGATACCGATGAGGATTCGATTATTCGATAGTCTTACTATTAACCGACCTATATATATATATAAGGAAGTATCTGCGAATACTATGTTATCAATGCTGTTGCTGTTTCATAGTAAAATAATTACTACTGTAGACTGTTTTAGATCTCGATCACGTGACGCACGAACTCTGTCCCGCCCTTGACTACACATCGAGTCCCGCGTTGCGCTATAATAATACCTTGACATTGACAACCCTATTCATTTACGGATCTGCCCCGGCTTCGTGCGGTTTCTCCACTATAATTATGAATATAAATTTTTTTCTAGAATTACGAATTACTCTGTCTTTTGGTGAAAATCGCATTAAAATTCTTTGCATACTTTAAAAAATCTAACCTAGGCTTATACTTACTGAACCGAAGAGTGGCGATTACCTGGAACAAGTTCTGGCACCATAAGGAAATACTAAAATCACAACTTCCGCTACCGACCAAGAAAATAGTTATGAATACAGGACTTCTACTGTGCCTCACCTATGGATGCCAAACTTGGAAGTTTGATCTCAAAACCAGGAACAAACTTCAGACTACCCAGAGAAAAATGGAAAGAAGTTGCCAAGTATAAAACACACGTGGAAGCTGGCTGGGCCCGGTTTCAGCTTCTTTAAATTAAGGGTTATCTATTGTCAGTTAGGTGATGAAGACACACAGTACTCACAAGTTCTTGATGATTTCTTATCTTCTTTCTAATCTTGTTTGGGCATGCCCGTTACACGTTTCACACAATATCACAAAATAGTTCGCACTTCACCACTAGTCCGTTTTCGTCAGGGAAGGGTCAAGTAACTAGGCCTTGGGAAATAGTACACACAGGACACGGGATACTATTAATCAATAAAGGGGTTACAGGGGGTGTATACCGCGCGCGTACGCCGCTCTCTTCAATACGACTGTCATACGACTGTCCCCCGCCGGCGGCGTACCTAACACCCCCCCGCCGCGCGCGAACGTTGACATTCGAAAAAAGACAAGTATGCGATGCCTTAACTTTTGCAATGAAGGCTAAATGGAAGTCGGCGGGACACGTAGCCCATTACAAGGACGATAAGGCACCAGATCAAGTGGTAGACCAAAAGCCAGACCAGCATGAACCAGATGGGCAGACGAAATTGCGTGTGCGGGTGGAAGTTGGCTAGACAGAGCTAATTATAGAGAAGGATGGCATTCCTTGGGGGAGGCTTTTACCCGAACGGTAACTCCGGTTAAAAGTTACATATTACTATCGTTTAATATGAACTATGCATGGAATTAAATAAAGCTTTATTATTATTAAGCTAGGCTTTATAGTTATAATTTTTTAATTATCCAAACTGATATAGTTTTTATTTTAAAATATTTTTTCATCATCATCACGACCCGTCAATGGCCCACTGCTGAGCCGGGTCTCCTCCTCAGAATGAGGAGGGTATTAGGGTTGGCAGACTTCACACACCTTTGAGAAGTTTAGGGAACTCTCAGGAGTGCAGGTTTCCTCACGATGTTTTCCTTCACCGGTAAAGCAAGTGATATTTAATTGCTTAAAACATACATAACTTAGAGTCAGAGGTGTGTGCCCAGGATCTGCCTCCCGAGTAAGACTTGAAGTCTCAACCACTGGGCCATCACTGCTGCTTAAAAAAAAAAATATTCATATGAAAATTTAAATAATTATAAATAATATAAATAGGACTAATGTCTAAACTAGTGAACTATAATTAGTTATTAAACATATATTTTTAAAGTTTAATTTTAAATCATTTTAATTTCCAAAGATAAATTAAATTTGCGTAAAATAATTTGAAATTTTATTATAATTATAACAATAAATAATAAAATACAGAAATAAATTATAAACCAGTTGTGTATCTTTGAAACCTTGAGCGTGCAAAACATCATAGAATTACCATATATTTGAATTTATACGAATTATAGTCTATGACACTTGGCGGTCGGATTCGCATGCTGGTGGTCGCAAGCCAGTCGGGGAACGGATCCCCTACCACCAAGGGGGTGCTGGGTTACTCGGCTCTTACGAGATGCTCTCCCAGCGGCAGAGGGGATTAGTATTCTAACCCGTCTCGTAGTAGAAGAGCTTACGAACCTGCTCCTGGATCTCAAGTCCCAGGCTTTGAGGTTTTTTTGTTACATCTAAACTGTATCAAGTATTGCAATCAAAATGTTGAATAACAGTTTTTAAACTGAATACGTAATGTCGCTCAAACAAGTATGGACGTGAGATGCGTGTCTTGTTACTTATGTAATACTTATCGATAGCTGAGCAGCCCTCGCTTCGTTAAGGTTTATATTTATAAAACGCGATTGTATTTCTTAAGCATAAATATTTGTTGTTCTTTCAAGCATAAACTCATCAACGAATTTCGCTGAAATCGTGGAAATATGGGTTAGGTTAGTCTTTCGTCAGGTGTCTTTGACGCGTTCCGGTCTTCTTCTTTTCAGGGCGACGTTTGCTACCATCATCATCATCACGACCCTTCAATGGCCCACTGTTCAGCCGGGTCTCCTTCTCAAAATGAGGAGGGTATTAGGCCATAGTCCACCACGCTGGCCCAGAGCGGGTTGGCAAACTTCACACACCTTTGAGAACTTTTTGGGAACTCTCAGGAGTGCAGGTTTCCTCACGATGTTTTCCTTCACCGTTAAAGCAAGTGATATTTCATTGCTTACAAACAAACATAACTCAGAGTCAGAGGTGTGTGCCTGTGTGGGGGATCGAACTCGGACCTCCCGAGTAAGACTTGAAGTCCCAACCACTGGGCTACCAAGCTGTCATAAAAAAAACAATTACTTTAAAATCTTCTGAAAATTACGTCTAATTTTTTATTTGAATTACAAAATAAATTTGCAAATGTATGATTTAAAAAAAAAAAAATTTTCTGTTATTTTTACGTCTAGTACTCTTCGAAAAAAAAAAAAAAAAATTCTATATTGGCCTTAAAGAAACGAGTTGTACTTTTACCGACTCCGAGAATGTGTAGTATTTTTACGCAATAATTTAAAGTCATTTTGTATTTTCTTATTCTTTCTTGTATTTGATAGTAATTTATAAAGATTTATTACACTACAACTAAGCTCTCTTAAGTTGGCGGGGACAAATTATTGTTTTTAATTTTTTTTTGCTAATTCGTTTGTTCGTCGTTTGTTCTTGATTGTTCGATCAAATTTATCGTTTGTTCGTTACTCATTTTTTTAAAATAATTTTTAAAAATTCAATCTGAACCTAGCACCGACAATTATAGTAACTAAGCTTTTTTCTTTTTTTTTTTCAATCAATCTAAGCTAGTTATCGTTTGTTCGAGCAAAAAAAAATGTTTGTTCGATCTTATTTACGCTGATAATTAATTTTTTATCAATATCGTTACACCCACCTTAGGCATGTTCATCTAAATCACCAAAAAAATCGATTTTGGTAAATCAACTAATCGTTTTTAATATATAAACTAAAATCTATAAAATAATTAATATTATGCTTCTTATTGTTAATATTTTAATTAAGCTCCTGTTGATGTGTATTTTATAAAACATTTCTCAACGAAGAAGGCTACTGGTGTTCTAAATAATTAAAAAAGAAATTTTGCTTTTAGACTAAATCGGGACGTCCCGCCATAATCTATAGCGCGAGTGGCAACCCTAGCTAAACTTCTAAAAAAATACAATAATAAATATAAATAAAGAGTTGTCATTTATACAATTATAATATTTAAATAATAAATATATTATAGTTATATTATCAAACTAAGTCCGACGTCTGTCTGTTCACCAAAACGTACGTAAAGTTGAGATCTATATTTTTTTGTTATAATAAAAAATGTCAGCAAGAAGTCAAGTCTCCTGGGAGCTTTCATTAAAACCCTTTTTGATGTATAACAATACAATGTATTATTCGATGCATAATATGCTCTATACCTGTGCGAACCCGGGACAGGTCACTAGTCATATAAATATTAAATTGCATTAATCCAACTTGACATTGAATATTTTGATTATAAAATCAACATACTTTTATTTATAACCTTGTGCTAAAATATAAGATTTAATTAACGTATGACGTTATTCGTTAAACATCGATTTTGCTAAATCGATTACTGAAAACTCGAAACGTTCTATTTAATGTTGTAATATCGTCTGCAAAGAAACACAAGAAACACATTTTCATCTCTTAGGGAGAAACTATTACTCCACAGAAACACGTGAAACTATGGCTTGTGACCAAAGTGTATGTTTAAGTTACTTTACATATACCCTCACGAGCAGTTTCTCGACTTTGCGACTTATAAATCTTTCTATGTCATAAAACGACTTACATAATCCTTAATAAGTCGATGTGGTATCTGTTGCTCACACCGAACATAACCAGCACTACACATAGCACCCAACGCGCACGTACTAAAACACGTGCGCTCCGGACGTCGGGTAACACACAACTGACTATTCAACCGACGCCATCTTCATATATACCACAGAACACAACAGTCAATATCATTCTATGAAATTATTCAAACTACCTCTATTGGGAGAGGGCTTATGAGTTATCGAAGTTATCGAGACAGTGGGGTAGTCTTAAAATAAACCAATAGCAACTACCAGTTAAACGTCATTTATAATGTCTTGTTAGGTGTAGAATAGTGCAGTTGCGTACGAACAGTTGACCCGTGCGGACGTCTCTCTTGTCGCAATAATGTTTTTTTATTTCTTTTAATAATAAGTATAATCTTACTGGTATTATTAGCGTAACCAGAGGAATTACTAATTAGTTTTTTGTTTCTTTGAATATTGTCTCAACTGACTATTTGTTAACAGATGCGCCTGCACCGTTGTGAAGGCTGCCTCGCGGCCTGTCGGCCCGAGCGCGGCGTTACGCCCTCCCGTTCACTCTCAAGGTAATATGAATACATATATAGTAGCCAGCAGCTAACTATAGGTATGAGAAAAAATAGTGGAGGTTTATTGTCGAAGCGTCAGTAGCTCAGTGGTTCGGGCGTTGGATTCACGATCGATAAGTCGTGGGTTCAAATCCCGGACATTGGACTACTGGCGTGGCCCACTCCTGACACAAGCTATTTGTTAGCTTACTAGGAGGGGTAAAGGGAATACTAGTAGTATGTGATCCATACTGCTAGTAATCTTTAAAAAAAAAATAAAAAAAAATTGTTCATTGTGAGCGTGACGTAGCAGACGTACTGGAACTGAAACGTCGCATAAGAACCAATCGCGTGTGACGCGGTGCTCTCGCCTAATGGTGACTTCTGCGCATTCAAGGTCAAACCTATACTTATGTGCCGGCTACTATACCTACAAATTAATATCTAAAAGATTACAAAATTCAAGTAGCCTATATCCTTTAAACTTTCGATGAAGTAAAATTTCAAAATGGCTGCTAATTTTAACGTTCTTCGTATATCTGTGAGATTAAATATGAATAAGGTTTACCATTACTCTCCAATTGTTATATCTATCTCTTTTCCTCATCCAGGAGTACTCAATTGAAAAGAACAAGACGGTCGCCGTACACAGTACCGCTTGTGAAGGAATACAAGATGGCCGAACAGGCGCCACCCACCCCACCTGACAATAATGCTCCACGTAAGTATTTTTATCCTAAATCCATTATGGCTTAGGACGCAAGATGGCGGACTAGTTAATTATAAGCATCATTGTATAGATATGAAGTGAAAAAGTTTGCTGAAAATAAAATGATAAATACAATGACTTCATTTTAAATCCAATATGGCGGATAGATCAAGCTCAAGATATACGCTTATGGGTATAAAATGTAAGAGTTTGCTGAAAAGTAGAAAAGTAAAATATTCTAACTCCAATATGGCGTACCACCCAATATGGCGGACTATTCATTTTGTGTTCCCGCCCATGATATGGGTATCAAATGTAACAGATTGCTAAGCAGTATACTAAAAATTAAATTACTTAACTATTAAGTCCAATATGATGAACCACCCAATATGGCGGTTTAGTTAGTTTTAAGCACTATCATAATATATAATATAGATATAACTTTTTTTTTTATTTCTGAACTATACCAGCTATGCCATGGTTCGGCATGGACATTGGTGGAACACTCACAAAGCTGGTATACTTTGAACCCCGTGAGACTAACAGACGAGAGCTGGACAAGGAGACCGAAGTCCTGAAGAGTATTAGGAGATATTTAACCAGAAATTCCGCATATGGCAAGACTGGCAGACGAGATGTGCATTTACAGGTAAACTACACTTTACCCCCCCCCCCCCCCCCCCAAATATCATGTGCCACTCATTGTCTCAAGCAGAAGTAAGCAAAACACCCTTAACCCCAAACTTTCTTCTGACGCTTACTTCTTTTTGAACGGTTGGAGCATATAACCTCAAAATTTCATAAAACCCTCTCATCATCTACCTTCCTCTTTCCCACTACCTAAGGACTTCTACCCACTCCTTAGGGGCTTCTTAACGGTTCGATCGATTTTAGAATTTTGTCAATTAGACTTAGGAATTCTTGTGACAGATCATAGCATCAGAAAAAGCATTCGTTTTTTTTAAATTAGATCGTTAAACCCAAAATCCACCCCCGATCCCCCCACACTCAAATCTTCCTAAACAGTTTTATATTTTGATTAAATTCTCTTGTATGTATTTAAACATTATCTTGATGATTAAAAGTACATTTGGACTTGATAAGAAGAGAAATACTTCACCTCTTCCCCCCCCCCACTGCGAACCCATTAACACCTCAACAGCTAACGAGTAATTTAAGCAATACATTAGGAAAAATTACATAATTCAGCTTTTACACACATTAGACATACAGTCGTTAAGTTTTTATGATCATAATTCTATTTTTGTATATAATTGTTTTATTCATTCATATTAATATTATATAATACAAATAACGCCATCTTTAGAGCCAATACAGAAACGTGTAAGGCAACGTAATCAAAATATACGGCTAGTAATCAAAAGTTAAGGCTTGTTTTGATACTCATCGAGAGTCATGAAATTTGGTTAGAAGCAATGTAAAGCACACGTTTTGGAAATAATTCACAAATCGCAAAATTACTCCAAAAATTTTTTTGCGGTTGGTAAACTGACTGCTGCCTATATTGATGTATGAGGACAACAGTTTTTCGACTACAAAGTTAAGTTTGTTCCTCATTTCAAAAACTATAAACTTTCCTTCCTTTATCCTTTACATTAATATTATTAATATAGTAATATATTATTTATAACCACAGATAATATAAGGTTATTGTTATCTATAAAAGGTTAACAGATTATTAACTCGTGTAAACTGGAAATATATAGTCAGTACATACATTTTGTTAAAATTACAAGAATTTAATCATAAATTATCTATCTAAGAAATCATAAACTGTTTCTAAGAATTGATTTAGAATCTCTATTTAAGAATTGTATCATAAACTCGAACAATGTAAGAATTGAAGTATATAAACTAGCAACCTAAATAATTGAATCATATACTGTAACAATCAAAGAATTGAATACCAAACGCTAACAATCTCAAAATTAAATCTGGAGAATTGAATCATAAACTGTAACAATAAAAGAATTGAATCTCAAACACCAACAATCTCAGAATTAAATCATAAACTGTAACAATCAAAGAACTGAATCTCAAACACTAACAATCTCAGAATTAAATCCTGAGATTTGAGTCGTAAACTAGCAACCAAAATAATTGAATCATAAACTGTAACAATCAAAGAATTGAATCTCAAACACTAACAATCTCAGAATTAAATCCTGAGAATTGAGTCGTAAACTAGCAACCAAAATAATTGAATCATAAACTGTAACAATCAAAGAATTGAATCTCAAACACCAACAATCTCAGAATTAAATCCTGAGAATTGAGTCGTAAACTAGCAACCAAAATAATTGAATCATAAACTGTAACAATCAAAGAATTGAATCTCAAACACCAACAATCTCAGAATTAAATCCTGAGAATTGAGTCGTAAACTAGCAACCAAAATAATTGAATCATAAACTGTAACAATCAAAGAATTGAATCTCAAACGTTAACAATCTCAGAATTAAATCTGGAGAATTAAATCAAAAACTGTAACAATAAAAGAATTGAATCTCAAACGCTAACAAGCTCAGAATTAAATCTAGAGAATTAAATCATAAACTGTAACAATCAAAGGATTGAATCTCAAACACTAACAATCTCAGAATTAAATCTGGAGAATTAAATCTAGAGAATTAAATCATAAACTGTAACAACCAAAGGATTGAATCTCAAACACTAACAATCTCAGAATTAAATCTAGAGAATTAAATCATAAACTGTAACAATCAAAGGATTGAATCTCAAACACTAACAATCTCAGAATTAAATCTAGAGAATTAAATCATAAACTGTAACAATCAAAGGATTGAATCTCAAACACTAACAATCTCAGAATTAAATCTAGAGAATTAAATCATAAACTGTAACAATCAAAGGATTGAATCTCAAACACTAACAATCTCAGAATTAAATCTAGAGAATTAAATCATAAACTGTAACAATCAAAGGATTGAATCTCAAACACTAACAATCTCAGAATTAAATCCTAAGAATTAAAGCATAAACTATACAATCTAAGAATTGAATTATAAACTCTTAGCAATCCAACTATTGAAGTAAAAGTTTTTTTTATAAATTCCAGATGGAAAACGTAACCATCCGAGGTAGACGAGGTACCCTCCACTTCATTCGATTCCCTACCAGCGAAGTGGGGGCGTTCCTCCAGCTCGCCAGGTCCAAGGGCATGGCGGCGCTCGTCAACACCATATACGCGACTGGTGGAGGCGCTTATAAGTTCGAGGAGGATTTTATTAAGGTAACACTCTACATAACACCACTCTGTATAACGTACACTGTGTCATCTACATGGGACAACTGTCAGTGTTTATCCAGGTTATAAAGTATCTGTGTGCCAAATTTCATTAAAATCAATTCAGCCTTTTTGACGTAATACTCTCTTCTTATTATTATTTTTAAATTACTATGTTCTTCTTCAGGAAGTAAACATGCGGTTGTCAAAATTAGATGAATTGGACGCTCTAATAGCGGGGGTGCTGTTTGTGGACTCCATGAACCCTCAGGAGTGCTACTACTGGGCTCCACCGAATACTGAAACGAGTAAAGACACGGTACGTACGTAGGTAGTATATGTGGCTGTTACCAGCTATATGACAAGCTAAGAATATAGTCATAAAGTTGACCAATCTTAGAATTTAATAATAAATTTTATCAATCTAACAATTAAATAATCTAAGAATGGAATAAGAAATAACTAACTCAATCAATTAGTCGACATCATTTAAAATCAAGAATTATTGATTCATACATTCTAAAGTACGTATATAAAATTGGATTATTAACTCTAAGAATTAAATCATAAATTCTTTACAAACTAAGAATTGAATCATAAACTAATAATATAATGTAATTATAATCATTTACAATCTAAGAATTAAATTATAAACATTTACAACTTAAGAATTAAATAATGAAATGATAATTCAAGAATTGAATCATAAACTCTAATAATCTAAGAATTAAAATATAAACTTTTACAACTTAAGAATTAAATAATGAAATGATAATTCAAGAATGGAATTATAAACTCTAATAATCTGAGTAATAAATTATAAACACTTACAACTTAAGAATTAAATAATGAAATGATAATCCAAGAATTGAATCATAAACTCTAATAATCTGAGAATTAAATTATAAACATTTACAACTTAAGAATTAAATAATGAAATGATAATCCAAGAATTGAATCATAAACTCTAATAATCTGAGAATTAAATTATAAACATTTACAACTTAAGAATTAAATAATGAAATGATAATCCAAGAATTGAATCATAAACTCTAATAATCTGAGAATTAAATTATAAACATTTACAACTTAAGAATTAAATAATGAAATGATAATCCAAGAATTGAATCATAAACTCTAATAATCCGAGAATTAAATTATAAACATTTACAACTTAAGAATTAAATTATTATCTAGAACTGAATCATTAACTCTAATAATCTAAGAATTACATTATAAACACAAAAAAATTCAGAATTAAATAATGAAGTGATAATTCAAGAATTAAATCATAAACTCTAATAATCTAAGAATTAAATTATAAACACTTACAACTTAAGAATTAAATTTAGAAATTATTATCTAAGAACTGAATCATTAACTCTAATAATCTAAGAATTAAATTATAAACACTTACAACTTAAGAATTAAATAATTAAATGATAATTTAAGAATTGAATCATAAACTCTAATAATCTGAGAATTAAATAATAAACACTTACAACTTAAGAATTAAATTTATAAAATGATAATCCAAGAATTGAATCATAAAGAATTAAATAGTGAAATTATTATCCAAGAACTGATTCATTAACTCTAATAATCTAAGAATTAAATTATAAACACTTACAACTTAAGAATTAAATTATGAAATTATTATCTTAGAACTGAATCATTAACTCTAATAATCTAAGAATTAAATTATAAACACAAAAAAATTCAGAATTAAATAATGAAATGATAATTTAAGAATTGAATCATAAACTCTAATAATCTGAGAATTAAATTATAAACACTTACAACTTAAGAATTAAATTATAAAATGATAATCCAAGAATTGAATCAGAAAGAATTAAATAGTGAAATTATTATCCAAGAAATGAATCATTAACTCTAATAATCTAAGAATTAAATTATAAACACTTACAACTTAAGAATTAAATTTAGAAATTATTATCTAAGAACTGAATCATTAACTCTAATAATCTAAGAATTAAATTATAAACACAAAAAAATTCAGAATTAAATAATGAAATGATAATTCAAGAATTTAATCATAAACTCTAATAATCTAAGAATTAAATTATAAACACTTACAACTTAAGAATTAAATTATGAAATTATTATCTTAGAACTGAATCATTAACTCTAATAATCTAAGAATTAAATTATAAACACAAAAAAATTCAGAATTAAATAATGAAATGATAATTTAAGAATTGAATCATAAACTCTAATAATCTGAGAATTAAATTATAAACACTTACAACTTAAGAATTAAATTATAAAATGATAATCCAAGAATTGAATCAGAAAGAATTAAATAGTGAAATTATTATCCAAGAAATGAATCATTAACTCTAATAATCTAAGAATTAAATTATAAACACTTACAACTTAAGAATTAAATTTAGAAATTATTATCTAAGAACTGAATCATTAACTCTAATAATCTAAGAATTAAATTATAAACACAAAAAAATTCAGAATTAAATAATGAAATGATAATTCAAGAATTTAATCATAAACTCTAATAATCTAAGAATTAAATTATAAACACTTACAACTTAAGAATTAAATTATGAAATTATTATCTTAAAACTGAATCATTAACTCTAATAATCTAAGAATTAAATTATAAACACAAAAAAATTCAGAATTAAATAATGAAATGATAATTTAAGAATTGAATCATAAACTCTAATAATCTGAGAATTAAATTATAAACACTTACAACTTAAGAATTAAATTATAAAATGATAATCCAAGAATTGAATCAGAAAGAATTAAATAGTGAAATTATTATCCAAGAAATGAATCATTAACTCTAATAATCTAAGAATTAAATTATAAACACTTACAACTTAAGAATTAAATTTAGAAATTATTATCTAAGAACTGAATCATTAACTCTAATAATCTAAGAATTAAATTATAAACACTTACAACTTAAGAATTAAATTTAGAAATTATTATCTAAGAACTGAATCATTAACTCTAATAATCTAAGAATTAAATTATATACACATTCAACTTAATAATTAAATAGTGAAAATATAATTTAAGAATTGAATCATAAACTCTAATAATCTGAGAATTAAATTATAAACACTTACAACTTAAGAATTAAATTATAAAATGATAATCCAAGAATTGAATCATTAACGAATAATCTTTTTTTTTTTCCTAATCTCGCTCAGTATGTCAAATGAAGCGATTCTATTGGCTCTTAACAAACACATCCCTCGCAACACATCCTCGTTCATCTCTATTGTAAACGCAGCCCACGTAGATTGTATATTTTTATTATCTGTTTCCAGCCCCCCTATCTAGAAGCATCGCTGAGCCAGTACGTGAGGAAACCCTTCGACTTCTCCAACCCATACCCCTTCCTGCTGGTGAACATCGGGAGTGGGGTGTCCATGCTTGTGGTTAACGCGCCCAATGATTATTACCGAGTTAGTGGAACTAGGTAAGATAATCTGTAGTAATCAGCGGATCCTGTTCTACCATTTACCAGACCAGTAAGTGGCTGAAATAACTTGTCCGCCATCTTGTCGGTCCAATATGGTGAATATTGGATTTAGAACAGTCATGTTATTGTTGGTTCTTAGCTAACCCATTTGATAACCATATTATACTATGTACAGTCCGCCATCTTGGGCCGTCTGCCTTATTGGATTTAGAATGCCGTCACTTAGATCACCATGCGTAGTTAAATAAAAGCTTGTATATCCCCCCATTGGTCCTCATGATGTTTATTTTACGAAAGTGGCACATTAGGGTACCGCAAAAAAACCGACAATTTTTTTTTAGTCTCTAGTGAAAAAAATGTTAGTTTTTGATGTTTTAAGAGCCCTCTTTAAAGGACAGCGAAAAAAAATTTTTTTCAGAGGTCGCTCCAAATTTTTTTCAAGTTTCAAAGTCGGATTCGCTTGCTGGTGGTGGGGAACCTCTACCACCAATGGGGGTGCTGGGATACTCGGCTCGAAAATGTGATCCCAAAAGTGGTCTATATCGACCCTTGTTAAAAGGTCCCTTATTAAGAAAGAGGTGCAAAGGGGTTCAGAATATTGTAATGAATTTTATAGGAATCTGTGGTATAAAGAAAACGCAAAATTGCTTGATAACGTGTTCTTGTCGTGTTGTATGTAAGTAAGACATTTCTTAAATACTTCAGCAGTTGCTTTTTCACCAATGAAACTGTTCCATTGGAGAAAGCGTCTGCTGGATGCCAAGAGCTGTTTATACTTTCACCCTTTCTTTTATACAAAAATATCAATTCTCTTGCTTTATTGGATAATTCCTATCGTAATGTCATTTTTTTAATTCCAGTCTCGGTGGTGGTACATTCCTTGGTCTGTGCTGTCTCCTCGCTGGCTGCAGCAGCTTCGAAGAGGCCATAGCCCTGGCAGCGGCGGGGGACAACACCTCCGTGGACAAGCTGGTCAGGGATATCTATGGGGGGGATTACGAGAGGTTCGGTTTGAGGGGAGATTTGGTGGCCAGCAGGTAAATATAAAATATAGACTACTCTCCTTCTTTTGTGCTTTTCTGTACCAATTTATTTAGTAATGTACATATTATGTTTTCAGTTTCGGACACATGTGTTCAGCGGAGCGTCGGGCTAAAGTGTCTCGTGAGGATTTAGCTCGGGCTACCCTCGTCACTATCACCAATAATATTGGCTCCATTGCTCGATTGTGTGCCTCTAATGAACGATTAGAACGGGTAAGTAGGATTTATGCTATTAATTAAAATATTATTTTTAAATATGGTTAGGCATTACTTCTTATCTAAAATTATTAGTTAGCCACTTCTTGGCATAAATCAAGGATTACCCACTTCTTAGCATGTATCGAGGATTAGCCACTTCTGCGCAGTAACTGAGGCGCATTCGTTAATAACGCCCGAAATCAACCAAAATAAATCAATCTCGATCTTTGGATTACGAAAAATAATATTATAAATTTGAATTTTCTATTCACAAATTTGAAATTCATTTTTAACCCACAATGAAAAGATTTCGGTTAGAGATTGATTATTCATTTCGGTCGTCAGTCACCTATTGGTCTGTCACAGTTTGGGATAAATAAATAGGTAATGGAGCCAAATTATCCTAATGTGGTTTCCATTGATTGATATAATCTAAGTACTCAACTGTAAATTAGACATTTTTTAAAAATAAATCGAAGATCACTCTTCTTGGCTTAAATAATCTTCTGACAGTTATAAATTGTGGGTTAACTATTCTTTATGATATTAATAGAGGATCAGTATGTGACATTCATTGATGATCAGCCACTTCTCGGCATAAAACAAAGGTTAGCCACTTCTTGACATAAAAGAAATAAGAGAGAAGTTTGTTTAGTTGATAATACACATTTAGGTATAGTTTTAAAATATAGTCACTTGGCATAATACAAGGTTAGCCACTTCTTGGCATACAACAAAGGCTGGCCACTTCTTGACATAAATAGAGAAATTTAGTCTTTTTCTTGATGTCATTCAAGTATTACTGAGCTCGAAAAGATGATTCTAATTATATAATTAATTTATTTACAGGTAGTATTTTGCGGTAACTTCTTAAGAGTGAATCCTCTGTCCATGAAGCTGCTGTCCTACGCCATGTCGTACTGGTCCAAGGGTGCTTTGAAGGCTTTGTTCTTGGAACATGAAGGGTAAGGTTCATCTATAGTAATATATAAGTCTGAACTGTATGTTTGTTCTTGCATTTGAGAGATCGATAACTGAGAAAGGTTCCTTTGCGAAGCAAGGACAAGTCCTACTAATATTATAAACGCGAAAGTTTGTAAGAATGTATGGATGTCTAGATGTATGTTTGTTACTCTTTCACGCTAAAACTACTGAATGGATTTTGATGAAAAATATAGCTTACACCATAAGAATAACACATAGGTTATAATTTGTAATAAAATAGTGTGAATTATCCATAATATAGCGGGTGAAATCGCGGGGCGCAGCTAGTAGGTAATAAATTATCCTTGAAACAAACAGAATTTTAAATCTACACTCGATAAATTTTAGATATAATAGTGAGATATAATGGTGCAATAAATTTTACTAAAATTGATCTATTCCTGGACTTAGGAACTGCAAATTAATGCTCATACTTCTATTACCACTTCACGGCTTTAAAAAAGATAGTCACTTTTTGGCAACAGGCTAGTCATTTCATAGCTTTAGACAGAAGGTTAGCCACTTCCTGGCATAAGGAGTAGACTAGCTACTTCATGGTATATATGGAAGCTTAGCCACAAACAAATCAGATTTTTAGCAATCCATCAATATAACAAAAGAGAAGCTTGTTTATTTGATTAAACATTTAGGTCTCGTTTTAAAGTTTAACCTCTAAGCATAATTAGGTTGGTTTTTGATTACCATATAGAGGTTAACGTTTTATTGCCTGGGGCAGAAGATTATCCATTTCTTAACATAAGTATAAGGTTAGCCACTTTTTTTGCATAAATAGAGGGATAGCCACTTCTTGGCATAAATAGAGGGTTAGCCATTTCTTGTGATAAATAGAGGGATAGCCACTTCTTGGCATAAATAGAGGGTTAGCCATTTCTTGTGATAAATAGAGGGTTAGCCACTTCGTGGCATAAATGGGGGGTTACCCATTTCTTGGGATAAATAGAGGAATAGCCACTTCGTGGCATAAATAGAGGGTTAGCCATTTCTTGTGATAAATAGAGGGATAGCCACTTCGTGGCATAAATAGAGGGTTAGCCATTTCTTGTGATAAATAGAGGGATAGCCACTTCTTGGCATAAATAGAGGGTTAGCCATTTCTTGTGATAAATAGAGGGATAGCCACTTCTTGGCATAAATAGAGGGTTAGCCATTTCTTGTGATACATATAGGGATAGCCACTTCTTGTGATAAACAGAGGGATAGCCACTTCGTGGCATAAACGGGAGGATAGCTACTTCTTGTCATAAATAGAAGAATACCAATTTCTTAGCATAAGTAGATGAATAGCCATATTTTAACATTAATCACTATTTAATTTGAATTTTTTTTACAGTTATTTTGGTGCAGTCGGCTGTCTATTGCACTACGACAGTAAAAACCACAAACAAGCAAACGTCTCCAGACACGCGTCACCTAAATCCGGACAAGCGGACAGATGAAATATTATATATGACAGTTTACATTGACAACGCTATAGCTTCGCTAAGCCCCTTATAATAGAGGGGCCTTGAGGGCCTTTACGAAACGTTTTATATTAGCTTATTGCGAGGCTCCTTTATGAGGGCCTTATTTATACAGAATTAGGAAATTATTAAGTTCAAGCACGAAAAGGCCCCAAATTAGAAGGCCTTAAAATTATAACGAATGTAATAACATTGCCAACATTTTTATAGAAGTAAAGGCGTTGTCACATCTTAAGGCACAAAAATTTGCGTGAAACGCGGGTGTGGTGGTAGCTTTATTTATACACAAAAAATATATTTGGGACCTCTAATTATTTTGCGTCGCTCCATTGCAGCGTGCAGAACAAACAAACAGATTCGCATTTATAATATTAAATCTATTGACTGTTGTATCTATAATCTATTGAATGCATTTGCATGCTTTTACCTTTATAGTTCTTGTTTTGAAGGTTAGCCACTTCTTGGCATAAAGGAAGAAGTTAAGAACCAATACAATCGCTTCATTTACCTAGCCTCACTCAGAGTTTGTCAAATGAAGCGATTCTATTGGTTTTCTACGACTTTATATTAAAGTCAACATCAACTGTGGTTTATCAACTACTGAGTTTGAACACAGTTTAAAGCCTAACCCAAAAAAAACAACGGCCAACTACTGATTGATATAAATTGAGTATTAGCCACTCTCTGGCATAGAAGATAAGCCACTCTAAGTAAATCAAGGGTTAGCCATAATATTTTAATATGAGTCAATTCTCATCAGTTTCCCTTTATGAAGTTTGTGGCGCAGCTAGATAGATCATCTACTTCTCTGCATAAATTTAGCGACGGTCATTATATGTGAGCCAGTTCTAGACAGTGTCTGGCATTTAAGATTCAGGGGCTTGAGCTTAACCGTCTAGTCCAAAAACTCCACCTCTGCCGCCTGGAAAGCATCTAGGGTATCTGTCGACGAGTGTCTTTAACTCTCATCCTATTACTGTTGCGATTCCAATGAATTCGATCCACTGAAACAACAGCATTCTTCTCTTTACTCCCCCTCCTAACTTAACTTCCTAGCGATTGAAATATGCGTGAAGGAAAGAGCATATTGCTGACTGTAAAATTGCGCGAGCGCAGGCGGAGTGAGTGCGTAACGAATGCTAGGAGCGCTCGCGTCATATGTTAGAGTGTAAAAGGAGACAGAGCGAGTTGACAGAGAGTTTCGTTTCGCTGGAGTGAGAACATAAAATGGATTTCAGTTGTCCTTAACATTCACATTTTTATCCATTCTTGGGTTTTCTAGAAAATTAACCACTGTTCGGATTAAAGCAGTGATGGTCCAGTGGTTGAGACTTCGAGTCTTACTTGAGAGGTCCGAGGTTCGATCCCCCACACAGGCATAGACCTCTGACTCTGAGTTATGTGTGTTTTTAGCAATTAAATATCACTTGCTTTAACGGTGAAGGAAAACATCGTGAGGAAACATGCACTCCTGAGAGATCCCTAAAAGTTCTCAAAGGTGTGTGAAGTCTGCCAACCCTCACTAGGCCAGCGAGGTGGACTATGGCCTAATACCCTCCTCATTCTGAGGAGGAGACCCGACTCAGCAATGGGCCATTGAAGGGTCGTGATGATGATTCGGATTAAAATTTAAAATTAGCCACTTCTTGGCATTAATAGATAGTTAGCCACTTCTTGGCATGAATTGATGACTTGGCATAAATGTAAATACGGCCAAAGCTTGGCATAAATTGGGGACAGAATATAGATGAATCCCTGGGGGTCGTGACAAGGGGTCCAGGTCCGTAATTAGATGTCCCAAATAATTTGAATAACGCAGTAATTCTAAATGACAAGTTTTTTTAATATTTCAAAGGGCTGGGTCTAGGTTTTAAGTTGCCTATGTTAGCTAGGTTATTACCCTTCACTAGGGCACGTATGTGTAAAGGGCTGTATCTTTCATTACAGTATTTCTCGTTATATGGCGAAAAAACATAATATGACTAGTATATAAGATACAACCATTTAATACACTTGGTTTGAAGGATACAGCCCTTTATACATTTGTCCCTTTTAAGGGTTAAGTTATTGAGTTATTTGTACGAATGTTGTATTATTTTTTTATATTATTTTTCTTTATGGTCAGGTTGTCAAATAAATGTATATATTTAAATGTTTTTGTTTTTATACCCTTTTAGTTTTAAGGGCTGTATATTTCGTACGGCTTATTTATCATTTATTTAAATAAATAATGACAATTTGTAATTAGTTTTATTTTTTAAATAATAAAAAAATTATGTAATAATGGAGAATAGAGATAGGGGGGGATCCTCTAATCTCCGACGACCTCGTGGGAACACGCCATATGTGTTCTAGTTAGGGGGGACGGAGGCCTCGGCGTAATATATATTTTTTTACATAAAAATATATATTATGAAAAAACTGACTCGAGGTTGGAGCATTATAACTGAAATATCGTCTAATAATAATAGTACAAAAGTAACCACATCCCTTAAGGTCGTCACTTTAAATCCAATATGGCGGACTTCTAAAGATGCGGGACTTAGTTTTTTATGCTTTCCTACAATATGTACTACATAAAAGATGCTTGATCTCTGCGACATATGTCAAACTGACATTCTTAGGGTTGTCAGGATATAAAAAAATTACGATAGAAATTATCATTTTTTCTTTTAAAGAAGTACACCCCAAATCCACATCTGCATCAGTTTACGAACCGCTAGAACAATCTTGTGTGTTTAATAAACTCTTGTTCGCAAATATTATCAAATCGGACGTCCCGCCTCAATCTTCTGCAGATACGTTGTCGATCGCACTTTGTGAATGGCGGTGCTGTGTTGTGTCTGGCAGCTTAACCTTAAATGAAAACATATTACCAAGATTAATTATACAGTAGTTTATACATTACTAATTAAAGTACCTATCTAACTGAAATTCAAGCAAACAAACCTTTGACTTCGGCCCAGATAAGCTCGATCGGATTATCAATTATCTTCTGCGCCGGCGTCGTGTCAGATACTTATGAGCGCCTATACTTGAAGAGCAAAAGAAACGGTAACTCTGTCTCCACTCGCCAACAGGCATCTTCTGCGCCGGCGTCGTGTCAAATACTTATGAGCGCCTATACTTGAAGAGCAAAAGAAACGGTAACTCTGTCACCACTCGCCAACAGGAATCTTCTGCGCCGGCGTCGTGTGAAATACTTATGAGCGCCTATACTTGAAGAGCAAAAGAAACGGTAACTCTGTCTCCACTCGCCAACAGGCATCTTCTGCGCCGGCGTCGTGTCAAATACTTATGAGCGCCTATACTTGAAGAGCAAAAGAAACGGTAACTCTGTCTCCACTCGCCAACAGGCATCTTCTGCGCCGGCGTCGTGTCAAATACTTATGAGCGCCTATACTTGAAGAGCAAAAGAAACGGTAACTCTGTCTCCACTCGCCAACAGGCATCTTCTGCGCCGGCGTCGTGTCAAATACTTATGAGCGCCTATACTAGAAGAGCAAAAGAAACGGTAACTCGGTCTCCACTCGCCAACAAGCATCTTCTGCGCCGGCGTCGTGTCAAATACTTATGAGCGCCTATACTTGAAGAGCAAAAGAAACGGTAACTCTGTCACCACTCGCCAACAGGCATCTTCTGCGCCGGCGTCGTGTCAAATACTTATGAGCGCCTATACTTGAAGAGCAAAAGAAACGGTAACTCTGTCTCCACTCGCCAACAGGCATCTTCTGCGCCGGCGTCGTGTCAAATACTTATGAGCGCCTATACTAGAAGAGCAAAAGAAACGGTAACTCGGTCTCCACTCGCCAACAAGCATCTTCTGCGCCGGCGTCGTGTCAAATACTTATGAGCGCCTATACTTGAAGAGCAAAAGAAACGGTAACTCTGTCACCACTCGCCAACAGGCATCTTCTGCGCCGGCGTCGTGTCAAATACTTATGAGCGCCTATACTAGAAGAGCAAAAGAAACGGTAACTCTATCACCACTCGCCAACAGGCATCTTCTGCGCCGGCGTCGTGTCAAATACTTATGAGCGCCTGTACTTGAAGAGCAAAAGAAACGGTAACTCTGTCACCACTCGCCAACAGGCATCTTCTGCGCCGGCGTCGTGTCAAATACTTATGAGCGCCTATACTTGAAGATCAAAAGAAACGGTAACTCTGTCACCACTCGCCAACAGGCATCTTCTGCGCCGGCGTCGTGTCAAATACTTATGAGCGCCTATACTTGAAGAGCAAAAGAAACGGTAACTCTGTCACCACTCGCCAACAGGCATCTTCTGCGCCGGCGTCGTGTGAAATACTTATGAGCGCCTATACTTGAAGATCAAAAGAAACGGTAACTCTGTCTCCACTCGCCAACAGGCATCTTCTGCGCCGGCGTCGTGTCAAATACTTATGAGCGCCTATACTTGAAGAGCAAAAGAAACGGTAACTCTGTCTCCACTCGCCAACAGGCATCTTCTGCGCCGGCGTCGTGTCAAATACTTATGAGCGCCTATACTAGAAGAGCAAAAGAAACGGTAACTCTATCACCACTCGCCAACAGGCATCTTCTGCGCCGGCGTCGTGTCAAATACTTATGAGCGCCTATACTTGAAGAGCAAAAGAAACGGTAACTCTGTCACCACTCGCCAACAGGCATCTTCTGCGCCGGCGTCGTGTCAAATACTTATGAGCGCCTGTACTTGAAGAGCAAAAGAAACGGTAACTCTGTCACCACTCGCCAACAGGCATCTTCTGCGCCGGCGTCGTGTCAAATACTTATGAGCGCCTGTACTTGAAGAGCAAAAGAAACGGTAACTCTATCACCACTCGCCAACAGGCATCTTCTGCGCCGGCGTCGTGTCAAATACTTATGAGCGCCTATACTTGAAGATCAAAAGAAACGGTAACTCTGTCACCACTCGCCAACAGGCATCTTCTGCGCCGGCGTCGTGTCAAATACTTATGAGCGCCTATACTTGAAGAGCAAAAGAAACGGTAACTCTGTCACCACTCGCCAACAGGCATCTTCTGCGCCGGCGTCGTGTGAAATACTTATGAGCGCCTATACTTGAAGAGCATAACAAAACGGTAACTCGGTCTCCACTCGCCAACAAGCATCTTCTGCGCCGGCGTCGTGTCAAATACTTATGAGCGCCTATACTAGAAGAGCAAAAGAAACGGTAACTCGGTCTCCACTCGCCAACAAGCATCTTCTGCGCCGGCGTCGTGTCAAATACTTATGAGCGCCTATACTTGAAAAGTAAAAAACAAATCGTTGGCCCTCTCGTGTACTTTTTGTATTCTGTGCCCCCTGTCTACAATTATTTGCGGCCTTTGAACATTTTTTTTAATCGAATCATATCATATTATATGTACCGTGGGTACGGGCCACTGTATGACCCTTTTCGTGAGCTATATCATGTAAGACATACGTTGGAGTATTAGGTTTGTGAAGACCAATGAGTCTTACCCCCGTATTCAGAAACAACAACACTATGAGGTCTCCAATTCATAGACAATTTATGAAATATTTAGATAGGTAGGAAATTGACAGTTGTTGCTTTTCTGAATATAACTTAAAATAATTCATTTTTGAGCATAGTTTCATTTGCTTCTATTCCTTTCTCTTGAAGCCATGCAATGATTTCTAATTTTCTGTTTGCCGAAACCAGATGATGTCCCAGCATGAGTGATAGTTCATCTTTGACCTTTGCCTTCGGGTACTTTGGTGGTTGATTGTGCAGTATCATGAGTCCAAGCTTTGGATACGGTATTATTGGCATTTAGCCATCTAGTGTAGAATCACTACTTTGTCCAAATTCGTCAGGTTTTTGACTTTTCGGAGAAAATCAACTCCATCAAGAGCAATGTCGGTTCTTTCCGTTCAAAATTTTTCTTTTGTCACTTTTTTTATAGGGCATACCAGTATTTTCCAATATCTTCGTTAGAGATGGCAAGCTTCCTTTGAACAAGTCTGCGTCTTTGCGGGATGCAGCAAGTTTTTTTCAATGTATGCAATTCGCCCCGTGTATAGTAACCATATACATGGTTGGGAAACGCAGCGGCGTCAAAGTTGTCAATTATTGTTATAGGAGCAGCCTTTTTCCTTTTTTTTATTTGGCGTTGCAAGTTTTTTGTCCTCCTCTTCATTGAATGCTGCGGTTCAAGATTCACCATACTTTTCTTTGCTGATGCGAATTACTGTCGCATGTCCAATGTCAAGAGCATTTGCAACTCTATCACATACTTTCTCCATGGGTAATAGCGACCCGCCATTTTGGTTCTTTCGCGCAAAATATTCACGTAACTCACTTTGGCATTATGCCGGCAAGAAAAACTAATAACAAAACTCAACAAATTAATTATAAATTAATTCTAAAATTAAGTTTTATTTAAAAAATCGATAATTGTCTATGGTCAAGATGATTCATCGCCCATCACTAATTAAGTCGTTATGACAACCCTAGAAATGTCAGTTTGACATATGTCGCAGAGATCAAGCTATCTGTTCTTAGTATAGGAATCAAATGAAAGGTAAGAAAGAAATAAAATGACGTCACTAAAGTCTAAATATTAATAATTTTAACTCAAAACGTTAGAAGTACACGTTATTATTATTTATTCAATATTACGAATTATGACGTCATTCTTATGTTGTCATATATAAAAATCCATTTAACCTAATTAATTTTATTAGGAATTATTTTACTTGGCAACTAATTCATAAAACTCAAAAACACTTTTGGGCGTCACATCAAACCTTCTTAACACATCAAAGAACTGCTTCTTTATCTTTATCTTCTTCATTTTCTTATGCTTCCTCACATTTGCAATATTCTTCAACAAACTTCTTATCTCATTCTCCTTATTCTTCGGTTTTGTTAAAAAAATATAACCTTTGTTGAATATTTTGTCGAGTTTTTCGTCAAAACGTCGGAATTGTAAATTTTCGAAAGAAGAAGGTCTCATTCTTTCATTCCTTATTTGTAAATGCCAATATTTTTGAGGGTATCTGTAAATTTTGGCACCTCTAAGATTGTTGTATGAAATTACCTCGGAGATGAATGTCACTGAAATTATTGTAATGGGAAATTTAAATAATTGCTTGGCAACACTGGCTCATAGTGTGTCAAATCGATTCTATGCGTTCTAAACAAATATATCCCTCGCAGCGCATCCTCACACATCTCTGATATAAACGCAGCCCGTAACATAATTCGTAGAAAATTTGGGAGAGAAGGGAGGAAGGATAGAAAATCGCTACGAGGGGGGTATGTTATTGAATGACCTATTGGGTAAACGCAACGTAGATACTGCTACTGAAGGCTTTAGGAGCTCCGTTTTAACCTAAACCTAGTTAGGCTCGCTCGCTACGCGCCGACATTTTAAGACAATGTTACAATGACATTTTTACTTACACAACAAAATGGCGGCTACATAACTGTACATCATGTTTTAATCATAAAACAATAACTAGTTACTTGTTTTGGAATTAAATTTATTTTTATTACCAATTGATTAAAAACACATAAATTATTGATTAGCTTAACAAATGCGTTTCGTATCGATATTGTTGTTATGCACTGTGACGTCACAGTATACAAAATAATCTTACTGATATTTAATATAAAAGTGAAAGTTTGTTACTTAATCACGCAATTAGCTGAACGGATTTCAATTAAATTTAGCACACAGATACTTTATAACCTGTATTAATATATAGGCTACTTTTTATCCCAGAAATATTCAAAGTTCGTTAGCGCCTAAATATTTTATAGCAAGAATATAGTGAAAAACATTGGTTTTTGATAAATTACACCCATGCGAATCCGGCGCGGGTCGACTAGTGTATAATATTCATTGTTATTATAGAACGTGACGTCATGCCACTTAAATGGCGATTAATTAATGTATACTACTTAAAAAAATATTCCTCTTTCTTTTATGTGTGTCTATGTTTGTGAAAAATCAATAATTGAAACAGTTTGAATTTTGGCCATCTAGAAAGGATCGCGGAGTTAAAAAAGCATATTTGGGATGGCCTAATGGGAGACGACTCGTTGGTCGACCTAGGTATCGCTGGATCAACACCGTGGAAGCGGATCTGACCGACCTTAAGGCCAACGACTGGCGAGAGACGGTGAAGAACCTACCAAAGTTATGCTAGCAAACTCTCTCCTATCTATTCTCGATTATGCTGATGCAAGCTATCCCGATTTAACCGAGGACCAACTTAATAAACTTGAGCGTCTACGAAACATATATTGCCTTCGCAAATATGACCTTGTATCAGAATTTCGCTCAAAGCTCAAGTGGCTTTGTATACGCTGTCGCCGGAACCTACATATACTTTGTCTTTTGTACTGTGTATTATTTAGTCCAAATGCACCCTCATATCTGAAGGATAAATTTAAATTCATGGAGAATCCATCTGGGTTGAGATCGACGCGTAGGCTAAAACTTCACGTGCCCGAATTCTCAACGAAGTTTTATAAAAAATCGTTCACTTATGGAACGACCTACCTCTCAAAATAAAAGAATCTGATTCACTTTATAGGTTTAAGAACTTGCTTAAAGATCACTATATTAATAACTAGACGACATTATTTATATTAATTAATATCTATTTATTAAATCTATGTACAGTTAATGTATTGTATTAAAATATAAGGATATATATGTCGGAGATTTTAAAACGATGTGAAAGGAGATGGAAGGAGGAAGATAGGGAATATTGGGGAACACTAAAAGGGGGTGATGGTATTGAATGGAATATTGGGTAAACGCAACGTAGATACTCCTATTGAACCGATAAATGATCAAATATGATCTCTAACAATTACGAGAGAAACCTAAGCAGTGCCTTGGACTTGTGACCAAGGTGTAGGCTTAAGGATATCCTTTAAGTGATCACGACACTCGCCTCCACTGCTCAGGCTCTCTGTTTAAACCCAAGGTTAAACGCACATAAACCGAATCTAATACAAGGCTATCCTAACCTAACCTAAGGCTAATCTAACCTAACATTGTGTTTACTTAACCACGTGGCAATTACATTGTAAGGACTTACGTGACCTTAGTTGGACAGCACTTCTACACTACACTGCACTTGACACTATCACTAGCACTACTTAGATGATGTTCACTTCTTGAGAGACCGCGCACGACTAAGACCTCAGTTAGACTGTCGATCGCATATAAAGGGTCGAGGGTAGAGACTTACAAAACAACGGAAGCGACTACTACCCCACTCCAACACCATAGACAACGATTCGATTAATCGATAATCTTTTACTATGCTCCGACATATATTAGTATATTATAACTGTATATACTTATACATAGTATTATTTACTACTATTTAGGTCGTTTATGTATTTGGTTGTATCTTATTAGTATATTGTAACTACACCACCTACTTTATTTTAACCTCCGCTCCTTCCAAGACTGGGTTGTCTGGAAGATATGGCTAATTAGCCATAAGACCGCCCGCTGTACTTCACATTCGTTTTAGCTTAATTTTACTGTATCCTTGTCCTTTTGTGGTGTACAATAAAGTTATAAAATAAAATAAATAATTTTAAAGCACATATTGATAACGTAGCAAACAGACATATTTATTTAAAATACTAAGGCATATTGCTAATGCGTCTGTTATAAGAAAAATCTATTATGCTTTAGCTTTGGATTAGAACCGGCGGAATTGGGCACGGACTGCTGGTAACGGCCGCCACTACACGATTTGAAAGTAAAAAGTGCTTGCGCGATACAATGGCTGGTGGCGCCATCAAGTTTGATTTTGTTGAATTAGGTTTACAGCTTTAATTTTGGCATTATTTGGTTTAAGTCCAATCAATTCAATCGTTATTGTGTGTCCTAGATAAAGCACTTCCTTACATAAAAACTCAGATTTATCTAATTGAACTTTTAAGTTTATTTGTCTAAGTCGGTCGAATAATGTTCTCAATTTATGTATATGTTCTTGTAAACTAACACAATAAATGCTTATATCGTCAAGGTAAACTAGGCAATGAGTTCCTTGTAAACCTCTTAAAATATTGTCCATCGCTCCTCATCCCTCCGCATCGCTGTCATGCGTTTGTACTGAAAGCTGTTTTCTGTCTGTCTTGTTTTGCTACTTCTATCTGATGATATCCACTGGCTAAATCTAAAGTGGTGAAGTAACAACTACGTCCAAGTTTGTCGAAAAGATCAGTTATGTTGGGTAATGGGTACTTATCGTCATCATTCAATTTTCTGTAATCTATCACTAAACGGAATTTTCTTTCATTACTTGCATCAAGTTTCTTTAGAACTAGGTGAACAGGGGCACTCTAAGGTGAATGGGATGGGGTCACTATGTTATTCTCTATCATTTTTTCTACTTGTTTATTTATTTCGTCATTAACTACTGGTGGTTGTCTGTATAGTCGTATGTATATAGGATCTTCGTTACGTGTCCTAATGTGGTGCGTTACCTCATTAGTAAAAGTCAGGGGTTGTTTTTCACAATAAAAAATGTCTTTATATTCTGTACACAATTGTTCTATGGCACTCTTTTCCTCGGAATTCATGTGGTTTAATGTTAGTTTATTTAAATTTTCAGTTAATACTTGTACAATCTCTAAATCCTCATTATAGTTTAAGTTGTTAATGACACATTTTTCTGGATTGTATTTTATTACGGTAAGGGGTTTATCTAAAGTTAGAGTAATTTCTTTTTCTAGTGTATTTTGGATTATAGTGGTGGCATAACCATATTTACAATTAACTAAGGCAGAAGGCATTCTAACTCCATCACAAAACTTTTTATAATTTAAAATAGCGTTACCATTAAGCAAATTTGTTGGTAACTTAACTCGTTCACATCTCGGGGCTAACTTTATGGTGTTATTGGGATTATATATAATAGGAATGGCTGTTGTGTTTGTATATAAAATTTCATTTTTCATATCTATTGTAGCATCTAACTGTTTCAATAGATCACTGCCAATCAGTCCGTCGTATCTTCCGTCAACGTCGTATATGTAGAGTTTATGTGTTTCAGGGGATTGGAAGTCGGGAATAAAGGTATAAATATTACTTCATCATGTAGACTAGAAGCATGGGTACTTATAACGTCAAATGGTTCTTGATATTTAAAATCGTTAAAATATTCACTAGCTTTCGTAGGGCTAATAAATGATCTAGAACTGCCTGTGTCTATCATGAATTTAGCTTGGATCTCGGGAATATTAATATAAGGTAAGGTTACACCCTTAGTGTTACAATTTAAATGTATTATCTCGGGTTCTGTTGGGGAATATCCATGGGAAAATTTTCAAATTGTTCGTCCTGTTGGTAAGTTAGGTCGGGAAATTATTCTTCGTAAGTCTGGTCATTATTTTCGTAGTCATTATAAATTTATTTTCTAATACAGGGTCAGAATTTTCTTGGTAAACAGTATGCTCATTTAAATGGAAGCCTTGTGGTTTAACACGTTGAGCAGTTCTCATGTTCACATCTGTACTTTGTTTAGGTTGGGTTTGGTTTTGCAAGTTTGGTCGAAAAAACAAAGGGTTGTTGGCCTTGGTTTTGATTAAAGTGAGGTTTATAACCATATTGATTCTGGTTAAATTGTGGTCTATAACCAAATTGGTTTTGTTGTATCTGTGGTTTATAACCAAATTAATTATTATTGAATGGATTTCTATTTAACTGATTTTGTAAAGGTAATTTAACTTGTCTGCTTGGTGGAATACCAAATTTAAATTTTTGTGGTTCTGGTGTGTTTTAAGATGTTTGGGACTTATATTGGAAAGGTTGAGGATTATTTGTCTTTATGGGATTAAAGGATTGTGTTTGTCTGATGTAAGGATTAAAAGGTGTTATAATATGTTATAAATTATGTTAGAGTGTTTTATAATTTTACTTCTATTACTATATGAACTGGTGCATGAAATTAACTTCTTCTAATACAATACTAACTGCTTTTTCTAATGTGTGACAGGATTTTAATCTTACTATTCTCAATAAATCTTCTGGCAAATTATATAAAAATACATTCATCGCTAAGTTATCGTAAATAGTTATTTTACTTTCTCTTAAATTTATATCATTTATTAAATTAACTACACTAAATATTACAGAAATCTAGGTAAGATTCTTTTGATTTTTAATGTCTCTAGTTCAATTGTTATGCATTCCTCTAAACGCGGATCACCGAAATGTTGCTCTAATGCTGCTTTAAGGCTGGGCCACGTATTCAAGTCTTGCCGCTCACTAATAAGACTTGCTGCTCGTCCTATTAAAGATTGTGCAATTCCTGGGCACACTCTCCGAAATGTATCCGATTAAGAGGCGACCTTGTGACGATGTTGAAGGCTTTGCAGCATGATTTGGACCAAATTATCGTCTCCGAGTCTCCTGGCACGTTTCTCAATCGACTCCAGAGCCTCGAGTTGGTAATTGGCAGATCCGTCCCAAAGATGAGAGCAGTACTCCGAACATGACCTGATTTGCGCTTTATATAAGCTGTACAGTTGTTCTGGAGTAAAATAATGCCTCACCTTCGATAGGATACCAAGTTTCCGAGCGACTAGTTGAGCCCTTGAATATTGAATATAAGAGCCGAAATTTAGAGTCGACGTGAGACTTACGCCCAGAAGCTCCAGGTGATCTGTTATCGGTACGGACACATTTCGGAAAGTAGGAGACAGTTGGAATTGTCACCTCATTGCGGACAATAAACACGCCTGTGTTTTGGTTGCGTTAAACCTGACAAATTCAAGTTATTTCAACAATTTAATTATGCAATAAAAGCTACAATACCTGCCAGTGAACTTTCCTACATAAATCTCCATAATTAAACTATCATTTCTAAAGTTGTGAGTATAAATTTACTACACTGACACTACTTATATAAAGTCACTATGGAATCCATTAAGCACTCAATTCAAGCACTATCTCAGCACTTCACAATCACAATGGCTGAATTCCAACAAAACCTAAGTTCTTCTATACCAGCAACTAGTCCAACCTCTCACTTGGCTGCCCAATTCAGTGCATTTAGATCTTTTGTGATGACTGCGCTTGAAAATCTTCAGCTACAAGTTCAATTATTATCCAATCAGTATGATCAAGTTGAGATGAGAAGTAGAAGGAAAATCTTGTTGGTCCATGGAGTTATTGAGGACAAAAAGGAGGATGCAACTTCGGCTGTGGTTAAGGTACTATCAGAACACCTTAAAATACCAGATCTTTCAGTGGAAGATGCAAGTCGTTGTCATCGTTTCGGAACCCCATCGTCTGACAAGCCAAGACCCATTCTTATCAAGTTTAGAGACTCATCACTTAGGAATCAAATATGGTATTCAAAGACCAGCCTTAAAAACACTGGCATCACATTATCTGAATTCCTGACCAAACCTAGACATGAGGCCTTCATGGCAGCAAGACAGCGGTTTGGTGTATCTAAGTGTTGGACTAGGGATGGCCATATTTTTGTTATTGGGGCAGATGGCAAACGTCATAAAATCACTACATGTAGTGATCTTAATAAAATCTCCGAAGAAGTTAAGGAACATCAGTCTCCAGACTCAAGCCGGCTTTAACTTCACGATCCAAGAGGGTTATTAAAAAGTGAACATATAGTAATATATGCACTTTGTCAGTTCTCTTTAGTATGCACATATAACTATTTAAGTCTATATTTATACGATTTGTGTTTTTATATATTTTTTGAACATGTTTACAGTTTACCCACTTTTAACTATTATAATTAGCATCACAGAATGTAGATTAAATACTTTTATTATACTTCGATGTTTTGGCTGTCAAAGTAATTAAATGACAGCTGACAGTAAATGTTTAGGAACGAGGTCTAATTGTTGCCATAGTGTTGCTGATTTTAGAAAATTTTTATTGTTTTAATTAATTTTGTTTTTTTTTTGTTCTCTCTTTTACCTTAGTGAATAATTTTATTAGTTTGCATAATTTTTTTTTTCTTTTTAGCATTATATAGTTAATTCTTTCGTCTCTGCTTCCAGATCACTGGCGGGTTGGAAAATTACATTGATTTATTTTTATTCTATATATTTTTAGTATATTCTATATATTTATAAAAATTATCATTATGTCGTCCGAAAATAGTATTAACAGTGATTACTTTTTGTCTATGTCATCTACCGATGACTCGACCAGTGATGACAGTTACCACAGTACAATCTCCCCTCCTTTGAATGTCGCCATCGATTCTTACTTCTCAAACTGTATGAAAAATTTTAATATAATTCATATAAACGCCCAAAATGTTGGCATCGCCCCAATTGGAGACTGTCTTTAAAGTCATGTTTAAACGCTCAACTATTTTCTCTCTTCGAGTCTGTTTTTGTGCCTCACTAGCTCTGGCGTTGGACGTGTAGCTCTCGACAACAGTGCTGTCGTCTGCATACCCATAAATACCGGGTTTTAGCAGGTCATTGATGTGCAGCAGAAATAGTATCGAAGAGAGTACCGACCCCTGAGGAACACCGGCATTAATAGCCATTTGATCGGACGAGCAGCCATCAACTACCACTCGTAAAGACCTGTCCCTCAGAAAGTCCGATATCCAAGCACACAAGCCAGCAGGCAGGCCGTATGAGGGGAGCTTACTTATAAGGCCGTCGTGCCAGACCCTGTCGAAGGCCTTCGAGATGACCAGAGAAACGGCAAGCGCTTCCCCGTGTTTCTCTATTGCCTCACTCCAGTTATGTGTGACATACGCTAGAAGATTTTCAGTAGACCGGTTTCGGCGAAATCCGTATTGACTGTCACTGAGGAGGTCGTTGTTTTCCAGGTACGTCAACAGCTTCTCGTTTAGGATACGTTCCATATTTTGCTTCTTGGCTATATGATTCTTATAAAATAAGACCACCGAAGCACAGTCACAGGATTGTTTTCATGTTCGTAACTACCGTAATATAAATTTGGAAGATATGGAGAGTGATCTTTGTAATGTGAACTGTGACCCCCTATTATTTCAGCTACGAAAGTCGAAACTAAAATATTAGAATTTAACAAAATTATACTGGGACTGTATGATAAACATGCTCCCTTACAAACAATCCGTGTAAAGCACTACCCTGCACCGCGGCTTACACCCGTACTTAAGCAGCTTGTGAATAAAAGAAATAAAGCAAATCATATAAAATGACGACACGAACTAACGGCTGACAACTGTACTGCGTATACACAGCTAAAAATTAAATGTAATAAAACTTTGTCGAGGTACATTCCCGAATTGATGAGTCGCCCGTCACCCGGGACACTTTGGAGCTTCCTAAAAACTATTGGTATTGGTAAGTGTAAGTTCAGCCATATTCCAATACAACTTAATGAGCTAAATAAGCGTTTTAGTAAGTGTTCAGTAATTCTTAAAAGAAATATGATACGTTGATGAAGCTTCAACAATCCCGACTACATGATTTACCATCTTTTAATTTGGAAGATATAACTGCTTCGGAAGTTGTTAGTATCGTCAAGTCTTTGAACTCTAAAGCAATCGATGTTGACGGTATAGGGCTAGTAATGGTATTACCATTTATTAACATACTTCCTGCTTTCATTGTTTATATGTTAAATTGTTCACTTAGAACTGGTGTTTTTCCTATAGAGTGGAAGCTTGCAAATGTCATTCCTTTCCCCAAAATATCTAATCCAGTTGCAGTTTCTGAATTTCGCCCTATGGCCACCCTTTTTTGTCTATCGAAGATTTTAGAACACGCGGTACATATGAGGTTGTCTAAATATCTTGACAGGTTTAATTTATTGAGTGAATTTCAGTCAGGATTTCGTTTTAGACACAGCACAACGATAGCACTTAGTTAAAATATTGATAATACGCTAACAGGTAGTAATTATAATATTTTTATATATACGACTTGTTTTGACGAAGAAAAATATTGTGGGCTAATATTAGACTCAAAATTTACATGGTAACCTTACACAGATCATATCCATTCTAAATTTACTAAACTCACCGGAACTGCATGGATCCATACGATGTGTACCACTCAAGTTACGTAGCATTATTTAAGCCACAATTAGAGTATCTTATAGAAACTTGGGGTAAAACAAAGTTAAAACAAATATAAGCGTCAGATAAAAAATTTGTTAAAAATTATTCCATTTAGACACAACTAAAAAAGTTTAATACGAAATCACTTTAATCTTATCACTTTCCTCTAGTGAGGAAAATACTCATAGAGACTTTACACACAAACATACATTTCAAACGGAAATCACACAAGTATACAACATGTTGTAAATTTAAAATAAGTCTACTCAATACAAGAACAAAGACATACGATATTAAAACCACATAGTTTTAGGGAGCACTACTATACAATAGTTAATCTAAAGATATGGTAACGACAGTCCATCTCTTATTAGTGACACCACGACTTTGATATTAAGAAAAATTATATTTTTCTTATACTTAATCTCATATATATAACAATGTTCACGTAGTATAAGTGAAAGAAAGATGAAAAAAAGAAGTTTACCTCTTGCTTTAGAAATAACTTATTAGATAAACAACACATGGTTTTAGGGTATTTACAATAGAGATATCATTGTACTATTTACTCTTTGATAACAAACGATGATAACAATAAAATTGTCTTACTTTATTCATGGATCTTAAAAGAGCATTTGATTATATGGACCACAATATTGAACTCAATAAATTATGCAAGTATGGAATAAATGACGTGGAATTGTACAGATCTTCCAAAAAAGTCCTATTTATTAAAATAAATTACAGTAAAATCAATTATCGACAAACACCATGAAGTCACTTATAAAAATTTATTTGGGGTACCCCAAGGAAGCATACTGTGACTATTGCTATGCTAATGACTTAACAAGCTCTTTGCTGCCCCTGGTATCAATATTTCCGATAACTACGCTATAACATTTCTAAATAAACGAGGATGAGAAAACAAGATTGGATGAAAATAAATAGTTAAATTTTAAATTGTACAACAAACAATAAATACATACGACCTACTTATATCCTAAAATAAAATATACAAAAAATAATTCATTATATATACTACTATATCTACTTAATATATCATTTGTTATCATTTACATACACTTTTATTAATGTTTAACCACTTAGAATATTAGAAATTCATATTTAACTATTTTAACTGTTGTAATTAACGCAGCGCATGACTACTTATAAGTATTATGTACAAACCTCTGTGGTTTTTATATTTTATAAATAAATGATTGTGTCCAACATTAAATACTTTTAAATAAACTAGTTTATTATAGTGTAGGTAGTATATTAATTAATTTAATTACATCATATATAAGTCAAAGGGTCCAGAGAATTGCTATTAGTGGATTAAAATCTTCAGGACTAAAATTCACCGATGGGTGTTTCGCGGGGTTTATATTAAGTCCAAATTTATTTTTGATTTATAAAACTCTGTAAATCAATATTAGAAGGACAGTATTAAACATAATGTCAACACTATTCTTTTCTAAACACTATTCTATTACTATAGCCTCATTTGCACCTCAAATGTCAGTGACTGAGACGTATTTTCCTGGGGGCTTGGAGTTTGCCTATATTATATGATTCCCATAATATTTTTTTTAAATAATGAATAATATAATACATATATGTCGGAGAATAGTAAAAGAATATCGCATAATCGAATCATCATCGCCATCTGTGGAGTTGGAGTAGGGTAGTAACTTCTGTCGTTTTGACAGTCTCGACCCTTTTATGCCTTCGATAGTCTGACTGTAGTTTTACTCTTGCGTGATTTCTCAAGGATAGACGTTGTCTCTGGACAGTACTAGTGAAGTGTTAAGTGCAATGTTGTGTTAGTGCTGGGAGTGCTATCCGATTAAGGTCACGTGGGTACCTTAAAATGTAGTTTCTACGTCTTGTGTTAGGTTAGGTTTATATGAGTTTAACCTTTGGTTTAAACAGAGAGCTCAGGCTCTATTTATTCAATCGCGAATAAAGGATATCCTTAAGCCTACACTTTAATCACAGTTCAGTAGAAATATCTACGTTGCGTTTACCCAATAGTCCATTCAATATCATCACCTCTTGTAGTATTTTCAATATACCGCCTCTTCCTCTTCCTTCTCATCATTAAAAGCCCCGTCATATAATTTATTAATAACATAAAAATAAAAGTAAGAATTTTGCCTTTGTTGAAGTCTGTCTTTAAGAAAGTCATTTGGATCCCATCAAAGAACTGCTTTTCTTTTAATTTAGAAATTCTTCGATTTTGCTCTGATCAAAGAGCTAATTCACTTTTTTCTTCTTGAACTTCTTTACTTGAAAGTCTTCAATTAGACTCACATAAAAAAAACGTTTTTCTTTTCTTAAAAAAATCTTCAAATTTAGGATCTTTTCCTAAAAGAAGAAAAAATGTTTTTTAATATATTATTTTATTATAGAATGTAATATTTCCTAATTTTAAAAATTAAAGAAAGGTAAAAAAATATAAGAAAGAGAAGAGAAACACAATTTGGAGCAAATCAAAGATTTTTAAACATTGAAAAAAGAAAAGAGTCACGAAAAGATCCTCCCTAACCTCAATAGAGAAAAAAAGTACAAAATTGAATAAGGGTTTAAAAAATCAAAATAACTTACCTATATCGAGTAAGATTATTTTTACCTCCTTTATCAAATTTTCGTCAGAGCTGAAAAAATGTACAATTTTAAACAGGTGCCAATTGCTGAAATAAATCGAGATTTAAAGACAGCAAAATGTTTTTAAGGTACCACATTACTTAATACTTTTTTGCAACTAAGTCATTAAAGGCATTCTACACATATAGTTTTGCGACTAATTGATACTAATTTCAATTTGAAATTTCTGAGAAAAAGGCTTTTGTATAAGGAACGCAATATGCAAAGCGGCGTGTGGGGGCTTGTTGCCCAGGAGCCGGTTTACTGTTACCTGCTTTTATGTAAAAATCTAAACGCAATATGCACCCCGTTTATTTCCTTAGATAATACACACTATTTGAAATCACACACAGCCTCAAATTAATTGGGAGTGAGGTTATATTTCATCAAGACAAGAAGGTACACTTAAATTAAATGAATAGTAAATCACCTGGCATTAAAAAACTATCAAGCACTAAATAAAAAGACAGACAAAAAGTGAATGAAGAGGAATACTTACAAATTCATTATTGTGTCACTTTTTCGTTTTCTTCTACTATCCACATTTAAAACATGATTATTAACAACACTCGAGTTTATGTTATGGACAACCTTATTTTTGTTTATTTTTATATTTGTATCTATATTCCCTACCTTACTATTTTCTTTATTCGTTTTTGTTTTATTTATTTTTATTTCTTGTCGATGTTTCTTTGTAGTTTCTTCAGTTTTTTTAGTTTTTGTCGCAGTCATTTTTATTTGATTTTCTGCCGAATTTACGTTCTTATCATCAACGATAATTTCATCACATATATTTTCTACTTTGATGCTAACTTCAAACTTTCCATGTTTTGCACTTGTATTTATTGTATTTGAATTTATTATTCTTGTATTTATTGTACTTGGATTTATTACATTTGTATTTAATGCTTTTGTTGATGTTTCTTCAGTATCATATAATAACACAAAATCAGTATCTAATCCTTCATCATCTGAAAATGCTTCTTCAACTTGTGGGTCGACATTAATTGGGTATATTAGTTCGTTACTAACAATTACAACTTTGTTAGCAGAGCTTACTTCTTCGATATTTTCGATACTATTATGTGCTTCTTGAGCTATTTCTGAATCTCTTGTGATCATTTCCTTATTAGCCAAAGATTCCTCAAAATTCAAAGATACGACTGCAATACGATCATTATCGTTTATATTAAAATTACCTTTATTGCAATTAATCGATGCGGAAGCAATTACTTCTTCATCATCTGTATCTAAGTCTATAATTTCTGAAGCATTATTATCATAGTTAGTATTATTATCAACTAATTCCTCCTCATATTCGATGATATGTGTGTAGTAGGTGTTAGGTTTAAATGTATGAGTAACCAAACTAGATTTTTTAGTAAGTTGATCCTCATGTATTTGTTTGATATCAGTTTCGGTTATCTGTGAATGGAGATTTAATATTTTAAAATCATACATATATTTAACTTCTACTTTAAATATAAAATATTTTATTTCGATTAGACTTTTTACATTACACTACCATCAGCTCGGGAAACTATTGGAGCTGGCAACAAAATCAAGAGTCTATTTTGAAAAACATTTTACATAGGCAGTTTTACAAATTATTTATCATAAGACTCAATGTCACTAGATTTCATACTTTTTCATCGCTTAAGTATCTTCGAGTCAATCTGTATGTACTTACAAAGCTGTCCCCGTTAATTTTATTTAATAAAATCTTTCGACTTGCCAAAGCTTTTATTCTAAATTTATTTGCAGTTAATAATCTGGAAACACATTCCCAGCACAGTTTTTGTGGTAATTTATCATTACTCAATATCTGAAATTAGAAATATTAAAAAAAATAGTTTACCTCTTACAAAATCAGGCAAAAGCAGGAAACAAAAATGACAAAGTATAAAAAAACTCACTTCAACTCCAGTCACTTTTTCATATTTGACATTTAAGTTGTGCTTCATCATATCATACATTTTAATATTCATGGCCAGACAAATTCTACAAACCTGTAAAAAGTATGGAAAAAACATGTTATTTTGATTACATTTTATATTTCCATCTTATTTTACATTTACACACTATTTCTGCACTTATGATTACATAAGATAACAGTAACTTAAAAACTTATTTTAATGAAGTTTTCTACACCGCTTTACTTATTCCGATATGTCAATGGAACCAATGTCAAGTTACATCATGTTTACGAACAACCAGGAATTAGAACACCAAAACCTAAAAACGAAATTACATTAAAAATTTTGAAGGAGGGACGTCCAGGAATATTATGATAGGCTAGCTGTTATAATATCACATATACTTTGAACACAAAGAGAATATGAAAAAAATACAAAATACTTAAAATAGTACTATAAAATTAATAAAAAAAGTATGTAAGTTGTAGTATACAAAAGAAGAGTAGTAGTATACATAAGAATAAAAGATGAACTAAAAGGCGCAATTTAGGAAAAGTAGGAAAACAATAAGAAAGAAATTATTTAGAGAAAGTTGATAATATATAGAAGCAGAGAAAGGAAACAGGACTGACCACACATAAGAAGTAGATAAAGTCTAAGAGAGGACTAGAAGGAAACTAAGACACGATAGACAAAGTATCAGAATGTTAGGTACTAAAGTATATCAAGATATTAATATGCATATAATAAAAGTCCTGACAGTTCAGCCCGAACACTCGAGCAGTGCGGACGCGGGACGTGTTTAACGGCTAGAAAACTGGTTCTAAGTATTCGCGTCTTATTGATGGCTTTTGTTTACGAGTTGCGTTCAGTATAATGAGCTTTATTGGCAATGGATAAAGATCCCATACCGCTTGTCGAGGATTTATCTATTTTACGTGAAAATGAAGTGAACATTAGTGTAGTGGAGAGAAATAATAGTATTGAGGACTGTCCATATGTAACAGAGGAGACTATGAGAAATAAAGAGATTAATGAGTGTAGAAAAAGGTGTCGGGAAGAAAACAATCACGATAATGATGAATAGCAGACTGTTTTGAGCTTATCGAAAGAAGATATAAATCTTTAGAAAGTCTGAGGGACGATACGATTCAAATTTATATTTCAAGTAGACAAATCTTGCTTAAGCCATTTGCATTAGCGAAATTATTACGTTAAGTAAAGTAAGTATTGCTGAGAAATTTTTGGCTTGCAAAACATTCATTGAATTAGGATGGCATCTTCAGAAAACTTGGCAAATAGGTTCATCATGTGGCATAATTAAAAATATTGATTTAGATTTACCTAATGAGGAATTGCTTAAAAATCTATGCTGTGACGTTGAAATAGTTTCAGTAAAACGATTAAATCGACGTGGTGAAAATGGTTGCACTGCCAGCGAATCGGTAAAAATAAGTTTTATAGGTCCGTCTCCTCCCGCTTATGTTTACATGCTGGGCCTGAGAGTTAAAGTGGAACCGTACGTCTTTCCTGTTACCCAATGCTCTAAGTGTTGGAGATATGATCACACAGGAAAATTCTGCCCTTCTATATATAAGTTTGTTTGCCCAAAGTGCACCGAAAATTACGCTAATTGAAAAAACTAATTTTATCTGTGCTAATTGTAAAGGTAAACATATGGCCTTAGATAAAGTATGTCCAGTGTATAAAAAGGAGAAACGAATTAGAGAAATAATGTCAGAATTTCACTGTTCATATAAGAAAGCATCAAAAATGTATGTACCGCCGTCTCCTACACCAAATACTGACATCTATTCAAATGAAGGACCAAAATGCTTTTGTCTACACACCGTCTGAGTCCTCAATATTACCTTCAACTAGTACAAATATGAATTCTGCAAACATGATCGGCAGAAATACTTCAAATAACAATATTGAAGATCAGCAAAGTAATGAAACAACTCAGAAGAAAAATAAGAAAAGGAAGAAACGTATGTGGCTTTCCGATAACATATGTGCAGATGTTGAAGTTTCTCCAGATACAGATGATAATTCAAAAGAAATTAATAGTAATTGTTCGATGGAGGGTCAGAATGATAAAAATACAGGTGGTGGTTGTGATAGTATTAAAATTTTGTTAAACAGATTAAAAACTATTGTATTTAAAAAAGATACGGAAATTAGTATTAAAATTAAGGATATAATTAAAGTAGTAATAGAGTGGCTTCCTTTTACTGTTATTTTTGTTCTGAGTTCCAATTGTTAAAATTCTTTTAAAATAATTAGGTTTTGATGGATAATGAACATAAAAAGTTTCTTATTAGACTTAACATTTTACAGTGGAATTGCAGAAGCCTACAGGAAAAAATTCATATAGCAGTACTATGTGAAACGTGGCTTGAACGAGATACCACAATTAAAATTAAGGACTATAATATTTTCCAAAATGACAGACCAAATACTTACGGTGGAGGCACGATAATTACACATAAATCAATTCATACCAATAAAGTGGAAATGTAAGTTTATAATAGAAGTATTGAAGTTATCTGTGTTAAATTATTTAATTGTCAACAAGTGGATCATATATACTCAGTGTATTGCCCTAGTGATATTCGAACTTCGCAGAATAATTGGGAGAGTCTGTTTTCTCTTGCTGACAGAAAATCTTTGATGATGGGCGATTTTAATGGCCACCATGTAAGTTGGTCTTGCAAAACAGACACTAGAGGTAGACAAATACATGATGCCTTACTTGACAGTAATTGTCTCTTAGACAATGATGGTAATGTAACTCGTCTCCAATTAGTTTAGAACATTTTGCGTGAGTCATCTCCAGATTTGTCGATTATTTCATCAGATTCTTCGTTAAGTTTTGACTGGAGTGTGACCAATGAAATCCTTGGTAGTGACCATCTTATCATTAAACTATCAACTTCTTTTAGAAATGATTCCTTCTTTTTAAAAAAGAGAAACTTTAAAATGGCCGACTGGGATAATTATATAAAATTAGTAGTCTTAATTTGAAAATTTTCAATTTACTAATGATATGCAAGTAGATTACGATAGGCTTATAAAAAATATAAATGAAGCAGTAAACAAATTTATTCCATTTATAAAAATCCCTTGTACCCCAAGCAATAAATTTAAACCAAAGTCCTATTGGACACCTGAGTTATCTAGATCTGTCGCTATTCGTCGTATTGCTCTTAGTAATTTTCGACGCAATCCTACACCTTGCAATTTGGAAATTTTAAAAGATAAAATAAGTTGTTTTCAAAGACTTTTTAGGTCGACTCAAAATGTATCATGGCGTACATTTTGCTCGTCGCTCAGTGAATTAACTTGTAATTTTCAAATGTGCCAGAAGATAAAGTGGTTAAAAGGTTACAAGTCTCAAAGAACGCACATTGATTCCAACAATGCTAATGTATTGTTAAATAATTTATTTACTGACTTTGCATGTCGACCGAGTTTCACTTCGTGCAATGAACATTTGGAAGCTTTGATTTCATTGCATGAATTGGAGTCTTGCTTTAAAGCTAGGGATTCTGCTCCCGGATACGACAACATTTCTTTCTAAATGATTAAGAACTTACCTATTTCGTTAAAATGATCTTGCTTGATCTTTTTAACAAAATTTTTTTAGCTAGTTATGTACCTTCTCAATGGCGTGATATTTCTATTATTCCTATTCCTAAACCTGGCCGTAGCCTTTCTAATTTAGATTTATTGCGTCCTAATTTTCGATTCGATAATAAATAAAAGATTAGAATGGTTCGTAGAAAGAAACGATTACTTTTCTCCAGATACAGTAGGATTTAGGAAACTTTATTCTTCATTAGATAGCCTTAGTACTCTTATAAGTAGAATTCAATTAGGCTTTTGTAAAGATTTAACTACATTAGGATGCTTTGTTGATATTAAAAATGCATACAATAATATTGACATTTTTTCATTAGTGAACATTCTTGACGAAATAGGTGTAGGCTCTTTATTTTGCAAATATATTTTTTCTTATCGGATAGAAATCTTAAAATTAAAGTTGAAAATTTAATAGTTTCATGCAGAACCAGAAAGGCATTGCTCAGGGAGATCCGTTATCCCCTTTGCTTTTTAATATTGCTAAAATTAGTCTGTGTAAAAGGTTAAAGAATGTGTTTTATGCACAATATGCAGACGATTTTGTATTGTACGTGTCCAACAAAAGTGTTAGCGATGCTGAAAGAATTCTTCAATCGGCAATTAATGTCTTTCATGATTCAGCCCTTAATTTGGGTTAAGAAATTTCAACTAGCAAAAGTAAGGTGTGTTTTCAAAAAAGGGTTGAACAAGCAAAGTTTAAATGTTTATGTAAACGGAAGGGCCTTGGATGTAGCAGAGCAGGTTAAATAACTATGTGTGTGTTGGATAGATCACTTAGATGGGCCAAACATATAAATGTTATATAAAAAGTTTTAGGTGGCTCAGATTGGGGTGTACATGCTAAGCACCTTAAGAGACTTTATTAAGCTATTGTAAGGAGTCGGTTGGATTATGCTAGTTTTATTTATGATGATAGTAGTCAAGCACATTTAAGTAAATTTGATAAAGTCCAAAACAGAGCATTGCGTATAATCGGAGGTTATATTAAAATTACACCTATACACGTCATGGAAGTTGATTTATATGTTCACTCTAGCTTTAGAAGATTATATCTGGCGGGAAAATTTTGGTTAAAAACTAAATATTTACAAAATAATACAAATTCTTGACAAATTAAATTGTAGCAATACATTAGATTCATGGAAAAGAAAGCGCATATCTTTATTAATTATAACTCATAAAAACTTTAAAGAAGTAAATATTAACCAAAGTGATTATTTCGACTTTTTTTCATTTGATACATGGATCAATAATTTGAACATATCGGAGAATATTAGGTTTAAAATTAGTCATTGTGCCAATCTTAAAAGATCTTACAATATTAATGTTTTAAAAAACTACTGCGATAACTTTATTAATGAACATTATCATGGTTTTTATAAAGTTTTACAGTTGGGGCTAAAAATAATAATGGTGAAATTTGTCAGGCGCAGCGTTTTACGATGCTGAGTCATCAGTTTGTTTCAAATTTAAAATTGACAGTAATATTTCCATCATACATACAGAGTTGCTAGCAATATCGGAGGCTATTTCCCCCATTTCCACTGTAAACCATAATAAGTTTGTTATTTTTACAGATTCTAAAAGTTCTCTTCAACATATAGCTCGAAGCACTTCTATTCCTAAAAGAACTCCCGTAGCATATACTATAATAAGGTCTATTCTTGAATGTAAAAGTCAATCTAAATGAGTTATATTACAGTGAATTCCTTCTCATTATAAAATTGATGGTAAGGATATAGCTGACAGAGGAGCGGAAGAGGGTATGACTGATGGTATATTACTGTCAATTCCTCCCTATATATCCGATTGTTTACACTTAGTAAAAAACTATTGTTATGTTATGTGGAAAGAGTAGGTTGATAAAAGATCAAAAGAAAAGGGTATCTGGTTTAAGTCTATTCAAGCGGAACCTTTTAGAAAGCCATGGATTGATTAAATTAATATAAGTAAGAGAGAATTAATTATATGTTGAAGGCTGCGTTCTGGTCACATCTCTTCTAACAAGTTCTTCCATCTTGTAGGGAAAATTATCTCTCCCCTTTGTCCGGGATGCAACGTCAAAGTCAAAGTCAACATTTTTTATTCAATGTTGGAATTTACATTCTCTTATTGAACGTCGGAATCTACCACCCTTTCGGAAACGACCTAACCCAGACCTGAGAAGAATGGGCGCAAGAAACTCAGCGGGACTGTTTCTTTTGGATATTTTTTATCTTTGATTTTTTAAACGCCAATTTTTATAACAAGTATATTTATACATTGAGAAAGCCTGGAGCGAACGCATCATTCCCAAGGCGTGACATCTTCCAAAAAATCTTTAATGTTATAATAGCCTTTGTCACACAAACGTTTTTTAACTAACTTTTTAAATTTTCCTATAGAACAATTTTGAACGTTTTCTGGGATCCTGTTGTAAAAGCATACACATCGCCCAACAAAAGAATTACTAATTCTACTCAATCGAGTAGTAGGAGTAACAAGTTTGTGTTTGTTCCTAGTATTAATGTCATGCAAGTCACTATTTCTAATAAAATCATTAATGTTTTTACGTACATACATAACATTTTCAAAAATATATTGTGAAGCAACAGTCAATATATTAATTTCTTTGAATTTATCTCTTAAAGATATTTTAGGGCCGAGACCATAGATTGCGCGAATAGCCCTCTTCTGCAGTATGAAAATCGTGTTTATGTCGGCTGCGTTACCCCAAAGTAGAATGCCGTAAGACATTATACTATGGAAGTAGCTAAAGTAAACTAAACGAGCCGTGTCTATATCAGTTAATTGGCGTATTTTCTTAACCGCGTATGCTGCAGAGCTGAGTCTATTGGCCAATCTCTCAATATGGGGGCCCCATTGCAATTTAGAATCGACAGTGATGCCCAAAAATACGGTAGATTCCACTGGTTCCAACTCCTCTCCATTTATAAATACACCAGTCTCTATTTTCTTAACATTGGGTGTCGTAAATTTTATATATTTAGTTTTCTTACTATTTAACATTAGATTATTAGCACTGAACCAATGTACAATATCAGAGAGAGCATTGCTTATATCGTCATATTCAGTTTGATGGCGTTTCACTTTAAATATTAGTGAAGTGTCATCAGCAAACAATACTATCTTGTTCTTTTTTTCTACGAGGTTTGGCAGGTCGTTTATATAAATGAGGAAGAGAAATGGTCCAAGAATAGAACCCTGGGGGACCCCCATATCCAGACGAGCCCCAGGAGATCTCTTGCCATTCACGTCAACCCTTTGAACCCTATTGTTTAGATAGGAGTTCATAAGGTCGAGCGCAGTTCCTTTGATGCCATAGTGGCGCAGCTTTCTGACCAGAGTCGCATGTTGTACACAATCGAAGGCCTTAGATAAGTCACAGAATATTCCAAGTGCATTCTGTGATTCCTCCCAGGCCTCGAAGATATTCTTAATTAATTCGACACCGGCATCCGTTGTTGAACAACCCTTAGTAAAACCAAATTGTTTCACATGGAGAAGTCTCTGTGAATTAAAATGAATTAACATTTGGTTTAAAATTAGTTTTTCAAAAATTTTACTAAGCGTTGGCAATACTGAGATGGGTCGAAAATTGTTTGGATCAGTTATACATCCAGATTTAAATATAGGCGTTACTTTACTATGCTTCATCAGGTCAGGAAACGATCGATGATGTTTTCCATGTTTTGATGGAGTGTGGCCAGAATCAGCCGCGTATGAGGCTTAATTTATTTAATATTAATAATAGGTATGATGTAGGAGAATGTAATTCCTTACTTAGTTACCCTAATTCTAAGTCAAGTCCTGACACAGACAACATCAGCAGCAAAATCTTAAAATGGAGAGAACTTTTAGTATTACTCTTCTTTAAAGATCTATTAATATGGTACTCAATCTCGAAAAAGTATCAAACCAGTTGTGCAAATCAGAAATAACATTATCCAAATATTCTCATCAATGCTATTAGGTAGAATAATAACAAAAATAGAAGAGAGACATAGAATAGGCAGGATTCCACTTAAACTTCTTCATAGTAGTAAAAATTAAAAATTTAACCAGCTTCTTTATATACCCTTCATTGACTACTGCAAAGCCTTTGACACTATTACTCATTGCTCCATCTGGAAAGCACTACAAGTTTGTAATGTATAAAACCAAATATATCAACATTATCAAAAAAATGTATTCTAACAGCACAAGCAAAGTAAGATTGGAGAAGACAAGAGAAGATATAACGATTAAAAGGGGATTAAGACAAGGGGATCCTCCTTTCCCAAGTTATTCATAGAAGGTACAAAGACTGGACTGAGAAAATAAGGGTGTTCAGATACAAGGAAACCATCTCAGTCACCTAAGATTCGCTGACAAAATAACTATCCTTGCTTCCTTTAGACTTAGAACAAGTGATGCTGGACCTAAAAAAAAACAAAAAAGTGGGCATATACATGAATGCTGAAAAATGAAAGTAGTGACAAACAGTCTACCGAAAAACCTATACAAGAAGAAGGAACTTTAATTATGTTAAAGAGTATACATACCTCTTAGCACAAATCAAAGTAATGAAGAAGTAGAAAGAAGAAACAGGATTTTATGAAAAAGATTTTGGACACAAAATAAAATAGCGAAAGAAGATTATAACAAGTGAACATTAATGGAAACATGCTTCTTGCCATGCTTCATTTATGTATGTCGAACTGGGTCTACAAAAAAAAAGTAAGGAAAAGAATACAATATGCCATGGAGACAAGTATCCTATAATTGAAAAAGAAACAACACCATGATTATACATTTAAGACAGAGGACAGATAAAAGATGGAATGTACATGCCACAATATGGACTATGCCGAATTGAAAGAAAAACTAATTCTTATTTAAAATTTAATTATTATAAAAGAAAGAGATGATGATGATTGAGAGGAAAAGTGTTCAACTGCAGAACATGAAACTCTGCCTGTTGTAAGCACTTTAATTTTTAATCATTGACTGTTAGGGTTATAATAATAACATTTCCTACAAAAAATGCACAGAAATTGGAACAAAAGATTATAGTGAGCCAACTAGGAATGGAACAAAGTGTACTAGACTACAGAAGGAAGGGTAAGAAATGTGCCGAAGTTCTGAGAAAATCCCCCAAATGGGGATGGACAAAGAAAACGTAAGAGAGAAAAGAAAACCATTCAAGAGGTAGTCTGATGAAATTAAAAAAAAAACCGCTGGTCTACTCAAGACTAGCTAGAGAGAGAAAAGTAGTTATAGTTGGAGGAGACCTTTATGTCTAAGAAGACGCTGAGAGGGGATAAATATTTAAGATTAGTGTAATTATACAAATGTATCCTGTTATCAGTAAATAAAGGTTTTTTGATTTGATTTCATTGATGTATTACTACCCCCTGAAATTTGCTTTTTATGAAAATAAAAAAAAAGAATGTTAGGGTATTATGAAAACTACAACAAAACGTGACCTAACGATAATTTAAATACCTGTCAATAATACTAATAAAATCTATCTATATTCTAGAGTAAGTAAATAAGTAGAGGATCATGCAGTTACTTATTAATTGACACTCAGTTGTTTGTTCGGATTAGGATAGAACGAGGAAATATTTTACATATACACTGACTTGAGTGAATCATATTATAGAGAATAAATATAAATATACAAAAATCAGCACATCATTACTGTACAGTATCTGAAGTCTAAGACTTTATATCCACTAGGTATGAGCAGGGATACAAAGCAAGGAATGTGTTTGTTAAGAACTAATAGAATCGCTTCATTTGACTAGATAAATGAAGCGATTCTATTAGTTCTTCACACACATCCTCGCTCATCCCTGGTAGAAAGAAAGCCTTAGTAATCTCCAGTAAATTGACACACAGTTGTTTGTCCAATGGTCGATCAACTTGTTCGTCTTTTCCATTATATTATTTAGCCAACAATTAAAACATTTTAAATATATGTATACCACTTTCTATTGAGGATAAATATCTTTTAATGTAAATTAGGATACAGTCTCTGTGCTGCAAAGCAGTGTTTAGTTGGTTGACATACTATTGTTTATCCCATTCGGTTAATCCACTTACTGATTTTTGTATACATTATTTATGTCGTACCAAAAACTCTTTTTCTTTATTACTTACATTCAATGAAAAGTCAGTATGATTTTCATTTTCCTCAGTAAACCTGCAAGTATAACATTAATTAAGACTTCAGCAAACTTGGAAGGTCAGTTAAATCATTGGACACACTTCTGAGTTATGTGTGTTTTAAGCAATTAGATAATTAGACTTGCTTAACGGTGAAGGAAAACATCGTGAGGAAACCTGCACTGGACCAGCATGGTTGACTATGGCCTATCACTTTTCATACTCAGGAGACTCAGCTTCTACATTGGGTCATAAATGGGTTAAGATAATTATTTCTATAATAATTGTAATATATACCTTTTTTTATATGAAGGTGAAAACTGTCTTATAGGAGATCTACGAGTACTTTTTAAAAGGATCTTCCTTCGTAGTTCCTGGAATAAGAAAAATCACGCGGCGCGTTTATGACACACGTATTGCTTTGATAAATAAATTTATTCTATAATTTTTTTTATCGTCCTGTAACTTAAAAATTATAGCAAAAATTAATACAAAATTTATTAACTTACACTCATTTTGATAATTTCAATTCTTCTTCTTCTTCTTATTTTGTGGACTTGTACCGCTATTACAAGCAGTAATTTTGCCAATGTCAATGTTAGAGTGTGAGAGATGATAAGAATGAGCGGTAGTGACGCTGTACTCTCTTCTCTGCTTGGACTTTCTGAAGAGACTGTTCGGTACTGTGGCTATACCGCTTTTTAGTTCTGTCAGATAATTTCAATTAAAAAACAGCAAAAATAGACTTTCCAAAATCAAACACGACAGAACAGCTAGTGCTGCCAAGTGCCAGTAGAAGCACCTGTTTTGTGGTTAATGCCATTTTTGTTCCTTTTATGAGTTAATTTATTTTCAAAATTAATATTCTTAAACTATATACAATTGTTGAAAAAAAAATTATTTTTTTATCATAAGTATGTCGGGGTATATTTAGGGTAGGATAATAGTGAAGGTCGTGTTGGGCTATAGTTAGGGTAGAATAATAATAAAGAGGACTTGTTGGCACTTCCGTCGCGTCATTTTAATATTAGTCGATTTTAGATAGCGAGTAAACGATTATCGAATAATCGGAATACGAGCGACATCTACGGCACTTTATTCTACGATTTTTGATAGCTTTAAACTAGTAATCGATTATCGATTAATGGTAACGCCAGCGCCATATTTCCTATTTGTTGCTTTACTTTGGGTAATAATAAAGAAAATTAATCATCACTTCCGTCGCGTCATTTTAATATTCAACGATTTTTAACAGTCTCAAACGAGTAAAAGATTATCGATTAATCGGGATGCCAGCGCCCTATTTCCGTTTTGTTGATTTACTTCTCCCCACTAGTGGAGGGGCGTTGCTACCATTGTCTAGTCCCTTTATATTCCCCGACTGACGCAATTCACTTTAGTTTCTCGACAAGTCTCTTTGAGTGAACATCACCTGGAGTTGAAGTGTAATAAATAGTGTGTCGCATCACGCATATTGGACATATCGGACTAAGGATCATGTGAGTTCTTACGTCTTATTTATTACGAGTCCCTACATTGTATTTAGATGTGTTAACACAACCTTAGGTTAGGTTAGCCTTATGTTAAGCTAACCTCAGACAAACAGTGAGACCAGGCAGTGGAGGCGAGTGTCGTAATTACATAAAGGAGCTCCTTAAGCCTACACCTTGGTCACAAGTCCAGGGTACTGCCTGGGTTCCTGTTTAAAAATTACAGAATCGTGATATTCGATTTATTAAAATCGGCACTCTCTCTCTTCTTCGATTAATTCATTCATCCAAATCTGACAAATCATGATATTCGATCACTTCATTAATTTAAATCGTTGAAAATAAAACTCGCCACGGAAGTGATGATTAATTTTCTTTATTATTACCCAAAGTAAATCAACAAATAGGAAATATGGCGCTGGCGTTCCAATTAATCGATTACTAGTTTAAAGCTATTAAAAATCGTAGAATAAAGTGCCGTAGATGTCGCTCGTATTCCGATTATTCGATAATCGTTTACTCGCTATCTAAAATCGACTAATATTAAAATGACGCGACGGAAGTGCCAACAAGTCCTCTTTATTATTATTCTACCCTCTTCACTATTATCCTACCCTAACTATACCCCGATAAGTATAATATTTAATTAAAAAAAATTAGAATTTATTTTTAATAGACTAATCTAGAAAAAATTAAAAAAAATTATTGATGTTTTAAAATTGGAGTAAAAAGTCTTATATGTAAAAGCGATAATAAGAATAATAATTTCAGAAATAAACACGTAATGCTCTTAATTTTAAATCTTCTAGCATATAAACTTAATTATACATAGTCTGTCCTCCCCCACTGACGGCCATTAATAATCTGTATTAGGTATTTAACCTCAGAATAGGTATTGAGTTTGTTAAATATTCATCCTTCCAACTGGTAGAAAACATCCAATTTCCTAAACACAGACGAGATAGCTAATGCTGCCAGTAAAAACCGACTTAACTTTTTTTATACTACTGCTTCTTGGAAGTTATACAAACCAACAAAATTATTGACAAATATAAGATAATAATTAAAAATTCGAATTTATTTTGTTAAGTAAAAAATGTAGTTATATTTCAATAATATATATTATATTTATAAGATGACAGATTGTCTTCTTCCGCCCGGCCGACGGCCATTTATTATAACAATTTGATAATCTGTATTACTTACACTCTAAATGCTGTGTTTGTTGTGTCTCCCTGTTTATTATACTGTTATATTAATAATCCCACTTAAGTGCAATTGCTATAGTTTAGTTAAAAAATAAACAAAAAAAAAAAGTAGTTTCAGTAAAAGTTCAAAATGGCACTCAACACGTCATGTCCGCGAGGAGTGGGAAAAAAAGTTCTTTTGACAAAATGCTTTTTCTTACTTGGTTGTAATATAATCTGTGTTTAAATTTCTATATGGAATTGTATTGTCTATGGTGAAATCAATATGGCGACACGAAAGAAAAAAAAATGTAATGAAAATCATACGTTTATTTAATTTTATATATTACAAAAAACTACTGCAATAGTCCGGTCCGCAATTAACTCTTTAGTTCTCATGTCCAAAGAAGATAACCATTTCTCTTTCAATAAATTAATTTTTGAATCTTTTAAATAACACAAACAAAATTTACTCCAATTGATAAGGCCGCCTTTGCATGCTTTATAATTTGTATTAGCTCCATGATATCTTATTTATTTTGTGTGCAATAAAGAGTTTATTCATTCATTCATTCAAAATTTATATAAACTACCCCCCAGTTTTATGAGGAAGTCTTGACAAGCGGATATTATTTTACTTTATTTAATTTTACAAACAACGTTTTAGTGTTGCTAGAAAATAATAATAAATAGTGTTACTATTTATCTTTGAAACAATAATGTTGCTATGTGGTAGAAAAAAAATTAAATTAAATAGTGTATTAATGAGTTAAGGATGGCTAGTTGAATCTCGTCTCTAAATCACAATTCCTGAGTGTTTTCGACGAAATGAGTTAGCTCTCCTCTCACCAGTGAAGGCAATCTACTTTTATGTGGTTGTGATATCTATAATCTGTGCTGAAGTTAATGACATAGACTTACAAGACCCTGGTTTTTTCTTCATCAAAATGAGGTTCGTTGGGTTATCTCTACAATTAGTCGTCTTCGAATTGGACATTCATGTACCCCAGTATACCTTCACAAACTGAGAATTCGTGATCACTCATTGTGTGAATGTGGCCTGGACGAAGGCACAATTTCACATTTGTTATTTTCTTGCTCAAAACTCTTTTGTAAACTTTATGATGCTCTACCTCCTTCTGTCCCTCGTCCAATTGATGTTAAATGTTTCCTGCAATTAGTGTTTTGTCCGCGTCATGTAAAATTTGTGTGTAAATTTATTAAGTCTAACAACATTAAACTGTAAATAGTATACTAACTGTACATAATATTTATTAGAATGTAAGACTTTTTTTTATTGGTTTTGGTTATTAACTTATATTGTGTTGTTGTAGATTGATCTTAACGTGGTGGAACCCTCTTATTATAAAGGAACTTTCATAAATTAAAAACTCAGTCTCACCGGTCAAATTCCACAAGTGTGTTTTGTCCTTACTACGTGACATTGGCAAAGTACCCTGTGCATTTTAATTTTGCACAACTAGAAGCCATTAAACAAAGAAGAAGAAGAAGAAGAAGAGAATAGACCATCCTCGAAATTCTATGGTTAATGCGATGTACAAACCTAATCGGTCACCAAAAAGAGCGCTCCTTTTAGTTCGTTTTCCAATGGCGAACTAGTTCGCTCTTTTAGTTCAAACGAATAAAATTGTCTTTTTTTAGGCTTGGGCCTAGTTGGTCACCAATGAGCATTCTTTTTAATTTGCAATCCAATGGCGAACTACTTCGCTCTTTTAGTTTGTTAGTTCTTTTTTTAAATAATTTAGTAAAAATGATAAATAAAGGAAAAAACATCGATATTCTCAAAAGTGAAACATCAGTCTTAGAAATATCGTTGTTTATGAACAATATTTTTAATTAGAAATCCATCCAATCCATTATTTTTATTTATTACACATTTATTTTAATAGAAAACAAGTAGTCAAGTATGGATGAAACATAAGCATCCCTAAAAGTAATTAATTAAATTTGAAAAATTTTAGGAACTAAAAAGAACTAGAGCGAGATAATCGACAAACAAAAGAACTAAGAGCGAGATAATCGACAAACTAGTTCGTACAGTTCACCTAAAGGGACGCTCTTTTGAACTAGCTCGTTCGCGAACTACCCAAGACTACTGTAAAGAAAATGTAATGTATGTTAATAATAAGTATTTTAAATTGTTATGTTAAAAATCTTAATAATAAGACTAATGTAATAGAATAAGTATAAACTTTTAATGTATACGACTGACTCTCTCAATGTTATATTGTTTATGGTACGATCAAGATGGCGACTTGTAGCAATGTAAGTGTAATAAAAACAAGTTTATTTAATTGGTCCAGCAACTCGTAGTATGATTGGTAAACAATCGTTTCTTCTGCAGAAACTAAATTGAATTCAGCTTGATCTGCGGTTTTTGCACTGAGACTAGTCTGCCTAATTTGAGACGTGGCCATTTTGTTAACGTTAATATCACTAATTTGAGAGGTTATTACCGGTTGACTGACGTTAGTAGTAACTCAGTTTTTAAATAAATAGCTAATAAATGTAATTTAGAGTACAGACAAGCCAAAAAACTGACAAGAAAACGTAAGTAGTATCTCTATAATTCTAAGTTTTATCTGAAAGAATGAAAAATGTAGATGGACCAAGGGTCCGTGTCCGACATGTTCGGCCGCAAATGGGTTACCCAGTGCTGAGTAATGACCGATCAACAGCTGTCGCGTCTCCTGCAGCGGACACTGCGCGCTCAAAGCGTGGATGCGCCACCATCTTCTTCGTCGTGTGTGTCTACGTGGAACTTCGCCAAATGTACAGCACGTTGGCACTAGAGATAGTGATGTATTGGCATTTATCGATGCCATTAAATCATACAAAGATTGTGTTTCTATGGATAATAGGAGTGCTGTACGCGGGTTACCAATGCTTCTGACCGGCATCGACATGGTGGCAAGGCTTACTTAAGAAAACATTTGACAATCGCCTCCCTCAGCATCGTATATATCAGGAGTTGTTTAATACAAGGTGAAGAGGCGATTGACATCTTCGTGTGTAAGGCACGCGCTTTAATATCTCAGCTTCCACCGCAGACACTTCGAGCAGATGTTTAGCTGGATATTATTTATGGCACAATCTTCAAGTGCCAGAAAGTTATGTGAAAAGCGTGTTTATTGTAAGCTGTTTGGCAACAGTAAAGAAAATTGCCCTCGCCTTAAAAAGAAGGGTAAAGGTAATACACATACAAATTTAATTCTGAATTATTCTATAAAGAGTATCTACTCTTTATAGCATTGGCACATTAAATTCGACATAACTTAATCGCGTGTGAAGACGAGACTAGTGGGAAGACCCACTTTTCAACACTTTTCCCACTTACTCTCAAAAAGTAAATAATACTTATTTCACTTAGTTTCAAAATTACTTACGTAGTCAAGTGCGGAATTTGCAGGGAGAATAGGAATAAGTAAGTAAACAAACAAAACGATGTTATCTCAGTTACACAGGTTTTTCTGCATATAAAATTCACTCGGTGTCTCAGTTATAGAGGTAACTATGATGATAAATCGAAAGAACGAATTCCACATATAGAGGTTTGCTTAGTCCCACTAACAGAGGTAATTCAGTGCCAAAGTATTGGGACCTCAGCATGAGTTCCAGTTATGGAGGTTTCTCACTTATCCGGGTTCCACTAAACCATGTTTCACTGTAATAGTTTTAGGAACTATTTAGTTAAGTATGGTATTGTTTTTTAAATAGCAAATTTAGAATTAAAATTCGCCGATAGACAAGTTTGAACTGAACCTGTGAGGTTGGCTTGAAAGGAGTTGTAACCCCTACTTTATTTATTGTATTTCCAAATACTGTGACATTGGGGTGTAAAAACAACAACAATCCCAGTCAACACAAATAATATATATATATGTCGGAGCATAGTAAAAGATTATCGATTGATCGAATCGTTATCGTTGTCTATGGCGTTAGAGTGGGGTAGTAGTCACTTCCGTTGTTTTGACAGTCTCTACCCTCGACCCTTTATATGCGATCGACAGTCTAACTGAAGTCTTAGTCGTGCGCGGTCTCTCAAGAAGTTAACATCATCTAAGTAGTGCTAGTGATAGTGTCAAGTGCAGTGTAGTGTGGAAGTGCTGTCCAACTAAGGTCACGTAAATCCTTACAATGTAATTGCCACGTGGTTAAGTAAACACAATGTTAGGTTAGGTTAGCCTTGTGTTAGATTCGGTTTATGTGCATTTAACCTTGGGTTTAAATAGAGAGCCTAGCAGTGGAGGCGAGTGTTGTAATTACTTAAAGGATATCGTTAAGCCTACACCTTGGTCACAAGTCCAAGGCACTGCTTAGGTTTCTCTCGTAATTGTTAGAGATCATATTTGATCATTTATCGGTTCAGTAGAAGTATCTGCGTTGCGTTTACACAATATTCCATTCATTACCATCACCCCCTTTTAGTGTTCCCCAATATTCCCCACCTTCCTCCTTCCATTTCCTTCTCATCATCATTGAAATCCCCGACATATATATATTTTCATATTAAAAAAAAATACGATATATGGTAGGAGTAGGTATTCCCCTGTAGCAGGTGGCCGAGGGAAGTGAGAGGGGGCGCGCAGCAACCACAGTAGTAATTCTCTGGTACAGACGAATAATTTCGTCTAGTTAGTATTGACTATCATAGTTTAGTGGTCTTAAATTAAATGTTTTGTTACTACGTTGAGCAGTTTAGTGGAGAGATGCGCGGCAGTTTGATGAGTAATTTCTTGGAGTTAATATTGACTATCATAGTTTATGTATATAATTAAACGATTGGTTGTGACGTGGGGCAGTGTAGGTGTGAGATTTGCGGCAGTTTGACTAGTAGTTCTTTTGAATTTTGTTCTTTGGGTTACTTAAATGCACAACGTTAATATTCAAATTTGCACTTCTGCCGGCATTCCCCCAATGCAACCCGTTTTTTTGCGTTTGTCTGGTAGTAGATACTACCTTCCTAAAATGGAGTACAAAACCCAGTGCCAAGTGTGGCATATAAGCCAAAAGTTCCGGAATCTCCAACCAATGGCATAACAAGGAAAAAAGGGAGTGCCAACAAGTGTCTGCGAGACAAAGGTTTGGTCACGTAGTTTTGGAGAAGGGTATCGAACCCGACCCAGGTAAGATTAAATCAATTTTGGACATGCGTCCTTTTTATTATTTTTTTTCGCTGGGAAATGCAGTTTACGCATCCTACCAAGACCGGTAAGGACAAGGTATGTGGGACTCGCGTACCTAAGAGAAGGAAGCATACCCACTAAAACCCAGCGGTCCCTGCACCGTTATATTGGGGTAACTCAGGATCACTGTACGCATACTACCGAGTCACCACGACGTTTACTCACCATTTAACTGGAGAAATCGTGCGTAGTGCCGACGTCTCCCTACTGTTTGTCTGCGAGTATTATCCCTAGCATAATCCCGCGCCCGCTGTGCAATCTCCTTTAGCGCCTTGACGGCTTCACAGAAGGAAACGACTGTTGCCCAGGACCTGTCGCTATCAAGCATAGCACTTACCAAACTCGGTAATGACAGATCTGCTCCCACTAATACTGCCAGTTCAAGGCCTCCAAGCAGCACATTCTGATAGGGTGTGGCATGCTGTGTCTATAGACGCACCGCACTCGTGACAAGCAGGTGACTCGTCTATACCGACTATCTGATGCAAGTACTTACCAAAGCAACCATGGCCGGTAAGTAGCTGCGTCAGTCTAAACGTAAGTGCACCATGTCGCCGCTTAACCCATCGTTCTAGATGCGGGCGAATAGCCTCCACAGTTGCCCCGCCTACGACCGGAGATTGTACTTTCGTATATTCGTAAAGATTCTTCGGCGGAATATCTGAACCTTCTTATTGCATCTAAATCAAGACACTCTCCCCTGGCTCTCAATCGGGTTCGAAAGATAAACATTTCCGCCAGGACTTCCGCCTGTAGCTCCCAGAGAGGATCACATGCAAGAAGCGTTACCGCCGTCCAAGATATTGTACGATACCCGCGCACTGACCTCACTGCAATGATTCTCTGCGGTCTTCGCAAGAAAGCCTTAGTAGTTTTGCTGATACTTGATAGCATTTGCCCATATAGACACACCGTACTTCTAAGAATTCCTGCGTATAGACGGCGACATGTAGATCCAGGACCTCCTATATTGGGTAAAAGTCTAACAAGGGCCGCAGCGGCGTTTATGATCCTAGGGGCCAGCTGCGTAAAATGCGCCTTAAAAGTCCATTTCCCATCCAAAACAAGCCCAAGATATTTTATCTGGATTTTTACCTCAACAGCCGTATTTGTTTTGGATACAGAAACCTCTAAGCCGAGCATTTCAATACGATTAGCCACTAATGTCGTGCCTACCGTGGCTAGGCGGGCTGCTTCTTAAAAGTTCCTGCCTCGAACGGTGATAAGAGTGTCGTCCAAATAGCAAAGAATTCTCATTCCGGGAAGGAGTGAGCCACGCAGGAGCCAGTCTAAGCCAAGGTTCCATAAAATCGGACCCAGAACAGACCCCTGTGGAACTCCATAGCCTACGCGATGTCGACAGAGGTTACCTCCAGTCTCCCATATCACCTCACGGTCCTGCAAGTATGTCTCTAACAGATTTCTCAGGTATGGAGGAACTCTGTGATATAGAAGGGATTCCTTGATTGTCTCAAAGGGCAAACTGTTAAAAGCGTTTGCTACCTCAAGAGCCACCGCCAAAATAACATCTCCATTAGCAGCAGCTTCGAAACATAAAGTCTTTAAAACGTCCAGTGCGTCGATAGTTGACCGACCCGCTCTGAATCCAAATTGTGTTGTGATATATCGGTGGACATGCGTCCTACGTCAACCCTTGAAGAGCTAAAGACATTTCTGCAGACCAGCTCCTGGTTTAGAAAATTTATCCCTCAGTTTTCTGAATCGACGTTGGCACTGGGGGAAGGATGAGTCGAATACTTTCGAATTGTTAAAAAACCTAAGTTTTTCCGTTCCAGTCCGATTCACAGACAGCCAGATTTCAACGAGCCCTTCATTTTTCGTACCGACGCGAGTGTCTTCGCTTTGGGTGCCGTTTTAATGCAAGGTTTCGATGCAAAGGACGAACGCCCCATTGAATATGCCTGTAGGTTATTAGCAGCCACTGAACGGATCTACCACAGTACTGAGCGCGAAACTTTGAAAATTTAAGCCTATAATTTAGCTGTGGAATATACCCCAGGTAAGGTGAATGTGGCCGCAGACACGTTAAGTCTTCCCTATGGAGTTGATACTGCAAGCAACATCTGTCTCGTCGTGGTGGACTTTCTTCACAAGTCACCAGACGAACATCGAATCCGGAGAGATCGGGATCCGGAAATTAAATTAATGATACAGGATTTTGAAGAGGGTAATTCTGATACTGCTACAAAATGGACTGACAAGGATTATTATATGGAATAAGGGTTGTTTCTCCGAGCATGTATTGCTGAGATCGTCGAAGAACCGAAGTTGTTAGTTCGAGAAGCTATGTATTAAGAAATACTCCAGGTGCTTCATGATGCACCAACAGTTTTGCGGAGAAATATGTAAAAAATTCAGAGATCTGCCAGAGATATAAATCTCATAATCAGAAGCCTTCTGGGTTTCATACAGATTCCTGAACTTAATCAGAGATTCGAAGTCCTTGCTATGGATTTGTTTGGTACTTTATCTCAAGGTCAACAAAAAAGAAATCGATCTTTCTTGTGGAAGATACAGCTACCATTAGGGTACAGCTATTTCCGCTTAAGGACGCCAAATTTTTTTTAAGGTACAGTATGCCACGCCGCATTATTAGTGACAATGGCACTCAATTCGAGTCGACCGTGATGCAGAACGCTTTGTTTGTGCTAGGTGTGAACCAGAGCCTAATCCCTGCTTATCGACCCGAAGCCAATCCGGCCAAACGAAAGAATAGGGATTTAAAACAGACAATAGCTATGTTAGTTGGACCAGAGCATAGGAATTGGCCCAGACTGCAGCTTTTTTTAAAACTTTTGCAAGAGAATTACGATCTCTATTGCAAATTTCGTTCGATATAAGTATAATTGTGGGACAGGAGAGGTTCGTTCCGCAAATAACACCTTATTTGCAAAGATTAGCCGAGTTTCTAATAAACGTAGCCGATCAGATTAAGAGGCAATAGGAAAGTCGTAAAGCTGTAGCTGAGCAGATTTGCTCAAGCATCGAAAATTCTTTGGGACGACTTCGCCAAATACCAGCTGCACTCAGTTGATTGCCGTAGTAGGAGACTCATAGGAGATGAAACCCTAATTAGACGAAGATCCACACTTTAGAGCATGAGCATAAAGTTTCTTCCCTTTCGGTCTTCTACTTGGGTTTCTTGGGTTAATGTGCGTAGGAGCTGCATGATTTCAATCCAGTTTCTCTTTTTTACAATCGATCTACCAAACTCCGTGTAGGAATAAATCCCTTTTTTGTCGATACACCGTCATAACGTAGGTACTGTTTCAATTTTCTGGTGCGGGCAGTGAAGTGGGACACCTTAGTGGTGTCTGTATTTCTTATTGGTATTATATGGGTGCGTCTGAGAGAAGAATGAATTAGCATATTCTAGACAAGCGCGCTATATCTTAAGCTTATATATGTTTGTGTCCAAGTACATTTCTATTTTCTATAAAAAAAAACAGGTCCGATAATTCGAAATAAAGATTGCCACGCAACTGCATCTATTGAGTTTAGAGATGCAATTTTTTGTAATATTTTGATTTTGTGAAGATTTTGATCTCTCTTTTGTCGTTTAAAGACATGCATTTCTTACTTTTTACATCATGTATCAGAATAATTCAATAAGAAAACGTTACACAGCTTGAGTAATGATCGTTGTACCAAAATCTGGCGGAAATCTGGGTATTGGAAAATATTTTACATAAAAGAAATTTCCAAAAAGCATTGAGGCGCTATATATTCAATATGTTGGCATTAATGGCAAAGATCCTCAGTCCAACTCCACAAGTGTGTTTAGTCCTTACTACGTATCATTGGCAAAGTACTCCGTGCATCTCGATTGTGCATAACTAGAAACCAATCAATAACAAAAAGTGGCAAAGTTGAAATTCGGAAAGAAAACATCGACTCGGATAACTTTCAAACTGACCTCTATTTTTTAAATTAAATGAAAATGACTGTACTAAGATTAATAGGATGGGTAAGGGAGGGGGGGTAAGTCTGGCCCACATGCGACTCGATCGGAACGCGTCTATGACACTTGGCGGTCGGATTCGCATGCTGGTGGTCGCAAGCCAGTCGGGGAACAGATCCCCTACCACCAAGGGGGTGCTGGGTTACTCGGCTCTTACGAGATGCTCTCCCAGCGGCAAAGGGAAATTGTATTCTAACGCTCACGGTAAAATTCTATTTTATAATGTTGATTTTGCCTATTAGTTTTTATAATTAACCTATTATTTATAGTTCCTTTACAAGGGCACGAGGAATTTCCAAAGAAGTTAGGTGTTGCAGACCCGTATTTTTATTCCAATCCTTAGAAATGTCTTGGGGGACAGGATCATCCTAGTCTAATTTTGCCAGAGTTTTTGTAAAATCATTTTAAATATGATGGTAGTCAAACTAAGAAGATCTAATGGATCAAATATTTTTTCAGATATTGGTGATCCTTTTAGTAAATGGTTTTGAGTCTAACTCAACCTTGACAGGAAACTGTAGAGTATCAGTAGAAGGATGCCATTTTAAACCTTATGTATTTTTTCCTTACACAGTAGTAAATTTTTTGAATCATTTATGATTTCATCATGTTCGAAAATCGATGGAGTATTTGTTCTAAACTTTCTAAGAGAAAATGATGCTGTTTTCAGATAACTGGTCAGGTTATAGTTTTTGAATGCTTTGAGAACCAGTAAGTGCATCGACTACACAAAAATTCTTGATACCTTTGGGTTCTTACTTCATTAACTAATTGTTTTAAACATCTTGTAGCTAAAAAGCGGGCAGAAGCTGTCCCATATGTGACAGTATTCAATTGAAGGCATCTAAGAAGAATCTCTACATTTTACCGCCAAAGTATGAGTTGAAGATGTTGTTGAGCAGGATTTACTTGTATCTCTGCAAAGAAAACAAACAAAGGATGTTGACATAATCTAAAAAGTATAGAAAACAAATCATCTTGAACAATTGGTCCAATATATTGAACATAATTGAAGGATTTGCCTGTTGTAGTTTTGGCAGAGGCATTGAAAGCAAGCTTGGTTGTCTCGCTACTCTCTCTAAGAATGGCATGATGGAGTGAGTAACATCCAAAGGTAGGTCTCTCGATTTCAGTAAGATGTTCTAAAATTTCATATTCCTTAATGAATTCTGAATATAGTTGCTTAACAGAAGGATTTTTGTTTAGTTTTCTTTCAATGCTCTGAAACCTACCTCGTGCAAGATGGAAAGAATCTCCTTAATTTATGTGACATTCTTTAAGAGGAATGCCAACACAAAATTGGCTGTTTGGAAGACATACAGTAGTTCTTGTAAATATTTCTTCACAGATTTGATTATCCATGGATATAACCTAAGATGTAGAAGGTAATTCTTCTAATTTAGAGAGAATATTCTTAATTTCTGGACTAAAACTACAAATTAGAAAATGATATTTGGTACAATTTGAGTAGACATCGCTACCTACTGGACCACATACTAACCAGCCTAGAGGAGAATTCTGAAGAATTGGTTTGTTTTTATCCAAATTTATTTTTCCTGCTTCCATGATATCCCATAGTATGTCTGATCCCAACAAAAGGCCTATCTCCCCGGGAAAACAAAAATTAGGATCAGCCAGATTGAGCAATAGTGGAATTCCAAGATCAGATTGTATCTTGATGTTAGGAAGATGATCTGTAATGCATGGGTCAACAAAACAATATTTGCCTTAAATTTTATATGTAATGAATCGATCAGAATATTACAACTTTCTTTTATTTGACCTTTTAGGTAACCTCCACTAATGCAGTAGAAATAAGAACTTGGCAGGAGGCTGACATGGTAACAGAAGGTATGTTGGGTTTATTAAAGTCTTGCTTTGATGAAAGTGGACTGAAAACATTAGTTTTAAAGGTAGTAGTATAATAGTTGTCAAGTTATTTTTAATTCTATAGCTAGATGTAGATGAAGATGAGTGATTATGCTTGTTAATGGTTGATGAATTATGTAATAATTATGTTTTTTCTTACAGGTGTGACAACCAACAAGATTGCACAGACGAGCGTGATGCCTGCTACAAAGACAGCACATAATTTCCATTGATATACATAATCGTTTCATTGCTCCACTGTTATGGCTTAAATTAATCTGGTTGCAAACCTTACATAGCAGCCTGGAATTACTAGAAGCAGAAGTTAAAAAAGATTCAGATTTAAGGGAAGAACTAGACCTTCATGACAGTATGTCACTGATTTTCCAATACAGTAGCAAGATTAGGAAGAAATATAAAGAAATCTTCTAAAGCTGGAAAATTTTTATGCTCCTCCCAATTTCTAGCTGTGGTGGCATCTAATTTTAAAGATACCATATATCTATATTATAATTATAATTATAAGTATCCCATTTATCAGTAGGTTCATCAAGGGAATCCAAGGCATGCAAATCTTTTGTAACAGTGTCAATTAAATATTTATTATAAATTTGGCTCATTCTCTAACAATAGGTTCAAGTGAAAATAAAACATTAAGATGATGATTAATAAATAAACACTTGTTACCATATCTCTCACATGAGAGGTCCCAGGCTATACTGTAACCTTCACTGGAGATGGAAATTGATTTAACTATATTAAGTCCGGAGCCCTCTGAGCATGACTTTAGAAAATGAAATTTTGATATTCTGTCGGTAGAAGGATAGTTGTGGGTGAGTGATAAAAATTTATCTCTGAATTCTAACCACTTATCATGATCACCATTAAATGATTTTTATGGTTATAGTTGGTAACTTCATGTAATCCTTTGATGATGTTATTTGCAACTTTTAATTTCTTGTGTTTCAGTTTTTATTTGAAAAGATTGAAGAATATTCTCAGTTTGAGCTATGAGAACAAAAAATTGTTGCTCATTTTCTTCTCTAATATTGACTTGTTCTTCTGAATTCTCTTCTATAATGTCAATTTCCGTTTGTATGGAGTCAAAGTTATTAAACGCAGTTTATAATATCTTCTACAATCTTAATTGCAATTCATTTATTTGCCATAATATAGCAACTGAATGTTTCTCTAACTTTTGAAAAGCAATCAATAAGTTTTTGAATGATATATTTGTGTTGTACCTTTTATTGAGGCTCTTTGTTTACTTAGTTTTGTTTTACTTGTTTATTTAGAACAAAGCAAGAAGACGTGAGATAGGTACGCACAATATGTAGGGATGTGAAAAAAATAATCGATTTTAAAATTAATGGATTATTTTTTTCTTATAATCGATTTTTAATGAAATTAAACAATTTTTAAAGTACCGACTTTTTAAAGTCCTAAATACTAATAATCGATTCAAAAAGTAGTTTTATTTCTTGTATTGTTGTTTTATTTTATTTTTGTTCTAGTTAAATGTTAAGTTATACATTTGTGGCAATAATTTGTTGATTTATTGTTTAAACTTAATAAAAAATTATTTTTGTGTTTTAGTTTTGAGACAAAAGGCTTTTCACTTTTTTTCTTGTGATTATTGTTTAATTTTTGTTCTAGTAAAATGATAGATAATATTAGACATCTGTGTTAATGTTCAAACAACATTTAAACAAAAACTTGTTTTGTATTGCAGTTTTAAGACTAATTTAGATAAAGTAGTTATTTCATTCTTTTGTATTAAATGTTTTGTTTGCATATAGCATTTGAATAAAATATGAAATGGTACTTAAAATTAATCTCTTATTATTTAAGTTGTTTTTTTCAGTTTTTAAACCGACAAATTGTTGTTTTAGTTATTATAAACTGGGTAATTTTATTATTTTATACGAAAAATGCAATTCTTCGAATTGTTAGGAAAAAAATCAATTATTTTTTAGTTAATCGACTTTTTACTACCTCAAAATTTCAACCATTACCTCAAAACTTCAAAAACTTGGCGTGAGGGGATCTCAATTAAAACCCTTTGAGGATTACCTTACTGGAAGGTATCAGTGGGTTAGACTGGGTCATATCGTCAGTGATTATCTTCCCATAAATTACGGAGTTCCACAGGGGAGTATTTTAGGCCCAACTCTCTTTTTAATATATATTAACGATTTGCCTTTCCTGTCACTCCCCAAAGGAAAGATAGTCTCTTATGCTGACGACACTGCACTACTATTTAGCGCAGAAACTTGGAGTGAGGTATTTGAAGCTGCCCAGAATGGTTTTAATATAGTTAATCAATGGCTGAAGACCAACTCCTCTCTCTCTTTAAATACTGAAAAAACTAAATATATAGCGTATTCTATTCGAAATATAGCGAGACCCCCATCAAATTCTTTCATAACTTCTAATAACTGCAACAATTCATATCCGTGCTCATGCAAAAGAATTGAATGCGTTATTTCATTTAAATACCTTGGTGTTATCATTGACCAACATTTGAATTTCCAACAGCATACTAGTACTTTAGCAAGTAAAATTCGTAAACTGATATACATTTTTAAAAATTTAAGAAATATTGCGGAACCAATGTTAATGAAATGAATTTATCTTGCATTATGTCAGTCACTTATTACCTACTGTATATCAGCAACAATAAAATCAGTTGAAATTGCCCAGCGAACTATACTAAAAATATCAACATTAAAGCCAATACGTTATCCCACTGCAGCATTATATGAATTCTGTGAAGTGTTGACAGTTCGACAACTATTCTTGTTAAATATATTACTCAAACAGCACAATGAACTAAATTACGATCCATCTGTTTTGAATAAGCGAAGAAGTTGGTCAGTATGCGACAATGCATTTAAGTATAAGACTCGCTTCATTCACAAATTTTATTGTTACTTGGGACCACTGATATATAATATAATTAATAAAAAGCTAAATATATATTCTTATGATAAATTTACGTGTAAAAGAAAAGCTATTGATTACCTAAAAAAATTATTATATGATGAAACAGAGAAACTTTATTGTATTGCAATGCTGTAATAAATATAGTTAGGTCAAATTTTAAACTCATTTGCACATAATACACACACGCACGCAATAAACACACACACATACACAATTTATATTCAGTTTATGCTGTAATACAGGTAAACCTAGTACGGCAGCAGAGACTTACACAATATAATTATACCATAAGCAAAAATGTATACGTTACAATTAAATAGATTATCATTTAAGTTAAAATTAGTACCTAAGCAAAAATGTATGTATATATTTTTTTGGAGCTAATAAATTTATTTTATTTTTATTTATTACTAATCGATTTATTTTAAAGACAAAAAATCGATTATTTATTAACTTGGAGGGGGAAAAATCGATTAATTAATCGATTTTTCCCCCTCCAAGTTGACCTCTCTATAAGCAGTGTTGCCTTCAAAATTCCGTTAAGCCAGTTGGTATTTCCCGTCAAAAATCCGTCAATTTATAAATTTTTCCGTCAAAAAAAAAGGAATTAAAGACTTATTAGCAATAAAATTATATTATTAAAATAAAACATCCCAATTATCATCACTTTCAGTAACCCGGTGTTTTATTGTAGCTATAGTTGCCACGGTAGATGTGGAGGTTGAAGACTGATTATAGGTCAGCATCGCGCATACCATTCAGTTCGTGTGGTGGTGGTTCAGTGTGGTGTACGTGCTATTATGCATCTATTGAGTATTGTATCTTGTTGGCAATTTTTAAATAAATAAATAAGTTAATCAATAATAATTAATATTATATTATATTTTTTGAAAAATAAACTATTTTATCTATTTCTTTTATTAAACTTTATTTCTCATCTTTATGAATTCTAACTTTCTTCCATCTTTCCATAGATCTTGTTACTTTTCCACCTATGGAGTTAATTAAGCAACTGGGTTATCTCATACCACAAGCGGTCAGCATTTATCCTGCCTTGAACCCTATCCTGTGGTCTCGTTATATCTCCATGGCTAAAACATAATCTAAAATTATTTTGGAGAAACAAATAATACCTATATGAAATAATTGTGAAGTTAAGAGCCAAACATAGAACGGCTTTTTTTAAATTTTAAGTACTATTATTTTAAACGTTAAGGCTAGTTATTAATAGAGGCACGCACTCTTTCCATGGGAAAATTCTTCACTGCTAACTGTATGGCTTGTTTTAGGGACTCCAAATTACCATTTAGAAAAAGCCATACTCTCTAAAGCTGACCATAACTCATAATACAGCGGATTAAGATCGGGATTAGATGACGGCCAATCCTCAGCTCTGATGAAGTCCGAAACGTTGGTTTCTAACCAAGATTGGGTAGATCTAGCTTTATAACCCGTAGAGAATGAAAACCACCAGATCAGAATAGCAGCTACAAACATCAATACTTGGAGGTATACAGAGTTGACGAAATTTCTACTTCCATATATGAAAAATCGTAGTAGGTCTACCAATTTAAATAATACAAAAACGCAATCATCGGCTACCCCTGATACTCCTGACGTGCAAGACGACGAAGAGGCCCATAGTTCCGAAATATCTGTATTTTCAACAAACGAAACCATAAGTAATATGGAGACTGGTACATCTCAAGGTGGTAGGACTGAGACAAGAAAACGAAAAGCAGATGGTTATTTCATAGAATTGTTGAAAGAAATGGAGCAAAACCAACAAAAAAGACAGAAAGATAAATATTTAAGACGCACAATGGCAAATTCACAAAAAGAAAAATGTGCCATTGATTTGTTTTTGGAGAGTATGGCAATCACCATTAAGACTATGCCAACGTGGATGCAAAATCGTATTAAAAAAAATATTTCTCATCGTTAGCGACGCCGAGGAAGAACTAGAAAATTATAATGTATGTATTACACCAGACTCAGTAAACAATACATTGCCAGGATCAGCAGCAGGATCATCACGTTCTGCCAATTATGGATACACTACGTCGGGAGAGACGGTGAACAACAACGTGCCGGCAGCAGGATTACATGAATTACATGAATATGAGAACTTGTAAATAATTTAGCTTTATTTTTCTCGTTTTGTGTTGATTTTTATTAAAGTTTTATTTATGTTTTGATTTTTATTAAAGTTTGATATGATCATGAACAATGTTACATTTCTTACCTTAGGCACACAGCTAGCTTCTTTTGAGGTGAAATAGCTTTCCTGTAGTTAGTATTTTGTTTTAAAATATCAGCCTCCACAAACGACAAAAGTTCTTGAAACAGTTCTCTGCTAACCCTGTAATAGTTAATAGCCTATATTCCCCTTTCAATGTTTTTTCTCGAAAGTGCTGGCATAACCAAAGTCTTCGTCTTATTTTTTTTTCTGTTTTTAAGATATAATAAAATGAACTTTTTTCTGTATACATAATCACTGTCTTCACTTGATTCCGTGTCAGTCGACAACATCGCGACTTCACAACAAAACATGATCGCAAGCAACTAGTTTAAAACAAAAGACAAAACTCTCTGTTGGTGAAAACGCATATCTATTTCATATAAACGGAGTCCGTCCCTCCTAAACATTTCCCGTTCATTACCCTTTCGTGGTGGAAAACCGGCTTTACTTTTTTCCATCTTTCCATTAAATATTAATTATTATTGATTAACTTACAGCTTGGCAAAAAAGACTATGACGTGGTGACAGCGAGAACTAAAAATTTATACATGTGGCAACACTAATGTACTTGTTATATTCTGTCAAATGTTAATTGTCGCATATACTTCAACACGAATAAAATTGATACTTGATGAAACTGAAATAATTACTTAAATACCGTTGTACAGCTTGGCAAAAAAATGTATGACGCGGTGACAGCGGAAACTAAATATTTATTCATGTGGCTCCACTAATGTGCTTAAAAAGAATAAAACTATTCGTAATAGTGGTAGAGCAGATATATATCAAGACGTTATTTTGCGATGTCTTGCCGAGTTTAAAGCGGGACAAATTTTGTCTGAGATAGACAATGTTTACAAAAGAACATGTAATAGATTTTTATAATGATGAATAATATACTTTAAATAATTAAAATTAATAATCTCAAGTAATTATTAGGTATTTCATCCGAATATCATAATAATGGTAAAAATTACGAGTATCAAACAGTGTGAAGACGTAGTAATAGGGTTGCCAATAATAAGATATAGGCGACCTCATTTATTCCACACTTTTTTTTGCCAAGCTGTACATATTTATATAAAAATTGTCAACAAGATATATGCATAATAGCATATGTCTACGCCACACTAAACGCGACCAAAGTGTCACCAGTGTTTACCGCCTAAATTGAGTTTGACAGATGTCAATCGAAGTTCAAACTTCAAGTACCTACAACCGGACAAACTTCACAAGTGCGCTTTGTCCTCACTACGTGACATTGGCAAAGTACCCTGTGCATGTCTATTGTGCACAACTAGAAGCCATTAAAAGAAGAAGGAAGGAAGTGCGTAACCTTGTACATTACGGATGCCCGATGTTAAAAAAAATATCGATGTTAACATCGAAGCTAAAGCCTCGATGTCCGATAAACATCGAAAGAAAAACATCGGTGCATGATTTTTGCACAAATCGTTATCAATAAATAAAATAAACAATATCACACGATATTTTTAAAATAAAGTAAAGAATCAAAGAAATTATAAATAAATTAAAACATTAGGCCGTAGAAACACATTATAAATTCCAATACTTTTGTCAATAAATTGAAAAAATAATAATTTTGAAAGTGCAGAATCTTTCAACCTGTTGCGCTGTTGATATAAAGTTGTATCAGCTTTCGAAAATAATAGCTCAGTTAGAGTTTAATTCGCAATAAAGGTAAAACACGACGAAGGTTATTTTCCGTAGTTTGGTAGCGTTCAGAATTTGATACTTACTGTGTGTTCCACACGTGTTTATAGATTTTGGTCGACTATGACATGTCCGCGACCAAATTCCAAACATCGGTGGCAGCAGGGACATATCCTGCTGACATCGTTGTTTTATTTAATGCAACATCGATGTTAAAACATCGACAAGATAATCGTAAATAAAATCTCTTTTTAAAATAAATCATTTTTAAATTTCTAACCATACCAAGACTTACGTTTTTTTTCGCACATAATAATAAAATAACCAAGTCCATAATAACTAAAAAAAAAACTTATGTTTCAATATAAAAACAATCTATTGGTTTTAATATTGAAACATAAGTTTATTTTTAACTTAAATAATGAAACTGAATAAAATTATTGCTATTAATTTATGGAATTATTTAAAATTTTATTGAAATGTGTATAAAACCAAACGATTAATACCAAAAAATGAAATGACTACTTATTGGTCTCAAAACTGAAATACAAAACAAGTTTTTGTTTAAATGTGGTTTGAACATTAACACAGGTGTCTAATATCATCTATCAATTTACTAGAACCAAAATAAAATTAAACAATAATTACAAGAAATAAAGTAATTTTTTCCTTTGGTCTCAAAACTATAATACAAAAGAAAACTTTCTTTAAACAAATTATTGCCACAAATGTATAACTTAACATATGACTAGAACAAAAAAAAAAAAAAAACAATAATTACAAGGATAAAACGATCTTTTAAAGACCTAAATACTAATAATCGATTTAATAAAAATCTATTATAAGAAAAAAATAATCGATTAATTCTAAAATCGATCATTTTTTCAAATCCCTACATGTTGCGCGTATCTCACGTCTTCTTGCTTTGTTTTAACTTCTAAATAAACGAGTAAAACAAAACGAAGTAAACAAAGAGCCTTAATAAAAGGCCAAATAACATCCTTCTAAAACTTTTTAATTGCTCTTCAACAGTTAGAGAAACATTCAGATTCTATATGGCAAATAAATGAATTGCGATTAAGATTATCTATATTAAAAACTGTGTTTAATAACTTTGACTCCATACAAACGGAAATTGACATTATAGAAGAGATTTCAGAAGAACAAGTCAATATTAGAGACGAAAATGAGCAACAATTTTTTGTTCTCATAGCTCAAACTGAGAATATTCTTCAATCTTTTTAAATAAAATTGAAACACAAGAAATAAAAAGTTGCAAATACCATCATCAAAGGATTACATGAAGTTACCAACTATAACCATAAAATTATTTAATGGTGATCATCATAAGTGGTTAGAATTCAGAGATACATTTTTATCACTCATCCACAACCCTTCTATCGACAGAATATCAAAATTTCATTTTCTAAAGTTATGTCAGAGGGCATCGGACTTAATATAGTTAAATCAATTTCCATCTCCAATGAAGGTTACAGTAACAGAGATATGGTAACAAGCGTTTATTTATTAATCATTATCTTAATGTTTTATTTTCACTTGAACCTATTGTTAGAGAAGGAGACAAATCTATAATAAATATTTAATTGACACTGTTACAAAAGATTTGCGTGCCTTGGATTCCCTTGATGAACCTACTGATAAATGGGATACAATTATAGTATATATGATATCTGTATAATTAGATGCCACCACAGCTAGGAATTAGGAGCATAGAAATGCTGTGCCTGTCTTGCCTTAATTCTATATTTCTCACCAAATTACAAACTTTTTATAATAGTTGTAGCATTTTATATAAGGCTTAAGGCTACTGCGGCTCTTATTATCTATTAAATATTGCAATTTGAATATTAATCATTTAAATAAATAAATAAAATAAAAAATAACTTCTGTTTCTAGTAATTCCAGGCTGCAGTGTTAGGTTTGCAACCAGCATCATCGATTGTACGAGTGACATAAATTCAAAGCCATGACAGTGGAGCAACGAAATGCTTATGTATATCAAAGGAAATTATGTGCAAACTGTCTCTGTAGCAGGCATCATGCTCCTCAGTGCAATCTTGGTGGTTGTCGTACCTGTAAGAAAAAACATAATACATTATTACATAATTCATCAACCATTAACAAACATAATCATCCATCTTCATCTACATCTAGCTATAGATATAAAAATAACTCGACTACTACTATACCTGTTGAAATACCTGTCAGTCTTCATTTATTAATCAGTCGGCTAATAGAAAGTTAGGCGATTCTGCAGTTAGGTGTATTCCAAGCTGTTCTGGCCTCAATAATACTTCATTTTAAATAAAAGAAAGATGTTATCTTCTGATCAATTCATCACATATAAAAAATTTAGGCAAATATTAATTGTTTTGTTGTACTGTAATGCATGATTACAGATTGTCTTCCTAACATCGAGATACAATGAGATCTTGGAATTCCACCATCACTCAATTTGGCTGATCCTAATTTTTGTTATCCAACCGGAGATTGACCTTCTGTTGGGACCACACATATTTTAGGATATCATGGAACTAGGAAAAACAAATTTGGACAAAAACAAACCAATTCTTCAGGATTCCCTTCTAGACTAGTTAGTGGTCCAAAAAAAAAAAGCAATGTCTACTCAAATTGTACCAAACATTAATTTCTAATTTGCAGTTTTAATCAAGAAATTAAATGTTATATCCATAATTAAACCTGTGAAGAAATATTTACAAAAACTAAAGAAGGTTTCTAAGTATTGAAAGAAAATTAAATGAAGATCTTAAAGAACAATATACAGAATTCATTAAGGAATATGAATTTCTAGAACATCTTACTGAAATCGAGAGACCTACCTTTGGATATGTGTAACCCCATCATCCCGTTCTTAGAGAGAGTAGTGAAATAATAAAGCTGCGCATTGTTTTCTGTTTTCAGTGCCTCTGCCAAAACTACAACAGGCAAATCCTTCAATGAATGTCAACTATATCATTTTATTTATTTGAATTGACTAATTGATCCTTGGCTAACTCAAGATATTAGAATTTTGATGACAAAACGCAACGCAGCCAAATCAAAATACAAGCGAAATCCTACAGATGATAACCTTAAGAGATATAAGCAATGGCGTAATCGATGCAACAAGGCCTGCAAAGATGCTCAAAGACGATACATCCATTCTTATATTGAAAACAACAACTCCTCAAAAACGTGGAAGTTTTTGCAGTCTCTTGGTTTTGGGAAACAACGCAAAAATGATATCCTGAACATTGACATCGATGGTTTGAATAAATATTTTGCTACTGTTGCACAAGTAGATCCTACAATTAAGGCAGATACTTTAAATAAAATTCGCTCCTTAATGCGCAAGGCTACATCATACTTCTATTTCACTTCCATTACTCCAAGCGATGTTAGAAAGCACATTTTGTCCATAAAATCGTATGCTACGGGCTTTGATGGTATTAACCGTCGAATGATTACCCTTCTGCTTGATACTGCTGCATCTATAATTTCCCATATTTTAAATTTTTCTTTGTCCTCAAACTCTTTTCCTTTAGTATGGCGGAAAGCCCGTGTTTTCCCTATCCCTAAAACTAAAGAACCTACAGCTTATACTCACTATCGTCCGATCTTAATTCTCCCATTTCTTTCGAAAGTCTTAGAGCGGGTTGTATATCTTCAACTAAATGAATTTTTAAATATTAACCAAATTCTCTCCCCATATCAGTCCGGTTTTAGGAATAGTCACAGTACAGTTACTGCTCTAGTTAAAATTTGCGATGACATACGGTGGAATATGGATAATAAGCTTCTTAGTGTTATGATTCTACTAGATTTTAGCAATGCATTTAATACAGTTGACACAGATATTTTATTAGCTATATTACAATCCATTAATATTTCTCCTGAGGCAATAACCTGGTTTAGAAGTTACTTAACTGATCGTCACCAATGCGTACAAGCTAATGACAAATCTTCAACTTTGCTTCCTCTTCTAGCGGGTGTTCCTTAGGGTGGCATATTATCCCCCCTCCCTTTTTCAATTTTTATCAACACAGTTACCCAATTGCTTTCAACATCTTTTCACCTTTATGCAGATGACCTGCAAATTTATGCCTCAGCTCCCGCAGACAACCTGGGTAGTGCCATAGGTATACTGAACTCCGACTTACTGCGTATTAATGAGTGGAGCAAATCATACGGTCTAACAATTAATCCTAACAAATCTCAAGTCACAATAATTGGTAGCTCTAAGCAATTAGAAAAGATTAACTTCGCTATCCTGCCTGCGATAGCGTTTACAGAACCTATGTATTCGATTTATTTTTAATTTAAGGAAATTTGATCTAGTGTTTGCTTATCGCAAACAGCGTAAATGGCTCAATATAAGACACCGTCGTAACCTACACATGCTTTCCCTACTTTACACTGTAATCTACAATCCGTTCGCCCCTCCCTATTTAAAAGAGCGTTTTTCTTTTCTTGGCTCCGATTCTCAAACGCAACTCGAGCTTAGGTCGCGGAGTGACAATCGTCTTAAATTGCTAATATGTCACTCTAATTTTTACAGCAATACCTTTACGATGAAAGCCTCGATACTTTGGAATGAACTCCCAACCGATATTCGTCAGTCAAAATCACTTGGCATTTTTAAAAGTCGTCTCAAGCATCACTTTTTATCTAATCAAAATTAATTATTATTTTTATTAATAATTGGTACGGTATTTTCATATTCTTTTTGCTATGTATGAAGTTTTTTATAATTATTTATATATTAGGTATATAGTATTTATATAGGTACTTGTTTTATGTAAATTTATGTTTATTAATGTACACATATATTTATAAATATGTATTTTATTATATGTACGTATATGTATTATATTTACAAATAGTAAGTCTGCACTGTCCCGTTTTTATTTATTAAAACTTTACTGCCAAGGGTTGTCTGTAAGAGATTGCTTATAGCAATAACACCGCCTTTGCATACCTTTTCCATTTTTAATCTGTATCTATGTTGTTATGTTTTATTTCTTTGATGTGTGTGCAATAAAGACTTTCTATTCTATTTGTATTCAAAAATATCTTTTAAAATTTATTCTATTACAATTTTAAAAAAATAATAAAGACATGTGTTTTACTATGCCAGTTATAGAACCAAAATATACTATAATATAAACTTACAACAATATTCAATATATTGGACCAATTGTTCAAGATGTTTGTTTTCTATACTTCTTAGATTTCGCCAACATAAGTGGCGTAGCGTGCCATCTCGGCGCCTGGGGCGGGAGACCCTTTTTGCCGCCCCCATTCTATAGGTTCTTAATTAAAATTAAATTTCACAGGCAATGAGGTACCTTTTATTGAAGGTAAAATAGGATGAGCAGTTTTACAAGCGGATTATACGGGCCTTATGAGCAGCGTCAAGTCATAAATAACTTTGTCAAAATCAATATTAGCAGCCAATTCTTGTTCAATCGACAATATAGCCAAGTTTAATAGTCTAGCGGAGCTCATAGTAGATCTGAGGTAATTTTTTATTAGCTTCAACTTCGAAAAACTTCTCTCACATCTTGCAACACTAATCGCCAAAGTCAAATATATACGAATCAAGATGACTATATTTGGAACCGAAATTCCGAGATTCAGTTTTTGAATGAACTGGAGGAGCTCCAGTGGTCCTTTACCACTTATATCTTCCTCTGATTCAGAACAGGCAACGAATTGCTGGGGACGCTTCTGCTCCATCTGAAACTCGTCCTTGTCGATGTCTTTTAATACATGGGAAAGATCACACTCGAACTTGCTGTCCAAAAGTTTCGCTGGCATCAAAAATCCGAACTTGTCCGATATTTCTTGAATTTGCTGGAATCGAGTCGTCATTTCTTGAATGATTCTGCGAATTCTTCTCGTTTTGAGTTCGATTCGGGGTTTTTCGCAAAGAGTCTTAGCAAAGTCAATTGATTCTTGCACGAAACGGTCTCTACTTTCCACTAAGAGGGTTTTCAAAGCGCAGAGTTTCTGAGCACACTTAGTCCTCGTTGTTGCAGGTAAATCTGTGCGTCATCTACTTTAGGTAGCACTGCAGCCCAAAAGCCAAGAAAAGTTAGGAAGTTAAATGACTGCATGGCTGTCAGGAGAAGACTGGCTCCCGATCTTGTTTCGGAAGTTTGAGATGAATCTGTTAATTCTTCCCGTACCTCAAGAACTACCTCAAACTTATTTTTAAGCATCTTGACAGCTACATGTCTAGCGCTCCAGCGCGTTTCAGTGACTCGTTTCACTGCTTGACCTGTGACGGCAACCAAAGCGTTCCATCGAATAGTTGATGCAGAAAAGATGGCAAACGTGGTGATAGCTTCACCAGAGTTCCAAAAAACGTCACGGAATCCACTGATTCAGAAGCAGCGTGTACCCCAGCCAAGTTTAGTGAGAGGTTTGTGCATGCAACGAATAGAGCTTTCGGATTCAGTGCTTTAATCCGGGCTTGAACTCGATTGTGGATCCCTGACATTGTGGCAGCATTGTCATAAGACTGTCCTCTCAGATTCTGTATGGCCAGTCCGTCTGATGTTATCTTCGCGATTATATCGTTGCTGAGATCTTCTGCATTTTTTCCTTTTGGTTCGAAGAAGTCAATGAAAGATTCTACCACGGCGACTTTTTCTCCTTCGATATGTACGTATCGCAGAACTTGGCTCATTTGGTCATTGTGGGAGATGGAGGTCTGGTGTACTGTCGAAGATTACGCAATAATATTTAGCTTTTTGAATACGTCGGATGATGATGGATCGAACTTGCTGTCCCAGTAAGTTTATAAATTCATTCTGGGTTTCTGGAGATAGATACGAAACTGAGACTCTTGCTCCCAGCTTTATCTTTGTCAGGTGTTCCATTAGAAGAGGGTCGTATTTAGCTAGGAGGTGCACTAACTCCAGAAAGTTCCCGCGATTGCCACTATCATCTCCTCGAATGTCTTCTCGATGTCCTCTGAAGGCCAGATTCTGTTTGGCTAAGAACAGCAACCTGTTGTTCTCACTTTCGAAAACTTCTTGTTCTTTCTGATCGATGGTTGCTTTACAGTTCAGGCGAACTTCCAACTCCTTCCATTTCAAGAAGCTCTGTTCATGGCCCAGGCTATTTTCATGGTCTCCGATTCTTGGATTTAGCTTCCACCATTTGTTGAATCCTTCTTCAGAATCGAAGTTCGAACCGGAATTGCCAAACAGCTTGCAAGAAAAACAATACAAGGATTGCTTCAAAGGCGAGTACACCATCGATGTTCGGAGAACCTTTTCGCCGTTAGATAATGGTTTGTAGAACCACTCTTTGGTTAGTTTTCGGGTACCGCCTTTCGTTGAAGTCCCTGAGCGAACAACATCGGCCAATTTGGAATCGATGTGCTGTACCGAGTCAGATCCGCGACATACTAGAAGCGTTCTGACTTCGTCAGTCATAGGAGAAGGCCAGCAACCTACATCGTCGAGATTCACATCTTTCTTGACTTCGGCAGGAGCAGAAGGCACGATTTCAATTATGTCTTCTTTGGCAACATTCACTTTTTCTGCAGGCTTATGACAAGATGCTTGAGGTACTTCTGGTGAGTCGACTTCGTCTTGACCCTGCTCTGTGGTGGGACCAGAACTACTTCCAACTGCGACGGCACGCACGTCTTCTTCTTGTGCCTGTAAAATAAGTTATATATTCCCATGAATATTGGCCGGAGGACACGTTCGAATTTCAAATAAGTATATTATCTATCACAAAACAAAAGTGGTTTTGGTGACGGCGCGGTTTGCCGGGCTTATAGGAGAATTTACAAACAAAATTGATTTTGTATGGCAGCTACCTTTTTTAGAGTTTTCCGGTAAAAACTGACTGAGTATGCCATGTTGGCGTTGGGTTATAGATGTTATGAAAAGATAAAATGACGTGAAATTTGAGAAAAATCGTTGGCGCCATTTTTGAGCTAAATGAAAAATTATGTTTTATTTGTATGTCAGGTAGTACCATAAATAATCAAGTTATCAAAAAATTAAAAAAATATTCCTAGACATTTACAAAACATCCCTTAATATAAAATTTCATCCAATTTGGTTCAGCGGCTTAGGCTCTAGAGCTGACAACTGAAAACAGACGCACATACATACATACATACATACACATTTTGATTTTTTAACTTTTTCGGACTCAGTTAACGATAAAGATAGAGAACCTTGCAATTTATTGCGAGCGACCCAGCCCATACATGTTATGTCTAAAATAACTGGAGTAATTCTAGGCCACGCACGATTCTACATGGAGGAATCATATACCTACTTACACTGGAATCACTTCCGCTGCTGCAGGATGCCACCGAAGACGTTAACGTGGTTTTCGAACCAGAACTGGAGCTGAAATATTTCAGTAACGCACCTTGAGACTTCTTCGCATCTGCTTCTTTCTTAGCCTTTTTTTTGCGGAATTCCGCACCGCTTTTTTTGACTTTTCATTTTCAAAAACTAGTTCAAAGATTGGGTAAAGATCTAAATGTTTAGTTTTAGAAGATTCAACAGTATTTAAAAAAAAAAAAAAAACAAAATGACTTTCGTTTCGTATCCGAAACTCTAGCGAAACAAACATACGAGTAATGCGTGATTGCGTAACGGTACTTCACGATGCACTAAAACAAACAAAGTTCAGTACAAATGCGTAGTACTAAATTCAATGAGTGCGAAAGAGAGGCATCGACACGGGCCGACGCGTGAAACAAAAGATTTTGTATGAGAAATTAACATAATAAGGAGTGCCGGTCAACTCGGAACGCGCGCGCCGGTGCGGCGTGATGCGATGTTGCCGTTCGTATGTAAACAAACAAACGTTATAAAGAGCTCTGTCAGTGATTTCGCAGTTTTTCTTTTAAATAAATATTAAAAAATAGTTTGTGCGCAAAATTTTAGATAAAAATGGAACATTAAAGTGTGTCTGACACATGTAATGAATGAATCATAGATCAGATCTCAACCCGCTTCACTGGCGAAATTTTGCCGGGCCGGCCTCTCTGCCCCACCCACGCTACGCCACTGGCCAACAGTTTGTTTTCTTTGCAAAGATTCAAGTAAATCCTGCTCAACAACATCTTCAACTCTTACTATGGCGGGACAATGTAAAGGAAACTCTTGGATGCCTTCAATCGAATAATGTCACTTATGGGACAGCTTCTGCCCCCCTTTATGTAGATAATGTACTTACAGGTTCTCAAAGCATTCAACAATTAAAACAATTGCCACTAATTTTATAATTAAACACCTTTTAATTTTACCATATGATTATTTAGTTCATACAAATCACTGACAGATGGCATAATCCGGTTTTCAAGGCAATTCTCACAGGATTGATTTGATCAGTTCAAGGATACAATACTTTTCTCTATGTGAGGCCACCACACGTAGCTCCGCGCGAGTGCTTTTGTCTGAACGATTTCACTGTGGGATTGATGTAGTTATTTCAAAACTGAATCTCTCATATTGGATGGTAACACAACTCTATTTCCAAGCAATGCACATCCATCTTATATACATCTCTGTGTGATGTAGCTAATTCTGGTGATGCTCCTTGTCCTCAACTCGAATAGGCCATCCTTTCAAAATGTATTGTATCACTTGGCGCAGTAGTGGATCCTTAGAAGTTTTCATTGTAATTTCTATAGCTCCAAAGGTTAGTTCTTAAGATGACTCTGCCATTAATAATATTTCTCCTGGTATATTGGCTTCTTTGGAACAGAAGTGAAAGAGAAAGTGGCCAACGACTAAGACCATCTGCATTAGCAATAAGCTTTTCCGGGTCTGTATATGATTTCATAGTTATTTGCAGATAAAGCTAAACAGTAATGTACTAATCGAGGAGACAACAACTCTGGAATCTTTTTCTTAGGATTAAAAATTCCCAAGAGTGGCTGATGGTCCGTAATTATTGTAAACTCGATCCATCAAGTAATTATTAAATTTCTTTACTCCAAAAAGGATTGCTGTAGCTTCCTAGTCTAACTGAGAATATCTTCTCTCATGTTGATGTAAGTTCTTGAGCCCATAGCTATCAGTTTCTCCTCTCCATTACTCATGACATGAGCTTATACTACCCCAATTCCATAATCCGATGAATCACTGGACAAAATTAGCTTTTAATTGACATCATAATGAGTCAAAGTGATATCAGATGCATCGTCCCAGCTTATCTTTTTAAGCCATTGTTCTTGCATTAATATATTTGTCAGAACGATGCTGGGCGCAATCCAGCCGAGTGGGTCAAACAACTTTTGGATGTCAGACAGAATGCTTCGCTTCGTGATCACTTCATTGATTGAAGGTAAGTTTAAATTGTACTCGAATCTGTCTTTTCCTAAATTCCATTGTATGCCAAGTGCCTTTATTGTTCCATCAATCTTCAATTCCAGATTAGCATTATTCGATCTATCGCTAGGATCAACTGTTTCCAAGAATTCACGGCTGTTGGATGACCATTTCTTTAGACTGATGATGACTAATTCCAATGTTCTGAATTTTGCCTCCAAAAATTTGCGCAGATCCCTCCAAGTCGACAAGTCCTGGGAATTCTCTGAGTAGGAATTTTGTTCCCACTCCTTCTGGGATTCTGGGTCCAACTTCTGTGCAACCAGAAATATGATTACTGGATCCCAAGAATCCGTCGACACCTCCGGATTCTCTAGACTCTGTAATACTTCGTTGGTGGTATCGAGTAGTGATTTTAGTTGGTTTGCGGCTTGGCTGGTACATTTCTTCTGGGCAAAAAGTCGCTTCAACAATGCCTTCACTATTAGACGCTTGTTCCCATATCGATGGTTTAGCGTTCCCCATGCCTGAATGTAGTTAGCGCTTGTTACTGGAATGTGCTTTAATAAAGTCGCTGCTTCACCTGCCACACTGGTTTTTAAGTAATGGAGTTTTTCGACGTCGCTTAGTGTCGTGCAATTGTGGACGAGTGATGAAAACAAATCTTTAAAACTACTCGCCCGTAAACAGAGGTAAATGTATAGCCGGGAGTTGAACTTTGTTATTTTGCATATCTTCTGGTGGCGATTGTTCACTTTTGGCAGACTCTAATGCCGCCAACATGTCTTTCAAGTCTCCCAACATACACAAGTACAAATCTTCTTGTACAAAAAATTCCTCATTCTCGAAATATGGCAGCAATCCACGGTCCTCACGAGTGGTACAGGTTAATAATTTTCTTATGAGCTTCGTTGAAGATCGTCCAGTATACTTCAATTGTTTTAATTCTGGTTTGTAAGTAGCCCACTTTAGCCAGTCGTTGTTTGGGGCATTTTGATAAATTGAGCTGGGTTTTCTTCAATAGTAGGGCTGTATTTTCCAATATACTCATTGCTTTTTCGGCTTCCGTGGCCATATTTCACTCGTAACAGTCGAAATCCTCACACTAAAACTTGTAAATATTGATGCGTCGGCGTGAATATACCTAATTGTCTTTATAATTGCACTAAGCTTCAACCCGGCACTCGCTTATCGCTCAGGAATGCAGTTCTTTTGTTCTCGCGGTAGCCGGTCCTCGATGCAATGTTGAACTTCCGTGCGGCTCGAAGTCGACCATATGGTGAGATCGTAAGGTTCAGTTTGGCTTGTGCCGGCGGATAGGTTAGAGAAACACGTCTTTCCTTCGTAAATGTATATTGGCAACTACTGCTTAATCATAAAGTTAATTAAGACTACGTTTTTAGGTTCAAAATCGCAAAACAGAATCACCACATATATTTTTTTTAAAGTCGACTTTCGATAATTTGAAACTCAAGGGGAAGGGAGCTAAATTTCAAATGGTCAAGAGTTAAAAATAACAAGCGTTTAAGTAACCACGAGGGGTAAGGGAGACTTAAGTGAATAAGAGTTTGATCTAAATTCGTCAATTATTTTTATATTATTATTATGTATTAACAATTAAATTCAATAATTCAAACAAGTCCGTTATATTTTTTTGAGTGAGTGACTTCAGTCTATCATTGTCCAAAGAAGTATAAGTAATCGTCATTCGTGTCGGTTCCGAGGGCGTAGAAGCGTAGTTTAGTAAGACATTTCCTTGCCTTATTCAATGTGAATGTTTTCATTCTCATCCTCGTCTAGAGAGACTCATCAATTCGGTATCGGTTAGTACACCGTGGACACTGATGTCATCGTCAACATGAGTATAATGTTAATTCTCTACAGTTAGGTAGAAGTCCCCATTCTGAGTCAGAGTTTGTATTTTGGGCGGCTCTGATGACTGTTCTACATTTTTAAACCCGCACTTTCTGGAGCAGTTATGGTATGGTATGGGTTGAAATTATTCCAGGCCTTATTCATGATTATTGCGGCTAAAACTGTGATGTTTGCCTTTTCATCTTTTTCAATACTATCCAGCACAAGAAAAATAATTTCTTTACGGTAGAGAGTTTTAAAATTTTGAATGGTCCAAAGGTTGCAATATTGATGTGGTTGGTGTTGGCAGGAAAAAATAATCAATTTTACGTGGTCTAATTGTGATGGGTGCAGTTGTCCAAAAACAGTATGATTTTGCGTTTTGTATTTTTCACTGAGATGAGCGCTTTCTCCACAGATTTCTTAAATGTAATGCCATGTCGATTTTTTAAAATTGAGAACCAACTTTCGCCTGCTGTCAACATAAAACCGCTTTTAAAAAAAAAAAAAAAAATATTTATTGATCTAAAAATAATACATAAAGATTATCTGTGCGAAAATGTATGGCGTCCGTCCGAGTTCGCGAGTGGTGCAAGACTGCTCAAAAATAATTACTATATCAATCGAATCCACTATTTGTCGCTGATGCAGCATATGACGGCGTAAAACCGGCACATGGTCTGGGTGTAACAGCCCCCCGTTTTAGAGAAAACTTACGCGATCAAAATGAAGCGAAGTTTTCTTAAATAGCTCTTAATCGAGGTTGTGTAATCTGAGTAGTATTTAAATTGTCCAATTAAATTTCATTTTGTTGTAAGTTAAGCTCGGGGAGGAGGAGTTAAAGGAGAACCTCTATAGTATTTCTTATAAGTGGCCATACATTTTCCATTACAAAAGTAATATAAAACAAATAATATGAACAATAATATAAAAACATAAGAGAATATAGAATGAGTAGAGATAGGACTTAAAAAGTTTTCTGATTTTATACGTTCTATAATATTTAAAATATCATTAGTTTTGGTATTTAAATAATGTAAATTGTGGCTATTAAAAGGATTTAAATTTTTAATGACGAACTGGAATTTAATTTATTAAATATAGTGATATTGCAACAGGAGTCGTTTTTTTTTTTTTTTTTATAGTATATAGGGGCAAACGAGCTGAAGGCCCACCTGATGTTAAGTGGTCACCGTCGCCCATGGACATCTGCAATACACTGAGGATTGTAGATGCGTTGCCAACCCTACTTTTTGAGGAACCTGTACACTCGGCGTTTGAAGACCCCCATATTAAAGGGCTCTGGGAAAACCTGTGGTGACAAATTATTCCACAGCCTGCACGTGCGTGGGAGGAATGATCTAGACGGCCAGCAATGTACGTGACATTGCTGGTATGCCAAGCATCCAAAAAACGTTTATGATGTTAAAGTCGTAAAACCTTTATTTTAATTTAATAATAGGTTTAATTTTGCTTATTAATTTTGTATCCGTTGAAAATTAACATTTAGCACTTAAAGTTACAATACCAGTTCCAATGAGAATTAAATCTAGACTTTCTGAATCACAATTTATATGTAGTTTAGTTTTTTCGGAATGTACAAACAACTATCTATTATTTTCTAAAGTTTGCCAAATGTTGTACACATTTCCCGAAATAAAATTGGTTTTACAGAGTTTCGGGAGTGATTGAAGTACCTTTGTCATTATTTCTGTTTCACAAATAGGATTGTTCACAATACTGAACTCTTCTACATTATTACTGATATAACAATTGATTACAGTTAATTTACAATTAATTAGATTATTCAAAGTGCAATATTTAGTTTTATCTGTGTTTACTGCTACATAGACTTTTGTTGGCACTAACAAGGCGAATGAGTTAGGTTCTTCATTATTATGGGGTAATGGAACTGGGAGGCTTTTATATAAATCATAATGAGATATAGATACAAGAGGAATTTTCAGCGTAAATATTAGCTTATTATCAATAACATAAGAAATAATTTCTGTTAACCTCATTAATTCGTGTATATTGCTTAATTCTAAACTTACGGGGAATACAAGATTGAAGCACACTACACATGTCATATAAGGATGTTTTAAAAAGTAATAAATTAGTTAAAATAGTAATATTATTAATACGAGTTGTTAAACATTCGGTAATATTATTGAGGCGCCCTTCATTATTATACATTGTAATCATTAATATTAATTATAGCAGTTTACAAAATTAGGATGTTTTCTTTTACAATATTTAAGATTTTTTAAATAAATAAGTAATGAATTTACATGTATACATTCTTTTGTGATTTATTATATCATTATCATTTAAAAGCAGTAATATTCAAACTCAATGAACACCTTAAAAGGCCAATTATTGAACGTCTTGCCCTATAACGAACAATGATGGACTTTGCGCTACTATTAATGTTTCTAAACAGCACTAATGTTAATGTTTCTTCGTAATTAAGTATAATGTCACAATAGATCATCAACTTTATATGAAAATTCTTTGCTTACCTTTGGAAAAATCGACGGCACTGCATTGCCTTTTAATCGTTTTTTGAACTCATTGACAAAATCTTAATCTTTAAAGTGTAAGTTTCATACAACTGATGTTTTGGTTATTTTGCCAGATATTATTAATTTTAAATATTGAAATATTCAATATTAGACAGTAAAGTTAAAACGACAACCCGCTCTCATCTCTAACTCTAAAAGCTCTATATAATCCTAAAATAAATTATTTATAGCGTGAACACCCTACACCATAACAAACAAGAAAATCTAAATAACGACTGACCTGTCAAAAGATAAGCCACAGCCAGGATACCATTCCGTTTTGCATCCATTCCCGCAGCAAAAGTACACCATTTTCACATATACACTGACGAAAAGAATACTAAACCAGCACCAAAATTCATCTATGCACCAACGGAAAGAAAGACAAGCAGACATATTGCTTTTTGTCTACAGGCAAAGTTGCCATTTTAGGAGGAGAACATTCTACTTATAATATCTACATACTTATTTTTATTGTATGTTTTGCCTGTTCACATCTATATAAATCGAAAATAAAAATATTAAAATAATTTATGGATATATTTTATTAGTCAATAATAATTAAAACGTAAGGTAAATGTACGTAATTCCGGAGTACTAAGGCATTCTTGTCTTTCCTAGCAATTTCCAGTAAAGCAGGAAAAATCAGCGAATTGAAGTTAGTTTAGTCGTAAAAAGAGGTTTTCAGAGAAGAGATTGTTATGTACTATATTTAAACTATTTTATAAAAGTAATCGTAATTTTTCTGGACCTAGTAAATGTCCGTTATTACGGTATAAAATTTGACTCTCCAGGTAATTCCGTAAATGGGTGCTGGTAATTCCGGCATATGCAGAAAAATGCCGTTTTTCTGCAGGATTACATGAAATATGAAACATAAATTTAATGTGACGTGTTCTAAATAAAACAACTTTATTTTATAAGTGTAGGAAAACAGTTTATTTAAATTTTTAGGTACTTATAGTAACTTTAAACTTTCATGAATCATCAATTGAACTTACTTCTAGCACGGTTTAGTGAACTATATTATATTCATTTATTTATTATTATTTATTTATATATGAAATAATCCGTTTATAAGTCTAAAATTTAATCATCAGTCTATATTTATATTTCAGGTACTCATAGTAACTTTGTACTTTCATGAGATCAAAATGAACTTACATCGATTTAAATTAGCAGGGTTTAGCGAACTATATGTCGGAGCATAGTAAAAGATTATCGATAATTCGAAACGTTATCGTTGTCTATGGCGTTGGAGTGGGGTAGTAGTCACTTCCGTTGTTTTGACAGTATCTACCCTCGACCCTTTATATGCGATCGACAGTCTAACTGAAGTCTTAGTCGTGCGCGGTCTCTCAAGAAGTGAACATCATCTAAGTAGTGCTAGTGATAGTGTCAAGTGCAGTGTAGTGTGGAAGTGCTGTCCAACTAAGGTCACGTAAGTCCTTACAATGTAATTGCCACGTGGTTAAGTAAACACAATGTTAGGTTAGGTTAGCCTTGTGTTAAATTCGGTTTATGTGCGTTTAACCTTAGGTTTAAATAGAGAGCCTAGCAGTGGAGGCGAGTGTCGTGATCACTTAAAGGAGCTCCTTAAGCCTACACCTTGGTCACAAGTCCAAGGCACTGCTTAGGTTTCTCTCGTAATTGTTGGAAATCATATTTGATCATTTATCGGTTCAATAGGAGTATCTACGTCGCGTTTACCCAATATTCCATTCAATACCATCACCCCCTTTTAGTGTTCCCCAATATTCCCCATCTTCCTCCTTTCATCTCCTTTCACATCGTTTTAAAATCCCCGACATATATTATATTCGTTTATTTATTTATATATGAAATAATCCGTTTATAAGTCTAAAATTTAATCATCAGTCTATATTTATATTTCAGGTACTCATAGTAACTTTGTACTTTCATGAGATCAAAATGAACTTACATCGATTTAAATTAGCAGGGTTTAGCGAACTATATGTCGGAGCATAGTAAAAGATTATCGATAATTCGAAACGTTATCGTTGTCTATGGCGTTGGAGTGGGGTAGTAGTCACTTCCGTTGTTTTGACAGTATCTACCCTCGACCCTTTATATGCGATCGACAGTCTAACTGAAGTCTTAGTCGTGCGCGGTCTCTCAAGAAGTGAACATCATCTAAGTAGTGCTAGTGATAGTGTCAAGTGCAGTGTAGTGTGGAAGTGCTGTCCAACTAAGGTCACGTAAGTCCTTACAATGTAATTGCCACGTGGTTAAGTAAACACAATGTTAGGTTAGGTTAGCCTTGTGTTAAATTCGGTTTATGTGCGTTTAACCTTAGGTTTAAATAGAGAGCCTAGCAGTGGAGGCGAGTGTCGTGATCACTTAAAGGAGCTCCTTAAGCCTACACCTTGGTCACAAGTCCAAGGCACTGCTTAGGTTTCTCTCGTAATTGTTGGAAATCATATTTGATCATTTATCGGTTCAATAGGAGTATCTACGTCGCGTTTACCCAATATTCCATTCAATACCATCACCCCCTTTTAGTGTTCCCCAATATTCCCCATCTTCCTCCTTTCATCTCCTTTCACATCGTTTTAAAATCCCCGACATATATTATATTCGTTTATTTATTTATATATGAAATAATCCGTTTATAAGTCTAAAATTTAATCATCAGTCTATATTTATATTTCAGGTACTCATAGTAACTTTGTACTTTCATGAGATCAAAATGAACTTACATCGATTTAAATTAGCAGGGTTTAGCGAACTATATGTCGGAGCATAGTAAAAGATTATCGATAATTCGAAACGTTATCGTTGTCTATGGCGTTGGAGTGGGGTAGTAGTCACTTCCGTTGTTTTGACAGTATCTACCCTCGACCCTTTATATGCGATCGACAGTCTAACTGAAGTCTTAGTCGTGCGCGGTCTCTCAAGAAGTGAACATCATCTAAGTAGTGCTAGTGATAGTGTCAAGTGCAGTGTAGTGTGGAAGTGCTGTCCAACTAAGGTCACGTAAGTCCTTACAATGTAATTGCCACGTGGTTAAGTAAACACAATGTTAGGTTAGGTTAGCCTTGTGTTAAATTCGGTTTATGTGCGTTTAACCTTAGGTTTAAATAGAGAGCCTAGCAGTGGAGGCGAGTGTCGTGATCACTTAAAGGAGCTCCTTAAGCCTACACCTTGGTCACAAGTCCAAGGCACTGCTTAGGTTTCTCTCGTAATTGTTGGAAATCATATTTGATCATTTATCGGTTCAATAGGAGTATCTACGTCGCGTTTACCCAATATTCCATTCAATACCATCACCCCCTTTTAGTGTTCCCCAATATTCCCCATCTTCCTCCTTTCATCTCCTTTCACATCGTTTTAAAATCCCCGACATATATTATATTCGTTTATTTATTTATATATGAAATAATCCGTTTATAAGTCTAAAATTTAATCATCAGTCTATATTTATATTTCAGGTACTCATAGTAACTTTGTACTTTCATGAGATCAAAATGAACTTACATCGATTTAAATTAGCAGGGTTTAGCGAACTATATTATATTCGTTTATTTATTTATATATGAAATAATCCGTTAAAGTCTATAATTTAATCATCACAGTCTAAACATTGAATAGAAAATACGCCTCTTTTATTTACCGCCATAGGAGCCTTAATTTTTTTGAGAACTTCTTTAGCGTCGTATATTAAAATGTCATCTTTTTCAGGCCAACGCCAATTCACTCGCCCACTTGGCTCGAAACCGCTCATGGTCATAGTTTTTATTTTATATTTTGTTTCAGATGCATCGTGTATGACTTCCATTACTACACCCGGAAAATTTTCTCTTTCATAAATAATTATAACATAATCTCCTGGAGCTATTTTCAACGAGTTAGAATCAATCCATTCATCTGAAACTATGGCTGGTGTTTCAATTTCTCTATTTTTTGTTGTTGTTCTCGAAGGACCAGGTTCATTAATTTGATCTGGAACTTTAGATGACTTCTTTTTGTTTTTTTTTACTATGTTCTTCGTCTTTATTTTTTCTTTGGCTTTATTTTCACGGTCTTGTTTGCTTTTTTCTTTTTGCTTTAGCTTGTCTTCTTTTTCTTCTTTAAGCTTCTTTTCATATGCAATGTATTCATCAGCAGTTCCTATAATGGGAGCCATTTTTTTTTAATAAGTATTTTACCTTTACTGGTCGACGGAGTTTCTGGCCACAACAAAGCATTTTTGAAGGGTGTGGGAAATGCGGATTTCTTGGAATTTTGAGAATTTTCGCTTTGATCTTGAGTAGGGGAATTTGATTCAGTAACGGAATTCTGAATATTGGTAGAACTATCTTCATATTTTTTATTATTCTGGGACGTCGAAATCGGAGACGATTCCAATGTATCATCAGCAGATCTAGTAAGTATCTTTATAGGTGTTTAGTGAGATGAAGATAGTTCACCAGATTTGGATGATTTTTTTTAGTCTGATTGTTTGGGGTTACGCATTTTTCGTGTTTATCAGCAGCTATATTCATATCATATATTTGTACTACAGATGCTATTTGAGAAGTTAGTGCTTCTTTGGAAATGATAGGTTTGCTATTTTCTACTTTTCTATCCGTTTCATTAGGTGGTGAGAATCTTTCTTGAGGAACTGGCGTAGTCACAGAAAAAGTTGAATTGTTGGTTGGTAATGTTCCCGATGGCTTAAATAATTTATCGTTGTCTCTATTTGCGACTTTTTCTTTGGGAGGTATGATTGTAGGAACATCAGCAGGGTCATTTTGTTGTATGACAACTAAGGATTCTTCCAGAATAGCTTCTTGTGTGAGAAGTATAGTTTCTGGGGGCGGTACTATTATTACGGGAACATTACTAACGTTATCCTGCTCGGAAATTTTCCATATATTACCGATTATATTGCTTGAATCATCTAGCAAATCACCTGCCGCTTTAGAATTTGTTACTAACTCTTGTTGCGTCTCTTTAAAAGTAATGGTCTCAATAATACTTGGATTTTTAGGAGTTGAACAGGGTAAAGCACTGATCAAAGTTATCTCGTTAAGAAAAGCCGATTCAACTATCGTGTCTTCATTGATCCAATTAAGGTCAAGATCGGCTAACGTAAAGTCATTTTCCACAAGAGTGGTGTTGCCTAGACTCATTGAATCTGGTGTTGGTGTATGACTCGTACAGGTCTGCTTCCAGAAATAGTACAGACTGTCGCCTTTTACATTGCCTGTCCATTCTCAAGAACATTCATTTAATTTAGGAGCATCTAAATTCATCTCGAACTACTTAATAAAATCTTTAGATTGTAACTGCTTGCTGCTTTCTAAAGAGCTCAAACTTGTAGGTAAACTTGTGCCAGAACTTGACGCAGTTGCCGCAGAAGATTTAGGTATTTTTTTATAATTAACTGCATTTTCGTCGAAGGGATACAGGCCGGACTTTCGAAAGCCATTTTGAATAATTTCTGGTCGCAGAGTCGTTTTTATGGCTTTTTCAAGCACGGGACCAAAATCTTCTCGCTCCTCCAAGTATGTACTGCTTTACTCCAAGCGTTTTTGAGGCTGTGAAATACTGCAACGTCCATAGGTTGTAAAGCATGTGTGGCGCTAGGCAACAGAGCTATCAGTACAATGTTTTTTTCTTTACAAAATTCGCATACTGGGAGCGACAGATGAGAGACGTGTCCATCCAGGAACAAAGCTACAGGTCTTGTAATATTTTCTTTCGTCAAAAATGGCTCAAATTGATTAGCCACGTACTCATAAAATGCCTCTGATGTCATCCATCTCGAGTCAGTACGTCCGATGGCCCAATCCTTAGGATATTTCAACAATATATGTTGTGGTATCCTTTTATATGGAAATAATGCTAATACCGGCATTATTTTCCCGTCAGCTGACGCGCCGAGACAGAGCGTTAGATTTTCTTTATCATCATTACCAGATCGGCAGTGAACATTTTTCACTCCCTTTCTGGCAAGGACTGGTTGACCTTTCGGACACAAAAAAAAGGCAGACTCATCGCAGTTGAACACGCGTCTTCCAACACAGCCATGAGATTGTTGTCTTCGAAATATTTTCGGACTCGTGGAAACCAGCCCCTTATTTTTTCTTCAGTAGCGTTTACACGGGCAGTAGTCAATGCTTGACATACTCTCTTTCTTATCATTGGGTTTCTTTTCAGAAAGGCCTCGTACCAATGTCTGCCAGGGACTCCGTCCTTGAATGGATATTTTCGCTTCAATCCTATCAGTAATTTAGCTACCGAGTGTAGCAGTTGATCTTTCGTAACTGGAAATCCAATTTCGGCCATATGCAGTACCCATTTTACCAACAAACCTTCTTCTGTCGATGACAGGACTGTTGGAGCTCCTGCTGACTCTTGTTTTTTGTATTTTTTATTAATTTTGTCACGCAAGGTCTGGTTGGGTATGTTATATACCTTAGATGCACGATATATGGTCATGGATCCATTTTTTATATCCTCTAAAGCTTTGGCGAGGTCCTCGTTGGAGTACTTTTTGTTTGACATTTCGACCTGTAAAAAAATTAAAATGCAGTAGCCCACTCAGGTACTTCTATATCTACCGTAATGAGAGACACAGCCAAAAACAGTGAAGGTAATTGCGGTAGTCAAATTAACATAAATTTCTAACGAGTAACTCTTCTTAACAACATAAAATGACTTGAATTGTATAGGAATGCAATCATACTAGTAATAGGTACCAAAAAATATACTGGAAGATACAATTAAATTAAACAAATTAATGATTTTGTACCGATGTTATTTGTGACGAATCTGTTTAAAGTAAAAAAATGTTTTCTCTTTACACACGTATTTCATAACATAGAGAAATAAAATCGTAATACGTAATTTGATTCCAAGAAACTATGTTATATATTAGACCTGTAACAGCTTTTTTTGTTTACTTATCTCATCTCGTTCCTGACAAATTACAAAAAACAAAATCACCTTCCTTTCCTCTATTCCGTAATTGTTACGTAATAATGGACACGGTTGGTTTTTGGTGTAGGTAATTCCGGCAATCAGAAAATTTCAATTAACTCGCTAAAAACTAAATGAAGTAATTTGAAACGGTAATCAATCAGTTTGTTTTAAAACCCTTAAAAATAATTACATTACTTAGTTATGAAAATACTTACGTATCACTCGCAATATCCTTATGAAAATCCGCGCGGTAGCTTACGCGTACGCAACACACACACTACCTTTATGGCGGTTTGGCGCAGACTGACCGAGGGAGACGTGACAACTGAGCCGACGATGGTTACAGTTCTTTTTAACGTGTGTAATTGACGCTCTATTGTACATACTTAATAGATAATTTTAGAACTTTTTGATACAATTAGAAGTTTTCTTATTTTTAGGCCTAAACCGAAAACTTACGGAATTTCGTACACTTACGTAATATGGTATATCTACCTTAGTAGTACGCGATCCAGTTTACACGAAGTTGTATGTAAATCCGTGGCATTAATACCTTATTTTTATCCTCTGGAGCAGCTGGAAATTGGTGTAGAAACAACAATGACAAGTTGCTTTTCAAAGCTATTTGGTTTTTTAAATTTAAGATCAATAGTTTATATTGCAGAACTAAAACATTATAGACTAACTTTAATAACTATTCATTATTATTGATAACTTACATTTCATAAAAATATAATTATTACAACAAAAACATTTTTTTTTCTCCTTTTTTTATTTACGCTTTTTTAGTCACTAAAACTCCGTTCCGTGAGGTTCCAATCCCGGAATAATAAATTCAGGTTTTTCCTTGAGGTCATTAAATATTTTCCAAGCACCTGATAATTTACGACAGCATGCTAAATAATGGCCGCTTTGATAAGCTCCTACTCCTGATAATCTGAAAATTTTGATAAAATGTCCGTTAATTTTTAAAGTTACTACTACTAATACATAAATATAAGAACAATATATTAGGGGTTAGAATATGAAATTGCCGATGATGTCCGTTGGAGCAAGGTCTAGCGAATACGAAGGATGAATGGTTTCTAATTGCAAAGTTAAAACGGTTTCTTGTGCTGCATGAGGTCTCGAGTTATCACTTCACTGCTAGTGTTGTTAGCATTGTTCGAAGTTCGGCACAGAAGACAACTGCCATTATTGCTTGACCAGATCGGAGAAAGCTATAGTGAATAACACCATACTGAGACCACCAAACAGTTACAATTACCCTTTTATTGGTAAGCTTTGCTTTAGGACACTGCTGCAATGTTTGACCTGGGGTCAAATATTCCTTCATTTCCGTATCGATTCAACAAGGCAACATAAGTTTCAACACGCGTTTCTTTCTGCAAATCAATCAAATCATGAGGCACCCATTTTTTTATAAATTTTTATTTTATTGACGCAAATGAGTCAATATTGTTGGTAAGGTAACGTTAAACCATGTCGCTAATTCCTCGGCTATTAGGTTCGGATCGGCTTCTCTTTCAATTCATTGTTATTACACCTGTGAGGGCGGTCTTCCACGTGGTTCGTTCTTCAAACCAAAGTATCCATCACGAAAGCGTTTAAACCAAAATCGCTCAGTGCGTTCATTAGCAGTCCTCTCTCCAAACGTAACATTGATATTGCGAGCTGTTTGTGTGTTAGTTCCGCGTCGGAACTCATATTCAGAAATCACTCGAATTTTCGAAGTATCCATCTTTCTTGTCTAAGCTGAATAAAAAAAACAACTGAAAGTAGATAAGCGAATGTTGCACATTTTCATTTTCATACATAGGTAGCATGTAAAAAAAAAGTTACACTCAAAAATTCGAAGTACCTATTACAATTTCATACTTTAACCCCTATTATAATATATTTGACTTACCGGTAGCATAAATTCATAGTAGTACCATCCTCAATTTTAACTTTTATAAACAAAGTTTAGCAGGAAGCTCACTCAATTTGCAGGTACGTCCAGATGCTTCTTCGTTGCTACCACGAATGTCTAACTCAATATACTTTCTTCTGTTCTTTAAAAATAAAAGAAGCTGGATTAGAGTGGTGAGAGGCGGCAATGAGATGTACAGTCGACATTTTATGTCGCAGTTGCACGACGAAATCAGCAAAGTTCTCCAAACAACTAATCGTGCCGTGGCTCGAGCGCCTGGATAACTGAGGTTATGAAGGTTAAATATCGACCTGAGAAAAATAAGGTCGAGGTTTGCCAGTAAAAATGTCACATGTGACTGTGATGTCCATTCCAGGGATATTGACATCTGTCGATTTTAAACTGGAATTGTAGTTGCGCAGCTTGGACAATTCTTCATCATTTTTTTGTTCCTTAGCAAGGTCTACATATTTACCATTGAGGCATATTGCTTCTACTCTAGACATTGTATCAGCAACTACATTTTTATCTCGTTTGACATGTCTGATGTAAGTAGAGTATTGTGAAATGATGTTAATGGGTTTAATTGGGCTTGTGGTAACTTATCTCTTCGTTGTTTAAATGCATACAGTAATGGTTTATGGTCGGTATATATTGTGGCATGTTGTGCCTCTAATATATACTGAAAGCGCTGGTAATATGTAGGACTGGGAAGTGGAAAGCTTTTTGCTGAGGAAAGTAAGGGGTTGCCATCCTTGATATGTTTGCTGTTGCAAACGAGCACCTACATGAGTGCTTGAAGCGTCTTTATAAAGAGCTGGGCACAGGATGAGTCAGTTGTGTTGCTGCATAAAACTGTCCTTACATGCGATACAAGCCTTTTGCATTGGCTTGGCTCCCTTGATATTTGTCTCTGTTAGAAAATCTATTAAAGATGCCTGTACTTCAGTTTGCCGGTAATAGTTCACCATTCCCAAAAATCGTCTTAAGCCTGTGCTGTTTTGGGAAGGGAAAAGTTGATAAGATCAGCAATTTTTTCTTCAGGGGGACTGATGCCATTCTTGGTAACTTTATAGTGTAAGGGGTCGGGGGGTATATATTTACATATATCCGAGGAATCTTAAATGTGAAGGAAAAAAAAAGAAATTTATTACCAACATTCCAAACTTTTATTTAATAAAAATACCTATCTCGAACGTTGACGAAATTTGGTCACAAATAAAATCGGCGAACTAGCCACGTAGGATCCATAGTCCCGTCAGCTGTTCCTAATTATACATTATTTTAATATTATTACCCTTATAATTAATTTAAATTGTATAGTAAAATGTGGGCATGTGTGTGGTCAAAGAAAAGGAAAAGTTAAAAAAAAGGAAAAAAATAAGCAAACCCATCCTTTTCGGATAACAATATCAGCAGCAAGCACAGAACAAAGGGTTGTGATCCCTACAGCCCTCTCAATGAAGCAACCATGTCTTCGGACGACAGAAAACTCCTAGGTAAGACCCCATAGCGAAAGACGGTATTACAACAGTCTTTACATGAAAGTAGAATCCTCACAGAACCGATGGAGAAACTTCACAATTGAAGATCTTCATAATAGGAAAACAACAGCTCCCTCAGAAACAACAGCTCTGTTGGGGACAACAGTCCCGTTATCGAAAAACCACTTCGTCATAGAAAAACAGGTCCGTTCAAAAAAAAAACACATGTGAACAAGACAACTCATTATCTATCTTTGTATAAATACTAAGAAAGCCCTAATATTGTTCTAAACCCAGGTACTACAATAATTTAGTAAAATATTTAAATTTGGAATAACACTTTTAATATAATTAAGACATAATTCACTTCCTCAAAGATCAAATTTAATTATGTGAAAATTAAGCAAAATATTAGAACATAGGCATTAAATTGGTATTTAAAACCAAGAACAATTATTGTCCTACTGAATTAAAATACTCTCAGACCCGGTAGACCTTCAGATCAAGACCTGGATCACCAAATACATCAAAACTGATTAAATGGAATTTTGACCAAAATAATGAAAAATAATATAAATTACTATTTTGCCCACGTAGGTTATTTAGTTTTAAAGGTAATTAATATAGAAACTTACCTGAGGAGTGTTTATTTTTCATAGAAATATAATAAAACTGACACACCGCATGGCACATGACTTGACTTTCACACTTAATACCTCAAAAGGTTATGACCTTAACCACAGCCATTATTCCATTTCCATATGCAAAAATAGATGGTTAAAAACCATTTAAATTAGCATCGGCGTATAAAGCCGGTGGCGACGCTGCCGCAAGCCACGTAATAGACTGCGTTCAAGGTTGCCTTGTTACCTTCATCGGGGAAGATTACCCTAAATCCTCAACTATCAATCGGGGTAACGAGGAGAATTTTCGATAAAAAGATTTTAATTCAAAATATTGTTGTACAAAATTACCTATATGACTAACCGGATAGCGGTCCGGAGCAGTGCGCGCATTTAAAGCTCTGTAGTCGCCGCAAGGGCGCCACGTAGAGTCTTTCTTGGGCGCAAGATGGAGTAAAGATGCCCATGCACTCTTTTATTTATATTTAATCTCCAGAGTTTCTTTCTCTTTATATGATGGCAGTGGATTGTGGAATAAATACCAATTTCGTAGCAACACGTTTATTTCTTTTCTTACATACGAGCACTCAGCACACACAACAATTTGACAGTGGCAGTGGCATGACTGAGACAGATTACACTTGACATTTACTTAACAGATAATATTTAACACCCCCTCTCAATGTTTACTAACATTGCACAATGAACAAAGATATCTAATACAAGTAATTTCAATATTTTAAACTTCTTTATACATAACTAAACGTCTCATTATTATATACAACTTTAAAAGTACCTAATGTTTCAATTCAATATTTAAATGACAATATTACATTTATTACTCAAGAACAATAAAATTTTTATAGCTTATGATATATATATATATATATTTATGTATATGATAAAGACATTGTTTAATTAAACAACTATAATCTTATATACTAGACATGACTTGAAATCATATTCTCTATTCTTGTTTTTCACATTAGTTATATTTAAACATTTATTTTAATAAAATATACACAATGTTACAGTTTTCCTTTTATTTAAAATTCACAATTTTTTATACAGATATTTGTTTATTTTTAAGTTATCAGACATAGGTATGTGACAGCAGCAATATTTAGTATTATTATATGTATAGATTATTGTTACTTTATTTTAGAAACACATTACACAATATTCAAATGATTCACAAAATATAAATGTTTTATAGAACTTAATGCTTTCGTTAAAATATCAGCTATGTTTTTATCAGTAGATATATAACAAATATGAATGTTGTATTTCTTAACAGAATCTTTAATAAAATGATATTTGATATCTATGTGTTTTGTTCTTTTGCTGTTCTCATTACAATTAATAATTCTAATTGCACTTTGATTATCAATCAACAAGCTAGTATGAATATCAATAGAATAGAAATTGGATAATATACCTTTTATATATATAAGTTCTGCTGTAGTCATGGATGCTGCTATGTACTCCGCTTCAGCTGAGGAAAGTGAGACTGTTGGTTGCTTTTTAGCAAACCATGATATTAAATTATTACAATAGAAAATAGCACAACCACTTACACTTTTTCTGTCATCCTTGTCAGCTGCCCAATCAGCATCAGTATGCTATGATCTCTTTACAGTTATTTGACTTCATATATGTAAGAGATTTGTTTGCTGTCTGTTTTAGGTATCTCAAAATTCGCTTACCTGCCTTCCAATGTTCCTTTGTTGACCTATCCAGATACCTGCTTAGGTACGAGGTAGCAAAAGTAATATCTGGTCTTGATGTTACAGATATGTATGTGAGACCTCCTATTAATTCCCTGTATGGTACATTAACTATTTCTTTGGTATTTTCACATGTATTTACAATATCCTTTTCCATAGGTGTCAGTACGCCTTTGCAATCTTGCATTCCGAATTTGGTTAGCATTTTATTTATTAATTTTTCTTGCTTTATTTTTATACTATTTCCTTCTCTACATATTTCCATACCTAAATATTCTTTCACTTCTCCTAAATCTTTTATATTAAATTCCCTTTTTAGTTTCTGAACTATTGTTTCTTCATATCCTAATATTAGTATGTCATCTACAAAAATTAGTATCCATGTTTCCTGATTGTAGTAGAGACAAAAATCATGCTTAGATTGTTCAAAATTATTATCTAAGAAGAAATTATGTATTTTTTCGTTCCAACAACGCGGTGCTTCTTTTAATCCATATAAAGCTTTCTTTAGTTTTAAAACTTTACCCTTTTGACTTTTTACTCCTTCAGGATATTTAATATATACCTCATTATTTAATTCTCCATTTAAAAATGCGGTTGGTACATCCAACTGTTTTAAGATTTTTCCTTCCTGTATTGAAATACTAAGCATAAGCCTTACTGTTGCGATTCTAGCAACTGGTGAATATACATTATAGACATTTTCTTCTTGAAATCCTTTAGCTACTATACGAGCTTTCTTAGTCCCATCTATTTTACTCTTAAAAATCCATTTCGTGTCTATGGTCTTTTGACCAGGTGGTAAATCAGCTATCTCCCAAGTTTCAAGTTTCTCATGAGCTTTAATTTCTTTTTCTATAGCTTCTGTCCACTCATCACTCTTTATTGCTTCATCATAACTTTGTGGATCTTGTCCAATTATAGTACTAAGGCAGTATGCAATATTGCTTTCCATATTATTCACATCATCAATATCTTGCACATAATCTTGTAAGTAAGCTGGTTTCTTTCTTGTTCTTTTCTCTATATTTTCTTGACTTCCTGTATTATTTCTCGTATCTTTCATTATATCACTCTCTCTGTCTCTATCTGTACTTTTTTCTTTTATTCCTTCTTCACATTCTTCTGTATCAATCTCATAATTCTTATCTTCATTATTTATGTACATATATTTTGTGTTGTCATTACCATCTGTAGTAGGTTTGTATACAATGTCTGTTTCATCAAATTTCACATCCCGTGATACTATTATCTCATCTGTTTCTGGATTCCATAAACGATAACCATTTGGTGAATAACCTACCATTCGCATTTCTTTAGATCTTGGTTCAAATTTGCCCCTTCTAGGAAGTGTAACCGCCCAACATTTTGATCCAAAACATTTTAATCTATCCAGGTTTAATTTACCATTAAATATTTTTTCTGGCGTTTGGAAGTTTATACTTGAGGATGGGCTTCTATTTATCTGATATGCTGAGCACATGATTGCTTCACTCCATAAATAACTTGGTAATTTTGTTTCAATAAGTTGGGTACGAGCTTTGTTATATAAAGTCCTATTCATTCTCTCTGCAACTCCATTACTTTGAGGTGAATAAGGCGTTGTGTACTCAATCTTTATTCCTTTATTCTCACAAAAGTTCTCAAATTTTTTATTTTTCAATTCCTTACCATTATCACATCTTATTCTCTTTACCAAAACTTCTTTATCATTCTCCAAATACCTTATATAGTTGATTAATTTATCAGTAGCTTCATCTTTATTTTTTAATAAATTTACATGGAGAAAATGAGAAAAGTCATCAATAATTACCTGATAGTATAAGTCCCCACAAATTCCTCCTATTTTGATTGGTCCTGATATGTCTGTGTGCAGCAGTTCTCCTATACGGTGTGATCTTGGATATGGTACAGACTTAAATGGAAGTCTTGTTGCTTTACCTAGCATGCATGGTTCACAAGTGTTTGTACTTACCGGTAACTTCAATATGTTTAGACTGTGTCTATTTACATGTCCTAACCTTCTGTGCCATAAATTATCAGAAGTGCTACTAGAATTGCTAAGTAATGAGTTATTTTTCTGCATTAATTCAGTTTTTAGTATAAATAAATTTCCTTTGCGTGTACCTGTTATATGAAAGCTGGAAAAAATCCTACAAATTTTGACATAATTATTAGTAAAATTCACAGTATTGCTCTTTAACATTTTCTGAACAGACAACAAATTAAAAGACAAATTTTCAACAATAAGACCTTCTAAGTTTATAGTTTTACCATTTTGACATAAATCAATAGAACCTTTTTTATTAGATGTTAAATAGTCTCCATTGGCAACAAAAATTTTGATATCTTTTTCTAGAGTTTTAATGTTATACACATAATCTATAAATTCTGATTTAATTAAGTGTTCTGTACAACCAGAATCAACTACCCATTCAATATACTTACAATCATTATTATATGACATCAAGTTGTTATACTCTACATGTTCCACATCCGTCAATAATGTGAGATCATACTCAGCTTCTGTATAGTTTACTGCATGCCGTTGACCTCTCCTAGATGATCCATTGTACCGTGAGTGCCTTATGAATGTTCCTCGTCCTCTCCTTTGTCCATGTATACCTCGGTGATCTTGACCTCTTAATGAAAACTCGCTGGATTTGCAATTTTTGGCAATATGTCCTCTCTTCTGACATTTGTAACAAGTAATATTGAAAGCAACTTCTTCACTGGACTCCGACTGTCTCGAATTTAACTTCAATTCTTCATCTAACAACCTTGTTCTCACATATTCTAATTTCAAATCTTCTTTACTTAACGTCTCTATAGCAGTAATTACAGTTTCATATTTGGATGGTAACCCTATTAAAATGTAGCAAATTTTGTCAATTTCGGATATTTTATCATTGTTATTTTCTAGATCTTCTATAATATTATTAAACTGATCGAAGTAGCTCTCTAGTTTTTGATTTTCACAACACTTTAGGCTCAAGAGTTTTCTTCTTAAATGTATTTTCGACAAGATAGATTTTCTTTGGAAATTTGAAATTAGTTTGGTAATCATTTCATTACTGGTGCCACAATCTTTTATAATATTAAGGTGAATGTCGCTTAGGCATGCTATTATTATTGACTTTGCCGTTGCATCATGGCGTACAAAATTTTTCGACATTGATTCATCCTTTAACGCACTTATATTTGTCACATCTATACAATATAAAACACCTTTTTCTTCTAGAATTGCTTTGATTCTGAATAGCCAGTTATTAAAGTTTTCCGCTTTCAGTATAGGAAGCATTTGCCCACTTTGTGACGCCATCTTAGTCGTATTGCGTATTTAAATTTTAACAAAATATTTACTCACATCCATGAAATTTAGGTATTTCTCCAATGCGGTGCGTCGCCCATAACCTTTTATTTATATTTAATCTCCAGAGTTTCTTTCTCTTTATATGATGGCAGTGGATTGTGGAATAAATACCAATTTCGTAGCAACACGTTTATTTCTTTTCTTACATACGAGCACTCAGCACACACAACAATTTGACAGTGGCAGTGGCATGACTGAGACAGATTACACTTGACATTTACTTAACAGATAATATTTAACACACTCGTTGATAGCCGTGGAGTGCCTGCTTGTACCATGTCAGAAAACTCTTGTTGTGCGGCATGTAACTAATCTGGTGCAAGGCGCCGTGGGCGAGCTACTACTGGCGGACCACTAGTCGTGTTGATGTAGTGCACTGTGTTATGTTTTAACTATCCCGGCTGGTTTGACGATATCTGGAAATTCAGATAAAATTTTTTGGTAGGCACTCTTTATTTTAACAGTTTTTATATGATTCTGGTATGTACGTGAGATGGATGCTGGAGTCGTGAGCGCTGTTATCCCATATTTCAAGAATTTATTTCTGCAGTCTGGCAAGAGATGATAATAATGCTGCAAACTGTTTTGTTAAATCCTCTAGTTTTGACGCTAAATCAATAAGAGCTGGTGCAGCGTTGGAAATGCTAAATGCATGGCTGGGAGTAGGTGCTATTTCTATAATTTTATCTGCCAGTTCGGCTATCTTCTCCTAACCAAGGTCTGCTTGGGCTGCTAAAATGACTTAGATCTGTTGCGGTAGTCGGTGTAACCACAATTGCCGATGTAGTGAAACGAATTACATGGATATAATCCTCTTGATTTACTCCATTTACATTTATAACAGTTTAATATAATTTATCACGTTGGTGCACACTGAGATCCATAATATTAATTATTAAACAACAGTACCACGAAGGAAAAGATCTTGACCGACAAATTAAAACCAGTGTCATCAGTCATAGACTAGACCACCCATAGACTGTTTTATTCTTCATACCCATAGATAGAATAAAAGTGGCTGTACATGTTTGTCAGAAGTCTGCATTAATTAATTTAATTGTAGCATCAACGAGAGCCCGCAGTTGATGTTGTACAGCTTGAAATCCTGCTCGTCAATTTCAATAGCTGCGTAGTCTAGGTGACATTTAATGCTGTCTGGATTTTATAATGTAGCCGGCGCTAGATAAGCAAACTCATTGGTCAATTTCTGAAGCTGATGAAAACTCTTATGAATTTCTACAATAATTCTAACGAAGAGAACAGCTTTAGTCTCAACTCATTTTCACAAGACAAGTTAGCATCTCTAGTTCCGTCTTCAAAATATGCTGCCTGTTATGCGCCTCTGAGTTTCTATGGAAATTCCGAGCTCTTCACACATATTTTTTGCATAACTTACAGCGCCATCTGCCCATTGCTCTCGTTTCTCTGTCAGTATCATATGCAAAGAATTTACTTTGTGAGCGCACATTCTGATGTCAAGTCCCTTTGTTAATTTTTTTTGTGCACTATTCAATGGGGATGATTACTGGACTTTTATACAAAAGTCTAATTGAAATAAAATATAACAAACGCACAATAGTTTTTATGTGGTTTTTATATCGTATTGTTTATTTGAAGCATGATAGATATGCACAAGTAAAGCGGCCGATAGCCGGTAACTCTTGGAGAGTATAAAAATAAACACAGTAGAATTTGGAAATTACGTTATTATTTATATTTTGAATTATTATACAGTTAATTACACAGAACATAATTTATAATAATATATGAGGAATACGTGTACGCCATCGGATCGGAACCTTAGCAGATAGAGAGCACAGATTATAGATTAGTAACTCTATAAAATCTATTAACAGATTAATAATATAATTAGGGCTAGCAATATACAAGTATTGTCATCCTAATTATCACAATTTACAATACTTCCCCTCATGCGTAACATGAGAAAAAAAAAAAACTCTACAATGCAGGATAATACAAACAAAATTATCACTACATTGTCCATCTCATGTCCAGCATGACTTCAAATGTGATCTTAAAGAACAGATGCCTATGACTCTATTTCTATCTATTTTCATACCTAAACAATTCTTTAAAGTGCCTAAGCGTTTAACGCTGAATTCAGATTCTAGCAAGTTGTACAAAGTTTCCTTGTCCTTAGAACTATTACTAAAGATATAAAAGTCATCAACATATAATGCCAGAATCGTTAATTGCTTGTCATTACTTTTCATATAAACACATGGTTCACATCTATTTGCACATAACCATTCTTAGTCAATAAAATATTTACAGTATTATTCCACAACCTGCTAGCTTGTTTGAGACCATATATATTGAATTGAATCAGGCGTTACTTTGCGGAAATTCATGGTTTAAAAGGAATAAAAATGTTACCTTGCTATAAACCGCGGCAATCTGAACTACCAATCTCGTATGGTACAACCTAGAAGAGCACCCTGTCCACACAAAAGTGAGACGCGCGAACCCGAACTAAGACACACCACACAAGTAGATCGCGATCGACAATCGACGTACGTTTTGCTCCGTAGCCGAAGCATCTTCAGGACGTGTTGACTCTACAAGCGTCACTTGCTTTTTTTTTTTTGAGACCATATGAACATTTCTTTAATAAACAAACTTTAGTCTTATCGAATGAAAACCCTATAGGCTGTTCCATATAAATAACTTCATCAAGACTACTATGTAAGAAGGATGTGTTTATGTCCACATGTTCTATGTCCATATCTAATTCATTAGCAATACAAAACAAAATTCTAAGAGATGTGTTCTTAGAATTTAGATTCGCACTACCGGTGAAAAAGTTTCTGTGTAGTCAGTACCAAGCTCCTGACTAAAACCTCTTGCCACAAGACGAGCCTTATACTTTGTACTGTTACCTGACTCATCAGATTTTAATTTATAAACCCATTTAGAACTTACTATACTATAGCTCTGTTAGGACTTGCCATTGCCTCATTTTAAGATTGAGGTTCGTCATAGATAAAACCATTAACAAAAAAGGATATATCTGATGAATCAGATAAATCATAATCTTTATACCTATCTGGCTTTTTATTCCGATTAGAACGAATAGGTCGCTCGCAACTGGTACTGGGAACCTGCAGCTCTACATCTTCCCCTCGAACGACAGTCTCGTTCTCCACGGTTGCATCAGACTTGTTAACTTCTCCTTCACTCAGCACAGCCTCCTCAGCACTTTGGAAGGAAGCCCCGTCTGAAATTGGAGATAAAAATATTTCATCCCTCTTGCTTTGCATATTCTTATTATTTTCATTTGGAACTAAGCTTTGCATATCCATATTACTATTTACATTACTATTTTCAGTCGGAACCATGCTTTGATCCATCCATACCTGAATAATTTTTATTTATAGGGTTGCTATGCATACCTATAATTTTATTATAAATTAAATTATTGTCACAACTATCACAGTGTATCATTGTATTGTCACAGTGGTTTATGAATTGGTTTTCAAAAAAATATAACATTTCTAGAATCAATTATCTGCCTAGGGTTAGTGGGGTCAATCAACCTATAGCCCTTAGTGTTCTCACAATATCCTACAAAGATATAAGATCTAGATTTAGAATCAAGTTTATCTCTTTTTACCTGTGGAATAAGTGTCATAGCTCGACAACCAAAAACACGTAAATGACTCAGGTTTATTTTTTCACCTGTCCATACCTCCTCTGGAGTTTTATTGGGAACTGCTGCTGAAGGGCTTCGGTTCTTAAAATATATGGCTGTAGCTATAGCTTCTCCCCAATACTCTTTAGGAAGACTTTTGTCCACCAGTTGTTGAACGAGTGTGGTTATATGTTCAAAATATTTGTCCATATTATTAAAATCTGCATATGTGGCACGATGTAATTGTCTCAATAATGTGACACGTCTCCCAAAACCTTTGTCTTCTAAAACTGAGCTTAACTTGTCCCAAGCTTGCTTTGCTGTAGTAGCATTTCTTATATATTGAATACATATAGGTTTTACAGCTAAACTTACACGGGCAAGCGCGCGTAAATCCTTCACTGGATCGATGGGATCTGCACCTTGTATACAAGACCATAAATCTTCGATGATTAGCGTGTGACGCATGTTGAATTTCCATATATTATAATTACTCACGCCATCCAACTTCTCAAATGTCGCATGATGCTGCAGTTTTCCACCATGGTTCAATGGATTTAATGCCATACTTTTGGTTAGCTTCCGTGAGAAAAAAAAAAGAAATGTAATGGCGAATCTCTTGTTAATCCGGCGTACCTAATCCTTACGTATTTTAATGCATGAGGCCCGTAACCTCTTGGAGAGTATAAAAATAAATACAATAGAATTTGGAAATTACGTTATTATTTATATTTTGAATTATTATACAGTTAATTACACAGAACATAATTTATAATAATATATGAGGAATACGTGTACGCCATCGGATCAGAAGCTTAGCAGATAGAGAGCACAGATTATAAATTAGTAACTCTATAAAATCTATTAACAGATTAATAATATAATTAGGGCTACCAATATACAAGTATTGTCATCCTAATTATCACAATTTACAACAGTAACGCACTGCTTTATTGTATAGCTCGGGGCGGCGGGGACGCAGCCAAGCACACATGTATACATTCAATACATAGCAAAGCAAAAAATCCAATATGCCACGGTGTATAATAAAGAAATGTAATGAAAACGGTTGCCATCGCTTCCCTTCAGACTCTAATCTTAGAAAATTATGGAAAAGGGCGACGAAAATACGAGATTTTAGAGCATCTAAGAACTCTAGGTTATGTAAGAACAACTTTAAAGAGTCAGACTATGAAAAAATCGGTGTATCTATAATGAATTTTTATTTATGTTTATTATCTGCTTAAGTAGTTGATAAAAAACACTAATAGTCAGTGGAATAAAACGCGTGGAAATTTCATGCACTCACTAGTTGATTTTATTATAGTTTTATTTACATTGAGAAACGCACTTATTATTACGGACAGTTTTATTTAATATTTTACCGTGATCCAGTGCCAGCCATCGATGGCGACCAAAAAAAACAGAGAGAGTAGAGCAGTGTGTGTCAAAAGACAGTACACCTTACATAGATTATTTTTACTTAAAGGTGTCTATACACAGATAACAATTAATAAAATTATCTTTACTTAACAAGTTGAAGATCAGTTTTTACTCATGCTAATGAAATTAAGAAAAAAATTGTGTGATTTTGTTGGTTGTTTGTAAGCAAGACAGAAGTAGGTAATATATTCGTCACATGGGTAAATTTTGTGTCAAATGTGGTCCAAAATATTTGGCCAAGCAGAGATCTTATTAATTATTTCATGCCTGCTCAGTTTAAAGAAAAATACAACTCTACCAGAGTTATTATAGATGGTACAGAATTGCCCATCATCAGACCCAAAAATCCAAAATCACAACAAGCTACTTTTAGCAATTATAAACATCACAATACTGTAAAGTTTCTTGTTGGATCAACACCCGGAGGATTACTATCCTATTGTTCAGAAGGGTATGCTGGGTGTACCAATGATTGTAGAAAGATCCAATCTTATAAGTAAGTGCCAGGCTAGAGATAGTATTATGGCTGATCGTGGCTTTAATGTACAAGATTTGTTAGCCCCTAAGGATATTACATTGTTGCTTCCAAATTTTCTGAAAGGTTTATCACAGTTACTTGGCATTAAACTTAAACATGACCGAGAATTAGCTGGCAATCGTATACATATTGAATGTTTAATAGGGCTCACCAAAACATATATAGTATATAGTTACGTCGTCCCGGAGTGCAGCATCAGCGATAGGATGTAGTTCTGTTGACGCAAGCTCAGCGAAACCGTCGTTTATCTTCAGAGAATGATATCGGACACCGGACGCAGGTGCACCGGACGAATGTCTTCGTTTAGTTTTAAGATATAATTAAGAACAGTCTGTATTTGACCACGGAACCTAACGGTAGTCCGTGATCAACCACCGCATTGTACACTAGACTTAAGAGCCATTAAACTTGTAATTAATATAATAATATATATATATTAAAATAGTTTTTTTAAAAGGGTCTCCTCGGCATCGACAACTTGACTATATTGAAAACAGATGTTAATAGTTATTATGTACATTTGGTTTCTAAAATTTTTTTTGTTTGTCTAATGCTATGTAACTTTAGGGAAAAGATTGTTGATAAAAATTTGTAAATTAAAGAACTTAAAATAATAAATGTTTTTTATTTTACTTGGTGTCATTTAACCTATATGCATACATATATCATGACATATCTTGCTAACATTCTGTAAGATTATAGCAGAAAAAGTTTTGGATTGAAGCAGGCAGGATGTTCTATCAAAAGACTAAGGACTGATAATGGTTGGGAATTTACTGGTAAAGCTTTTAAACATTTCTTAAGCACTGAAGGTATTGTTCATGAAACTACAGTACCGTATAGCCCGCAGCAAAACTGTATCTCTGAGGGACTGAATTGTAGAGAACCCTTGTAGAGAAAACTCGTTGTATGTTGAGGGAGTCTGGTCTATGTAAGGAGTTCTGGGGAGAGGCCATATTAACAGCTATTTGCTTAAAAAACAGGTCTCCCACAGCTTCAATTCCCAGAAAGACAGCTGAGGAGTGTGGTCAGGCAACAAAGTAGACCTGAGTCACTTGCGTGTTTTTGGTTGCAAAGCAATGGCTCTTATTGAGAATCAAAAGCGTGATAAACTTGATGCTAAAGCAAAGTCTTGTATCTTTGTTGGCTATTCAGAAACGTGTAAAGGGTATCGGCTTTTGGATCTGTCCAGTTCTATACCTAATAGAGTTTTTATGGCTAGAAATGTTAAATTTTTTGAAAGCGAATTTCCACTAAAATGTGCGATTGATAGTAGCTTAAATGGCAATGACCAAGTAACTTCAGTTCCCTCTACCAATTATATTACTAACTGTGATATTAATGTTTATACTGTCCCTTTTAATGATAACCAGGTGTGCAATGACCCGCCTATTGTGGAATTAAATTTACAGAATAATGAATGCAATGATTCACAAAATAATAATGTAATGTCGATAATGTTTTTATGTCTCCAAAGGAAAATGAAGACACATCCTTTGAGAGCGTGCTGGAACTGTCATTAGATGATTCTGAGGCCATTGAGAGTCAGCAGACTTCTCCAATGTCATTGGACGTAGCATTCGTTCGAGGGAAAGGTTCTATGGCGAACTTTGAGGTACCTGTTGTTAGCGAACGGACTGTACGTAGTACTCGATCAAAGTTGCCTAAAAGGTATGATAACTTTGACTTATCAAATAGTTCTCTGTAATCAAATGCATCGATTTCAGGAAGTTACTGACTTAGATTAGAAGCTGTAAAAAGTTTTATAATAAATGCCTTTACATAAAAACGAATTGCCAGAAACTGTGAGACCCTTTTGGCAGGTTAGAAACGATCTTACGTACAAGAATAATCTTATTTTTAAAGGCAATTGCATAGTGATTCCACAAAAGTTAAGAAGAGAAATGCTTGAAAAATTACACTAGGGAAAGGTCGGGTACCCTTGGTCGGCAGGTAGCCTCGGCCACTGTGAGTATTAATCTTCCACGCACACATAGACAAACTTTGCACACTTGTAAACGTTCGCAGCGACGCGTGACTAAATAATATAAACAGTGATGCGGTAAACACCGAGCGTATAGCAAGTGCAGACGGTTTGAATTTTTGAAGAAGATTTTTTCTGCGCCGATTACTTTTCGAAAACAGATAAAATATATCAATTGTAAGTACTTCATCATCACTGATTATTAATAATGTGTGGTTATCACGTTTGTCGGGTAACCTCGACCACTTTTTGGGTGACGAGTATGAATGGCTTTTACTTATTTGAAAATTAAATATTCTGCATAGATTTAATAAGGAAAAGAAAATGGCTGGCAAAGATTTTTTTTACAGCTTTTCAAAGAAATATCCAGATATTGTTCTAAGAATCGCAGAATCGACTAGCATTGCCATAGCGGTTGGATTCAACAAGCCTCAAATCGATCGTTTTTATAATCAGCTAAACCAATTACAACAAGAGTATAAATTTCCTCCTTCGAAAATATACAATGCCGCCTTATAAAAACATATTGGTAAAGAAAGCCAACGACACAAAAAGAAAGCTGTAACTGTAAAAGGCGAAAAAAGAAGAATACAACTGCAACAACAACTATGACCAATAAAAAAAACCAGCACTGAAGGAAATACTAAAAACTAAACGAAACATTCAAAATTTACCAAGGGAAGAAGAAACACAGTGCATCATTTGCGGAGAAACGTTTGAAGAAAACTGGATACAGTACGATAAATGTAAAGACTGGGCACACGAAGACTGTGTATACATTGATGCGCAATCTTACTATTATTGCGACGTATATACTGCACATTGATGATGATGATAATGATGATACTCAGTACATATACAGCGATGATGATAGTGATAGTGTTATGCAGGATACTCATACAGTTGTTGTTCCTAATAATAATTATTATGTTACTTCTCATGGTCGTGTAGTGCGACCACCAGATAGGCCAGATCTATAATTAACTTCATAGTTTATTTTGTTTTAATTTATAAAAAGAGGATAAAATATTTTATTTATGCTAATTTAGTTTTTAAATTTGTATATATTAGATTTAAGATTTTGTTGTGATATTTTTTTTTATATTTGCAAGGAAGATGTTATGTAAGCTATTTTATGACTTATGTTTAGAATTGTAAAAAGAAAAATAAATTGTCAGATTTAAAATATATAAATATAATAGTATCAGCGCGGTTTGCCCAAGACGCAAAAATTGCAAGACGCTCTTTATGACCTGCATTTACTGCCAAAAATTTTTATGTACCGAGCATAGTCGTACATTATGTAATATGTGTCAAGCTCGAGTATATGACGAAGATTAGTTATTTATACTTAATTAAGTTTTTTGAAAAGATTTTTTTTTGTTTAATTTTTTCCGTAAGACTGCCTTAGAAGACTAGCAAATTAGTTACTATGATTGTAAATTAAAATAAAAAAGATTAATATTGTTAACTTTTTGAATATATATCTTGTAGAATAAATAATGTGTATTTTATTTAATAATATATTTTTTTTATTAATATATTTTTGGTAAAACTTGCATTTATTGACATTCATAAACCTGAAAAAAATGCTCTACACGCGAGTGCTGATGCAATTTCTTGAGGCACGAGTGCTGGCGGGTTAAGAATCAAATACCTTCCATACTTGATTTTTGTATTATTTTATGTTTATGACCTAGGCCCGTAAAAACCTAAAATGTACAAAATATCAAAGCGCGGTAGAGCCCTCAAGACGATTCATAATTTTTTTTTTTTTGAAAAGTAAAAGCAGTGATGGCCCAGTGGTTGAGACTTCAAGTCTTACTCGGGAGGTCCGAGTTCGATCCTGGGCACACACCTCTGACTCTGAGTTATGTGTGTTTTAAGCAATTAAATATCACTTGCTTTAACGGTGAAGGAAAACATCGTGAGGAAACCTGCACTCCTGAGAGTTTCCTAAAAATTCTCAAAGGTGTGTGAAGTCTGCCAACCCGCACTGGACCAGCGTGGTGGACTATGGCCTAATATCCTCCTCATTCTGAGGAGGAGACCCGGCTCAGCAGTGGGCCATTGACGGGTCGTGATGATGAATCGATCGTAAATGCCCATTGGGATAGTGTAGCTCAAAAAAATTTTTTTCCATACAACCACGGGACACCCTAATGTATAATTTCATTAAAGGGAATTTACAATATTACCAGGGCCTAATTAACCCTTAGGCTAATTAGGCTGCAACCTAGAGCGCGAGAATCGGGGGGGCGCGGTCGTGTCTTCGGATGCACTATTAATCTAGCATCATTGCATCTACCCTACATATTTCAACTAGACCAAAACAAAACACTAAAACTAAATGCGCTGTGAACTGATAAAGCTTTGAAGTCCCTGATTTTAACAATAAATTTGAAAAAAAAGCGCGCGTAGAACATAAACACTGACTTGTCACTGGAATCGGTGAAGTCGGTGGTTGAACGAGTGAGCGAGCTGGCAACAGCGCAGCTCGCCGCGCGCGATGAAACACACTAACGTCGCGCGGGGACTCCCCGGTGGTTAATAGTTAGTATACATTGCCGCGCTTCATTCATTTGTCTTATTTCTCTCATTAATCGTCGTTCGTCCGTTATATAACGCGCTCGCGTTTTATATTCGTTTTTAGTGATTGATATTTATTGTCTGTTTTCTTAGTGTTTGCCTGTTTTTTTAAGACTATGAGTGGTAGTGAGAGTAATTCGATAATAAAAAAAAGCCAAGTGGAGAAGAATACAGAAAAGAAGCAATAGAAAAGGCAAAGAAAATAAAAAACATTTTAAAACATACTAGTAAACTAGACTTATTTTTTACAAGCTCTGCAGAAAGGAACGAAACGGTGACGATTGCTGCACTAGCGCCATCGATTTCTTGCCCTGGTCCCTCTATCGCGAACTGTACTTACGTTTCTACGTCTAACTATCTACAATAATATAATCTTCATTGTAGATTATATAAATATCATAATAATAATAATAATCTACTATGAAGACGAAATTCTAATAGAAGAAAAGCCGTCTATTCCGTCAAGTGAATTTCGAGTTTATATTGTTAAAAAAGAACTGCAACAAAACGAAGAATTAGATTTTTCCAGATCAGAAAGGAATTTTTATCTAAAAATATGTTTTAGATAAAGCTTGTTAATGGTGAAATTGTAAAGAGAAGCTGGTTAGTATACTCAGAATCCACAGGTCATGTGTTTTGTGGTCCTTGCAAATTATATGGAGGGACATCCGTATTAGCCAAAAGTGGATTTAATGACTGGAAAAAATCTAACTTAATAACTGATCATGATAATTCTCCGGATCATCGTAAATATTTGGGACAATGTATGTAGAGGAAAACTTTTACAACGATTGGATACCTGAATAGTTGATAAAAAAATCTTTTGAGCTGTCTTAACAAACATAGGTAAATCCATCCGTATCTTAAGAAATATGCGAATAAAGTTTAGTAATTTTATCAAACCATGCCAAATCCATTGAGCATTTTTTAACTAACGTAGACAAATCCATTCGGACCAATGAGCAAGCAGCTTATATGAAGACACATCTATTTGAACCAATAGGATAGCAGCATTTATTCAATATGGCCACCAGTTGCCTTTAACACAGTGAAGGACTAACAAGTGACTCCCGGTTTTTTTGTGTTTTCTTTGATTTTAATTAATACCCAATGAATCAGTCAGTAATAATTGTATCCCCAACTAAATCCGGAAAGCGACCTAATGTAAAAACAGCGAAAAGAAGGCAAGAAAAAGTAAAAAAGCTGTAAGTATTAATCACCTTTGTTTTCTATAGATATAGGTTTTGACCGTTATACTTATACCCTAGGGTTGTGTAAGGTCGAACGCTCGTTTTAACTTACGTATGTAATTATGATTTTTTATAATTTATGAAAATTTTACAGATATATAAGAATGATATATGTACGTGAAAGTGAAATCATAAATTTATGGTAACTATGGTGCACATTTGAAATTTACGGTTATTACGGTTATAATTTACAGTTATGTTTTGCGTTATATTAACCGCACTTTGTTATGTTTTGCGTTACATTAACCGCACTTTGTTATGTTTTACGTTACATTAACCGCACTTTGTTATGTTTTGCGTTATATTAACCGCACTTTGTTATGTTTTGCGTTATATTAACCGCACTTTGTTATGTTTTGCGTTATATTAACCGCACTTTGTTATGTTTTGCGTTATATTAACCGCACTTTGTTATGTTTTGCACTAATTTATGTACTACTTTTTTTATTTACGAAGTATGATTTTTTAATTAATTAATCTATCACATGCATCTAACGCTTTATAAGTTATGTTTATTAGTTATGTACACATGTTTATACCATGTTCGGTTAAGTTGCATATAACCTGGCACAAAAGAGTTTGAAGTGATTACAATAGGAACAAAAAATATCCTGAAAGCTACGATAAAGTTGTCAATTTCTAAGTAATTTTACTGTATACATTAAAGTTCAATAGTGATTAGTATTTTATTTTTATTAAGTTTTTTGTTTCTTGTCTAGTTCATAAATAAACATTGGCGCCTCCCTATTTTATTCATACTCTTTTTTGCCAGGTTATTAGTTTTCCGCATGAGTTCCCTATGAATCCTATAACAAGACAATAGGTAAATGAATAAATATATTCTTTATTGTACACCAAGTTAAATTGTAAAATAAAACAAAACTAAAATTAATTTTAATATACAATTGGCGGCCTTATCGCTAAAAGCAATCTCTTCCAGGCAACCGATTTATATTAAGGACATGGAAAACTTTTATAGATAGGGTGTACTTAAAATAAAATTATAGCAATAATAAATATACATATGTGTTATAGATATGCATCCCAATAAAAATCCTAGAAATACATGTGTTAATAGCATGTGGGGCCCTATTTGTGCTTGATTTAGCGTAGGTGGTTGAATGATTTCATTAACTTGTAATGTAAAACTTTTCTCTCATGTATTCATGTAAAATATATTTTTCAGGTATTCTGGCAACCAACCACCAAAAAAACCCACTTGTGGCCACAACAGTAAAGCATACCGATGTGCAACACTAAATTCAAATGATGTTCTTTTGTTCCATAAATCATTTTATAATTCAAACAATAAAATTGAACAAGACAACTTTATTTTAAAATTTACAACATTAACGAAAATACAGAGGAAGCGCTCCGTCACTGGCAATGTATCAAGAAATATGAGTATCAAGTATTTATTCGCCAAAATAAAACAAGGGAAATTATTCCAGTGTGCAAGAATGCCTTCCTAGGTATTTTAAACTTAAAAAAAGGGAGGGTTCAAGGTGTTCTGCGTCGTTATTACCAAACGGGTACTATGCCAGTTGAAAATCGAGGTGGTAATAAAAAAGTTTATGATGCAGCTCTCGTAGAGAAGCAGTAATACAATACATTATGACACTACAACCTTTGGAAATACACTACGCTCGTGAAAAAGTAAGAGAACGTCAATATTTGCACCCGGAACTCAATATTAAAAAAATCTGGAAAATGTACTTAGACCAGTCACTTCCAGGCTTTGGAGTAAGTTTTAGTTTCTTCCGAAACATTTTCGTTAAAAAATTTAACATCGGATTTGGCAGTCCTAGACAAGATGCCTGTTCAACTTGTCTTCAATTAAGGGAAAGGATAAAAATAGAAAATAACTCTTCAGAAAAAGTAAAACTTATGACAGAGTTTTAATAGTACATAAACGTCGTGCCAAAGCTTTTTTTAAACTCCTTCAAAAAGAAGAAGACCATGAGATCCTTCTATCTTTTGATTGTCAAAAGAACCTACCCCTGCCAAAATTACCTGATCAGTCTACCTATTATTTTCGGCAGTTGTATTTTTATAATTGCACAATCGTTAAAGGTACCTCTCGTAATACTCTTCACAAAGAAAATGTATTTGCATACACATGGACTGAAGAAACCGCACACAAAGGTTCTAATGAAATCTGTTCAGCAGTCATTCATTGTCTGAACAATCTCGACACCACTAATATTGAGAGCATAATACGCCTCATGGCGGACGGTTGTGGTGGTCAAAATAAAAATTCGATTTTGTTAGGTGTCCTCATGCATTGGTTTTATTTAAATAAAAATACAACGGTCAAACGAGTAGAGATTATTTTCCCTGTAACAGGACACTCATTTCTTCCACCTGACAGGTTATTGCACTAACAGAAAAGCAAAAAAGAAAAAAGGAAACAATTCTTAAGCCGGAGGAGTATATTGATGTAGTACAAGAACATGCAACGGTATATCGTCTAGGGACCCATGTACCGATACTTGATTATAAAACTCAATCCAGGAATATTTTGAAGGCGACTCAACATTTTCACTTCCAGATCACTAAATGTAAAAGATTCATAGTTACTATCGAAAGACATCAAGTAAATATTCGTGGTGAAATATCTTATTATTCTGATACAGGAACAAACAAATCTATTAATAAACGCGGACAGAATTTTTCAGCATTCAATCCTCATGAAATACCGATAGGTGTCCCTATTCAGGAAGCTAAGTTGGTCGATGTTCGAAAATTTTCAAACCAAAATAAATCCACATATTATTTTATCAATAATGGATAAAACCTGCTATGTTACATCAAACCTGTGTAAATCCAAAATTAAAACGCATTTTTAACGCGTTAAAGATAGTATGATTTATATTTTGCATATTTTATTTCATAATTTACTGTATATTTGTTATAATAAAGATTTAATTTTAATATAAAACCATTTATTATATTTGCAATGAGTTTTTGGCCTATATCTCGAAATCAAAAAAAGTGGATTTACCTGTGTTTGAAGTTTCTCGACACATTTTGTCTTGCCCCGCCCCGCAGTTTGCGTCAGTCGCTAATGAGAGTGCACGTGTGTTTTGATGTCAATTTTCCGTACGGACACATTTCTTGCGTAAAATTGAGTTTTTTAATCTTACCGCTTACTGTATCTCCTTACACAGGTAAGTAACAAACATTTTGTTTTGATATTTATGAATATATTTGAAATTTAATATGCTGTAAAGTGGTGATTACTATATTTCACGTATTTTAAGTTTTATGGTGCCTTTCAAACTTTCCCCTGTAAAATTTAACGGGGTAAGATGATAATATAAAACTTTCCATCTTACTCCGTTTACGAAACTACTAGAAGTTCTCAATCTGAAGTAAAAGGTGGAATCCCTTCCCTTACATCGTAACAAAAACTTTTACTATAGAATCAGTACATAATTCTAGACTCGCTAGTGTCAAAACGATTGTCTGTTTAAAAAAAAACTTATATTTCTATACATAAGTGGTGATACCTACATAATCAAAGTTTATGATGCAGTTGGTTTTTCAAGTAGATGAAAAATTTCTACGTGTCTAGAATCGTGAACTGATTCCATGGTTAAAGTTCATTAGGACGTCCCTAAATTTATATGTTCTATTATAATCATACTAAAACCACAGGTCACGATTATTTTCTCGATGGTCGTTGCAAGCGCAGCTGTTGTGCATGAAATCTTGGGTTCGATGCCCAAGTCGGGCAGTATTGTTGGTTTTCCATTAGGAATTTCTCTCTAGGATCCGGGAGTCTGGGTTAATGCCCGGTTTGTCTCCTATTACATAGGACTTACATATAGCTGGCAAAATATGCAATCAATATGGGAATACAATACAACCTCTAGTATGTGTGGCTAAGTGCTGATCTGGAAAAAATTTAATGCCATGGATCAACACGATAAGAAGATACACATCTGCCTTATCCTCCGGGGAATGCAGGCGTTTCATGCTGATTGCTGTGTAATAATTGTATCTGTAACTTTTTTATACATAAATATCAAAGTAGTATACCTTGATGTGCGATCAGTAAATCAACCATGGTATGGAACACCATATATGCAATTTCAACTTGCATATAGATAACTTTTTATTTTTGTTTTAGGATCAACATGCCTCGTAACTATATCAGGAAATCTTTACGGGCAACTTGTTATACTCCTGAGGACTTGGCGATTGCAATACACAGAGTGGAAAATAAAGAATTAACCATGTACGCAGCATCTAAGTTATATAACATACCTGTCACTACGCTGCACAATCGTTTACATAAAAAATCTGGAATAAAAAGCAGTACTCTAGGGCGTCCAACGGTTTTGCCTCTCGAAATAGAAACACAATTGGCGAACGGACTTGCAGTATTAGAAAAATGGGGATTTGGTTTGTCGAGAAAGGAAGTGTTATCACTTGTAAGGGAATACATTAATTTGAATGGGATATCAACACCATTTAATAGTGGCGTCCCAGGACCAGATTGGTTTACAAACTTTAGAAAACGACATAGATTATTATTGAAAAAGGCTCAACCTATTGAGCATGTCAGACGAAAGAATACAGATCCCTTCATCGTGGGTGAATATTTTAGCCTATTGAAGTCTACTCTAAAGACATTAGGTCTAGAAGAAAGGCCAGAACTAATCTGGAACCTTGATGAGACTTCAGTTAGTTTGGATCCTTCTAAAACCAAAGTAGTTGGGCGAAAGGGTGCGCCTTGCTCTCGAACAACTCACGGTACAGGCAAAGAACATATAACAGTTTTAACAGCAGTAAGTGCCGGCGGACAAAAACTGACTCCTTTAATCATATTTAAAGGTAAATATGTATGGGACACTTGGATGGCTGACACACAAAATTTTGAGTTATCTTACGCAGCTAGTAAAAGAGGATGGATGGAGACGGAAATATTCCACAATTACATGGAAAAAGTGTTCATTTCGGGACTCGGCGAAGAAAGGCCCATTCTGGTAGTCTACGACGGTCATAGCACTCATGTTGATATAAAAGTTGTTGAGTTGGCACGAAAACATAATGTTACGATATTAAAATTACCCCCACATACGTCTCATCTTTTACAGCCACTGGATGTGGCTGTATTTAAATCTTTTAAATCTAGCTGGGACGCCAAGTTAGTTGAATGGCAGCGACATAACGTTGGTGTAAAGAATGTTTTCGAACTTGTATGCAGAAATATCAACGGCTTTATAAAAACAGGAATATGTCCTTTTAATTCAGATGTAATTTCAGTCGATAAATATGATCCAAGAGCTTACAAGCGCTGGACAGACAAGCATAAAATGGAAAACATATTTCAGACTCGACAACCTGTTCTGCAATCAGATGGTAACACTGTCGTTACTTGAACTTAGCATTAATGTAATTAATAGATTGGTATGTGACTATGGTACAATTTGCGACATTGAAGGTTTCCAGTCTTCATTTTTGATTCCTGAAAAAGTCCACTTACTGGCAGATTTGACAAAGTATGAAGAGCAGGCGTCATCATTTGTGGCAAAGACCCAAAATGATATCCCGTTTTGCCTATCTAATATTCAGACAAAACCCGTAACTAGTGCGGAGTCTAAAATTAAGATCATTTCTAATGAGGTAGTTAACTGGCCTTATAGTTTTGAAGATCTGTTACTGCAAAAGGTTCAACAAAGTCCACGAGCTAATACCAAAACAAAGAAGAAACGGGCAATAGGGGCTGAGGTAATAACGGTGTCTTTGGTTCAAAATAAAACTCAAACTGAGATTGATACATACAGGGTACCAAGGAAGAAAGTGAAAAGAAATAACGAAAATAATGAAGGTACAATACTTAAGGAAACAAATACATATAATCAGAAAACTGTAACTGGAGAGACGAGTGAGACTAAAAAACATATAGCTAAAAAAAGAGTTGATAAAAAAGATTGTAACCAAAAGAAGACTATTAAATCACGACAAAGTACAAAAAAGAAAACCAAATTAACTTTATGTACCGACACAGAAAGTTCCACTAGCGAAATAGAGTTTAAGGCTGTAGATACCGATTCTGAATACGAAAATATGGAAGACTACATTGAGCAATGCCTGAAAATGCAAGAAGACGAAGAAAACATTGAACCAGACGCAAAATTGACTTTTGGCTTAAGCGAAATAAAATTTTATGAGGATAGTTCTTTACAGTTAAAAACAGAAAATTGGCTTGTAGTTCAGTTCACAACGAAAAAAAGTGTCAAACATTTCATAGGTAGAATTTTATCGATTGATGACAATATACCAGTTGTAAAATTTGTACGAAAGGTGAAACAGTCAAAATCTGCAACTACGTTTAGCTATCCTACTGTAGAAGATATGTTATTAAATCTAACGCAGATATAATTTGTGTTTTACCTAAGCCCGTTATTTCTCGACGTGGCCAACTAATATTTAACGTTGATCTCAATAAATATAATATCCAGTAATATTTTGAAATTCTTACATTGTTTTATATTATTATATTTTTTTAGTTTAGGTATATTCATGCCGTAGCTAATCGTCACTATACCTTGAGTTTACAGTGGTTTCTCACGTTTTGAAGAACGTAAGAACAGTGTTTTTTTACAAAAATCTATAACTTAAACGTCAATTTTGCAATGATTATAATAGTAATGTTTACCTACGTTTATAAAGGCAAGAGTACCTGGTTTTGTGGTTTTTTATTATGGAACTATTAAGGAACGCCAAAATATGCTTACGTGATTTTTTATACTATAGTTACTTCTAGTTTGCAGAACAATCGACTGATTTGAGAAAGCCAAATTATATATTTTTGATAAGAGGTTATTTAGTTTTTAAAGTAGTACTTACGTATGACTGATTTTCTTTAACTCTTATGTTTAGGTACCTACTTACCTCCTTTGAAGTATTATATTTTAAAAATAATGTTTTATTGTGGTTTTTGCTTCTGTGTTTTTTTTAAATAAAAATAATTATAATGTACGCTACATGGTACTAAATGAAAACGTGTATTTTATTTATCGACCCGACTAAGACTTAACAGTCATAAGAACGATTATTTTTTTTTAATATCTTATCATCACATTTGAGAACCTTAGACTGCCTATCGTTTCAACGGGGTAAGAGCGATATATTTTATTTGATAAATTATTTTTTCTTGCATTTAGATATCGATTTTTGAATGTAACTGATTTGCAAGCTATTTAGGTTAGTGGAGCAGTGTTTATTGACCATCACAGATGCGTAATCTCAAAGAATACGATTCTAGCCATTATATCAATCTTACCCCTTCGGCATTTCATCTTTCCCCTACATGTTTTTTTCTTAAGACCAATTTTATTAACCTTTTTTTACATAAAATATTGTTTTAAAAAGATTTCTGTCAACATTATAGAAACAAGTAGACTATATTTTTTTACCCAAAACATCATTTTATGCATTTGCCTTCAAACCCTTTATTTCTCAACAGGTTCAAGTCAACACTGTTTATATCATCCAAAATCCATTCCAACTTACCCCCACTAACATTAATGAAGAAATAACTTATTGGCGAAATGTATTACTACGTGTAATAGAAACAATTAAGTTTTAAGCTTCTCGTGGGCTTCCATTTCATAGTCAAAATGAAATATTGGATCAGCACTAAACGGAAATTTTCTTGGCTGTATTGAGCTTATATCTAAATTTGATCCTTTCATGGCTGAACATTTAGTGAGATTTGGACAAAAAGGCACGAGGTTCTCCATCGTACTTGTGAATTTATTTTACTTCTCGCTGACGAAGTTCGACTTACGATTAGAGGAGAAATACAAAAAAGCAAAATATTATTCATCAGTTGCGATGCTATTATTCGGAGAGGCCGCAGTGTGGTGGCGGGGAATAAAACAAACTGTGAAGACGTAGAGTTAAGCAGTGATTCGTTTACGTAATATGTACGGAATTTCGCAACCCACGTATAACATTTTACGAGATATATTCGCTACGGAATATTGATCCGTTCGCACTGATATGTTTATACCACGTGTGGATGCTTAATTATAAGATTGGCGTATAAAGTTGTTTACAACACATTTTATACAGATAGACTTATTAGTAAAATACTGGATCGTGATAGTGTGCACGGACTCGACGAGTTGTTGGAACGAGCGAGGTCTGTAGAGGAGACATATCCTTCACAAAGGTACCCATTTCAATCTTAATATCACATCTCGTAACAATGTTAACCCTAGAAATACTAAGTTAATGAATGTTGTTACTCCATAATTTTGGAATTGATGCCATCAACAGAGACAATACTGCTAGAAAATTGTATGAAGTAAAAGATTACCAGTTAATATTTATTTGTGGTGGAACATATATTCGCCACCAAAAAAGTGCAAATAAGTCATATATTAGTTTTAAAAAAGCCATCTATGCAAACCATTTACGATATGCACTACAAATGGTTTTGTTATAGACATACACCAAATATGAACGATGCCAAAATCATGAAAATCGTTTTAAATGACTCTATTGATCTTAATAAGGTTACTCAAAAAAAATATATTATTGTAATTCTGGACTTCTCAAATCAATAAGAAAACGTGATAAACGCCATTAAACAATTGCGCAAAAATCCTGATGATGCAAAACTACAGAACATCTATAAAAACTATCGGAACTTGTGTAATATTGTTATAAAAAATACTAAAAAAAAATACGAACAAAAATTACTTTACAATTCTCTGAACACGATAAAAACTATGTGGAAAAATATAAAAACCTAGTGTTATTTAGTTCAAAAGCAGAATAATAACAATAGTCTTCTTAGCCTATGCGAAACGGCACAAGAGTCCATTAATTATGTAAATAATTATTTTGCAAACATAGGATTTTCTTTGGCTCAAATAATAATAAATAGCTCTTTCGAATATCAAAATAGTGATAGTAATAACATAAAGAATAATGTGTCCCCTAATACATCTTTTGCTTTTATCCCAACGTCGGAGCTAGAAATTAGAGATATAATAAGCACACTTAAATCGAAAAGTGCTCCTGGCTGGGATGGCATATCGAGCGACTTTTACAAACGTGCTAAATATTATTTGGCTATGCCTATTGCACACATATGTAATATCTGTATCCAGGCTGGCGTTTTTCCCCAAGCTCTAAAGAAGTCAATAATATGTCCGATATACAAGAGTGGAGATAGTGACTGTGTCTCAAACTACCGACCGATATCACTACTTCCATCATTATCAAAAATAAATAAAGAGGTTGGTAAGCTTTTTAGAAGTTAATAACATTATATCAGCAAATCAGTTTAGTTTTCGTAATAAACGGTCTACAGTTGATGCAGTAACACTAGTTATTAAAGAAATAGCAAATAAACTAGACTGTGGCAAAAAATGCTTGGGAGTATTTCTGGACTTATCTGAGTCAATTGCATAAAAAGTGTACGTCATACAAAGGAAGATATATTTTTTTTGTCATACAAAGGAATATAAGTTAGACAAAGGAATTCATAAGGAAAGGTTCATAATGATTCTTCATTTCACTTGAAGCATCCATTAAAAAACTATATTTTGTATTACAATTTTATTTAAAACGACGCACTATTTGACGGTATAGTACTGTCACTGCCTTTGACATTTAAAAATCAGTCATAAACGGTAATACGCTCAGTGTTACCGTTCCTCAACTTTACAATCTCGATTAAAATAACGAAAAGTATAATTTTTATCAATGAACACAAAACTGAGAAAATAAAATTTTGTCTTCAAATTACTTATTTAGAAATCAATCAAAAGAGTCTCCAAATTTAGAGAAAATAATTTACAAACAAAAATATTTTTTTAACTTTACAAGATCTTAAGACTATTCTTGGTCATTTGTCCCCCTACAAACTTCGAACAGAAATATCTTTATAATAACTACCGAAATAATTAGATATTACTTAGTGTAAATACAATTATTCGGAAAAAAGACATTTACTAATATTCCGTACTCCAAACATTGTATTTAGTTTCAATACATTTGGTCTTCCCGTTATAAAGATATTTTTTTTTAATTCAATGTTTGTATGGGAATGAACCTCCCATAATTGAAAACCAACTTATACGTTTTAAAAATAAATCTCACCATCAATATTTGCATGAGAATGTAACTCCCATAATCCGAGGACCAACTTATACGTTTTAAAAATAAATCTCATCACAATCATCTTCTAGCCTATACTCATTTGATACAAATTTTAAATGCAAAATTTTCACAATACATTCAGCGGGCACAACATCCTTATCATTTTTTTTTAAGTAATGAATTTCAAATAAGGCTTTTTTACCGTTTTTAGAAATCGAACTTTAAAATGAGGTTCATCTACTTTAAATACGACACTTTCGATGAAACCAACATAATATACCCACTTATTTCTTTCATAATATCTGACACTTTCATTAATATTATACGTCATGTCCCTTGTGTCTGTTTCTGCCAGATTTTCACTCTTAGTTTCACAGCCTCCATTTTCTCTTTCAGTTATAGTACTTTGTTGATTATTGCATACATTATTATTCTCCTTTTCTTCCATCACTACGTCTAAAGTATCAACTTCATTTAAATCACATTCTCTTAATTTCAGGGCTAGTTTTGTTATTTTTTCTTTTCTGCTATTTTTGTTATTAACTCCTGATGTAGTTGGAGTAGGATTTTTATAAATATCATTATTTATTTGAAAATTTGTATCTATCCGTTTGAGTGTGAATGGACTATACTTATTAATATACTCATTAATATCAATATATCCCTTGTTTTCTGGCTTATATCTTACATCAGACAAAATTGTTACTTTTTTGTTACTGTGTTTACTTGCTGTTTCTGTTTTTTTCCTAACCGCAACATTATTTTCTTTACATTTGCTTTCAATTCTAATATCGTTAGTATTTTCATCATCTTCGTGTTCACATTCTAAGTTATCACCCTTCCAGCTACTTTCATCCGACTCGGCATAATTTATTTCGCATTCAGACTCGCTTGTATCACTTGATCTTTCAATTCGTTGTTTTTTGATAATCCTCGGTGATTTTCCTTTTATTTTTCTTTCTTTGTCATAATTTTTTCTCTGTTGTTTTAAATTATGTTCTTTTACATTAAAACAGGCACAATAACCAGATTTCGTCCCACAAAAACAACTCAGTTTTCTAAATTTGATTGTGTCAGTATTTGGTATAGAAATTACTTGATGAATAGCCAAGGTGTTGGGAACGGGGATGAGTTCTTTTGCCGTTGGTTCTAAATCTTTGACGAAGGTATCTACATTTTCATCAGATATTAAGAAATATTTGATCTTAGAATTACTATTGGAAAGTGCTTCATATGCTGCCTCTGCATCGGGAATATCTTCACCGTGAGCAACATAACGGTCCAAATTTCTTTTTACTACTCCTCCTATTCCGTCAGTCGCACCTTTTCCGTGACTTGCTTCAAAAAAGACCAAGTGGCCTTTTCATATCCATACAGTGATATCATTTTATTTATCATGTAAAAGTTTTTTTTCTGCCTATGCATTGCGTAGTTGGGCCATCTGAATAGAAATTCAGTGTTACTTTGGGATATTTCTCTTTAATAAGTTTTAATACGGGAGTCAGATGGGCCCATATTACTCCAGGGCTATGATTGGTGTTTTGAGATAATGTACAAAAAGATGTTGTTTGCAGCTTATCATCATATTTGGCATAAACTACTCCAATGTGTAAGGAAATCTGACGTTTTGACGCACCAAAATGTAAAGCTTGAACTTCTTCCGCTAGTTTACAACTATAATTTTCGGAAAAGTCGCAAAGCAACAGAACTTCCTGTTCAGTTAAGTTCTCCTTACAATTTTTATACATTGTATATTGATGAATAATATTAAAATAATTTTTCTTGAACAAAAGCATCTGTTCATTAAATGTTTGTAGGAGCATTTCCAGTGTATCTGTCACTTCCTCTTTCACAGTTCTCTTAGTAATCTTCTTATCATATTCGTGTTTCTTTGTAACCCATCTTTTCCATGTCACTACGACATCCTTAAGGTTTCGTTGCGGTAAATTATAAATAAGGCTTTTGTTAGAGCAGTCGTCACACTCACCATACATACATTTGAGATCGTTAACATTGCATGCGATTGTAGAAACTAACTCGGGTAAATAATCATTTTCTATTATATTTAGTTTTTTCAGTTTTTCTGCCATGAAATTTAGATTGGCGTGCTTAACACATGCACAAGTGTTTCTGTCGCTTAATTTCGGACGTGTAACGTTCTATATTCTTTTTTACCAGCCGCAGCGCGACTATTGTCATCTCTGCTTAAAAAGTCTAACTTCTATCAAGCGACATATTTTTCTGTTTTCCACTTGCTTTCGGGTCCGTATCCTTCCTTTTAACCCTATAAGACTACTCAATTTTGTCCTCATTTTATACTTTGTTAATGTATCGTTATTTATAATTCTTTTTAATGTGTTTCTTTCTTGATTGTTTGTTGTTTGGGTGTACTGCTCACTCAGTGAATTTTTAATCAATATGTTTTCAAAAAGTACTCTTTTCACAATATTTTTCTCCGGAGTTTTTATTTGTGATAAACGTTCCTGATTTAAAGTTTCGGTTTTAGAAATGGGAGTTTGTTTGTTTTCTTGGACTATATTAATATTAACGTTTACAGTCTCTTTTTCAGGGGGTGGATTTTTTAAATTCATTGCTACATCCCTAAAGTGATTTACTTGTTTTTTGTACCTGTAGATGCTCTTTTTCTGGCATTTTATTTTTTTTAATAACAGCTCTATTGTAGACTTTAGATTTGAATTTTCTTTAGCTAATTGGAAACGAAATTTACGTTTTTCTTTTTCTTCTATATTTTTTTGTGACTCTTTACAAATTTCTTAAATATTTCTGTCTCTTTTCTGCTTCCTCCATTTTTGTCGCTGCAGGTCCCGTTCACTTTCATTAAGATCTTTCACTTTTCTGTATTTACTCTTAGTCTGTTCTAAATTTTTTTTGTTAATTCCTCTAACTTTTCTGGGTTGTTAAATCTTAACTTTTGAAGATACCTTCTCTGTCGTTCTGCCCCGGATATAGGCATAATCTAAAAGAGAATTAAACCAATTTATGCATGTTATGTATGTAGATTAACCGTTCCCGAGATAACTCCGAACAGACTTTAGAACGAATCACTTTTTTCAATAGGTATTTACGTAATTATATTTGCATATAAAAAGACAGGCAGATATTTCGGTTTCATTGTAACTAATTTCGACATGATGACTACGGTGCTAAAAAAATCAATTCTACCTAACCTTCTCTCTGAAAAAAAAACCAGACTGCAAGTAAATAAAAACTGCGGAAGGACTTTCCAAGTGCTGACGCGTTGGTTCCGCTCCACGACTGTTTTGGGGGTTAAATCTAGGCTAAATATTCTTTTTATTATTTCTTTATCAATAATTGCAAGTTGGAAATATTTACTCTGTGGAATAAATTGCAAGGGTCGCAAATTTCTTTTCTCTATGGTCGCAAGTGACATTTGGCAATTCGAATTGAATTGAAAACAAAATTTTAAAATTTTACATTTCGGAAACTATTGATTATCTCACGGAAATTATTGATTATCCCAGTTCGAGATTTTATAGTGAGTGATTCTAGGCCTAGATCTAACCCCCAAAAGAGTCGTGGAGCGGAAGCGACGCGTCAGCACTTGGAAAGTCCAGCCACTGCTACAACACTCGAGAAATAACTACGAATCCAACGAAACTTTGCACTTAAAATTTGCTAAGATATGTTGCCTTCTTGGGGTAACAATGCAATTCACAAACATAAATACATAGGTACATACATCCGAAAAACATTATTCTCCTTCCTTCGGCTGTAAATAACAATGTGTGTAGACCTTTAGATCATTTCCTTTGTATGACGTTATACAATGTCATCCAAAGGAACCAAATTTTGTTGTGACAAAACCATTAGAAACAATTAGGTTATAAGTTTAAAAGATTTTCACAGACCTGATATACTCATTGTTATACACATACATTAATCTATAAAATAAAGAAGAATATCATTAAAAAACCATAACACTTACCTGATACTAACGTCATACAATTAGACCTTTAGCATTCACCAAATTCATTTCGATGTGGAAATGAAACCGTTTGTAACAATTTAAGATGGCTCACGTTTGATTTTGTAATGTTGGCAGTAGTAATAGTGTTGCCGCACGTGAAAAATATAACAAATGCGTTCGTTGTTGTTTAGAAACTTCTAAATGTTAGTCATACAAAGGAAGAAAAATTGAGACAAGTTTTTTTTTTACTTATTGTAAGGAAATTTATAGTCAAATAAAAAAAAAGCATTGAAGTGAGAAAAACATTTATTATCAAAGACAATTCATCGAAAAAAGTTGCGTTTTTTAGGCTAGTTTAAAAGATATTTGATTTGGATTATACTAGTGCAGGGGTAGGACATGGCGTTTTTGTATGACAGACAAACGTTATTATTTTTTTAATTATTTTTTTTCTACTGTTTATTTATTTGAAATAAAATGTCATTTATTTAAATTGATTAATGAAACAGTAGAAAGAATAAATGTAAAATCAGTATCATATAAATCATTCAAAATTTTATTCAGAGCTAATTTATTAAAAGAACTAATATTTTTTTTCCAAATGGACAATTTTTATGCAATTGACTCATCTGAGGGTTTCGACACAGTCTCTATTTCTATCCTACTAAAGAAGCTTGAACATATTGGAGTAAGGGGACAACAACTTGAATTATTTGAAAGTTACTTGTCTCAACGGAGACAATCTGTTAAAATAGGAGACAACATCAGTGATGAGGCTGAGGTCACTTTTGGAGTGCCCCAAGGTAGTATACTTGGCCTTTCAATATAACACTTTTCAATATATATATCAATGAATTGTGTAGTTTGCATATTCCTAACGCTATAATTTCAACCTATGCAGATAATTTTTTCTGGAGATACTTGGGAAGATGTAAAAAAATCTACCGAAAAAGGATTAATGCCAGTAGGTTCTTGACTAAGGAAGAATATTTTAACATTAAATATAGAGAAAACGAAATTCATCCCATTCTCAATTTCAAACACAAACAAAAGCAATCCAAATCCAAATTTTCAGAATTTGGAATGCATTCTTGCACCAATTTCACGAATACTACTTCGAGTAATTGTCCAATTTTAATGTCAACGGATAAAATCAAATATTTAGGTTTATATTTAGATAAGCACTTAAAGTGGGACATGCAAATTAATAATCAAACGGAAAGAATAAGAAAACTAATATATATTTTTAAAAATCTCTGACACATTGCAAACCAAGATCTCTTGACAAGAATTTATATAGCTTAAGCACAACCACTTCTCACTTATTGTCTACCTGTATGGGCTGGAGCTTACAAAAATCGTTTTGTGGATATCGAAAGAGCTCAGCGATGTATACTAAAGGTATTGTACTTTAAACCCTACAGATATTGTACACAACAACTCTATGATAAATGTCAATTATTATCAGTAAGACAATTATATATTTTAAATTTAGTTTTATATCAGCATAGCCAAATTAACTACGATGACGTATGTAATAAAATTGAAGAGAAAAGACGTAAACAAAACGTCTGCTCACTACCAAATGTAAGAACCATGTTTATTAATCGACAAATAAACTTTTTATCTCAGTATCTCTATAACAGTATTAATAAGGAACTTAACATTATACACTTGTCTTAATATAAATTAAAACATACATTACATAATTGGCTTAAACAACTAAATTACGAAGAAACTGAGAACCTGCTCAAAATATTAAAATAATAAAATTTACTTCATTAAAAATAAACGAAAATTTAAAGAGTGTTTATTAAATATTTTTTATATTAAATAGTAGCAGAGATCAACATTTAATTAAAGTAAGTACAAACTAAAAGAAATATTAAAATAAATTACTGCAAGTTAAATAAAAAGTATAAATAAATATAAATAAGAATATCTATAACTAAACACATAAATATTTTTAACTAACGGATAACATTTGTCTAAATCTTAACTTTACGTAGGTACTTCATATACTGTAATTTTATTTATTTATTTTATTTTGGCAACATACAGTCATATTTACACATACAATATTACAATACATAAGACAAACAGTGCCGAAAATTAAAAACATTTTTGAGCTTATTGTTCTATCTATCTAATTATAATAAAAAGTGTCTAAAGTGTTATCGAAATACTTAACTTATTGCAAATTACAAATTTATTTTATTTTAATTAATAATTTCCTTTTAAAAACTTCATACGAAGATGAAAAGAGATTTTTATCAGAAAACTGTTTATTGTAAGAATTTAAAGATCTTGGTACAAAGCCATTTAAAGTGTACTTTTTAGTATAACGGAGTGGAACAAAAATATTTATTTTACGACAGGAGCGTACTGGGAGTCTAGCGCGAGCGGTGAATGGTATTTTTGACAGTAAGTACGGACAATCAGTTTTATTGTTTAAAATTTTATAAAGATTCATTATGTCTATAAATTTTCTACGATTTTCTATGCTCAGAATATTATATTTATTAAGAGAAACTATGTAAGTTAGGTTAATATTATTAGAACGATGATTTAAAATTTTTTCTGGACTATTTGTATGCGGTTGATATGTTTCTTATAATTTGGATTCCAAACGCAACTGCTAAACTCAAGTAAAGATCGGACAAATGAATAATAAAGTATCATGAGTGTTTTAGTTTTTTTAAAAGGTTTGCATATTCTATTAATGAAACCTAGATTCGGGTAATCTCTCTGCGGATTGGTATCCATATGATGATTAAAAGTAAGCTTATGATCCATCATAATTCCTAAGTCTCTAACAAAGAAAACTTGTTTCAAATTGCAATTATGAAGATTATAGTCGTAATCAATTTTTCTTTTATTACGAGTATAAGAGATGATGGAACATTTGTCATTATTGAGAAAGAGTTGATTTTTTTCACAATAATCAACCAATGCATCGAGATCTGACTGTAGTTTTTTACAGTTATCTATTGAACTAATGACTCTAAATATTTTAGTATCATCAGCGTATTGTAGAAATATTGAGCTTTTAAAAATTGGTGATATATCATTAATATATAATGTAAATAGCAAAGGACCCATGTGGGATCCTTGTGGAAATTCTGAAGGAATTAATAAGAATCCTGAGCAACAACCTTTAATACAGACAGCCTGACTGCGATTGGGAATGTAAGAGTCGATCCAACGTAAGAGATTGCCGTGAACACCCATCTCCGAAAGCTTAGTGATAAGAAGGTTATGATTTATTTTGTCGAACGCTTTCGCAAAATCGGGGTAAACGACGTCAACCTGGAGACCCTTTTCCATACTTTGCAGCAAGTAGTCAGAGAAAGTCAACATATTTGTGTCTACACTTTTTGCCTTTCTGAAACCGTGCTGGTTGTCAGAGATATGGTACTTGACTGATTCGTATATCTTTTGGCATACTATTTTTTCAAAGATTTTGCCTAGTACGCATAGTTTAGAAATGGGTCTATATTCAGTGAGCTTGCTTATATTTGAATTTTTAGGGATTGGTGTTATCAAAGCCTTTTTCCACAGTTGTGGAAAGACGCCAACTTTCATAGACCTTTGGAATAAATAAGTAACGGGCTTAGTTAGCTCTATGGCACACGAAGATATCAAGTAGGGGTGGATACCATCACTCCCAGCCCCCTTATGTTTATTTACGTTCTTTAATTCATTGAAAATAATATTTTAACTGATATCTATAAAATGTATGTCAATAGGCGAGTCTGTAATACTAGTAACATTGTGGCTTGTAGTCATTTTAGATGTAATGCTGGAAGAGTTAAAAACACTATGAAAAAATTTGTTGAATTGCGTACAGATTTGCTCGCCACCTGAAATCACTCTGCCCTGATAATGTAGTTTATCAGGAATGCTACCCTTTGACATTTTCGATTGGACATAGGTCCAGAAATATTTTGGGAAATTGTTTATTTTGTTTTCTGCAAAGTCCAAATACGAATTATAGCAATTTTTTTCCATTAGTTTAAGCCGAGTCCTAAGTAATGCAAAAGTACTATAGTCACTTAGGTTGCCATAAGTTTTCCATTTTTTATGAAATTTATTTTTTTCCCTCTCTAATTTAATGAGTGACAAGGTATACCAAAGTGGACGCTTTGAGTTAATTGATGACACTCTGGTAGGTACATATCTGTCTATTAAATTATTTAAAATCTTGTAAAAACACTCTGTCATTTCATTTATATCTTGAATAGGCAATAATAATTCATCCCAATTTATTAATGATAGTTCGTATTTGATTGAGTTTACATCAGACTTAAAAAAAATTTTTTTTTCAAAAGTCTTACCCAAAAGAGGTCGGGGAAATTGTAAACATAAGTCAATATCGAGCGATTTGTGATGTAAATCTTCCTGGGTTAATGGAGAATCACAACAGGTTATGTTATAATTCACATTACTAAATACTAGGTCCAAAAGTATATGATCAATATTAAATACAGAGTTATATAGATTAAGCAAGGAAAACATCATGAAATCAGCAGTCAGGCATGCCAAATTGTTATTATTTGTTGAAATATTCATACTATTAATATCACTGTCATAGTACCACTCAGCCGCCGAAACATTAAAGTCTCCAAGTGTAATGAATAAATCGTCAGTGTGTGTGTGTGCATCAATAAACTGTGTGACCCTATCAAAGAAATTTATCAGGGTAAACTCGCTACGGTTGCCGTGCGGAATATACGTACAAATAATATGAAGCGAATGTAATGTACCACTTCCAATATTCATTATTCTAAGGTCCCGTGTCAGCTAATTACCGATGACGCGCTAACGCTTTTATAAAACAACAAGAGGGTATTTGATGGACGACGTGCAACTAACAATTATTTGAATATTTATTATTTTATTTAAGTACTTAATAGCATTGTTATCTTCAAGTTTATTTAAAAGATTTTTTTTTTATTTTCATTTATATTATATATTTAAAGAAAAGAAAAACTGTTAGTATAATATTTTATATTAAGATAATATTTAAAATATTGAAAACACTACTACACTTCGCACCATTAACATACTTTTTAGTAGTAAACAAAGTAGGCCAATTTATAACAAAATGTAGTCTTTAGTGAGGGCAGGAGAAAACTAATATCCTAAACACAGGGAAACCTAGTTAGGAGTTAGGGCTCAACCATGTACTGAACTTAAAGTCCTAAACAGCATGAGCCAGATTTTATTAAAATGTATAGTTATAATAAGGGTTCGTCATTAAAACTTCTGCACTTTTAATTGTATTGTGTTTATTAAAGTTAACAACATAATTAATACAAATGATATGGAAAGATATAAAAGCCCGAGTACGGTTCGTCACGAGGGGCGCGAAAAGACGCGCGCGCTGCCCGTGGAAAGGGAGAAAACCGACTAACTTATAAATAATGTATCTTGCGCATCGGCTGAGGGTGCGGACACGCCCCCTATTGTCTATACCGGACTGGCGCGCGCCGTTGCCTTGAGATTCGGGGAGCTACTATTTCGACTCGCGCTATATCCTCCCCCTCCAAGTCAGCGGAAGGTTTTGGAGCCGACTTGGGAACCTTACTTCTAGGTCTACCCTTTTTCTTAGACTCTACAATGGTCTGAGTTCCCACATAAAGAGTTAGAGAACTGGCATGATATACTTTCCTTTTAAAATACCGTTTTTATCTACAACCTCGTAAGTTGTGGGAGAAATTACTCTTTTAATTCTATAAGGACCTTCCCTTCGCGGCGCAAATTTCGCGGTAATTCCCTTAGCAGCTTGACTAAGGGGGTGGCTGGACATGAGAACGAGGTCACCTTCTTGATAAACAGGTCCAGCACGACGGCTTTGGTCCGAGGTTTTCTTTCGTACATCTTGCTGATTTTCGACTCTCCATTTGACTTCTGTTAATTTGTCAGCAAAACTTTGTAAATATGGCGTTATTTGTGGCACATAGTTTTCACAATCAACAATCGATCGCAAGTCGTTTGTAATATCCACAGGGGAACGAAATTCTCGTGCAAACGTGAGAAAAGCTGCTGAGCATCCTGTTCCTTGGTTATAAGCAGCATTCAAAGAGAACCGGACAGCAGGTAACACTTCAGGCCAACGACGATGTTCCGGATCGATTAGCTTGGCCAACTTCTGTTTCATCTCCCGATTCTTTCGCTCTGCAGGATTTGACTCTGGATGATATACAGGAGTGAGACTTTGCTTAATTCCAAGTACATGCATTGCTTTTTGCATGACTGCTGAAACAAACTGCATGCCATTATAGGAAATAACTCGACGAGGAAAGCCGTATCTCAGAAAGATTTCCTCAATTAGTAGTTTCGCACAGCTTTCTGAGTTAGCTTCTACTAATGGGAATAACTCTACCCATCTACTCGCAGTGTCTTCTACTAGCAAGATCCATCCAACATGGTTTCAAATTGGTGGGTTTGAACTTTTGACAAAGATCGCAGGCCTTTAAGTATTTGGCTATATATTGTCGCATATTGGGAAAGTAATATCTCTCCTTAGCCTTTTTCAGGGTGCGCTCCAAACCTAAATGTCCAGAAGTTGGTGCATCATGAATCTCCTTCATGAGTTCCACGCGCATGGAATCCGGCACTACCAACTGAGGCTCTTCGGATTCGCCATCCGGATCAAAACGGAAGAGAACGCCTTGTGAGGAATAGTACCCGCGATCAGTCCATCTCTGGGAAGCGTTATTTTCTTCGAAGTCTGTTAGAATTTTTTTTATTTCCTCATCTTTCAATTGCGCAGCTCGAATATCTTCAGCACTTCGATGTGGCAAGTCGACTGAAATAGGACAAATGTTACATGTTGTCTTTTCTTGTGATTGTCTACATGTAGGACGACTTAATGTGTCAGCAATCACATTTGCTTTCCCTGGGGTGTACTCCACATCCAAATTGAAAGATTGTATCTTCAGAGCCCAACGGGCTAAACGACCACTTGGGGTTTTCAATGATAATAGCCACTTCAAGGGTTGATGATCCGTAGCAATGCGGATATGGGCGCCTTCAAGGTATCCTCTGAATTTCTCCAGGGCCCATACAACAGCTAATGCTTCCCTCTCAGTAGTAGAATAACTGCGTTCTGCTGACGTTAGTAATCTACTAGCATACTCAATAGGCTTCTCAGACTTTGGATCAGAACCTTGCAGAAGCACAGCACCTAGTGCATAGCCACTAGCATCTGTACGCAGAACAAAAGGTTGCTCAAAGTCTGGTTGAGTTAAGATTGGAGTAGTAGTTAATCTACGCTTCAGCTCTTCAAAAGCCTGAGATTCTTTCTCCCCCCATTTCCAGGGTCTGGACTTCTTCGTCAGGTCAGTCAGAGAACGTGCTACTTCAGAGAACTCAGGGATGAACTTGCGAAACCATGTGCATGTTTGAAGAAAGGTCTTCAACTGTTTCAAATTTGAAGGAGGTTTCATTTCCAAAACGGCGTGGACCTTCATCGTATCAGACTCAATGCCTTGTGAGGTTATCACATGTCCCAAGTATGTGATCCTTTCTCTAGCAAAAACACACTTATCTCTGTTAGCTTTAAGATTAAATAGGCGTAATCGCTCAAACACTTGGTTTAAGTCTCGCAAATGGTTTTCTAATTCATCTGAAATTATGAGAATGTCATCAAGATAAGCCACTACCGATACGTTCTTTAAACCAGAACGGAAACGATCCATTAGCCGCTGAAAAGTCGACGGAGAGTTCTTTAAACCAAAAGGCATGCGTCGAAATTGGAATGTTCCAAACGGTGAAACGAAAGTTGTCTTGTGTCTATCCTCGGGTGCAACCTCCACTTGCCAATATCCAGAATTCAGATCTATAGTGGACATTACACAGTTAGTTCTTGTCGATGCTATAATGTCATTGATAAGGGGTAGCGGATATTTATCCGTTCTCGTCACAGCATTTAACTTTCTGTAGTCAACGCAAAACCGAGTGTTCCCATTCTTCTTAGGGACTAAGACTACTGGAGAAGCCCATTCAGATTCAGCTTCTTCTATTACTTCTTGCTCCAGCATTTTATCAATCTCTGCTCTAATAATCTCCTTTTTATATGGATTGACCCGATAGGGTGGGGTTGATATAGGAGCAGCATCTCCTGTATCGATTCTATGTACTGCAAAAGGGGTAGGACCTCCCCCTGCACTGAAATTGTCAGCGTTATTCTGTAGGACCGTAACCAATTGATTCTTCTGTTTATCTGTCAGAAGTGTACCCTCGTAGTCGTGGAGGCCAACCATGGAACTAACGATTACACGACTATCGTTATTGCCTTCATACTTGAGGCTATAAGAACCTAAAGATCGTAAACTATATATATTATTACTAAAATCAAGTACCATGCCAGCATCACGGATAAAATTCATACCTAAGAGGGATTCTGTTGCACCGGGTAAAACTATGAAAAAAGTCGTTATACTAACAGACATCGAGCAGGTAGCAGGCATCGAATTATACTTCCTCGGTACCAGAGGATGCACTTCTTCGAATATATCTTCCACTCCTCGCGCTAGTTGCAATAGAGTAGCAAATGAAGTAAAAGAATTACGTGCTACCTTCTCTCTAATTCTCTTATGGAGTAATCCATATGCCATATCCAATTGCACTGGATCTTCTGGAAGCGTGTTGGGCGGAAGTTGAGCAAATAAAGCTCTAATTCTGCATATAAAAACATCACTCTTCTCTTCAGCTTGTTCGCGACTGAAAATCTCCCTATAAATTTTATGCGGCGGGAGGTGCGGTCCGAATGTCTGTTGCAATAAATGTAAAGCATCTTTCCAATTCGTGACTGAGTGCCTAACGCCCTGCCACCAGGTCGCGGCGAAGTCGGTTAGCAACATTGGCAAACCTCTCAATGCTATATCATCGGTAACACCTACACAGTCTTTATAAATGGTAACAGCGTCTATAAATGTCGTAACATCACTTGCACCATTAAATCTTGAAGTACAGTTAGCAAAGTTCGTACTTACAGCACAGACGCGCCCTGCGCAGGCGGCATCGCTCGTAAAGATTGAAGTAAAAATACCAGTTGTTGATCCGTCATAACCACTGGTGCGGACATTGGTGAGGCGACGGGCGGAGTACGCCCGTACTGCGACGCCCACGTGCAGTCGTCGGGCAACTCACGCCCGTGTAGCGATGGAGGTGATGAGGCTGAAACACCGTCGAACGGCACTCGTTCGGACTGCGGTGGTATTGAGGCGTGAGCGTCAACGCGTACAGCGCCACCATCAGAAGTCGACGGCGTCGCGCCGTCAAACTGCTCTCCAGACATCATTTCTGATTGTTGCTGATTACGACTTGCACTATTAGCACGCGATCGTGTTAACACCATGTCTTTTAAAAGTCAAAACCACAAACACTATATATAAAACGAGTCTATTTCTCGAATAGGGGTTTATATCTATCTATCTAGTTATGTACACTATTATTACTAGTGTAAGTCTCTAGAATTATTAAAACATGTGAAAGTTATGAAAACAACAGCACCACTATTCTAGGCAACCTAAACCTAAGTCTTAAGCACTAGAATGAAAAATAAATGTGAAAAGTCTGAGTTCGTAACACTAAAACACAATGTCAATTATTAATAATATAAAAACTAGTTAACATTACTAAACGGTAACGGTAAATAGTTTAATTGTTTATGTCCATTGTTCACTACCGAAAAAAAAAACAGGTCTAAACACGTTTGTTTTTACCGAAGACGCAACATCTCACTAATGTTTATAACAACTGTCTAAACACAAAATTAGTTTTAAAATTCACAGGACTATTTACACAGTATGTTTAAAACACAAAAAAAATTAAATTAACACAGTTTTAATGAAAAAAAAAAAAAAATTATTTTGCCGATTTAGTTGTGAATAGGTTTATTACGCACTAAAACACAGCCGAACGTTGAGCGCCACTTATAAGTGGCGCTCATAAGGGTTCGTCATTAAAACTTCTGCACTTTTAATTGTATTGTGTTTATTAAAGTTAACAACATAATTAATACAAATGATATGGAAAGATATAAAAGCCCGAGTACGGTTCGTCACGAGGGGCGCGAAAAGACGCGCGCGCTGCCCGTGGAAAGGGAGAAAACCGACTAACTTATAAATAATGTATCTTGCGCATCGGCTGAGGGTGCGGACACGCCCCCTATTGTCTATACCGGACTGGCGCGCTCCGTTGCCTTGAGATTCGGGGAGCTACTATTTCGACTCGCGCTATATAGTTATATACATTGAAAATGTGCGTAATCAATGTTTTTTTTTTCTGATTATAAAATAAATTGTAATTGTAATTTAAGGATATAAAATTATAATTTGTTATCCATCCAATGTTATGCTGACAGAGAGTGGAATAGGAATTCAATAGTGTTTCGTGGACTTTGATGAACATCACTTAAAAGATAAGTTTTGTAATACTTATAATAAAATAACATTTTTTCAATTGATTGAGGTTTTCGTAAAGTAACAATATTTGAAAGAGCTGGGATCTAAAGTGTGAATACCTGCTCTCAAAGGAATACGAATTCAGCTGACTTCGAAAGTCAAATAATTTAGTCAAATAAATAAAAATTTTGTCACCAAAATTCTTTGGGTTGTAGAAGCGGTACATGACAATATCAAGCAGATGTATAAGCTTCTACATCATAAACTGCACAATAAAATGCTTCCCAAAACTATGAATATATTTTTTTATGATTTTGTCAATATAAATAGCTCTTGCAAAATAATATTCAGTGCTCATTGGAAATCGAACGGTGAAAAAACTAAACAAGTCTACAATGTCGGTTAATTTGCCATTCATGTGTCTCCGCAAGCAAGTGATTTTTAATTATTTTAGTTTTATAATTACAGGATTCTGGAGATGGATTATTGTTTAACTTTTTACCTTTAGAAAAGGTTTCTAATCAATTACAAAGCGCAAATAAAAAACATCTAGGCCTTGCAGACCAGTCATGCAAAATAACAAAAAAATTTATGAAGAAGAACACCTATGAAAATAGTTGTTATGCAAGTATTTGATGCCGAAAAGTTTGAGGAGAACAATTCAATCTGTAGCAATTACAATTGCCAAGCAGATGTTTGCGCTCAGCACGTCGTTAGAAGTACTTATATAGATGAAGTAACCTATAAATGTACCAGTGCATCAGTCAAATAATGTAAATAAATGTATACTATAATACAGATTTATTTTGTTATTTATTATTTGTCTCTTAAAACATACATTTAAAATAATGCAAGTTAGATTATTATTTAGCCGTTTAGTGTATCTTGCGATAAACGAATCTCAACGCACTGATTATGTATCACATTTCGGTATTTTTGTAGACGGGATATATATAAGCAGCGATGGCCCAGTGGTTGAGACTTCAAGTCTTACTCGGGAGGTCCGAGTTCGATCCCCCACACAGACACCTCTGACTCTGAGGTATGTGTGTTTTAAGCAATTAAATATCACTTGCAAAATGAAGGTGAACGAATACACGGTGAAGGAATACATCGTGAGGAAACCTGCACTTCTGAGAGTTCCCTAAAAGTTCTCAACCGGTGACCCGGTTCAGCAGTGGGCCATTGACGGGTCGTGACGATATTAGATTTGCCACTTCAGAAATTGAAAACTCTAATAAAAAAGTGTTTAGTAAATAAAGCTTACTACTCTGTACAAGATCACTTGAATGATGACAAAGCTTGGATTATAAATGACGTTGATGCTCAGCTGAATGATTATACCTTTGTAAAACAGACTGATGTAAACAATGGCATTTTGAAAAGAGCAACTGTTGAGTTTCTTGCCAGTTCTTCTCATCAGGACTGCTTTCCGAACTGGCGGTAGCTTCAGACAAACTGACTGACTGACCAATTTTGACAATTTTGAAAAGTACTTTGTAAAAAGTCTTTTTGAATAAAATATTTTGAGTTTGAACCAAGAACCCTCAGAGGTTATTTCATCCAGATCAACTAAAGAACATGTAACGGAAAACCCTATTAATATATTCCCATCATCAAACTTAAGTCCCCAGTCTGACGGCTACTCAAAATTCTTGAAAACCATAAGCGATAAAAACGTCGACGGCTTCTTGGCAGCTAAACTTAGATTCATTCTCACCCTGCAAGACGGCCTAACAAACTTTTCAATTGCTTACCCCATTCGAAGCACCCCGCTGAAGACACTAGCGAATGTCTCCTTTATTTCATTTCTATTTTCGGATTACCAAAATTGATACTAACAGATCAAGGAACAAATTTCACTTCCGAACTATTTAAGAAAACATGTGAATTCCTAAAAATTAAACTGCTATGGTCGTCACCTTACCACCCACAGAAACAAGGTGCACTAGAGAGGAGTCACTCGACCCTAAAAGAATACTTAAAATTGCCGTACACTGTACAACTCATTATACCCCTATGAGTTAATGTTTGGTAAAAAACCTTTTATTCCAAATTCATTGTTTGAAGAAACACCCGGTGCAACTTACCCAGAATACGCTGTATGCCTACTTGCCCAGAACTTTTGCTTTGGCAACACTAAGATTAACTTGTCAAAATATCTTCTCCCAGTTTAAATTTAATTTTAAAGTAATTAAACTTATAATAAAGTGATAATTTATATTTAATTGAATAATTAAAGTAATAATAAAACTGTGTAATATAAAATATATCGAAATAGTGGTTGTGCTTCACGAAAGATCAGCATGTCATGTGTCAAAATGATGACCCGCGGTGTAAAAGCGCGCCAAACCGATGAACAGCTCCAGCTTGCCTTGCAGGAGTTGAAAAATTATAAGGAACAATGCCTACAATTATTACACGAACGCGAAGACACAGAAAATGACTTAATTCAACTAAATGCTAAAAATAAAGACTTAAAAAACGAATTGTGCAACCTAAACATTCAGTGCCTAAATTTACAAGAACAAAATGATAGTTTACAACAAATAGTCAATGGGTTTGATCAGTGCAAAGAGAAATATGAGGAAGCCCTTAGGCTTATCACTACACTGCAAGAGGCAAATAAACAAATTGAATCATTAGAATCACAAAACATTAGCATAAAGGCCTCTCAAACTCAGTGTCTGTTTGAGGAACTGGTTGAGAATGCACCAAGCTTAGTATCACCGATCATCAAAAACAATGTTAAAATCAAAAAAATAATGTCATAACTATACAAAAACGTGTAAAGAAAAATGTGAACTAAAGTTACAACTAAATCAAATGTGTAAAGAGTTAAATAATGTAAATAATAATTATGAGGTGGATGTGGGCTCTCTCCAGGCTGAGATGGTAAGTTTGCATAATAATTTACAAAATATAACTCAGAAATATGAGACTGCTCAAAAAGAAATTGCAGAGCATATAAGTGCCATGAACGGTTAAGTAGAATTATGTCAGTATAACTCGGATCGCTTTGACTCATTTATAAAACAACAAAATTGTGAATGTCATTGTTCTCCAGATCGTTCGGGCTAATTTTGTGAATCAGTTTCTCCAACTGCTGAGACAAACATTGACCTCATATTTTTGAACTCGGTTTGTACCCACTTAGCATTCAATTCTAATAAGGAATATATAAAAATTTATAGTGATGAGCTGGATAAGAACATGGGTATACAACTTAATAAATTATGTAAAGATCAAATGTTTTAAATATGTATATTCCCGGAGCTTCTTATTCTCAAATAATAGATGCAATTCTAAGTAAAACACATTGTCAAAGCACAACCATTATTGTTATGATTGGGAGAAGAGGCAAATTAAACAAAAAATATTTTACCCTTTACCCTATTGATAGAAATATATTTTACCCAATTAAATACTCTAAACAGTAATAAATTAATTATGTTTACTTTACCATATGTAGCAGACTTGCCACAGGAAAATCAAAATAGATATAAATTTAATAGTTTGTTAACACACTATTATAATTGCAATTACATGGGGAGGCCCAAAAGTTAGTGGAATGGAGGGGATGGAGTGGGGATAGGGATGCTTGCTTAGTGTCATACTAATTGCGGACTCATCATTAGTATATAAGCTGAGTTTCAGCCTAATTGCGTCTTCGCTTCGAGCCTCCGTCGCGTGCGGATGTCTCTTGAGCGGAACAAATCCGGTCGCGCTTCTCATAGCGCCCTCGCGTCGTCTTTGCAGGCTAGCCGCGCTAGCCTAGTGTTAGCTTCAGTGCGCGTCAGTTGCCCGTACTGGGCACCCACGCGTGTGTAAGTGCAGTGCAGTATCGCCGTAGGGTAGCGTAGGCTCCCGTTAGGAACTACCGCCGCTCCCGTGGTGGTCAGTAAGTACACTAGTTTTTAAGCTAGGCACACAACTCTGCCCCACAAGGCAGAGACGCAGCTAGGGTTTTACACCGTAGGCACACACCCCCCGGCCATCATGGCCGGGGTGGAACAACACCTTGTCTGGACCAAAAACTGGTCGGAGCCCGATTTCGAGGAATTCCTCAAATATATAGCAAAAATGTCCCAAGACTTCTCCAAAACCCACTGCCCAGCTAATGTTAAATTAGCCGAGCTTGCGGTTAAGGATCAACCGGTAACGGTAAGCTTCATTAGCTCCTCATCTACCTCGGTCCTCACTAGGGCTCCCCTAGAGGCGCCCGAAACGGCACCTGTAGAGGAGCCTCTAGCGGTGACCCCGCCTTCCGAAACCAAAACCCAATGCCCTTCAGGCTCCACCATTCCGGCGGAAATGGATTGTGACGGATTCACAGTCATCAAATCCAAATCTAAGCGCAAGCTTAAGTCACCACACGCGATAGTACCACATAAAAAACAGGCCAAAAAGGCTATCTCGCGACCGACAGCCCCTCAGGCACCCACCACCGCCCTTCCAACGGGGTCACCCGTCAATCAAGTCCCCGTACCAGCCACGCAGGCTACCCCAGAGGCTGACCGTCCCTATGACGCAAGCAAAACAAGTAGTTAAAACCCCACCGCCACTATTCCTGCAGGACAAGTCTCAATGGAATAATGTCAGTGGTTACATGCGCAATGCGCATATCAAATTTCCTAGCGCCCGCTCGACTCAACAAGGGATCAAAATCACAGTCCCATCGTCGAATGACCATCGTGCCCTCACGACCCTCGTTAGGAGTAAGAAACTCGCTTTCTTTACGTACGCCCTTGATGAAGAACGCGATCTTCGCGTCGTCATCAGGGGCGACATTAAAACAGTCGAAAAGGACCTGACAGACAAAGGCTTCCGACCCAACGGATAGTTATGTATATTAAAATAGGGCTTATTGTAAGAAAACAAATTGTTCAGGGTATGATAATTACTCAAAACAAATATTGCTAGTCATTCAGTCCTTCGCAGTTTATCTATATCAGCTACGCAACTTATTTTTGTTTGCGGCGATTTTTCATCTTTACGTACGTAGATTATGCCCCGAGACGTCCAACAAAACATGTAATTATGATTTTTAGTAAAATTTCTAGCCAAAAAGAAAAGTTTCTGCGTATTCTGCGTCAAAGTTTCAGAAACATATATCGGTTTTTTAGGAAGTGAATATTTAAGATGTGATGTGTTAAGTTTTTCCCCTTTAGATTTTGTTTTATTAAATTTTTTTAATCCATTTATAAATTTTTCCTTTGTTATTACAGTGGCTAGTTCTACTACTATGGGGTTGGAGGCATCTTTTGAATTAATTCTGTACACATCTCTAATGTCATTTTCCTCCAAATGCAGAATTAGTATTTCTCCCACGTTTTTAACGATATTTGATAGATTTTCTTTTGTTTCGCCGTTATTTTTGGGAATATTACGTATTTCTAATTCCGTGCACCTTGATTTCCGTTCCAAATTTTCTAATCTTTCCTCCAATATTTGAATAGTTTTTTTATCCTGTTTCTGTTCTGCCTCTAGTTTGGAGATACGGGATAAAAAATCATCGTATTTACTAGACATTATATCCATACTTTTTTTAAACTCCTCGTTCTGTTCCTTTATACAGACAATTGTATTTTGTAACACAGCGAATCGTTTTTCCTGTTCACTCGATAAGGAGGTAAACATTTCACTGATTATTGACGTAATATTTGGATTTATTCCGTCGTGTTTCCTTTTTTTGCGCTCTGTGACATTTAATAAAAAAGGAGAAGCGAGGTCCGGTGCGGAGTCACAGTGTTTCATAGTCGGTAAACTAACTTTCTCAGCCGCACGCGCAGAATGAGTCGCAGCGCTGGCGCCTGGTGTAGGGACGGGCGTCACAGGTGAAGCGGGGGGAGTGCGTTTCAGAGGCATTATACGTGTGTTCCAAATACTAGGAGACTATAAAAAGCGAGACGTTGTCAGTAATTTAAGGTACGAATGTAGGGGTCTATGATGATGGTCGACGATCGTTGTCTTTATAGTTCCGTCCACTTTATAGAGACCTCTCTGGCCAAAGCGAGAATTTAAAAAATATATCTTGCTCTTTTTTCCCTAGAACTACTGCGTTACTGATGGTTATTTTGTTCTTTTCAACAACACATTCGTACTTTATTTTATGAATGGAGGTATAATACACTCACAAATGCAAAAACCTGTGTCCTTGTGTGTGCGTGCTCGATGGGCCGCTGGTTCATGCCGCTGTGTACCGCCGCCGATTCATGCACTCCTATTACTATTGCACAATTTAAATTATTTAATACTAAATTTTATTTATGATATACATAAATTCCCGCACCAAAAACACGACCACACGCTTTCGCGGTCCGAGAGGGAGGGAGGGAGTCCACATACTATACAAAAAAAATACAACCAAAGTCCACCTAGACTTAGTCCTAGTTTCGCTTCCCCTTACGGCTGAATCAAAAGCCATATACAACATAACCACGCTATGCAACCTCTCCGGGATAAAAATAGAAGTACCGCACACTCGTGGCGCCCCTGGGCAATGTCACAATTGCCAAAGTTACGGCCACGCAGCCAAAAATTGCGACCTCCCCCCTCGATGCGTAAAATGTCTGGCCTCAGGCCACTCCACTGCCGATTGCAGCAGGGGTAAGGGCCCTCTGCCCGAACTCCCTCCCTGCTGTGTCTTGTGCGGCAACCTTGGGCATCCAGCGAACTATCGCGGATGTCCCCAGGCCCCGCGGAAGACAAACAACAGCGCTAGGGGCAAAGCGGCCAAAGGGCGAAAGCCCCAAACTGCTTCCCCTAAACAACACGCCTTAAATACTACGGCCCGGTCGGAATGGCCAGCCCTCCCCACTAAAGCTGCACAACCCACATCCCCAACGGCAGTAGGCAAAACCACGACCGCCGCTGGCCCCGCGCCCGTACCTATTCGTACCACAGCTCGCGTTCTAGGGCACGCCACTGGCCCCGCTCCCGCCAAAACGACTCTAGACTCGATTAGAGACCTTAAGTCGCTAATCGACCCTGAGGAGCTTATAGCCTTCACAGGAAAGTTTAAAGTAAATCGCACCATAGCTCTCCTTGAACATGCGGAGTTATATGCCCGCTTAGTCTCTCTTTCTCAACTAAACTCAACATGGATTTACACACAAAAGGTAGACTCAGGCCCCGCTCTCTGACCGTTGCAAACTTCAATGCAAACGGTCTCATGCCGCAACTAACGCAAGTCCGCGAATTTGTTAAAGATCACCAGTTAGATATATTTGTAGTCCAAGAGACCTTCTTGAAACCTAGCATGCGCGATCCAAAGATTGCGGCACTGTTATTTACTACAGAAGGTCTCTCCATTGCGTCCCCTTGGACCCTCCACCGCTCACCAACATCGAGGCATTAGTGTGCCACCTGTCTCTAACAGGCCATTCGCTGCTCATAATAGTCTCTGCATACCTCTCCCCGACTAAGTCCCTTTTGAAAAGCGACATTCAGTCGCTCCTCTCCCTAGGGAACTCGGTCCTTCTGGCCGGGGACCTCAACTGTAAACACCCGCGCTGGAACTCCCGCGTAGCTAACAATAGAGGAAAAGAATTAAACAAACTGACAGATAGTAATGGAGCCCACTTCATGGACTTCGAAGTTATAGCACCACTCAGGCCGACCCGATACCCTACAACTGACGGACACAGACCGGATGTACTCGACATAGCGATTCTCAAGGGCGTCACCCTACAGGTGCGCTCTATAGAGTCGCTATCCGAACTCGCCTCCTAATCCAGCTAGGACCAGATAACACTAGGCCCCCAGAGACCAAAACAGTAATAGATTGGAAAACGCTCTTCAAGCGTCTACAATCAACAGACCGCGATTCCTCATTCATTTTTGGCGCCAGACACTGTTGCCTCGGTGGAGGGAGCCAAAGAGGAGTCCGTTAAACTAACCTCTCATATCCAACGAATGATCGATGACAGCTCCAGGAAGGTCCCGGTGCATCCTGACGGACACCGGGAGCTTCCTGAGGCAGCCAAAGAGTTTATTAGACGAAAAATCGCCGCGACTAGGGCTTACGACACATACCCGACTGACGCAAACAGACGACGTCTGTGGGATCTGCAAAGGAAGGTAAAAGCTCGTCTTGCAGATATCACGGACGAACACTGGAACAGACGGCTTTCGGAGCTCACGCCAGGGCATACAACATACTATGCCTTGGCGAGAGCACTGAAAAACGACACTGTTTCAGCCATGCCTCCACTACATAGAACCGATGGCAGTTTCGCCCTTGACGACGCGCGTAAGGCCGAGTGCTTAGCCGACGGTTTTGAGAGCCAATGCTCCCCCAGTTCTCTCCCCGTAGACCCCAATCACCTCTTAAAGGTAGATTCGGAAGTCGAACGTAGGCTTTCCCTCCCACTAAAGGACCCACCGATCAGACCAACATCACCAGACGAAGTAGCAGATATTATTAGGAATCAGCATGCCAAAAAGGCACCCGGCCCGGATAGGATTACCAATAAAATACTGAAAAACTTCCCCACTCATCTTATTTGCCTACTGGTAGCAATATTCAATACCCTCCTTGCAGCTTCGGCCTTCCCCGCTCAGTGGAAAGAGGCCATAGTGATAGGATTCCACAAGCCTGGCAAACCCAGGAATCAACCCTCCAGCTACAGACCGATTTCTCTCCTAAACACGCTAGGCATAGTTTACGAAAGAATCGTACTAGTTCGTCTCAAAAACATCATTGATGAAAAGAGACTGCTCATAAATGAGCAATTAGGATTTCGTACCGAACACTCGGCAATAGATCAGGCATACCGCTTAACGGAACACGTTCTTCACTCCTTTCATTATAAGCACGGAAGAATCCCAACAGGAGCCCTCTTCTTCGATGTAGCGAAGGCATTTGACAAAGTCTGGCACAACGGTTTAATTTATAAACTTTACGAAATGGGAGTGCCAGATAGACTCGTGCACATCATACGAGACTTCTTGTCAAACCGCTCGTTTCGCTACAGAGTAGAAGGGACACTCTCCACCTCCCGCCCCATAAACGCCGGCGTAACCCAAGGCGCAGTCCTTTCACCAATCTTATACTCCCTGTACACGAGCGATATCCCCATGTATTGCAATGTCAAACTAGCCCTTTTCGCGGACGATACCGCATTGTACACCTCCGCCCGAAATAGACAGACAATACACGACAGACTACAAGGAGCGGCTACCGCGTTAGGTGAATGGTTTAAAAATTGCAAGTGTGTGCAAGTGCAGCAATGTACTTCAACCTTCATCCACGCCACTATCCTCAGCCGAGGCCAATTACCCTGCACGGGAAGCCGATTCCCTGGCAAAAACAGGTCAAGTACCTAGGTGTCACATTTGACAATAAACTCACTTTCATCCCCCACATTAAAAGAGTCCGGAACAAATCCGCCTTTGTTCTCGGTCGTCTCTACCCTATGATAAACGCGAAAAGTAGAATGTCACTTAGAAATAAGTTAACGCTCTACAAAACGTGCGTCCGTCCCATCATATTATCATATGCGAACGTATGCTTCTCATCCGTTCCTAAAAACAGGTTAAAAACCTTACAAACCATTCTAAATAGATTCATGCGTTTAGCATCAGGCTCTCCCTGGTATATCCGTAATGTCAACCTGCATAAGGACTTCGAACTCGAAACTCTATCAGTCCATTTTAAAGAATACTCCAAACGCTACTTCGACAAAGCCCTCTGACACTCAAATCCTCTCATAGTAGAATCAGTCTCCTATAATATTAAAGATAACATTAAAGACCGATACAGACGCCCCAAAAGCGTCTTGACAGACCCTGACGATCGAATGACGTCAGATAACGCCCCGTACACATCACACACACATACATCACACCGTTTCCGTCGGCGGAAACGAGGGCCTTTTTACGTGGCAGCTCGGCGCCGCCTCGGCGCGTGACGAGCACCGCTACAATCCCTCCCCCCCGCCGGTGGCGTCCTGAGCCGAGGTTCGAGCCCCGAAGGGGGTGCCCTCAGAGACGGTCACCGAAAAACCCCTTGGAGGTCAGGCCGGTTCTGACCCGGTTGACCTCACCCGGGCGAGCCTTCAGCTCGCCCCCCCGCCCGGTGACGCTGTCAAGGCCAGTAGGGCCAACAGTATACACAGTCCGTAAAAAAAAAAAAATTAATTGCGTCATTCGTTAACGAATACTGCCTGATAAACAAGTCAATCTGGAAGAACACTAAAACTATGGAGAAAATTGAACACCGTGCTGTAATAAAATTCCTTACCAAGCAAGGAAAGACTGCTCAAACCATTTTGAATGAAATGGGAACCGTTTATGGGGACCAGTGCCCTAGTAAATCAATGATTTACAAGTGGCATGGTCTTTTTAAACATGGTGAGGAAGGCCAGTTGAGGCCACCACATCAAACATCATCGAAAAAGTGGAAAAAATTGTACTGGAAGATACCCGTTTAAAGAAAAAACAGATATCTGCATTAGTTGGAGTATCAGATACCACCATTTTGCGAATCCTACATGACCATCTGGGTATGACAAAAGTCAGTGCAAGATGGGTACCGAGAATGCTCACGCCGCTTCTGAAACAGCAACGCGTCGATGCTTCAAAACAATTTTTGGAGTTGTGTGGAGACGCGCCTGCACAGATTTTGGAGCGAATTGTTACCGGAGATGAAACATGTGTTCATCACTTTGAGCCTGAGTCCAAACAAGAGTCCATGCAATGCCACAAAAAGGGGACACCACCGCCAAAGAAGTTCAAAGTGTCGGAGTCGGCTGGAAAGTTGATGGCAACTGTTTTTTGGGATTGTGAAGGGATACTACTGATTGATTATAAAGAAAAGGGAAGGACCATAACAGGAGAATACTACGCAACGATTCTAGAAAAATTAAAGGAGTCCATCAAGGAAAAACGTCAAGGAAAACTGACCAAAGGTGTGTTGCTTTTGCAAGACAACGCACCGGTTCACAAGAGCAGAGTTGCAATGGCTGCTCTGCACACACATGGCTTCGAATCGCTAGTCCACCCACCCTACAGTCCAGATCTGGCCCCAAGTGATTTTTATTTGTTCCCTAATTTAAAAAAAGACCTAAGGGAAAGAAAATTTTCCGACGACAATGAAGTAAAGGGGGCAATTTTGGCTCATTTTGCGGCAAAAGATAAAAAATATATTTACGACGGTTTAGAAAAATTAATTCATAGATCTAATAAATGTATTCAACTTCAGGGTGATTATATTGAAAAGGAAAAATAGTTTTGTTGTTTCATTTTATTTCAAACCCTTCCATTCCACGAACTTTTGGACCTCCCCTCGTATGTGACTCTTACAACAAATAATAAATATCAATTACTTACTTGTGATAGGCGACATCTATCTAACTTTAGAAAAAGACAGGTAGCAAAATTGCTATTATATTACATACTTTTTAACTCAGCCAATATGAGGGCTACCTCTAACACTGCTTCTATTCACCAAAATCTAAAACATTTAAAACCTAAAAAATTTAAAAACTAGATATGCAGCTGAAAACTGCAGTTTGAGGTATTTCTGTTAAAATAATTAACTCCATTAATTGATGCCATTGCACCGTATCTAGCTACTATTTTCAACATTTGTATTAAACATGGCGTGATTCCTGACCTTATGAAGCGTAGTAAAGTAACGCCTATATTCAAATCTGGATGTATAACTGACCCAAATAATTTTCGACCCATCTCAGTATTGCCAACGCTTAGTAAAATATTTGAAAAACTATTTTTTTTTTAACATAGACTTCTCCATGTGAAACAGTTTGGTTTTACTAAGGGTTGTTCAACGACGGATGCTGGTGTAATTAAGAATATATTCGAGGCCTGGGAGGAATCACAGAATGCACTTGGAATATTCTGTGACTTATCTAAGGCCTTCGATTGTGTACAGCATGGAACTCTAGTCAGAAAACTACGCCACCATGGCATCAAAGGAACTGCGCACGACCTTATGAACTCCTATCTCAACAATAGAGTTCAAAGGGTTGACGTGAATGGCTAGAGATCTCGTAGGGCTCGTCTGGATATGGGGGTCCCCCAGGGTTCTATTCTGGACCATTTCTCTTCTTTATTTATATAAATGACCTGCCAAACCTTGTAGATAAAAAGAACAAGATAGTATTGTTTATCTATTCGGTTTGATAGCGTTTCACTTCACACATGTGTAAACAATGCTCTCTCTTATATTGTACATTGGTTCAGTGCTAATAATCTAATGTTAAATAGTAAGAATACTACATATATAAAATTTACGGCATCTAATGTTAAAAAAATAGAGACTGATGTAATTTATAAGTGGAGAGGAGTTGTAAGTGAACCAGTAGAATCTACCGTATTTTTGGGTATCACTGTTGATTCTAAATTACAATGGGGCCCCCATATTGAGAGATTGGCCAATAGACTCAACCCTGCAGCATACACGGTTAAGAAAATTCGCCAATTAATTGATATAGACACGGCTCGTTTAGTTTATTTTAGCTACTTCCATAGTATAATGTCTTACGGCATTCATTACTGGCATTAAAAAAAGTCAAATATAAAACGTAAAGTATCCAAAAGAAAGGGTGGTAGATTTCGACATTCAATAAGAGAATGTAAATTGGAATATTGAATAAAAAATTTTGACTTTGACTAGACTTAGAATACTCCAAAACCGTTTAAAATACTCTCATGATAAAGCCATAGAAAATATCCATCGTTCTAAAACCAATTTCAAAAATTATTACGATTCTCGTACTCGTTCAATAACATACAGAACGGGAGATTACGTATATTTAAAGAACCACGCGAGATTAAAAAAATCATTATCTTCTCTGTGAAAAGGACCTTATAAAATCATAAAAATTAACGGTAATAACACCTTAACCATGTTAATTAATCGTCGACACGTAATGCATCATTATGATGAATTGAAAACGGCTTTTACGAATAACTAAAATAATGATTGAGACTATACTTATTTTTTTTTATTATTACTGTAGCATAATAAAGCGAATGAACAAATGGTCCGAATTTGAGGAAAGGGTGCGCCACGCATTTGCTCCCAAGAAGCCAGCTTACCAGGTGCACCAGGATATCTTTAGCACGAAGCAAGAAGAAAGTGAGTTGACTGAAGTTTTTGTTGCTAAGAAGCGAGCCCAGTTTTCACAACTGCCGGAACCAGGTCATAGTGAAGCTCAACAGATCGATATGATATACAGTCAAATTTGGTATAGGATTAGGGCTAAGATGCCGAGAGACTCAGTCACTTCATTCGATGCGCTGTCAATGTTAGCAAGAGAACGATATCGAACAGTTGCTGACTGAAAGACAGCCCCAAAGCACCCGACCGGATGACATGAGTAAAGAAAGAATTATTATCATATTACACCGTTGCGAAGGTAGTTTAAAATCGTGATACATATTTTGAAGTAGGATAGGCCGAGCTAAATAGTTTTATTTTATGTATTTGCTTTTGGAACAAGAGTGAACCGGTGTTGTGTTGCAGTAGAAATCTGGTGAACACTACTGTATGGGTAACATGGTGATACACGTTTAGAGTTGGCCTCAGGCATCTCTATTCTAAACCATGGTGTAAACTTACCGTACACATACACTGTCACGTCTTAGGCTGATTAGTAGGTGCATTTTATAAAGTCTATATAGGCTATGAGTGATACGTTGTGGTAAATTGTGAATCAGTGGTTATCCAGATTTCAACCAATATATTTCGATACGGTTGAAAGGAATTTAAAATCATTCTGTTAAGTATCTACGCCATTCGGGACGAATGGCCCCGCAGGATGGCCGTGTTAGCAACACTGTTTATAAAGTAATAGTATCGGGTAGATCATTTTATATTATTTCAAGTATACCGACGTGAAGACAATATATAACCTTCAGTGCGATAGTTTAGTCTCAGTCTCTCTGGTGTTTTCGTGCAGTGAACATGGTAGTGTTATAGTGTCGTGATTAAGGTTACCCTTCTCGATGTCCATGTAAGTTTACTTTATTATCTATTATCATTAGCGAGGTCGAGTGGTGGAGGTGAGAGTTAATATATTATAAAAGAGCTCTTTAAACCTGCTCCTGGGTCTCAAGCCCCAGGCACCGCTCGCCTCAGTCTAAATTGCATGTGTATACGTGTTGCTGTACAGTAATGGGTACCACATTTCTCTCCATGTTTATAGCAATACATGTATGTATTAATAATATTCTATTTAAACTACAAGTTTTATTAATGAACAAATTGTTTGTCGGTATTGCATCCCTACACAGCCATGGCAACAAGATATTTCAATGGCAACTAGTTCGTTTAAAACAAAAATTAAGTCTGCATGTCGAATTACAATAGAAATATTAAATCAGAAGATACCCAATATCGTATTAAAAGTCATGAATAATTTATGCATGGATGTTATATAGTAGGTCAAGATATTTTAAACATGTATAGGTCGCTAGAAATAAAATTTGATGGTCCTAAACCTTCCATAAAGCAATGTGTTCTAAATGAAGTTAATTTAGTACCAGTAAATCTATTGCCTCATATTACGTCAGACATAAAACCAATAGCTATTAAATCTCTAAAATTCTCATCAGACGATCTTAATTTTATCGATTCTGAAATTTAAAAAATTGCTAAAACATAGTTTCTCACCTTGGCGCGCTCAAGTGCTTGTGACATCTGGATTTCACAAATTTGCATAGATTTCTCTCAGACTATAAACAAATCTACTTATCTAGATGGATATGCACTACATAACATTAAAACAGTTGTATGGAAAATATCAAGATAGAATATTTTCAAAAATAGATCTAAATCCAGCTTATCATCAGATAGTTATATAAAAAAAATTAACCATTTACAGTTTTTGAAGCAAATGGCAATCTATAACAATTTCGTAGAATTCCCTTTGGTGTTACAAATGGGTATCGTGTTTCCAAAGAGCAATTGATTCTATAATTCAGAATATTCATATCTAGACGATATTAGAATATGCGGAACCGATCAAAACGATCATGATGATAAACTACAAAAATTTATAAAATTAGCAAATAAATATAATCTAACGATAAATTATGATAAAAGTGATTTGTCTTTATCTGAAATAAATATTCTTGGTTATAATATTTGTAATAGTATAATTAAACCTGATCCAGATAGATTACGTGCACTCCTTGAACTGAAATATCCCGAAAATTCTTCATCATTGAAAAGAGCTGTGATTGGGTTATTCTCGCATTACTCAAAGTGGATTCCTAATTTTTCAAGCAAATTACGTCTTCGGATTTCACTATTGGAGCATCACTTAGACAAAATGATAAGCCTAAGAAGAAAGTCTTTTGTAAGAAATAAGTGATACACTCTGGGGAGTACAGAACCCCACACACGTGGAAGCTGGCTGCTCTTTAAATTAAGGGTCTATCGTCAGTTACTTATATAGGTATCTATTGTCAGTTAGGTGACAACACAGTACTCACAAGTTCTTGATGATCTTGAATCTTCTTTCTAATCTTCTTTTGGGCATGCCCATTCGCACTACAACACATAATAACACTAAATATTTCGCATTTCACCACGAGTCTGTTTTCGTCAGGTAAGAGTCAAGTAACTAGCGTTTAGGAGATATAGCATAAATAAAGGGATCAACAGGCCCCCCTACCCCTGTTGTACCCTTTATTGATTCACATCGATTGTGTGAATCAATAAAGGGCTCTCAATGCCTAGCCAGCCGCGCAAGCAACACTCCTTGCCGCGCGCGCGCCGCCTTAAATATATTAAACACACTCAAAGTATGATTGATACCGGAGAAGAGTTCTAGAGAAGGCTGAAGTTATAGAACCAAATCCAGAATACAGTCATATTAGATAAAGAAATGGTCGAGAACAAACTGTATCTCATCAATATTTAGCACCTTTTGCGTTTGTTGTTGCGGGCATATTCCATTAAATAAGTTCGCATACATGATGGGTAAGGCTGAATCTCCCGATTGCTCTCTATGTAACGTGGTTATGGAGGATATATAACGAGAATGTGTACCATATATTGATGGAATGTCCCCGCAATGAGTGTCGTCAAATATATTTAACCCTTAAATGGACAATGTTGTTTTTGAACAACATACTAAACATCACAGATAAAATCGACCTTCTTTTAATTTTTTGATAATTTTGACAACTAGTTCTTATTTCTGAACGAATTTTGTACTTTTTTTAATGTTGGCACTATTCAATATTTTTATGCATTGAAAATAAGTTAATGTCAAATGTGACTTTGAAGAAAACTTTTCTAGTGGCGTGAAACTAAGTTTTGTAGCTGTGTTCGGACTTTGATAAAATATAATGTAAGTATATAACATATTTTTATTTGCTTGATTATATCTTCAATTACATGTTCATGTTGTAAAACATTGAAAATCACTTGATGCTACTGTCGAATTAGGCGAAATCTGGTATGTTGTAGGAAAACTACAATGCGCATTGCCTGCTAAATAAATGCATGTTTGGTGATGCTACTGTCGAATTAGGCGAAATCTGGTATGTTGTAGGAAAACTACAATGCGCATTGCCTGCTAAATAAATGCATGTTTGGTGATGCTACTGTCGAATTAGGCGAAATCTGGTATGTTGTAGGAAAACTACAATGCGCATTGCCTGCTAAATAAATGCATGTTTGGTGAAGGATTTTTATTTTGCTTTTCAGCATGCCGCGATTACTAGAAAGCGAAATTACAAAGTATTTAGAAACTCTTGAAGATTCAGAAGATGGCTTAGACGGGTCAAACTCCGAAGTAGAGGATGAAGGTCACTATTATCAAACAGCTCGAGATGTTCTTCGAGACCTCGAAAATAGTGATGAAGGTGAGAATGCCCAGTCTGATGAAGTGGATGCTGATCCTCCTCTCGTAATCGACAACGATGAAAATATGCCAGACCCTCCTATTTTGGAAGCCGAAGAAGCAGCACCCCAGAGTAGATCACAAGGGATTTCTAAACGACCTCTGGTTTGGCGAAAACGGAATCTTGTTACTGCTGAAGACAGCCTTATTTTTAGGGGAGAAACTCAGATAACGGAAGTATTGATGTCTTGTAACACGCCGTATGATTTTTTTTCATTTTATTTTACATCAGATCTAAAAAAGCAAATTGTAGAACAAAGTAACTTATACGCAGCCCAGAAACAAATCTCCAATACTGAAATTATAAATGAAAATATCCTAAATAAATTCCTAGGCATTCTGATTTACACCTCAGTTATAAAATTTCCAAACACCAGGGCTTACTGGAGTGAAAAATTTGGTTATGATCACATAAAAAATACTATGCCGTTAAAAAAATTTGAAAAAATAAGATCCACTCTCCATTTTGCCGACGATACGCTATGCTTGCCCAAAGATCATCCAGACTATGACAGGCTATTCAAAATAAGACCTCTTGAGGAAACGCTCAACTGCCAGTTTGGGAAGGTTCCCTTAGATCAAAGGCTTTCCATAGACGAGCAGATGTGTGCAACCAAAATGAGCCAGTACATAAAACAATACATGTCCAATAAACCCCACAAGTGGGGGTTCAAATTATATCTCATCTGCAGTCTACAAGGATATGCTCATAGATTTGAGGTTTACAGTGGAGGGGGCTCCAAAAATAACATCTTACCTGGTGAGCCAGATTTGGGAGAGGCTGGCAATACAGTCGTCAGGTTAGCTAGAATGGTATCACGCGATGTGAATCACACTATATACTTCGATAACTTCTATACTTCTGTGCCTCTCGTCACCTATTTAGCTAAGGAAGGAATTTTCTCACTGGGAACAGTAAGAGTAAACCGATTGAGAAACTGCAAATTGCCTGAAAAAAATACTATAATGAAAAAGAACGTACCCAGAGGATTCTATGAGGAAAACGTGGCGACTGTGGATGATATTGACGTAAGTGCTGTTGTGTGGAAAGATAACAAGCCCGTTAACCTTCTTTCCACTTACGTAGGAGCAGAACCAGCAACCACAGTCACACGCTTTGATAAATCGAAGAAAGAGAGAGTTGCTATTCCATGCCCCAAAGTCATCAAGGAGTACAATGCCCACATGGGAGGCGTGGACTTATTAGATTCATTTATAGGTCGTTATCACATCACAGTGAAGAGCCGCAAGTGGACCATGCGCTTATTTTATCATTTCCTGGACCTCGCAGTTATAAATTCATGGGTTATGTTCAAGAAGGTAAATAATATAAAAGGAAATTATCAACTTCTCAATTTGGGTACATTCAGACTAGAACTTGTTGAAACCCTCTGCAAATTGGGTCTAACTGCAAATGGCGCTAAATGTGGTCGACTTAGTAGGAGCACAATACAAAGAGAACTTGTAATGAAGAAGTTCCGAGGACCAGCTCAAGCAATTCCTTTTAAAGACGGCAGATTGGATCAGACATGTCATTGGGCAGTTTGGCTGGATAAGCAGCAGAGGTGCAAATTCCCAAAATGTTCAGGCTTTACATAAATGTGCCAAAAATGTCGTGTATCTTTTTGTGATACGAAAAAAAGCAATTTTTTTATAAATATCATAATGAAGAATAAATAAATACATTTCAAAAACAATATCCACTCTTATTTTACCCATACTTGCAAAATCTCAATGAATGCGCAATGTAGTTTATAAACAACACTCACATTATTGCAAAAAAAAGTATAGTAAATTCATATCTAGATTTTTTTACTCATTTTTCCTAGATAGATAGATAGATAGATAGATAGATAGATAGATAGATAGACATTTATTTCCAAAAAAACACACTGTATGAAACATAGAACATAGAACCTACAAGTTAATTAATTAGTACACCAGTGTGTAATTCTGAGAAAAAGGAGACGGCTCAGCATTTTAGCTGCTGTCGAGTCAAAAGACTTAAACACCAGCCACTGATATTCTGCCGGCTCCCGCGAGTGAGACGTGCGAGTGTGTGGTAATATCATTTAAAGATAAATTAGATGAAGGTGTAAATAAATAAGTTTAAGTGGTTGAATCAATAAAAGTAATAATATAAATAATAAATAAAATTTAAACAAGAATTAAAAAATACTCTGTTTGTACATGGAAACTTAAGCTATCGTGGAGTTTTTATTTGTAGTGTAAGAATAACTTGCTTTAAGTTTTTTTTAAAGGACGAGAGTGACTTGACGATGCGTAGTGGCGGAGGCAAATTATTCCAGCATTTTGTAGCCAGATAGCGAAAGCTTCCTCGAAAAGCTACAGTAATATATGTCTATTACACAAATATATTTTTTTAAAACGTGAAACAAAAATCGTCCATTTAAGGGTTAAGTTCTAATAGCAGTAATATAGGCTGGTGCAACAGTCTTTTGGCGTCTCCCTTGTCAGAAGATACGGTGGGGCTCTATAGGGCTGTTCGTTTAGCTTTATTAAAAAGATGTATGTGTGTAATGTTTGTGTGTGTAATTATGAGGGTGATATAATCAGTCATGATAAAACCCTCTTTAAAATAATATATAAAGGAGTTTATTTCTATGCTAAATAAAACCTTTAAAACCTTCAGGCTCTTATTTCACTACTCTGTCGAAGAGCTTATCCCGTAAACTGCTCAGTCTTAATCGCATTGATCTACGTTTAATAGTGGGAGTAATGTCGAGACGTTGCCCATTTACTAAACATCTATTTACTATAGGCATGACAGACAGTCCTATTTGCAGGGGATGCCTCAAAGCAGACGAGACGACTGCCCACGTTGTCCTGGAATGCGTGGGCGTCACGGGCACAAATCCTCAAGGACATGAGGTCGCTCCAAGAAGCCTGTGAAGCTCCCAGGATACTTCTGCGCTTCTGGAAGGAGCTGGGCTGGCTTGTATAACCAGTCATCCTTGCACGCACAATGGACCGAACTAGAGTCTGAGTGCGGAAACAAGAGCCCACATACAATACAAAAACTGTATATTCTCAAGTCATTACAAGATTTTATGTTTAACAAACTCCAAGAGTGTCATTTTAGTATGACTAAAACAAAAGCACTATTTTTCTGGAACACTATGTATTCTGATATTGAAAAATTTATTTTAGCTTGTAAAATTTGTACAAAATTTTCTAATAATAATATTAAGGAGCCAATGATTGTCAGGGTACAACCTGAAAATTCTCTATAATGACATGTGTCGACTAAAATCGAGTTTGACATTACTAAAGTACTCAATTTAGCTTTAGAGAGTGAAATCTCTAATTTTAAAGTGCATTCTCTAATTTTAAAACGGAAGATTTATTTATGACTCGACGGAACTCGGAGAACGGTAAGTATAGTAATCCCGTTTGATTTTACAGAAACTATATGGAAAGAATAAGATTTCGAAATTTAAGGGACACTTCCAACCCCTTCGAGATGGCTGAAGACAAATTTAGAAAACTTTTTCGGTTAAACAAATAGGAACCAGCTTTTAATAAATTCGTTGGCGGATACTCGCTTAGACGAGGGATGCATCCCTAAGCATATCAAGGTTTGTTATTAAAATTTTTTATTATTATTACTGTTTAACCAATCTCAGTCGGCCAAATCGATTTTTTTTTAATTTCTAGGCATTTTCCTACGGGGGAAAATAACAAATCTAAAATGATTTATAACTTTTGAAACTTTCGAAAACAAATGTTAGTTTTAATAATATTACAATTGTTTTTGTTAATGCAGGTGTTAGCTGCATTAAATTTTTTTGCTCAAGGCAGCTACCAAGCAGCCGTTGGGAAAGATAATTTTATGGGTCTCAGCCAACCCACATGGTCTCGATGTATTAATATAACATCAGACATAATTGTTAAAGAATCAACTCCGGAGCACATAAAATTCCCTACAACCATATTAGAAAAATAATTCGCAAAGAGTTGGTTACTTAAGTTTCCAACATTATTTAAATTAGTAAAGAAAGAATAGGTAATTATTTTAATGTAAATTACTATATATACCGAGATGTTTAAGAATACTGTTATCGTTTTAGTATCTATAAAGAATGCTACAGGATTTGGTTTGTTGCAGTTTCCAACAACTATATCAGATGTCTAATACATTAGGTGTAGTAGATGGGACACAAATAGCCATAGCCAAACCACCACTTAGCCACCCTACTGCACCTGGGAGCCTTTTTTTAAATAGAAAGGGATATTACAGCATATTTGGCAGATTGTAAGTTGGTACAATTTCTATATAATTTAAATAATCTAATAGGTCGGGGAAAAAGTTTTTCGCATTTTTTAAGAAAATTCAAAGGGTGATTCTTAAAAAGGGAGGATAAAACATGTCCAGTCCAAATACTAGTTCGTAATAAAACCATAATTAATAGCAACAAGGTTTTAAAATACTGTAACTACCGGTCTAACTTTTTACATACTAAAAAAGAATATTCAAGAAAGTTTAATTTCAAATTTAAGCTATAATGTGCCTCAAACGTCATTATCTCGCATGTCCTACAAGGCTGTGCAAGGTTATTTCAAATAATTCTCTATGGTTTTCCAATGCGCATGAGTTTAAAAACCGCTGTACGTTCCCGGCACACCTCGTCAGTCGTGCTGCATGCTTTGAACGGAGTAGACGTATCGGGTTTGTTGACCAGGTAAGTTTAAATTTCGTTCTCACAAATGTGTCATCAAAAAAGTCACTATACTTTTGCTGTCTATTGTTTCAAATAATTGTCAAATTAATCATATTGTTGGATACTGTTATGGATCGAAAGTGAACTTATCCATATCAAGTGTTTTAAAGTAGAATTTATTCGGTTTCGTCAAGTTACAACCAATTTTCTCGAATTCGTCATTTTTACCAACATCATTAGCTTCAAAATGTGTGTTGCGTATAATGACACATAGAGAATATAATGATTTGTTCTGTTACCTGTAAAGACAGCTCTTGAGGTTAATGATTATGTACTTATATGTATACTTACATTGCAAGTTATTATATAATAAACGTACACAAAACCTCAGAAACACCAATTTTTGATTAAGTAAAATGATAAAAAATTCATTTTAGTTAATATTGCCAAAGAAATTTATGTTTTTGTTCGCCGATAATTTGTAAATATTTGAAACTTGCAATATACTTAAAGTTTTGTGTACTTTTAAAAACAATTTATGTTGAGTTTAATATATTGCAAATGTATTTTTATAAATTCTTTAACGATGACTTTGTTGTAAAGTATTTTTTCAAAATCCACAAAAGAACATAAAAGAAGAACGTCGTCGAGCACAACGACAGTGTAAAAAGAGAAAATATTTAATAATAAAAAATGATCCGGAGTTGTTAGCCATAGAAAAAGAGAAAAGACGTAATAAGTATAAGAAAAGAAAAGAAGACGGTAAAATCAAAGCTATAAAGGAACAAACTCCTCGCGCTCAACGTGAACAAAGAAAGAAATGGAAGGAAAATTCCAAGAGGTTCTAAAATTATAAATAGCTAAGACAGAGAGGCAAACCAAAACAGAGAGATTACGTGATCCATTGCATCAATTTTCTCAGACTGCTATGAAAGTGGTGGTAAGAAGGATTCGCTATAATGAGTATAAGAAGAGGTATGCGTTGCTAAAGACTATTAATAAATATAGAAATACAATTGAAGTCCATAGAAAAACAATACAAAGATTAAATAATAAAATTCAAGCGCAAGAAAATAAGAACCAACATAGTCAAGCAAATATCTCTAAGTTCGTAAAACAAGGTTTATGTTTAATACCACGCCACAAACCATACGTAGAAAAAAATCATAAATTTTATAGCGATGATGCTTATAATACTATGTACTATAAGAGCTAGTAAAAAAGAGTTTGTGACAAATAAAGTTAAGATCCAAAAACGGTATCTGAATGCTCCACTAAAGATACTTTATCAAAAATTTTATCTCAAGTTGATAAACTCGACCTTTTGTAAACCTCGCCCCTTTTGGACCGTTTTCCCAAAACCTATTAATAGGGACACTTGTCTTGTGTTTACGGCATCTTCATATGGAGGCTTGCATAGAGCTTGTGTAGTAAATGAAAGAAATTCTGAGCAATGACTGTCAAGACTTTGTTGCGACTCAAAGAATTTAGCTTGTTTAAATAGAAGTTGTAATACTTGTTCGTCAAATCATCTTGAATATTTAAATGTATGCAGTGATGGCCCAGTGGTTGAGACTTCAAGTCTTACTCGGGAGGTCCGAGGTTCAATCCTGGGCACACACCTCTGACTCTGAGTTATGTGTGTTTTAAGTAATTAAATATCACTTGCTTTAACGGTGAAGGAAAACATCGTGAGGAAACCTGCACTCCTGAGAGTTACCAAAAAGTTCTCAAAGGTGTGTGAAATCTGCCAACCCGCACTGGGCCAGCGTGGTGGACTATGGCCTAATACCTTCCTCATTCTGAGGAGGAGACCCGGTTCAGCAGTGGGCCATTGAAGGGTCGTGATGATGATTTAAATGTTTCCGACAACAATGTATCATTTTACGAATGGCGAAAAAGAATCAAAGAAATTACTTTGAAAAATGGAACTAAGAAAAAACAGCAACTGACTGAAAAAATAAAGACTACCATTAGTATTATAACAGCAATAACTAAATTTGAAGCAGATATGATAGCATTCTTGAATCATGTTCACAAAATTAATTTCCAACATAAAACTCTTAAAAACAATCTATCGATTCGGGAAGCATGTCTAAATGTCGACTTTTCAGAAAATTACTCTTTAAAATTGGCCGACGAAGTCCAGGCCTTCCATTTCGGCAGTAGCCGCCAACAACTGTCTTTGCACACTTTTGTGGCGTACACTCACAATTTTACTTTCGGTGTTGTTCTACCGATTTCTTTTTGCACTGTTAGCGATTGCTTGCGGCATGATGCACCAGCTATTTGGGCACACTTAGTGCCCCTAATTCAGCACGTTGTTGAAGTTAATCCTTTAATTGAAACTCTACATTTCTTATCTATTTCGCCATCTTCACAATACCGAAATAAGTATGTTTTTTTATAATAACACAAAGTTGCCAAGATTTTCATCAAATTAGGAAAATGACATGGAACTAGTCTGAAGCGGGTAGGAGCAGTTCTTAAAAGGACGGCTGACCGTATGACTCTTTATAGTAAAGACGTTGGCACTTACGATCAATTTTGTGATATATTAATGCAAAATGTTGATAATGTCTCCTATCAAGAAGGTGGATGAACAGGAAATAACAACTAAAGAAAGATTAATTCCAAATAATTTGAAACCCTTCAATGGCACTCTTTCCGTGTATCAGGTACTATGGGATATAACTGTTCCTACGACAGTTCTTAGACAGCTTAGATGCTTTGATTGTAATGCTAATAAGTAATGTATCCATAGATATGATTTAGGATGTGTACCAAACTATAGTCATGGAAACATTGAAAACATTGATCCTAATTATGTTGCTCCACTGTCTAAATTAGTAACTACTATTTTTAATCAATATATTCTATTATTAACACGATGATTATCTGATATTTGTCTCGATTGATAAGATTAGTGGACGTGATTAATGTTAATGCTACAAATTCATCAAATTCCTTTTATAAGTCAAATAAAAATCATCAATTATTGGAAAACTGCTTGTATAATGACAATAGGCCAGTATCAGAATCATTATTATATAATTATTTATATATTTTTATATATTTTTTAAAATGTTTTGTGTTCATTCAGAAACACTGTATGATGTTCCTTTAATAAAGATTATGATTACCAAATACAAATAAATATAATTATTGTAAAAGTGAGAAGAAAAACATTAAAATTAGTAAAATAAGTATTTTTGTGTATGTTGTATTTTAATTTCAAAAATAATAGTTTATTTAATTAATTATCTAAAAATTATATCTAATTTATACGTTTAATCTGTGATTTTATGATTGAAAAATTCTGTTGATTCTTAAGAAAGTTGTTTTATTTCATTGTTCTTGTAATTTTAAACATTATTATTAACACAAGGTCATTTGTGTTAGTCGTCATTTTTCCTCACCATAAAATCATTAACTTATACACGTAGTCATTATCTTCAACAGTGCTTTTTTTAAATTTGATTAATCTTCAAAAATATTCACTTCACAATGGTGCCTCTAACATCAATTTCAATTAAATTAATCAAGAAATGATTCTAGCATAAAATAATTGTTCTACCAAAAGATATATTTTTCGATAAAATCGTCATAAATATATTCCGGACTAAGATTCACCCATTTTTTAATATAGTTTATTTTCATTTAACTAAAGTATGTAGGTACCATTTTGTACGATAACTTTTTGCCATCTTGTAGGTAGGGACATGATCTCATTGCTATAGAAATTTTGGGGCTTCTGATCAAAAAACCGCGACAAGTAGTTTTGGCGTCCTCTCGTAATGTTAACCTGACACTGCCTAAAGAATTCTGAAGAGACCGAAACAGGTGGAAATCTGAAGGTCAGGACTATACGACGAATGCATTAACACCTCCCAGCCAAACTCTCTTAATTTTTGCTGAGTGGCTAAAGATGTGTGAGGTCTAGCGTTATCATGATGAAAAACCACACAACTCAATTCCGGCCGCTTTCTCTCAACTTCTTGCTTTAATCTCATCAGTTGTTCGCAGTAGAGTTCAGAATCGATGGTCCTGCCTGGTGGTAACAGCTCATAATGAATAATGCCCTTCCAATCCCACCACACACACAGCATCACCTTGTTACGATTTAACCCGGGTTTCACCACAGTCTGTGAAGCCTGACCGGCCTTTGACCACAACTTTTTTCGCACGTTCTTGTCGTACGTGATCCACTTTTTATCACCAGTCATCAGCTTCTTTAAAAATGATTCGGTTTCATTACGTCGTAATAAAGAATTACAAATGAGTACACGGTTCATTAGGTTTCTTTCAGTGAGCTCGTGAGGTACCCAAATATCGATCTTTTTTGTGTACCCAGTTTTTTTCAAATGCGCCAAAACTGTTTTGAGGTCAATTTCCAGTTCTTCAGCTACATCGTAATTACTGATATACCGATATTGCTCCACTTTTTCAAAAATGGCATCCATTTTATCCGTAATAGGGCGACCAGAGCGAGGTGCATCTTTGACGTCAAAATTTCCGGATTAAAAATGCTTAAACCAAATTTGTGCTACTCTCACAGACACTGCACTAGGTCCATAAACATCGCAAATTTTTTTCGCGGCTTGCGTTGCACTTTTACCTTTTTTGTAGTAAAATTTTAAAATGTATCGAATTTCTTCATTAGATTCACTCATCTTCACATAACAAATAAAAATCACACATTTTCCTAATTTGAATTTGGAATTATCTCCTTTAAAATGTAAACTTTGAATGAGACCAAAACCAGGCAGATACAAATAGTATAACCAAAGATATTTTATTACAAGTTCATACATACTATAATGCGAAAAGACTTTTTCCTCAACCTATTATATTATAAAATGAAGACTTGGAGATATTTTTGTTATTTAAGTTTTGATGTATGATTAAATTTAATAATCTTGGGTTATATTATCCTCATATTAGGTTATTATGCATTAACCACATTTCAACATGCACATTTGACCTAGTAGCAATCAGTACCTATAAGTATTTGTTGGAATGAATACAATAATGTTAAATTATTTGTTTGTTTAATGATACAGTTAAATAAATTAAATTTCAAACATTAATAAATCACCAATACTATTATAATCTTCCTTTATGACTTACAGGATCTTCCCATGATGCTGCCAATTGGAGGGTATTAAATATCCAAAGATATTTAAAAGACAAATTTATTAATGGAGAGAGAGATCAATGGCTATTAGGTGATTTAATATTTTCTAGTAAATGTTGTAAAAATATAAAAATAATTAAAAGCATAATAAGTTTTTTCATGCACATAGGTATTAAAGGATATCCGCTCCAGACATGGCTGATGACTCCAGTAATGGAGCTAGAAACAGACGGCAAGGGAAGTATAATAAATTCCATGCAATGGCCAGGAACAAGGTAAAGCTATGTAACGGGAGACTCAAAAATAAATTTCGGTGCCTTAATCGGCATCGGTGTTTACATTACGAACCGACAAAAGCCGCCAAGAATATACTCAACTGCTGTACTTCGTATAATATGTTCCTGGACATCAAACATAGATTTTAACTGAGTATAACTCTTTTACTATTTCTTTCTGTTTCCTGACAATGGATTTATATGTATTTATTACAATGTTTTAATGTACTATATTTATATACTAAAGCTAAAATGTTCTGCATAATGCTGAACCGATAATAATATTACTATACTTTTTTCCTATAATCAAAAATTATATAAGTAATTTATTTGAAGATGACACAGATCAACCTGAGATGAAAGATTTCCCTCCAGCCATGACCAAGATTTCCTCGCTGAAGCAAGAACAATCCGCCAATGCATCATATATAGTTATTTTTCATAATTTATAAAGGTATATAGTAAATAAAAGTATTTCATTTTGATAAAATATTTATTTACATTTAGACAATTAAAATTCAAAATATAACTACAAATAATCAACATTTAACAACTATAATTTACAGTCACAACAATAGTAATCAGAATTTAAACTTGATATTAATAATAATTTTGGACAGCTTGAGCAATGAGCCTGGGTTACTGCTGCTACGCAGCGCACGGCCAGGTTTTGTCCCGTCCGTCGTTAATGAGATCAAACTCCAGCAGCACTGTTCTCCCTCAATGCCACAGCAATATTATCTGCTGCAGTCCCTACACTTTCTCTCAACAATCTGTTATTCTCATTAAGAGACTGAACTAAGTCATTATTGACTGCCCTGACACGTCGAACAGGTCTTCTGTCACGTTTTCGTGCAACAGGTTCGCGTAATGGCTGCGAGGCTTTGGCGTGCTTATGTACAGGATGCACAGGTGCTAACATTCAGCTAACATTGCACGTGAACTACTGCACGAACATCATACAGGAGACTATTTGTCAGAAATTATTTTTAAAAATTGTAAAAATTAGGGTTGGTCTTACGACAAAACTGCAAACGTTACTATTGACAATAGCAACCACATAGTTTAAGCTATTGAAACTAATTTTGGTCGAGCTATACATGTTTGGTGCTTATCACATATACTGAATTTGGTTGATAATTCTGTAAATGGTACCTGAAGGGTCTTCGACTTAAATGACAGGGAATAAATGGGTGAATCTTTAGAGACAAAAAAAAATCCGTAACCCGTAGCATATAAATTCTAATCTTAGATATTTTTTTCCTGTTGGTTTAATATTTGATCTACTTGTACGTAAGTTTTTTCACCAATTTATAATCGGATATTTAAGATGTGATCTAAGTATTATAGAATGAGTTAGCAAACCAAGAAAAAATATAATGTATATAATACGATTTATGTTTTATAAGAAAAGAAACAGAAGTAAAGTAAATATTATTATTATTATTCGATATTTAAGCCTAGTTTATTGCGCGTTTTGTTTTTATGATTATTATATTGTTATTGTTTTAGTCAGTATACTCTACTACTATAAGGCACCCTGCAGGGCCGCCTCGGCCAGGCAAATAGAAATACTACTAAAATTTGCTGAAGGACACACAAACGTGGCACTTGATGGTCTCGTTGGAGGACCTCTTGGCCGACAAATTGCCTTAAAAAATGGGATCATCAGAGCAGAAAGCTGAATTCTGTGGGGACAGGGTGTAACAAAACACCCACGGAATGGAAGCGAGTAAGTATCCACAATGTACACTGCGACTATTATTATTATAATATTAATAATAATAGCCTCTTCGCTCGGACCGCGCAGCGCGTGGACGTGTACACTTAAAATTATAACGAGTTACCGGAATAAATATTAACGTAGACCGAGTACAACAAAAAACATTCTCTGTGTGAGTGTAGTGTATAAACGACCACATTAAGTTTGAACTTCGGCTGCTGTTGGTGGTTATTATGTCTAGAGTCCTAAGATCACCAACTAGCGGTAATGTACATCATACGCTCTCAGATTCGGATGTCTCAAATTTTGATACAGACATCGCTAAAGAGCAATGCTTTGTATCACAACGCTCCAAAAGACTACGCCAGTCTAGTAAAGACAAGTTTAACTCTTTTAAAGATGAAATCAAAAGTATGTTAGAAGACTGGAAGGGAATGCAAAATTCATTATTAAATAAACTCATTAAAAAATAAATAAAAAACACAGACGCAGAAATCGAAAAAAGTCTAAGTTTCATAAATTATTCATATGAAGAAATGAAGAAAAAAGTTGACGTGCTCGAAGAAGAACGCAAGCAACATTTAATAAAGATCTCTTCACTTGAATCAACTATTAATGAAATACAAAGAAGTACAAAATTATCCTCGATCGAAATAAGAAATATACCAAATATTACAGAAAGTAAAACTAAAACTGATTTGTGTGCAGTAGTCAAAAAAGTTTGCAAAGAGGTTGACGTTAATGTACAACAAGAAAATATCAGAGATGTTTATCGAATAAATGGAAAATCAGGGAAAGGTACAATAGTAGCGGAATTCACTTCTGTAATACTAAAAAATGATGTTACCTAGCGGCGAAAGCCTATAATAAACGGCACTCCGATAAAAAGCTTAACTCCTCTATATTAGGACTACCAGGACAACCAGCACCAATCTACATTTCAGAATCATTGTCTAGCAAAGCCAGAAGATTATTCTTTCTTGCAAGAGATGCAGCGAAAAATAATAACTACAAATTCTGTTGGACAAGTAATGGTAAAGTATTTATTCGCAAAGAAACTGATGCACCTTGCATCGAAATTAAGGAAGAATCTGATCTACACGTCCACAAAATTCAATTGTGACTAGATTTAGGGTTAGTTTTATGTTTGCATTTTCTGGCGTCTGTAAAAAACTATAATATAAATCTTATCACGTCTTATACTATATCTTATATAATAACATCCTATATTGATATATTTCAGTGTGTAATTCATATTTTTAAATGTATATTTTATCGTACGTTTCTGTCTCGTAATACATATTTTTTGGTAAAGATCATATTCGTAAGCAAAATATCTAAAGATTATCAAATTCTAAGTTTTCCTCATTTTCACCAAGCATACTTATTCCAAATTAAGGTATCGTTACGTAATTTTCTGATAACATTGACCGTAGTCATGATTTTTTTTTTTTTTTTATAAGTAATTAAAATTCGATTCTAACAATAATAACAATTTACTAGAAAGTATTGATAATATCAGGTCCGTCTTTCCTATGTTTTACAGAATCATGCAAATCCGTTTTGAAAAATAATTTGCCTGATGATAACATCTCAACATTAAATGTATTAACGCATAACATTAGAAGTATTACAAAAAACTTTAGTCAATTTGAAGTGTTTCTTGATAGACTACAAATATCGTGTGAAATAATTATTCTCACAGAATGCTGGAATTCTAGGACTGCATTCTTTCCAGATCTAGAAAACTATAATCTACATTTTACCAAAACCAATCTTAATCAAAACGATGGAGTAGTAGTATATACAAGAGAGGATATATGCTGTACAGTTCGAGAAGTTATTGTAGCTGATGCTTCGTGCATGGTTGTCGAGAAAGATAGGAACACTGCCGTAATAGGAATTTATAGATCACCGTCTTGTATTAACGCGAACAATTTTATTAACTCGCTAAGTAGACTATTAAACACGTATACGAATTACAATAACATAATCATAATGAGCGATCTAAACATAGATGTAGGAGTCAATAATGAAGACTATAATTCACTTGATTATTTAGATTTATTGGCTTGTCATGACTTACTTATAGGTCACTTACTCCCAACTAGAGATTCAGGAAAATGTTTAGATCATGCCATGATAAAGTCTAAATTCTCAACTGTCACACTCGTTTTCCAGTGTCCTATAACTGACCACACCCCGGTTTTATCCTGTGTAACAATGGCTAGAAAAATTAAAAGTAATAAACATAATATGGCTATTAATAAAGTAAATTATGATGCAAGTATAAAAGATCTTAAATCCGTTAAATTTGACAGCATTTATAAATCAAATGATGTTAACTGGTCTGCGGAACAATTAGTTAGCATTCTTAAATTGTCTATCATGAAAAATACACTACAATTACTGGTTCCAAGAAGGCTACGTTGTATAAAGCCATGGATTACACCAGGACTCGTTCGATGTATGATAAATCGTGATCGCATGCATTTAAAATGTAAAAATAATCCAAATAACGAAATTCTCTCTATAACATACAAAAGGTATAAAAATTTCTGTAATGATTTACTTAAACGTTTAAAACGCAATTTTCAGAAAAACGAACTTATAAAACACTCAAATGACCCTAAAAAGAAATGGAAAATAATTGACAGCATTACAAACAGAAAAACCAAAAAGGCATCTTCAGCAGATCTTCTTAAAATAGAAAAGACACCTGCATTATCATTAGACAAGTTAAATTCATATTTTTCAAATATCGGAGAAGAACAAGCAAATAATATAAAGACTAATAATTTTCATACTAGTACCTTATCTACCCCTGTATTAAGTTCCATGGTTATGATAGAGGCAACGGAATTAGAAATTAATACTATAATTATGAACTTACGAACGGACAGTGCTGCAGGATGGGATGGTATTTCCACCAAAATACTTTAACTAGTAGCAAATATTATTGTACCACCCCTAACGCATATCGTTAATCAATCTATACGTAGTGGCATTTTTCCTAATATTTTTAAAATAGCCGTTATTCATCCTATCCATAAAGCGGGGAATAGAGACTGCCCTAATAACTATCGTCCCATTTCTGTTTTATCGGCACTTTCTAAGGTACTCGAGAAAGTTATGAATAAGAGGCTCATTTCATAGTTAGAGAAGCAGAATATTTTATCTGATAACCAATATGGTTTCAGGAATGGTAAATCTACGGGGCAAGCTGTGGCTGATCTTACGAATTACGTAACTGCACATACAGACGAAAGATATAAATGTGTTGGTGTTTTCCTAGATTTGACAAAAGCATTTGACACAGTCTCTATTCCCAACTTAATTAACAAAATTAATCAAATTGGAATAAGGGGAAATGTTCTTAATTTATTTAGTGATTATCTAAAAAACAGAAAACAGAGGGGTAACGATAGAAGGACACTTTAGTAGTGCTACTCCAATCTCTTTCGGCGTTCCCCAGGGTAGCATTCTTGGTCCAACTCTGTTCCTGTTATATATTAATGATTTATGTGTCTCAAACTAAGAAACTGTAAAATATTTACCTACGCTGACGATACGGCACTCATTTTTCATGCAAAATCTTGGGAAGAGGTGGGATACTATACAGAAACAGGTCTTCAGCAAACAGCAAATTGGCTATGTCAAAATTTACTAACTCTCAATATCTCAGAATCAAAATACATGACCTTTGGTAATACGAAAGCTACTTTGAATTCTACACAAAATTTCAAAATTAAATTGCATACCTGCCAAGTAAGAAATAGGGACTGTAATTGTAACTACCTAGAGAAAACCAATTTAATAAAATATCTTGGAATTTTGCTTGACGAAAAATTTACTTGGTGTCCACATATCGATGTTTTGTCTGGGAGAATAAGAAAGCTAATATATGTATTCAAATTACTAAGAAATGTTATTGATACTATCCTACTTAAAAACATCTACCTTGCTTTAGCTCAGTCGATTCTAACATACTGTATTACAGCGTGGGGTAGAGCACACAAAACCCATCTCATAAAACTAGAACGCACTCAACGCGCACTTCTTAAAGTTATGTTTTTTAAACCATTTATGTATCCCACAAAAAATCTTTACATAGAAAGTGAGCTTTTGACTGTCAGACAGTTATTTATTAGAGAAACTGTTCTAATCCAACATCAAAAAACTATATTTGACAAACAAAAACTTAATAAAAGAAACATGAACAGAGTTTGTCCCACATCAATAAACAAAACATATTTTATCAGAAAGTTCCAGTGTTATTTAGGTCCTATGCTGTATAACAAAATAAACTCGTTCCTCAAAATATATCAATTGAATAACTATTCATGTAAAAAAGTTTTAACATCATGGTTGAAGTTGCAAAATTACGAGGACACTGAAAAGTTATTTATAATTGTAAGATAAAACTCAAGCTTTAATATATATTTTACTAATGTAATAATGTGATAAAGTAAATATGAATAAATAAAAAAAATAAAAAAATACTATATATACTTTAGATAAATAGGTATACTTATGTAATAAAATTATAATACCATATGGGTGTATATACATCTTGAAGGACATGTTGCGTCCTACATGGCGTTATTTACCGATGATGCTGCGTCCGACTGACTTTGTGCGTCCGGAATACGGACGCAAGATTGACCGACCCTCATTTTTAGCCCAAGGGTCCCTTATGATCATTAGAATGCAAGGGCGAAAAATTGGCATGGACGTAATTCCATCACTACAATGCCTTTTAGCGTATAATATAGTTCCGCCATCGTCCGATTGAAATTTGGAGGGCGCGAGTGTTCAGCGTATAATTTACCACGTATACTTTGAGTTCAGTTCACCGATCTTATCGTGTCCATTGAATATCGTACTTAATTTGTAAAGTTTTTATCATGTTTTCGTGACAACAATCTTGCGTCTCTTAAACGTCCTTAAACGGGCACTAGGTACGGTGTCTGAGGGGCCTATTCGGGGTTGACGAGGGACGCATGGCGCAGGGCGCGGGGCGGCGGGCTTCAGCGCGCTCGCGTGCCGAAGTTTGTTAACAAACAGACATGTGCCGGCCGTGATGTAAGCTTGTCACCAAAGTGAATTATTTGCAAGTGCGTTAAAGTGGTTATTTATTTGGTCTATTATTATAGTTAGTGATTATAATAATATATGAATCACAATGAAAAGAAGTGCAAGGATTCTTAAATTGGCAAACCGTAAGTACTTACTTTTTACTACTTAAATGAAAATTATAACACGATTTATCTTATCATAATACCTATAACATCTAGCTAGTAAGTACCTACTTACATTTAAACATGTTGTCTGTTTATAATATTATGATGAGCTTAGTTTGCGTTAAATTGTCTGTGAGTGAACGAGTGTAGTCTGCAAAAATGGTTGTTGTGATTGATGTGGATACTTTTTTTAAAAGAAATGATTTTATACATTTTTATAAAGCTAAACTGCAATGGCCTTGGGATTCAACGCATTTCATTTTGCAAAATTGGTGCATACATTGTGATACGAGTATTAATATTACTAATTCAGTAGTTGAACACTTTGTACTACCCATGAATTTCGATGACTTTAAAAGGCTCTATAATTGTTCTTTCATGTGGTGTAAATTTTGCGAATATGCCATTTATGATCATTTTCCAGAAGACGAATGTTTTTGTAATAACCAGTAATAATCAAAAGTAAGTAGGTACATGCTTCTATATTACTTACCTACCTATTTGATTCTTATATCGTAATATCCTACTTCGTACTAATACCTATTATAAACGCGAAAGTTTGTATGCACTCACGGCTGTTATCCCAGAAGGGGTAGCCAGGGGCTTTTTTGCGACTTCACACAGTTCTCAGGGCGAGTGCGTTAGCCACTGCGCCTCGAAAGTTTAGGTATGGTGTTTGTGAGTATGGATGGATGGATGGATGCTTGTTACTCTTTCACTCAAAAACGGCTGAACGGATTTGGATGAAATTTGGTATGGAATTACATTACATCAGACAACGTCATTACAGTTAGGTATATAAAATCTTTTTAACCCCTGACGCAAAAAGAGAGGTGTTATAAGTTTGACGTGTTTGTGTGTGTATGCGTGAGTGCGTGCGTACCTGAGTGTGTGTCTTACTTTTTATAGGTTTTCTTTTTTTTTTGTTTGCTTTTGGGTCGAGGGTATTTAATTTTTTTATTGTTTTATAATAATACAAATATATCTGTTTTGTTTTCAGAGAGACAGGAAGAAAAAGAAAACCAACCAGAAACCTTACATGAGGTACGTATGTTTTAACTTAGATAAAACACGACTTACGTACACACATTTTTTTATACATACTTACCTGTCCAACTCCGGACTTACCTGTTCACACCAGCCTGTGCCTCTGAGCTTACCTATTTATACATACTTACCAATCCGTCTCTGATTTACCTATTTAGACGTACTTAGGTACCAGGCGCGTGCATTAGATTTTAGGTGAGGTAGGCAGGCACTACTGAATGTACTAACTAGCTGTCCCGGGCGCTTTCACCCGCATTTTGTTTTACTGGAACCGAAATTTTTCTTTTCTATTTTACTAATTATAACATCAGTAATGTGCCAATGTCAAAGTCAATCGGCCCAGCTGTTTCAGAGATTAGCCGGTACTAATATACAAACAAAAATAAAAAAAAAATGATTTTTTGAAAAAGCTGTAAATTTAAAATTACAAACAGACACTTCAATTTTATTTATTTGTATAGATATGTTATAGAAGAAGATATTACGTGTTTTGCCACTTAATATCTAATAACATAATATTAGGTATGTTGATATGTTTGATATAAAGGCATATAAAAAATAATAAAAAAGTTACTATTATAAGTTTAAAAAAAAACAACACAATTTGTAGTTTTATTTTGAATAATTCTGCATACCTACTTGTATTTTGTTAAATTAATTTTACGTATATTATTTCAAATTTACAAATTATGGTGAATAAAAATACATCAAAATAAATAAAACTTACATAGGTATCTCCATCTCTTCTCAACTACGATCATTTTTACCAGATTTATTAGATTTTATATATGAATGGGTCCATCTAACTATGTACCTTTTTTATGAAGTACAGCTTTGATGTCAAACGAACGAACAAAGCAAATTTATTTACAAACACAAACCGACTAAAATATTCGACACCGTTCACGTAAACTTATTTATTTATTATCAAACTTAGCAAACTAAACTAAACACTGTAATTTCTTACAATAAACTTCACAAATACCTATAAAACATTTATTACAAAGTGGAAAACTATACAATTAGCGCGTGTGACCCCTGCGGGCCCCAGCTGTGTCTCGAAGTTCCCATTGACAAGTAACATATATGGGCCTTTTAGAATTTACTTTGAAAAAAACTATGTATATTGTGAGGATTTATTATTGTATTTAATACTTCTGAAATAAAATAATGTAATATATTAAATTTAAATTAAATAGCTGAGTATAATAATTATATTTTTACATATTAGTGATATTAATGATAATTTATTTGTGAAATACGTAAGAGGTAAAGCACTACCTAACCGCCTATATGGGATGCACGCCACTAGTACTTACCTATCCAATTCTGAATTTACCTGTTCACATCAGCCTGTGTTGGTTCGAGTTTTTCCCAACTGAATACCTAATAGCTACTGCTGTCTGTTCATTAATTTTACATTAGTCGATCTTAAAAAAAGAAAAAGTACCTATGATGTCTCGTTCATCTTCAATTTCTTCTTTTAGTGTTGTTAATCATGTATTTTATTGTATGTATCTCTGTTTACAGGAATTATCTGATTCAAAATCTGGATCAATATCTGACTTTTCTGCGACATGTTCTAATTACTCTCCACCAAGACACGAAGTAAGTTTAACTAAAATACTTCATTAATTCATTAATAATAATATGCTAACGGCTGTTATCCCAAAAGCGGTAGCACTCTAAGCCTAAGCAGTCCTTAAGCCATGTCAGGAACCTTCTAGGTGGCTTAAAAATATCTGCGAGCGCCAATTCAGGATTGAGATCGGGGATAGGTAATTTTGATGTTCAGCAAGGGATAGACAACACTTATATCACTAATCAAGTTGTTACCTTCATATTAACGAAGCAACAATAGTAAAGTGCAACAAAATATAATAAGTTTTTTTTTGTTGCAGACCAGTTCTGATGATTCTTTTCGCAATGAATTTGGAACTTCGAATAATTTAACGCCATTAGAATGTGTTTCGAACTTCGATTCATCGGTCAAGGAGCCTATTAATCTTAATTATAGCGAAATTAGTCACATAAGCGGTTCTCCATGTAGTGTATTTGTAGAAAGGAAACTTCTTCAACCTTATAAAGCAGATGAATTCGTACCAAATCAAGGAATACCTCTCGATGTCAATAATTCCTTGTCTAATGTATCTTTCAAGCCACCTAATAACATAAGTTTAAGTGAAGTTAGTTGTAAAAGCAGTTCTCCTTGCAATGTAATTGTAAGTAGGGAATTTCCACAGGCTTACAATGAATCAGAACCAAATGAAGAGATTATTTACGATATTAATACTGAATCTCAAATAGAAGATAATTCTAATGATAGTACAACAATTATCCAAAGGCAGAAACCCAAAAGTTCAAAGGTTCGAGATAAAGATTATTGCTTTTACTGTGAGTCATTTGTTTTAAATTTTGCTCGTCATTTACTCCGACACCATATTTATGAAACTGAAGTCCAAAAAATTGTGTCAAAACCTAAAAAAAGTCTTGATAGAAAACAATTACTTGCAGCTCTACGTAAAAAAGGAAACTACCTTGTAAATTCAAAAGAGGTTACTAAACCGATGCGAAAATTCCAATTTACTGATTATTTGCCGTGTACAGAGTGTCTGGGATTCTAAAAAACTATTGTGGAAACATAAAAAGAAATGTAGTGGTAAATCAGGAAGTAAAAACATTCAATCTAAGGCTCAAAATCTACTGATACGTCATCTTAAAATCGACGAAAAACTTAAGGAAACTGTATTTCCCCGAATGCGGGCAGACAAAATATCACTTATTGCAAAAAAAGATAACCTTATATGTGCTTTCGGATCTCAATATTTAAAAACTCACCGAGAAAAACATTTCGTTAACGTAGTGTCTAGAAAAATGAGAGAGCTTGCAAAATTATTACTAGAATTAAAAAAGATTGATCCATCCATTAATGACTTCTTTTCTGCCTTAAGACCAATTCATTATGATATTATTGTACAAGCAACCGAAATACTGGGAAATTATGACATAGAAAAAGATAGGTATGAGACACCTACGTTCGCAATGAATCTGTTCCGTTTACAGCATATTAAATTGCAGTTCTTTTATAAACAAATCCACCCCCGGTTTTAGATACAAATTGCTAGAAAACCAAAATCATCGAAGCCCCAGTGTTGATGGACACGGAGATGGGAAACTGAATGGTTCTGTCAAATATGCTGGATGCGGAACGTCAACTTCCAGAAACAGTTGAGCAAATTGTGGGGTATATTGGAGGGTTCGTAGCAAAAAAGTTACAGACCAAATTACAATGCTCATGCTGCATAAATTTATTGCTGGCAGCTGAGAAGCTCTATTATCATAAATTGATTTGCCTAAAGATTTTGGAGGATTGGCTTATCCTTCAATGATTGTTTTTAATGGTAAATAAGTGTTTTCAACAATAACAGAACGAAACTACGTCGTAAAACCTTTAAAAGAAAGCCATCCTATCGAAAGCAATCACGATTTTATGGTGCTCAAATCTATAATTGAACAATATCTCAGAATCCGTTTACATCATATGGCCAAAAAAGAGTCATTATCCATTCCACAATCCATTTTTATACTTCAAAAGAGAGCAGTTCGGGCCATTTATAATCTTAGAGCACGAGATTCACTTAGAGATGTTTTTTAAAAAAAATCCTTTCAGTACCATCTCAATACATATATTGTAATATTTTGTTCATTTACCAGAATATCGATTCGTATTCAAAACACAGTGACAAACATAACGTTAATACTAGAAATAGAAATAAACTTGTAACGCCGTACTATCGTCTCCACAAAGTGAGTAATAGCTTCATGGGGCTTGGTGTTCGCATCTATAATAAGAGTCCACAGACTATATAAGATTTGCCACTTCAACAATTTAAAACTCGGGTCAAGAAATCTTTAATAAATAAAGCATACTATAATGTACGGGATTACTTAAATGATGAGAATGCTTGGAATCTAAGTGACGTTGACTCTCAAGCTAAATGATTTGTATAACAATTTATGTAAACACGGCTTTTTGAAAAGAGCGACTGTTGAGTTTCTGGCCGGCTCTTCTCAACAGAAAACTGCTTTCCGACCTGGTGGTAGTTTCAGACAAACTGACTGACCGACCAATTTTTGACGTATCTAAAGTACTTTTATACAAAAGTCTAATTGAAATAAAATATTTTGAGTTTGAGTTTTACAAACTTGAATTAGAAATGTAACTTTAGTACCGTATCTTCATTTTTTGCCGCACTGTACTTATAATATTTAAAAAATTGTATGACAAACGTAATTTATATTAATCCATAATTTATTAACGTATAATAATTTTACATTGTGTTAATCGGTTGGGGGAAAAGTCTTTTCGCATTATAGTATGTATGAAGTTGTAATAAAATTTCTTTGGCTATACTATTTGTATCTGCCTGGTTTTGGTATCATTACAAGTTTACATTTTAAAGAAGATAATTCCAAACTAGGAAAATGTGCGATTTTTATGCGTGCGACATAGCTGAAGAACAGGGAATTGACAACAAAACAGTTTTAACACATTTGAAAAAAACTGGGTACATAAAAAAAGCTCGATATTTGGGAACCTCACGAGCTCACTGAAAGAAACCTAATGTACCGTGTACTCATTTGTGATTCTTTATTACGACGTAATGAAACCGAACCATTTTAGAAGAAGCTGATAACTGGTGATAAAAAGTGGATCGAAAAAGGTCGTGGTCAAAGGCCGGTCAGGCTTCAAAGACTGTGGCGAAACCCGGGTTAACTCGCAACAAGGTGATGCTGTGTGTCTCTGTGTGTGGTGGGATTGGAAGGGCATTATTCATTATGAGCTGTTACCACCAGGACCATCGATTCTGAACTCTACTGCGAACAACTGATGGGATTAAAGCGAGAAGTTGAGAGAAAGCGGCCGGAATTAATCAACAGAAGGGGTGTGGTTTTTCATCATGATAACGCTAGACCTCACACATCTTTAGCCACTTAGCAAAAATTAATAGAGTTTGGCTGGGAGGTGTTAATGCATCCGCCGTATAGTCCTGACCTTGTACCTTCAGATTTCTACCTGTTTCGGTCTCTTCAGAATTCTTTAGGCAGTGTCAGGTTAACATCACGAGAGGACGCCAAAACTACTTGTCGCGGTTTTTAGATCAGAAGGCCCAAAATTTCTATAGCAATGACATCATGTCCCTACAAGATGGCAAAAAGTTATCGAACAAAATGGTACCTACATACTTTTGTTAAATGTAAATAAACTATATTAAAAAATGTTTTGAAAAAATGTCATAACAAAATTTATCATGTAAACAAGCTTATTTAAGAGTTATGTTTGACATATTATTATTCGTAGGCCGCAATATTGATTTTATTGCACTATTATCAATCTTTTTGGATATAATTTGTTAAACTTTCATGGTTTTTATGTTACCAATGGAACACATTTACATTTAAATATTTTAGTGTAGATTTTGATACGTCTATTCATTTATTATTATGACATATACTTCAACTGCAATAAAGCATTAAGCATGTAATAGTTTTTTTCAAATGTCCAAGATGATTAATAGCAGTAGGTACTGTGATTAGGAAGCTAGCATATTGGTGACTTATGTTGGATAAGATAAATTTACACACTAGTGAAATATTTTATTTAAAACCGATCCCACTTTAAAATTGTAGCTATGTTTATAATTTTTTCAAGTATTGGACACTACTTAAAAGCTGTACCAAGTGCAAGGCTGGAGCTGTGCGGCGTGCAGCATCTGGGACTGGAGACGGACCAGACCATACAACACCATTGACCCCTATTGAAGAAAGGATCATTGGCATAATTGGTAAAGTGGCCTGAAGCCCAAATCTCGATAAATGTTAGTATGTATACATTATTTAAGATACGTTTAAGTCAGTGTTTGTCAATAAAATATCTCTTCTTGCCCTAGTTTTCATGAGTTTGTTAAAGATTTTAGACTTATTTTGTGGCTTAACAATATAATAAGAGTGAAAAGCATACCATAATAAAATATGATGATTTTGATTTATAGATAGTACTAGGCGACCCGTGCGACTTCGTCCGAGTGTAGCTCCGCTCCTATTGGTCTTAGCGTGATGATATATAGACCTATAGGCATCTCATACCGAGATTAGCGTGTTGACTTTGACTTTACAATCATCATATTATTAGTAATTGTGGCATCTACCCACTATTTCCATTATTATTATTATGATTGTTAATTTTAGTATGCATTATATTTATAAATTTTTTAATAAAGATCCTAGATTTACCTACTAAGCTAAGTGCGTGTCCATCACCAATAGAAGAAGAAGTTGTTGTTGAAGAGCAGGCAGACAACAACAACTCTACGGACAATATAATAAGTAGGTACCTAATCCATTCATATGTTCTTAGTGTATTAATTTATTAACATCATATATCAAAATATGAAAGAAATTATAGTAATGTTGTGATAGGTAGGTGAATGCATACGGTTCTGATTACATTTTTTATAGAGTCATAATAAATGATAAAGTAATTTGATACACTTATTAATAATTTTATTTCTTAAGTATTATTTCTTTATTAACAATCATAACATTTCTTGAATTGATTTTTTGTATTTTTATATAGAGGAGTCTCCAAAAAGGCAAGCCTTGCCCCACTACATGCTTCACCTTTCTTAGAGGTTTCTCAGCCACCAAAATTAACCAACACCACTTTTTACGACTTTTAAGAAGTAATAAACTTAAACATTTATATATGATTTTTTTAATAATTTGCATCGTTAAAAACTTAAATAAAATAGAAAAATAATTGTATTGACATTGACAGGAAAAAACCTATGTGAAAATCATACGATTAAATAAATATTAAATTATTTGCTCTTCATTTACCGTTTTTGCACAAGTGGCGACCGTAAAAATGGAAATGGAGAAGATTATTAAAGAAAGAGAAATTTTACGTCGATTTTTTACAAATAATTGTACTGAATCGAAAATAAACAGAAATTGATGATTAGAAAAACATCATAAAAAACAGATTAGAAAAATTAGACGAGAAAATAAAAGATGACTTGGAGAAAGAATTAGTTGTAGCTGAAAACTATAAAACCAGATAGTTCGAAGTAGAAACTAAGTTTGAAATAATTTTAGAGAACATGAAATCAAAACGTTCTAATTAACCGGAAATAGAGATTAAAATGTTTCATCGATCTATAAAAATTGGCTACGCTTTTGGAGGCTGTTCATAAAAAGATTCATACGAAGATACAGACGCCGACGATAAATACCAGTACTTACTACAGTATATGAAACCAGGGATAGAAGTTAAAAGGATTGTAGAGTCTTTTGCTCAGTTTGGTACCAGTTACCATTTAGCATTAGAAGAACTAAAATCTCGGTACGCTCGAAATGATTTGTTAATCCAAGTTTATATCCGTGAGCAAATTAGGAAGCGTCAGTAGCTCAGTGGTTCAGGCATTGGATTCACGATCAACAAGTCGTGGGTTCAAATCCCGGACATTGGACTACTGGCGTGGCCCACTCCTGACACAAGCTTTTTATTAGCTTACTAGGAGGGGTAAAGGGAATACTAGTAGTATGTGATCCATACTGCTAGTAATCTTTAAAAAAAAAAAAAAAAAAATTAACATTAACAATAACTGCATTATATGATGAATTAAACACACAGATTAGAGCTTTAGAGTTACTGAGAGTGAGTGACAACAGATAAGAATGAAGCCCAATGATTTAAATGGTATTCCCCAGAAACACGCGCAGCCCTCAAAAATAAACAACCAAATTCAGCTGTTCATACTCAGCTGCCTGATCCGCTCAGTTCATCAGAAACCTATTTACAGATCAACGCGGATAAGGTATTATCGGCTATTACGTCCTTTAAGAGTGGATCTGCTAGCGGTTTGGATGGTTTATCACCCCAACATTACAAAGATTTAGTGTGCGGTGATACAAGCGATGCTGGTAGATCTCTTTTAAATGACATAACATTGTTAGTGAACGACATGGTAGAGGGGAGGTAAAATTCCCCTTCAAATTACTAAAGTTTTATATGGAGCAAACATCTGCGCATTAGAAGACGGAGGTATACGTCCTATTGTTGTGGGCTGCACTTTACGTCGCCTTCCTTCTAAAATTTGCTACAAGCATAATATACGCAACCATTTATCAGAAATCGTTTTACCTATTCAAGTAGGTTTTGGTTGTAAAGGCGGTAGTGACAGCTGGCTGCAGTCCACGCTGCAAGGGCACATTTAATGCATAATGAGGATGACATTTTGCTATAACTGGACGCCAAAAACGCATTTAATTCCATCGATAGGTCCATCATGCTCGAACAGATTAAATAAAAAGTACCTGAAATTTATCATTACGTTTGGCAGTGCTTAAAGGACGATACGGCTTTGGCAAAATCATCAACTGACATCACTGTAATCGCCTTTGACTTAATGAAAACCCTACCTACTCCCGTGTTGAGCACTGGAATCGTGTATTACAAAAGACAGCTTAGGACTTTTTGCTTTGGGATTGACATCATGGGGACAGATGATGCCTATATTTTTGTTTGGGACGAGTCAGATGCCTCAAGAGGACCCCGAGAAATTGGATCTAGCTTGCTGTACTTTTTTGAAAATTTTGTGACTACTAAAAATCGTGTATTCATGTATTCTGAAAAATGCGGAGGACTTGAAAAAAAGAATCGAGCAGAATATAAATACAAACTGAATGATTCAGACGCCAATCGAGATAAATATAAGAAAGCACGGAATCACTGCAATACAAGTTGTAGGGATGCATAACGACGCCACATTCATAATTCTGTCGAGAACGGAACGGAACAAGAAAAATTTGGAAATTTTTAGAATCACTTGGAGTTGGTAAATCTTCTCAAAATACTTCTATAAATATTGATATACATCTTCTAAATAAGCATTTCACATCTTCTAATGCAATAGACAATGTTGGAAAAGAACGCACTCTCAAAACTCTTTCATCTTTACCAACCCGCAACCTCCCGTTTATCTTCTGTCCTTTCACTGATTGTGATGTTAAAAGAAACATAATGTCCGTGTCATCGAATGCCGTTGGTAGTGATGCCATTAGTCGAAACATGATAATTCCCATTTTAGATATTATTATTACTATTTTTACTCATATTTTCAATTTTTCGATTAGTTCCAATAAATTCCCAGATGCATGGTAAAATGCCCAGGTAGTACCAATACCAAAAAAAGCAAGTGCTGTCAAAAATTCCGATTTTCGTCCGATTTCTATTCTCCCTTTTCTATCAAAAATTCTTGACAAATTAGTGTTTCATCAGTTAAATAACTTTCTTAGTAACCATTCACTTCTCGACCCTTTGCAATCCGGTTTTCGCGCAGGTCATAGTACGACATCGGCACTTGTTAAAATTACTGACGACATTCGATGGGCTATGGATACCAAACAACTGACTATTTTAACTCTATTAGATTTTAGCAACGCATTTAATTGCGTTGATCATGACATTCTACTTAGTCTGTTGTGTTCTTTTAACATATCTCCAACAGTGATAGACTGATTTCATAGTTACCTTAAAGGCCGACGTCAGCGTGTTCGTCTTGATGAGAGCTTCTCGTCATGGAGTGACGTCAAAGCTGGGGTACCTCAAGGTGGCGTGTTGTCGCCTTTATTATTTGCAATCTTCATTAATTCGATCTCTCAGTGTATTTCTTCTCCCTATCATATGTATGCAGATGATATCCAAATCTATCGCCATTCAGCCCTTGAAACTCTCCCCATGGCAATTAATGCTATTAACAATGATCTTGTTGCAATATCTTATTGGAGCAAGCAATACGGTCTTGCCATTAATCCTGATAAATCGCAGGTCATTGTTATGGGCAGCCCGGGGATGATTATGAGGGTAGATTATTCAATTTTACCGCCCCATTATATATAACGGTAGTAGATTGTCTTTCTGTAACACAGTCAAAGATTTAGGTGTGCATTTAGACCAAACGCTCTCATGGCCGTTGCAAATAAAGCATGTGAGTCAAAAGACATTTGCGGCATTGAGCTCGTTACGACGTTTTCGATCTGTTCTGCCTATTCCTACCAAAGTTATGCTAGCAAACTCTCTCCTTTTACCTATTCTCAATTATGCAGATGCAAGCTATTCCGATTTAACCGAGAACCAACTTAATAAGCTTGAGCGTCTTCAAAATCTCGCTATTCGGTTCATATTCTGCCTACGCAAATATGACCATGTGTCAGAATTTCGCTCAAAGCTCAAGTGGCTCCCCATTCGTTCACGCCGGAATCTACATATTCTCAGTCTGTTGTACTGTGTATTATTTAGCCCAAACGCACTCTCATACTTAAAGGAAAGATTTAAATTTGTAGAAAATCCTTCTGGGTTGAGATCTACACGCAAACTTAAGCTCCTTGTGCCTGAATTCTCTACAAAGTTTTATAAAAAAATCCTTTACAGTGCAAGCCATTAGCTTATGGAACGATTTACCACTCAATATTAGAGAATTAGAATCACTTAACAAATTTAAGAATTTAGTGAAAGATCACTATCTAAATAATTAGATGACATTATTCATTGTATTTATTTATTAAATTTATGTATTGTTTATGTAGTTTCAATAAATAATTACAATTAACCTTAGAATATTTATTAGTTTATTATAATTGTATGTATTCATATTATATAATATTATTGTGTAGGTGTGTATGTATTCGGTTGTAATATATTAGTATATTGAAGCTACACCACCTTCGTTATTTCAACCTCCGCTCCTCCCAAGACAGGGTTGTCTGGAAGAGATGGCTAACTAGTCATAAGACCGCCGTTGTACTTCACTTTATATTTGGTTTTTATTTTACTGTTATTTTTTTTTTATGTGGTGTACAATAAAGTTATAAATAAATAAAATAAATAATCCACATTTTTTTTATTGTAAGCTTAATTATCACGAAGGTACACAAATATTATAAACTTAGAGGTTCTTTTTATAAAGTTAATTAAAAACATTCTTCTTCTCTTGTCTATGGCTTTTCTACAGCTTTTGTTAGCAGTTCAATTCTGCCAATGTCAAGTGGAAATGTTCTCCAAATTTGATGCTTTTGTTCCGCTACAATTCCATTTTAGATTCTCTTCTCATATGCTTCCTGAAGAGGTTGTACGGTAGATGATTGTTCTTGGGTAGTTCGCGAACGACCGCCTACAGCGTAGTACAGCTATTGTGTAGGTACTATTCTGTCCAATGTATGTCAACAGAATGAAAAATGCAGTATAGTATATGGGATGTGCACAAAAACAATGTTTAGTCAAATATCTTTAGGAGAGATTTTTCAGTCCTCTTGTTACACCTTTTCGCCCCATTAAAATTGGTGCTATGCTAATGTACAATAAAGTAGAGGGGATTGCAAAAGATGACATAAAAAGTGTTGGACGAAATAGAATATCCATTGAGTTTAGAACTTCCAATTATGCTAAATCATTCCTTAACCATGAATGCCTCTCTTTTAATAAATTAAAGGGTGTAGTGCCCACATACAATGTCACACGCATGGGTCTTTAAGAAATGTCCCTAAGGAATGGTCCATGACAAATTGAGCCTATAGAGAGATACTTATTACCAACAATACAATGCCACAACTGTTGTCGCTTTGGTCACATTAAAACACAATGCAGATCTAAGCCAAGGTGCTATAAATGTAGCAAAGACCATCCGGGTGATAATGTAATGTTTCATTCCAATCTGTCTCTAGCTAGAATTGTAGAAACATCAGAAATAAAAAACGCGGGTTTCTGTTTTTGATCAGAGAGCATGATATCACTGTGGCAAGTCGCTACTCGCCACAAAATGCGTTCAAACGGAGCACAAACATCAGGTGATGTTTGACGTCACGATCAGCCGATGCACTTTAGCCCCGCCTACTTGCTAATGGCGAGTGCGCAGTCTTTTGTGTTAGGATCTCGGTCATTAGTGATTGGCCCGTGCTGCACAATTAGATTGAATTTTATTGGTTAATTAGTGTTTATTGTTAATATTTTTATGCACTTGTAATCTGTCTCTCGCACGCAATACACGTATTACTATTCTCTCTGCTTTTAATTTATACCAACCGCTACACTGGTGACCACCGACTCGAACATGTCGCTGAGTGAAGATAAGAACCTTGGGGAGTCCTGTCGCGTAAGAGTCAAATCGCCTCCATTCAATCCCGATGACCCTGAGCTATGGTTCGCGCAACTAGAAGGACAGTTCCTGCTATCTGGCATAACGGCAGAGGCCACGAAATTTTATTACGTGTTCGCGCAACTGGAGCCGCATCATGCAGCAGAAGTAAGAGACTTGATTGTCAAACCGCCAGCTACCAACAAATATGAGAAACTTAAATCAGATCTTGTGCGAAGACTGTCAGCATCCCAGGAGAGGAAAATTAAGCAGCTCCTGATGCATGAAGAGAAGGGAGACAGGAAGCCTACTCAATTCCTGAGGCACCTTCAACATTTGGCTGGTGCTAATGTGCCAGAAGAGTTCATCCGGACTATGTGGGCAAGTAGACTTCCTTCACACTTGCAAACTTGCATCGCAGCTCAGCAGACCAAGATGTCATTGGAAGACCTCGCTGAGCTGGCAGACCGAGTTAACTACATCGTCCCATCTACTATGCTAGTAGAGAAGACAGGGCAAGTGGCGAGTACTAGTACGAGTGCAAGTGCAAGTGCAGTAGCTAAATCACCTGACAGTAGCATCGAGACGTTGACCCGGACTGTCGCAAAGCTAAGCAGAAGAGTCGACCGAATGAGTATGGAGCTACGCAGACGTTCGCGATCCCGTACAAGAAGCTCAAGTCGAAGAAAACGTTCCCGATCGCGTCCAACCAATCATCCGCATTGCTTCTACCACTATCGGTTTGGTGAGCAAGCTAGGAAGTGCACCCAACCGTGTACGTTCAAGAAGTTGGAAAACTTCCCCAGCAGCCATTAGTGGCGGTAAACGACTGCCTAGCAATTACGAGCCAAAATTTTGATTAAAATAAATAATTTAGAAATACTTTGTCAAGTTGATTTAGGTAGCGAAGCTACATTAATTCGCGAAACCGATGCCAAAAGCATAGGTGTCTCATGGACATCTACAAACGGACCAATTTTAAGAAGTTTAGGCAATATTCCATATACGCCAAAAGGTCATACGTTTGTTGAAATAGAGGTGCAGGGTGTTTTAGAAAAGCAGATCGAAATAATTATAGTGGAAGATAATTTAATAAATTTTCCGGTTTTATTAGGCCATAGTTTCATGGAAAGACCAAATTTAAGAATAATTAAAACAGCAACAGACTTACAGTTTGACAGACTTGATTCAGAACCAGTTAATAATAAATAAATATCTCTTAGCCTTCATTAATCTCAGTATAGATGTCGGTAAATTGAAACTGTTACCTGTGAGTTCTGTACCAATTCGTAATGGACACATATATATTAGGGGAACTATAAGAAACCATCCGGGCAAAGAGCATTATTTACTACCAGGCGAGTTCGAAATTGTTAATGGGAAATGCAATCTTTTAATACAAAACGTAGGTGTACAGACCGTTTAATTTAAAATTGGGACCTTAGTTACGCAAGCTTATCTTCTTAGTACAACTAAAAATATTTTATTAATAAATAATGATGACAAAAGTTTAGTTACGACTAATTATGATATTAAACTTGGTCAGCATCTCACTAATGAACAAATTAAACAGTGTAAAGAACTTCTTCATAAATATAAATGTTGTTTCTCATCCGGCTACTATCTATATATATATATATATATCCTATCGTATTAGTACAAAAGAAATCAGGTGAAAAGCGACTCTGTGTAGACTACCGGGCTCTTAATCGACGTACCAAAAGAGATCACTACCCCCTGCCTAGAATTGAGGACCTTTTAGATCAATTGTCTGGCCAGTCTCTATTCACGTCACTTGATTTAGCCTCTGGCTATCACCAGATTCCGATAGCAGAACAGTCTATAGAAAAAACTGCGTTCGTTACACCAGATGGAGTTTTTTTTTCGCTAATGCTCCCGCGGTCTTTCAACGAATTCATAAAATTTTGAATAAAAGTAAAGTTAGTTACGTTATCATATATATGGATGACATATTGATTCCAAAATCTTTTGATGAAGGTTTACAACGGTTAGAGGAAGTTCTTGTACTATTAAGGGAGGGTGGACTTATGCTTAAAATGGAAAAGTGTAGTTTCTTTCAAGAGCGTATTGAATTTTTAGGTTTCGAAATTGACAAAAACGGAATACGGCCGGGTTGTCAAAAGATAAACGCAGTTCTCAAATTTCCTGAACCACAAAATCAACACGAAGTCCGTAGATTTCTTGGGTTAGCTAGTTTTTTTAGACGTTTTATCAAAAATTTCGCCGAAATCGCTAAGCCTCTAACCAATCTATTAAAGAAGGACGTGAAGTGGAGCTGGACTGACAAAGAAGCTCATGCCTTTCGGACCCTACAGAACTTACTCACTGACAGACCAGTACTAGCGATATATGACCATAATGCTGAAACGCAACTGCATACGGATGCCAGCAAATTTGGTTTAGCGGGAATATTAATGCAGCGAAAAGACTCTAATTCCTGGCGTCCAGTCGCGTACTATAGTCGTCAAACCACCCTTGATGAACAAAAACTTCACTCTTTTGAGTTAGACACTCTAGCAGCAGTATGTTCGCTTAATAAATTCCGCTCTTATCTCATTGGGATAAAATTCAAAATAGTCAGACTGCAACGCGTTACGGTCAACATTTATTAAAAGAGATCTAATTACTCGAATATCTCGTTGGTGGATACAATTTTTAGAATACGATTGCAGCATTGAGCATCGTCCCGGGGAAAGTATGAATCATGTAGATGCACTCAGTAGAGGACCAATTTCAATAGAATCGGAAAATATTCATACCATTGATATTTTAACAGTAAATTTAGATGACTGGTTAACAACCGCGCAAACAGCTGACCAAGAAATCCAACGTATAAAAATGATATTAGAGGATCCAGAAACACCTAAAGTAGTAGCTACTTATAAAGATTATAAAGTCAAAAATGGTCGCGTATATAGTGAGAGTGGTTAATGAAAATCTTAGATTGGTCGTTCCTAGGGGTGTTAGGTGGCAAGTGTTAAAAGCAAATCATGAGGAGGTGGGCCACTTTGGTTTCGACAAAACATTGCAGCGAATTCAATCAAATTTCTGGTTTGCTAAAATGCGAAAGTTCGTAAAAAAGTACGTTTGCCTTGAGTGTGCGCATCATAAACTTCCCTCCGGTGGAAAGGAAGGCTTTTCACATCCTATAGAAAAGATTGAAATTCCTTTCTACACTGTCCACGCGGACCACCTTGGTCCATTCAGCCGCAGTAAAAAGGGTAACACTTATATACTAGTCGTAGTTGACGCTTTTACTAAATATATTTACTTGGCCCCCGTTCGTAGTACTAAAACTAAAGCTTCCGTTAAAGTCTTTAAAACATACTTTAGCTTGTTTGGCACCCCAAGCCGCTTGATAACCGATAGAGGAACTAGTTTTACCAGTCAGAAATTTCAAGATTTCGTGAATTCGGTTGGCGTTAAGCACATCTTAAATTCAGTTGCCACACCTCGCGCCAACGGGCAAGTCGAGCGATACAATCGTACTATTTTAAACGCTCTGGGCACGTTAAATCGGTACAAATAATGACTCTTGGGATTTAAAGTTAGCAGATGTTCAATTGGGTATAAATACTAGTGTCCATGAGGTAACAAAAAAAAACACCAACTAAATTGCTTTTTGGTAGGAAAGTAAATAATCCATCACAAGGAATTCTAAACAATATTAGTGATGATATAGGTAATGGGATAGGGGAAGAAATCTCTAGATTCAATTAGATTAGAAGCGAAAGAACGTATAGAAAAAGATCAAGAAAAATATAAAGCTAGATTCGATTCAAAAAGGCGAAAACCAAGAAAATTTAAGGTAGGAGATGTAGTAAGAGTCATTAGAACTATAGTAACTTCTTCAGTTCAGTCTAAAAAGTTAGAATCTAAATGTCAGGGTCCCTACAGAATTAAAGAGGTTTTACCAAATGATCGTTTTGTTATAGAAGATACACCTCTAACTCGAAAAAGAAAAAGGTACGAAAATGTTGTGTCTATTGATAAAATATCCCCTTGGTTAAGCCTCAGTCCCCCAGCTTGCTCAAGTGATGATAGCGATGATAGTGATAAGGATTAAATTTAGTTAAGTGAAATAATAGTGATTAAAATAGTTTAGTAATAATTTATGTTTAACATAATTGAATTAATGATAAATTTCTAAGCGAATTTAAATAGTGATTATTGCGCAGTAGTATTTTTTTTTTTTTTTATGTAACTAGGTCGGCAAACAAGCGTACGGCTCACCTGATGGTAAGCGATTACCGTAGCTTATAGACGTCTGCAACACCAGAAGCATCGCAAGCGCGTTGCCGACCCTATCCCCAATTCCCCCCAGGAGCTCTGGTCACCTTACTCACCAACAGGAACACAACACTGCTTTAGAGTAGTGTTATTTAGCTGTGATTTTCTGTAAGGTCGAGGTACTACCCCAGTCGGGCTGCTCCATATTTGAGCAGGAAGTTTCCTACTGTGCCCTACCTCAGTAAATGATAATAATAAAAATATAATTATGAAGTGACTCATTTGAGTGATTGTTACTGGCGTACGAACTCGCCAGCCAAATGATTTGACATGAGGGCAGGAATTGGCATAGGAACTTGCCGCCCAAGGACAATCATGTCATAGTGATTTAGTACAAATGTATTTATATACTATAAATATTTATTTACATGTATAGATATTTTATCACTCTAATGATTTTATTAAATTGTTTCTAGCTTGTATGTAGTGATAAGAAATTTTGAAGAATTGTTTTGCTTGTTTTCAAAGTTAGCTTGACACGAGGGGACTCGTTTTTGTATAGGATGGCCGACTGTAACAGTCATTGCATTTCAGTCTGTAATAGTCATTACATTTCCGTCGTTTAGCGACCTCTATATTCTATTTAAGTCATTTACATTTTCGTCTTGTTTTTACCGGATATATTAATTTGACTAGTGATCGAAAGTCACTTCCGTTTCTGTCTTGTTTTCACCGGATATATTAATTTAACTAGTGATCGGGGGATGCAAGATGAAGGGCTATGGTCGGCCATTCGGGTGGTAATCGTGTGGAAGTGAACAGTGTTTTGTGCTCTAAATAAAATATTATTAATTAGCCCAGGTTGTTTTAATTGTATTTTTGTTTTTTATCTTTAATTATTATTATTTTTAATGAAATATTTAAGTGGGGGGTAAGTAGTAAATAAGTAGTACATACATATGAGTAGATGGATGAGTGTAAAAAAGAATAAATATCATTATTTTTTTTATTAGATTATTACATAGTTACTTAAATAAGGTTGTTTTTTTTTAGATATATTATTGTTCTCTTGATATATTTGTTAAAATACTTTTTTTCTGTTTAAATGTATAACATATTTATTAATTTACGTTACACGAAGCGCTAGTTATTTTTAAGACCAATGTGAGGGAGCAAGCTGAAAACCAGCGCTGTCGTCACAGCAATTTGCTGAGCTTGCTCCATCTCCTTCAGCTTGCTCCAGCTCCATCGAACCGTTTGGTCGCGCATTCATTTATAAGTTAGTTATAAGAAATATTGTAGACAATGAATTAAAGGTTTAATAAAATTTGAGTTTTTTTTAAGTCCATCGCTGCGCTATCTCGTAATTGGCGCAGTCGGTAGGATTGTCGAGTCAGTGCTTGTGTGAATCATAGACTATCATCGTGATAAACTTTTCGTGCTCGCTGATAAACGTTTCAACGTCTAATCGGCAATCCAAAAGAACCGAGAACTGTGCAGCGAAGGAAGAGGAAGGACTCTGAGGCCATGCATCCAGCCATCGATGATTCATCGTGTTGCCAAAATGATTATGTGAGTTACACAATTTTCTTTATGAATTGTTAGCTTTTCCTTCCGAAAAATCCAAACTCCAAAATTCCTCGTCCACAATCATCTAAGGGAATCGACCCTCGGTCGCTCTCTCGCATCGCGCTAAGAGACGCTTATAGAAGCCTAGATTTTAAAGATATCGATAATTTTGAGGAAACAAAAATGGTGGAAATTAATTGCAATGAAATCATAGATAACGTAATTAGAACGTTAAGATTAGTACCAGAGTTTGATGGAAATCCTAATACATTAATAAGATTTTTAAATTTATCTGATAGATTAGTAATAACTTATGTAAAACCCAGCCCAGGATATGAATTATCTAATCTTGCCGTAATAAATAGTATTTTAAATAAAATTACTGGCAATGCAGCCAGAACATTAACAACTAATGGCTTACTCTCGGACTGGAATAGCATAAGAAATACTTTTATTAATTGCTTTTCGGATCATAGGGATGAAACTACTTTATACACAGATCTTTCCCAGTTAACGCAGGGTGTATCGGAATAGACCTTACATATTTTATAAGCGCGTACAAAATTTATTAAGTTATATCATTACTTATGTTGAATTACATTATAATTTAAATACAACTGTCAGGTCGAAGCGAACTTTATATAAAAATTTAGCACTTAAAACCTATTTAAGAGGTTTGCACGAACCCTTAGGCTCGCGCATAAGATGTATGCGGCCCCCTACGTTAGAGAAAGCTCTTGAATGGAGAACAGGAGGAAATGAATATACTATATTTGCAGAATAAAAAATCTTTCATACCAGATAGAGATATTAAAAATAGTTTTTCAAATACACCTTTTAGTTTTGCATCAAAGCATCATAATCAACCCATTTTTAGTAACCCGCAAATATATCGAAATCAACCTTATTTTAATAACCCACATTTTAATAAGACGAAACCTATTTTTCAAGGTCCTTCTAGAACCCAACAAATGTTTAGAGCTTTACCACGATCGAATATGTCTTCCGGTTTTAAAATACCTCCGCGACAGTCAATTTTACAGCAACTTTTTTTTTTGTGGGTAGGTGTAGAATAATAAAGTTGTATATTTTTCTTCTCCTCATTTAATATTTGTTATTAATTATAAATCTAAATATATGATATAAAATATGTACCTGTAATTAGTGTTAACCTGCCAGCTTATCTCCTAGTAATAAATTACTGTGTCATATCACTGTGAAAATAATCTGTCACAAACTTTAATATAACCAAACACTAGTTCACCGAACATGGAAGCTATACAGATTAGCTTAGATGAAATGAGAGCACTGTTCACATCCAGAATGACAGAATTCCAAAAAGAACTGAAAGGCTCGATTCCAGCTGCAAGTCCTACATCCAATATTAACTCGCAGTTCTGTTCATTTCGTTCCTTTGTTCTGACTGCACTAGAAAATCTACAGCTGCAAGTGGAATTCCTGTCCAGGCAGTATGATCAATTACAGATGCACTCAAGAAGGAAAATCATCCTGTTACATGGAGTTGCTGAAGAAAGCAAGGAAAATGTAACTGCCAGAGCTACACAAGTTCTCTCTGAAAACCTCGGAATTCCTCAACTTAATAGTGGTTCTGTGAAGCATTGTCACCGATTAGGACGACCGGATTCAGACAAGCCCCGCGCCATAGTTGTCAAGTTTAAAGATGGGTCAGCTAAGGAAAAGGTTTGGTCAACCAAAACCAAGCTCAAAGGTACTGGGATAACTATGTCAGAGTTTCTAACAAAACCCCGCCGCAAGACGTTCCTGGCTGCTAGGCAGCGTTTTGGTGTGTCGAAGTGCTGGACGAGGGATGGCAATATCATAGTTCTGGGTTCTGACCGAACGCGACACCGCATAACGAACATGTCAGAGTTGAATGCGATTCAGAGTTCGGTTACCGACGCATCTGTTCCTGTTACGGTCCCCAACTCCAGCACCGTAATTCCTCAACCATCGAAAGGCATAAATCAAAGGGCTAAGAGAGTTATAAAAAAATAAGGATTCCTATGTGCATTCTTTGAATTGATTCTTTATCTTTTAATGTGGTATGTACCCTCTGCCTATGAAGCTGTCTTTTTTCTCAGTTTCTGTAGTCATTAATTATCAATTACTTTTACTCGCAAATTTTTCAAACTCAACTTTTATACGATTTTCGTCTTTATTTACTAATATCTATAATAATAAACCAATTTGCTAGACAATTGACATTTGACAATACAGTATACACTGATGACATAAGTCCGTTCGGAAACTTTGTACAGATTACATGAGGTAAAGGTGCTACCACACGGTAGTTCTAATATTTATAGAATTTGTAAATCTTCCATTTCATTTTTTTTAATTATTTGCCTTGTTACCCAATTCTTTTTTTTTTCTTCCTTTTATTATTATTATTACGATAAGTCAGTGATTGTTTAAGTTATGAATAGCTTGATCTTGTACCGTTTGCTTCCAGATTGCTGGCGGGTTGGAAATTCGTATTTTTGTCTTATATTTTTATCATAATTTATTTATATATTTAATTAATATATTATATTATAAATATTTTGTTATGTCATCTGAAAATAATAGTATAAATAGTGATTATTTGTTATCTATGTCATCTGCCGATGAGTCAACTAGTGATGATAGTTACCACAGTACAAACTCCTCTCCTTTAAATGTCGCCATTAATTGTTACTTCTCAGACTGTTTGAAAAATTTTAATGTAGTTCATATAAACGCACAAAGTATCCCGGCTCATTATCCCGATATGCTTGCATCTTTTGATTCCCGCAATATCCACGCGATACTTGTATCGGAATCTTGGCTTAAGCCATGTTTGCCTTCAGTTTCCTATGCTCTCCCTGGTTTTAGGCTTATTCGTAATGACCGCGTTGGAAGAGGTGGAGGAGGAGTGGCGATTTACTTACGATCCCACATTCCTTTTGCCACAGTTAGCACGTCTACTCAGCCTTCCCTCTCTGACTCAGGCGAACACCTACTAATAGAAATAGTTTTATTTAATTGTAAAATACTAATGGGCGTTTACTATAACCCTTCGTCTTCTAATAATTACTACTCTTCATTTGAAAAGTTACTAGAAAATCTTGTCCCTATTTACAGTCATTCTATTATTATGGGTGATTTTAATACCTGTTTGCTTAAAGGCGACATAAACAGTAGGAAACTTTTGGATGTGACCGAATCATGCAATTTAAATATCCTTCCTCTTATGGCTACTCATCATTCTCCTGGTCATATACCATCTCTTCTTGACCTTATAATTGTCTCGTCTCCTGATTTTGTCTTTAAACATGGACAGTGCCCTGCTGATGCTTTTTCCTATCATGACTTGATCTATCTTTCATATAAAATCCGTCCTTCTAAAGCGAAATCGAGAATACTTCTGCAACGTAGTTTTGTAGGTATGGATAGAACACGGCTTTGTGATGATGATGATGCGTGCCTATTAGATTGGTCTGCGGTTATAACTGCTGAATCAATAGACGAAAAAGTGAGCGTGTTCAATTCGCTTCTCACGCAGTTATATGACGTTCACGCACCTGTAAAGCCAATTAAAAGGAAGCACCTCCCAGCACCATGGCTGACCGATCATTAAGTCCCTAATGGAAAAAAAGAATAAAGCAAAACACAGATTTAAGCTAAATGACTCGGATGAAAATCGAGAAAAATATCACAAAGCGCGTAATCGATGCAACATATCGTGTAGAGATGCTCAACGACGCCACATATTCCAATCAGTCGAAAACGGCGACACTGCCAAAACATGGAAATTTCTTGAATCACTTGGAGTTGGTAAATCTTCATCTAAAAGTCCCGTTAACTTCGATATTGATCTCCTTAACCAACATTTTACTTCATCTCACACATTAAATAGTGCTGACAAGAAAAGCACAATTAATTTTCTTTCCTCTTTACCAACTCCCAACTTTCCACGGTTTAGTTTCACTCCTTTCACTGAATGTGATGTTAAAAGGAACATTATGTCTATATCCTCGAATGCTGTTGGTACTGACTGTATTAGCCGCAATATGATCACTCCCATCCTTGATATTGTCGCTCTTATCTTAACTCATATTTTGAATTTTTCGATCTCCTGTAGTAAATTTCCTGATGCATGGAAGGATGCACAAATTATTCCAATACCTAAAAAAGGTAACCCCTTAGCCTCGTCCGATTTCCGTCCAATTTCAATTCTACCCTTCCTTTCGAAAGTCCTAGAAAAATTAATTTTCTGGCAATTAAATCTATTCCTAAACCAGAATTCTCTACTTAGTCCATTCCAATCAGGCTTTCGATCAGGTCATAGTACGGTGTCAGCGCTAATAAAAGTCACAGACGACATTCGTTGGGCTATGGACAATAAACAGCTCACAGTTTTGGTACTGTTAGACTTTAGCAACGCGTTCAACTGCGTTGATCATGACATCTTGTTGAGCATGTTGTGTTCTTTTAACATTCTCCATCAGTGAAGGACTGGTTTCAAAGCTACCTCAAGGGCCAGCGTGTAAGAATTGATGACACATTCTCATCATGGCGTGAGGTCCGGTCTGGGGTACCCTAAGGTGGCGTGTTGTCTCCCTTACTCTTCTCTATTTTCATAAACTCAATCACTCAAATTATCTCTTCTCTCTACCATATGTATGCAGACGATTTACAAATCTATCGCCACTCGAATCTTGATAACTTGTCTGAAACAATAGCTGCTATCAATCGTGATCTGGATGCGATATTCGATTGGAGTAACCAATATGGCCTGAATATCAACCCTGGGAAATCTCAGGCTATTGTTGTTGGCAGCAAAGGCATGATTGCGAGGGTCGACTATGCGAGCATTCCGGCAATCGTTTATGACAATTCTGTTATACCATACTGCTCAACTGTAAAAGATCTTGGCATATATTTAGATCAATTACTTTCCTGAACTGAGCATATAAAAGAAATAAGTAGGAAAACATTTGGAACCTTGAGTTACTTGCGTCGTCTCCAAAATGTTCTACCGATTCCTACCAAAATTATGTTAGCAAACTCTCTCTTATTATCTATTATCGATTACGCAGATGCAAGTTATATTAATCTGACCGAGGAACAACTTAATAAGCTTGAGCAAATACAAAATCTCGCCATTCGTTTTATTTTCGGTCTCCGAAAATATGACCATATATCAGAATTCCGTTATAAGCTCAAGTGGCTCCCGATACGCCGCCGCCGGGATATGCATATTCTTTGTCTTCTGTACTGTGTGTTAAAAAACCCAAAAGCTCCTAGCTATCTAAAGGAGAAATTTGAATACATAGGTGACCCTACAAGAAATCGAATTTGTTTAACCTCTTATTCTATAGTTTCATGCGGCAGGCCAGCGTATGACGTCACTTCACCTAATCGACGCGGCGCGTATACACTTTGCTTGCGACGTGTTTTATTTATTATAATAATGGCTAAGGCTAAAAGTATGCCTTACGTCAACCCTAAAGAGCGTATATTGTAAAACTTATTTTCACATAAATGTTCACGTTACTGTACCATGAATTTTTACACTACTAACATTAGTGGTAATTTGATATTTTTCTTTGCCAGAATGGATTAGTGAAGATAGTAAAAGGTTTATTAAGCATACTACTAATTAGATTTTGTTATGATATATAAAAATATTATCAATTTTGCGTAGATGGATAACGTTGAGGAAAACCTAGCAATAATTTTCGGCGAAGAAGAGGCCAAAATCTACCGACAGGAGAGACGTCGCCGTGCAAGTACATCCTCTGAGGCGACCTTCCCTGATTCGGAACTCTCTGATGCTGATGATTTGGACGGGTAATCTCATTTAATTACATATCATATATTTGTATTTTAATTTTATAGTAGGTCATCGTCACGTTTCTTAAACTCGTAGTTCTTGTTGTAAAAATTATTTATGAACATGTCTGAACAAAATTTGTAAAATCGTATCAAAAGTAAACATATTAAAACATAATAAAATAAGCATTTTTGTGCGTATTATAAATAAATCAAGGCACAAACTCGACAGGTCTTGTGACTCTGCTGCTAGTGCCGAGACTGACAACGAAGAAACTGGGGCTCCTCATTTGAATTGGGTGGAAGAGCCCATTGCTCCTGTGAGAATACCATTCACGGGAAGTCCAGGGCTCTTATTCGACGGCGGCGCGTCAATGACGCCCTTAGAATATTTTAAAAAAAAATTTAATTTTACTTTTTTGTCTGCCTTGGCAGAGACGACTAATGAGCATGCGAGAGAAATTTTAAGCAAGGGCTACAGACCTCAAAGTCGTCTCGCAAGGTAGCATGATACTAATGCCGAAGAATTATTAAAATTCATAGCAATAATGTTTTTCATGGGGACCGTAAGGCAAAGCCGATTAAGTAGTTATTGGGCCAAATCCCATTTCGTAACATTTAATTTAGGACAGTACATGAGCAGAAATAGGTATTTACTAATCATGCGTATGCTATTTTTTCAGCGTAAAATCGCGAGAAATAACATGTATGACAAAATAGATTTTTTAATAATTATTTTAACACGACAATGAAAAATTCTGTATATCCCGAACAGCAACTTACCATAGACGAGTCCATGGTGTTATTCAGAGGACGACTTTCGATACGCCAGTACATTAAAAACAAAAATTTGGCGTTAAATTTTATATATTAGCTGACCCTAAAGGGCTCGTATACAGAATCCATATGTATAAAGGGTCAGCTGATAGTGAAGTTGGTGGTAACTTTTATAATAGTGTGGAGTTAGCTGAAGGGCTTCTACAAAACGGTACATATTGTACAGGAACCCTTCGGACTAATAGTAAGGGAAATCCTGTAGCGGTGACCAGCAAAAAATTGACCAGGGGTAGTACCACATACCAAAAAAATGGAAAGGGTGTATGTGTCATGAAGTGGAAAGACAAAAGAGACGTCCTCGCTCTTCCCACTGAGCATACACCTGATCCATGTGAAGTTATAAATAGGCGTGGTCGTGTCGTGTCAAAGCCAAATATTATTGTTCAATACAATAAATATATGAAAGGCGTTGACCGACACGACCAAATGCTATCGTATTACCCCTGCGATCATAAATGCGTTCGGTGGTATAAGAAAATTGGCATACATGTTTTGCAAATGATGCTTTTAAATGCCTATTTTATGTTTAAATCTGGAACCGGCAAAACTTTATCCCTAGAAAATTTTAGGAATGAAGTTTTGTCGGGTCTATTGCCCCCAGCAACTAGAACACTTCCTCCGCAGCTACCGACGCACATGTATAAGGAGCTGGAAAGAAACGCTAATGGAGTACTCAAACGGAGGAAATGTTTTAGATGCTGGAAAATAAATAAAAAAAGAAAAGACAGCGGTATGTACTGTCCTGACTGTAAGGTCGGGCTATGCCTTCAATGTTACGGTCCCTACCATATAGAAAATAGAATAAATGACTGAGTAAAAATGTCTCGTATTATTTCAAATCTAATAAAATTTTCCCTAAAAGTAAGGAAACTTCCAAGACGCTAGCAACTTGATTTCCTTCATTCTTTAGCGCCATCTTATAATTCGTTGAACCGGCAGATAAAGCCATAACGTAAGTTTGAATTTTCAAATCTAATAACGAAATGTAGATAATGTGGTTAGCTTGTAAATCCACTAATGGTATTATTTATATTCTAAAACTATTTCCTAACAGTATGAGGAATATATATTCCCTGGAGATGGTGCCCCAGCGAAGGCAGTGCTGCGATGATACACTGCCATAAAATTACTTCTCCGGTCCGTAAAGTGGATTCTTAAATATTTACCAATTTTTATACAAATATTTCTATTGGTCTTGGCCCTAGTTGGTCACAAATGAGAGCGCCCAATTTAGTACGCAATCCAAAGGCGAAAGGAACTAATGAACTAAAAGAGCTAATTCGATCTTTTAGTTCTTCAGTTCCTTTTTTTAAATAATTTAGTAAAAATAATATAGGAAAATAATTTTTTTATAATTATTGCTAGTTCTGTTTATTTTTATTTAAAACGTACAAATAATAATGAGAAAATGATATCATTTATATTTAAAATTATAGTTAACTTCAAACTTGTTCGCGATATAAAACGTATCCGTATCCATTATAATAAATAACAACTATCAATATAAAAAGAGCGAAATCATCAACGAACTAGTTCGTATAGTTCACCTAAAAGAGCGCTGTTATGAAGTAGGTCGTTAACGAACTACCCAAGACAAATTTTTATATTGGGTATAAAACTATGCCAAAATGACGCTTCATTACAGAACATGTGTAATAACCGTACTTTTTTATTTATTAGTATTTTATTGCGTTCCAACTTTGAGCATTTTTACATTTTGAGGTCTTTTTAAATGTCACATTTTTATTAAGTTAAAATTTTCGAAAATCGGTAATGTATTTTAGTAATACATTGAATTTTAATATGAATATAAATACTGGTTTTTTAATCGGTACATTTAAGTTTTTAGTATATTAGCATGTTTTTTGCTAGTATATTGATATTCGGTTGGTTTTATAATATTTACAGTTAAAAGTGACGTATGAAATAAGTAGGTAATCCTTTTTGAAGTTGTGTTTTTATGAATAGATTACGTCTTTGCTAATCGTCCGGTAATCCATTTTTATGACTTTATTGTGTCGGAATAAAATAACAAAGTTAGGCCCAGATGTTTTATTACCTCTCTCAATACTTGCCGTCTATTTGTTTTATTGCAGTAAAAAAATACAATATATAAATAGTATATACTAAGAATATGTCATATAAATAATAGAATTATTGCACAAAAGGGTTTAAAAAGTTGAGTCAGGGTGTTTCGTTTACCTCTTCTGTTGCTTACCGACTTATGGTTTTTTCCGCAGTTATACAGAATGTATTTACAAATAGAAGAATTTGCGACTAAATATCCCATATAATTAGTTATTTATAGTTGGCAACTCCGTACGACATAATTTTAAAAATACGTTATTTTATAATTACGTCGTCTACCTAGTAAAAAGATACAGGTATACATATTTTTAAAACTTTGAATAGAGTGAATTAATAATATTTGTCCATATATTTGGATATTAGGCGCTGCATAATATATTATGCTTAAAACATGTCCAATGGCGAATTAGTTCGCTCTTTTAGTTCAGTAGTTCTTTTTTTTTTAAATAATTTAGTAAAAATAATAAAAAAATAAGGAATATTTATAATTATTCTAAATTATTATTTAAAAATTACCAATAATAATGAAATAAATTATAGTCAACTTCAGCCTTGATCGTGGTATAAGTATCCATATTACAATAAATTTATTTATTTATTAAATAACAAGTATCAAGTGTTACAATACAAGTGGCCATTTTTTTATGGCACTTAAAATATTTTATTAAAATAATAATGAAAAAATAATTAATTAAAAGAAAAATCTACGTTTCTGACGATGTTATGGGTTTCAATATCGATGTGTATGAATTATCGATGTTTGAAATATGTGTCGTTTGCATCCCTAGAAATAAATAATTCGATTTATGTTATAAACGTTACTGCTAGGTCAGCGTGACCTGATTTAGTAGTTTTCTACTTTTTTGGTAGATTTTAAGGTAATAACGACAGTATTTTTTTTAATTAAACGTTTTTATATGTGTTGTTAATTTTTTATTTCATTAGTTTTGTCAAAATAAATCTGGTCACACTGTGCTAGGTATTATTTCAATTTAAAAATGGAAGCCGCGAAAGACGAAAGGTAAGTAAATACAACTGTATTACTATTGTCTGTGTTTATAGTTTTTTAAATCATAACATCTATGCAAAGATGCAACAACTAGGCATGGGTTACTAACATTTTAGTTTGAGGTTATAACATAATACAATAAAAGGAATTTTATGTGTATGTGGGACATGAAGCCGATCTAGCTTTGTTTTTTAAGATATGATTATGCTTTTGTGGTTTTTGTGGCATGTTAGCAAAAGTTGCTTTCATATTTTCAGAGAACCTTTGCTGGGCCGAAGCCTGAGGTGGTGCTGGTGGAGCCTGGATGGCTGCGGGTGGGCCTAGTGGTAAGGATTATTTTCATTATAGTTGATCATCTACTGGTTAAAATTTTAATACAATTAAATTTAAAGTTACGATAAATTATTCAATAAAACAAAGGAAATCTCTAGTAATATATCATCTTACGCTAACCTTGAAAATCTTATAATTAATAATATGAAGATAAGTAAAATAACTAAAACAAAGATACTAAATCCTCCCAGAAGCGAATGGATTAACAAAGATATAATTTTAGATATAGATAAAAGGAACACTCTGTGGAACAAACATAAAACAAAACCGGAGGACACAAAAATCAAAGAAGACTTTCTAAAAGTAAGGAATAAGGTGACAGATGTTATAAAGAAAACCAAGAGAAGATACTATTATAAAGCTTTTAACAATTGTAAAAACAAGCCTTTAAAAATGTGGAAACTGTTAAATAGCCCTCTAATAATAAGACAAAGGAAACCTGTGCTCCATCAAAATTGATATACAAAAATTCTACTACAACTGACCCAGAACAGATTTGCCAAATATTTAATGACTTTTTTGTGACAGTTGGACCTTCTTTATCTAATAGCATTGATACAAAATTTTATAATAATACAACCTATACATTACCAAAGCCACTTAATCATTGTACAGGTCTTACTGAACTTACTCCGGTTACACTAATTGAGGTTTCCAAATACATCGATGGTCTATCAAATAATACAGCGGTATGCCAAGATGGTGTAAGTACAAAAGCAATAAAATGTATCAAGCCACTAATTATTGAAAAGCTAACTATTTGTATAAATCAATGCTTCGACAAAGGATACTTTCCAGATAGTCTCAAAATTGCCAAAGTATCCCCTATTTACAAATCTGGCAGCAAATCAGACCCAGGCAACTATCGTCCAATCTCAGTGTTACCAGTATTATCAAAAATCTTTGAAAAGGCTATTTATACTAGACTATATCAGTACATAAACTCAATAGATTTTTTATATGCAAAACAGTATGGATTCAGACCCAAATCTAATACTGTTTCCGCAGCTGTGGATCTTATAACCAAAATTAAACTGCACATCGATAAAAAACAAATAGCTATGGGAATATTCGTTGACTTAAAATAAGCCTTCGATACCATTAGCAACAATTTGCTTCTGCAGAAATTAAATAGAATAGGTGTTGCCGGTAAAGTATACAACATGATTAAGTCTTATTTGTCAAATCGTTTCCAAATTGTTAAAATTGGTGAAAATCAAAGTAGTTCTGCTTTAATAACATGCGGTGTGCCTCAGGGCTCAATATTAGGTCCTTTGTTGATCATTATTTATATAAATAATATACATGAATTGTATTTAAAAGGAGATATATCAATGTATGCTGATGACACAGCCCTAATTTGTTTTGGTAACTCCATGGACTCCATTATTGACGACGCACAACTTGATCTAGACAAATTAAATATATGGTTTAAATGTAATCTCCTTACAATAAATACATCCAAAACAAATTATATAGTCTTTTCCCCTAAAAATAAAAAACTAAATTGCCATAAGCCTCTTGCTATAAATAATGATATAATACAAAAAATTTTGCATACATGTTTTATTCACTCAATAGGCCATTCAATATCCCCCCCCCCCCCCCCCTCTTAATTTTTCAATATGGACTATATTCTATTCTAGGAGTAGAATAGAATATAATCCTTTTATTTTCTACCAGTTATATTTATATACATATCAAACTATTTTATCAGCTTTGATGATTTTTTAGTTATTATATGGTCTAATAAATTTTTTATTGTTATAGATAACAATTGTTGGTCCAAGAGTGGCTCTAGCAGGCTTTCGAGTTATGGTGGAATTAATGGAACATGCTAGAGCCACAAAGATAGCTCAGCTATCTCAGCTCAGCTCAGCAGAATGTTCAAGAAGACTTGAACAACTCCATTAATGTCCTGAAAGCACACATAGCCACACTGAAAAATACATACAAGTACAAATAGCGCCAGCCAGCTACAACGCGGACTCGGCTAGTACCTATATATGTATATTCCACCAATGCGTAATCAGCGTCGCATTGTCCGTAAAAACAGTGTTACTATAAATATTCCCTAAGATTTGTGTCAGTGTGTATGGATCTTTAACTAGAACATATAGTTACTATAGGTATAGATACATAACAATGAATTTGTCTTTCTAAACAATAGACGCACAGACGCGTCGAAGGCACTTAGTGATGCGTGCAAAAACTTAAAAGAGATTTAATGGTTTCCCCATGACCTTGACAACTGACCAAGGCACAGAGTTCACAAACTAAGTAGTATCCGAATTTTTACGTTATCACAAGTTACAACATCATACTACAGCTGTGAATGCCCCTAACGAAAATGGAATGATAGAGCGTTTCCATAGTACACTGTTAGAACACTTTGTAGCGTGCAAAATTCGCTACACCCTATTCTTATTATTTTTAATACAATCTTCTTCAAATATACAAAAATATTACTTTAATTTGTTTAAATAGTGCATACTACTGCCATCTATGGTGAACCATCGACACTGAGCGTGAGCGCCATCTAGTTTCGAACGCGTGATCTAGCACGTATAAATCGATTCGTTTGTTTAGTAATATTATATGATTTCTTTTTTTATTTTCAAATAAACAATTTCAAAATTAATATTAACCAATAATAAATAATAATATTTTTAGAACTTAACAATTCAACAATTAAATTATTATTGATATAATGGTACACGGACCTATATTTCATTATTCGATTTTTAATTGTCTCTCGTAAAAGCTGGCAATATTTTATTTCTTTTCCGTCAAGTTGTCGTACTTCATTTCTTTTTTTTTTCTCCATGTCGTTTGGGTAGGCGACTGTTCCTTGTGATTCCTGGAGAGGTGCCAGGAGCACCTAATATTATGTTCTTTTTTTTGCTGCCGTGACGCGAGCCATACTGCGTGCGAGCATGCCTTTTATCATCGTGCCAGGCTTGGAATCCTTAATGCCTTTAACAAGCCTGACATACTAAAAACCTCCACAGGAGGTGTACCTAGGGGACGTGTGTATCCGGAGGGTAGTCTGTATCCGGAGGGGAGTGTGTACTTTGGAGGCGTGTGCTTCCAGGACTGTGCTTGTTTCCTGGGGAGCTTTTGTCTCCAGGAGTGTGTTGTTGGTGCATGGCGTTGTGTCCGGAGGACCTTTGTTTCCTGAAGGACAAGTTCCTAGGATTCTTATGTACTCCCTGCATACCCTGCTCCGGGTTCCTGCTATGTGGGAGATCAGGAGGCTGATTTGTTGCCTCTCCGAGTCGCCCGGCTTCGTGAGAAGCCCGCGGACTCCGCCATGTGTACTGTCATGCGTGGATGACAGTGAATACTACCCAAGTAACCGGTTGTTTTCTTTTTTTTTGTATGTTAACTCAACTTTCCATTTATACCACAATAAGCCTTGCGATCAGTCCCTCAGGCGCGCAAATCATATCCTGTAAAATATACTCGAATGCGAAGGAAGCTTTAGGTAGCTTCTCGATTCATTAACTTTACCCGTTTGTAGTTATGTAACATTACTTAATCTAGCTAATCTTAATTAACATTTCTTGATAATAAAACTTTATGTAGTATAAAGTTGTGTTTTTATTTTTTTTCTAACGATTGTAACTCTGGCTTCTTCTGATCGTATTGTCATTAAACAATTTAATTTACATTTTTTTTGCTAACCTCCCACCCGAAGGGTAGGAGAGGTTACAACTTAAGATTATTAAAATATAAAAATGAACCTGCTTCAAATTTAATCTCTTACGCTATAATTGCATATAACAACTCTATCCACAGTTTAACTAAATGAAGACCTTTTGAACTTATAACTGGACATTTTGACCCTCGAGACCCTACAAATTTTAATATTAATGAAAGATTATTACAAAAGTACATACAAGACCACCGCTGTAGGATGGAAACAGTATATGGACTCATACATGAGTCATCGCTCGCCGAGCGCCAGGCCTTGATGTCGCAAAGAAATTCCGATAGGGAACCGATAGCAGAATACTCACCTGATGAAAACATATACATACGGAATCCTGCAGCCAACCGACAAAAATTAGCTCCTCGTTTTACTCGAACGAGGACCGATTGCAAAAAACCGACTGAAACGTAAGAAAAAAAATAAGGACAGTGTTTCTAATTTGTTACAGGTACCTATTAATTGTGACACATCTGGTCCAGGGTCAGGACATCCAACTTGAGAGTCTTGGTAACGGTCCCGGTATACTACCATATAAATTGGGAACAACTAGAATCATTAGTCACTTTCATAACTTTTTGTACGAGATTGACTTGGATAACTTAGAAAACCATGTATCGAATCTACAGACACAACTGACTAATAATATTAATCAACTAAATAGTAGTAGTTATTCCTTATTTAAATCTCAAGTACAGTATATACATTATAAAATAAATAAAATTCAAATGCAGTTAGGCACATTTGAGCCTAACTTAAGAGCTAAAAGAGGCCTTATAAATCCACTCGGATCAATAATAAAATCCATTACTGGTAATCTCGACTACGAGGATGCCTTAAGATTCGAAAACGCATTACATTAAGAAAAAATTATAATTTAATCGCAGATAAGTTAAATAAGCATATAGGGGAAGGGGGGGGCATGATAGGGACGCGAGGTAAGACGGGGTCACGCACACATACAAGAAACTAGACTCTTGCGAACAGAAAGCAATACTCGATCAACCGTCAGCGCGACAGATACAGTGAGTGGGAGTGCACGCGTTTTTTGTTTACAAACGAAAATCACGTTGAGTGTCTCGTCGATCTAATTCTACGCAGTTAAAAACGTCTTTACTGTAAGGTAATTATGACTACCCAATTTATGTCTTTTCTCGTATATGGTTGTTAGTGTTGTTTACTTTGTTGTGGTATGGTTAGACAAAAGTTCAGTTAATATTTATTTTTTGAGAAATTATTTTTTTCTAAATCAGCCTTTGTGGTAAGACGGGGTATTGGGTATGGGGTAAGATGGGGTATAGGGGCAACATGGGGAAGTGGGTCTTCGTTTAGGTACTTATCTATGTTTATAAATAGGTACGTGCCTAATACGATTTTACTTTTCAGATAAAACAATGGTACGTTCATTCAAGAAAAAACCTAAAAGAGGAGAGTGGTCAACAATTTCTATGAAAACAGCTATAGATAAAGTATTAAGTAAAGAAATGGACTACAGAAAAGCCGCTTCTGAATACGGAGTGCCTCAGACTACTTTGGAGCGATATGTTAAGAAAATGAAAGATAAGTTACAAACCTTTGGGCCCTAAAAAACCTATATTTACAACAAAAGAAGAAGAAGAGATTGTGGCATATCTAAAACATATGGAAGAACGTCTTTTTGGGCTGACAACTCTCGATCTGAGACGCCTAGCATATCAACTGGCTGTGAGAAATGGTAAGGCGCACAATTTTAATACTGACAAGCAGATGGCAGAGGTTGATTGGCTCAAAGGTTTCTTAAGGCGTCATCCAGATTTATCCATTCGTAAGCCCGAAGCTACTTCAGCAGCTAGAGCAATGGGTTTTAATAAAGTGGCCGTTAGTAAATTCTACCAGTTGCTTGGAGAGATTTATGACAAGCATAAATTAACTTCTGACAAAATATATAATTGTGACGAAACTGGTATCTCAGCTGTATCTAAAACCAAGAGCAAAATATTGGCCATGAAAGGACGAAAACAAGTAGGCTCATTATCATCTGCAGAACGCGGCCAGACTATTACAGTAGTAATATGTTTTAACGCTGCTGGAACCTACATGCCTCCACTGATGATTTTTCCAAGACAACGAATGAAACCAGAATTGTTAGATCACGCCCCACCAGGTACTGAAGGTGTTTGCAATGCTCGAGGCTGGATAACTACTGAAATATTTTTGACTTGGTTCAAAAACTTCATCAGATTCTCCGAAGCTACTCCTACTAATCATGTGTTGCTGCTTCTAGATGGGCATGTAAGTCACACTCAAAATTTGGAAGCAATTGATATGGCACGTAAAAATGGAGTTAATATACTTTGCTTTCCATTTCACTGCAAACATAAAATGCAGCCAGCAGATGTTGCATTTATGAGGCCACTCAGTACATATTATGACCATGCTGTATCGGCCTGGTTGAGATCACATCCAGGGCATGTGGTAACTGTATTTCATATAAGTGAAATATTTGGAAATGCATATATTCAGGCAGCTACAATGTCGACAGCAATCAACACATTCAGAAAGTGTGGCATATGGCCGTTTAATGAAAATAATTTTACGGATGCCGATTTCATATCTGCTGCAACTACTGATATACAAAATATTGAAAACTCGTCGAGTGTAGAGCAACAGAGAGTTACAGAAGCCGAAGGGCCTCAATATGAGGTAGTTCCATCTGTGCCTTCAACCACAGTAGTCCCTACAGTATCTTTAACGGCCACAACATCCCATCAATAAAATTTTAATACAATTAAATTTAAAGAAATAACATAGTAGTCACCTTTAGATTGTTAAATAAATGAATTAAATTTAATATTGTTTGTTACAGTGTAAGGAGGGAAGAGGAGAGGGCGCCTTCGCCCCACATCCAAAATGCCCAGGAGGCGTAATCGCCGCCGCCGCAGCTCCGGCTCCGGCCTCCCCAATTCGGGACCCTGCCGCAGCCGCAGCCCCGCCTTTCGACGGAGGAGCTGGCGGCGCTGGAGGGACAATTGCGGGAGCCCCAGCCCCGGCTCTGGCCGGACCAATTTTGGACCCTGCCGCAGCAGCAGCCCCGCCTTTCGACGGAGGAGCTGGCGGCGCTGGAGGGACAATTGCGGGAGCCCCAGCCCCGGCTCTGGCCGGACCAATTTTGGACCCTGCCGCAGCCGCAGCCCCAGCGTCGTCTTTCGGCGCAGGAGTTAGAGGCGCTGCAGGCGCAATGGCGGGAGGCTGTTAATTTATGAGTAGGGTTCCCCAAAAAAAAATAATGAATTTATGTGTGTGTATACATATTATATATTGTGATTTTACTACTGTGTTTTATTGAAATACCTGTATATTCCACCTATGTCTAGTCAGTGTCGTCATTCCCTAAGATTTGTGTCAGTATGTATGTGGTATGGAGTTTTTTTCTAGTTCACACAGATGCATCTGTCCCTACAGTGCTATTTCTAGTCATCACGCATACACAGTGTTGCCAACTTAACTTAACTAAAAAATATTTAGTATCTTTTAGTAGATTTTTCCTTTTTTCTTGACTTTGAAATTGTCGGGAATTCCCAAACACTACTCATGCCTCATTCCTCATCCTATACTGATGCGCGTTGCGACGATCGCGGTCATCTCAGTGGAATATAATGGAAGCCGCGAATGACGAAAGGTAAGTAAATACAACTGTATTACTATTGTCTGTGTATATAGTTTTTTAAATTATAACATCTATGCAAAGATGCAACAACTAGGCATGGGTTACTAACATTTTAGTTTGAGGTTATAACATAATACAATAAAAGGAATTTTATGTGTATGTGGGACATGAAGCCGATCTAGCTTTGTTTTTTTAAGATATGATTATGCTTTCGTGGTTTGTGTAGCATGTTGGCAAAAGCTGTTTTCATATTTTCAGAGAAATCGAGACATAATTCTGGGAGCACCCAAGTACCGGACCACGATGTGCTGGTAACTCTTCCACCAGTAAGTATTATTACAAGTAGTTTTTTGACTTGCATTACTTGTATGTGTTCTTGTCAAATTTTGCATACATGTTTTATTCACTCAATAGGCCATTCAATATCACCACCCCTCTCAATTTTTCAATATGGTGTATATTCTATTCTACTCCTCCTTTTATTTCCTACCAGTTATATTTATATACATATCAAACTATTTTATCAGCTTTGATGATTTTTTAGTTATTATATGGTCTAATAATTTTTTTATTGTTATAGATAACAATTGGTGGTCCAAGAGTGGCTCTAGCAGGCTTTCGAGTTATGGTGGAATTAATGGACCATGCTAGAGCCACAAAGATAGCTGCTCAGCAGAATGTTCAAGAAGACTTGAACAACTCTATTAATGTCCTGAAAGCACACATAGCCACACTGAAAAATACATACAAGTACAAATAGCGCCAGCCAGCTATTTGTATTTTGGGCCATACACGATCAACCGTCAGCGCGACAGAAACAGTGAGTGGGAGTGCACGCGTTTTTTGTTTACAAACGAAAATCACGTTGAGTGTCTCGTCGATCTAATTCTACGCAGTTAAAAACGTTTTTACTGTAAGGTAATTATGACTACCCAATTTATGTCTTTTCTCGTATATGGTTGTTAGTGTTGTTTACTTTGTTGTGGTATGGTAAGACAAAAGTTTAGTTAATATTTATTTTTTGAGAAATTATTTTTTTCTAAATCAGCCTTTTGGGGTAAGACGGGGTATTGGGTATGGGGTAAGATGGGGTATAGGGGCAACATGGGGAAGTGGCTCTTCGTTTAGGTACTTATCTATGTTTATAAATAGGTACGTGCCTCATACGATTTTACTTCTCAGGTAAAACAATGGTACGTTCATACAAGAAAAAAACTAAAAGAGGATAGTGGTCAACAATTTCTATGAAAACAGCTATAGATAAAGTATAAAGTAAAGAAATGGGCTACAGAAAAGCCGCTTCTGAATACGGAGTGCCTCAGACTACTTTGGAGCGATATGTTAAGAAAATGAAAGAAGATGGTGAAGTTACAATTGGTGTACCTTTGGGCCCTAAAAAACCTATATTTACAACAAAAGAAGAAGAAGAGATTGTGGCATATCTAAAACATATGGAAGAACGTCTTTTTGGGCTGACAACTCTCGATCTGAGACGCCTAGCATATCAACTGGCTGTGAGAAATGGTAAGGCGCACAATTTTAATACTGACAAGCAGATGGCAGAGGTTGATTGGCTCAAAGGTTTCTTAAGGCGTCATCCAGATTTATCCATTCGTAAGCCCGAAGCTACTTCAGCAGCTAGAGCAATGGGTTTTAATAAAGTGGCCGTTAGTAAATTCTACCAGTTGCTTGGAGAGATTTATGACAAGTATAAATTAACTTCTGACAAAATATATAATTGTGACGAAACTGGTATCTCCGCTGTATCTAAAACCAAGAGCAAAATATTGGCCATGAAAGGACGAAAACAAGTAGGCTCATTATCATCTGCAGAACGCGGCCAGACTATTACAGTAGTAATATGTTTTAACGCTGCTGGAACCTACATGCCTCCACTGATGATTTTTCCGAGACAACGAATGAAACCAGAACTGTTAGATCACGCCCCACCAAGTACTGAAGGTGTTTGCAATGCACGAGGCTGGATAACTACTGAAATATTTTTGACTTGGTTCAAAAAGTTCATCAGATTCTCCGGAGCTACTCCTACTAATCATGTGTTGCTGCTTCTAGATGGGCATGTAAGTCACACTCAAAATTTGGAACTAATTGATCTGGCACGTAAAAATGGAGTTATTATACTTTGCTTTCCACCTCACTGCACACATAAAATGCAGCCAGCAGATGTTGCATTTATGAGGCCACTCAGTACATATTATGACCATGCTGTATCGGCCTGGTTGAGATCACATCCAGGGCGTGTGGTAACTGTATTTCAGATAAGTGAAATATTTGGAAATGCATATATTCAGGCAGCTACAATGTCGACAGCAATCAACGCATTCAGAAAGTGTGGCATATGGCCGTTTAATGAAAATAATTTTACGCATGCCGATTTCATATCAGCTGCAACTACTGATATACAAAATATTGAAAACTTGTCGAGTGTAGAGCAACAGAGAGTTACAGAAGCCGAAGGGCCTCAACATGAGGTAGTTCCATCTGTGTTTTCAACCACAGAAGTAACTACTGTATCTTCAACGGCCACAACATCCCATCAATAAAATTTTAATACAATTAAATTTAAAAAAAAAATTACATAGTACCTCACCTTTAGATTGTTAAATAATTGAATTAAATTTAATATTGTTTGTTACAGTGTAAGGAGGGAAGAGGAGAGGACCCTGCCGCAGCCGCAGCCCCGCCTTTCGACGGAGGAGCTGGCGGCGCTGGAGGGACACTTGCGGGAGCCCCAGCCCCGGCTCTGGCCGGACCAATTTTGGACCCTGCCGCAGCCGGAGCCGCAGCCCCAGCGTCGCCTTTCGGCGCAGGAGTTAGAGGCGCTGCAGGCGCAATGGCGGGAGGCTGTTTAACATTGTTCCCCGTTGGGGGACCCTACTGACAATTAACATAATTTGTCAGTAGGGTTCCCCAAAAAAAATAATGAATTTATGTGTGTGTATACATATTATATATTGTGATTTTACTACTGTGTTTTATTGAAATACCTATATATTCCACCTATGTCTAGTCAGTGTCGTCATTCCCTAAGATTCAACATTCCCTAAGATTTGGATCAGTACGTATGTGGTATGGAGTTTTTTTCTAGTTCACACAGATGCATCTGTCCCTACAGTGTTATTTCTAGTCGTCACGCATACACAGTGTTGCCAACTTAACGGATTTTTTGCTAGATTTTGAGGTAACAACGATAGTATTCAGAAGATAAAAAATATTTAGTATCTTTTAGTAGATTTTTCTTTTTTTCGGATTACTTTGGTACTTTTTCGACTTAAGATGGCAACTAGTTACTCGAACGAACTCGCCGTTATAACTCGTGACTGAAATCGTTTCGACAATAAACATATATCTGAAATATTACATGGGAAAGAATTTATTATTTAGCAGTTTTGTTCCTGAAAAATTTATGTTTAAATTAATGGAATCAAAACAGCTATATGACAGTGTAAATCAAAATAGAGATGGGGAACCATACTATTTTCATACTTGATTGATGAGGATTTGACAAAATAACTTTGACCTCGACCACCTTATAGTACTTACCAATTATAATTTTTGTAGTGAAAACATCTTTAGATGTAGAGATTCGCGGCAGTTTGACTAGTAGTTTTTTGAATTTTGTTCTTTGGGTTACTTAAACCGTAAAATGATATTTTCTTTCCATAGTCCCGTGACACGTACTGGTTTCCGTATGTAAGCCAGATCTCAATAATACAGTTCGTTTTTTTTGCATTTTGTTCTTTTGGAATATTCAAAGATGTTCAACGTTAATGTTTAAGTTTTCACTTCTACCGGTACTCCCCCAGTGCAACTCGTTTCTTTAATTTAATCTTTTAATATGTGGTGTTAATTTTTTATTTTATTTATATCATATACAAAAAGTAGATGAAGTGGATTTTTGATATTTTCCAGTTTTAATTTAGTAGATTAAACGAGTCCAAGCAGTAGTTTCGTCAAAATAAATCTGGTCACACTGACATGAATAAATAGTGCCCTCATTCAACTTTGTCTCATGGCTCATGCGTCCCGGGACGTCTTGAGTCTCGAAGTCCCGGGACTTGTCGCAATTTTAGCTGTCTCGAGTCCCGGGACTTTTGAGTCGAGACTCGAGACGAGTTGTCGAAATTGTTATGTAATCCTTTTTATTTTCGAACAATTGAAGGAGCCTAGCGTCATCTGTTGGTTTAATGAATAATTACTTCGTCTGCGTAACTACTGAGTACGCATAATGCGTCACAATTAATGTGTTTGCAGCACCGCCTTCATGCCGCCATTTTGTTTGCTCTGTGACGTTTGGATTATGATTGTGTCTGTCAGTTGAGCCAGTCAATCGTCAATTTCATTCATGCCTTGTTTTACACATATACCCAGAAATATCTTATTAAATTTTTTCAAAAAAGGCTTACCCGTCTTAAAAAAACAAAAAAAAATATTTTTTCTTAAATGCCTCGAGTCCCGGGAATTCCCGGGACTTTGATTGTAGGCTGTCTCGTGTCTCGGCACTTTGAAATCGTCGGGAATTCCCAAACACTACTCATGCCTCATTCCTCATCCTATACTGATGCGCGTTGCGACAATCGCGGTCATCTCAGTGGAATATAATGGAAGCCGCGAATGATGAAAGGTAAGTAAATACAACTGTATTACTATTGTCTGTGTATATAGTTTTATAAATCATAACATCTATGCAAAGATGCAACAACTAGGCATGGGTTACTAACATTTTACTTTGAGGTTATAACATAATACAATAAAAGAAATTTTATGTGCATATGGGACATGAAGCCGATCTAGCTTTGTTTTTTTAAGATATGATTATGCTTTCGTGGTAAAAGCTGTTTTCATATTTTCAGAGAAGTCGAGAGACGTAATTTTAGGAGCACCCAAGTACCGGACCACGATGTGCTGGTGACTCTTCCACCAGTAAGTATTATTACAAGTTGTTTTTTGACTTGCATTACTTGTATGTGTTCTTGTCAAATTTTGCATACATGTTTTATTCACTCATAGGCCATTCAATATCACCCCCCCTCTTAATTTTTCAATATGGAGTATATTCTATTCTACTTCTCCTTTTATTTTCTACCAGTTATATTTATATACATATCAAACTATTTTATCAGCTTTGATGATTTTTTAGTTATTATATATTATCAATACATGTTGCTGAGGTTGCAGTTACTCTAGTTGGCTCTAAAAATATATTTACTAGGTTATATGAATTTAACAGGGATCTGAATCTAACACTTGTGGTGGAGTTTTCTAATAGATTAATGTTAAAATCACCACATATTATAATATATTTTTTAGACTCAGATAATTTTAATAGTATTTCTTCTAATACATTTTCAAATAATTCATATAACGCTCCAGGGGGACTGTATATGCTCACAACAATGATGCGCTCAATTGAGTTGAACACAACACTCATTGAATTTTACGGAACGCGAAATCAAACTATTACCTCAAAATAAAGAAAGCTACATTTCGTTTTCATAGATATTGTGGACTCATCTCACTGATATACACTAACATTAGCTTACATACTAAAATTATATACATAAATAAAATAAAGAAAGATTTCTATGTGAACGTTTCTATGTTTTTTGCACGCGTGACATAGTCGCATTCACTCCTGTATTCGCTACTCCGCTATTGATATTGATAGAGGACCCAGAGATAGTAGAAACGTCCGAGAGTCGTCGGCTATTAAATTTGTATAAATCGTATAATTTAATAAATTTATTTACTGAGCCGACTCTTGTGGGAGATACCTATGCTACATGCATAGATAATGTGTTTTGTGAGTGAGAAACTAATTATTGACAATTTAAGTTCTGAACACTACGGCCAAAAATTTACTTTAATTGATACTATAGTTGAAGAAAGACAAAAAACAATGTGCCATCCTAAGACTGTTAGCAGAATAAAATGAGGAAAGTGTTGCATAAAAAATAAGTGATTTGGACACAAACTCAAAAAATTTAGATGAACTGTATAATAGACTGTTTCATTTAATTTTATCTCAGTTTAATAATAGCTTTAAAGAAAAAACCTTTAAAAACTTGAAACTTAAATTTAGTGATTAGGCAACTGTAGGAATATTTAGAAGTAGAGAAAAACTTTATGAACTATACGGAAAGAAGCAATTTAATCATGATCCAATGTTTTCATAATACGTTAAAAACATTTTTTAAAAAAGAAGAATTGTTTGTATCTAGGAAAAGGCGATATATATTAAAAATAAAATTATGAACTCGGACTTACTAGTTATACTGGAAGATCTGTAAATATTAATGCACAAGTTAAGTTGAAAATTGACAATGTAATGATAAATTCTGGAAAAGAATGGCAAATGCTTTTGATAAATATTTGGTTGTAACAATAGTTGCAATTTCAAGTATGTTTCACCAGTAGATATAATTAAAACATTTAAAACTCTTAATTTAAAAAAAACTGGTCATTTATGGGATATATCTGTAAGATTACTTACTGAAATTATTCGTAATATTGCTCCACATCTAGATCTTATTTTCAACAAGTGTGTGGAAACAGGATCGTTTCCTAATTTAATGAAACACAGTAAAGTTATACCTCTTTTTAAAAAGGGTGACAAAACGATCCTGGTAACTACAGACCTATCTCTATATTACCACCTCTAAGTAAAGTTTTTGAAAAAATTATACTAAATCAATTTTTGGAGAATTTTGGAAAAAATAATATTTTTCATAGTGAGCAATACGGTTTTACTAGGGGTAGGTCGACAACGGATGCAGGAGTCGCGCTACTCAAGCATATTTACGACGCATGGGAGAAATCACAAAATGCAATTGGTGTATTTTGGGATTTGTCCAAGGCCTTTGATTGTGTTCAATATGAAACGCTTTTAAAAAAACTTAATTTTTATGGTATTAGTGATAAAGAACTTGATCTAATTGCCTCTTACCTTACCCAAAGGATCCAGAATATTGCTATTAATGGTGAAAAATCTTCTGGATCCTTCTTAAGAATGGGTTCTTAAGAATTCCACAAGGTTCTATATTGGGCCCATTTTTATTATTGATTTATATTAATGATCTGATCTGATAATAGTGACACACACAGTATAAATACTAGAAATAAAAATAATCTTGTAACGCCTTACTATCGTCTCCACAAAGTTAGTAATTGTTTCATGGGGCTTGGTGTTCGCATCTATAATAAGATTCCACAGCCTATATTAGATTTGCCACTTCAGCGATTTAAAACTCTAAGAAAAAGGGCTTCGTAAATAAAGCTTACTACTCTGTACAAGATTATTTGAATGATGACAAAGCTTGGATTCAAAATGACGTTGATGCTCAGGTGAATGATTATACCTTTGTAAAACAGACTGATGTAAACAATGGCATTTTGAAAAGACCAACTGTTAAGTTTCTTGCCAGTTCTTCTCACCAGGAAACTGCTTTCCGAACTGGTGGTAGTATTGGTCCAATTTTGACGTGTCAAAAGTACTTTGTAAAAAGTCTATTTGAATAAAATATTTTGAGTTTGAGAGATATGGTTCGTATTGATGGAGGGACAATTTGACAATTTCGACATAAAAAAGACCCTAAAAGTTTTAATAATTTTATATGCAACTTAGAAATTGGCCAAGAAAGTTGTCAAGAACATAACCCTCCCACTACGAATCGGTACGAAAAAATAAAACACGAACTTATTAAACGCTTGCTTCCCCTGGTCACCTCTTCGTGACGGTCCGAGGCTCGAAAACACAATTTCTGGTTGACATCGGCAGCGACCTTTGTGTTTTCCCCCGGTCACAACTTCGAGATCATCGTGCACCCACAAGTTACAAATTGACAGCGGGCAACGGGACTACCATAGATACTTATGGCTACGCACACCTCAATTTAGACCTTGGGCTGCGTCTAACGTACCTTTGGCGTTTTGTTTAGCTGATATCACTAAACCCATTATAGGAGTAGATTTTTTGTGCTTTTACAACTTAATAGTGGATTGTAAAAATAAGAAATTTGAAGATAATTTTTTCTATTAATGCTAGTAATGTTAATAATTATTATGATCTTCTTTCTGGGTTATCACTGGCGATTTTCGGTACCATAGAAGTCTTACACGTGACTTTCCTGTTATCACGCGACCAGAAGGTACACAAGGCTACATTCCTCACAACACTCAACATCATATAACCACTACAAACTGGTGCACCTGTTTCATCCACCCCTAGACGCTTAGAGTTCGACATCATGATAGCTAATGGCTCAGTTAGGCTTTTACAAACGCTTTACGCAAACGCAAAAACTTTACCTCTCCCCGAATATGTCCCTTCTAAGAAGTGACATTCAGTCGCTTCTCTCTATGGGTAACGCGGTAATTCTGACCGGCGATCTTAATTGTAAACACCCACGCTGGAACTCCCGTGTTATTAACAACAAAGGACGCCACTTGAATGACATGACAGCTAGGAACGGAACCCAATTCATGGACTTTGAAATAATAGGGCCACTTAGGCCTACCCGATACCCAAGTCCCCCAACTTCAAGCGTTTACAATAAACAGATCCCGACTCCCCTCACTCGTACTTGCCACATGACGCGCTCGCCTCCATGGAGGGAGCCAAAGAGAAATCCGTTAAACTGACCTCCCAAAATCAGAGTATGATCGATGGACGGTCCCGGTGCATCCTGACGGACGCCAAGAGCTCCCTGAGGCGGCCAAAGAGGTTATACGTCGTAAAAACGTTGCTTATCTTGAAAGCTATTTGTGCCCTACCAGACCTAAACAATTTTTATTATTTACCTAGGATTCGAGTACTGGACCACTCGAGCGCAATGAGCGCTCCACCAAGCCACAGAGTCAGTCTTCTCCTAAAAATACATTTAATTAATTTAATTTTTTAATTCTTTCTATTTTTGGCATTTCATTAGCTGAGAGATGGCGCTTTATCACTATTATTGTTCTTAGTTTCAGGGTCGGGCAAAAATAAACAATTTGCTACTGAATTCAGTTGGGATAAAAAAATAAGCTCTTGCAGAAAACAAATCAGAAGCTGCCATGATATTTACTATGTTACAATTTCGCGAATCAGGGAAACATAAAATGGGAAGGCGATACAAATAAGATATGGCTTTAGCTTTGTACAAGTAGGGGCCAAAAGCATATGAAAGGTGGCTTAGAAAATATTTTGTACTGCCATCGCCTCTAACACTTAGCAGAATGATAACAACTGTTGCACTAAAACCAGGCATAAATGAAAATTTGTTTGATCAACTGAGGAAAGAGCTGATAAAATAAACAAGTGAGAAAGAACATCAACTGAGAAACTTTATTCTCATATTTGATGAAATAGCTCGCACACCCCATTTCGATTACAATAAAAGAAATGATAACACTTCCGGCTTTACAAATGATGGAGAAACTATAAAAATGGAAATAGCTGATCATACCCTAGCATTTATGTTAAGAGGAATTCAGAAAAATTATAAACAACCCCTGGGATATTCATTTTGTGCTGGAACTACTGCAAAATTGGACCTTGATGTCCAAATCAAAAAAAAATATATGAAAATTAAACAATATTGGCTTTAAAATCATTGCAACAATTTGTGACCAGGAAACGTCCAATGTTAGTGTCATAAATTGGTTACTGAATGAGACCCGTTGCAAATATATACAAAGTGGTAGAGAATATAAACATAACATTTTCAAAGTTTATGAGGAGGAAATAGTTCCTATATATGAGGTACCAATATATGATGAAAGGCATAAGAAACAACTTATTAAATAAAAATTTAAAAATAAATATCAATAATATTGAAAAAACCGCAAAATGGGATCATTTAATCAGGCTTTATGAAGAATATCTAGCTTATCAAGGCTTTTTGCCAAAAGAAACAGAAAATCATGTGGTACCAAAAAATATACCAAAAATAAAAGTCGGTCGGTAGCTGTCAATATAGGATTCCTAGCAAGTGACTAAAACAACAAATGTTTTAATTCACCAATGTTAGTAGGTACACATTATAATTCTTATTGTAATATTTCTTTGTATTTTTAAAATAAATCAGTAGCAATAACAGTTAATTATTGAGGACATGGAATATTTTTATTTTTTTAGTGTACACAACCCAGAATGCTCAAATTAATGAGACTCTGGCTTTGTTACCTGGAGTTACAAAAAAACATTAGTGTATCTTTAACATTACTGTTTGGTAGGAGATTTAGATAATATTGTGGGAGCTGGCCAAGCAGACATAAAAAATGCCCTACCATCAACCAAACCGAATATCGAATGTTATCTGTTAAATATTATCTGTTAAGTAAATGTCAAGTGTAATCTGTCTCAGTCATGCCACTGTCAAAATTGTTGTGTGTGCTGAGTGCTCGTATGTAAGAAAAAGAAATAAACGTGTTGCTACGAAATTGGTATTTATTCCACAATCCACTGCCATCATATAAAGAGAAAGAAACTCTGGAGATTAAATATAAATAAAAGGTTATGGGCGACGCACCGCATTGGAGAAATACCTAAATTTCATGGATGTGAGTAAATATTTTGTTAAAATTTAAATACGCAATACGACTAAGATGGCGTCACAAAGTGGGCAAATGCTTCCTATACTGAAAGCGGAAAACTTTAATAACTGGCTATTCAGAATCAAAGCAATTCTAGAAGAAAAAGGTGTTTTATATTGTATAGATGTGACAAATATAAGTGCGTTAAAGGATGAATCAATGTCGAAAAATTTTGTACGCCATGATGCAACGGCAAAGTCAATAATAATAGCATGCCTAAGCGACATTCACCTTAATATTATAAAAGATTGTGGCACCAGTAATGAAATGATTACCAAACTAATTTCAAATTTCCAAAGAAAATCTATCTTGTCGAAAATACATTTAAGAAGAAAACTTTTGAGCCTAAAGTGTTGTGAAAATCAAAAATTAGAGAGCTACTTCGATCAGTTTAATAATATTATAGAAGATCTAGAAAATAACAATGATAAAATATCCGAAATTGACAAAATTTGCTACATTTTAATAGGGTTACCATCCAAATATGAAACTGTAATTACTGCTATAGAGACGTTAAGTAAAGAAGATTTGAAATTAGAATATGTGAGAACAAGGTTGTTAGATGAAGAATTGAAGTTAAATTCGAGACAGTCGGAGTCCAGTGAAGAAGTTGCATTCAATATTACTTGTTACAAATGTCAGAAGAGAGGAGGTCAAGATCACCGAGGTATACATGGACAAAGGAGAGGACGAGGAACATTCATAAGGCACTCACGGTACAATGGATCATCTAGGAGAGGTCAACGGCATGCAGTAAACTATACAGAAGCTGAGTATGATCTCACATTATTGACGGATGTGGAACATGTAGAGTATAACAACTTGATGTCATATAATAATGATTGTAAGTATATTGAATGGGTAGTTGATTCTGGTTGTACAGAACACTTAATTAAAGCAGAATTTATAGATTATGTGTATAACATTAAAACTCTAGAAAAAGATATCAAAATTTTTGTTGCCAATGGAGACTATTTAACATCTAATAAAAAAGGTTCTATTGATTTATGTCAAAATGGTAAAACTATAAACTTAGAAGGTCTGATTGTTGAAAATTTGTCTTTTAATTTGTTGTCTGTTCAGAAAATGTTAAAGAGCAATACTGTGAATTTTACTAATAATTATGTCAAAATTTGTAGGATTTTTTCCAGCTTTCATATAACAGGTACACGCAAAGGAAATTTATTTATACTAAAAACTGAATTAATGCAGAAAAATAACTCATTACTTAGCAATTCTAGTAGCACTTCTGATAATTTATGGCACAGAAGGTTAGGACATGTAAATAGACACAGTCTAAACATATTGAAGTTACCGGTAAGTACAAACACTTGTGAACCATGCATGCTAGGTAAAGCAACAAGACTTCCATTTAAGAGAACTGCTGCACACAGACATATCAGGACCAATCAAAATAGGAGGAATTTGTGGGGACTTATACTATCAGGTAATTATTGATGACTTTTCTCATTTTCTCCATGTAAATTTATTAAAAAATAAAGATGAAGCTACTGATAAATTAATCAACTATATAAGGTATTTGGAGAATGATAAAGAAGTTTTGGTAAAGAGAATAAGATGTGATAATGGTAAGGAATTGAAAAATAAAAAATTTGAGAACTTTTGTGAGAATAAAGGAATAAAGATTGAGTACACAACGCCTTATTCACCTCAAAGTAATGGAGTTGCAGAGAGAATGAATAGGACTTTATATAACAAAGCTCGTACCCAACTTATTGAAACAAAATTACCAAGTTATTTATGGAGTGAAGCAATCATGTGCTCAGCATATCAGATAAATAGAAGCCCATCCTCAAGTATAAACTTCCAAACGCCAGAAAAAATATTTAATGGTAAATTAAACCTGGATAGATTAAAATGTTTTGGATCAAAATGTTGGGCGGTTACACTTCCTAGAAGGGGCAAATTTGAACCAAGATCTAAAGAAATGCGAATGGTAGGTTATTCACCAAATGGTTATCGTTTATGGAATCCAGAAACAGATGAGATAATAGTATCACGGGATGTGAAATTTGATGAAACAGACATTGTATACAAACCTACTACAGATGGTAATGACAACACAAAATATATGTACATAAATAATGAAGATAAGAATTATGAGATTGATACAGAAGAATGTGAAGAAGGAATAAAAGAAAAAAGTACAGATAGAGACAGAGAGAGTGATATAATGAAAGATACGAGAAATAATACAGGAAGTCAAGAAAATATAGAGAAAAGAACAAGAAAGAAACCAGCTTACTTACAAGATTATGTGCAAGATATTGATGATGTGAATAATATGGAAAGCAATATTGCATACTGCCTTAGTACTATAATTGGACAAGATCCACAAAGTTATGATGAAGCAATAAAGAGTGATGAGTGGACAGAAGCTATAGAAAAAGAAATTAAAGCTCATGAGAAACTTGAAACTTGGGAGATAGCTGATTTACCACCTGGTCAAAAGACCATAGACACGAAATGGATTTTTAAGAGTAAAATAGATGGGACTAAGAAAGCTCGTATAGTAGCTAAAGGATTTCAAGAAGAAAATGTCTATAATGTATATTCACCAGTTGCTAGAATCGCAACAGTAAGGCTTATGCTTAGTATTTCAATACAGGAAGGAAAAATCTTAAAACAGTTGGATGTACCAACCGCATTTTTAAATGGAGAATTAAATAATGAGGTATATATTAAATATCCTGAAGGAGTAAAAAGTCAAAAGGGTAAAGTTTTAAAACTAAAGAAAGCTTTATATGGATTAAAAGAAGCACCGCGTTGTTGGAACGAAAAAAATACATAATTTCTTCTTAGATAATAATTTTGAACAATCTAAGCATGATTTTTGTCTCTACTACAATCAGGAAACATGGATACTAATTTTTGTAGATGACATACTAATATTAGGATATGAAGAAACAATAGTTCAGAAACTAAAAAGGGAATTTAATATAAAAGATTTAGGAGAAGTGAAAGAATATTTAGGTATGGAAATATGTAGAGAAGGAAATAGTATAAAAATAAAGCAAGAAAAATTAATAAATAAAATGCTAACCAAATTCGGAATGCAAGATTGCAAAGGCGTACTGACACCTATGGAAAAGGATATTGTAAATACATGTGAAAATACCAAAGAAATAGTTAATGTACCATACAGGGAATTAATAGGAGGTCTCACATACATATCTGTAACATCAAGACCAGATATTACTTTTGCTACCTCGTACCTAAGCAGGTATCTGGATAGGCCAACAAAGGAACATTGGAAGGCAGGTAAGCGAATTTTGAGATACCTAAAACAGACAGCAAACAAATCTCTTACATATATGAAGTCAAATAACTGTAAAGAGATCATAGCATACTGTGATGCTGATTGGGCAGCTGACAAGGAGGACAGAAAAAGTGTAAGTGGTTGTGCTATTTTCTATTGTAATAATTTAATATCATGGTTTGCTAAAAAGCAACCAACAGTCTCACTTTCCTCAGCTGAAGCGGAGTACATAGCAGCATCCATGACTACAGCAGAACTTATATATATAAAAGGTATATTATCCAATTTCTATTCTATTGATATTCATACTAGCTTGTTGATTGATAATCAAAGTGCAATTAGAATTATTAATTGTAATGAGAACAGCAAAAGAACAAAACACATAGATATCAAATATCATTTTATTAAAGATTCTGTTAAGAAATACAACATTCATATTTGTTATATATCTACTGATAAAAACATAGCTGATATTTTAACGAAAGCATTAAGTTCTATAAAACATTTATATTTTGTGAATCATTTGAATATTGTGTAATGTGTTTCTAAAATAAAGTAACAATAATCTATACATATAATAATACTAAATATTGCTGCTGTCACATACCTATGTCTGATAACTTAAAAATAAACAAATATCTGTATAAAAAATTGTGAATTTTAAATAAAAGGAAAACTGTAACATTGTGTATATTTTATTAAAATAAATGTTTAAATATAACTAATGTGAAAAACAAGAATAGAGAATATGATTTCAAGTCATGTCTAGTATATAAGATTATAGTTGTTTAATTAAACAATGTCTTTATCATATACATAAATATATATATATATATATCATAAGCTATAAAAATTTTATTGTTCTTGAGTAATAAATGTAATATTGTCATTTAAATATTGAATTGAAACATTAGGTACTTTTAAAGTTGTATATAATAATGAGACGTTTAGTTATGTATAAAGAAGTTTAAAATATTGAAATTACTTGTATTAGATATCTTTGTTCATTGTGCAATGTTAGTAAACATTGAGAGGGGGTGTTAAATATTATCTGTTAAGTAAATGTCAAGTGTAATCTGTCTCAGTCATGCCACTGTCAAAATTGTTGTGTGTGCTGAGTGCTCGTATGTAAGAAAAAGAAATAAACGTGTTGCTACGAAATTGGTATTTATTCCACAATCCACTGCCATCATATAAAGAGAAAGAAACTCTGGAGATTAAATATAAATAAAATTATCCTACTGGGGCTTGAACCCAAAACCTCTGGATCAACATTACGGTGGATTAACCACTAGACCGCAGAGGCAATCTTTAAGGACATGTATATTTTAGAAAAATATCGAGCTTTGGTAACTTTTTTTTTAATTACAAGCACAAAATTAGAATAATATTAATTGTTAATAGAATAAAGCAATAAAACAGTTACATAATCTAAAGTTTTGTTGCTTATTTCAGATATTGGATTGCTTCCGAAAGAATGCCAATACACAGCAGATGTTTTGCTAATATATGTACTGTGGGAACCAACGTAAAGGAACAGTTAACACTGTAAACCAAGTAAGTGTTATTTATTTATTATACATTTATTTTATACACTATACGTCGTAATGAACGTACGTTATCACCATTAATGAGAAAAAAAAACATCAGAACAAATTTTGTGCCACAGTAAACTATAATGAAACACACCGCCATCGCTTATTCGTCCCTGACATCCAATATCAGCAAATAAGAATGTGTAGTCATGATCTACTAGTGCCAGGAGCAGGATACTAATACTTTTCTTTTAGTTATAATACTCCGAACCACTATACGGCTTTGAATAACGATGTGATCGATAGCACCGACGCACCAAGGAAAGTTTTTTCTGAAAACTAAGAAAATCGGACACGTGCTACGACGTAACTATGGTCTGAAGACAGTGTTCCGACCGGTAAATGCACTACGACAATTATTGCGTTCGCCTAAGGATAGAGACCCCTTAAATGTGCCCGGAGTGTACTGCATTCCTTGTGATTGTGGTAAAAGCTACATAGAAGAGACCCGGCGCAATGTCAAGACCTGTTTAACAGAACACATAAGATCAGTAAAGCTGATGGATACGATCAAATCAGCAGTAGCGGAACATTCAAACACGCTAGGTCCCAAACACTACATAAGATTAGACAAGGCTTCTGTATTATCAAGGGAAAAGTTCTGGGTACCATGAAAAATACGTGAAGCCATCGAAATTAGCCGCCGTCCCATTTCCAACAGGGATCGAGGATGGGCACTATCAAATGCTTGGAGACCAATTTTATTCACGACGCCAGGGTCGTATCCAAGTTTCAATGCAACAGTAACGGATACTGTCAGTTCAGTGTGTACGCAACCTTACGAATTAGCGAATGCTCCGTGATAATGGGAACCGGAGTTTCCAGAAACATGTGGAGCTAAACTAGATATTAACCCCGTAAGTATTAAACCGTCATATTATTACATAATGAGTGCTTACGAAAGTTTTAGTGATAAGATATTATTCAACTACCGACTGAAGGCACTTCTTCACAATGATATTGGCATATTTGCCTCCAATGTGAACCCAGTGATACAACGACGTCGTAAAAACCCTGTGGTATTGCAAGAAGCAGGAAAACATATTATAAAAGATGCAATGACTACTTTAAATAAAGTTCTACAAAAACAAGAAGAGCCAGAAATGATTGCGACCGACACGGAAAAATTAAGAAAAGTACCTAATCTGAAACGGATGCAATTAATGTGGAAAATATATGAATTTTACATCAAAACAATTAAAGTATACCTTTCCCTGCAGCTAATAATCAATTTGTTCCATCTCCCAGCCATTTTTAAAACGTTTAACCGGTGTTCAATCCAGAGATGCCAAATACTTACCATCAGAAAGTTTGCTTTATGCTTGCATTTTTTGAGCCCTCGAGGTTATTCATGTTTCCGAAATCTTTGTAATGCATTGCATTTGTATTGCATTGCATTGCTTTGTATTGGATTGCATTACAAAAATCTTTTTTTGTATGTGTAACTTTTGATGAAATGGCAATAAGGAAAAGTATACGTTTCTCAAATGGTGAAATATTTGGTTTAGTTAATAAAGGTACAAATATAAACAGTGATGAAGCAAGATTAGCAAAACAAGTGTTAGTCTTCATGACCACAGACGTAAATGATTCGTGGAAAATTCCTATTGGTTATTTTTTAATTGACACTTTATCAGGTGAACAAAAAGCAGAATTAACAAAAAGAAGTATAGAGTTATTAACTAATTGTAATGTGGAGGTTATATCAGTTATATTTTTTTTTATACCACGATGGTGACAAACAAGCATACTGTCCACCTGATGTTAAGTGGTTACGGACGCCCATAGACACTTGCAACACCAGGGGTGTCACTTGTGCGTTGCCGACCCTTCAAAAAGCTATTCACCTCCCTTTTGAAGTACCCCATATTGTACCTCCTTGGGAAAACCTTGGCAGGGAGCTCATTCCACATCTGAACTGTTCGCGGGAGGAACTTCCTCTGAAACAGACAGTTAAAACAGTTTTGTATACGTAAATTCCCCGCTTCTGAGTATAAAGCAGAAGATAGGTCAAAAGGGAGAACCATAATTAAAGATGTGTTTATTCCTATAAATGATAAGGAAAATCAAGTAATTAAATTTTTACTAGAGCACACTATACTTGACAGAATCTTTAATGATCGAGGTCCAGAATTAAGAAAATGCTTAACTAGAGTAACGAGGATAGATACTAAATCTGAACAGATAGAGCTAGTAAAAAAATACCATGAAGGAAAAACCATTCGTAGAGGTATTCAAGAAACATATTAGTAATTACATAGAAACTATCATTGGCCCAATATGTTATTAATTGTTCAAAAATATATAAATAAATGTGATGAATGTATTAAAAGTAAATATCAAGGAAACCAGAAACTACCCCTATCGTTAACACATACCCCTCTTATACCCTTAGAATACATGTTCATGGATTTATATACCATTGGAGGAACCACATTTTTTAGTATTGTTGATAGTTTTTCAAAATATGCACAGGCAATACCATTGCAAGCTGCAACGAGTACACATATCGCAGAAGCCTTATTACAAATATTCTCTCAATTAGGTGTACCAGTAAAAATAATCACCAACTCAGATCCTAAATTTGAAAACGAAGTTATTACTGACATATGTTCTTTACATAGTATTTCACAGCTACTTCACAGCCCCTTACAACCCTTATTCGAACTCCCCAATTGAAAGATTTCATTCAACATTATGTGAAATAATTAGAATTAAAAGAATTACATATAAAGATGAACCAGCCAATTTAATGAAAGATGCCCTTATTGCTTATAATAATACGATTCATTTGGCAACTGGAAATATTGTTAGGTCATTCGAGTTCTAGAAATCCTTTGGAACATCCTCTCAAATAAATTTATTAACGTTGAGTCTATGGTTTGTCTATGCTCAAGATTAGATTTTGACGGCTTCGCTTCCCCCTTCTCTCGTTAAACCCCTCTGCGCCGCCATATTGTTTAATGTTTGATATGTTGTGCTGACTGCTATTTTTCCCGCCTTACTTATTATTTAGTGTCGTGTTGATCGAGTGAGTTTTGCGTTGATTAATTTCCGTAACATCCTCTCAAGCTATAACCGTAATATTGCATTGCGCCATGTTTAACAAGTGCTGTGTTGTGGATTGTGACAGTAGACGGAAAACCGTCAAATTGTTTCAATTCCCAGACTGAGATAGGACTCCGATTCCGTATGTGGTTAAAGTGCGTATCTAGCGGTGAACAAAAAAGGTTCGATGAGCTTCGCAAGTTTTATGTTTGCGAAAAACATTTTTTAGAAGCATTTCGTCATACCACACTCGCGCCTACGTTATAATGCTTATCCAACCCTATTTACGGCTGACGAGATTGCTAGTGGAATACCTGATGTGCTGAATACTGACCCTGGTAAGTCGATTATATTCTATACTTTTTAGTACTACCAACATCAATATATCTACAATTAAATTAGACGACTGCAACACTGTTTATCTACAGAGCTAGCAGTAAGATATATAGCACTTGAAACTAACTAGGCTGTTTAATTAAAATACTTATTTTAATTTTCTATTATCATGTAACATCAACCTCATAGATTAATACCCTTGTAAGAAAGTCTCTGTGGTATGGTTAATTTGATTTGAGTGATATCATTCACCATTGTCAAAAATGTTTCATATTCTCACTTGTATAGTAGAATAAGAAACATTTAGGACAAGGGTGTAGTAATACAGTACCAGGGAGACCTACCTCGTACCTCTTCTCATACTGATTCTTATAGTGTTCTTTCAATTAATAACTTTGTGTATTTGTTTCAGAAAACCCCAATATTGATCACAATTACTGTAAAACTGAACACAATAATCATAACTACTGCAAAGTAGGTTCTGCTTTTACTGGTAATTAGGGTAAGTCCGGGGGAGATGGCCGTACGGAAGAGATGGCCAGCTCAATTTTTTTCGAAATTAATTGCCAGATGGCGGTAGTTTACGCTCAGTTCTCTTCGGTCAATAGAAGCCACAAGCAATACGTGCAAAGTGATAGTGAAAATAAATCAAAAAGTAAGTAAAAACCTATTTATTTGTTTTCGAAAGTGCAAAAATTTTTCAATGTGTTCACCTCTGACTTTGTGGTGAAAATTTTTTTAAGAAAAGATGTGTTTATTTTGTTTTATCATGGTCGGTATTATTGATGTGATGCGTTATAACCTCAAAATTTTAATCTACACTCAGTTGTTTATCGTTATATTTATGTGGTCATCTCTCCCAGTCGATTAAAGGGAGACGGCGGTACGTGATCCGGTAAAGATGGCCTTATTAAATATTTTTTTTAATGCTCAAATTATTATTTTTTATTTTAGATGCCGAATGTCTATAAAAGAAAAGCAACACGCGGTAATTGGACTGAAGATTCACTTCAGGCAGCTATAAATTCTATTAAAAATGGGGAAAAGACTATATACTCTGCATCAAAATGGAATTCCACGTCTGTAGAAATGTTGTAATATGCGGTTGCAAATGATGTAATATTATTATCTATTCCAAGCCACACGTCTCATTACTTGCAACCTTTAGATAGAACCGTATTTAAATCTCTGAAATATCATTTTTATGAACAATGCAGACTTTGGATGAAACAAAATCCCTGTCGACGTATTACAGGACTTTCTTTTGGCATTTTGTTAAGTAACGCTTGGGTAAAAGTAGCCTCTGCTGAAAATGCTATTTCAGGCTTTAAAGCAACTGGAGTTGTCCCTGTGGCGACTTTAGCAACCACACTCCATTACACTCCACATCACATTAGGAATATCATACATTACAGTATATTTACATTTATATATTTACACTACACAAAATTCATCTGATTACATTTTATTTATATTATAATACATTATAAACACACAAACAAACAAAATATCAATTAATATTTTGTAATATTATTTTGCGCGTCGTGGAAACGAGCCGCTCCAAGCGCGGTGCATTTTTTATACGCATGACGTAGTCAAGTAGTAGCAAGAATGCAACTCCGGCGCAGCGGCCGTCAGTCGGTCTTATGCACCCACGCTAACCGCTTGTCGCTTCGTAATTTTAATTATCTATAACGCGCTTTGTTTTACATGTGTTTTCTCTTGTCCTTGCTGTGCTCTGTCCCTTCTGTTGTAATCTTTTGTCTAGTGAACTTTTGTATCGTGAACTTCAAATAATAAAGTGATTAGATCGTTCAGTGTTGGACTCTTATTACATAATATTAACCACCATCACATACCGCTAAATCCCTTTTAATCCATCAGCCATACCCGAGTATGCTTTTCTTAACAGTCCGATAGACATGACACCTATTGTACCTTAAATCCCGGTAACAGTTGTAAATACAACTGAAACAACGCCTATTATTGATCCAATACCTAGTACATCCAAAGAAATATCTACGATTGAAGCAATACCCAGTACCTCTAATATTATACTTACTGCAGGAATAATAACCTGTACCAATCAAAACAAATCAAATAGAACTGAGGAAGATCTGATACTTGATTTTTTTAAAGAAAAGACACCTAGCCCTTAAGGACAAGGCAAATCGAATAAAACAAATTATAGTGAGGATAACGAGGGAAAGCCTAATGAAGAATTTACACCATCTCGAATTCTGAAAGAAATTTCTCCTATTCCGCAAAAACTCGTTGAAGCAAGAACAAGGGCTAAGCAAATAGGTATTCTTTTAACTTCTAAAACTCACATAGATATAAGAAAAGCCAAAGAAGAACAAAAAGTTATCAAAGAAGAGAGGTTAAGGACTAAAAAAGGCAAATTAATAGTAAAAAAAGAGAATAAGACTGGAAAAGCTATAGTAGCTAAAAAACGAAAGGCTGTTCGTAAATTGTCAGAGAGTAGTAAGGATGAAGAAGAGCCAATACTTTGTGATTCTGAGGTGTATACCGAAAATGAGCAAGATAACTACGCTGACTGTGGGGAAAATTTTTATACTACCCAACTTATTGAGGACTGGTTGCAATGTGTAATTTGTTTTTCATGGGTACATGAAAATTGTACCACTTTTGACAACATGTGCTCGAAGTGTGGCCAAATGAAAAAAAGAGAAGAAAAGAAAAAGATAACTGAAAAAAGAACTAAGTAATGCATTGGCCATCATCCCCCTACTACCCTGGCCATCTCCCCCGGACACCTCAGAAGAGATGGCCAATCGAATATTTTCAAAATGTTATTTTTTTTTTTAGTTTATTTACTTTACGTTCCTTTATTGGTATATGATTAAAGATTGATCTCAAATAAATATTATAGACAATATACTACTAGTTTTATTTTTATAACCACTTAAAAAACTACGGCCATCTACCCCGGACTTACCCTATACATTTTAATATGTAGCAATTTCATCATATTGGTACCTGTTTTTTATGCTTTTATTAACCACTAACTTATTTTATTTTAGAAGATAGCAAGTCTTGTTGCTCTTTGACTCTTAGATCCCTTGGAGATTCCCTTCAAAAGACTGTTGCACGGTACGGTATTCGGCACGGTATAACGGTATCTGGTAAGAATATATATAAATTTATAAATAGGTTATAAGTTGACAGATTTGCAGCCATTATAATATTAATTTAAAATTTCAGATATTTCAATCACTAAGATGATCCCATCAACTTCAACTTTACAAGACTATCCATTAACAAGTAAGATAATGTTTTTCATTGTGTAGAAATAAAACATTCACTAGTGTTACAGTGTAAATGATAAATCAACATTTTGCTTGCAGATATTTCAACACCAAGTAAATATCAAAAAAATTTGGTACGAAGAACTGCTTTACTGACACCAAATTGCAAGAAATTATACAAAGAATACATTACAATAAGACGAAAAGAAAACTAGAATTTTGTAAAAAGACTCAAAGATGTGCAATTTCCTTTTTGAAAGAAAAGTCTTTTGAAAAAATGACAGAGGGCCTCACATCTATTGCAAGAAAGCTTCTATGGATGCAAATAAAACAGGCAGAAAAGAAGACTAAAGGAAGGAGATTTAATGATGAAGAAAAATTGATTTGTCTTTCTATCATGAAGCAAAGCCCAAAATGCTATAAGTTCTTGCAAAAAATATTTATTTTACCAAGCAAATTTGTCTCAGCAAGAGAATACCAATCAATTAGAAATAATATGCATACATTAACCTGTCCTTCGAAACAGGCAATCAGGTTAGCCAAATATATTACAAAGAAACCCATAGAATACTTGGAAAATCAGCCAAAACAACAAAATATTTTAAACAATATAAAGACAATAATTAAATCCAAGTATTCTTTGGATTTCCTTCATTGTGAGATGCATAAATATGTACAAGAGAACTTTCTGGATTACACCTTGAGATTGACAATGTTCAATTGGTGTAACTCAATAAATAAAATTTTAAAAGGTACGGATATTCTGAGATTACCCAAGCAATTGCCTACAATGCAAAACAAAGGATTGTTGATATATAAAAGTAAACTAAAATATAAAAATAAATAATAATTGCTGTAGTTTTTTATTTATCCTGCATTAACAAAAAATATTTTAAATTTCTATTCTAATACTCAGAATATAACTATTATCTATAATCTATATATTTAGTGCTGCCACAGATAACACTAAAAAGTCCATATCCAAAGGTCTATTTTTGAATCTGTGTAGTGAGCTGTCAAAATCTAATCTTGAGGTTTCAAAGTTGAATTTTTTTGTACTGAGATTGTCATATGATAGTATCTCTAGTTAATCTGTGGGAATTTCATTGTCCTAAGGAATATTATCAAGAGTATGTAAGCAGGCACAAACAAATCATGGAAAATGTCCACAAAATCGTTTATGACAATTTAAGTTTAGACAAAGAGAAAAATATAAATAGGAATAACTCAGCCGATGGACGTCCACTGCTGGACATAGGCCTCTCCCAATCGTTGCCACCTAGAGCGATCTTGTGCCCCTTGGAACCGACTGCCTGCGATCCGCTTGAGGTCGTCGGTCCACCTAGTGGTAGGTCTTTCAACGCTGCGCTTTCCGGTGCGAGGCCGCCATTCCAGCACCTTTTTTTCCCAACGCCCATCGGCTCTTCGAACTATGTGCCCCGCCCATTGCCACTTCAATTTTGCGATTCTCTGAGCTATGTCGGTTACCTTGGTTCTTCTACGGATCTCCTCATTTCTGATTTGATCTCGTAGAGATACTCCGAGCATAGCTCTCTCCATCGCCCGCTGAGTGACTCTGAGCTTTCTTATGAGGCCCATAGTAAGCGACCAAGAACCGGAGCCATTACTAGCAACACGCACTGATCAAAAACTTTTGTTTTTAAGCACTGAGGTATGTTGGACGAGAAGATATAACGTAGCTTCCCGAAAGCTACCCATCCGAGCTGGATTCGGCGGTTGACCTTCTCGAAGTTGGACCTACCTAGTTGGACCGTATGGCCTAGGTATACATATTCGTCAACAACTTCAAGCACAGATTTCCCAACAGTTACTTGGTGGAACGGAACATCAGCATTTGACACTTTCGATATCAAATGCTGATGTTCCGCTTTCGATGTCAATTTCGTCTTACTCATGTTCATTTTTAGGCCCACCTGATGGGACACTCTACTGAGACCATTGAGCATATTGCTAAGATCGTCCAGAGTCTCTGCCATGACCACGATGTCGTCGGCAAATCGAAGGTAAGTAGAAGGTAAGTAATGTACTCGCCATTGATGTTGATGCCATATCCGTTCCACTCCAAAAGCTTAAAAGCGTCTTCCAACGCAGCGGTAAAGAGTTTCGGGGAGGTAACATCTCCCTGTCGGACACCGCTCTGCAGTCGGATTGGCTTTGTGCTTTGGTCCTGTATGCGGATAGATATAAAAGCATTTTGGTTCAGATTTTTCAACACTTCGATATACTGATGGTCAATACGGCACCTCTGCAGAGATCTTAACACAGCCCATATTTCCACCGAATCGAAGGCTTTCTCGTAGTCCACAAACGCTAAGCATAATGGCAGTATATACTCTTCTGTCTTCTGTATAATCTGCCGCAGCGTATGGATGTGGTCTATGGTGCTGAAGCCTTTCCGGAAACGGGAAATAATAACATAGGTACAGAAAAAGCGAATTTTAGAGTTGGAGATGAGGTATATAAACAGGTTGCGAAATCAGCTCGTAGCAATAAGTTAGAGCCAAAGTATATATATCCTTATACTATAGTGATTATACACCCAGAGAAAATAGCAGAAATCGTAGGCAAGCATGTTAACGCGAAAACTATTCCAGGGGGCCTACCACAATGTTTAACAAAGTAATGTTATTACGGTCGCTTACTTGATTCCATGTATTATAATAATGCCCAAATCCGTACCACGATCTTATTCAAGTATGATTGTTTTATAATTGATGAGTGATGTGAAAGAACGAATGAATTGTCTATTCCTTACTTAGAAGGACTGAAATAGAGCTATTTATTGTATAGCGTTGTCACTTACTCGCTTCGGAACAAATCGTATTACCGAAGATTAACGATTGGTATTGCGTATACACAACATAAACACAACCCTTAAAATTCTTATTTACAATAAAATATAAATATGAACATTATTATATTTTAAAAGTTACTTGCTATGCAATAAAAACAAAGATTTGTCATCGTATGGCTAGTGAGGTACTCGAAAAGTAAATAAATTTCGTGGTTAATTGGTCCTTAAAAAGGAATTTGGAACATAATGTAGTGTTGAAAAATAATGGAGTTAAGCTTTTATATTTATAGTTTCAAGTGCATAAAAACAAAACACACATGTGACAACAAAAATGAAAAATAACTTTTTAAGTTACGTGTTGAACATGCTCATTCAGACGAGGAACGTTATTCGTGAACCATGGAACAAAGGTAAGATAAAGTTTATAAATAATTAGCTTTCCTGCGTGGTTTTACTAGCGTAGCCGTAGAAGTAACCGAGTTAGCTACCAACAATTAGAACTGCTTTGGGAGTTCTTAAACAGTAACAGAGATATAGTTACTTCTTACAATCGCTCTTTACAAGCAAAAGAATATTCAAAGAGAAAATGAAAAGAAATTGCAGAAACTCTTAACTCACAAGGGAGTGGTGCACATAAAGATTGGAAAGGTTGGTCAAAAGTAAGTACCTATTTGTTAAAACTTTATTAATCAATCATTTTTTTTGCATGTTGCAATATATTATTTTTTTCTTTTTTCCTGGCTATCTCTGTAACAGATGGACCATTTTGATGAAACTTTCACTGGCAGATAGCTGATGTTATAAAATGTAAAATAGGCATGAAATATAATATTATTTTAGAGAAAAAAGTTTGGAAACAAAATGAACACCTCTGCTGAAACCGCGCGGGATCATCACGACCCTTCAATGGCCCACTGCTGAGCCGGGTCTCTTCCTCAGAATGAGGAGGGTATTAGGCCATAGTCCACCACGCTGGCCCAGTGCGGGTTGGCAGACTTCACACACCTTTGAGAACTTTTTGGGAACTCTCAGGAGTGCAGGTTTCCTCACGATGTTTTCCTTCACCGTTAAAGCAAGTGATATTTAATTGCTTACAAACACACATAACTCAGAGTCAGTGGTGTGTGCCCAGGATCGAAACTCGGACCTCCCGAGTAAGATTTGAAATCTCAACCACTGGGCCATCACTGCACTGCGCGGGATAGCTATTGTTATTATATTGAACTACCACAGTTGCATTGTTTCACCTATATTAACACTGCTGACTTTTCCTGAACTTATATAGATTGAGAAGTATGCTAGTCTTTTCTGTTTTACTAAATAACTTTCCTGTAAAGTTTCATTCAAATCTATTTAGTTGTTTTTTTGTAATTAGTAAACAACGTCCAAATTTACACAGTTATAAAGGGTTATCCATTTCGTGGTTTCAAAAGTATAGGACTGGAATTCGACATCTGTCAAACTAAGTTGTTAAACCAAATTTTTTCTTTTCAGTTGAAAAAAAATGGATCGCTTAACTATCACACAACGCATAAAAATTATCAAAACATACTACAAAAATGGTGAATCTGCCACAGCCACATATCGTGCTTTAAGAAGAGATTATGGTTTACATAATCGTCCAACTACGCAAGCAATTGCGGTTACAAATATTGTAAGGCCTGTGCATCATCGTTTCGCTCGTTCCGCTGAAAATATCGATGCTGTAAGTGAAAGTGTTGCCGAAGACCCGAATGTGTCGATTCCTCGTCGTTCTCAGGAATTAGGACTGTCTTACGGCACATTATGGCGTATTTTGCATTTAGATCTACACCTACATCCATATAAAGTCCAGCTCACACAACAACTGCAGCCAGCAGACCATTTACAACGTCGTAGATACGTGGAATGGGTGCTTGAACAACAAGCGGTGGACGGCGATTTTTCGAAAAAAATTTTCTTCAGCGATGAAGCACATTTCTTACTCGGTGGCTATGTTAATAAACAAAATTGTCGTATTTGGGGTTCTGAGAATCTTCAAGTAATTGAAGAGAGGCCATTACATCCAGAAAAAGTCACTGTTTGGTGCGCTCTTTGGTCCGAAGGTGTGATTGGACCTTACTTCTTCGAAAACGACGATGGAACGACTGTCATCGACTGTCAATACAACTTGTAGAATATGTGGTTTCATCAAGACGGTGCCACATGCCACACAACTCTAGGGAATATGGCTTTATTGCAAGAGACATTTCCTGGCCGCGTAATTTCTCGTCGTGGCGATATCAACTGGCCACCAAGATCATGCGATTTGACACCATTAGACTTTTTTTTGTGGGGCTACGCGAAAGACCGTGTTTATGCAGATAAACCTTTAACTCTTGAGCACTTAAAAACCAACATTCGTCAAGTTATGGCTGAGATACCGCCCAATATGTGTCAAAAAGTGGTCGAAAATTACCTCAAAAGAATCAATGCTTGCAACACTTCGCGTGGTGGTCATTTAAATGATGTAGTGTTTCACACATAATGTCAACATTCAAACTTTATAATAAAAAAGAAATATCATGAAAAAAAATATTCTATATGTGTTTTATTTACGTTTACTTTTGAAACCGCAAAATGGATAACTATTTAGTATAGTGTAGATAACTTTTTTTGTTACCATTTCAGACGCCCGATATTGATACCGACTTAGTGGTACAGCCCTCAGAATCTATAGAAGTTAATATACCCCTCATTGATTCCCCATCCCTTATTCCTACACAAGGACTATTTTTAGATTGTCAAGAGCCCCAAAGTCAGCATGTAGAGTCAAATATTCAAATTCCACCAGATCCTATCCCTATGAATATTACTCATCGATCTTCTCGCCCCGAGGCAGAACCTAGACCACGCTCTCCTAGGCGCCGACGTACAAGACGCGACCCACCAATGAGTATTGAAACTGCAAGACGAGCCCTTGTCCAATCTTCGCAAATACATGCCGAAGCAACAGTAAAGGGAGCTGAATCATTGCCAATTATTGCTGAAAAAATCACAAGCTTAGATAAAAAAATGACAAGCATAGAAAGGTAAACCATATTACTTAATTACATACATGTTATATACTAGCCACTCATGCCCATGCTTCGCTTCTGATATAAATGACTAATTTTTACCCTCATTTTCAAAAAAAAAGTACTTTTTACTAAGTACTACAACTTTTTCGATACAACACTTACTTTATATAGTAAAAATGTTTTTATATCCAATATTGCACAAATCAATTATAAATCCGTCGCACGTTAGTAACATTTTTAAGATTGCTAAATTTGACGCAAAAGTAATAATGCTAGCTGTCAAATAAGGCATTGTGGTACCAAATAAGCGCGGATTGAACGAACAATACCAGATGACGTCATCAAAATCGCTAGGAAAGTATGATAGTTTTCAAATTTATAATAAGATTGTTTTATGTACGTTGTGGTATGAAAATTCAATGTAAGATTATATTAATAATGCTATAAGAGATTGTGGTAGGCCCCCAGTTCATTTAAGAATGATTAGACGTCCTGGTTCTTTTACAGAATCGTCCTCGGATCCGCAGTCCTCGGAATCGCAGGAGTAGTAGATCCGGTCGACAGACACAATGGTATCATGATGATTAAAGAAGCCACCATTCATCATCAGATAGGCACTTATCATCTTATATGTAGTTATAATGTATCCCAAATAAGAGAAACTTATATAGAAGCGAGTAAGCTATATTATACTTATAATTTAGAAAATAAGGATAGTTACGAATTTTTAACATATAAAAAACAGATAGAGTATATGATACATGTAATAGAAAGTAAGTTAGTCTATTTAGGCTCTAAAAGCATTAGTTTTAAGCGAACATTTATTCCTAGAGTAAAGAGAGGAATAATTAGGCGGATTAGGCTCCATAATTAAATCAATAACAGGAAATTCAAAATCGTTTTGAAAATGAAATTCAGCAACTGAAACATTTAAACACAAATATAAGACAAAGTCAAAGTGAAACTTTAGGTTTAATGCATACATTTATGGATGAATCAGAAATGATAAATCAAAATATGCAGATTCAAAATAAATAATGAAAATAAATAAGCTATTGAAGAAATTGTCTAATAAAAGTAATATTTTATTTTAGATATTATGAGCGGGTTGCTTTTTGTAAAACAATTCTAGAAAGAAACAGGGTAGATCCACGATTCCTTGAAAAAATTTTATGGTCGGACGAGTCCACCAAAGATAGGTGAATCTCGTAGAAAATCTAAATTTGATGAGAGAAGATCGATCACAGTATCACTTTAAGATTAACCTTTACGCCGGAATTTTAAATGGACATATATTCGGTCCTTTTGAGCTGCCAATGATTGTGACTAGTGCAGTGTATTTGCATTATTTACGAAATCATTTGTCAAATTTATTGGAGGATGCACCACTAAGTATCTACAGGGACATGTGGTTCCAACAAGACGGTTGCCCATCGCACTACGACCGGTCAGTGAGAGAATATCTCAATGAAGAATACCCAAACCGAGGGATAGTGCGGTCTGGTACAATCTTGTGGCCAGCCCGTTCACCTGATTTGAATACATTAGATTTTTTTACTGGGGAGCTCTCAAAGAAAAGGTTTAATTAAAACCGAAAGAAAATGTAGTTGAGCTACGGCAAAGACTAAGTGAAAAGGCTGAATTTGTAAATAATAGTGGATTCGCTCGTCTAATATCTCGATCCTGTTTAAGAAGATGCCGAGCGTGCATTCCGAGTGAAGGAAGGCAGTTTGAGCATTTGCTGTAAATGTTTCATCCTTGATTTTTAATTAGGGCATTTTGTTTGTTTAATTTAAGACATTTTGTGATTTTAATAAATTTTAGCATTCATAATCTATTTATTTATTAATTATGGCTCGTGGTGATTTAGGGCTACTTGAAAAGAGGATATCTGTCTCACTCACACTTCGTCAAATGGTTCCATTCGTTTCACTCAAACTAAAATCTTAAGTAACAGGCTTGAGGAAAGCCTAGGTTAGACAAAAATAATTTTAGACAGGTAAGGAAAATGAATATACAACTGGGTTTATTTTTTAAAAAAAAAATTCTATTTCGCTAAGTGTTATATCATTTTCGAATCCTAATACTTTGGTTACTTGCCAAGCTCGTGTAGTACTTTTTTTTTCAGTACAATTACAGTTAAAGTGCGCTATGTATTAATTTTGAATATTTGGTTGGGAAAAAAATTACTATTCTTACTGAACTAGAGCAGTTGGCTGTAAATTTTAAGCAACAGTTTTCATTGAGGATTACATAATAAAAATCAAAATTAAAAAAGTTAAAATTTGTAGCAACAGGAGTTAGATGACCGTCACAGGGTGTAGATTTTTATAAATGCCTTTAATTTTTTAAATACATAGCAAAGATTTTTTTTATATTTTTCTGTTAACTATTATGACTAGACCTACATTCCGATTCTAGCTTGACGTCGACTTCCGGGACACCCTGAAGATGAGAAACAAATGTAAGACATTGAACCATAAAATAATGCTGGCTACAAAACTATCAATGAATAAACTGCTGTTGTATTTACTAATTATGCAACTCAATAAAACATCAAACTCAACAAAGATGCCTAGAGGAAGGAGATATTCATTGGATGAAAAAATTATGTGTTTAGCTATTTATAAACAGATTCCAGTAGGCTTATAACTTATTAACAAGATTATTTGTTATACCATCTAAAAGAAGATTGCAAAAATTATCCGGGAGTTAATTTGATAAAAATTTGATAAAAACATCAAAAAAAATACTAGGAGGCAAAAAATTATGTACAATCATTTTTGATGAAGTCGCCTTAACCCCAGACTTATTGGTTTTGAAGGCAACAAGCCACACTGCAAGAATTTCAATGAATGCGGTGAATGCTTTGTTCCCAGGGCGTGTTGTTTCTCAAAACGAGGATATCGCTTGGCCCCCTCAGTCTCCCGACCTTACTGTCGATCGAGTCGAGCGACTTCTTTTTATGGGGTTAAAGTGTTTGGAACTGATCCACTCAGGACAATCCGGGCCCTCAAACAGCGAATTCGTGACGAGATTGCAGCAATACCTGTTGATATGCTGCGAAGAGTTATGCAGAACTTTAAGTCTCGACTCCATGAATGCATAGGTGTCAACAGAGAACATTGTATATCAAATGGCTAGTCTTTTATTTCCCATTAATGTATTAATAATTTTAAAAAAAATATTTTTCAACAATAAAATTATTTACGAAATCTCCCCGTTTCATTGCCGAACCCGTTACTTATACATGTCGGGGTATAGTTGGAGGGCATTGCTACCATTGTCTAGTCCCTTTATATTCCCCGACTGACACTGTACACTTGAGTCTCACGACAAGTCTCTTTAAGTGAACATCACCTGGAGTTGAAATGTAACAAATAGTGTGTCGCTATATTAGGGATATTGGACCTCTCGGACTAATTATCATGTGAGTTCTTACGTCCTATATTATTATGAGTCCCTACATTGTATTTAGATGTGTTAACACAACCTTAGGTTTTTTTTTAAATTTAGGTTAGCCTCAGATAAAGTTAACCTTAGGTTACGTTATCCCTAGGTTAGGTTTATGTTAGGTTGGGGGTTCAGTAGCACATACGTCCACGTCGTTTCCCCTAGGCCCCGTCCTGACCACCGTAACGGAGTTGCAGGCTGGTGGCTGAAGTGTGCTAGTGCGGTATCCTTAGTGTGTGCAAATACGCAGAGGTCTTCCTTACCCAGCTCCCTCTCCTCTGGGTTGCAGGTAGAGCGGGGCACACTAGGTATTTTTAAAGGCGGATATCGTTGCGAATCTCATGTTGGGTTCGAAGAACGTAGTAGAATTCGCGCAAAGATTGCGGGTGGCAACCCAAACGATCAGACATCTGGTGCGCAGGACGTCAGACTAGGGACAAGACGGCGCCGTCCTCAGATGCCTCTTATATCTTCGGATACGGAACCGAGGATAATGTGGCCTCCAGGTGGGACACGGCGTCGCTGTACATTTCGAAAAAGCGTGGTGGCGTAGAGGAAGCCTTCGAGCGCTCGCTTAGGACCTTCCGCAAGCCAACTCCCGCTGCGGCAAAGGGCCCTAGCGATTCCGCCGGACGGGGCGCATCCAAAATTATTGAGCTAGCTCAGAAGTATATTAAGATTTTGAAGGAGTCCGCTAGCAATCTAAAGGAGATCGTAGATGCGCTGGCGGACAAAACGGAGGCGGAAGAAGTTCGGCGACTCCGAGTCGACAACGCTCGCCTACGCAGGGAATTCGAGAATGCGAAGGCAGAGTCACAAGCGTAGAGAAGAGCGTACGAGGAGATGAGGGCTCCTCTACGAAGCAAGCCGCACCCCCGTCGTCTGGCGTGGTGGCGAATAAGGAGCTGAAAGCATCGATCGACTGTCAAGGATTGAGGAGCGGAAGCTCACGACGGCGAACCTACAACCGCCACTCGTGGTCGATAGCAGGTGGCAAGCGGTGCTGTCGCCGTCAGTTGCGCTCACATCCGCAGCATCCCAGCCCAAAACTGCCTCAGCAGCCCTTCTTCAAAAGAGGGGGGAAAAGAAGAGCCCCCAGCAAAGAAGTCACCTATGCCAAAATCTTGGAAAAACCTAGAATGAGCAAATACTGGATGACCTACCCATGCGCTACTACAAGTGCATAGGCCTAGGGCATACTAAAGCCCTTTGCTCTGCTCCAAAGAACGGAGCATCACGGTTGTTTGCGACAGCGTTCCCGCAGCGTCTCACTAAGGCAGAGGAGGGTACCGCTGGTTTTAGTGGGTATGCCTTGAACCGCCGCTCGCCCAATGGCGGGCGGCATCAAGAAGAGCCCCACATAAACTCCCGCTTGTCGGCGGGGGGTATGCATAAGGTCGCATTTCCAGCGTTAAAAAAAGATTTATGTTAGGTTAAGTTAGTTACGAGCGGGAGGTATGCATAAGGCCGCATTTCCAAAGATAAAAAAAAGGTTAGCCTTATGTTAGCATAACCTAAGACAAATAGTGAGACCAGGCAGTGGAGGCGTGTCGTCATCACTCAGCGCTTGTGACCAAGCTGTGTTTTGTTGGATTAGGTCGTTGTGAATCATTTCAATTGATTCAAAATCTCTCGAGCTTTATATTTTGCAAATTACAAGAATGGCTTAATAATAAGAAATAAAATTATTTTAAAATGATATCAGTCGGCAAATTGATGAACTAATGAAATAGCTACATCTATCGATGACGGAACGTAGTTTTCATTACTGTATTTTAAGTTGCACATCTATCTATGAAGTAAATACAAAACAAATACTGTAGTGAGGTATTTTTTGAATATGAGTTTAAAATAAGCAAATACAAAAAAAAGCACTTAAGGACGTAAGTTATAGCCCATTGGCTCGGGTTGTGGGAAAAGAATGTGGCGATCACAAGAGTTGTTGGATTCTGAAAAAACATAATGCTATATTCAAAACTAATTTAGAATTCATACTTAACTACACATTCAACATGGAAAGTGCACTTTTATTTCACTTAGCTGAGGAGGAAAGGAAAAAAATGTTCTAAGTTTGGAAAGGCGCCGCCTTCGCGATATTAGTGATTCCATTGCAATTATCAGACTAAGAGTTTAGCAAGTTCTTGCTGTACTTCAGTGTCACCTACCAGTTACTCAAAGAAAAACCGCTGTTCGTAATGAACTCAAAGTAAGTACTCATATTTATCCTTCGGCATGTTTTTTTTTTTAGTTAAAAATTGATATTTTGACTTTCGTTTATTGCAGTTTATTTTAGCTACTATGCAAACGGCTCTTATCAGCGGAATGTGGGTGCATCCGTGTTAAACAATATGTCTCAGCCAACTTTTAGTAAATGCCTAAATGAACAAATGCACAAAAGGAAGGAGGCATACATGAAATTCCCTTCAACCCTAAGGGCAAGAGAACTCATTATGACAAAGTAAGCTAAAACAAGATATAAAATAAAACACATATATCTTTATACTTATATGGGCAGCATTCGGCAAACTCTGTCGGGTCTTTAAGTCGCCTCTACAGCAATGCTTGAAAACTAAGGTCTTCAATCAGTGTGTCCTACCCGTTATGACTTACGGAGCTGAGACTTGGACACTTACAGTAGGACTAATCCACAAGCTCAAAGTCACTTAGCGAGCTATGCTCAGAGTTTCTTTAAGGGATAAAATTAGAAATGATATTATCCGAAAAAGAACTGAAGTTTCTAGCTTCTAGTTTAGCTCGCAGAGTGAGTTAAAGTGGCAGTGGGCTGCTCATGTTTGTCGGACGTCTGATGGACGTTGGAGCAAATGTGTCCTTGAGTGGATACTACGTATCGGCTTTCGTAGTGTAGGACGCCCACGTGCCTGTTGGACAGATGACCTAAAGAAGATAGCCGGGGGAGACGTAGTTTAAACAAATGTTTTTGCACACACGTGTAATGCACCATATGGAAGGGCCTCGCATGATTCTTATGTATGGAATCAAAGTAGAATCAAGCCATACATAGATGGTCTATACAGAAATGGAAAGTTTTGTTGGTTATTAGGATCATACTATTGTAGAACAATTACTATATTGTTCAATTCTGTGCGTGCAGACAACATAATTTGCAAGTTATTATTAAATACTAAATGTATAATTAAAAAATAAAATTTTTGTGTTTTATAATTGAAATTTTAAAGGTTTTGTTCTCTCTCCAGGAGATTCTGGATATGCTTAGCGACCTTGGATGATGACTCCTGTTTAAGGTGCGAGGCCTGGCAAACCAGAAGAATATTTTACTCGACTTCACTGTACTGTTAGGAACAGAGTAGAGCGTTGCATTGGAGTATTGAAAGCAAGATGTCGTTGCCTATTAGTTCATAGAGTGCTTTACTATGACTCGGTGAAATCAGGGAAAATAGTAAACGTATGTGTAGTTCTACACAACATAGATACTGCCCAAAATGTTCCAATGCCTGAGCTTTATAGTAAAGATATTACTAATGATTACCAACAGTCATTTTATCCCTAACTAACCGTATATCATGGACAATAAATAAAATTTGTTGATCCAAAGATTATGGAATGCAAGAACATCTTAACATCATAATCGGGGGTTACTTGTGACTATATGAACCTTCGAGATGTTTTTAAAAAAATAGGTACTCTTACAGTGCCGTCACAATACATTTATTGTAACATATTATACATTAGGCAGAATATTACGTTATTTTCTAAACATAGTGACACACACAGTATAAATACTAGAAATAAAAATAAACCTTTATTAGATTTGCCACTTCAGCAATTTAAAACTCTAATAAAAAAGTGTTTATTAAATAAAGCTTACTACTCTGTACAAGATTACTTGAATAATGACAAAGCTTGGAATCAAAATGACGTTGATGCTCAGCTGAATGATTATACCTTTGTAAAACATACTGATGTAAACAATGGCATTTTGAAAAGAGCAACTGTTGAGTTTCTTGCCAGTTCTTCTCATCAGGAAACTGCTTTCCGAACTGGTGGTAGCTTCAGACAAACTGATTGGCTGACCAATTTATGAGGTGTCAAAAGTACTTTGTAAAAAGTAAATTTGAATAAAATAGTTTGAGTTTGATATGATTGACACACTTGCCGGTCCCTCTGAGCCGTTAATCCCAAAGGAGGACACAAGAGCGAAGAATATGGTCTGGATCAAGATATACCTGTAAGATCATGTATCAGAGCAGTTGATCGATATAAAGAGAATGCTAGAGGATGTAGAAAATTTTGACTGATTATCCACAACAGTCTGCTCTAAGATGTCTACCATGGAGACAAAAATAGCCATAGCAAATGAACGTATTCATCTCTTTAAGTAGCTAGGCACGACGGTATAATCGAGTAGCTACTTTCAGGTCAGTCCTCTGCGCCTATGCAAGGAGTCCCGCACTATATACACTCCACAGCCCTTCCACGTCCTATAAAGAGACCCTCTTGACCTCAACAAACGACCAAGACATTGCAATACGGGCCGCACTTGGTTTTCAGTAAATCATATATCTTTATCTATATAACGAAAAAGTAAAGCAAGAGAAATAATGCGAGAATTGAGTTTATTAAATGAAGATTGTGATAAATCTAGTAAATCCAAATAAAATAAAACTAAAGGGATTTAAAAATTTACTGTCAGAATATATAAGAGATTTATTCAGAGGTAAATGGGATTGACAATGTTTAGCGATCACATGATGATATGAAGTCACACTTTCACCTCAAAGGGTATGTCAATCGCCAAAATCGCCGTTACTGGTCATCAAGAAATCCTAAATGAAAACATCAGAAAGCATTATACAGCCCCAAAGTAACTGGTGCGCAATATTAGCCAAGAAAATCATCAAGCCATTTTTCTTCGAGAATGACCAAGGTGCAACGGTTACAATGACGAGCGAGCGGTATATAGACATGATTAACTTTTTGTACCGCAGCTGTAAAAAAAGGATGTTGACAAGTCCGGTTAAGGGTTTCCATGGACAAACTAAAAGCGTTGTTTCCGGAAATAATCATTGGTCGCTTTGGAGACATATTGTGGCCACCCAGGTCTCCCGACTTAGCTCCAGCTGACTTTTTGTTATGGGGTTATCTCAAAGCAAGAATTTTTGAATCCCCTCTTATGAATTACGAGCAACTGAAGATTAAAATAACGACAGAAGTGAGGACCGTATCAGTTGACGCTCTGCGGCGTGTTTCTGTATATTCGTTAGTTATTTTTGAAGAGTGCATTCGCCGTGATGGTAGACATCTTGACGGTGTAAAGTATTCCGTGCATAAAATCCGCACTTACTATAATTTACTACAATTTAAATATTATAAATACAATTTCTTTTTTTTAATATAAATATTCAGTTTGAAATCGGCTCTCAAACACCCTTTGCCTTCATCTGCAACACACTTCTATCCTAACTCAAATCCTTTTCTTGTAGATCTAATAGGCTCATTGTCCAGTCAACCAACTGCTCCCATCTCCTACCATCCCTTATTTTTATCTACTGAGTTTACAAACCAAAACGCAAAATAAATCATTATGCTGCGATTAGTTGTATCTATCAATCTAACAACATTTACCATATGGTAACGAAAATAAACTCACTGAATATTTTTATGACAAGCACGCTCCTATAATATCCATATAGGAACCAATGCTAACAAGATGTCACAAAATAGTTACATGAAACATTTAAAAGAAAATCTTACTTGAAAAGGATTGTGATTTAATTTATAATGTAAACAGAAATTTAAGTTGCAACAACACTAACGATAGCACTAAGACTGCACTTATCATATGCTAAATGAATAATCGTAAGAAATATTTTTGACCATTATAAACAGTTTGTGTGTTTAGCATTAACACGAGTAGTAAGATGACATTTCCTGTATTAACATGGCGATTGTATCTGTCAAAATCAAACTGAAATCTCCAGGTATACTCATATTTCATTTTCACATTACACTACACACCACACACATAAATGCAAAAGTCAGGAAAACCCACAAGGAGCATCCAGGTCTCGGCCAACATTTCCACGCTTCCAAACCAAGATACCTATTATCTCGTTTGTTTTAGTGTGTATAGCATTAACATGTCTAGTAAGAGTACTCTTACCATACGCTTTATAACTACAAAGAGAACAATTATAATCATTTGTTTTAGTGTGTGTCTGATTTTAGTGACACCCATAATACAAAATGCATAGATCAGGGGTCGGCAACCGGCGGCCCGCGGGCCGCATGCGGCCCGTAGACTATCTCGGTGCGGCCCGCAAGCCTGAGGTCCGTAAGAAAAAAATACCGAAGCAAAAGGCCATATAAATTCACTAGAATTTATACGGCCATGCTGCTGGGCCATGAGAGTATTCTTGAAAGCTCGCTCCCACGCGGGGTGATAAAAATGTACCTCTATTTCATTTCTTAAGAATTGTTTATCAAGACTGTGATGTTATGTATTGTTTCTACCGAAAATAAATATTTGCTGTACTTATTCAATTCTTGGCAATTTCTTTTGCGTTTATCCGCCGCACGTGCGGCGGCGGGCGGCTCCTTTGAGACAATAGGCGGGGCGGCAGTCTTTGATTAGACGCAGGTGTGCGGCGGCGAAAAAATTCAAAGCGACCGGTTTTAGTTAAAATCACAGCCGCGCGCAGCTCTCGCCACATTCGGTTGTGGAAATTCGCCGGAAACTCACGTCTCATCTGGTTGCTAGCTACGCGTTTCGTTTCACCTTTCTTCCCTTCGCTGATAGCTTCTCACGCACGACGTATGAGGTAAGTTGTATGCACTCGCGAGCATTTTGTTTTATTTTATTTACTGCTTGTTAATGTGAACCTTCAGATTGATGGGTAAATGTTATGAGGACGGGGATAGTAGTTACATGACATGAAGTTAGTTACGAGTGTGTCATGTTTTAATTATTATTTGAATGTGGAGTTGAATTTGTAGGTGCTAACTGGAACATATAATTTTACAACGAATTTAATTTTTTTCATTATTGTTACAGAATAATTATATAAACATGGCTTCAAGAAAAAGGAATATAGAACAAGAAAAAAGAGTTTTTAACGAATTATGGACAGAATTATACTTTTTTATCGAGTTGAAAGGAAAACCGTTATGCTTGATTTGTCAAAAGAGTATTTCTGTAGTAAAGGAATATAACCTGAAGCGACATTACGACACTGAGCACAAAGCTAAATTTGACTGTCTTGAAGGAGAAATACGGAAAAGGAAAATTTCCACTTTGAAATCGTCATTACAAAATCAACAAAACATATTTAAGGTTGTGGCAGACAACAGCGAATCGAATGTTCGGGCCAGTTACAGGGTAGCAGAGATTCTTGCAAAAAGTGGACGTCCATTTACCGATAGTGAATTAGTAAAAGAGTGTGTCTTAGCTATCGCAGAAGAAATATGCCCAGAGCAGAAAAAAATGTTTGAAAGTCTTAGTCTCTCTGCAAGAACTTGCACCCGACGTACTGAAGACTTGGGTGCTAATTTGTGTGAACAACTCAGGGATAAGGCGCAGTCTTTCGACTGTTTCTCTTTAGCGATGGATGAAAGTACGGACGTGTCGGATACAGCACAGCTACTCATATTTGTACGCGGCATTGACGAAAACTTTACTGTTTACGAAGAGCTTGTGAAAATGTGCAGTTTGAAAGGTACAACTACGGGAGAAGATTTATTTCACCATGTGGAACAAGCTCTGGATTCATTGCAATTAAGCTGGGAAAAGTTAACAAGTGTCACTACCGATGGAGGCAAGAACATGAGCGGTCAAAACAAAGGTGTTGTTGGGAGAATCATCAGCAAAGTGAAAGATTCTGGATCTACTGTGCCATTGATTTTTCACTGTATTGTCCATCAAGAGGCATTGTGCTCCAAAGTTATATCCTGGAAAGAAATAATGGATACTGTAACATCCACTGTTAATTTTATAAGAAGAAATGGGCTCACACACCGTCAGTTCCAAAAGTTTTTGGAAGATCTGGAAGCTGAACATGGTGACGTGGTTTACTACTGTGAAGTGAGGTGGCTCAGTCGAGGTGCCGTTTTGGAACGGTTTTTTGATTTGAGGAAAGAAATTGGCAACTTCATGGAGATGAAAGGAAAGCCAGTAGAAGAGCTTACTAACAAACAGTGGATTATCGATCTTGGTTTTTTGACTGATTTGACTAAGGAACTGAATCAGCTCAACAAACGCTTGCAGGGAAAAAATAAATTGATTTGCGATATGTATACAGATGTAAAGTCATTTGAAATGAAACTGAAACTGTTTATCAAGCATATTGATGAAAAAAAGCTTGACCATTTTCCTAATTGCAAGAAAGCCGTGGAAGAAGCTGGAGATAATTTTGTGTGGCAAAATATTACAATGAGAAACGTGTTAACACAACTACAAACTGAGTTTGTAAATCGATTCACCGACTTTAAAAAGAGCTCCCTTAACATGGAAATATTCCAAAACCCTTTTGCAATTGATATTAGTGAGGTACCAAGCAATTTGCAAATGAACATAGTAGATTTGCAAAGTAATAGCACACTTAAAACGGCATTTAAGGAAAGCACTGACTTGATACAGTTCTACGGAGGTTTGAGTTCTGAAAACTTCAAAGAATTGAAAAAGTTTGCTCAGCAGATAATAACTATGTTTGGTAGTACATATTTGTGTGAGCAGACTTTTTCAATTCTCAACTACCGCAAAAATAAGAATTGTTCGCGGTTAACGGATGAACATTTAGACGCGATACTGCGCGTGTCTACTACTAAAATGAAAGCAGACGTTAAAAAACTTGCAAGTCAAATGCAGCCTCAAAAATCTCACTAGTACTTACTTTTATGTTAGTATAGTAGTTCAATTAAAAAAGACATAATTGTATGAATATATATGCGTTTTATTTCAAATATTAAAAATATAAATATAAGTGCGGCCCGCACTCATACTCTGGCAACATATGTGGCCCGGCTATAGCATAAGGTTGCCGACCCCTGGCATAGATGATATCCAATCATTTCTTTGTCGTGAAAGACGGAAGCAAATCACAAGAAACACGACTGTTAAATAATAGAAACATTTTATAAAAAATGGACACCGGCAATACCGGCATTAGCAAGCTCCCTCGTCGACCGCGTCCAGCCCGCGATGACCACTACGAAGAACTTGAGAATAGAAAAAGTCGCCGAAACCCTAGTAATTCGAAGCAACTCTTCTTTGGATTAGATGAAAATGCACTCAGCGAGCTATCTGGAACGTCTGTTGCGCCAATTACTTATTAAAGCCTACCAGCAAAACCTCACATGGAGTCTAAAGTAATCAAGTAGCAATAAAATTTTCGAAAGAAACAAAGAAACACGCCTAATAAACACACCGACGCTATCATCCCAAAAAGAATCGCGATGCCATTATCAAGTTTAGCAGGAGGTATAAATCATTTAACGAACTAATTAAAAAGTTCTCTGATTATTTCGTACCTAGAGTTAATGCCACTACGGAAAGGTAAAGTTTTTTAACAGAAAGTAAGGGGTCGGATGAATCTTAATGATGATTACGTCACAGATATTAAAAATCTAAGTAGACAATGTCAATTTGGCGAATCGGAACCTCAAATCAGGCAATCAATATATTAAAGAAAGAATATTAAATAAGAAACCGTCATCCCTAGAAGTAGTTGTATTAATAGATGGTAGCAATAGCTGCTATTAAGTGATCTGGTTGGAATATCATTGTGGAGGATTTGAATTTAATGGTATCGGCATATATCTTCACAATAATTACCATTATAAAATAACGGAACTAAAGCTTACAAACTTCTTGTTGGTGTCCCTTACCGTTGTTAAATAGTGTTGTTTCACTCGATATTCCTGCTAACTATCGTCAAAGAATAACGTTTACGTTAACCGGTGATCCTAGCACTGGTTATTGTCAAATTACCAAATAGCGAAACGAATAAACAAGTTTACAGACAATTTTCATAATGAATTCGCTTTTATTTAATCTTGTTCTCGGAAACAGCTAATTAGCAGATGAAATAAATAATTTAGAAAATAAATAATGTGTTTCGTAAGCGTATTTATAAATATAACATATTTGTTGAAGATGAATTTATTGATATATTCCTTGTATGTAAAGAAGTTGCAATTTTTGTTTGCAAGCCTAATAGAAACTGAATAAAAAGCTATAACCCGACTACGTAAAAAAAGGGGTCTAAAAAGGGCGAAACAAGAAAATAAATCAAGACCAAACTACAGTTGAAACCCGTCGAACCGAATCTTCAATACTGAATTCCCCTCTCATATGAGATTGATCACGATCCCTATACTCATAAATTGATAATTATCAATAGTTTGCTATGAACGAAGAATGGATCGATAGGTCTAAAATTAACTGTGAGACAATTCGTCAAGCTAGCATCAAAGTAGAGTAGAGTTCCTTCAGAACCAGATTCAGACAATAGAAGAGTTCTAGTCATAACACAGTCCATATCCTTCCGTTAACTACCTATCTGAATTTGAGGTGCATAAAAGATACTTGAAATAAGTGTGCAGATGACACTAGGTTATCGGTAGTGTTACTCAGTAGTTAGCTGAATCACAGATTGCCGAAGGAGGGAGGAACTGTCTGGAGTTTTGAATAGGTATTTTGAACCAAATAGGTAATAACACCACGAACTACAGCAAGCTTGGGTAAAATTGCAGTGTATGAGACATTGAGGTTAAGATGAACTATTTCCATTAAAATTAAAATAAATAGTAAGTGAGAAATTTGAGATAATGTTTCCCCATCAGATCAGTATCAGAGTGATATCGGTGGATTAACGATGGATCCCTTTGCCCGTACATGTCACCATTCGATCAATCATCCTAACCTGATCGCTTATTTTAACTTAAATTTGTTAATATTGTCGGTGAAGATTTAAACCTATTGTACAAACAACTGTAACAAAACACGGAAAGTCGGGTAAGCAGGTAGAATGATTACTTGAATGGCTCATTGTCTTAAATTTAAAATCAACAACAGTCGTCGTTAACACGAATATGTGCACTAACTTCAGTGTTCCTCACAAAGGATGGAGGACGGGAGATTCCTATAAAGTACTCGATTACTCTAATCTAATGCATAATTGAATAGACGATTACACAGCCGTACCATCACATCTGGACCAAAATTTCCACGCGATACCTAATATTTAATTGTTTTAGTGTGTATAGCATTAACATGTCTAGTAAGAGTACTCTTAACATATGCTTTATAACTACAAAGAGAACAACTATATAATGTAAAAATTTAGCGTGCTGTATAAAAAATAGTAAGCGCTATAATACAAAATAAACAAAGACGGAAGACGGACGCAAATCACAACGAACACGACTGTTAAATAACAGAAACATTTAAGCGCGCTTTGATGCGCTTAGTGTACACCGAGGAGGCTAGTAGCCGATTTGAAACAACGTATAATAGACGCATTCATCGTTTTGAAAAGTGATTGAGACACTATTCGTAGGTTATCAAACAATTCCTAAAAACAAGCTCAGTTGTGCAACAAAAAAATTGTGGTCGCTTTGACACACTATACTACCTATTTAATATATGACAATGAAAAGCAATGAAATTTTAGTCTACCTGATTTAATCTAGAAAAATCCTACTCTATAACGGAATTATAAGGTTATAATCCGCGGAAATCAAAACAACCACACTCGTATGGTACAACCCAGAAGAGCACTCTGCCCACATACAAGTGAGACGCGCGAACCCGAACCAAGACATACCACACAAGTAGATCGCGATCAACAATCGACGTACATTTCGCTCCGTAACCGAAGCATCTTCACGAGTTGTTGACTCTAAAATCGTCACTTGCGAAGTGACAATTTTGTTGAAGAAACAGCCTTTTATACCTTAACTCAATTACGCTAGATAGATTTAATTTCGCTACACAATATTCTATCGGGAACTAGCAAATATACTTAAGACACGTCTTCAATGTCGAATTTATCACGTTTTCCTACGAATATTAAAAAAGGTTATATATTTTGTTATTATTCAGTTAGTGAAGTACTTTCGGACACACCTAGATGCGGCTCTTTCGAACGCGTACGATTGTGCCCCAACTGGTACGATATAAAAGTACCAGTGTACTAATGGCTAATTTCTTCGTATCTTGATGATGACAAATTTAGTGAAAAGTAGTTTAAGCATCTACTTTTCTGTTGTTTTATTTCCTATTCATTTTTCACAGAAACATGGTGCGGACTTATAAAGCAAAGAAGACAAGCAGTGCATGAAGAATCCATGCAGTCAGTAATACAGGATTTTGTGCAAGGAGTATTGTCGTATAGAAAAGCTGCGGATAAGTAAATGTGAAATTGTCAACGTTAGAACGTCTAGCAACCGTACTTTTAATTCGTTATTCCCCTATAATATTCATAAACCATTTTAACCTTCAAGCGGGCGCGCGTAGTCTAATCGACCGCGCTTAGTACATTTTCGTTCATATTATTATTATTATTACCCATCACATTTTGTTCTCATTTTTAGTAGCCTGTTGCTATGTTATTGGGAGTAAAATAAATAATAATAACATTGCGGTTTCATGATGCTACTACGTGACAACCTCGTCGTACTCTGGACAAAGCTGCGCCAATAAGAGAAGTTTTAGATATGTTTACACAAAACTGTCTTTTGCCATAATCAGTGGGAGAGAACGTTGTAATCGATGAGATGATGGTTGGCTTTCGGGAAAATGTCCTTTCCGACCGTACATGAAATCGAAACCCGATAAATACGGAATCAAACTTTATCCACTAGTAGATGCTGCTGCTACGTTTTACGTCCTGAATATTGAACTTTATGCTGGCAAGCCCATATCAGTTGAGTAATGCTGTGGGAGACGCCGTGAAGAGGCTAATTAAACCAATTTCCGGCACTGAAAAAAAACTTACCATCGACAATTGGTATACCAGTGTGCCGCTGATGAACGATTTGGCCAAGGATTATAAGATTTCTGTTGTGGATACCATGCGTAAAAACAAGAAATACCTCCTTGCTTTATTGATAAAAACCGACCTAAATATTAACGTCAATTTGGATTTTCAGATACAGCAACACTTGTTATCATACGGGCCTAAAAAGAAAAGATCTGTAGTTCTTATATCATCACTTCATTGTGCTGCAGAAATTGAAAAGCGCAAACCCAGCAACGTTACTTTTTACAATAAAACAAAGGGGGGTGTCGATGAAGTCGATAAAAAAGGAAAACTGTATTCGATTTCAAGGAAGAATAATAGATGGCCATTGCCGCTCTTCTTTCGTCTTCTGGATATTGCAGGAATAAACAGTATGGTGATACTGGGGGCAAATAATGTGACTCCACGGAAAAGGCGAATATATTAACGGGCCTTTCAAGAAAACTAATTATTTTTTTTTATGGGGGGTAAAGGGAATACTAGTAGTATGGATCACATACTACTAGTATTTCCCTAGTAAGCTAACAAATAGCTTGTTAGCTTCCTAGCTTACTAGTCAGGAGTGGGCCACGCCAGTAGTCCAATGTCCGGGATTTGAACCCACGACTTATCGATCGTGAATCCAACGCCCGCACCACTGAGCTTGAAGATTAAAAAGGGAAAAACCATAAACAGCTACTATTACGTAGCGTTATTGGAGCGTTTAAAGGACGAAACCGTGGAAAACGGCCCCCTTTGAATAATGCACCGTAGCACAAATCAATGAAAACTATGGCAAAGTTGCATGAATTAGGCTTCGAATTGCTTCCGCATACACCGTATTATCCAGATCTGGCTCCCAACGACTTTTTCCTGGTCTTAGACTTCAAGAGAATGCTCGCTGGACAAAAATTTTGCGTCGACTAAGAAGTATCGCCGAGACTGAAGCCTATTTTCAGGCGAAAGACAAATCGTACCATAAATGAAAATTTACAAAGATGTAAAATAAATTAATAAACTCTAAAAGTCGCAATAAAAATATATGAAACTATTTGTACTTTCTTAATGCAAACCCGTTTTTGCTGGGGGAAATTAAAACAATCCTGATTTTTTATTTGATAGGATCTTGCTCTACAGAGGGTTAAAAATACGAAATATAGACTTCGAAACTTCTTCCTGATTTCTATAAAATGTATGTAAATAATATTTTAGGGATAAGGATAAGTACCTATCTGTTGCTTTAAACGTCTTAGTTTACTGAATCGAATGCACTAGAGTCTTCTCTAGTAGTTTCAGAAAGCACATGTTGTTCATTGTTCAACGATCTTTCGCTGCGATTAAAAAAATGTCGGTCAAGCTTGCTTGCCGCAGTTGTATAAATATGCGACAACAAAAACGATCTTGATATTGATTAAGTAGTCTGCGCTGTCATTGGTATATCCTCAACCAATTACAGAACTTTGTGTTTAGGAAAGTTAAACGTGAATGTGTATTGCAGTACAACATTTTTTATGTAACGTTTCTATTATGCTTTAAGAAGTTTAAAATATCTATTAAATTAGAGGTTTTAATTAAAGATAATTGTTTTTTTTATTAACACCCCAATTTTACTGTTGAGGTTCTGTTGATATAATAACAAATAAAAACTTTCAATTTCTAAATTAAAAGAAGCGTCTAAGCATCACACCATATGATATATTTTTTTACTTAGAAATATTAAAAACCTAATAAGCGCCTGGAAATGTCACGCCACGGGATCTAAGCACCGCAACCGACCGACGCATGCACGCATCCGGACGGAACGAGATGGAAATTCCCCTCCAATCCTCCGGAAAGTGCCACAACTGGAACGCCCCTAAGTGGCGCACTGGGCCTTCCCATGGGCGACAGAAACCTCGTCCGTCACCCTTGGACCGGACCCACGTCACTAATTCAACGAGCTCGTCGTTGCTCACAGCCACGAAATTGTCTTTAAGTCTCCTATACAAGACTTACAAAGTGTTTTTGGATTAAATCTACTCGATAAGTCATTCTGATCATACTATTAGGTAAATGTATCTCTTGTGGTATTGTCATGTCAACTCTCCCGGATTCCCCCTACCATAGAAACTAGATCAGCGTGACAATCGAATATATTCACAAAATGAAATATGACACTAGATGCAGGTGGACCGGATCATTCGTCTATTTAACTTTAAGATATTAATTGAGTCTGTAAAAGTAGTTTTTTTAAAAGGCTCTCCTTGGTGTCGACGCCATGACTACATATTGAATGATAGTGAAGAAAAACTTACAAAGAACGAAAAAGGTGAAAAATAATTTAAAAATCTGAAACACGCAATATAAAATGTATATAATACTAATTAATAATTATACCTCCTCAATGCAAAACTGTTATTACTGGACGAAATGAAAACTTCTGATCTTCCACTTGATAGGAGACCTTGCCCTACAGACGGTTAAAAATACGAAATATAGAGTTCAGGAAAAGTGACTTCGAAATTCCTATCAAATGCATGTAAATATTTTGTATTTTTTTTTTATATATTGCGATTAAAAATTGGCGGTCAAGAGTTGTATAAATATGCGACATGAAATGATCTTGTGGTCTCACAGGACCTGATGAACCTTTTCATGGAACACCTTCCGAAGACTTTCAAAATAATTTGTCGAAGATGATGTCGAAAATACGGATTGATCCAAAACCATTCCTATGCACAAGCTCCGCCAGAATTTACATAGCAAGAAGAAAACTACAAGAAAAAACTTTCGACGGAACCCTTAAAACTAAGCCAACGTGATGTTTAGAATATTGCCTTAAAATGATTATGCCATTTTAGCAAGAGCTATGGGAGTTTTAGTTTCTTTTGCAACCACTTAATTTACCTGGCTTTTCAGCTGTTTCTGTAATCATGATCAAGAGTAGCGGTATCAAACCTTCTCTCACGCTTTGAAGAAAGTGTTTGAAAAATCACAAAGCCCGCCTAGGTATTTCAATTTTCCTTATTCTTTAGTCTCTCTTTTAAGTGTCTCTCTTAAATGTTTTTGTATAAATTTTATATTCTTATAAATAAACAGTTTAATTTTTGTGGCCATCTAGTATCTACTTAATCCCGCTTAAAAGAATATATAGGCTTTAGAATTTCAGCATAGAACAAGAAAAGACCTCCTAGACTTCATGTTTTTATACAAATTACTTCAAAACAAAAAAGACTGTTCAAATTCACTTTCCAAAATAACTATAGAATTTATTATCCATAGTATAACAACCCACAATAAAGATTAAAAAACCATATAAAATAATTTTTGCTGGAGGAAAAGAAAACTTCTGATCTTCCATTTGATAGGAGATCTTGCCCTACAGACGGTTCAAAATACGAAATATTTTCGGAATTAGAGACTTCGAGATACCTATCAAACATATAACTAGTTCCTCATTGTACCTATTTCGATAGACACCAACTACAGGTTGAGGCACAAGGCAAAACAGTAAAGATGTATTTGCGCTGCGGACAATCCAATGTTTTTAACATTGGGAACTCTTAAGGTTAGTTGTGACACAATAAGACGAAAAGTGATGAACTATTGTGATAATGCTTCGTAAACGTGGACCCCTTAATAAAAGCGAAATCCAACAAATCTGCGAGTACAGTGTTTTTTTTTATCACCAACTGACAATAATAATTAAAAACAATAAGAAGCTTAAACTGGGCCCATAAGGCTTCCACTTGTGCGCGGTTTTGTACCTACAAATAAATTTAAAATGTATTTACAACTTTCAAAATATTAATATGTGAATATCTCCAAAGCCTTTCAAGAGTCATCAAAATACACTTGGATTTTTTTTCCATGACTTATTCAAGGCTTTCGATTCCGCACAACAAAACACTGGTCAGGAATCTCGCGACTTTGAAACAAAAGAAATCACGTCAGACATTCTGATCTTCAAATATGTAAATAAAATAATTCAAAGAGTCTACATAAAAGCAAAACATCTCGTATGCCTTCTTTATACATGAGGGTCCCACAGGGATCTATTTCTGGACCATTTCAAAAATAGTTTTAAGAATATTATTTTTCTAATTTAAATAAATGTTTTACCAAATTGCAAAAAAAGAACGATATTAGTAAATTGTCAAGGATAAAAAGTAAATAAAGTTGGTTTCTTATTAAAAGATATTCTTTTTTAACACCAGAAACAAACTTTTCCATGGTATGCTTGCCACTTGACAAATTCTAAGACCTCTGCAAAACCAGAAATTAAATTAAGATTTAGCATCAAATTGTCTTCAGCATTAATTTTATAGACAGTTTAGAGCTTTTGAATTTGATTGGTCCATAAACTTATGGTAACTAAGACTTTCCAGTTTTTTTTTCGACATTTTTCAAAATTGTTTTAAACATTTTTCATATAAATACAAAGACTTAACATTATTTAAAATACAATAAGGGGTTTCTAAAAAGAAAAAAACAATTTAATAGTGTATTTATTTAAACTATGCATTAGGAAACAATGAGCAAATTCGATTTAAATATCACATTAGATTATTATTTACCATGTCAATAATAGAGCCGTAGTTGGGGGCTGGTAACCCGAGCATCAAAGACTTATTATAACTTTTTTGCCCACCACAATACGCTTTCACTCAAAGCCAGGTAAGTAACCAATAAATCTCATAATGCAGAATCTCGCGAATTTAATACATTGGGCGCCTTCAACTCTAACTACGACTCTTGTCCAATAAGTTTTTCCAGACTTGTCATTGAGTTTTTTATTTGTAAAAAATTAAAAGAATATTTATAGAGCAAGATAGAGAGCAATTTAAAAATTAGAAAAAAAAATCATACAATTAAGAAAATTAATAGAAAATAATTAAAGACAGAAGTAAAATATAAGAACCCATATTTTGATCCTTTGTAGAACTTCAAGATTATACAGGTAGAAAACTGATAAATGAGCGCTAATACTAATATTATCACATTATAAGACAAGTCTAAAGAAACTAATAATACAATAAGATGTTTTAAATTGGGACGAACTGTAGAATAATCAATAATATCGTCACCTGATCAATTAGACGACAAATAAGATTTTTTTCAATAAAGAAGTATTTTAAACGTCTCAATTTAAAAACACATATCGTACAAATTTATTAACAATTTTATTAAAAAAAGCGTCAAGTCATAAATTAACTAATTTATAAACATTTTTGATCCTAAGTATTATTTCTATAAACTCTTAATTTTTAACCAATCGATAAATTAATTTAACTATTAAAGAATGCGTATTTTTCACATTTAATAATTGTTACTTTTCATGCAAAATCACGCATCTTAATCGCTATAACATTTTAATGAGATTTGTGCTAAAGAGGCTATTAGTACAAGTTTGGCTAAAATCTAAAATAATCTACCTAAAAGACTAGAAGTTGGAAGTTATTGAAATTTGCGACATTTAGATTTTAGTCAATCTATTATTGCTAGATGATATGACAGGACAGGTCCAGCCAACTCCTGACACCTCCATAGTCTACGTGAAGGTATTCTAAAACAAAGGTTTTGCTGAAATCAGTTTTATCAGGACATCTTGGCTTAATCTAGGCTTCAAAAATATGCGAGTAATCCTGACCTTAAATAAATCTTTTTCCTTCATACCATGTAAACCAAATTCCAGCTCTCAATATGAGGAATATATATTCCAACTCTTAATATCCTATATCTAGTGTTAAAACAAAGGCTTTTGCAAAAATCAATTTATCTGTACATCTTAATTTAACCTAGGCTTCTAAAAAGATGCGAGTCAGCACATCTGATGTCCAGTAAGCTCTTAATATTCCTCTGGTTTTACCCATCCCCGTGCTTCGTGGGAAAATAGTTAAATGAGTACATTCCATTGAGGAATATCCGAAAAAAAATTTTATACTCGTAGTTCGACTAAATGGACCATAGCTGAACGAACAAAGCTCAATCCCACAAATCGATAAAATCTAAATATGTATAGAGTTTTAATAGCAGGACTATTATGAATAGCAGGAATAATAAACTCACTGTGACCAAAACAAATTTCTGAACAAATTTTTAATTCATCCAGCAATTGTCCATCTAGTTGCACTGAAATTTACCTGATATAAATCAGTCGACAGATTTCCGGCAGTTGGGGCACGTTTGCTGCTCCTGCAGCCAGGGCAGAATACACTTGGTGTGGAAGTGATGAGTGCATGGAAGGCTCATCACCTCCTGATCGCGCAGGATCACATCAAAGCATATGGAGCACTCCTCGAGGGACCAAGTGCGTTGGCGGCTGTTGGACAAATTATGAAAATAAATATGGTAAAAATGCCATAGGCTGAACAGATGTTTTCCAAAACCAATCAAGACAACACAAATAAGACAAAACAGTTTTAGATTAACAAATGAAATTATTGATGATTACATCTTTCTATCTACACAAAGAAAAAGCAAGCAGTAAGAAATGTGAGAGCATGCAATAGATAAGAAATGGAATGAGTATCGCACGTCGCTTACGCCATTTTGTTTCAGAAGTACGTCGTCTATTTTATTTAATGTAGCGGAACACAACTGAACCAGCATTAGTTCACTATCACTATATCATTGGCTTCTAATGTCCCAGTAATGCATGCATTGGTAAAATATTGTTATTTGCATGCATATATTCTTTAACGTACCTAACAAATGGTTTCCTAAATAAACACCTCTTGTCTACAATCAAGTCCAAGGTGTCCAAATTCACCCACATTTATCAGCCTTTTTAATTGAAAAACAAAGCAACCTTTGACTTAGTAGACCTCTAATCAAACCTCCTTCGTGGTAATCTGGTATCTAGGAATACTTAAAATTTAATCACTATCGGCCCAACAGTTTATGTCATACCAAACTTCTCATATGTCCCATATTAATGAGGGGCAATTAATCCGTAAAAAAGTATTATTAATCACCATCATAAAATGCCAGGCAGTTAACTCACACTCAAACAATACTAAGTTAGTCAGTATGTTAAGAAAACTAATCAATGAGGTCTTACAAAACTTGTCCCCTCGTGCTTGGGCTTTCACTTCTGTAATGGAAGTAAAGACACTAAATTTCTTTCTTAAATATATAAAAATTGGTAAATAGGATAACATTGAATACAGATGACAGACTATGAGCCCTATGAGGTCTTTAATAGATCACTAGCGACTCGCCCCAGCTTCGCACGGTTTCTCTACTAAACTATTAATGTAATTAAATTGTACACTTTCTTAATAATAGTCATAATTATGTGAATCATAGATTTCATTGTTACAGAGCTCCCAAAAAGTATGTGGGAAAGAATCAAGATGAAAATGATATGTTGGCATTTAAAACTGAAAAAGATCTGACGGATCTTAGATAGTGGCGTATAAACGAAACACATGACGATAAACGAAAGTTTTTCCATGAACTACAGAATTACCAAGGGCGTGATAAGATAACAGTTGAGTTGTGAAATTAGAAGATAAGACCAATTATAGTGGACATCGTTCTATATTAATAAAAATATATATTCATGGCACACTAATGAATTGTGCAGAAATTTATTTTCTGAAGGATTTAGAATTCTGCTCATGGCGGGTTGTTTTATTATATTATAACCAACAGTATTGTGCATATTAATCTTCCTTGAATCACTCCAGCTATAGGCGTAAACCGCATTAAAATTTCGCGTAGATTAAAGGATCTAAACGGCTATGTAAAGATCGGCATCTTGTCTACTATAAATAACAATGTCACCAATTTAAAAGGAGTCAAAAGGGTTACCTTGCTATAATCCGCGGAAATCTGAACAATCAAACTCGTACGGCACAACCCAGAAGTCTGGTTGTTCAGATTTCCGCGAATTATAGCAAAGTAACTCTTTTGATTCCTTTTAAATCATGAATTTCCGCAAAGTACCGCCTGATTCAATTCTATGTTACCAATTAAAAATAACTCTTACCTTCTGTTCTCAGCTCTTCTAATTAAACTTGGAGCATTGCGTGTAGCTGAATATCCAATAATCCAAGGTAAAGACGATGGAATGAATGGAAGATCAACAGATGATGTTACATCCCACTCAGTATCATCAGAATCACTTCGAGTGCGATTAGCGGAATGTACATCACCAGACTCATTACCATCTGAATTACTTAGACTGAAGTCTGTGTCTATTTCCAGCTCACTATCATCTAAGTCAGATTCACTTTCACTAACAGAATCAGATGAATTCTCACTCATAGATTCACTTTCAAAGTCATTACTCGTTTGGGAAGTATCATTCATGCTAGTGTCAGTTGTGCTATGCTCGGATATTGTTACGAAGGAGTCATCTTGCCATGAATCTTCTAAATGCCTTATTTTAAAAGATATGGAAATGAAAGAAAAGGATTAAGCGTGCAAATGATATGTATAAGAAGTTCTATTATACTACTGTTTGTTCACAACTCAATCACTGTTTGTCGAGCAACAACTTTTGGTAAGAACGAGATAAACATAAATAATGGATATATAGAACTAATCGTTCTACACGAGAGAGAAAGAAGAAATACATGAAATTTAGAATCATTTAGATAAGACAAAAAAATTAAAATTATATAAACTACCCCCACTTTCATGAGGTAGTCTTCCAAAGGTACAGTGGACAATGCGCAGTTAAGATACAGAAAGACAATCGGTTATTATTTTACTTTGATGAATTTGATAAAAATTATTAGGTTAGTGTTGCTAGAAAAAAAATAATAAATAGTGTTACTATTTAGCTTTGCTACAATAATAGTAGAGTTAACGATAATGTTGACATGTGAGAAAAAAAATGTTAAACATCTATCACCTACAGGTGACACTGGGAATTAATGAGTCAATGATGATGTTGATAAAGGCTGCGTTTACACCAGAGATGAGCGAGAATGTGCAGCGAGGGATTTGTTCGTTAAGAACCAATAGAATCACTTATTCTAAATAAACACATTTCTCATTACACATTCCTGCACTCCAAAGTGATGCTCAACGAAAAGTAACTGTGGTTGGTGGTAAATATCAAATTAAAATTTCCAAAACCTTTTGATTACAGATTAGAAACAGATTCCAAATTTGAATTATATATATACTGATTTAAATTTGGAACCTATTTCAATATTCATTTCCAAAATCTTTAGTTTATAGATTGGAAACGTTCCAAACTTTAATTAAATATACACAGATTTGAATTTGGAACCTATTTCAAATTCAAATAGGTAGAACATAGATTCTAAATTTAAATTTGTGTATTAAAATTCAAATTTGGAATCTATTTCCATATCAATTTTGAATTGTTGAACATCAAATAACATCAGCAGTCACTGTAGTACTTAAATAACATACTTAAACAAAACAGATAGAACTTTTTATACACTACAATAGTAATGAAAAGAAAAGTATTTTTTATGATAAAGCTGAATGCATAATTATAACTACTAATAGAAAGTGGCAACACAAGGTCTTTCCGGTGTCATCTTCAGAAGTCTTCACATCACAACCACCCTAAGCGAGGACTTGGAAAGGTTGGTTGGGAAAGAAGGGAGACAGACAGACCAAAACTACCTCAGAAGGAGGCTGATTGACCCGCTAAACCATCGGAGTTATTCCTACTCAGCAGCAGGGAGTGGCAAGCCATGGGACCGTAACGCATCTCAGACTACTGGCGCTATCATGAGGAAACTGCACTCCTGAGAGTTTTTATCTGGTCATACATAGATTTAAGCGTCAGTAGGTCAGTGGTTCAGGCGTTGGATTCACAATCGATTAGCCATGGCTGCAAATACCAATCGTTACAATACTTAAGTGCCTCCTCCTAACACAAGCATTTAGCTTAGTTGGAGGGGCTAAGGAATACTAGTAAAAATGTGATCCATACTGCTAGTAAAAAATAAAAAGAATCTTTTGAGCATAATTCCATTCTGTTCTTTTCTCATTAAATAAAATTAAAATTATTGACAATAGGAGAAATCTATTCGTCTATATTATGACCTATATGCTAATTCAGGTTATATAGTATCCGTGTGCCAAATTTCATTGAAATCCATTCAGCCATTTTTGTATGGTTAAATAACAAACTAACACATCTATATAAATAAAAATGCATCATCTCTATAAGTTCGCACTAATAACAGGACAAGGTGTTTTTTGTGGAAGTTATGGGACAAATGAGCAGACGGCCCCCCTGATTGTAAGTGGCCACCGTTGCCCATGAACATCGCCACATACAAAAGAGTGAATCATGTTTTGCCGATGTGTTGCTACAGTTCAAATGGACCCTGAATGAGAACTCTAAGTTCACTGGAACTGCAGCATTAATAGGACAGGAGGGGGAGCCGCAAGCCAGTCGGGGAACAGATCCCCACCACCATGGTTTGTACTAAAGAACAAATCAGTGAGACGGACAGACAGATGAGTTACAATATTTTTTTAGATAATATTTACCATCCTAAGTATATTTCTGAAATCCATTTATTTAGAAATATTTTCAAGAAATAATTTTTTGAAAATTTGTAAAATCTTCGTTTACATAGTGATTGTTGAGGAGTGACTTCGAAAATAAGTTTTTTTATTAATTTTTTAGATAATATTTACCAGCCTGTGAATTTCTGAAATCCATTTTTTTAGAAAAAAAATTAAAGAAATTGGGGGTGTCCTAAACAAGTGCTAAGAGTCAGATATTTAACAATTTTGTTCAAATATTTAGGAATATATTTACTTCGCAATTAGGATTAGCTAATACGTAGTATAACTAGTAATTAAAAACAAGTCAAACGTGGAAATAATGAAAGCTGTGTGATGAAAGCGGAAATGACCTTGGTATAAACCAACGTTACCGCCAGAGATGTGCGAAGATGTATTTGAAAAGAACCAATAACTTACAATGTATTATCAGGATCACAGCCCCAGTCTTGAGTGGATCCAGCGCTGTTTGGGTTCTCAGGCCGCTTGCTGATGAAGTAGTACAAAGCGGCTCCAACCCCGACGCCTATCGCCGCGGCCGCAAGCCCCAGGCCGAGCCCACGGCTTGGGCAGTTCTTGTTCTGCTTGTCTTCTTCACGTAGACTCATGATGTTGTTTTAATCAGTTGTTAATTGTTATGTTTAACGGTTAATGCGTATTTCTTTAATTTTTTTGACGCTTGGTAAAACGCAGTGTTGCCGTTGCCAATAGTGTTACCAACACTCAAAAATATTTCTCCCTTAAAGTTCATAAAATGAAGATTTGAATGTTTTATGCTAAGCCATAATAATAATAACAATAATAATTTATTTGCCAAAATGTGAGTACATAAAACGATACACTAATATTTAAAGGAAAAATAAAATAATAAATAAAAAATAAAACATTATATAAATAATATATATTCCTACCCTCAATCCATCCTTTCAAGCCCTGAGTGCAATAAAAAAAAAGTATCTTCTGCGCCGTCGTTATATACTGTCTATACATGAACAGCAAAAAAAACACATTTAACCACAGAGTAGTTACAATATATGTCGTCTTACTCGAATCTTTATTGTAATAATGTGGTGGTATTTTCAACTCTGTGCACTTAGTAATAGTCAAGTCGACAATCTCGGAATTTGAGATACCCAACTGAGTATTTGTATAAAGTTGTATTTTGGCATTCTAATAGTTTTCTCAAAACCTACATATAGTAGGAAGTACGCGTTTATTAAAATTTGAGGTCACAAAAATCGAATATCTCATTTTCTGTCACAAATGAGAGAGGGATGATACCCATTACTGTACAGTGTACAGCAATTCGTATACATATGCAATTTAGACTGAGGCACGCAGTGCCTGGACCTTGAGACCCAGGAGCAGGTTTAAACAGCTCTTTTATTATATATTAACTCTCACCTCCCCCACTCGACCTTGCTAACGACAATAGATAATAAAGTAACTTACGTGGACCCGGAGAAGGGTAACCTTAATCACGACACTATAACACTAACTTCCATGTATATTGCGCGAAAACGCCAGAGAGACTGAGACTAATCTATCGCACTAAAGGTTATATATTATCCTTACGTCAGTATTCTTCACATAATATAAAATGATCTACCCGCTAATACTACTTTATAAACGGTGTTGCTAACATTCCTATGGGTTTTTCCCTGTTTGCATTTATTATCAATATTATAGAGAATTAAATTCCCTACAACTTTTGTTGGGCGCATTAGAGCATAATGTTAGGTCAGCCGGTATAGACCAGGTCAAAACACGTTATATATATGTCGGAAACTATTAAAAAGGACATGGATGGATGGCCTATCTCAAAAGCTATACGGGAGCTACACGGTCAGGATACAACCAAACGCTACGATCTCTTACTATAATGATAGGAACTATTGCGACAGGAACCCAAGCAGTGCCTTGGACTTGTGACCAAGGTATAGGCTTAAGGATATCCTTTAAATGATCATAACACTCACCTCCACTGCTTAGTTTCACTGTTTAATCTTAAGGTTAGAGTAACATTAACCTAACCTCACACAAGGCTAACCTAACCTAAACCTAACTCACACCTCTGACATATATAACCTAGATATGGTAGGGTGTACGACCCTACCATATAGGTTTAGAGATAACTTTTAGAATGCTAAAATACAAGTTTATACAATTATTAAAAAAAAGAAATGCCTAAAAATATCCATAAAAATCTATATAATATTTTTCCCTAAAATTTAGGGGAAATACCATAGAGATATGGAAAACCCTTTGCCAAATTTCAAATTAGTAGAACCACAGATCTAATGTATTAAAAACAAACAATGTTGTTAAAATAATGTTTTTTTAATCTGTGATTGTTTTAAATTTTTTTTTATTTTATTTTATAATATAATACACACATGCACTAAGTATGCTTTACGCATTAAAAGTTTAATAGTACTTTTATTTAAAAAATAAATAAATAAGAAAAAAAATTAATATCTGGCCGACCAGGCCTCGCTTCGCTGAAGTATTTTCAAAACCTTTCACTTACTCTCAATCATTTATTCATTTATACTCTGCCCAAGAAGTTATAAGTAAAGATGGAAACCACACTTCGAATACTCACTTGAAGCATATATCACTATCTCGTTCTCAATGGGCAAACCCTCTCTTTCTAAGTGGGGTAAGAGAGATTTACGCACAGAGAGTGAGATAGAGATACGTAGGTATTTGACTCAAGCTATTGTTCCAAGTGTGGCCTCCATTTTTACCTATAACTCCATGACTTTACCTACCACAACTATGAATCTATAATGCGTAGTATGTCCATCTCACTCACACGCTCACTCTTCTGTCTCACACCTTGTCCTGACAATAACTAACACAACAGTAGTCGTTCTAAAGTTTATTGTTTTGAAAGATTTGCTGTATTAATATGTTTAATATTAGTGTGATAGAGACAGATAAAACATTTTTTCTTTTTAACATGTAACCCTCTAGCTACAGTAGCGCCACTCTGAAGCTTTAGTTCACACATATCTCTAGACAACTATTGTGTGAAAAATTATATATAGTCTGTGACAGAATTAACCTAAACATGCCATAGATAAAATAGAAAATATAGACACTCACCTAAATTAAGGGGGGAAAAATCTATAGTAGTTTTTTTTAGGGATAAAATATTTTATTTCTTTTAAGGAGAAATATATTTGAGAGTTGGTAACACTGGTCTATGATTAATTTACATTATTTTGGAGGGAATTACGCAGTTATTCCTCAGGATTTACTTTAATTTTTTTCATTTGGTAACACTAGTCTAGGATTAATTTATTTCTTAAGGATTTATTTATATTTTTTGAGGAGAAATATTTTTGAGTTGGTAACACTGGCCTATGATTAATTTACATTATTTTGAGGCGAATTACGCAGAGTTATTCTTTATGATTTATTTTAATTTTTTTGGAAAGAAATATTCTTTTCATTTGGTAACACTAGTCTATGATTAATATAAATTATTTTGAGGAGAATTACGCAGTTAATATTTAGAATTTATTTTAATTATTTAGGGAGAAATATTTTGAGAGTTGGTAACACTAGTCTATAATTAATTTACAATTTACATTATTTAGAGGGGAATTACGCAATTATTATTTATTTTTATTATTTAGGGAGAAATATTTTTGAAAGTTGGTAGCACTAGTCTATGATTAATTTACATTATTTAGAAGGGAATTACGCAAATATTATTTATTTTTATTATTTAGGGAGAAATATTTTTGAGAGTTGGTAACACTAGTCTATGATTAATTTACATTATTTTAAGGGGAATTACGCAGTAATTCTTTAATGTTTAGTTCCCTACGTATGATATGAACCGTAACCTAGTTACCTACACCACTGAAGCATAAAGTTTGCTCAATAATTGTTGTCGTTTCCGTTGCTATAACACCATTTTGTATAACCTAATTGTTAATACGGTAAGTTATTTATTACTTTATCTTATTTGATAATGATTAATGCTATAAATAGATATAAATATTTATCAATGAATTAGTTAAGAGTTTGATTAAATGTCTAATATTGGAAAGAAAGAATAGTTTATATAAAAAAATTTTTTACATTTAATACCTAATATATAACGAAAATTTTGTGACGTCACCAATGGCTACTCTTTGGCTTATGTTGCGACATGACGTCACATCACTATATTACCCTTTCACGTTTAAACTGCTGAGCTGATTTTGATTAAACTTGGTACTAAGATGGACTAGAGTTTGTTCAAGGACATAGGCTATGTTTTATCGCGAAAAAAACGCTTTTAAGGGTTTTTTTATATTGATAGTAGACTAGTGGTATCAATAAACAGTGTTTTGTAATGTCTGCCATGACACAACGGAAGTTGTGTTTAATCAAACGCATTTCCGCCGGAAGTTCCACCTTTGGAACATTACTCCTATTTTCGAAACATTAGTGCTGTTTTGTAACTTTTGACACATCAGTGCTGTTTTGTAATCTTTGACACATCAGTGCTGTTTTGTGACCTTTGAAACATTAGTGCTGTTTTGTAACCTTCGAAACATTCGTGCTGTTTTGTAACCTTCGAAACATGCTGTTTTGTAATTTTTGACACATCAGTGCTGTTTTGTAATCTTTGACACATCAGTGCTGTTTTGTGACCTTTGAAACATTAGTGCTGTTTTGTAACCTTCAAAACATTCGTGCTGTTTTGTAACCTTCGAAACATTCGTGCTGTTTTGTAACCTTCGAAACATTAGTGCTGTTTTGTAACCTTCGAAACATGCTGTTTTGTAATTTTTGACACATCAGTGCTGTTTTCTAACCTTTAAATCATCAGTGCTGTTTTGTAATCTTTGACACATCAGTGCTGTTTTGTAATCTTTGAAACATTAGTGCTGTTTTGTAATCTTCGAAACATGACACATCAGTGCTGTTTTGTGACCTTTGAAACATTAGTGCTGTTTTCTAACCTTCGAAACATTCGTGCTGTTTTGTAACCTTCGAAACATTAGTGCTGTTTTGTAACCTTCAAAACATTCGTGCTGTTTTGTAACCTTCGAAACATTCGTGCTGTTTTGTAACCTTCGAAACATTAGTGCTGTTTTGTAACCTTCGAAACATGCTGTTTTGTAATTTTTGACACATCAGTGCTGTTTTCTAACCTTTAAATCATCAGTGCTGTTTTGTAATCTTTGACACATCAGTGCTGTTTTGTAATCTTTGAAACATTAGTGCTGTTTTGTAATCTTCGAAACATGACACATCAGTGCTGTTTTGTGACCTTTGAAACATTAGTGCTGTTTTCTAACCTTCGAAACATTCGTGCTGTTTTGTAACCTTCGAAACATTCGTGCTGTTTTGTAACCTTCGAAACATTCGTGCTGTTTTGTAACCTTCGAAACATTAGTGCTGTTTTGTAACCTTCGAAACATGCTGTTTTGTAATTTTTGACACATCAGTGCTGTTTTCTAACCTTTAAATCATCAGTGCTGTTTTGTAATCTTTGACACATCAGTGCTGTTTTGTAATCTTTGAAACATTAGTGCTGTTTTGTAACCTTTGAAACATTAGTGCTGTTTTGTAACTTTTGACACATCAGTGCTGTTTTCTAACCTTTAAATCATTAGTGCTGTTTTCTAACCTTTGAATCATTAGTGCTGTTTTGTGACCTTCGAAACATTCGTGCTGTTTTGTAACCTTCGAAACATTAGTGCTGTTTTGTAACCTTCGAAACATGCTGTTTTGTAATTTTTGACACATCAGTGCTGTTTTGTGACCTTTGAAACATTAGTGCAGTTTCGTGACCTTTGAAATATTAATGCTGTTTTGTAACCTTTGATACAATAATGCTGTTTTGTGACCTTTAAAAAATCAGTGCTGTTTTGTAACCTATAAAACATCAGTGCTGTTTTGTAACCTTCGAAACATGCTGTTTTGTAACTTTTGAAACATCAGTGTTGTTTTGTAACCTTTGAAACATCAGAGCTGTTTTGTAACCTTTGAAACATCAGAGCTGTTTTGTGACCTTTGAAACATTAGTGCTGTTTTGTAACCTTCGAAACTTGCTGTTTTGTAACTTTTGGAAACATCAGTGCTGTTTTGTAACCTTTAAAACATCAGTGCTGTTTTGTAACCTTCGAAACATGCTGTTTTGTAACTTTTGGAACATCAGTGTTGTTTTGTAACCTTTGAAACATCAGAGCTGTTTTGTAACCTTTGAAACATCAGTGCTGTTTTGTAACCTTCGAAACATGCTGTTTTGTAACTTTTGGAAACATCAGAGCTGTTTTGTAACCTTTGAAACATCAGAGCTGTTTTGTGACCTTTGAAACATTAGTGCTGTTTTGTAACCTTCGAAACTTGCTGTTTTGTAACTTTTGGAAACATCAGTGCTGTTTTGTAACCTTTAAAACATCAGTGCTGTTTTGTAACCTTCGAAACATGCTGTTTTGTAACTTTTGGAACATCAGTGTTGTTTTGTAACCTTTGAAACATCAGAGCTGTTTTGTAACCTTTGAAACATCAGAGCTGTTTTGTGACCTTTGAAACATTAGTGCTGTTTTGTAACCTTCGAAACATGCTGTTTTGTAACTTTTGGAAACATCAGTGCTGTTTTATAACCTTTGGAAACATCAGTGCTGTTTTGTAACCTTTGAAACATCAGTGCTGTTTTGTAACCTTTGAAACATCAGTGCTGTTTTGTAACTTTTAAAACACTAGTGCTACGACCGCCAAGGATTCTAGTCGCGCAGCATGTAGACCAGATTAACCCCAACCCCATGTATGCTGCGGATCTAATAGACGGCTGAAACCTCAGCATTTTTCTTTTCACTCCCCCTCCCCTCTCTATCTTCGAGGTTACATCGCAGGTCACTATTAAACGTGGCTTAACGTATTTTTCATAATTGTCTATGGAATAGTCGTGATTTGAACTACCTTTACAAGCACGCAGCATGTTGCCAATGCGCAACCATCCCCACTCCTTATGCTCAAACAAAGTACAGCTAGTTTCTTATACAGAATTTTCATTAAAAAAATAGGTATTAATATTTAATTTATCATTAATATTTGTTGTATATATATTTGCTCATTATGTGTTCTTGTGCCCCCGTGCGAAGTACCGCTTCCCCATTTGATGAAGAGCCAAAAGGGGTAATCGTGTAAGGCTTTTTTTATACAGCCAGAATACCCACCCAAAATAATCACGCGTCGCGCGGTCGCGCGCACAACTATGACGTCATGCGACGACGATAGCGTGTTATTTTATTTTAAAATATTTACCCTTTTACAGCGCTAGAGGAGGGGGGGGAAGGTTGAGGTTTTTACCTAAGTCAATATATCGATGTTCGATTTTTTTTTCAGATAAAAATGGATGGTCTAGGCAAAGGATTGGCGCTCGGCTTGGGCGTGGCCATCGCATTAGTGGCGCTGGCCGTGGACTGGATCCGCCACAGAAGCCCTCCCGAGCCACAGGCTGCGTATGGCCAACGGGCACCGAGGAATCAGCACAATGCATAGCGTTTCTTAACTTTCGTAAGCTTCTTTTTATTTTTCTAATAACATATTATATGTGGTGTTGCCATACATATTATACTTGAAAAACAAAATAATCCTTTTTTTTTAATTCTACAAAAACTACACTATGTGACATTTCGTGTAGTGTTGCCATAAATATTATAATTATACTTAAATAATTATATTTTTTTTTTCAGGTAATTGACACACTATAACAGTATTCGATTTAATTTATATTAATTATCTGTATAAGAGACAGGAATTAATTTAGTATAAACTGACATAAGGCCGTAACATGTCAATGTCATATATAAAAAAAGCTTCCAGAAAATGACTATGAATTTTTTTATTCTCTCTCTTAATATAAATGTTATAAAAACTGCACTAAAATAATATGTTCTTTAATTATTAATAAAAAAAATATTATTAAATATATTTTTTTATTTCCCACGTAAAAAAAATGTAAATATCAATAATTTTTTTTTGTTTGTTGCTAGAATAAATAAACGCACACAAAATTAACATAATCTTTTTTTTATTGTCTATGAAATTTTAAGCATTGTATATTTTAAAACTTAAAAAAAAAATCAATTTTTTTTATGGGGGTGGGAGGAAGTCTCGATAGTTCTTACATAAAATTACAAAAATGCTCAGTTAAAATACTTTGAAAAAGTGCGGGCAACATTCATTTTTTTCTTTAGATTCTTCCGTAATAAATATTAAACAGAGGGGGTCGGCCTATTCTTATTTTTTTCTTATAATAGTGGGGGAGAGGGAATAGTAAACTATTCGCAATATAATGATAGTATGAATGAGAGTGATAGCGATTCTGAATTAGCTGTAACGGAGGAGTTTAAAGAGTATATATGTAGAGAAAAGAGAGAATTGAAAAAGAAAAAAGAGACGGTTGAAGAAACCTTAAGTAAGATCCCAACAAAGGATTCACTCAAAATTACTGCTGAGCGAATTATGAAAGAGAGTAAAGCCCACCTTAAAGGTTGTATAGAAGATAGAATAGAGAATGAGGGTAGGTAGAGATTGCGTTGACTAAAATTCTGGAATATAAAAAGAATGGTCAGAAAAGGAAGACCGAGATAGGCAGGCCGAACTTCAAAAAATGATTGACGAACTCAAAACACAAGTGGAGGTCGTAGCATCGACCCACCAGCAGGTGTCTAGTCTCCAGCAAAAAGTCGGGCAGGTGCAAATGTAGCTGTCAGAGACAGGACACCTCGTATGCCCTTGTTGCAGCGACCAAGCCCCCCGCTTTTCGCACTGTCCACTCGATGGTAGTGTCACTGGTGAACCCGATCGCTACGGGAGAACAAGTCCTGGAAAAGGTCAGGGTCGCTGTAGATGCCAAAAACACTGGCCTTCGGCTGGACAAGGCGAGGGTAGTTAAGAGGGAAAAAGAGCACCAGGTAAAGGTGATCCTGGGCTGCAAGACAAGGGAGGAACTCGAGAGGGTGAAGGCCCAAATTCGGAAGAAGGGAATGGGTTTTGAGTTCGAGGATAAAACCAACCAGGACCCGCTGGTCGTTATCAGGAACGTCCGGAACACGACCGTGACGAGGAGGTTGTCCACGCACTCAAAAACCAAAATCAGCACCTTGTGGGCGATATAGAGGACAAAGAATATCGCGCCAGGGTAAAATTCCAAAGGAGAGCTAGAAACCCTCTGGAGAGCCATATAGTTCTCCAAGTCTCCTCCCCCCGTCTGGCAGCGCTTGACCCAAGCCGGAAAGCTCTACGTCGATCTGCAGAGGGTAAGTGTGGTCAACAATCTCCACTGGTGCAATGCACGAAGTGTCTCGGCTTTGGCCATGGGCGGAGACAATGCACCGAACGGACTGACATATGTGCTCATTGTGGAGAGCCCCACAAGCGCGACGACTGCCCCGTATATAAGGCAGACGAGTCTCCGACCTGTCGCAACTGCCACCTAGCGAAGGTCGCTGACACGGGCCACAACGCCATGAGCAATGACTGCCCGACTCGCGGAAAATAGGACTTAGTAGCCCGGTCTCCCTTTCCGCTCAAAGTGATAGTAATAGTTTAATAACAAGAACAGACTAACAAACACCAGTGAAGCGGAAAGGCTGCATAGGCCATAGGCATAAACGTTGTCTAAACCATTTAGCAACAAAAATGACAACTAGCATATTATTGAATATCCGATGTTTGTAATTTTAGGTGTCCTTAAATCCTATGCATACATTATTTATATTACAAAGATTGTAAAACCTCGATTTCACAGAACAAAACAAACAAACAAAACTGAAAAACTTATTTCTGCCTTACAACGTTTTTCCTTATGGGAAGGGAGTCGTGCTGTAGCCCCCCAAAGGTCGGAGGCGGAATTTAAAAAAATAGTAAATTATTTTTAAAAAAATGAACAACGAACAAACGATAAATTTGATCGAACAATCAAGAACAAACGAATTAGCAAAAAAAAATTAAAAACAATCATTTGTCTCCGCCAACTTAAGAGAGCTATATGCCATCCATAGTCTGACTGTGACTAGTCTTAGTCTTTCGTAGTGTTGCCAAATTAACGGATTAGAGTCAGGCAGTTGCGTAGCAAATACTAATGAGCGCCTATACCTGAAGAGCAAAAAAAAAAGGTCGTTCACCAACAAATATCTTCCGCCGCTTGCGATGTTATAATTCGCAATCATTTACGTATTTTTTTATTTAACGGTTTTTTAAAGAGAATTACCAACTTGCTTAACGGAATTTTGAATTTATTGTTAGCAAGTGGTCTCTCAAGGAGTGAAGTAGTCTCTAGTGTTGTTCAGTGCAAGGAGTGCTGGTGGATAAATAATTTTTCTCACCAAAGTTAAAATTGTTGTGGACTGTATGGTCCAAAATAGGACGAAAAGATAATGGAATGGTTGACCCAAAAGGACAGATTTCGTGTACTAACCTTTAAAAGTTCTTAGGCAGGATGCGTGGCACAAAAATGAAGCTTGCAGCGCGCTGTACTGCGGTCAGTCCGGAACTGGCCGCAGTGTTACCAACTCTCAAAAATATTTATCCCTACATTCATAATAAATTATTTAATACATCAAATATTTCGTCTTCATATGAAGATTCAGATTTTTTTGAAATTTTTAGGCATCATAAAAACATTTGTCGACACTCACTATAAACCAAAATCGTCGTAAGAATATTTTTAATCTATTATCGCCATATGCACAGACAATAAAATGACCGCCAGTCACCACAGAGTGCTTGTAGAATTACGTACTAGATGTCGCTAGATCAAGAAATAAATATTAATATTATCAATATAAAAATATTAGTCAAAAAATCCCTAAAAATACCATCTCACTTATATACCCCCTAAATCTGGGGGGGAAATCCCTAAGTTCCCTCAGACGGATCGTACACGAATGGCTGGAAAAGGAGCAGGAGCGTTTTTGCAAGCAAAAGTGTGAATCAAATCAATTTAATAATAAAAAATATCCACCAAGGTCTTGACCTTAATCGGACAGTGAGTACCTTACAATTTTATGTGACTTTAACCTTGGGTTTCTACTTTAAAGAAAGAGATTAAGGGCCAGGCCACAACGGTTTTCTACATATATAAATGTATGGTATGCCATACGGCGCGTCCGGCTCCGCTCCGGACAACGGCGCGAGACAGACGAGGCGGGGAAGGGTGCAAGCAGTGCGGTGCCGCAGCAACACCGTTTAGGGATGTCGGAAGTGTTTTTTTTTTAAATATAATCAATATCGACGTCGATATATCAAAGACAAAATATCGAAATTTTTATATAGATATCAGTAAATAATATTATAAATATCATAAGAATGCGCGTTCATATGAATCAATAACAAATTTATGAGAAATTTCAGTATTCTTTTTTATTAGTCAATAAATGTACAAAAATTTTCGATCCATTATTTGTTGTAGACTGTCGTCAACTGGGCAAGCGAAGCCAACTCTGTTGCAGTGCCGCAGCGACGTCGCACTGCTCGTGTGGTCTTGCCCTAAAGGAATTCCTTAAGACAGGCACTGCTTGGGTTTCTCTCGTAATTGTTAGAGACCATATTTGATTATCTATCGGTTCAGTAGCAGTATCTACGTTGCGTTTACCCAATAGTCCATTCAATAACATAACCCCCCTCTGTAGTGCTCTCCAATATACCCCCTCTCCTCCTTCCTACTCATCATTAAAATCCCCGACATATTCATTTTTTATAAACCAAATAAAAGGCGCGAAAATCTGACAGTTTATTTATAGAAAGACAACAAAATAATACAACTAATTTAATTTAAAAAAAAAAAGTATATCATAGTTCTTCTGAAATGTTACTCTTCTTCTTATTGCTTATTTTCAATTAAAAAAAAAATCAGTCTCTTGCAACATTTATTCATATTCTTCATTTACAGTCTTGTTATTAACTTGCAACACCAGACCACTAAATATAATTTTTAAACACCTAAACTACTAACGATAAACAAATCGCGATTAAATGATTACACAACTAAATGTTATATTTAGAAATTATTGGCGCCATTTTGCAGTTAAACAAATGACTTGACGACCTAATACGTCACCTAAACAAACTGATTTACTGGACGAACTAATTCGTCAGTGACCCTCATGTTTTTATTCTACTGACGGAATTGTTCGTCACGAAGATAAGACTCGAGTTTCTGGACGAACTAATTCGTCAGTGACCCTCATGTTTGTATGACACTAAGCTAACTTGTCGCGTAGACAAAAGTGATTTACTAGACGAACTAATTCGTCAGTGACCCTCATGTTTTTATTCTACTGACGGAATATTTCGTCACGAAGATAAGGCTCGAGTTACTGGACGAACTAATTCGTCAGTGACCCTCATGTTTGTATGATACTGAGGAGCTAACTTGTCGCGTAGACTAAACTGATTTGCTGGACGAACGCCGATGACGAGTTAGTTCGTCATATTTTACGGCGATAAGAAAATGCAGTCTGATGCTTATGACAATTATGCTTAACATCACTGACGAGCTAGTTCGTCAAGCTTTATCGAGAGACTTTGAGATTTACTAAACCGTTTACGTTTAATAACGATATATGTTTTCGATATTTAAACTGACGTAAAATTTCGTCACTGACATTTTGTTTGTTCTATTTTTAAATACTTATATTGTCGCTGACGAACTAATTCGTCCGTGATTTACGTCACTCTTTATGAAATGTGACGAACTAGTTTTTTTTTACGTGAGTATTATCTTTTCAGTAGCGTATAAGCTTGACTATCATTGACGAATTAGTTCGTCCAGTAAATAAGATTGTTTACATGACGAACTAATTCGTCAGTGACACTCGTGTTTGTATGCCACTGACGAGCTAGTTCGTCATATTTAGACGACGATATAGTTCGTATAGCGTCAGTTTTGTTTATATGACGAAATAATTCGTCAGTTAATAATAATTAAAAAAATCATCAATTAATCAGAGGTAGTTCGTCGTATGAAATGATGGACGAACTAGTTCGTCAATGCACTTAAATGCAACAAAGCTTTAACTTCATCAGTGAATGTATTAAACTGCAAAACGCCGCCATCTTGACGAGTTTACGCGCCATTACACGTCACAGACTATATAGGAAACTAGTTTATTGGAAGCAATAGTAGGATTGTGTCGACGACTTGTTCTATATTTAAAATGAAATAATCTATAATACTTATATTTGTACGTTTTTATTGCTGTTACATATATATATGAATGATGACGTCATATCTATCTATATACCAGTAATGATGGAATAAGTATTTGGTGACATGACGTAGTTCGTCATATTGTATGAAACTGCAGCCAGACACGGATGACGAATTAATTCTTCCGATGACACTACGAATGAAATATTTTTGGTGTCATGACGAATTAATTCGTCCGATGACACTACGAATGAAATATTTTTGGTGTCATGACGAATTAATTTGTCCGATGACACTACGAATGAAATATTTTCGGTGTCATGACGAATTAATTCGTCTGATGGCACCACGCATGAAATATTTTTTGAAGTCAAGATGAACTATTTCGTTATGTTTAATGGTGTCAAGATTATTAAACTGCAGTCTGAATCGGATGACGAAATAATTCGTCTGATGGCGTTAAGTATGAAATAATTTTTGGTGCCATGACGAACTGGTACGTCACGTTTAATGGCATTAAGAGTATGAAACTGCAGTCTGAATGGGATAAATTCATTCGACATGAAGAACGAATTCTTTATGTTTAATAGCACCAAGAATAGGGTTGCCAGATGCAACGTATCATGTCCGGGACATTTGAAAAAAAATGCCGGCAAGTCTCTTGTCCAGGACAATAAGATCCGATTACTGGAAACTTAATATTCCGGGAATCATCGGCTATCTGGCAACCCTAGCCAAGAGTAGGAAATTGCAGTCAGGATCGGATGACTAATTAATTCGTCTGATGGCACTAAGGATAAAATATTTTTTGGTACCATTACAAAAAAAAATGTTTAAGTTATGGTGGGACCAAAATAACGTACCAATAGATATGACGTCATAACAGTAAACAAGCAATGCAATGTGTATGTGTGTGTCTGTGTGTGCGGCGCGGTTACACATTTACTCGCGTAGCTTGAGCGCGTGGTCCTTGATGGCGCCACCGTCGCCCTCGGACACAAAGCGTTTGCGGCCCCTGGAATATAAGGATAACTCATTTAAATGTCTGTGTGTGAAAGAGATAGATATACACTGTACTTGTAGCAGAGGGAGATATATAATGCAAGTTATATGTCGGAGAATAGTAAAAGATTATCGATTAATCGAATCGTCATCGCTGTCTATGGCGTTGGAGTGGGGTAGTAGTCACTTCCGTTGTTTTGACGGTCTCGACCCTCGACCCTTTACATACCATCGATAGTCTGACCGAAGTCTCAAGAAGTTAAGTAGTCTCTAGATAGTGCAAGTGAAGTGTTAAGTGCCGTGCAGTCTTAGTGCTTAGGAGTGCTGTCCAATTAAGGTCACGTCACCTTACAATGTAATTACCACGTCTCGTGTTCGTTTCGGTTTATGTGCGTTTAATCTTGGGTTTAAACAGACAGCCTAGCAGTGGAGGCGAGTATCGTGATCACTTAAAGGAGCTCCTTAAGCCTACACCTTGGTCACAAGTCCAAGGCACTGCTTAGGTTTCTCTCGTAATTGTTAGAGATCATATTTGATCATTTATCGGTTCAGTAGCAGTATCTACGTTGCGTTTACCCAATATTCCATTCAATACCATCACCCCCTTTTAGTGTTCCCCAATACTCCCCATCTTCCTCCTTCCATTTCCTTTCACATCATTTTAAAATCCCCGACATGTATGTATGTGTATAAAAGAGAGATAGTTAACGTGTCACAAATCAGGGAAAGAGAGAACTCTTATTTTTCTATGTTCTTAAATCCCCAATAGGGGGTACTCTACATTCTAATGTATTACCTAGTTGGCATACGAGCAAGCACATGATCCCCAAGCCTCAGTTTGGGGGAGCACCGCTCAACGAAGCGGTCCAGCATTATGTAAGCCAGGGGCACGTCCAGGACTATATCTGACATGTCTTCTAGCACTCGAAGGAAACCCTGCAAAAAAATACACAAACCAATTTACCAGCCGTTTTCGCGTGATTGAGTAACGAACATACAAACTTTCACTTAATACATATAATATCTTAATAGTCTTGTATTCATAATGGAAGTGTTAAATGAGGGATTGGGGTTCATTATCAAAGAAGGCTATACCATCACACTACGACCCATAGGAACGGAAGAAGCTCTCACCCTATCCATCTGATCAGGAGTGACGATGACGCACCTCCGCAGCTCAGTCAGGAAGGTGCAGAGCTGCTCCTCCACACTTGTATTGATTGCTTCCACAGCCAGGAGTATCGTCTGGAAATCAAACAAGCTTTTACCATTAGGCAGTTCAAATAGTCCGCCATATTGGATTTAGAAATCATTGTATTTTTCGTATTCATTTCAACAAACACTTTCATTTGATACCCATATAGATGTGCATAATCCGCCATCTTTGACCGTCCGCCATCTTAGGTATCTCCACCATATTGGATTTAAAAGTCAATGCAATTTTCATATTATATTCTTAGCAAACCCTTTCATTTGATACCCGTATCATAGACGTGCATAACCCGCCATCTTGGTTATTCCGCCATATTAGATTTAGATATCAATGTAATTACTACGTAGCTCCTTTAAGTAATTACACATCCTGGTACTGACGAGACCGAGAGAGACGGACATGACGAGTATACTCGTCAAAAACAACTTACTGATAAGTTTTCTAAAAAAAAAATTGAAAAAAATTCAGCAAATAAAATTAAAAAAAAGTTATTAATTCCTAATGCCTCAGAGATGAGAGAATTTTTTTTTCTACCCCTTTCAGACTAGACTAGATTTAAGACCTGTATCCTCACCTCATAGACCAGCTCGTGGTGGAAATGTGGCACCTCCAGCTCTCTGACACACCTTATAGCTTCAGCGAGGACTCCTGACGTCAGGTACTCTTTCAGAAGTAGCTGTATTTGCCTGATTAGTGATTTTACAGGCCTGGAAACAAATAAAAATATATACTATTAGCCGACCCGACCATGGTTTTTTTTTTATAACAGTTAAGGGACAGACGAGCAGACTGCCCACCTGATATATGGCCACCTTCACAATATGTGTTGCATCCTCGAAGATAGTTTGGAAGGGGAATGAAAAGAAGAATGCTACGGTGTCAGTGGACCCCGAACGAGAACCCAGAGTTCACTAGCACCATACTACCATAGCATTAACGGGGTGTAAGGGGGAGGGGTAAGTTTAAATGTCACTTAACATGCTGGTGGTAGCAAACCAGTCGGGGAACAAATCCCCTACCATCAAGGGATGCTGGGTTACTCGCCTCTTATGAGATGCTCTCCCATCTGCAGCGGAGAATTGTATTCTAATCATAGTGTGACGGTTAAACAGATCCCTTACCTAATACCACCACCAACTCCCCAAATGTTGTCAAGCCGTACGAGTCCTTGCTTCATAGACAGGAGAGTCTCCGCTCTATTAATTGCGTGTCTGTAACAAAAGAAATCAATTTAGGCTCTCTTCTCCTTTATCCCAGGATAACAGCTACTCCCATGTTTGTCCAACTGGGGACCCGAATCCCCAATGGATATATGCAGACTCCTTATGGAGATCGAATTTTAACCTTGACTATTTCCCCAATAAATTAAAATAACATAGTCTGAAAAAGTCCTCACAATTTCTAAAAAAAAAGGAAATAGTTCACCATATGGTGATCGTAAGTGATCTCCAAAATTTTGTCTCATTAAAACTTTTTTTTTTTTATTAGATTTATCCCTAAGGGCTAGATCCAATGTTATTTCCTTGCAGGGAATTTGACGCTCAACCAAAAAGGTGTATGCTAAATTCTTGATCTTACTGTTTCTAATAAGAGGATCTAGGATTTAAGTAATGATCTGCTGCTGTAGGTATTACGTACCCTGACGAAGAGGCGCTCTGCCTACCTAGCACATCAAGTTCACTAGCCCCGGAATCTGCTGAGTTCGCAGAACATGGCACGACAATTAGCGAAGAACGTGGAGCACCACCCGTCCATGTTTCCTTTGGTTTAACATTTTATTATTATCCTGCAGTAACTATGATTTTTTCCGGGATAAAAAGTAGCCTAACTATTAATCAAGGTTATAAAGTATGTGTATGCCAAATCTCATCGAGATGAATTCAGCCATTATTGTGTGATTGAGTAACAAACATACAAACAAGTAAGATTAGGTAGAGGTTTACCTTGCAGGTGAGTTCAGGTCAGCTTCAGCCTGTGTCTGGACAAACTTGGGTGGGAGACAGTCATCAGCAACGCAGCGAGCTATGAAGTTGGACAGCAGGACCGAGGCGTCTGGAGTGTCCAGCTGCAGGTCTGGTAGCTTGTCCAGGAGACGCTCAAATGCTGTAAGGAAATAGATCAGCTTGGATAAAAGCACACAGAAGTAAAAAAAAAACCTACCAGGTGTGACGTCATAATTTACAAGTTTAACATCTAGATATTGAATTTGTTTGTTTCAGTTAAGCGGATGTGAGTGTGGCAACATTTGTGACGTCACTTAATTTAAAGAGGTTACACAATCTCATACTTCATCGACTCCCCGCTTTTGGATTTGCTAGATGTCATAATTTGAGGATAACACATTATACTAAGAGTGACTGAGTAAGATGGCGGTGTGACCTACTACGCATTATAGAATACAAGACTTAATGGAAACAGTGTGTTCATAGAGTGAGCGAGAGGGTTTGAATACACCTCAGCGAAGCGAGGGCAGCACTCACCAAAACCAATGTCCTTAGCGGAGAAGACCCTCCCATAGAGATCAGAGATGAGGACGGAGGCCATCTCACAGTGGGACGGCTTGTGGTCTAATGCTACTTCTACTATTGTTTCACATACCTATAAAAAAAAACAAAATAAATTACTAGTCAGTCATATTTTGATTTCGATTGCCGATTTTATGGAATGTTTTTTTGATATCGATTTTTTTGTGCATCGATGCATCAGGATTCGAATCGATTTAAAAATCGGTATTTTTAAAAAAGAATCAGTCTAAATATGGACTTATCGATTTTTTGTGCATCGATTCATCAAGTCGTGATTCGAATCGATTTTTTTTGAAAAATATCGCCATCCCTACAGTTAACCTCCCTTAATTTTTATTTTATTATAGCATCACTTTTGATAGCCTTTTGATTAGCGGTAATTCCTATTGATTAATTTCAAGAATATCCTACCCTGTGACGAATGATTTCACACAGTTAACATTACCTACACTACTTCAATTAGAAACTTCTTTATTGGAGGTTGGAAATGTGGATAGACGTCACCTACAACCGTATATATGACGTCATTTGGCATTTACGTCTTTTTAGAAAAGATTAAATTTCAAAATTGATTTTAACCATTACCGAACTAATATTTTGAAAAAATAAAAAATACGTGTCCATTTATTTTTCATCTAGTTTCATATAACATAATAGTATATATAAAAAGTGATGCTTACCAAATGACTTCTTGCTGCCGTGACGAATTCTAAGAAGTCCTCCGCTGCGGCGTTAGTGTCGCCATGTTCGAAGTACTCCAATATCACCGGCTCTGACTTGCGCTGAAAATAAATATAAGGAATCAAGCGAAAGCTCACTTTGAACCCCCCAACCCTCCTTCAAACTCTAGTGTATATATATGTCGGTGCTTAAGTTGAATTTTCTATGATTCATGACTTCTAATTCAAATATTTTAAGAGATAAACGGAGGTTTATCTAGGGAACCGCCCCCCTTTTTGGAGGTGTATTTCATTACAATGAAAGTATGTTTATACAGCAACGGAGCAATCTTCTTCTTCCTATCAATACCGAAGACAAGCAAGGATCTATCAGTCGTGTAAACAAATAAAACACGATTTTTATCTCATCAACATCAGCCATATTGCATGTGATGCGCAAGCGCAGGCACATGTCTCGCATAATCAATGCGTCGGGTCAATGACTGTTACGACAATACGATGTAACCTAAAAAGATTATTGTTGTTTGAATATTTACATTAACACATTTGAGGGTAGTTATATATACAGACAAATACAATCTCGTGCACAGGGCAATCAGTGAGTCGTCAGTTAACCCTCCCCCTCGGCTCTTACGAGATGCTCTCGTAAGAGCCGAGTAACCTAGCACCATTGGTGGTAGGGGATCTCATCCCCGACTGACGACCACCAGAATGCGAAACCGACCGCCAAGAGTCACATGTAGGCCAGATCTACCCCCTATCCCATCCCATTACTGCTGCAGTTTCAATGAACACCGGGTTCTTGCTCGGGGTCCATTGAAACCGCGACTCGTTTGTCCCTTATCATTAAAAAAAATCATCAACCCCTCCCCTCTCCCTAAGCCTGCCTATAATATAAAATAAGAAAGGGGTGAGGGGTAATGAGCATCCACTTGGCCTAGACATTTAGATAATGAAACTTCAAGATGACTTCCAATATATAAAAGCTTTTGGGGAGTATTGAACACTAATCCCCCTCCCCTACAGTGGCTTAAGTTTATCGCAGGAATATGGAATCATATTGGTCTTTTTTAAAAAGTGTCCAAAAGTGTCTTAGTAGGATTACTTCCACTCAATCCTGATCTCCCTCCCCTCCTATGAGATCATTTTTAAATGTAAAATGGGGAAAGGGGGAGTCAAGATAATAAGGCTGCGTTTCGAACCAATGGAATTGCTTCATTTGATACACTGTGAGCCTAATTAAATGAAATGATTCTATTGGTTCTTATCAAACACATCCCTCGTACAAAACATCACGTATGTTGGTATGGAACCCGTCCCCCCCGTGTTTAGTATTTGTTACTATAGGGGCAATAGCAATACATCATTTGTGAAAATTTTAAGTGTCTAGATATCACGGTTTATGAGATACAGCCTGGTGATAACCAGACGGACGGACAGACAGCAGAGTCTTAGTAAAAGGGAATTTTGGGGAAATCTTGGAAAGCTTTTCGTTAAAGCTATAGTTTTTACACAATCCTATGTTTATAGGAGTCGACCTCGATACAGCTTTGTGTAACTGTGTCGTAACAGATAAAAATACGATAACATTTTTAAATGTAAACGCTGGCCCGGGAATGAATACTTCTGGACTCACTGTCCGAACAGTTTATTAAGCGTTCGAGACAAAAAAGAATCTACAAAACATTGAAAGACAAAGACCACCCTTCTATATATATATCTCGGACATTTTGTGATGAGATGGTAGGAAGGAGAAGGGGAATATTGGAGAACACTACAAGGGGGGTGATGATATTGAATGGACTATTGAGTAAACGCAACGTGATAATCAAATATGATCTCTAACAACTACGAGAGAAACCTCTCTATTTAAATCCAAGGTTAAACTCCCATAAACCTCCCTAACCTAACACAAGACGAGGCAACTACATTGTAAGGTACTCACATGACCTTAATCGATCAGCACTTAACACTTCACTAGCACTATCCATATATCCAATCCTTGAGAAACCTCGCGTAAGACTAAAACTGCAGTCCGACTGTCGACGGTATATAATGTCGAGACTGTAATAATGACGGAAGTGACTACTACCCTACTCCAACGCCATAGATGGCGATGACGATTCGATTATTCGATAATCTTTTACTATTCTCCGAAATATATGTCGACACGTAGTCAGTCAAAATTTTATTCAATATTGGAATTAACATTCTCTTATTGAACGTCGGAATCTACCACCCTTTCGGAAACGACCTAACCCAGACCTGAGAAGAATGGGCGCAAGAAACTCAGTTAGGTTAGAAGTTAGGCTTAGGTTAAACTAGCCTTAGGTTTAACATAAAACCTGGGCAGTGGAGGCGAATGTTTCAATTAAATGAAGGACGTCCTTAAACCTACACCTTGGCCACAGGGACAGGAACCTAAGTAGTGTCTTGGACACTACTTAGGTTCCTGTCGATATTGTTAGAGATCATAATGTTTCATCAGCTCTTGTCGTGTTCCTCTCCTCATCCCTTCTCTTTCCCTAATCTCCGACATATATATGTCAATGAGTTAGTATTGATTTCGAATTTGAAAGCTTTCATTCCTATAGTAAGAACAATATAAAACTTGCCAAGTAGAAAATAACGCTTTCTCTTGAAGAAAGAAGCTATTGATAGTTATGATGTTGGCAACATTGATTTCAGTAGTACTATTGACGTTGGCATAACACTGATTTTGATTTCGTAATCCAAAGCTTTTATTCCGAGGGTAAGAATATTTCCTACTTAATTTTTTTTATGGTATATAAGGTGCAAACGAGCAGATGGTCCACTTGATGGTAAGTGGCCACCATCGTCCATGGACATCGGAAAAACAAGAGATATTCTCATGTTTTGCCGATGCGCTGCATCCTCGAAGGTAGAATGGGGAGGGGCAGTGAAGAAAAAAATGGTGCGGTTTAAGCGGATCCTGAGCAAGAGTCCACTAGATCTGCATTAATGGGATGGGAGGGAGGAGGTAAGTCTGGCCAACATGCGGCTGAACCGGAACGCATCTATGCCACGTGGCAAAACAGATCACCTAACACCAAGGGGGTGCTGGGTTTTGATATTGTATTCGATAGTGTCTGGATAAACTGATAAAAAAAACCCAAATGTGAAATGTAATTTCATACAATATTTTATCATCATCATTTTTTCCGTATTATTTTCAAGCATATATTATAGGTAGATATAGTAGAAAAGGTATATTTCAAAACAAAAGGTATAAAAATAACACCCAAGTTGGATAATCGCCAGTGACCCGTATAATAGGTGCGGTAGGTCAGTTATATTACTCACACTATTACATAATATAAATAGTTATTACGTCTGTGTGTATCGTAGTTATAATTGGATTGTTTCTAATGTAAATAGTAAACAATGTCGGCTTTTATATTTATTAATAAGAACTAAATATCGATTACGAAGGTAGATAGACCTTGAAAAGCGTTCGACAATGTATGTCCTTTTCTAATTCTTACTAAACTAGAAAAATTAGTGAAAATGATAATTTTTTCTACAACGCTCGATTCATACTTGTGTAATAACAGTCAGGCAGTAAGCTGTTAAAGATTGTACTTCAATTTTCGAGCTTAAAACTCCTACAACGTCAGGGGTACTTCAAGGTTCACCTCTATCGCTATTAAGAATAATATTGTTCGTGGAAACCTGTATATCGATAGTCCATAGATAAAACTATGACTTTTGCATTATCTATAGATAGTATTGGTGTATATCTATCAAAGGTATTGGTAGCACTGAGACAAAAACATATTATTGATAGTAATACCGATAAAGGTGTAAGCAAAAGTATTGATATCATTTAACGCATTATTATTTTAACGTAAAGTGTTTACACTTTTAAGCGTTATGGCGTTGTTTGTGACGTCATGCTTTAGTAATTATTTCATTGAGTCTACGCATAAGTTTTATACAGAGACAATAGACTTACTAAGGTGTGACCGCACGTTTTTTTGGAAACCATTTAATGAAAGAAAGAAGAAACATTCCAGCAGCCAATTATTATTAAACTTACCACAATTTCTTCAGGATCAGCCTCAACGATAACTTGCTTGAATTCCACATCTCCATTGGTAACAGCTTCCGAATCATAGTTTGGATCATTGGCATCCTCTACATATTCTTCAAGAAGCTCTGATCCGGGGGCTCCCCACACTCCTTTACCACCAGCGCCACCTGGTAATTGATAAGAAATATGAAACATATGGATATGAATTGAATTTGATGGGAACGATTTAATTATACGATTTTAAATATATTAAAAATATAATTAGACCTAATTACTTCTATTTGCCTTCTTCTGGAAATTTGCATTTCCTCAAAAACTGTTTTCCGTATTTCTTTTTTTTTAATACATTTTAAGGGCTTTTATTCCTGAGAGTATATACCATCTATTGTTTCCTAACCACATGTCTTCTAGCTATCCTAGACTATCAACTACAAATTGATACACCATCCTGTCCTCCCTAGAACTTGGAGAACGCAAAATTTTTGTTCATCTTCTACTACCCCACATGTTGGATAGTTTAGAGACGGTGATTTTTTTCATGGTTTCCCTTTATTCTTATGCATCTTTAGACGCCCTCTGAACATACAGAACGTGATTGCATTTTGTGACGTCATTAAACAACCCTGAGTTAACTGAGTTGTTATTTTTTTCTACAAACTCAGAGAAGCGAGAATAGACTTATTATTTAATTTAAAAGTAATATTTACAAAACATGGCCGATAAGAGGCGTAGCGACTGACTCATTGAGATAACACTCAATATTCAGCGATAACAATTGTAAACATACTTGAAAATTACTTCACCTATATTTTAATATTGTTAAACTACCGCCATCGCTCCGCTGAGGTTGCCATGATAGTTAGAACACGGCTACTATTAGTATAGTTACTCAAAACATAGTAAATCTTTATAAATATGTGTGCCTATATTATCAGCCATCTTGGAAAACGCGTCTTGAGTTTGTGCTAGACGAAACTTTTTTTTTAATTTAATTTATCGCGATTTTGTTCTATAAATGATTTAAGAAAGTCTTAAGTATATTTTTTGTGTGCATTATCCGCCATCTTGGATCTAGTCGCATCTGCGTAACGGTTTGTCGTACGCGAAAAGTATACAAAAACTTTTTGTCGTGTACCTCGTAAACCGAATCTTGAACGCGAAAAAAAGAGAACAGTTTTTTATCAAGACGGCCATTTATATTTCAATGTGTATATGTTTGTTTGTCTATGTAACATAAGACATACTGAGTTTCGCTCGATTCGATTCAGTAGTAAAAGATCGAAAAAGCTTTTATTACCTTGTTGTTCTTGTATTTATAGAATCAAGTTTATAAACTTTCCATATTTACGTCCAAAACATTAACTTGTCTATCAATCAGTCATCATCATCGCATACTAGTGGGGGCTAGTCTTTAAACAATAAGTCTTTAAATATATTGTAGACGCGCTGTCTAGTATTTAGAGTATGGGGGGACAATATTAAGAATCAAGATGGAAGCCGAGTAGTGTCTGGAACTGTTTTATAACCTTAAACTAGCACCTTCACTAAACTACACTACACTATAAGACTCACTACTTTACTACTGTACTGCGCGACATCACTTGACAGACTAACTCAATCCTATCGGAACGAAAGTTATATACTGTCTATATTGACTACCCGCGATCGAAATTTTTTTGTCGTTTGCCTAACCTCTCTTAGAGAATGTCAAATGAAGCGATTCAATTCTATTATATAACAGTGTTGCCATGAATAAATATAGACAAAATCTTAAAAATAAATATAAAAATGGTTAAGGTAGAACCGTGGTGTGGGCTGGTGGTGGGTGCGAAAACTGTCAAAAGAAGCGATTCTATTGGTTCTTAACAAACACATACCTTGCTATACATCCTCACACATCTCTGGTTATAGTCTATCGCATACCATATTATAGCTTTCAATACAAACAGGGCTTTAGATAAAACAACTGCGTACTACTAAATATAGACTAACGATAACAATATATTAACATTATCCTTGAATTATAATTTATTACTTTAAGTAATGAACTTGGGGATTGTGACCCAGGTACAGTATACACAGACCCAGCTATATATAGACTGATACAACAAGTCAGTTGAGTGAGAGCAGTGTGCCTAGAGCAACTGGTGTCTGTAACAGTGAGATGATGTGTGATACTACGGTAATATTAACTCTATAAAAATTACTAGTCATACTGCCTCTAAGTTCACAGGACAGAGATTATAAGTACTCAAACCAGAGAAGGTATTTTTAAAATTAGCCGATAGGGAGTAAAAACCAATTAGTCTTGAATGACGTCACACGATGTGATGTCACACTGTGTTACACGTCATATAAGAAAATGCCTATTTTTTCCGATCCGAATCGATTTTGATGAAATTCAGTGCAGATATCGCGAAAACAAAGCATGAAAAAGTCTCTTTGACATGTTAGGGCGGACGTCAGTTGGAGAAAGAGTCGCGAGATGAGACTACGCGAACTGCTCATGCAGTGTGCTATAGGAGTTCGTTATTATTGCACACGGGCGCAGCCGGAGAGGGTCAACTAGTCTTTACATATTTCATAAATATCCCTAATCCATGATTTATCAAACGAAACTGTCAGCATTAAAATAATCCAACACAAGGTTAAACAACAACTGATAAACTATGTACTACTGATAAGTCAACTTATAACAAGTCTGCAAAGTTATTCACACTGTGTTACAAAATAAAAAAAAATATATTTTTTTTACTAATATTTGCTGTTTCTGACTTGCTTTTTTTTTAATTCAAATATTACTTTTCTCGCCTGTATAACTCACTAACTAACTCGTTTAGTTTATATCTTATACTAATATATAAAACTGAGTGTTTGTTTGTTTGCTTAAACGCGCTAATCTCAGGAACTATTGGTCCGATTTGAAAAATCCTTTCAGTGTTAGATAGCCTATCGAGGAAGGCTATATATCATCACGCTAAGACCAATAGGAGCGGAGCTACACGTGAACAAAGTCGCGCGGGTCGACTAGTATAATGATAAACCTATCAAAACATCATTAATGATTTTACAAATTAAATGTTCCCAAAGTTAATTGATTAAACCATTTGATTAAGAGGTCACCTTTTACATATAAACAATTTTTATTTGGGATTCTATTGTATAAGGCTGCATTTCCACCAGAGATGTGTAAAGATGTATTTACATTTACCTAGCCTCACTTGGGGGTATATACCCACAAGAGTCGATGAGGAATTATATGGGGTCCATTTAATATTTCCACCAGAGATGTGCAAAGATGTGTGTGTTAAGAACCAATAGATTCAATCAATTTGACAAACTTTGAGCAAGGCTAGGTAAGTGAAGCGATTTTTGGTTATTAACAAACACACCCCTTGCCACACATCTTCGCACATCTCTTGTGAAAAAGCAGCCTAAGACTTGAATGTTTTTAAAAGCTCAAAAGTAAAGACAGACCCTTAAGTCTAGATCTATACATATTAGAGGTATATACCCCTCAAGAGTCAATGACAAGTTATATCGAGTCCATTTAAAATTTCCATCAGAAACGTTCAAAGATGTATGTGTTAAGAACCAATAGAATCACTTCATATGAAACACTGAGCGAGGCTAACTCAATGAAGCGATTTTAGGTTATTAACAAAGACATTGCTCGTCCCACATCTCTTGTGAAAAAGCAGCCTGAGACTCGTATTTACCTTTTAATTTACTCCTGATACTCGTATTTTTGTCTATGCTAAGAAGTTTGGGAACCTCTGATATAGATTGAATAAAAAAATGAATTTAATTATATTATTTAAAAGTGGAAGAAATAAAAAACAAATCAAAAAACAATGTTGGGATGATGACCTTAAAATATGGCTTGTCCGGAATTGATGAAAAAAATTAGATACAGAGAGAAATGGACGAAGAACAAGCAATGTCAAAATTTTTTTTTTAATTATTTTAAATATATACCTATGTAATAACTTTATTTTGTAGTAATATTTAAAACTGTTTAAATATTTTATTTAACATTGGCTAAAAGGTCTCGTTGCCAAGCTGTTAAATAAATTAAAAAAAAAAATTAATAATACAAATTCCCGCCAAAAACGATCTGTGAGTATTTTTGTAAGAGTATTGTCAAGAATAAAGTGATAAAGAATGTATTTAACTGACAAACGTTTTGTGTATCCATTCTAACAATAACCTTGATAATTGAAAGTTGTTTACAATTGCATAACAAGTCATTCAACTATGACTGACCTACAATAGCTACCTGTATCTAAGATAATGGACCGATTCTGATGGAGTTTTATTTATTTGAATGGTAATCTAATTGAGATGGTACTTAGCTATGTATTGTGAAGAACTGTTCATCCTATTGAAGACTATCAGCTCATTGTTAACTTGAGAGCTGCCTCACTCAATGTAAAGGTATTACACTGTACAGCCTTATCTCTAGTATGTTCATTCTTTATTAATTTCACAGTAAGGCCGAAGGAAGAAGGGGCCCCCCCTTTACAAAAACATGTTCCGAGGGCACGGCCTCCCGCTCTCCCACCCCCACCACAATACAATTAACTTCACAGAGACATTCCCTAAAAGCACGCACAACTCAGGGACTCCCGCCTTTTCTTCTGACAGCTATAACTATTTTTTTTCCATAATGAAAAAAGGCAAAGGTATTACACAGTACAGCCTTGTCTTTAGTATTAACAGTTATAACAAATAACAATCTTGTAACCACACTGACATTGCTTACTTTTTTTTCTCTATTTTTATTTAATAATGGAAAAGGTAAGGTATTACACCATACAGCCCATACAGCCAGCCTTGTCTTTAGTAAGTTAATTCTTTCACTGACTACAGATTAAACAAAAATTTGATTTTATATGGTTTGATGTTTTATTATACATGAAATAAACCTATAAATCTAAGAGGAACCACATCATTTTTAGATTAGCATTAGTATATGGTTAGGCTTTTGGAAATGCATTTTTCATTTACCTACCCACTCAGGCTGTGTCAGAAAAAAAAAGCGCGGGCTTTTAGGGAGCATCTCTATAAAATAGTTTTGTGTGGTTTGGGTGGTGGAGGGGGGAAAGAAATAAAGATGAAGAGTGTGAGGCCCACCTGGGATATTCCCGCGCTTTTTCTTTGACTTAGGAATATATTCTTGTATACAAGGATTTAGATAATTATAACGGAAGACATGGCTGTACGGTGTAATACCTTTGCCTTTTCCGTTATGGAAAAAATCAGACAGTGTCAAATAAAGTGATTTTAACCCCAAATGATGAAAACTTTTTCTATTATCTGTCCCGTCATCCCTTATCCCGTTTTTCGAACTATTACCGAACCGCGTACTTTTACGTCCGAAATTAATAATCAATCTAAAATCTTTTGGTTAGAGATCAATTGTTTATCATTTGAATTATATTTTCAATCTGTAGCATACAACACGGATTTTTGAGAATACATGGCTGTACGGTGGTAATACCTTTCCATTATATATGAAAATGGAGGAAAAAAAAAACTTTGATTTTCTAGAAAATGCGATTCAATTATTCGATAATGTATAGAAATAGTTGCTACAGTTGTAATAGACATACATATATACAGTGGAGTACGCAACTTGCCGCCATTTTGTTTTCAAGTACTACCAACTATTATTTTACTATCCACTAAGAAAGATTTTGGATTGAGTTAAGTTTAAGATTGTTTTTTTTAATTTCAGACGTAAAATTATAGTTTACAAATTAATAATAAACTCAATCCAAAATCTTTGGATTACATATTGAAAATAAATTCCAAATTTGAATTTTCCATACACAAATTCGAATTTGGAATCTATTTCAAATTTAGAATCCAAAGATTATGTAAGTGGTCAATTCACGTATACATAGTTACAAATCTAAATCCTTAGATCATGAAATTCTAATTTGGAATAAAATCCATTAACAAGATATCATTTTTTGGAAATTCAAAAAAAATCGAGGGCTAATTGAATTTTTTTTTTAAAATGGAATATTCGGAATTAGTATTTTTTTTTAATTTTACTATTCTTGATATAGATAAAAATATTTAGGTTTTTTTTATTATAGTATATGTACATTAATATTCGTATCTATTTACGGAAATCCATAGATATTAATGAGTGGATAAGTTTAATTAAATTGTTGTTTTGTTAGCGACCGGCGATTTGGTAACTGCGCAATGTTGTTTGACCTTGAGAAAGACGCTAAAAATGCCGCATATTAGCCGCCGGTGCGTATTATAAACATATTGAATTGATAAATACACTAAAATAAAGGATTTCTAGAACATTCTACGACGATTTTAAGTTTCCTTATAGTTAATAAAGGTAATTGAAAACAATGTTATTGTTTATGCATCTCCATATGCGAATTATAATATTTTTTTTTCTTTTTATTTCATAATGGAAAATGTAAAAGTATTACACCGTAAAGCCTACAAAATAATAAATATGAATATCATAAATTGGAGGCAGAATATTTTAATACTTATAACACATTCAGTTAAAAAAAAATCTTATAAGATAACCAATACTAGTTGTATGACTTATAACCTTTATAATAAAGGTTAAATAAAAAAAAATAACCTCGATATAATATTTACCTTTTTTAGGTAGCCCCCTTCCATGACCATTTCTCGATCTTCGGCTGTTCTTCCAGCTGCGATACTTCGGCAGCGCCGCCGTCGCCGGAGCCGCGCCTTCCTTACTATTACTCCGAGCAAACTTCTTGCTCTTACGACGCAGCTTCTCCGGCTGAGACGTTGCGGCGTCACCGGCTCCGTCCACCCGCTTTTCCACCGCAACGGTCTCAGAATCAGATACCACGCGGTCTACTTCCATTGTTGATTACACACGTATACAATAATCGCCAAAAACTCCTTAACAGTTTTAATAACACACTTATGTTTAGACACTGCTTTGTTTTGAGCACATTGACGTGAAGTTAGCAGAATAACACGGATTACGGATAATGACATCAAGTGTACCAAACTTACAATTTGAAATTAGGTTATAAGTGTTGCCTATATCAAAAATTAAACTTTAACGTTCTAATTGATAATAATAAAAATATTAATTTAAAAAAATACTGTAACTAATGTTTTTAATATTATAATAGATTGTAAAATTAATTTTGAAATGAAAACACTATCATTAAGTTTTTAAAGGTTGGTAACAGTGTAATCTCTACGACCCACGCATCATAATCGATTTCTGATTGTTCGATTAATAACTAACTACAATATTTTTCTTTTTTTAATATCGATTTTTTGGTTGAAAAGATCGATTAATGCAGATCGTCTTTTTTTTGACATTTAAAAATGCAAAATATACTTTTAATTTGGTTAACATATTTTTAAGTCTATATTTAATCTCATATGTGTTCTTAGCATTTAAATATCATAAATATTAATTAATTATACGAAAAATGAAGAATCAAGTGGACAAAGACTTCATTTCGAAGTTCGATCTGCTGAACTCTCAAGAAAATAAATCGGAACTTTCTGAAGAAATAATATGGAGCAGCGACTCTAGTGACTATGAGACAAGAAAGGAGAACATAAGAATACCCAGAACAAATCCTGTCAAAAGAAAACGAGTGAATAAAAAGAAAAAAGTATCAAAAAATTCAAGTCTTGAATTATTATTTACAGAACCATTAAATAAAACTCTAGTGTCTGGTTCACCAATATTAATAAATAAAAGCAATAAGGAAAATAAATCACTTAGTCCGGTAATACCTTTGAAACAAACGGTAACCATGTCACCAAAAATTAGAAAGAATCTATTCACATCTACCCTCGAACCTAAAAGGAAAGAAATTAAGAGGAGCACATCACCGATAATATCTTTAACTCATAAAATAGAAAGCCGTGATGATGATGACAAAGTAAGTTTGAATGTCTTTGACGAATCAGATTTAGATGACTCGTTATCATTAAAAGCGAGTTTACCGTTGATAGAGAAAGTAAAATCATATTTCGACAGTCGTTTCAGTTCTAATTCACCGTCCCAAGTGTCAATTAGTGAATGTGAAACAGATAAAAACAGCACGAAAAGCACAGATGATATCGAAATAATTAATTCTCTACCCGAAGCTAATTCTTTACCAAAATTGGAAAATAAATCATTGTCGGAGAGTTTAAGAAGTTTTGATCCTGATATATATAAAAAGAGTAAAAAGGTTAGATATAAAAAAGGTGGATTGGCATATCGGCTTAATGCCTTAGCCAAAAAACAAAATGCAGCTACGTCTCTATGGTATCATGAAAGATATCTGGCCGCTAACTCAAACTTTGTTTTACCGAACGAAGAATTTATTATGTATAGAATTAAAAGCGTTAATTACAAATTTGGATGCAATTTAATTGAATTAATAGATGTTAATGATGAAAGATATTTAGTTCTTTTAAATAATGCACAAGTCGTTAATAAAGTAGAGGAAGATTCCATTTTCAAATTATATAAACCATATACAGTTATAGATAATACAGATTATAAATTGATTGTTAATGTATGTAAATATGAATGTACAGTATTAAAAAAATAAATGTCTAAATTTTACTTTTTTTTATTGATATTTATGATTTTTTTTTATTATAAAAAAAAATTGTAGGTATATTTATTTAGTTTTTTTTTCTAGGAGATTTTTTTTAGAAATGAAATACACAACAAGTCTTTGATTTTCCTGAAACGCAAGCTTTTAGTCCTGGCAACATTGCTAAAAAACTTTCAATAACTATTCAAAGACTTTAACGACAATACATTTATATTCATAAATAACTTATTTAATCCTGGCAACATTGCTAATCTTTCAATAACTATTTAAGGACTTTAACGACAATACATTTATTTGTGAATTAGTTAAAAATAAAATATATTTAATGTGTAAGAATAGCTTGTATTACTATATATTATATTAATACGCAATTTTTCCCACAAACATGGGAAAGAAAAGCTCTTAGTCCTGGCAACATTGCGGAAAATCTTTCAGTGATCATCCAAGGAGGATCTAGTCAATATTTTAGCGGCACTACGTAACGTTAAACACTGTAGTTTAATATTTAACTAAATTAATTAAATGTTATATTAATCGATTAATTATTTAATTTTGTTGGACTTAATTGTTTGTGGTTGGTTACAAGTTATTGATTGGCGCTCACCTGGTTACGGTAAAGGTAATAAATCTATTTATACATTACGTTGATGCTGTTCTAAAGTAATAATGTAGAACAAATAAATTTCATTACTTGATTGTATGAAGATCGATATGTCATTGAATTAAAAAAAAGTAGAGGCAAAGATTGTATATCAAACAGCCGAGTAATTAATTAATGTATTGTTAAATCCAATTTATTTTATTTAAGGCATAAAAATCTAATATGAAAAAAAATTTAAATCTGTGATTTTTTAAATTTAATTAAATGCATAAAAATTGATTAAAAAAAATATAAATTAATAAAAAACTTTAATTCCTAATTTTCGTAATGGCTGATGTATGAAATTCGATTTGACATAGAAATAAAAAAAAATTAAATTTAGTTTTTATATGTTCCTATGGGAGAGGCAAAGGTTGTACATCAAACAGCATACTAAATCTTATTTATTTTATTTATTACATAAAAATTATAAAAATGTAATAATTTTCTCTCCAACGCCACACCTCTAACTACTGAACTGATTTTCATGCAATTTTTACTAATAGTGGCCGCGACTTCGTCCTCATGGAATAGTATCTTTTCATCCCCTATTCCTTATTGTTATTTAACCCCCTTGAGGGTAAAACTTTTACACTTTGAATGTCATATTTATTTATATATAATCAACAGCCTAAACAAATAAATTGATGATACTTCCATACAACATTTCATCCCTCCCTTTCAACCCCTTACAACCCTTTTTTCGCATTTAAAAGTAGCGTAAGTCCTTTCTCAGGCTCTAGACTATCTGTATACCAAATTTTATTCAAATCGGTTCTGTAGTTTTGGCGTGAGAGAGCGACAGGCAGACAGAGTTACAGTATTTATTTTTAATCTATCTAGGGCGGATTGTTTAATAAATTGAAGTAGTTACAATTATTTTTATCACGTATAAATCTAATTGTATAAATCCACGAGTCACGCGACGTCCACAGACGTTAGTTTTTTAATTATATAAATCAAAAGGTATTGTGCCTTTATGGAATAAAATAATATAATAATTATTTAATCATATCCTTACTTCCTACTAATATTATAAACGCGAAAGTTTGTAAGAAAGTATTAGAGTATGTTTGTTACTATTTCACGCAAAAACTACTGAATGGATTTTGATGAAACTTTACAATAATATAGTTTACACATCAGAATAACACATAGGTTATAATTTATAATGATATAGTGTGAATTATTCGAAATATAGCGGGTGAAACCGCAAGGCGTAGATAGTACTATATAAAATAATTACGTACGTAGGAATTTTTTTTTTTCGTTTTTTTTTTTTTTAACTTAGTAAGTAAAAAAATTGTTGTCTGTCAGTAGTAAAAAAAATCGATTAAAAAATTTTTTTCCTCAAAAAAATCGATTTTTTTCGTCTTCTACTATAAAAATGTATGACGTACATACAAACATACATACAAACATGTTGTGTATGTAGAATTTCTCACGATCTAAATAATTATATACACATGTCGTCCATTGACGCAGATTATTACCATAAATTGGCCAAATCATGGGGAATGACCATATGTGTTTATTATTGTAACATCAGAACTGATTTTTATGAAATCTACATAAAGCTGCGTTCCCACTACAGACGAGCGAAGATTGACACAATAGCGAAGCTATGTAATGAAGCGATTCTATTGGTTCTTTATAAAGGTCCTCCTCCTCTTCCTTCTCGTACATCTCTGATGGAAACGCAGCCTTACTCGCTTCCCTGATATAGCAATCGTTCACTTACTAACTCTCTCAATTTTTTTCAATATCATTCATTCATTCAATCATTGATTGACAAGACAGTTCTTGTCCTGTATGCATGAAAAGTAATGTTTATTTTACAGATTACAACTATGTGTGTGAAGTGGATGAATGAGTGAGTGAGTGAATGAATACCACACATTTTGAATTACTATTCAGCCAATTCTTAAATACATGAAGAAGCGGAAAAACACTAGTGTATTATATTATATATTATATATAATAGTGTATGAATGAATGAGTGAATGAATAATTGTATTAAATCATACACTGATCGATAGATCGATAGTGAGTGAAGGAATTTGTCACATCATTTCTCGCTAGACTCAATACTGAAGTTTGTGCAGTTATATTACATGAATGAGTGAGTAGGTGAATGAATGAACGTTACGACCCAATTGCAGGTTTTCTTGGACTAATAAAAACATTTTGTTTCAGCCCAACAATGGACTCTCTTCATAGGAACATCTTCATCACAACCATTGTGTTTCTATCCTGGATATCTATTGGTAAGTTGACTCAAATTCTATGAACAATGTTGCCAGTTCTTCTGGCTACCCACGATGAATAAATTCGTCAAAACCAGTTAGCTGGATCAGATAGGATTATCAATAATTTGCTTGTTGCTGGTGTCAGATGGTAATGGTCATCAGGAATCTTCTCGTTTCTCTAGCAGTTCTGGAGACAACATCCAAAGACGATGGCACCTAATGATATTTACCCATGAACATCGGCAAAACAAGAAGGAAGCAAGAAAATGGTCACCATCATCCATGGACTTCGGCAATTCAAGAGATACCCTCTTGTTTTGCCGATGCGCTGCATCCTCGAAGATAGACTGGGGAGGGAGAGTGAAGAAAACAATGCTGCGGTTTCAGCAGACCTTAGAGCAAGAGCCCAGAGTTTACTAGATCCGCGGCATTAATGGGATGGGAGAGGGAAGGGGTAAGTCTGGCCAACATGCGGCTCGACCAGAACGCGTCTATAACACTTGGCGGTCGGATTCGCATGCTGGTGGTCGCAAGCCAGTCAGGGAATAGATCCCCTACAACCAAGGGGTGCTGGGTTACTCGGCTCTTACGAGATGCTCTCCCAGCGGCAGAGGGGAATAGTATTCTAACCCGTCCCCTCACGGGAACTCCCTTTTTAAGTAAGAATAAAAGAAGTAAAAGATCCAAACCAAGATCAACTTTAAGGTATAGATCTTGACGACTGTCTGATCAGTGTCTGATGATTAGAGACCTGTTTTATCAGCTACTCAAGTCTCTTTCTACCATTGTAGAACTTAATCGGATACCGAAACGGCAGTAACAAAATCTTGGGTGGTCCGCCATATTGGATTTAGAGTAAAGTCATTTTATTTCTCGTATTATTAACAAATATGATAACTTAACAAAGATTATTGATGTGATCGCCATCTTAGACCATCCGCCATGTTGAATTTACAATGACGTTTGGACCCGTTTTTTCCAGCACAAAGCATTGACTGTTTCAAATGTGTGTCCATGAATGGAAAGTTTCCGCCATGTGATGATCCTTTCCACAACAACCATTCGCTGAACATGCTGGAGTCACCTTGCATGGGGGGTCGGAAGGGAAGGGATGGATTGTTTCCAGCTACTTCGTGTATCAAGATTTCAGGCAGATTTGGTAAGTTGGCATGAAAATTTAGAATATATTCAAATCGTCCACTCACTCATTCGACACCTCTCTGTATACCTACTTGTTCGAACACTCATTCCCTTATTCGATACATAACTCATACTCTTCCACGTATTAAGAAGTTACTCACTCATTCACTCTTTTGCCCACATTGCCGATCTACTCGCTCACACGTCCATTCTTTTACTCATTCATACTCTCCCATATGTTAAAACGTCACTCTCTCATTCATTCCTTTGTCTACATTGCCAATCTTATTACTCACACACCCATTCTTTTACTCGTTCATTCATTCATACTCTCACGTATTATGAAGTCACTCACTTATTCGTTCTTTTACCCACATTACCGATCTACTCGCTCGCACACCGATTCTTTTACTCATTCATACTCTCCCACGTGTAAAGAAGTCACTTACTCATTGAAACTTTCGCCCAATTTGCCGATGTATTCGCTCACACACCTCTTCTCTTACTCGTTCATTCATTCATACTCTCCCACGCCACGTGTTAAAGTGTCATTCATTCTTTCGCCTACATTTCCAATATACTCGCTCGCAAATCCATTCTCTTACTCGTTCATTCATTAATCCCACCAGCAACTATGTATATGATTTTTTCGTGCTATTCTATAATGCGCAGTAAGTCTTCTTTCTCACTCACTCATTCACAAACTTCGTACTGATCACAATAAAAGAACGATCCAATTTGGAGCATATAAGCAGAGAGCCTGAGCAGTGGAGGCGAGTGTTGGAATTCTGTTAAAAGAGCTCTTTAAGCCTACAACTTTGTCACACGTCCAAGGCACTGCTTAGGTTCCTGTCGTAATTGTAAGAGATCATAATGTTTAGTTACCCAATGGCCCATTCAATCTCGCCCCTCTTAATGTTTTCAATATACCCCCTCTTACTATTTCAGATGACACAGACGAAACAATAACCGTCCGCGGCTGCGGCCTCGACTCAGGCACGGCCACTACGGACACGGAAATCGTCCGCATGTCACACTGTGGAAGATTCTATTATGGCGACCGGTAAGTTATCTATCTCTTTTTACCCGTCCTGGTTTAGAAAATTCCTCCCCTCTGTGGGAGTATCAAGGAAACTTGCTCCCATTGGTGGTAGGGGATCTGTTCACCTTCAATGGCCTTCCCATTAATGCTGCGATAGTTCTAATAGACTCTGGACTCTTGAAAGTCCACTGGAACCGCAGCATCTTCTCTTCACTTCTCGTCCTAAGTCATCTTTTAAGGCGGTAAGGCATTGGCAAAAGAAGAGGGTATTTCTTGAATTGCCGAAGTCCATGGATGATGGTGGCCATTTTCCATTGGACTGATGGACAGGAATTTAGCAGCATTTGTTGATTTGAGTGTTCTGCGACTCTTAAACTCATACGAAGCAATCACAAGAATGTTTGGATTGCTTGTGGAAGGATGGTGGATTATTGTTGGACAATGACAAGAAATGGAAGAGACCCCTTGAGACCCAAGAAATGGAAGAGAATGTACTCGTACGAGTAGTAGCCTTTCGTATCTAGATTTTTGGTTCTCATGGGTTAATTCTTCAGCTTTGATGAAAAGGTGAAAGCTTAACATACTTCTTGGATCAAAATAAGGGAATGACTTTGTATGCTTAAGGTTAGGGTAACATAAACCTAACCTAACACAAGGCTAACCTTTTTTGTCGTTGGAAATGTGACCTTATGCATACCCAACGCCGATGAGCGGGAGGTTATGTGATTCAAGGCATACCCACTAAAACCAACGGTACCTTACCCTCGCTGTAGGGAGGCGCCACAGGAACGCTTACGCAAACAACTGTGACGCCTCAGCGGGTCGGCTTGCTCTTATAGCAGGTCCTCACGCCAGGTGGTTCTCACGTTACACGGAGAGTGGTTACCCCCTTACCTGACGACTCCATTCAGGGTGGTAGGAGAAAGTGGGCATAACACCACCTACCCCTTCCCAATCGAGCTTGGCGGCGTGAGTCTGCAGAGCATCACCTGCGAGAATACAGCCTCGCATCTGTCACTCTCAAGCATGGCAAGAATCACGCTCGGGAGAGAGAGGTCTCCACAACTAACGTTGTGGCAATTACGCGGCAATTACATTGATCTTAATCGAACAGCACTTCCGGCACTAACAACACTGCACTGCACTTAACACTTTCACTAACATTATCCAGAGGCTACTTCACTCGTCTGTCGAAAGCATATAAAGAGAGGAAAATTTCAAAATGGCGGAAGTGACTACTACCCTACTCCAGCGACATAGATTTTTTTTAGTCGATAGTAAATACTTAAGAATACAAACTAAGTAAACGAAACTGAGATTTAGTATACTACTTACGCCATCATTGACTGATAGATGCTCTGTCTGTCTGTTAGACAATCATGCTTAAATCACTGAACCGATTTTTATGAAATTTGATACAGAGATAGACTAGAACTTGGGGAAGGATATAGGCTATGTTTTACCGCGAAATAAAGTATTAAATAAACAAAATAAAACCAAGTCACCTCTTCTTTTTGTTTCCAGATACGTCCACGGCTGTCTCCAGAGCTGCAACGACGCAGACGCCTGCAACTCCTCCCAAATGCCTGGACAAACCCCGATGATACTTCTCCTCCTACCAATAGCCTTCGCCGCGAGAAGCTAACAGTGATAAAACATTGTATTTTATAGTTTTCATGGTAACTAGGTTAGTTACAGTATTAATATGGTTTAGCAATAATTGGCGGTAGTTTAACAAATTTTTTAATTTAAAGTAATAGACCAAGATCCCACGATGATCATACCTTCATTATTTTATAAAACCTGAAAGTTTCTCTATGTATGTCTCTGCTACCTTCCGATGCGCGTGTAGACCTCCCCCCACATCCCTCATGTCATCAAATTAAAGCAATGAATCCCCCAACCCCCTTCACTGCCTACGTAATACTTAAACGGCCCCTTACCATGTCAAAACACACCCACAAAAACATATGAGTGTTGCCACTCCAACAAAGAAATTATTTACTATATTAAATAAAAAAAAAAGTGGATGAAGTCTATCACAGTCATTATCACTATCCCGTGATACAACTTTATACTTAAACAAATTGTTGCAACCTGGAAGATAGAAGGGGGTATTAGGGGGAGTGAAGAGCAAACACTGTAGCTCCAGTGGACCACAGCGTTAATGAGATGGGCGAGGAAGGGGTTAAGTCTGGTCCACATGCGGCTCGACCGGAACACGTCAAAGATACTTAGCAGTCAGATTCGCATGGTGGCCGGGGAACAGATCCCCTACCACCAAAGAATCTCTATTAGAAACACGCACAGAGAAACTTTCAGGTTTTATAAAATAATGTAGGTCTACTCCTCGCGGGCTCTTAGACTATAAGCGACCAAGCTTCGTTTCACTTTTATATTCTATATTAAGTAATTATTTTTATTTAAATAAAACATAAAACACTCAGCTAAATTGTTGTGACGTCACACGTGTAAGGCGTTACATGGAGGTGTCGTTTAATGGAGAGAATATAAAAATCTGTATTATTAAGTGAATAGGAAGCGAGGTTGGGTCGCAATCCACAAAGACTTTTTTTTATAACCTAAAACAGATAAGTAATACAATTTAATAGTAAGTCATTAACACTTCAAACTTTCCACTCTATATAAGGTCTATATAATTATCAACCCCCCGTCCTCCTCCCCATCCCCCATATCATCAAAAATAAGAAATTGTTCACTATAATAAAAAATCAAAAAAAAATATTAAACTTTATTTTTAATTTTGAAACAAGAAAGTCTGTATAATTACACGAGAATACTCACGTCATTGTCACTATACCTGTCTCTTTCACACATTGTGTTTTAATACTCTGTGACGCGATTAATGTAATGAGAGCTAAAGAAAATTGTATTTGTTGTTGCTAAGATAAAAACTGACATAACAACTCTGTATAGCGTCAAACTCTTGAAGTCAATTTTTTTTTTGTTGAAGTGAAATCTTCTTTAGCGGCGTTGTGCATTTGTGTACTTTTTTTTTAAATAGGTAAAAAATGTTAAACTCGCGTCAGGATACGTGAACTGATCGAAAATTCATAACACGCGGTTTTTTTGGGATTGGTAAAAAATGTTAATCTTTGTCAGGTCAGGAGACGTGTCCTGTCCTGTCCTAAAGTCTCGTGACACGTTATGGTCTCGCTGTATGTAAGCCAGATCTCAATAATACAATTCTTTTTTTTTTCTTCTACAACTTGCAACAAGTTTAGTTAGTAGTTTGACCGACTGTCTCTATACTTGACAAGTATTCTTATATGGAGTTTGGACTCTCTCTCTCTCTCTGTTCCTGCCTAGTCTTATAGCGCTTTTTTGGCTCCTAAAACATCTCAAGTATTTTCCCGTCATTTTTCGGGTGGGCGACGGCGTCGTACCATCTATGTCGGCTTTCCAAGATCTTCCCTTGGAATGGATGTGGGTATTTCGGATAAGATTTAGCAGAGTTACACCTGCCCCCTTATGTGGAGTTTGAACTCTCTCTCTCTGTCTAGCCTTATAAGCTCGATTTTTTCGCTCTTAAAACATCTCAAGTATTTTTCGCATCATTGTTCTGGTGGGCGACGGCGTCGTACCATCTAAGTCGGCTTTCCAAGATCTTCTCTTGTTTGGATGTGGATATTTCGGATGCGATCTAGCAGCGTTACACCTCTCTCCTTATGTGGAGTTTGAACATTAGAGGATAATATTATCTGTATACATTTCCATTACAATACATATTTAGCTTTTATTTCTGCCTCTTTCGCACAAATAGTAACTAATGTAGTAAATGTATTGTAGATTATAGTATAGGTAATCATTAGAAACGCACCAACACAGTTTCAGTCTTAAGACTGCGTTTCCACTGGAGATGAAATCGTTACATCCTCACACATCTCTGGTAGAAACGAAGGTACACTACATTAATATTACGACGATGAAGAGTTATAAAGTAGAAGGGAATTAAATTAGTAAAGAAATATTACAGTATCTTTTTAGATTGTTATTTTCTTTTTGTCATCATCATTTATTAAAAATATGAATTTACATTCTCCTATTTCAATCCATAAAAACAGGGTCCATTTATGCATTACGTAAGCCAGGCGGATGGAGTGGAGAGGTTTCTGGGGGGGGTTTTGGCGCGTCACGATATACCACGACACGTAAATGTGTTTCCGTCTTTACTCTCGTTTCCATATACATGTTTACTTTTTTATTGGTGACGTAATCACCATGCAGACACCTCCATGTCATCAAAGATGAGCAAAGCAAGGACCCCCCACCTCTCATTAGTGCTTACGTAATACTTGAATGACCCCTTTATAGCTTTCCTTGGCCATATTTGCTGTCTTCCTCTAATACAACCAAAGATTAAGTTAAGGCGATAAATAGCTGTGATAACATATTATACTGGTACAATGGTATAGATCCCTCCCGAGGGATATACTTTAGACACAGAGCTACATTACTGATTGATTACTCGCGATGGTATAGTAAATATTGCTTTTACCTTTTTGTTGGCATACCTGTCTGCAATTCTCAACTCAGTGTTGCTAACATCAACTAACAGACTTATTTTTACACATTTCTGTTAAAATAAAAATGGTAACCAAACATGTAAGTAACACAAAAATACTTACTAATTTCTTTGAAGCTATAATTTACACGCATTTACTCGAGAATACTCAAGTCATTATCAAACCTTTGTAAACTTCTATTAAAATCTCGTATTATCTTTTTTTTGTACATTAAGTAGGCATGAGAGTAGGTCCTAAAGTATTTTCCACTCTACCCCCAACCCTTTATTTTTTTTGACCTAAAAAAATTAATCTTCAGCCATTAAATAATTTGAAACTTTTTTTTTATATTTTTTTTTTTACTTAAAAGTCTTAGTATAAGAAATCGCATTTATCTATAAGAGCCTTTATTAATTATAATTATATAATAAAACAATAAATCAGTTTGTAATATTTTTATTTTTACATTGTACATATTGTGAAAATACAGATTAAAAATATAATATTTTTTATTTATGTCTACATACAATAGGGTTGCCAGAAGTACACTTAAATCTGCTGAATGTGGTAAGTGAGGGAAATTATTTTTGCATGCAATAGGGATAGGGTTGCCAGAAGTGCACAAAAGTCTGTTGAATATGGTAAGAGTGGGAAATTATTAATACCTACAATAGGGATAGGGTTGCCAGAAGTGCACAAAAGTCTGTTGAATATGGTAAGAGTGGGAAATTATTAATACCTACAATAGGGATAGGGTTGCCAGAAGTGCACAAAAGTCTGTTGAATATGGTAAGAGTGGGAAATTATTAATACCTACAATAGGGATAGGGTTGCCAGAAGTGCACAAAAGTCTGTTGAATATGGTAAGAGTGGGAAATTATTAATACCTACAATAGGGATAGGGTTGCCAGAAGTGCACAAAAATCTGTTGAATGTGGTAAGTGAGGGAAATTATTTATACCTACAATAGGGATAGGGTTGCCAGAAGTGCACAAAAGTCTACTGAATATGGTAAGAGTGGGAAATTATTTATACCTACAATAGGGATAGGGTTGCCAGAAGTGCACAAAAGTCTGTTGAATATGGTAAGAGTGGGAAATTATTAATACCTACAATAGGGATAGGGTTGCCAGAAGTGCACAAAAGTCTGTTGAATATGGTTAGAGTGGGAAATTATTAATACCTACAATAGGGATAGGGTTGCCAGAAGTGCACAAAAGTCTGTTGAATATGGTTAGAGTGGGAAATTATTTATACATACAATAGGGATAGGGTTGCCAGAAGTGCACAAAAGTCTGTTGAATATGGTAAGAGTGGGAAATTATTAATACCTACAATAGGGATAGGGTTGCCAGAAGTGCACAAAAATCTGTTGAATGTGGTAAGTGAGGGAAATTATTTATACCTACAATAGGGATAGGGTTGCCAGAAGTGCACAAAAGTCTACTGAATATGGTAAGAGTGGGAAATTATTTATACCTACAATAGGGATAGGGTTGCCAGAAGTGCACAAAAGTCTGTTGAATATGGTAAGAGTGGGAAATTATTAATACCTACAATAGGGATAGGGTTGCCAGAAGTGCACAAAAGTCTGTTGAATATGGTTAGAGTGGGAAATTATTAATACCTACAATAGGGATAGGGTTGCCAGAAGTGCACAAAAGTCTGTTGAATATGGTTAGAGTGGGAAATTATTTATACATACAATAGGGATAGGGTTGCCAGAAGTGCACAAAAGTCTGTTGAATATGGTTAGAGTGGGAAATTATTAATACCTACAATAGGGATAGGGTTGCCAGAAGTGCACAAAAGTCTGTTGAATATGGTTAGAGTGGGAAATTATTTATACCTACAATAGGGATAGGGTTGCCAGAAGTGCACAAAAGTCTGCTGAATATGGTAAGAGTGGGAAATTATTTATACCTACAATAGGGATAGGGTTGCCAGAAGTGCACAAAAATCTGTTGAATATGGTAAGAGTGGGAAATTATTTATACATACAATAGGGATAGGGTTGCCAGAAGTGCACTAAAATCTGTTGAATATGGTAAGAGTGAGAAATTATTTATACATACAATAGGGTTGCCAGAAGTGCACTAAAATCTGTTGAATATGGTAAGAGTGGGAAATTATTTATACATACAATAGGGTTGCCAGAAGTGCACTAAAATCTGTTGAATATGGTAAGAGTGGGAAGTTATTTATACCTGCAATAGGGTTGCCAGAAGTGCACTAAAATCTGTTGAATATGGTAAGAGTGGGAAGTTATTTATACCTGCAATAGGGTTGCCAGAAGTGCACTAAAATCTGTTGAATATGGTAAGAGTGGGAAGTTATTTATACCTGCAATAGGGTTGCCAGAAGTGCACTAAAATCTGTTGAATATGGTAAGAGTGGGAAGTTATTTATACCTGCAATAGGGTTGCCAGAAGTGCACTAAAATCTGTTGAATATGGTAAGAGTGGGAAATTATTCATACCTACAATAGGGTTGCAAGAATTGCACAAAAGTCTGTTGAATATGGTAAGAGTGGGAAATTATTTATACCTGCAATAGGGTTGCCAGAAGTGCACAAAAATCTCCTGAATATGGTACGAGACTTTCCTAAATTTGCAAACACTGGCGCAGTCGGTAGGCTATCGCGATGGATCTGTTGTTTTCTACTAATTACGTAATTCTACATTTTTACATACTGGCAACACTATTAAAAAAATATAGGTAAATATTGTACACACTTTTCCAAATTAATTTATGATGATATGATGAAGTGTTTGAAAGAAATAAATTCTTGATCGTGACTTTTCATCGAGTGAACGCTAACTGTGAAATAAGGACTAAATGAATTTCTCCATTGTTATAAACACGAGCGCAGTTGGTAACTGGCAACTCTATTAACAACAATATAGATCATTTTTTATCCATCATTTTCATCTTCAGTGCAGTCACTGTCAGTGTAATCAGTGTATGGATTCAGAGTGAAATCAGTTGAAGGACTTTCTGTAAAAAAAGTATGATATGACGTAAAAATTCTCAAGTATACCTAAGAATTTCTTTGTTAGAAATTATTTTGTACACACGTGCTAAGATCTCCTTACACATCAGTGTGTTAAATAAAGCGATTCTATTGGTTACTAACAAACACTTCCTCGTTAAATAACCTCGTTTATACTAGTCGACCTGCGCGACTTTGTTCACGTGTAGCTCCGCTCCTATGGGTCGTAGCGTGATGATATATAGCCTATAGCCTTCCTCGATAAATGGCCTATCTAACACTGAGATGGCAGCCCTTCTTCTTCTATGGACACTTAAATATGTCCATGGCGTAAATTACGACCATGAGCAACGTGATAGTATTAAATACTGTTGCGTTATACATTTAAAAAAAAAACCTATATTAACGTATATTTTGATGAAATTACTTAATATTCATATTAACAGTTATAACGACACATTAGACAACGACTTACTCGAGTATACTCAGGAATTTCTATGTTACTCATTCAATTAGTATCGACTTCTTTCTTTTTATAGCATAAGATCTTCTAACTTAAACTACTTTCCCACACTAAGGCCGCGTTTTTACCAGAGATGTGCGAGGATGCGTAGTGAGGGATGTGTTTGTTAAGAACCAATACAATCGCTTTATTTACCTAGCCTAGCTTAGCTACATAACTTCGCTCATCTTTAGCGGAAACGCAGCATTAGCCCTTTTTAATAATATACAGTTTTGTTAATTTTTTTATAAATGACGACAAAAACGATGTTGCTAAACTAAAAAAATTATAAAAAATAATTTCTTTCAAAAATTTTTTTTTTTTTGGATTGAATAAGAAAATATTTTTAAGATAAAATAAAACAATTTTAGAAAAAAATAGTTAAAAAAATCCTTATGTTACATTGTACTGTTGCATAAAATCTCATGACTTACTCGAGTATACTCAGGAATTTCTTTGTTACTGAATTAGTTTCGATATTTTTTCTTAAGCTTTTTCCCTGACTAAGGCTGCGTTTCCACCAAATGTTATGAGAGGTATGTAACACATCCCTCGCTATGCATCTTCGCACATCTCTGGTAAAAACGCAGCCTAATTAGTTTACAACTTATTTACCAATATCAGGCGAAGGATTCGTATCGCACTTGCATCGTCTCAGCTCTTCTAGAACTCTCAGCTCAGAGGGCAACAGGTTTGATTTGTCAGTCGCTTCTATTGGTTCTGTTAATGATTAATTACATATCAATTGTGGCATCCAGTGCTTTGGAAGTAAAATTAATATGCTTAGTGGTAGGGGTTCTAACAATAATCGTGATTATATATCGGATATAAAAACTGTGATCTTTTGATATTTTAATATCATTATTGCTGTTTTTCCTTTTCCACCTCCATTATTGCTTAGTATAATAGATTCTTTTATAATTGTGGTAGTAGTAGTAGCAACAACTATAGTATTAGTAGCAGCAGATTTAAAGCCTATTCTTGTTCAGACAGTAGGGCAGGAAAGAGACATGGCACTAATAAATCTTGTAGAGTAAACATAAAATAATGAAACAGAAAGGAATTGACTGCTATAGGTCAATGAAGAACAGTCTCATGAAAAAAAAACAGCAGTTGTATCTATTTCAATAGCAACAGTAGTACAATTAATAATAGTAGCAGTAGCTGAAGCTGTAGAAGTCTTTAAAGAGGTAATAGACGTGGAAAAATATAATAAACACGTAACGCTTTTAATTAAAAGTCGCACTGAGATGGCGAGCGAGTGGCGCTGACGCGATATGTGATCTCATTTAAATTTCGCCTCTGCCACCGACCGCCAAGTGTCTCTGACACTGTGGGCCAGATCTACCCCCTCCCTCTTCCATCCCATTACTGCTGCGTTTCCAATGAACACCGGGTTTTTGCTCGCAGTCCATTTAAACCGCAGCATTCTTCTCTTCACTGCCCCTTCTCACTCTATCTTCGTGGCGGCAACACATCGACTAAACAAGAGGTACCCTCTAGTTTTGTCATAGGCGACGGTGGCCACTTTCCATCTATCATGTAACCCCTCCATTAGTGTGCTTTCTCCCAAATTTAACCCTTCCTATATACGAATTAACTGTGGTATTAAAGTGATGAAATATTGTGATTGCGCTTGGTGAACTTCCCTCTAAAATATGCGAGTTCCAGCTTATCTGTGAGTACAGTGTTTTTTATTATTATCACAAAACAGACTACAATAATTAAAATTATTATATTATATATTAACGGGAATCGACTTTAAGACTGAATAGCTATGTGATAGCGTCATGAGCATTACCAATTTTAAACTTGATGTGACTTTCTTCATCACATTGGCAGTAGGGATCCTGCTTCGCCATTTCTTCTTCTCTTACACGTCTTATTTCTGATGGTAGTAATTTGTGGCCTGTTTATAAAATCACTAATATTAATCATTATAAAACTTACGTATTATATTCGCCAAACACTGAGGTAAAAAGATTAGGGGCAATAATACCTCCTTGTCTAACACCATGCTTCTATTAAATTGAATTCGTGATTTTTATACTCTATGTAGATAAACATGGTGGAGATATCGTACAGATTTTTCAACACTTGAATATACTGTGAATCAATACGATATCTATACATGGAGTTTAACACTACCCACATGACTACTAAATCAAAGGCTTTAACTTAGTCCACGAAGGATAATCATGAATGTGGTCTATGATATAAACGTGAATCAGTAACTTAATACCTATAGCCATTTAGCCAAGTATTATGTTTGAAAAACCGCCACGTTTACAAAACTTCTGCGTATATAAAAGAATTTAAATTTAACTTATTAATCTTTTACCAGAGTTCAGGGTTTTTGCTATCATATCATCTGGAGACATATTATTAATCTTATTGTTTGGTTAGGTATAATGTTCAGTTAATTCAGGTCATGGAAATTTGTCTAAATCTCCAATATCTCTGATTTTTAGATTGAGAGAATACTTACGAAGATCTTTCTTGAACGGCTCGCTTCTCTCCAAAGCGCCTTCATGTATGCGACGCATGTAATGACGGTAGTCTGACTTCTTTACAGGCATCTGGATTTCACCAACCGCTCGTGCTATTACTGAAAATTATTATCTGTTAATAGGCGTCTTACGTATCGTGACGTCACAGTTTACATGATATGTAACAATTGAATTAATTTAAGGTCCCTTTAAAGAGTAGATTTCAAAGTGAAATGTAATACTTACATTCATTCATAGTTTCTATTGCATCTATATTTATCTCTGTCCTAAGTCTCAATTCATGAGATATATCTCGAGATATCTCTTCTTCTTCTTTACGCTTATATCGAGATTGCTGCACAGCTACAAAAGAATATATTTTTCAAAATATTTTACAATAGATACTTACATTGCTAGAATTTTTTTTAAACATACCGTCATCCACGATGGCGTCAAGTAAGTAACGCATCTCGTGAGCAGGAGGATATCTCTCTTCTAATGATTTTTCTTTTTTCTTCTGACCTGTAAAAGAAAAAATAATTGTAAATAAAGAACAAAATATGGTTTGATTAAACTAACCTAAGAAGCAATAGTAGCTTTAAAAAAAAATAATAATAACTACAAGCACTTTATACTGAATAATCTAACTTACTTCTTATATATTTCCACCTTGGATCATCTCTAGATGTCGTTTCCACCGGCTCCATCTTAAGAGCACACGCTTGGCACTTGCACGACTCATCCAGAGGACCACCACAGTACTTGCATTGGTCTGAAATAAATATAAAAATCAGGTTCATTCAAGATTTGGAGTATACTTAGATGTCTTCGACTATACCAGTGGAATATAATAGGACGATAAAATAAAAAAAAATACAATTCCCCTCTGCCGCTGGAAGAGCATCTAGTCAGAGCCGAGTAACCCAGCACCCCCTTGGTAGTAGGGGATCTGTTCCTCGACTGGCTTGCGACCACTAGCATTCGAATCCGACCGCTAAGTGTCTCTGACGCGTTCCGACCGAGCCGCATGTGGGCCAGAGCTACCCCTCCTTCTCCCATCCCATTACTGCTGCGGTTCCAGTGAACACCGGGTTTTTGCTCAGGGTCCATTGAAACCGCAGCAGTCTTCTTTTCGCTCCCCCTCCTCACTCTATCTTCAAGGCGGCAACGCATCGATAAAACAAGAGATACCCTCTAGTTTTGTCGATGTTCGTGGGCGACGGTGGCCACTTTCCATCAGGTGGACCGTCTGCTCGTTGGTCCCTTATCTATCATTAAAAAAATGGAACAAATCGAAATGGAATCTAGTTTATGAGAAAGCCACACACATTATGTAATTCACAAACATCTCCGAAATTTCATACCTTCTTTAATAACACCTTCATCTAGAACTCCAAAGATAGCAGTCCTGGCTGCACCCAATCGCGCGTCCTGAAATGCTGATAATCTGCACCTGGATGCTTCTTTATGTGCTGCAGGCAGTAGAAACTGCTGTACTAATTCCGCTACCAGCTCATTCTGTTCTGCTGTAGACCTACAGAATATTGTCAGACTTAAAAACAGGAATGAACATGGTTAGTGACTCAGGGAGATCTTTGGAAACCCGTATTCAAAGAACTTGCTTTTTTTATAATAGATAAGGTGCAAACGAGCAGATGGTCCACCTGATGGTAAGTGGCAACCATCGCCCATGGACATCTGCAAAACAAGAGATACTCTCTCGTTTTGTCGATGCGTTGCATCCCCGAAGATAAAGTGGGAAGGGGAAATGAAGAAGAAAAATGATGCGGATTCAGGGGACCCTAGGCAAGAGCCCAGAGTCCACTAGACTCACAGCATTAATGGGATGGGGGAGGGAGGGGGTAAGTCTGGCCCACATGCGGCTCAACCGGAACGCGTCTATGACACTTGGCGAACGGATTCGCATGCTGGTGGTCGCAAGCCAGTCTGGGAACAGATCCCCTACCACCAAGGGGGTGCTGGGTTACTCGGCTCTTACGAGATGCTCGAACTAGTTGGCCTATAATCAAGTATGGAAGCCCAAGAATTGGACAGGTCTACGGTTGTGCCCTTAATCCATCTCTGGGATTTTTCGGTGTTTATTTTAATTTCCAGCGTGCCAAACTCGAGTATGGACTGTACAAATATTTGGGTAGAAGCGAGGATCAAATGTCCAAATTTTAGTCTCTATGAATATCCATAAAATTTGGGGCGTGGAGATTTTTCGGAGTCTTTATACTGTTCGAAGATCGTGATAATATACATATCGTTATGCTCAGTAGCGGCTTTAGGCGTAGGAGAAATGCGGGGCACCGTTGTCTGAGGGGCACCAAGATAGGCGCAATGACATCCTTGGATGATATTTTTATGTTGTTAGTATGTCTAAATAGGGGCGCTAGAAACATAACTCGCCCAGGTGGTTAAGGCTGACGCTGATTATGCTATATGTGTTCTGAGATAGATTTCTTTCAAGAAGATGCTAACATCTAACTCAAAATACAGTCCAAATACTGGTGGTTTAGCCACATTAACCTTCCATAAAATAAAGCAAAGAAGGTGTAGGTTCCCTTGATTAATTAACTGATATGGTAATGACCACTGGATTTCAACTTGTCTTACCATGACAGAAAAATTATTTTATTTTCCGTTGGATGGCCAATACTCACATGGATCCATGTTCAAGAACAGATTGGTCAATCTTATCAGCATCGGCCTTGGCCTTCTGGACGGCGCTCTCCTCAGCCGCAAGAGCCACAGCTTCTTGCGCTATGTTTAGAAGATATGCGTCTACCGTCTGTTGTGTTACACCCAACACCTGGATAGATATTTTTTATTAAATAAATAAAATTTTAAACTGAAACCTTAGAGTGATGTTAGTAAAAGTATCCTGGAATGTGTCCTAACATTTTGTTAGGAGATCTAGAGACCGGTAGAGGATTGCCAGATTCGGGTTAAGTGTGAATAGAGGAAAATGTGAGGCTTATGGCAACGTTATATAGAAAAAGACCTTGATTTAGCCACAAGTCTTTGTAGACGTTAATCGACTGTGACGTTAATGGACTGAGAAATTACAAAATTCATACATGTTTAAACATTTCGTCATGTTCTCTTCTGCGATGTTCTTCTTTCTGCCTTCGACCAGCTTCTGCTGCTTCGCGCATTGTTTTTTCTCGTACTGTAAAAATGTATAAAAATGATTCAAATAATACGAAAACCTCTTATTTACTCTTTATAATAAAATCTTATAACTTACAAGCAATAAGTATAAACGCATGTTGTCGTCTTTCATCTTTGAGTCTTCGCAGTTCTTTCTCCAAGAAGTCCAGAGCTGAAGATACAGCTCCTCCACATAATTCTTCAACTAATGCTGTTATTGCTTCTTCCTATATATTAAAATGTTTTAGGCATATATTAGAAAGAGGATCTTCTCCTTGTACTTCTACTACTTCTTCTTCCAGGATCTAAAACTTACCTTCTGTTCAGCCTCAAATCTAACAGCATCATAGTCTCTAGCTCTCGATTCTTCTTTGGCAATCCTCGCTCTATCTTCTCTCTGGAGACCGTGAGTTGTCTTCAATTCTTCTGTCAGTTCTCTTGCTCGGATTCTCCCTTCATACATCTATATGACATTTTAAATTATTAAAGTAGCACAAGCCCAAAGGCATTAGATAAATAATATTTTTTAATATTACCAAAGTCTGCACAGCTCGTCCTCTCAAAACTCTCTGTAGCGTTAAAGCTGATTGGTGACTGGCTTCATCTTCATCAGGGACAGCATCCATCTCAGGAGTTGGTGGTCTCGGTGTTTCAAGAATACGACGTGGTTTAAGAACTCGCAGAGGGCCTGCTGATGTTGAAGCTGCTCCAAGACGAGCTTCTGGAAATGAAAAGTTATGGCCTAAATCGCAAATAGACATTAATGGAATGAAATGAAACGGGACTATGCTAAATTGATTGAAATGGATGGCAGCCAAATTGAGGGGTTCATGTAATACGTTTAACCTTTTACTTTGCAAGCAAAATCGAAAAATTACTTACTTTTTAAGTCTTCATGTAGAGTCTCCAAGAACTGCTCGCTCCACTTGGTCTCTCTCTCGCAGAGCTGATTGACATCTCGTGAAAGGTGATGTCCAGAACAGCTCTTGTTCAAATTCTGCCCACATTGCTCCAACCAGGCTGGAGGTTCTGATAGCTGATTGTGGTCTTCCAGTACTGGAACATAAATCAAACTCAGTGTTTTAATATATTTTGTCCAAAAAACAAAAGACTTACCAATTAAAGTAGGGTCATAGACAATTTTAGCGTGACGTCTTCTTGCTTGATACCCATGTCTGGCTCTTGGAGCGTGGAGGTCAGATGCTGGGTTCTGAGCTGCTGTAGTAGAAGAACCTCCTCCACGTGCTGCTCGCATTTCCTGGACGAGGCCGAGACGACCTCCTCTATTATGAACGGCTGCTAACTTGCGAAGCTCTACAAGAACAGTCAAGAGCTGATTTTGTAAACAGACTCGAAAAGTTCTTCGTTATTGGAAAATCTTCTTTAACTCCCAAAATACTTTATTTTCTACAAAAATGTGGGTCATCAGCAGAATATCCAAGTTCTAATACCTGCTCAATGAGATGAAATTCTGATTATTTTATGGATGCAGCGTGAAAGTGAATTCTCTCTTTTGCATGGAGTGCGGGATTCCCTTGGAGATGTATATAAAAAAATAGACGTTCTTACAGTCCCATCTCAATACATATATTGTAATATTTTGTTCATTAACCAGAATATTCATTTGTATTCAAAACACAGTGACAAACATAATGTTAAAACAGAAATAAACTTGTAACGCCGTACTATCGTCTCCACAAAGTGAGTAATAGCTTCATGGGGCTTGGTGTTCGCATCTATAATAAGATTCCACAGCCTATAATAGACTTGCCACTTCAACAATTTAAAACTCGTATCAAGAAGTCATTAATATATAAAGCATACTATAATGTACAGGATTACTTAAATGATGAGAATGCTTGGAATCTAAGTGACGTTGACTCTCAAGTTAAATGATTTGTATAACAGACTATGTAAACATGGCTTTTTGAAAAGAGCGACTGTTGAGTTTCTGGCCGGCTCTTCTCAACAGAAAACTGCTTTCCGAGCTGGTGGTAGCTTCAGACAAACTAACTGACCGACAAATTTTTGACGTTTCAAAAGTACTTTTCAAAAAAGTCTAATTGAAATAAATAATTTTGATTTGATTTGATTTGATTTGCATCATTCATTTATCATTCATTCAATCTTGGCTGTTGGTTCATCAATCTATTCATTAAACATTTTTTCATCAATCATCCATTCTTTTATCATTAATTCATCTAACATTTGTGTATCATATCATCACTCACACTTGATGGATCATTGCTGAACTATCATTAAATAATCTAATTCATTCATTCATTTACTGTTCATTTATTCTTAAATTCCCCTATTTTGTTTTTCTACCATCTCTTATTTCATTCTCCTGTAGCTTAAACTCGTTACCTCTATCTCTCGTTCTTCGTATATTATCAATCTTCTTCTCCATATCAATTTTCTTATTGGCCCAAAGTTTAGCCAACTTAGTGCCAACACGAGAGGTGCTCTTCTGCTTCTCCTCTGTCTGTTGCTTGTGGAGGAGAGCTTGACGGATTGACTGGAGTTCATCTATCTCCTAAATAATATCGTTATTATGTAAAGTTGCTATGAAAACTAGTGGGGGTAGTTGCACATTGTTAAAGCAGGCGCATGGGAGAAAGCCACTCCTCTTGCCCTACACTTGCTGCTAAAAAGACCCTTATTAAAAAAGAAAAAGATGAGAAGAAAAATGGTAGGAAAAATATTAGGAGAAAATCTGACATATTTTATAAAGGAGTAAATACGAAAAATAAAAAGGAGAAATTGTAGTAAGAGTAGAAAAGAACATAAATTTTTTTTTTTATAATACATGAGGGACAAACGAGCAGACGGTCCACCTGATGGAAAGTAGCCACCGTTGCCTATGGACATCGACAAAAACAAAGGGCATCTCTTGTTTTGTCGATGCGTTGCCGCCTCGAAGATGGACTGAGGAGGGGAGCGAAGTAATGGGATGGAAGAGGTAGAGGTAGATCTGGCCCACATGCGGCTCGGTCGTAACGCGCCAGACACTTGGCGGTCGGAATCGCATGCTGGTGGTCGCAAGCCAGTCGGGTAATTACTCGTCTCTTACGACATGCTCTCCAAGCGGCAAGGGGAATTGAATTCTAACCCCTCCCCTCACGGGTAGAAGAAAGAGAACGATAAAAAAGAATGAAAGGAAGAAAAATATTTCAGTTTAAATAATTTCAGTGTTGAATGGAGAAGAGCTTATCATCTTTTTAGTGAAACTTACAGCCTCTCTAAATATCCAGTCCTTAGTCTCTATGTCGGTGATGATGGCGTCTCTCTTCTTCATCCAGCGAGGGTATCCTCCCTTCTCCACCAGCTCAGACCATTTTCGTGCATGACGCATTCTAGTAACAATATTTACCATCCTAAGTGTATTTCTGAAATCACTTTTTAAAAAAAATGGGGAAGGGGGGGATTCTAAAGTCCACTATCAGCTCATTGCTTGAAGCTGCGTCACAATATTAATATATTGACAATTATAACAATCTCGTAACCATGGCAACGCACTCACACATTGCTTACACTGAGTACACATGAAACGGTATTTCTCAGTACCTTTCTTTCGATATTAAGTATTGAATAGAATCGAGTATCAAACTTTTTTAAAGTTTTCGTCAAATCATAAATCGATTTGACGAAGTTAATATCGATTCTTCTAAATCGATGTCGTGTAGTATCGCACACGGTACATATACCAATAACAACATTTTTTACCATTTTGTCTGTCTTTCTGTTTGTTCCGGCTAATCTCTGAAATGATTGAACGGATATTGACGGGACTTTCACTGGCTGATAGGTGATGTAACAAGGAGTAACTAAAGCTATTTAACATCTCGCTACGACCCATAGGAGCGGAGCAACACGCGAACAAAGTCGTGGGGGTCATACTTATTAATGATTTCCGTTGTGTGGAAGTCAGCTGGTAAGTCTCCTTTACGATACGGATTTCCGGGACCTAAAAAATAATATTAACAGTATTAATATTTTACACTCACAGACACACACACACACACACACGCATATACAAAAAGATATGTTTTTTTTTATTCGTGACGGAATTGCGATTGTACGGAAGAGCAAGTCAGTTGTAATTTACGGAAACGAAATAAACATTTTTTATTAATATTTTTTTTAATGGGTGATAAAACTAAACAAGACGGAGTAGTTATTTTTTAATGGATGATAAAACTATCCACGACGGAGTAGTTATTTTAAAATGGATGAGAAAACTATCCAAGACGGAGTAGTTATTTCTTAATGGATGATAAAACTATCCAAGACGGAGTAGTTTTTTTTAAATAGATGATAAAACTATCCAAGACGAAGTAGTTATTTTTTAATGGATGATAAAACTATCCACGACGGAGTAGTTATTTTAAAATGGATGAGAAAACTATCCAAGACGAAGTAGTTATTTTTTAATGGATGATAAAACTATCCAAGACCGAGTAGTTATTTTAAAATGGATGAGAAAACTATCCAATACGGAGTAGTTTTTTCTAAATGGATGATAAAACTATCCAAGACGAAGTAGTTATTTTTTAATGGATGATAAAACTATCCAAGACCGAGTAGTTATTTTAAAATGGATGAGAAAACTATCCAATACGGAGTAGTTTTTTCTAAATGGATGATAAAACTATCCAAGACGAAGTAGTTATTTTTTAATGGATGATAAAACTATCCAAGACGGAGTAGTTTTTTTTTAAATGGATGATAAAACTATCCAAGACGGAATAGTTTTTTTTTAAATGGATGATAAAACTATCCAAGACGGAATAGTTTTTTTTTTAAATAGACAAATAAAAATGAATTAATTTTAAGAGGAATGAATTAATTTGAAAAAAACTAACTAACTAAGTGAATAGTAAAGAATATAAGTAAATTAACTACATAGCTAGCGAGTGAGTGAGTGAAGTAAAAAAAATATTTCAAGTGAGTCAGGAAGAAATCTATATAAATAAAAATGTATCGCCTAACTTCAGAACGACTGCTGTAGAAGAGTGAGCGAGTGAGTGAGATGGTCGTGTCCACATACTACGCATTATAGAATAGACATGCGGGTAGAAGAGTATGAATGGATAAATGAATAAGTGAGTAAACAGTTTGTATACACCCTAGCGACGCGAGGGGAGGAGCTAGTAAACAAAAAAGAAAACAATAGGACTATGTTACTAAATAAAAGATTGCTTTGTTAGTAACCATGAGTTTTGATACCAACGGCGTTCCAACTCACCCCATTCAAGTTTATCCAGAAACATGACTTCAGGAGTGGCCTCACACCTGTCTGCTGGTCTGGCGTCTGGTTGCCATGGAGTTGTCTGCGCTGATGATTCTCTAAAACATTTCAAAATACCTACACAGATGAACAAAATAAGTAACGGAATTATACAGCTCCCGGCACGTAAGCATAGGTTTGACCTTGAATGCGCAGAGGTCACTATTAAGGGCGAGCAGCGCGTCTGCTACATCACGGAAGAAACGCAGCTGCTCTCACCTAAAGTTAGCTGCCAGCTACTATACCTAAGGAATGGGAAAAGAAAACGTCGAAGACAAATAAAATGGTGGGAAGATGATTTTTGACTTGCGGCTTGAATTTTTATTAAATTTTTATTTGAATTTGGAATCTATTTACTCACAGATTTTAGATTGAGATTGATTATTATTTACGGCCGTTAGAAAAGGTTTATGTCGGAAGACAGGACTAGCACAAATAAGTTTCTAGTGTCTGATGGTTATTATTTTTTTTTAAATGTAGACTATAAATGATCTGTGAAATAAAGACTACTTTTATTTATTTAGATGACGCCACTATACCGAAGACTCATATCCGGCTCGAAGGACCATATAAAAAAACGTGTAACGTTGCTAATTGAAAACATTCAGGCGCTGATGACTGTAAACATATTTCATTATTATTCTCCGGGAACTCTGAATGTTTCCGGGATAAAAAGTAGTCTAAATGTTAATACAGGATATAAAATATCTGTGTGCCAAATTCATTAAAATCTGTTCAACCGTTTTTGCGTGAAGACAATTTAATAAAAAAACATCAAGTCATCCCTAGCTTCGATGGTTACACTCAAATGTAAGATTGAAAATCGTAATGACGTAACTGTACCTGTACAAGCTCTGCGTCCCTCGACTCCTGGGCTTGGTGGCTCCTGGAGTGATCAACGGTGTAGTTGGGTGGAACTCAGGAGTTGCGCTTTTGAGTGGCAGTAGTTTTTTTGGACTGAAACAAACAATGCTGATTTCTTATGCAGCTAACATGTTAGGTTAGATGATTTGCTAACATTTTGATCCCGAGGGATATGGGCTTTTGACTCCTCCGTGGGCTGGGTGTTTTAGTAGACATGTCCTGGCATTGTTTCTCAGTGGTGGTTGGTAAAGTGAGCCCATGGGATGGAGGATGTGCTGAGGCGTCTGCGGTGGCACCACTCACTAAAAACGCTAACGCATTCCCACAAAGTTTTGAGTCCCACATAACCCTTAGGGGTATGCATAAATTGCATTTCCCACGTTAAAAAAAAAGTAAAAAAGGGATAGTTCCAAAAATGAGAAGCTATGTTCATATAACCAAGCTATGGCCATGTGATTTAGATAGCAATAAAGGTTCTGGAAAGGAGATTCATACCCTCATGCATTAACATAACTTAGGACAAGGGAGATCACAGCTTCTTAACCTAATTCAAATCATGCAGTGCTGTCTCTTTAACAATCTTAAACTCGCAATGGTCAAGGGAAAATGTCTGATATAACAAGCCAAGTTATGTTAACTTGGCTCTAAGCGAGGAATCTGTCCCCCAATAATAGTAACTTGGCTGGATAGAGAAGAAAGAAAATTTATCAAGGAAACTTAACTAGTGGGTGGTTATTCCCATTTTTTAGATTATTTAGAGATTAGACGGATAGTTGTGCATGTCTTCCTGTCCATTGATAGTTCTTCCTCCTTCTCCATTGCCTACACGAAGTCAGGTTGAGTGACTAGTATATAATACAGAAGGAAGGTACTTACGCAGCGGCAAATTTAAACCGATCCTTCCCTCCTAACTCAGGAGTTGGGACGCTCTGGACTTGACGCACCTTATCCAGGTACGCGATGTATGAGCGGTCTACGTGCGGTGGTAGGCGGCAGTTTGGATGGTATACTGAAGGACAAAGCTGTATCAGAATCAAGGCGAAAAAAAATAACCTCATCCTATTAAAAAATATATAAGAATATTTTTACCCGTGAGGAGATAGGTTAGAATACTATTCCCCTATGCCGCTGGGAGAACATCTCGTAAGATCCGAGTAACCCAACACCCCCTTGGTGGTAGGGGATCTGTTCCCCGACTGGCTTGCAACCACCAACATGCGAATCCGACCGCCAAGTGTCATAGATGCGTTCCGATCGAGCCGCATGCGGACCAGACTTACCCCCTCCCTCTCCCATCCCTTAATGCTGTGAATCTCTAGGCTTCTCTTCTAATCTCTTCACTCTCCCTTCCCACTCTATCTTCGAGGATGCAACGCATCGGCAAAACAAGAGGGTATCTCTTGTTTTGCCGATGTCTATGGGCGATGGTGGCCACTTACCATCAAGAGAACCATCTGCTCGTATGCACCTTATGTACCATAAAATAAATATATATAAAAAAAATACCCTGATTCTAGTACTTTACTCACAAAGTCCAGATGCAGGATTTTTATAAGAGGTTTAGTTTATTTATCTTACCAACTTGCATCCTGGGGAACTGACGCAGCTCAGAAAACATCGTCTTGTATACTGGATGGATTGCCTGCGAGAATTAAGTCAATCAAGCTTTTATCCTTCCATCAGCTAATACCACCCCACTCCCATCATCAGATCAGCTAAAGGTCAAGGGCAATCGGAGACTAAGAAATGGTTGAAAAATGGTTTTCTAATTTTTGATGGACGACTTGCAAGTAAATTCATTACAAGTAAGGAACCAAGGACGCGAGAATCTTCTGCGCCATCTTGCAACATACTCATGAGCGCCTATATTTTTTTAACCCTAAATTTTAAGACCAAAAATAACTGCTGTCTTAGCCTGCCTACAATTTCTTTAAGCCCCAAATATGTAACTTCAAAGGTGGGTACTTCACTACGACGCGTCCCTGTAAGGAGCTTCATTAGGATGGAGAACACACAGGAGCTGATGATAAATGTCCACACTCTTAATCAACACAGTCTTTGGGTTTAAAAAAATTTAGAAGATCTCCGTCACCCGACTCCATTTTTCCAAACCCCCAAACGTTTTCAAAGTTCAGCGTAGGGGTCTGGCAGATGGCACAGACCATAAAGAATTGGAGGTGTAATTATTAAAGTATTTTACCACTTGCGCTGACGCCATTGCTGCTTTGAAAGCTGTTCTCGCATAATCTCGTGCACCAGACACGATGAACGCTGAGTCTAGAAATAAAATATATTAAATACACTCAGTAACACCACCAGAGATGTGCGAGGATGTGTTTGTTGAGGGAACATAGAGTGCAATTGCCCAAGTATATGATTAGCTTCTCTTTCCCACTTCCCCACTTCTTTCTTTGTGACCACAGACTCACAAAACGCGACCACAGCCGCCCTCTCTCGCTTACCGGAGCACTTTATCCCCTATCAACCCCTTGAAGTCTCCTTTTCGATTCGATTTCGTTAATTACAATGTTGGCAACACTTATTATTTTGAGTAGCATCCTGTTATTTGATGTTGGTAGGATTGATATGAGTAGCATTTTCATCGCGAGTATTCTAGCAGTAACTCTGAAGGGTTGAGTCTAAAGTATAACCTCCAGGGTAGTGTCCTCCCTCTAGTGAAGCCGTCATGAAAGCATAAGAACCAAAGTTACTTGCTGCATTTAGACTCGTAGGCGGGTAGTTAGTAAACTTACCATATAAATAGTCATGGACTCGCATTTTAGACACATTGTACCTTCTCGGCGCTTCGTACAGTGTTTCCCCACTCATTGTAACCAATAATATTAAGTAAACAACATAAAGTGATGTGTGACGGACATTAATGATAAAACTTTTGTTGCTTAGCAACGGTTACATTATCTATGACGGAATAAATGAGGATGAGTTTGGTAAGGACCAATAGAATCGCTCCATTTACCTAATGATTTTGAATCATTTATAATCTGTGATAAAGCTTGTTTATGGTTTGACATTCCTCTAGGTATTGTTTGAAACTTAGACAGGGTTCCCAATTTAGGGGAAAATCATTGAAATTTTATATTTATCTATTAGTAGGTTACTTTCTCTACTATATTGTGCATGTATTATACATATAAACCTTCCTCTTGAAGCACTCTATCTATTAAAAACAACCGCATCAAAATCCGTTGCGTAGTTTTAAATGTGTCAAGCTGCACTTGGACGCGATGACGATCGGGCGACGTCGGTTCCTTTTTAATTTATCTGCATTAGTAACTTAATATATTCTGATTAGACTAACAATTACTTAACGACATAGCTGAGTCTGGCAACACTGTCCACTAGACGTCAAAACCAGTGTCCGATAAATTTGACGTTTTAGAGTTTGCCTTTTTTTGAAGTTCGCAGTAATGACGAACTCTCTTAAGTTGGCGGGGACAAAAGATTGTTTTTAATTTTTTTTTGCTAATTCGTTTGTTCTTGATTGTTCGATCAAATTTATCGTTTGTTCGTTACTCATTTTTTTAAAAATAATTTTTAAAAATTCAATCGGAACCTAGCACCGACAATTATAGTAAATAAGCTTTTTTCTTTCTTTTTTCAATCAATCTAAGCTAGTTATCGTTTGTTCGATCAAAAAAAATGTTTGTTCGATCTTATTTACGCTGATAATAAATTTTTTATCAATATCGTTACACCCACCTTAGGCATGTTCATCTAAATCACCAAAAAATCGATTTTGGTAAATCAACTAATCATTTTTTTATATATAAACTAAAATCTATAAAATATTAATAGAGTGCAGTCCAACATAACAAATTCATCTCAACTGCATCAAATGCATCTTTAATATGAAATTTTTTTTGCACAGAAATAAATTTTTTACCAGTTTATTTTACAACATTCCCCTAGGGCCCTATGTCACTGTAATTGACTCTATCACTTCAGTAGCTTTCTTCGTTGAGAAATGTTTTATAAAATTCACATCAACAGGAGCTTTATCGAAAAATTGAAATTTTAAAATATTAACAATAAGAAGCATAATATTAATTATTTTACAGATTTTAGTTTATATATTAAAAACCGATTACTTGATTTACCAAAATCGATTTTTTGGTGATTTAGATGAACATGCCTAAGGTAGGTGTAACGATATTGATAAACAATTAATTATCAGCGTAAATAAGATCGAACAAACATTTTTTTTGATCGAACAAACGATAGCTTAGATTGATTGAAAAAAGAAAGAAAAAAGCTTATTTACTATAATTGTCGGTGCTAGGTACAGATTGAATTTTTAAAAATTATTTTTAAAAAAATTAGTAACGAACAAACGATAAATTTGATCGAACAATCAAGAACAAACGATGAACAAACTTCTTCTTCGTCTTGTTGCCGAGCCTATAGTTCTCGATCAGTCATCAGCTAACTACGATACACAATACCTGCCATCACGCGCACGCTAACTACATCGCATCATCGCACTTATTTCCATAGCGTTAAAGTTCATTTTCCTGTGCACTATAATTATTTATTAAATTGCTGTTTAACTATCTAACCTATTAATACATACGCACTTATCCACTAAGTTTGTTAGTTACACTGAAGTTTCATTCTAAAGGAAGAATAAATCAAAGACAAGAACACAGATTATATTTTTAATGAAAAATCACAGATTATATATACAAGTTGTAGTTAGTGATTACCGCTATGGACGGTCAGAATCTAAAAGTATCTTTTATATATTTGTAACAGCGGAATACTTAGTGTGGCAACACTTATGACATATGATGGTATTATAATCCAGATTATATTTTCTATTGGCGCCAATTAGAGGTGCAATTATTTTTTAACAAAATCGATTGAAGGATCTTTTTGATATCGATTTTGGAGTTTCTAAGAAAAAAAATGGTATTCTAATTTTTTTTCTCTATTTTTATTCCATAACGGAAAACGTGAAATAAGCGCCGCAAAACTTTTTTTCTCTATTCGTTTTCCATAATTGAAGAGGCAAAGGTATTACGCCGTACAGCTTGCCTTTAGTAGTTAATGTATTTATTAATTTTATAATTATAATCCTTGTGATTGTAAGCTACATAAGACAATTTATTTCTCTATTTGTATTCCATAATATAAAAGGTAAAGGTATTACGCCGTACTGGCTTGTCTTTATTACTTAAATTCTTTACTAATTTTATAATAATAATAATATTTATAATTGTAAGTAACGTAAGACAATTTCTTTCTCTGTTTTTATTGCAAAACTGAAAAGGCAAAAGTATTACACCGTACAGTCTTGTCTTGTTGGTTGGAACCATCCTTCACTTGTAAAGGCTTTAAGACATTTGTTTTCTCAATCTGTATTCCAATGGAAAAGGCAAAGGTATTACGCCGCACAACCTTGTCTTGTTGGTAGAGACCTTCACTTGTGAAGTTGTAAGCGACGTAAGACACGTTTTCTGTATTTATATTCCAATGGATAAGGCAAAGGTATTTCGCCGTACAACCTTGTCTTGTTGATAGAGACCTTCAGTTGTGACGTTGTAAGCGACGCAAGACACGTTTTCTGTATTTATATTCCAATGGATAAGGCAAAGGTATTACGCCGTAGAGCCTTGTCTTGTTGATAGAGACCTTCACTTGTGAAGTTGTAAGCGACGCAAGACACGTTTTCTGTATTTATATTCCAATGGATAAGGCAAAGGTATTACGCCGTAGAGCCTTGTCTTGTTGATAGAGACCTTCACTTGTGAAGTTGTAAGCGACGCAAGACACGTTTTCTGTATTTATATTCCAATGGATAAGGCAAAGGTATTACGCCGTAGAGCCTTGTCTTGTTGATAGAGACCTTCACTTGTGAAGTTGTAAGCGACGCAAGACACGTTTTCTGTATTTATATTCCAATGGATAAGGCAAAGGTATTACGCCGTAGAGCCTTGTCTTGTTGATAGAGACCTTCACTTGTGAAGTTGTAAGCGACGCAAGACACGTTTTCTGTATTTATATTCCAATGGATAAGGCAAAGGTATTTCGCCGTACAACCTTGTCTTGTTGATAGAGACCTTCAGTTGTGACGTTGTAAGCGACGCAAGACACGTTTTCTGTATTTATATTCCAATGGATAAGGCAAAGGTATTACGCCGTAGAGCCTTGTCTTGTTGATAGAGACCTTCACTTGTGAAGTTGTAAGCGACGCAAGACACGTTTTCTGTATTTATATTCCAATGGATAAGGCAAAGGTATTACGCCGTAGAGCCTTGTCTTGTTGATAGAGACCTTCACTTGTGAAGTTGTAAGCGACGCAAGACACGTTTTCTGTATTTATATTCCAATGGATAAGGCAAAGGTATTTCGCCGTACAACCTTGTCTTGTTGATAGAGACCTTCAGTTGTGACGTTGTAAGCGACGCAAGACACGTTTTCTGTATTTATATTCCAATGGATAAGGCAAAGGTATTTCGCCGTACAACCTTGTCTTGTTGATAGAGACCTTCAGTTGTGACGTTGTAAGCGACGCAAGACACGTTTTCTGTATTTATATTCCAATGGATAAGGCAAAGGTATTACGCCGTACAGCCTTGTCTTGTTGATAGAGACCTTCACTTGTGAAGTTGTAAGCGACGCAAGACACGTTTTCTGTATTTATATTCCAATGGATAAGGCAAAGGTATTACGCCGTAGAGCCTTGTCTTGTTGATAGAGACCTTCACTTGTGAAGTTGTAAGCGACGCAAGACACGTTTTCTGTATTTATATTCCAATGGATAAGGCAAAGGTATTACGCCGTAGAGCCTTGTCTTGTTGATAGAGACCTTCACTTGTGAAGTTGTAAGCGACGCAAGACACGTTTTCTGTATTTATATTCCAATGGATAAGGCAAAGGTATTACGCCGTAGAGCCTTGTCTTGTTGATAGAGACCTTCACTTGTGAAGTTGTAAGCGACGCAAGACACGTTTTCTGTATTTATATTCCAATGGATAAGGCAAAGGTATTTCGCCGTACAACCTTGTCTTGTTGATAGAGACCTTCAGTTGTGACGTTGTAAGCGACGCAAGACACGTTTTCTGTATTTATATTCCAATGGATAAGGCAAAGGTATTACGCCGTAGAGCCTTGTCTTGTTGATAGAGACCTTCACTTGTGAAGTTGTAAGCGACGCAAGACACGTTTTCTGTATTTTTATTCCAATGGATAAGGCAAAGGTATTACGCCGTAGAGCCTTGTCTTGTTGATAGAGACCTTCACTTGTGAAGTTGTAAGCGACGCAAGACACGTTTTCTGTATTTATATTCCAATGGATAAGGCAAAGGTATTACGCCGTAGAGCCTTGTCTTGTTGATAGAGACCTTCACTTGTGACGTTGTAAGCGACGCAAGACACGTTTTCTGTATTTATATTCCAATGGATAAGGCAAAGGTATTACGCCGTAGAGCCTTGTCTTGTTGATAGAGACCTTCACTTGTGAAGTTGTAAGCGACGCAAGACACGTTTTCTGTATTTATATTCCAATGGATAAGGCAAAGGTATTACGCCGTAGAGCCTTGTCTTGTTGATAGAGACCTTCACTTGTGAAGTTGTAAGCGACGCAAGACACGTTTTCTGTATTTATATTCCAATGGATAAGGTAAAGGTATTTCGCCGTACAGCCTTGTCTTGTTGCTAGAGACCTTCACTTGTGACGTTGTAAGCGACGCAAGACACGTTTTCTGTATTTATATTCCAATGGATAAGGCAAAGGTATTACGCCGTAGAGCCTTGTCTTGTTGATAGAGACCTTCACTTGTGACGTTGTAAGCGACGCAAGACACGTTTTCTGTATTTATATTCCAATGGATAAGGCAAAGGTATTACGCCGTAGAGCCTTGTCTTGTTGATAGAGACCTTCACTTGTGAAGTTGTAAGCGACGCAAGACACGTTTTCTGTATTTATATTCCAATGGATAAGGCAAAGGTATTACGCCGTAGAGCCTTGTCTTGTTGATAGAGACCTTCACTTGTGAAGTTGTAAGCGACGCAAGACACGTTTTCTGTATTTATATTCCAATGGATAAGGCAAAGGTATTACGCCGTAGAGCCTTGTCTTGTTGATAGAGACCTTCACTTGTGAAGTTGTAAGCGACGCAAGACACGTTTTCTGTATTTATATTCCAATGGATAAGGCAAAGGTATTACGCCGTAGAGCCTTGTCTTGTTGATAGAGACCTTCACTTGTGAAGTTGTAAGCGACGCAAGACACGTTTTCTGTATTTATATTCCAATGGATAAGGCAAAGGTATTACGCCGTAGAGCCTTGTCTTGTTGATAGAGACCTTCACTTGTGAAGTTGTAAGCGACGCAAGACACGTTTTCTGTATTTATATTCCAATGGATAAGGTAAAGGTATTTCGCCGTACAGCCTTGTCTTGTTGCTAGAGACCTTCACTTGTGACGTTGTAAGCGACGCAAGACACGTTTTCTGTATTTATATTCCAATGGATAAGGCAAAGGTATTACGCCGTAGAGCCTTGTCTTGTTGATAGAGACCTTCACTTGTGACGTTGTAAGCGACGCAAGACACGTTTTCTGTATTTATATTCCAATGGATAAGGCAAAGGTATTACGCCGTACAGCCTTGTCTTGTTGATAGAGACCTTTACTTGTGAAGTTGTAAGCGACGCAAGACACGTTTTCTGTATTTATATTCCAATGGATAAGGCAAAGGTATTACGCCGTAGAGCCTTGTCTTGTTGATAGAGACCTTCACTTGTGACGTTGTAAGCGACGCAAGACACTTTTTCTATATTTTTATTCCAATGGAAAAGGCAAAGGTATTACGCCGTACAGCCATGTCTGTCATTGATTTGAGTAGCATTTATTGAATCAATTAATAAAGTAGGGGTAAATAAATACATCATCACGACAGAATAATTATTATTATTAAATCACCAGTATTCAAGCAGTAATGTTAAAGCTCTGAGTGTAATACAAAGGATATTCTAGTCGTCATACTGTTGCTCTCGTTGTGGTGTGCGACACGTAGATATCATCACGTCTGATAGATGGCGTTAGTAGTATATGATTATCCCACAGGAACCGACTTCATTTTTTTTGCATGTCATCTCTCCTTTTTACTGAAATAGAAATAATAATTATATAAAACAAAAGAAGGCGAGTGTAGCGACTACAAGTTCAGAGTGATCTGACGCGTTGCCTAGCAACGCTTGTTGAAGGCGCGAGACGGTATAAAGAAATGATTCTACGAAAGAAAAAGTGATTATAATTAATATCGTGAGTATGCTGATGAGTGTGTGATAATAATTAATATCGGGAGTATGCTGATGAGTGTGTGATAATAATTAATATCGGGAGTATGCTGATGAGTGTGTGATAATAATTAATATCGGGAGTATGCTGATGAGTGTGTGATAATAATTAATATCGGGAGTATGCTGATGAGTGTGTGATAATAATTAATATCGTGAGTATGCTGATGAGTGTGTGATAATAATTAATATCGGGAGTATGCTGATGAGTGTGTGATAATAATTAATATCGTGAGTATGCTGATGAGTGTGTGATAATAATTAATATCGGGAGTATGCTGATGAGTGTGTGATAATAATTAATATCGGGAGTATGCTGATGAGTGTGTGATAATAATTAATATCGGGAGTATGCTGATGAGTGTGTGATAATAATTAATATCGTGAGTATGCTGATGAGTGTGTGATAATAATTAATATCGGGAGTATGCTGATGAGTGTGTGATAATAATTAATATCGGGAGTATGCTGATGAGTGTGTGATAATAATTAATATCGTGAGTATGCTGATGAGTGTGTGATAATAATTAATATCGGGAGTATGCTGATGAGTGTGTGATAATAATTAATATCGGGAGTATGCTGATGAGTGTGTGATAATAATTAATATCGTGAGTATGCTGATGAGTGTGTGATAATAATTAATATCGGGAGTATGCTGATGAGTGTGTGATAATAATTAATATCGGGAGTATGCTGATGAGTGTGTGATAATAATTAATATCGGGAGTATGCTGATGAGTGTGTGATAATAATTAATATCGTGAGTATGCTGATGAGTGTGTGATAATAATTAATATCGGGAGTATGCTGATGAGTGTGTGATAATAATTAATATCGGGAGTATGCTGATGAGTGTGTGATAATAATTAATATCGGGAGTATGCTGATGAGTGTGTGATAATAATTAATATCGTGAGTATGCTGATGAGTGTGTGATAATAATTAATATCGGGAGTATGCTGATGAGTGTGTGATAATAATTAATATCGGGAGTATGCTGATGAGTGTGTGATAATAATTAATATCGTGAGTATGCTGATGAGTGTGTGATAATAATTAATATCGGGAGTATGCTGATGAGTGTGTGATAATAATTAATATCGGGAGTATGCTGATGAGTGTGTGATAATAATAAATATCGGGAGTATGCTGATGAGTGTGTGATAATAATTAATATCGGGAGTATGCTGATGAGTGTGTGATAATAATTAATATCGTGAGTATGCTGAGGGGGTGTGTGATAATAATTAATATCGTGAGTATGCTGAGGGGGTGTGTGATAATAATTAATATCGTGAGTATGCTGATGAGTGTGTGATAATAATTAATATCGTGAGTATGCTGATGGGTGTGTGATAATAATTAATATCGTGAGTATGCTGATGGGTGTGTGATAATAATTAATATCGTGAGTATGCTGAGGGGGTGTGTGATAATAATTAATATCGTGAGTATGCTGACGAGTGTGTGATAATAATTAATATCGGGAGTATGCTGATGAGTGTGTGATAATAATTAATATCGGGAGTATGCTGATGGGTGTGTGATAATAATTAATATCGTGAGTATGCTGATGGGTGTGTGATAATAATTAATATCGTGAGTATGCTGAGGGGGTGTGTGATAATAATTAATATCGTGAGTATGCTGATGAGTGTGTAATAATAATTAATATCGTGAGTATGCTGATGAGTGTGTGATAATAATTAATATCGGGAGTATGCTGATGAGTGTGTGATAATAATTAATATCGTGAGTATGCTGATGGGTGTGTGATAATAATTAATATCGTGAGTATGCTGATGAGTGTGTGATAATAATTAATATCGTGAGTATGCTGATGAGTGTGTGATAATAATTAATATCGGGAGTATGCTGATGAGTGTGTGATAATAATTAATATCGTGAGTATGCTGATGGGTGTGTGATAATAATTAATATCGTGAGTATGCTGATGAGTGTGTGATAATAATTAATATCGTGAGTATGCTGATGGGTGTGTGATAATAATTAATATCGTGAGTATGCTGATGGGTGTGTGATAATAATTAATATCGTGAGTATGCTGATGAGTGTGTGATAATAATTAATATCGGGAGTATGCTGATGAGTGTGTGATAATAATTAATATCGGGAGTATGCTGATGGGTGTGTGATAATAATTAATATCGTGAGTATGCTGATGGGTGTGTGATAATAATTAATATCGTGAGTATGCTGAGGGGGTGTGTGATAATAATTAATATCGTGAGTATGCTGACGAGTGTGTGATAATAATTAATATCGGGAGTATGCTGATGAGTGTGTGATAATAATTAATATCGGGAGTATGCTGATGGGTGTGTGATAATAATTAATATCGTGAGTATGCTGATGGGTGTGTGATAATAATTAATATCGTGAGTATGCTGAGGGGGTGTGTGATAATAATTAATATCGTGAGTATGCTGATGAGTGTGTAATAATAATTAATATCGTGAGTATGCTGATGAGTGTGTGATAATAATTAATATCGGGAGTATGCTGATGAGTGTGTGATAATAATTAATATCGTGAGTATGCTGATGGGTGTGTGATAATAATTAATATCGTGAGTATGCTGATGAGTGTGTGATAATAATTAATATCGTGAGTATGCTGATGAGTGTGTGATAATAATTAATATCGGGAGTATGCTGATGAGTGTGTGATAATAATTAATATCGTGAGTATGCTGATGGGTGTGTGATAATAATTAATATCGTGAGTATGCTGATGAGTGTGTAATAATAATTAATATCGTGAGTATGCTGATGGGTGTGTGATAATAATTAATATCGTGAGTATGCTGATGGGTGTGTGATAATAATTAATATCGTGAGTATGCTGATGAGTGTGTGATAATAATTAATATCGGGAGTATGCTGATGAGTGTGTGATAATAATTAATATCGTGAGTAAACTCATTTATTCTTTATATCTATTTTTCCGGGATAAGAAGTAGCCATCTCACCGTATTACGCCTTTAAAGCCGCATCCAATTCGGCTAACTGCAACGTTGCTCTCCGGAGCATCTCGGCCTGCTGGGAGCTGGTGTCGTTGAGCGCGGTCACGCTCTCCTTCAGCGTGGAGAGTCGGGAGACCACTCTCTGTTTCTCCGCGAGAAGAATCTGTTGGGCTTTTGCACCTACAACAAATCCATTTAAATAAATAAAGTAATTCTGTCTGTCCGTTATGCTTTAACGCTCAGAAGGCTTGAAGGGGTTAAAATAGGGGATGAAGTGCAAGTCGGGCTATTAAATGCCTATTATCTTACCGAGTAATGGTAAGTAGTCTCCGGCTCTCTCTGATCGGATATCCAAGGTGAACCATTCGTGCAATTCATCCGAATCTGATGAAGGTAATTCCTGTAATAAAATGTCATTATTAAAAAAAACATATTCTCAAGAACAATCTCTATCATTTGATATCCATATTATGAATAACTAGTCCACCATCTTGAGCAGTCAGCCATATTGAATTTTAAGTGACGTCATTTAATTTTAAATATTCTTCTAAGTACCTACACCTTTTTATTTGATAGCGTGCGCGCGCGAGTCATGCGCGTCTACAGAATCCAGTCCGCCATCTTGGATCATCCGCCATATTGGATTTAGAAAGAATGATATTCAGTTACAAAATTAGACTCAAACATATATACCAGAATATATGTCGAACTTTATTCGTGGGTTTTTAGCGGAGAACACGGTTCGAGAGGAGCGCGACGGGTCTGCTCCTGCGCGCCTACTACTGCTAGCACGCAGCACGTTTACAATGTGCAGTTATTCACACTACGTTTGCTTAAACTCACAGAAAGCTGTCGGATAGTATAATTTAAAAAAATAATGAAGTATACTAACATCGTATAAGCTCTCATCATCAGACTGTGAGGTGTCTCCATCGGTGAGCATCTCTTCATCCATCTGTTCTGGTCTCATGATGCGTTGGCGAGATCCTTCTGCGTCTGAATCGAACTCCTAAAACAAAAATATAGTACAAATAGTTTATCTGACTTTCTCTCTCTCTATGTCTGTGTCTACGTCTTCCTGTGTATGTATGTGTTGTCTGCATAATGAGTATCCTTACCTCACCCAGATCAAACTGGTCATGGTCATCCTCCATAAACTCCTCCTCATCAATAATCTCATCAGGCTCCGGCTTCATAACTTTGCGTCTCTCAACAGATTCAGTTCTGACAACTTTATGGACCTTATCCGGTCCAAATCTAACAACTTTCCTTTTCTCATCAGCATCTAGTCGTACAACCTTCCGCTTCTCGTCAGGCTCTAATTTGACAACTTTACGCTTCTCCATAGAATCCGGTCTTGTAATTTTGCGTTTCTCATCAAAGTCTCCTCTAATCACTTTAGGTAAGTCATCAGGTTCTAGTTTAACTCTGCGTTTATCATCAACTCCTTTAATAACTCTGCGGAACTCATCAGGTTCTAGTCTAACAACTTTGCGTTTCTCATCAGGCTCCCGTTTGATGAATTTGCGGGAATCATCGGTTTCCAGTCTGACGACTTTGCGTAACTTAGTCTCTGGTCTCACTTTACGCGACAAAGGTCTTGGTAATGGTGTAGAAGTAGCTGGGGCTTTTCCTAGAAAAGATGATTTTAGAATATAGATGAACGGGCATCATCATCATCAAGAAACATTATACAAAAATGTTTTAGATGCCGGTGAAATGCATATATTAGTCGTTGATGATGATGACTTTATTATAAATACGAAAGAATTAACAAATATCTTCTACAATAAGGCACAAACACCAGAAAAGACTGACGTTCCAATATGAAATGCTAGAAAGGACTCATAGAATAAGACTGATGAATATTTAAGAGATATGTAAGAAGATAAAATACCAATAGGAACAGATTCTACTGTAAATAACGAAGAAGATATAAAAGATACAGATGACAAAGCTTATGTTAAAAATAAAAGACAAACTAGACGTAAAACACTGTAATGAAGATTTAAAAGACACGAAAGAAGATAAAATACCGAAAAATCTTAAACAAGATTCAATATCAAAGAATTTTCTCACAAGGATTACTTTGGATGAAATATTTTTTAACGAAGAACTAAAACACACAAATGATAATGCCGATGAAAAGCGTGTACATAATAAAGACGAACCAGTCAAAGACTTTCTTTGATGAAATATTTGTTAACGATAATTCCATTATTAATAATATAAAATCTTTATTAGAGGCTAAAGAGGAACCGGTTGCAAAAAACTGATGAATTAAGTGACATGACCGAAGAAATATTAACGACAATGGTAGAAGTCTTCTTTAAAATAGATAAAAAGGCAATAGGGACAGATTTTCCTATACCGAAGTCAATCTCAGATGATATTTCTCAAAATATTGATTTGACTGAATAGAATGAAGAAGAAAATACTGATAGCAATGCTGACGAAAAGCATATAATATACATAAAATATAAACTAGAAGTAAAAGACTTTGATGAATATTTAAAAGAAACGAAAGAAGATGTTAAAAACGATAAGATAACAAAAGGAACACATTTTCTCATAAGGAAGGAGTACTTTTGGGATGAAATATTTTTTGACGATATTTCTATTAATAATTTTGATGAAGACTTTGATGAAGATTTAAAAGACACGAAAGAAACAGAGTAAAAGGACAAACATAGTAATGGTGATGATACTGAAGTTGAGAAGAGTAACACAAACAGTCTACTTGACGCGGAAGAATTTGTACTTACCCTCATGTTTCGGTACAGTAACTATCTTCTTGGTGATGGTCTTGAGAGCGTTAATGCCGGATTTGGTGGTACTCTTCGAAGCGACGTTCCTGACCTCTTTCTTTGTTACTCCGAACATTCGTTTCACTGTTAGGCCTTCGTCTGATGACTGTATAGAGATATGCTTAGTTATGGCGTTTCCTTTCCACCAGAGATGTGCGAGGATTTGTGTCAAATATACATCCTCGCACATCTCTGTACATAGAAGGTTTTCTGTTCTATCTGTCCGGTAGATAGATGATGCTTTATTTGCTGTCTATCAGCCGAAATTAATAGTCAATCTAAATCTAAAAACTTTGGATTGAGATTAATATGCTTACAAATTAGAAAATAAAAAAAAAACAAATAATGTATTAAAAAAAAATTACGGCTAAAACACAAGCTAGCGCTCATTCTAGATTAGCAAGTCAATATCTGGATAAGTCACGTGAATTCTGCTAGACTGGCTAGACTTAGCAGTAATGGCAACCAGTTCACTTTATTTGAATGTGGGTAGTTGACTACATTAGAAAAAAATATTCTGAAAACGCCAAGTGACGTCACATCGTGTGGAACAATAGTCTTAATATGTCAGTAGTTAGATTCTCTCTAGTCTACCTCTGTGCATGGCTCTCAACAACAATGGCGTAACGTAACACACGACGTGACGTCATACTGTGTTTCACGTCGCCATTGCTGTCTTAATACATACCGCATCAGAATCCTTCTCACTCTCTTCTGGAACAGCTTTAGTCGGATACTTCTTGAGTATTGCATTCTTTGCTACTTTTAATCTTGTCAATTTTGCACCCTGAAAAAAAAAACATAGACGGTAGCAGAGCGTAGTTACTACATATTGAATTGACAACTTAAGGCATTTACCTCAAATATATATCCATCATCATCTTCATCACTGGACTCTTGCTGTTTCTTTTCTTCTACGTCTTTCTCTTTCTTCTTTGAGTTGTCTTCTCCTAACATTCGCTATTAAAAAGAATTCAAATTTTATTTCAATTTTGTTTTCTGTCTTACTCATATGATGTTTGGTTTGTGTGTTTAGTGTCTTCTGTGTCTGTCTTTCTTTCTGTTTGTCAATAGTTAGTTTCTTCTACCGATGTATATGTTTTGTCTTTGTTTCGCGCAAGTACTAAATACCTATTTTCAGTTTGTTCATTTGAAGTCAATTCTGTATGTGTGTCTACTTCTTTGTCTGAAGTCCTTTCTGTGTATTATTTGTCTCCCCTTTCTTTTTGTTTATTATTTGTACTCTCGCAACTTTTGTTGTGTGTGTCTATAGTGAGTGTGTGTCTGGTTTAAATTAAGTTTGTAGTTATTAAAACAGTTTTAGGTTCTCCTTTTGTCTTTCTGTTTGTTGTGTCTCAGTCAGTTGCTTTCTGTGTTTGTTTTAGCTTTATTCACTGTGTGTCTTATTTGTGTCTAATAGTATTTTATTGTTTGTTGGTCTTATGTGTGTCTGTATTACCTTTCTATGTATTTTATCTGTTATCTGCGTGTTTATTTTATCGTAAAGTGCCATCTGTGTCTTGTCTATGTTATGTTTTTCTTTGTCGGTGAGTCTCTTTCCTCCCATTTTGCTAAACATCTTTTAGATAGCGCCCACAATATGAGCCATTCTCACAAAATACTACATATTTGGGATAAAGGTTTTAAACTTAATTTGTTAGAGCAATTAGAAATAATTAAAAATACCCATCAAACATTTGAACTGCTGAACGAACAAATAAACGTGTTCTACTCGATATCTTTAGTTGTAAGAACAAAACACGAGTACCGAGTTAAGTATCGAGTATCGGGTGTCGAATATCGAGTATTGAGTTAAGGTATAAAAGGCTGTTTTTTCAACAAAATTTATATTTATACAACTTAGCAAGTGACGCTTGTAGAGTCAACACCTCTTCGAAGATGCTTCGGTTACGGAGCGAAACGTACGTCGATTGGCGATCGCGATCTACTTGTGTGGTGTGTACTGGTTCTGATTCGCGCGTTACACTTTTCTGTGAACGATGTGCTCTTCCGGATTGTGCCGTACGAGTCTGGTTGTTAGATCGTCGAGCTACCTACTTATGCGGTGTGTCATGGTTCGAGTTCGCGCGTCTCACTTTTATGTGGTGGCTCTTCTGGGTGGTACCATACGAGTCTGGTTGTTCAGATTGCCGCGGATTATAGCAAGGTAACTCTTTTGATTCCTTTTAAATCATGAATTTCCGCAAAGTAACGCCTTGTTCAATTCAATATATCAAATATTATTTGTTCTGTTGGTTTCGTATTGCTTTGTGCAACTTTGTCTGTCTTGTCTGGTTTATATTTACTATGTATAACCTCTGTAACTTATCTATGTCATCTTTAGTCTTGTCTAGTCAGTTTATACCTTTTATCTCAGTTATCTGTAATGTGGCTTTTCTATTTCTATTACTTACCAGTAACTCATCAGTATCATTTCCATCATCATCCGACTGTTTAGTAGACTCATCTATCTCACTCTCCTCCTTCTTTGTGTCTACTGCGTCTACTACTTTACCATCGGTCTTCCTTATCAAGAATGCTCCTAATTCTTCTGGTAGTTCTGTCTAAAAGTTAAAATTCTCATATTACCCGCCACAGATGTATTATGAATCCAATATTGTATTCATCACACCTTGTCCTGACAATAACTAACACAACAGCAATCGTTCTGAAGTTATGCTCACCTGACTACTATTCTGTACATTATCTATCAGCTGTTCTTTATCATCCGTCTGTGTATCCTGACTTTCCTCCTGGCCCTCATCAGCATCAAGAATACTAGGTGTTGAATCGTATTGATGCATATTCATATTGGATTCTAGTTGGTTTTGATCTCCCTGCAACAAATGATATTATGTAAACATATAGATAATTATTTTTATAGAATTATCATCAAAATAGCGTCAGTAAAACTATGGTTGTGATATTGTGTTCTAACTTCAGACTTAAAAATCAGTTAAATTGGTATTGCTACCGACACATACGATAAGTTTTATCCTAGAAAAGATGTCACTATCAGGACATTTTTAAGCGGGGAACGTGAGGGGGAGCAAGGCGTTTCAGTTCCCACGCGTCTGCTAGCACTCTCACAATGCGCAAAAAATTCAAACTATTAACGCAAACGCAAACGTTGGCCAAGTGCGGATTGGTAGACTTCACACTCCTTTGAAAACTTTAGGGAACTCTCAGGAGTGCAGGTTTCCTCACGATGTTTTCCTTCACCGTTAAAGCAAGTGATATTTAATTGCTTAAAACACAACTCAGAAAAGTCAGAGGTGTGTGCCTGTGGGGGGGATCGAACACGGACCTCTCGAGTAAGACATTGAAGTGTCAATCACTGGGCCATCACTGCTTAAATCAAAGGAGAATAAACGCCGCCTTGTGGAACACCAGCTATAAGGTCAGCCCAGTCTGAGGAAGCCTCATTTGTACAAACCATCTTCTGGCGCCCATGAAGATAGGATTTAAACCATACTCTTATTCAAAGTTTTTCTTAAATCAATCACACAGAAATTAATAATTCAATCATCAACCTCAATCAAAATAACATCCAAGACCACCATGATGGACTTGATTGTTCAAAAATTAATAATATGGTATCTACAGCATCTATGGTAAACACTAGAGGTCTACAAATGGTCAATATTTGTAAAAAGATATTAACATTACACACTTACTGCAGGGTTATAGTCTTCATCAGTAAGGATATCTTCGGTCAGCCACTCCTCTTGTCCTTCATACATTTCTTCTTCTAATGTCTCTATTGGCGCTACCTATAGGATATTTGTAATAAAAACTTAATCTTTATATTACCCATAAACTCTTGATAATTTTTTTTTATGGTAGATAAGGCGTAAACGAGCAGATGATCCACCTGTTAGTAAGTGCCATTGCCCATGGACATCGGCAAAATAAGGGATAACGTGTTATAGACATTTGGCAGTTGGGAGTCGCATGCTGGTGGTCACAAGCCAGCCAGGGAACAGATCCCCTACCACCGATGGGGGTGCTAGGTTATCGCCTCTTACAAAATGGTTTCTCAGCGGCAGAGGGGAATTGTATAAGCAGAGATGTGCATAATAGTTTATAAAAAATATTCAAATACAAATACATTTTGTATTTTGGATACAAAATACGAAATAGTTTTTAATTTTTTTTTCTTCACTCCCCATCCCCACGCTATCTTTGAGGATGCAACGTATCGACAAAACAAGAGAGTCATGGGCGATGGTGGCCACTTACCATCAGGTGGATCATCTGGTTGTTTGCACCTTATCTACCATAAAAAAGCTTAAATACATTGTGCATTTAACATAAATCAATATGGCCCTTTACAGCATGAAATTTAAATGAATATTGTTGAAGATATTACAGATATAAAATGCAGGGACATAGCGGTTATGGCTAAAAACATGTGTTAAACTGCCCCGGGCCTTCACCTTTACTAGTCGACCCAGTAAAATATATGAGAGCCACTGGAGGGCTAATCATTATTGTAGGTGAGCCAAGACAGAATTTGTTTATAATTATTAGTATTTGGCATGACGATGCAGATGATGCTTAATTATATTTAATTTTTTAATCACTTTTATTATGTTTTACTCTGTTATAAAAAAAAATTTATAAATTTATAAAGATATTTAAGAAATGTAATCTTATTTTTTTTATTTGTTTAATGCCTTTGAAAAATGTAATGATCAAATTTATGGTATACAAGCTGTCTACCCATGCTTTACTTAAAAATAAAAGAGATAGATAAAGAAGAGAGATTAGAGAGATAATAGAGAAAGTGAAAAGAACAAAATGAAAAGAGATAAAAATAAAAATGAGAGAAAAAAGAGAGATTAAAAATATGAAGAGAAAGAGAGATGGGAATACCATAGGTGTCATTATCAACAAAATGACCATATTGTATTAATTAAAACAAAATTAGGCTTTACATACATTAGTCATATTTTTCAAGTTTTTCTTTAAACCATAACCTACTCGTCCTTTTTTAATTTATTTCAATTTTATACATTGTGATTAAATATTATTATCTTTTTTAAATTTATCCTTTATAGGGAATGCAAAACTATATAAAATTATATTATTTAAGGTATACTATTTGTATCAATTGTTTTTTTTAGTATTCGTTATTGAATTGGAAGTGTAAATATCAAATACATACTTAATAGCCTCAAATAAATATTGATCTTAAATAAACAAACTCACCTCCACTTTAGACATTTTCGCAGCTGGTTCTTCATAGTCCGACATATTTGATTTTTGCTATTCCTATGTTAATAAATTATTTTTTAATGTTATTACTTATTAATATTTATAACCAAAAATCACAAACATCGAGCAAACAGTCGATTTTCGGCATTCAGCTTTGACATAATACTTAATGTTACCAGCTCTCAAAAATATTTCTCCCTAAAACTCGAAAACTAAATTACCCAAATATGCCCGAAAATGATAAATTATAACTACAAGCAATGATAATGTAGCAACGTGCTACTTTGCTGTATTGGGAGGAAAAGGAATGCCTTCGACATCTCTTACGCTTCCAAATAGTAAAAGAAGTCTACTCACCAGATTTGAAGACTGCAACTCCTGGAGCCGGCTCCAGTTCCCCTTCAAATCGTGTTTCTTAAGCGAGGTGCGTGGCACACGGTACCGCACTGCCTGTTTGAATGTTCTAACTTATAACGAAAATGAGGGCGGCGGGGGGACACAGATTATACAAGCATCGCGCTGGTTTGAGTGTGCGCGACGCTATCTAGCTGCGGGGCGAGCAAACAACTCTGACCATCCTTCAGCGCAAGATCGAACAGATAGCTTAATAGTTAAGACTTTGACGTCTTACTTGGGGGGTTTGAGTTCGATCCCCCACACCTCTGACTTTTCTGAGTCATGTGTGTTTTAAGCAATTAAATATCACTTGCTTAACGGTGAAGGAAAACATCGCGAGGAAACCTGCGCTCCTCAGAGTGTCCTAAAGTTCTCTGTCTGTGTGTGATTCTCCTCATTCTGAGAAGGAAACCCAACCCAATGATAAATTATGTCATCTTTTACCGACTTACGATTATACTTTTAATAGTCGATATATCGAATCATCATGTTTGACATTTGACAGTTTTAGTATAGTATAGTGTTGCCATAGTAATTTTTTACTTTCCGTGAAATCGATTAAAAAGAAAGTTAAATTATTTAATAATTTACTTGGGGTGGAAATCTTATACTAATATATAAAGCTGAAGCGTTTGTTTGTTTGAACGCGCTAATCTCAGGAACTACTGGTCCGATTGGAAAAATTCTTTCAGTGTCAAATAGCCCATTTACAGAGGAAGGCTATAGGCTATATATAAACACGCTACGACCAATAGGAGTCGAGCTATACGCAGACGAAGTCACTCTGGTCGACTAGTATAAATTAAAAGGAATAAATAAAATGAATGTACAACTTAAGCAAAATCAATCGTTTAATCATTTACTTACAAAATAATATATAATACAATATCTCGAGCTAACGCATTCACCCGGCTTTACCTAACTTAATACAAATTATACTAAAACCATAGACACGACGACCATTGACCATAAACAATCACTTCCATCGTGGATATAAATGATTTAATTATCAGATCTTAGGAAATCCACGATGAAATATATATTATCTGTTAAATCAAAAATAAATATTAATATTTGAAGCAACCTCACTCATCATTTAACAAAAAAAAATCTATTTAAAGAAATTGTTGACGCATCCACTGGCTGAAGAAGACCGACAAATGCGACTGAAACTATAGTCCATTTGACTAAAACAATACGTGAGTCATTATAGAAACTAACGTGGTTTGTCATTTTAATGCTTTATAGTCTTGGTCTCATGGACTATAGTTTCAAGAGAACCACCTTGAGTCTCACCATATTTTAAGTAAATATTTCATTCAACATTCGGCATATGATGAGTTTTCTTATGATGAGTTAATTTTTAACATTTTTGACGAATGAAGAATAAATTGTTCAAGTTAGAAGCAGTATTGTTTTGGTCTTCTTCAGCCGGTGGTTCTCTTGAAACTATAGTACTATGAACAAAAAGCTTTACATATTTTCTATAATTAATTATTTACTTTATAACACGATGAGACTCACGTATTGTTTTAGACTATAGTTTCAGCCGAATTTGGCGGTCTTATTCAGCCAGTACACGCGTCGAAACTATAGTCCTTGTGACCAAAAAACTTTAAAATGACTAACCACGTTAGTTTCGACGAGAACACGGCGAGACTTACGAATTGTTTTGAACTATAGTTTCAGGCGCATTCGGAGGTCTTCTTCAGCCATGCGACAAAGACTATATAAAGCATTAAAATTACTTACCACGTTAGTGTCTATAATTAATTATTTACTTTATAACACGGTGACTCACGAATTGCTTTGGACTATAGTTTTAGCCACATTCGGAGGTCTTCTTGAGCCGGTGGTTCTCTTGAAACTATAGTCCATGAGACCAAGACTATATAAAGCATTAAAATGACTAACCACGTTAGTTTCTATAATGAATTATTTACTGTACAACACGATGAGGCTCACGTATTCTTCTAGACTATAGTTTCAGCAGCATTTGGCGGTCTTTTTCAGATAGTAGACGCGTTGAAACTGTAGTCCATATGACCAAGACTATATAAAGCATTAAAGTTACTAACCACGTTAGTTTCTATAATGAAATATTTACTTTATAACACGGCGAAACTCACGAATGGTTTTAGACTATAGTTTCAGCCGCATTTAGCGGTCTTCTTCACCCAGTAGACGCGTTAAAACTATAGTCCATGTGACTATAAAGCTTCAAAATGACTAATAATCGTCGTGTCTGTCATACATACAGCGAGTTGAATGAAACTGTTTTAATATAAACAGAGTATATACAATTAATTACACAACTTGCGAGGTTTACACGGCGCCATATTGGATGCTTACCCAACCTAAACTATAAATAAGGGTGTAACTGACATTTGTTTTTTCGGCCTACCCTCATATATATTTCTGTTTGTGACAAAGTTTTTTTTACATATATCGACATTAATCACATCACATCACCCAAATTGGATTTTTATACATGGTAACATTGATTAAAACAGTTCCAGTCCAACGGTAACAATAACAGATTATAAAAGGGCGCAACCACATCAGCCTTAATAGTATAATTGGTGTTATTTATTGATATGTTACAAAAGAAATATTATCGCACGAAAATTCTTACACTCTTTATAGCGACGTTTGACGTTGTAGAGAGTTGACGTTGTATAGAGTTGCCGTTATAGGGTTCAAATTTGACGTTAAATGGAGTTGAGATGGCAACAGTTTGACGTTATATAGAGTTGACGCTGTATAGAGTTCAAATTTGACGTTATATAGAGTTGACTCTGTATAGAGTTCAAATTTGACGTTAAATGGTGTTTAGATGGCAACAGTTTGACGTTATATAGTGTTGACGCTGTATAGAGTTCAAATTTGACGTTATATAGAGTTGACTCTGTATAGAGTTCAAATTTGACGTTATATAGAGTTGATGTTGTAGAGTTGCCGTTATAAAGAGTTCAAATTTGACGTTAAATGGTGTTTAGATGGCAACAGTTTGACGTTATATAGTGTTGACGCTGTATAGAGTTCAAATTTGACGTTATATAGAGTTGACTCTGTATAGAGTTCAAATTTGACGTTAAATAGAGTTAAGATGGCAACAGTTTGACGTTATATAGTGTTGACGCTGTATAGAGTTCAAATTTGACGTTAAATGGAGTTGAGATGGCAACAGTTTGACGTTATATAGAGTTGACTCTGTATAGAGTTCAAATTTGACGTTATATAGTGTTGACGCTGTATAGAGTTCAAATTTGACGTTAAATGGTGTTTAGATGGCAACAGTTTGACGTTATATAGTGTTGACGCTGTATAGAGTTCAAATTTGACGTTATATAGAGTTGACTCTGTATAGAGTTCAAATTTGACGTTAAATAGAATTAAGATGGCAACAGTTTGACGTTATATAGTGTTGACGCTGTATAGAGTTCAAATTTGACGTTAAATGGAGTTGAGATGGCAACAGTTTGACGTTATATAGAGTTGACTCTGTATAGAGTTGCTGTTATAGAGTTCTTTGACGTTAAATGGTACAGTTTGACGTTATATAGAGTTGATGTTGTAGAGTTGCCGTTATAAAGAGTTCAAATTTGACGTTAAATGGTGTTTAGATGGCAACAGTTTGACGTTATATAGTGTTGACGCTGTATAGAGTTCAAATTTGACGTTAAATCGAGTAACGTTCACTGGAGTTTTCACCAACTCAAACTCAATAAAAGAGTGGCAAACAAGAAACAACTATACTCGTGCTGTCTCGCTCACACAGTCAATAGACAATCACAGACAGATGTTATAGTACTCGATTACCATTACCACATATAACGCGTGAAAAACATGTAATAAAAAAATCCAGAATTTTCTTACATGGCAACACACATCAATTAAAAAAATGTTAATAAAGCAGAATCTTCGTGCGTGGCAACTGGCAACACTCGCAATTTAGATTTACCACCTTTTTATTATCATGTTTTTGTAAGCTTCACAAATTTATCAGAACCTCAGTGTTGCCATGTTAAAAAAACACATGGTCACACCCCACTCTAGCTATTTAATAACGCAACACTAACATTTCTAAATATTTTTACACTTGATACAGTCGAGGGAACTTTATTAAGTTTCGTTGTATTTGGTAAATACTAATAATATACTACTTGTATACTTTGAGAGCAGAGAGAGAGAGAGAGAAAGAGAGATCTATATTCATAGCTACATCATTTTGCCGCGCTTACTGTGACGTCACAACACTGTAGGGTGTAACTAACTTTGCCTTTTGTATAATGAAATAAAAACCGAGAAAAAAAAGTGACCTGACAATAATTTCGCGCGTAAATATCATCAACCTACTAAAGACAACAAAAGGCTGTACAGTGTAATACCTTTGCCTTTTCCATTAAGGCATAAAAACAGAGAATTTATTTGTAATGAAACGTTTATGGCGTTTGGAACTACTAAATACAAGGATGTACGGTGTAATACCTTTGCCTTTTCCATTATGGAATAGAAACAGAGAAAAAAACGTAAATATCTCATATTTATTTAGGATATTGCATATAATAAAATGGCGGGAAAAATGCGTTCTAAATTCAAATGTGCGAACAATGGCGAAGTATAGATTTTCATAACAAAGATCACACAAAAGATTTAATAGTTAGTGATTAAAAAGTAAGAAAAAGTAAAACTGATCCAATCAATCATTCCCAAAGTGTTTTTTTATACCCCTGGAGACCTGGACTGAAAACGAAGTGCTTTCAAAACTCCTATAAAATTCATCATCAGTCATCTTTTTTTTTTAAATAGAAATGTACATGACGTCACATCTTTAAAGAATAAATTTCGATTTTCAAATTAAAAACATAGAAGTTCATACGTCACGTGTGACGTCACGCCACGCATGACGCCATGACACTATTCAGCGTTTACGAGGGAAATCTAAATTGCTTTTTTTAATTACAAAATACGTAATGTAAATATTGTTTTTTCTTTAATATATACGTTTTTTGGGATAAAATAGATATTAAAGTATACAATTAAAGTAATTTCGCGCCAAAAATTAAGCACTAACAGTATACAAGTAGCATAAAAAAAAAACAACTGGAATACACCTCAACCGAACAATCAGTTCATATGTACAACAACGATAATACTTTAAGCTATTGAAAAAAAAAAATTAATTGGTAACACTGCTGGTGTTGCCATAAAATCTGTAAGACAATAAATATGAGACTAAATCAAACACATAATTATAACTAATATATACATACAAGCAGACACATAGACAAGTCTTCGGCAGTACTCCTAACTCCATATGCCAGATTTACTTAATCTATTATTATTTATTATCTATACCTCATTTCAATACAAACAGAATATGATTAAACTTATACATTCAACAGTCACGAAATATCGATATTTTGTTTCAAAATTTGGAACGATTTCGATAACTTAGTCGAGAGAAGAATACGAAAAATTATCGATGAAATAAATCGTTATTTTATTGCGATTTTGAATATTTACTTTCAAATACATAATTAATCGAAAAGTATCGATATTGTTACAAAAAGTAATCGATGTATATCTATGTTATTTCATGTTTAAATAAATCGATATTTCAATTCAAATAGTAACCATTTCGATAGCTAAAATGCGGAAAAATCGATTTTTTGTTGCGATGTTGTATATTAATTTTCAAATATTGATGTTAAATTATAATCAGATTAATCGAAAAGTATCGATATTGTTACAGAAAGTAATCGATTTAAATCAATGTTATTTCATGATTTAATACATCGATATTTCAACTTGAATTGTAACGATTTCGATAACTAAAATGCGACAAAATCGATGTTCACTTTCAAATATTGATATTAAATTTTTATCTGATTAATCGAAAAGTATCGATATTGTTACAAAAAGTAATCGATGTATATCTATGTTATTTCATGTTTAAATAAATCGATATTTCAATTCAAATTGTAACGATTTCGATGACTAAAATGCGACTACATCGATATTTTATTGCGATTTTGGATATTTACTTTCAAATATTGATGTTAAATTATAAAAAAGGATCGATATTGTTACAATTTGTAATCGATTTATATCTATGTTATTTCATGTTTAAATAAATCGATATTTCAATTTGAATTGTAACGATTCCGATAGCTAAAATGCGGAAAAATCGATTTTTGTTTCAAATATTGATATTAAATTTTTATCTGATTAATCGAAAAGTATCGATATTGTTACAAAAAGTAATCGATAATATCTCGAGTCGATTTTATAATACATATTTAAGTGATATTCCAAAGTAACAATTTCGATAACTAAGACCCGATTTCTACCAGATGATATATCATTTAAAAAATATCGATATTTAAGTCTAATTCTCGATAAGAAACGAAAATATCGATATACATTATCGATACTTCGTATTTAAATACATCGCTATTTTATTTCTGCAACAAATTTTTGACCTTATAAAAATATTAGTCAATTTGGTCGTACCTTCAGTATTGCCAACGTTTATGCAAAAGCCTTACCAATTAGTATTAATTTTTCCCCTTAAATTGGGTATGAAGAAACTCTAATATAACTAGCAACACTACTTAATAATTTTAAGACATTTCAACTCCTAAATCTTATATATATGATTGTATTGAAATATAGTATATGTTATTTTCTGTTTCCATTGATCACATTGACACTGAAGAATCAATTTATATAAAAAACAAATTACATAATTAAAACTACATTTGCTGCATATTTGAAGGCTTAAAAGACTCTTTTCCACTGCACTACAATTAAAAAAAAACAAGGCTGTACAGAGTAATACCTTTGCCCTTTCCACTATGTAATAAAAACAGAAAAAATATGAAAATTTATAAAATAGTAATTTCGCGCCTAAAATAGAACAACAGAAATGGGAAAGAAAACAATATGGCGTCATATTTAGAGGCCTAACTCTTTCATAGCACTAGAGTGAAAAAAAAATGATGAAGCCAATAGATGAAATTGACGATAACTAATAAAGACAAGGCTGTACAGTGTAATACCTTTGCCTTTTCCATTATGGAATATTAACAAATTCAAAAAAATTAAATTTATGTATAAAATCAAAAACAGAAATGCAAGACGACAAGATGGCGTCAATTAATAAAATAGTAATTTCGCGCCTAAAATAGAATGACAAAAAAAAACAATATGGCGTCATATTTAAAGTAAAAAAACATTATGAAGCCAATTAGTAATGACATGGCTGTACGGTGAAATACATTTACATTTTCCATTATGGAATAAAACCAGAGAAAAAAATTGACAACAAGATGGCGTCAATTTTAAAGGACGAATAATTTGAATTAATAAATAAAAAAAGATTATATTTTTTTAATTAAAAAAAAAAAGGAAAAGAAGCTTTGTTTGTGTTTAGAATAGAAAACAGATTTTTAACAGAAAATTAAACTTTCACGCAAAGAACTAAAACATAAATTGTAATGGCGTCTTTGCCGCCTAAAATCAAAAAGGTGCATCATGGCGTCAAGTCTTTTTATTTAATTTTTTTATAAATTGATCCTACCAGTGTGACTAACCTCAATATATCTAATCTATAAGGTCCTATAACCTAATTTAGTAAATCCATTACTCGTGATTGTGAGTAACTAAAATATCTGAACTGTCGACTCCATTTTAATTTTTGGACTTTTCTACACAGCAATGGCAACACAGTCCAAATATTTTAGCCGTGTCATGTATTCATTACCCTATATTTTATCTTATATTATCTTTTATATTTATATTTTGTTTCCATTACTAATAAGTACTAATTTCGACTAAAAAACAACTAACTTTGTATATATAATTACAAAACGTAATTTCGAAAACATTTTCTAGATATTTATTACCATTTCTAAACTTTAATCGCTCTATTTCCGAACTCGTTACGAAGGCTGACATCTGTCATGTAGGCCAGGGAATAAAAATGGCCGCCGTTAAATGTAAGCTGGCATGAAAGCACATTTAGGCGTAAAGCACACAGAGCGCGCATGTCATTAGCCATGGGGACACCGGACATTTGCCATGGGACCTTCAAGTATTACGTAAGCATTAAAAGCAGAGTCCTTGCTTTGTTATTATTTGATGACATAGGACATGGGGGGAGGGGGGGTAGGCTTACATAATACTTGATCGGCTGCCATGATAGTTTTCGATAAAGCGTGGGAAATAATTTAGGAGAAATAGGATAATAATTTTAAACCGTTCAAGTATCATACTGACTTCAAATTTGAGATAATTCATACTTTTCATGTACCCTCATTGTTAAAACTAGATTTAATTAAGAACCTCAGTGTTGCCAATATTATTGCAAAAATCTCACTACTTAGTATTAATTTTTTTCCCTAAAATTGGGTATTATTACTTCAAAATAGTTGGCAATACTACTCAATATTTTTGTGACATTTCTCAGCACTATAATGATTCAATCTGATAGCGATTTGAGATCGATTAATCGATATTATGAATCGATTTTATAAACAATCGATTTCAATACAGTATTAACAGAATACTTGAACAGCAAAGGAGTAAACAATCAAACTCATTAGTTCCAATTTACAAGTTTTACTTATAGCCGAACGTCTCCCATTCATTATCCGTTATATATCATATAATCATCATTCCGTTATATTAAGGCTTAAAGGACATTGGTCTAGTTTATGAACGGCAAATGATTCTATCTCAATAAGAGAGTGAGATAGAGAATTTTTAATTTAAATAAACACAACCTCATATCTTTCCGGATCATCAATATATTACGTTACACATAAAATCGATTTTTTTAAAACTCGAGTCACACGAATCTAATGAAGGAGCTCCGTCCGTGACGTCACGTATTTGTCACAGTCAATGTCACACTTCATCAACATTTGGTTACTTTACACTCTTGCTCAGAAGACATCATAGATGTTTTATATATATAAGAAAATTTATCTAAAGTATCGATATTCGATGCCTCGACATTTCGATGCATCTATATTTGATATATCGATATTCAATACATCGACATTCAATGCATCGATATTCGACACATGGACATTTCAATACATCGATATTCAATGCTCGATGCATTGAATATCGATATATCGAAATGAAAATCAAATCAAATATTTTTGATATATCGATACTCCTAACATCTACATTTAATATATCAACACTTTTAAACTTTAATCAGTGTTGTCACATTTTAAAAATTACCCCAATTTCAGGGAAATTATACAAAAATAAAACATTTAAAATACATTTGTATGACGTAATTTATGGATGATGAGTTGTGGTAAAATAACAAAAATTTGGAGCTCCCTTATTTCTCCTACCCTTCCCCCCTACTTTAAGAACGCCATTTATAATCGAAAATATTAAAATTCTCAAATAATTGCTTTCATTTTAAACCTTTGAATTAGGGAGATCATTACCCAGCCTTGTCATTGAATACAAGGCTGGGTAAATGATGCGATTCTATTGGTTCTTAACAAACACATCTCTCGCTACACATCTCTGGTGGAAACACAGCCTTTAAAGGGCATTAAAATTTGAACCTACATTATTAAATATCGGTTTAAAAAACTATCTGTTAACAAGAAAGTGTAAAATGGCGTCATTAAACTATTAATGAAATTATTCAAAATGGCGTCCACATTTAAACTTCTTACCACAATGTTTTTTTATTTCAATTAATTTATTAATGCGAAGGTTCAAAATGGCGTCTATATTCATTGAAGCGAGTTTGACTTATTAACAAAAAGGTTCAAAATGGCGTCCACATTTAAACTTCTTTCCTCAATGTTTTTTATTTCAATTAATTTATTAATGCGAAGATTTAAAATGGCGCCCTCATTTAAACTTCTTTCCTCAATGTTTTTTATTTCAATTAATTTATTAATGCAAAGGTTCAAAATGGCATTCTTATTTAATGAAGCGCCTTTGATTTATTAACCAAATAGTCAAAATGGCGTCCTACTCATACACAGTAATTTTTGAGGAGAATAATTTTTTAATGCAAGTCCACTAACTTCCCAATCACAACCAAGTGACACAAAATTCATTTGCCGTCCAATGGCTACCACTAACCCTAACTAACTTACTCAATGGCTATTGCTTACAAAAGGCTGAATAACTTACATGTAGGATACATTGAGATCCATTTATGCACAGATACAAAAGTACCAACACTTTACACTTCACTTTACACAGTCACTTGTCACTATGTTCCAACCGCACCGGTCCCTCCGTCATAACACGGTTAACGTCCAAATGCGGTTATAAAGAAAAACCTGGAACAGAATACATAAGCATTATAATGACATTGTATAGTGTTGCCAACATTATAAACTAGCCAACATAATAATACACTAACCAGTGTTACCAAAGTGACTTCAAAATTACATATTTCCCCAAAAGAAATTACCCTATTTTACCAGAGTATGTTCCTTAACCATAATACATATCGTAAGAGGCGAGTAACCCAGCACCCCATGGTGGTAGGGGATCTGTTCCCTGACTGGTTTGCATCCACCAAGTGTCATTGAAGCATTCCAGTGAACTCTCGGTTCTCCACCATACCATTCTTCTCTTCTGCCTCCTCATTCTATCTTTGAGGTTGCAACACATGGGCAGAACAAGAGTCACTCTCTTGTATTGCCTGATATCCATGGGCGACGGTGGCCACTTACCATCAGGTGGACCGTCTGCTCCTTTGCCCCTTAACTGCTATAAAAAAAAATCAATTTTTCTGAATAGCTAATTGGTTGACTCCCACAGAGTCGCTAACATATGCCGAGTGATTTTTTTCGTATCGTCACACTGCTGTTATATTTATATTTTCTGTATCTTCAAATAGTGTGAGAACACAAATAAAATATCATTTTATTATATTCCATTCAAATTTCAAACTACCCATCAAACTTAGAATTACCCTAAAACCGGGTAATTACCCACAAATTTAAGCATCAAGATAACAAACTGAGTTTAAGTTAATGACATCCTAATTTTTTTAAATTAAAATTGTATATTTATTATTGAATATTGAATTACATAATTTATGAACCTCTCAGTGTTGCTACTGCAAATATTAATAATTAAATTACTATTTTATTCTTTGCGCTGTCTATTAGTTTTGAGAATAGTTACCGAGTTGTGAAGTCATCATTTAAAGATACCAAATATGAAATAGTTTACCTAGTCATAAAAGGCTCTATCCTGCTCAGGCTCAGGGCGGCGAGGAGGGGGGGCTGTGGGGGATGTGCCCCCGTAGTTAAGGAAGTCCCACACGAGGATGGTGTCGTCGTGCGAGGATGAAACTATCTGGAACTCGTCGAATTGCAGTCTAAATACTCTTCCAGTGTGTTCCTGTAAAAAATAATTAGTATTACCAATAATTTTGCGGGTAATTACCCGATTTTCGGGGAAATTTAGGTATAATGAGTAAATCATTTCATTGCTTTCAATGACTGTATAACCTGGATGAACTGGTTGTCTTGGGGAGGGTAGATAACCTCGGATAAAACCACAATGGGATTGACCTTCTAATGGAGAGGTATGGAAGAGGTCAAGCATGAACTCCATTAATGAAGAAGCGAAGAATACTTCAGCAGGTAATTTGAGCTCCATCAGAAGACATAACGATAACCAAAAATGGCGCATGAACTGGTCCTTACGACATCCTGACTTTACCATGTCTCCTTATTGGATGATCGGTCGCTACAGACATATACTTACAACTAGCGTCCTCAAACACAAGTCCTGGTGGGGCGTGCGCACGTCCAGCGCAGCCCGAAGGTCCCACACCTTGATCTTGCCGTCGTACGCGCCGCTCACTATACGTTTGTTGTCGAATCTGCAAAATACATTACAGAGCTACAGCATTAGGCTGATATTACACTATCATGTTATATATATGATCATAGATGTATGAGTCACTTTGTCTATGATCATAGATAAGGGATCCTATTGGGAAGCTAGTGTACAAGTAGGATCATATCCGTCACCTTTGACTTCATCCATTCGGAGATATGTTTTGTAAGGTCTTCCAATCTACGAATAAGTTCTTCAAGTAAGACGTTATGGACCCCTCTCCCTCTGATCACCTTGATACCCATAATCTAACCCAAATTCGTCTTTTATATTTATTTATATGACGTTTATATGATCATATTTGGGTCAATAGTGTAATAAGTAAAAATGAAGAACTGCATCATATAAATATGATCATATAACGTGACAGATATGACATCATATATATGTCGGGGATTTTAAATGATGTGAAAGGAAATGGAAGGAGAAAGATGGGGAATATTGGGGAACACTAAAAGGGGGTGATGGTATTGAATGGAATATTGGGTAAACGCAACGTAGATACTGCTACTGAACCGATAAATGATCAAATATGATCTCTAACAATTACTTGAGAAACCTAAGCAGTGACTTGGACTTGTGACCAAGGTGTAGGCTTATGGAGCTCCTTTAAGTGATCACGACACTCGCCTCCACTGCTAGGCTCTCTGTTTAAACCCAAGGTTAAACGCACATAAACCAAACCTAACACAAGACGAGGCAGGACAGGACTCCTGGCATAACACAACACCGCACAACACTATGACTATTCAGACACTACTTCACTTCTTGAGAGACCGCGCACGACTAAGACTTCAGTCAGACTGTCGATGGAATATAAAGGGGCGAGGGTAGAGACTGTCAAAACAACGGAAGTGACTACTACCCTACTCAAGCGCCATAGATACCGATGACGATTCGATTATTCGATAGTCTTTTAATATTCTTCGACATATATGTAATAGTGAAATATCAGCCTTACTTGATAGAGTATAAAAATTAAAAAAACTATCAATATTATAGTCGCGCTTTGGTTACCATGGCGACGGTTTTGTTTATGATCAAACCCTTTATTATTTGTCAGTGACATTCAACTTCGTTCGAGTGTTGCTCCGCTCCTATGGGTCGTAGCGAGATGTTAAATACCCTAAGTTACTCCTTGTTACATCAGTTATCTGCCAGTGAAAGTCCCGTCAAAATCGGTCCAGCCATTTCAGAGATTAGCCGAAACAAACACATAGTAAGAAGCGGTTATTTCAATATTACAAACAGACACTGGAGCTGACCCATCCTCAATTTGCGATGATTGACAAAAGTTTTATCAAAATCGTTTTAGCTTTTCTCATAACTAAACATTTCCTGAACTTCCAAGAATATTTCAACATTAAAATTAACCAAATTGTTCCAGTCATTCTTGAGTTTCAGCGAACAATATATAGGAGAAATAATTATAATGGTGGTAATATAATTTATTGTAATAGCAATACTGTTATGTCACAGATTAATAGAAGGTACAGTGTATCTGTGGTTGATTGTCGATGGTATAATTTAGATTGTATCAGTTTGTGTCAGTCTGTGGTTGTGGACGCAACATGGCGGACACAGATAAGCACATGATATCTCATCCATATGAATCTCCAACATATATAGATGTTAGTTTATAATATTAACTATCATATATTAAATATGTTGCTAAATTGTGTAGTATATTATCTATACTAATATATAAAGCTGAAGAGTATGTTTGTTTGAATGCGCTAATCTCAGGAACTACTGGTCCGATTTGAAAAATTCTTTCAGTGTTAGATAGCCCATTTATCGAGGACGGCTATAGGATATATATCATCACGCTAAGACCAATAGGAGCGGAGCATCACGCGAAGACGCGCGGCTCGTACTAGAGCTAAGTTATGTAATAGAATGTATAACTATATATATTTTGGTACATAAATGTATAAAAACTGACTGACTGAGTAATATAGAAATGGGTAATGCTCACCGTATGCACCGCACTAACTCCTCATGACCCTCAAGCACCCGGATACACTGTCCACACTCGATATCCCAGAGACGGATAGTGTTGTCCGAGGAGCCGGAGACGACCAGTCTGTCCCTGTACTGGAGACACGCTATCCCTCGCTTGTGACCGTTTAGTGTACGGACGAACTCGCAGGATGATGTGTTCCATACCTGGAATTAAATATCAATTGCTTTAACATTGAAGGAAAACATGTTCTCAAAGGAGTGTGAAGTCGGGTTGGCAGACTGGGCCTGGGTGGTGGACTATGGCCTAACTACCTCCTTATCCTTAAAGCGTTTTTTCGTTTGAAGCGACAGTAGCTCGGTGGTTCAAATCCCAGCCATGGGACTACTGACGTGGTCCACTCCTAACACAAGCATTTAGCTTACTTGGAGGGTTTAAGGAATATAATACTATTAACGGCTTATGATGACGATGACGTCCGACGAAGTTCAACTAACTTTTGATGTATATGAAAAATGTATATGCGACATCCACACTCTTGCCAATCCTCAACAAACCGTTACAAATACAAACATTTGGTCAAACTGGTTGGCTTGATTTGGGGAAAGGGGTTTCTCACAAGTGCTTCCAAGAGCCCATGTATGTGAAGAGACATACGTTCTTGTATGAAAAATTTGTATTATTATAATAGAGATTGTTCAAATAAACATGTCTTGAACTTCCTAGAATGTTATTGTTTTATACTTTTTCTAGTCGACATGAGCCATGTCTGCCACGTTTGCCTCCTTATAATATAGTATATAAATTAATTACAACTTTATAATCACAAACGCATAAATAGGACTTCTTAAACGCCAACACTGCACCACCTCTTAATGGACAATCTCAGCCATCTTGTATGGAGAATGTGTTATAGTCGAAGGCAACTATCAATTATACTTCTTACCTCTGCTCCCGCGCATATTTGTCAAAATATTAGACGTCGTGTTGCTCACAATGCGCAACTATCCCCACTACTTATGCTCTGATGTAAAAAAATCCTGTTTAAAGTGAATGGTTTTCTTGTATTATCCAATTTGTTGTAACACTCACTTTAATAGTCCGATCTCCACTGGCACTAACAATATACTTCTCGTCGAAGTCCACAACGTTGACAGCAGCTCTGTGGCCCACCAGCACGCGGCGCAGCATGATCTCCGTCGTCGACGTCATGTCCCACACTGCTATCGATCTGTCCTGTAAATAAAACCATCCAGACTATAATTAAGCGTAGTACTAACAATTTTAGGGTGCATTCACCAGTTCGACCAGAGATGTGGAAGGATGTGTAGAGGGATGTGTTTGTTAAAAACCAATAGAGTTGCTTTATTTCACACACTCGACGAGTCTATACAAATGAAGTCACGTAGGGCTGTTCGTAATTATTACATAAGCATTAAATGGGGGAAGGACCCCTTCCCACAGTCTTTTCCTTTCCCTTTTAATGTCTCCAGGACAGACAAGAAGGGAGAGAAGAGAGAAAATGCATGCTTGGCATACTTTTGCTGACAAGGAGGGTGGTTAAATTGAACTCACCTTGCTACAAGTAACCATCATCCCTAAACAGAAACGTAGATGCAGAACAGCCTCGCAGTGATGTATCAGCGTGTTCAGCATAGCACCCGTGTTCACGTCCCACACCCGCACTGTGCTGTCCGAGGAGCCCGATATGATGGCTCTCTCGTCGTACTGCAGGCAAAGCACCGAGCCTGTGTGGCCTTGGAGCTCCTGAAAACACACACATACATTACATAGGATTGCTTATTCCGAAAAAAAAAATGCTCTTTAGAGATAGAAAGTGAGCTTGAGGCAAAGAAGTTTCATCATTGAGGGGACTGGTTCTAGTGAACATTGGGTTCATTCCCCTTCCTTACTCTATATAGATAGGTGCCAACGCATCAGCAAAACAAGAGTTACTGTTATATGTGCGATGACCATGGACGACGGTGACCACTAACCATCAGGTGGCATCTCCTCGTTTGCCTCTTAACTGCCATAAAAACAAAAAGTTTTTTACACAAAGACTTTTTTGGAATTTTGGATTTGGATAGCATACTACTAGTACTAGTATTCTTAACCCCCCCAAGTTAGCTAAAATGCCTGTGTTAGGAGGGGGCTTCGTCAGTAGTTGTGGTATAAAATAGCCTGTTTAGTAGATTGAGAGTGTATGTCTTTTGGTGGAAGTGCAACTGATTGAGTCTCTTAGGACTATTGTTAATTATGATGTTGGCTACACTAATTTGTGTGGCTGCAATGTTCATCTGAGTAACATTTGATTTTAGAAGTTATTCTAGTTCATAGTGGGTTATCGAATAACTCAAACACTAACCTTAACACATTGTAAAGTCTTTCTATCCCATATTTTGATAGTATTATCCCTCAATCCAGAGACTATCTTGTTGTCGTCGTATTGTAAACAATATACACCTTTAGAGTTCTCCGATCTGCAGTTTATCCTCTGAAAAAAAAAAAATATATATTAATAATGATTTTTAATACAATAACCAAGACAATCAATTCTTTTTTACATTTCCCCCTCTTCCTAATCCTAACCAATATGATAAATTCGAAAGCAATACTTAAGAAAAGTAGGTAATACTTAAGAATACTAACTGAACAAACGAAACTGCGATTTAATATACTACTTAGGCCATCTTTTGACGGGTAGTTGCCCTGTCTTGTCTGTGATGCGTTCACGTTTAAATCACTGAAGCGATTTTGATGATACAGAGATAAGGTAGAGCACGAGGAAGGACATAGGCTATGTTTTATCGCGAAGTATACAAATGAGTGTGCTCGTACGCCATCTATCGACGTGGGGGTGAAGTGCATGTCGAGCTGTGTGGCCGTTATGTCTTTGGGAAATAGTTATATATACATTAATACTTAGGTTACCTGTAAATTATGTCTTCCCATACGCCAATTATCCTCTATAGATTGTATATCCTGTATTATCTTAGGATAGAGTTGTCTGTAGAACGAGTGGGACGGATGCTGACAGCCTGGCTTAGGTTTGAATAGGTACATTATCCTGAAAGAATTATTTCGCATCACTATATTGTTTAATAGATAGAAAAGTTGCTGACAAGTTATCAATAAAATATCACAAAAGTCGATGATAAAATTACTAACAAGTCAATGGCCCACTGCTGAGCAGGGTCTCCTCCTCAGATTGAGGAGGGGTTAGGCCATAGTCCACCACGCTATCCAAATAGAGATCTTGGAGAACTCTAAGGAGTGCAGGTTTCCTTACAATGTTTTCCTTCACCGTTAAAGCAAGTGATATTTAATTGCTTAAAACACACATAACTCCTGCAAGTCGTCGGTGTGTGCCTGTGTGATGTGATCAAACTCAGACCTCCCGAGTAGACATCAATATTTTAACCACTAGGCTATCACTGCTTTTGATAGATCATCACAAAATGATAAATTGTAGTTAAAATTCACCAGGAAGTCATCAATAAAATGCTGACTTTGCTTAGAAGTCATATACAAAACGCTGATAACTCATTGGAAATATGTTTATAAGTTGTTAATAAGAAATTACTGACAAACTTGGAAGAGATTGCTAGTAAGATATTGACAAAACTTTTGATTAGTCAATAGACAAATAGTGTAAGTATTAATAAATTATTGAAAAAAGCATTGACTAGTTTAAAATTAATCAAATATTATAGAGAATCCTACCAATATAAATTATCTAAACTCACCATCCTCTTCTTTCAGCCAGCCCCCTCCACAAGGAGTCAGTCCTGACTTTTCGTTCCACCAGTTTCTTCCACAGCATCCCCTCGGAGATGACTCGTTGCCACTCCCTGCAGACCAGCTCGGCCGCACACAGAGAGCTTGCGTCAAGATATGATAGGATATTTTCTGCGACGTGATCCAAGCCTTTTTCTGGAAGAAGTAATTAAGAATTTTTTTAAAATAATAGCTTTTACTACTTATGATAATTAAATACATTAGCCTATCGTCTTCTTCTCGGAAAACCCTTTGAACTTTGAAAAACCGTTTGATACCTATAGTGTAAGTGCTTAAAAATGACTAGTATGCAATCTTGAGCCGTCAGCCATATTGGATTTACAGTGAAATCATTCTATTTTTCGTATATATCCATTCATTTGTTACCCACATATCAGTTGATATGCATATCATGGTCGTACATAACAGATAACTAGGCCGACATCTTAGACCGTCCGCCATATTGGATTTAGAATTCATATAGGTAATCATGCATACAAACGTAGCCAGTTAAATAAATCCTGTCACTTACTTGGTAACATGCTGATGAAGTCTCGCTGCAGCATGGGCTTGAGGTACGCGTTGATGTGTCCATGTTGGTAGTGACACATGCGAGCGAGAAGTTGTTCCACAAACTCCACCTGGAAATATTTATTGCTTTAAGAATTGGTCCATCGGTTTGTAATTTATTGACTACTTATTGAAAATGTACAGACACCATTAATAAATTGGTGACGTGTATTTAGATGTAGATGAGTTGTTCAAAATTTACTGACAAGTCATTAATAAATTACTGACGTGTATTTAGATGTAGATGAGCTGTTCAAAATTTACTGACAAGTCATTAATAAATTACTGACGTGTATTTAGATGTAGATGAGTTGTTCAAAATTTACTGACAAGTCATTAATAAATTGGTGACGTGTATTTAGATGTAGATGAGCTGTTCAAAATTTACTGACGAGTCATTAATAAATTGGTGACGTGTATTTAGATGTAGATGAGCTGTTCAAAATTTACTGACGAGTCATTAATAAATTGGTGACGTGTATTTAGATGTAGATGAGCTGTTCAAAATTTACTGACGAGTCATTGGTAAATTACTGACGTGTAATTAGATGAGTTGTTCAAAATTTAATGACGAGTCATTGATAAATTACTGATGTGTAATTAGATGAGTTGTTCAAAACTTAATGACGAGTCATTGATAAATTACTGATGTGTAATTAGATGAGTTGTTCAAAATTTATTGACAAGTCATTGATAAATTACTGACGTGTATTTAGATGAGTTATTCTAAATTTACTGACAAGTAATTGATAAATTACTGACGTGTATTTAGATGAGTTATTCTAAATTTACTGACAAGTCATTAATAACTTCTTGACGTGTATTTAGATGTAGATGAGTTATTCAAAATTTACTGACGAGTCATTCATAAATTCCTGACGCGTATTTAGATGTAGATGAGTTGTTCAAAATTTACTGACGAGTCATTAATAAATTACTGACGTATATTTAGATGTAGATGAGTTGTTCAAAATGTACTGACAAGTCATTGATAAATTACTGACGTGTAATAAGATGAGTTGTTCAAAATTTAATGACGAGTCATTGATAAATTACTGACGTGTAATTAGATGAGTTATTCAAAATTTACTGACAAGTCATTAATAAATTACTGACGTGTATTTAGATGTAGATGAGTTGTTCAAAATGTACTGACAAGTCATTGATAAATTACTGACGTGTATTTAGATGTAGATGAGTTGTTCAAAATTTACTGACAAGTCATTAATAAATTACTGACGTGTATTTAGATGTAGATGAGCTGTTCAAAATTTACTGACGAGTCATTAATAAATTACTGACGTGTATTTAGATGTAGATGAGCTGTTCAAAATTTACTGACAAGTCATTAATAAATTACTGACGTGTATTTAGATGTAGATGAGTTGTTCAAAATTTACTGACAAGTCATTAATAAATTACTGACGTGTAATAAGATGAGTTGTTCAAAATTTACTGACAAGTCATTAATAAATTACTGACGTGTATTTAGATGTAGATGAGCTGTTCAAAATTTACTGACGAGTCATTAATAAATTACTGACGTGTATTTAGATGTAGATGAGCTGTTCAAAATTTACTGACAAGTCATTAATAAATTACTGACGTGTATTTAGATGTAGATGAGTTGTTCAAAATTTACTGACAAGTCATTAATAAATTACTGACGTGTAATAAGATGAGTTGTTCAAAATTTACTGACAAGTCATTAATAAATTACTGACGTGTATTTAGATGTAGATGAGCTGTTCAAAATTTACTGACGAGTCATTCATAAATTACTGACGTGTATTTAGATGTAGATGAGCTGTTCAAAATTTAATGACGAGTCATTAATAAATTACTGACGTGTAATAAGATGAGTTGTTCAAAATTTACTGACAAGTCATTGATAAATCTTAAACACTAGGGTTGAATTTGAGCGCAAAGTGGTCGATTGTAATTTGAGTCAGTTCACCTTCACTATTCAAGCTCTCTGTCTAGCAGTAACTTAGGTCACAAACTCACTGACTCAATGACAATACTCATAATCATACAAATCACAATTACTCACTGTAGTGGTAAACAGAATCAAGTTTAATTTAATGTTAACAGCCGTGGGAACCGTCTTCACATATAGCAGTCAGTGTTGTCAGACTGATTTTTAAAAACAGATAATAAAGAAAATCAGGAAATAAAAAATCACGAGACTCACAATCATAAAATACAAATACTATAAATCTTTTATTCTTTGCTATTATCATTTTAACAGCAAAAGCAAGCAGTCCTATCCCCTCCTCCCGTGCTTACATAAACATTGATGCATGCATTTTCCTCCCCCCTTATTCTAAGCAGAGATATTCACGTTTCGATCTGCGTGTTTACTTTTTTCGTGTCGTTGTCTTCTGTTCACTTTTACTAATGGAAGACTCCCTCATAAAAATGGGGGTAGTCTATATAATTTTTTTTAATGTAATGTACATGGAAATTAAGGAGTCCACTCCGTTCCCATAGGATAGAAGGGTAGGCTAAAAAAGTTTAAGCTGAAAATATTGAACATTATTATAACTTCTGACCTGATCTGTTTCGTTCCATCTTGAGAACAAGTTAAGGCAGGTGTTCCTCTCAGCAACGTAGGCCGCTCCACTTGGTGCTGGTCGCACTCCCGTGTCTAAAGATGTTAGTGACGTCACCTGAAACATACATTTAAATTAATCATTTTTTTCCTTGTTGGAAATTCAAATTTGAAATCTATACCCGAACTGTAATTGAAACATTTTGGATTGAGATTGGATGTTAATATCAGCCGTTAGTTGTTACATTATAGAGGGGTGTTCCTTTGAGTCTCCTTGTTTATCTTATGGCCTCAAATTCGATTAGCACCTCAGTGAAGAGAGAATTTTTATGTATAAAATATTAAGTAATAATTATGTAAGTCAATTTCTTATTACATTACAAACTGATATGAAACTTATTATGTCATGCATTGTCTTCGTTCTTATGAAATACTTCATTTGTACTCAGATTACATTTCCTAGAACAAAATATATATAATTGAAAATTATTAAAAAAACGGATCACCTCTTTCATGCATCCTTCCTTATTTTTCATCATTTTATTTCCAGCCATTCTCACATACAACCTCTTTCATGCATCCTTCCTTCTCTTTTTTCAACTAATTTCCAGCCATTCTCCCATACAACCTCTTTCGTGCATCCTTCCTTATCTTTCATCATTTTATTTACAGCCATTCTCACATACAACCTCTTTCATGCATCCTTCCTTCTCTTTTTTCAACTAATTTCCAGCCATTCTCACATACAACCTCTTTCATGCATCCTTCCTTCTCTTTTTTCAACTAATTTCCAGCCATTCTCACATACAACCTCTTTCATGCATCCTTCCTTCTCTTTTTTCAACTAATTTCCAGCCATTCTCACATACAATCTCTTTCTTGCGTCCTTCCGTATCTTTCATTATCTTATTTCCAGCCATTCCCACATACAACCTCTTTCACTCATCCTTCCTTATCTTTCATCTTCTAATTTCCAGCCATTTTCACATACAACTTCTTTCATGCATCCTTCCCTATCTTTCATCATCATCCAATTTCTAACCATACTAACTTATAACCTCTTTCATGCATCCTTCCTTCTCTTTCATCAACTAATTTCCAGCCATTCTCACATACAAACTCTTTCATGCATCCTTCCTTCTCTTTCATCATCTAATTTCCAGCCATTTTCACATACAACCTCTTTCATGCATCCTTCCTTATCTTTCATCTTCTAATTTCCAACCATTCTCATGTAAAACTTCTTTTGTGCAGCCTTCCATATCTTTCATGATCATTTACATCTAATCTCCAACCATTCTCACATACCTCTTTCATGCATCCTCCCCTATATTTCATCAGCATCATTCATCTTCTAATTTTTCATCCATTCTCCTATACAACCTCTTTCATGCATCTATGAAAGATAGGTATATTTTTCATCATCATCATTCATATTCTAATTAATTCTATAAATCGTCTAAATATAACTACATTAAAATTAAAAATGACTAATTAAATTTTTTTAAACAACCAGTATATGTCCACAACATCATCCAAGATTCATTAATTTCTCAATATTCATATTTATATTACTGATCCACTCACACACCCATCCCTCCCACTCGTTCAACTTACACTGCCTCACTCTCAAGTTAAATTCTGTGAATTATTAAATTAAAATGAATGACTGCACAAATTATGATAATTCTTTGATTTTGTTTGTTATTGTCAGAACAAGATTTGCATAAAAGAATAAGTGAGTAAGACAGATGAGAAATAGAGGGGAAGTAAATTCATAGTTGGGGGAAGCAGAGTATGAATGAATAAATGAAGAGCAATATTTAAATAAATAGACCTAATCCGGTACTTCTTGAGAATAGAGCAACCCCCCAATTTTTTTGAAATTTTATTTTTTCGATAAGATTTATCATCCTAAGTGAATTTCATAGTATTCAAGATAAGATTTTTTGAAAATTCATGCAATCCTCATTTTCATAGTAATTTTCAAAGAATGAAAAGTTTTTTTTCCTCCTATTCTAAAGAAGTGTCCCTAATGTGTTACGTATTGATTCAAATTAGGAAATATAGATTTTCCTTATTATTCAAATACATTATTAATTCCATATAGAGAAATTGGTTTAGATACAACTACTGCAATGCAGTGTCTCTTGAAACTATTACAAGTATACAAATAATATTTAACAATATAAAAAAAATTATTGGTTTACATATCAAGATTTAATTTGATCACTATTAAATAGTAGCTTAAATACAATTTTTGTTTTTTTAATATATTATATTAACTTCAGTCTATAACTATCATAAGAACATATAGAAATCATTATAACTTAGAAGGAATTGTTGTTTTTTAATATATCTTTTATGGGAAAGGTTAACATCATAGACCATACAGCTTCAGAAGGAATTATGCATTTTCTGAGATAAAAAAATAACATATGCTATTTACAATCTTTATTATTACTATATTATACATTTTACAATATAGCTGAACTAAAAACTATGGAAGAAAGGACAAACTAACAAACATATTAGTATGGATTTAGGGCAGTCAAATAATATGAGAATGAAGAGGCAAAATAGCTAAATGTACATCTATGAGAGGAATTATTAAACATTGTATGGATGTAGTAATTAATTTTAATTTTAAATAAAATAGAAAATGATTAAAATGATTGGCACTACCGTAGTAGAGGCAAAGATGGCGGAATAGACTGGCATGACATTACTGGCGATGCCCTACTTCCTATTACAAACAATACCTTTGGTGTCGTCGACTCTTCTATCATCCAATCGGTTTCCATTTTAGTAATCTCACTAAATACATTAATACAAGTCCACAAAACTCATTCAAATAACTAAATCACAATAAAATGTTCATCGTTCGCATGACGTCAAGTTACTATTTTCTTTTGATTTGTTTATTGGCACTGGATACGTGTCCTTCGGCTCCTTCTAGATTGAATACTTGCACTTAAATATTTCAACAAATCTTTAAAAAAAACTAAATACAAGATTTTATGCGTAATGAACAGTTGCATACAACATGAATTGACAATTTCTTTAATTGAAGATAAAAAAACTGTCATGGCGATGTTTCATGGATTGTGATTGGTTAACTTATCATCATCATTTATACTTTATGTCACATCATTAGTAATTATTATTTACAGTAAGAATAATTATTTAGTACTTAATTTAATTTATGAAACTTCAAACTTGTAAAAAACGAATTATTTTTGACGATATTTTAGTAAACACTAATCGTGTTGAAGCATTTTTTGTTACATAATTATAATAAATTAAACATAATTATAATAAATTATAACAAATTATTTTATAATAAATTAAATTAAAGGTTTGAATATACCTTATTATTTTTATAATAAGTTTGATTCTATATAATAAATCTGTACAGATTATCCGAACAAAAAGAAGTCTGTCGATAATGTCAATTTAACGTTGACATGTTATTTCTTTTCTTGTCTTATTCAAAGATTCTAGGAATTCCTTTACAACCCAATGTTTCTCTTCTAATTTTAACTTATTTCCTAAACATACTTAATGACTAAGAACTATAAATGACAAACAATTTATAGCAAAATTAATTTGTATATTTTGAATAAGAATAAGTTTTAATGACATGTAACGTTCGAGTAACTTTATTTGTATATAAATTCACAGGTAAGTTTATTGTTACAATTATCGCAATTCAAGCAAATTATACTTATATAAGATTGATTGGTCATCACAGGTATTTGTGCATAAGGATATTCAATTTATTCGTGTCTAGGGTAATGGAAATAAACAGAATAAATTCGTTTTATTTATGTTTATAAATATTATAAAGGGGTATGGTCTATGAGCTTTCTATTTACTTTAAAGGACAATTTGAAAAGATTCCTTACTTTGTAAATAGATTTTATTTATAAAACTTAAAAATTCTGTTCATTTATTTATTGATTTTTTTTTACTTGCACATCTCTGGTGATGTTGTTATGTTATAGACTAAATATGACAAATAAAATTGTAGTTTTGATTCACTTAATCTCTGTAATCTTATGTGTATGTATTTACATTCATAAAAGCTATCATATCAAAGTATTTACAGGACTATACTCTAAAGTTATCATGTCTTGTTGGAAGCTATTTTCATCTTTATTACAACAGAAGCCACATTCGGATATTATGTGCATAGTTACTGAGGTTTAATAATTGCAATACTTTGTATTATATATTGATTCATAAAATTGATATAGATTATGATATTTTTTTGAAATGTTAAATTTATAATTTCTTTTAGATATTTGTCATAATGGAGAACAGACATGCACCACCAGGGGTGAATTCTAGATCAGAAACTGCTGCACAATCTGCTGCTGACTTGGAGGTTTGTATTTGTGAAAGTTTAGATTATTTTACATCACAAATTTTAAATCAAACTTTCAATAAAGCAACCAGTACTATAAGTAAATAATTTTTATATTATATGTTAGACTTAGATGGTTACAGTCATGAAATAGTGATTGTATCCTTAGTAATATTATTGATAAATTTGAAAGTAACTCTTAAGAAACGTAGGAAACACGTAAAAATACAAAATAAACAAATGAAACTGTGATTTAAAATTCTACTTATGCCAGCTATTGATAGAATGGTTGACCTGGCCTCGGGTTGAATAGTAAATTTAATAAAGCGAAGTTAGTCATTTATTTGTACATACACAACTCACTGTTCTGGATAGACATACTTTAATATGTAGTTGTTGTGTGTTATAATATTTAATATCATTTCCTTTGTGTCATTACAATACTCAAAGACTTTTAATAGCCTCTGAATGGCTGACGAGTGGACGAGTGTTCTTACCACTGTCTTGCCCCTTTATATTCTCTTGGAGCGATTGACAAGCTTAGTTTCACGTGTTGTTCATGGTAGCAGTGCTGTTAGATTTAGGTCACGTAAGTCTTTACAATGTAATTGCCACATGGTTACCCGTGAGGGACAGGTTAGAATACTATTCCCCTGCCGCTGCCGTTGGGAAAGCATCTTGTAAGTGCCGAGTAATCCAGCACCCCCTTGGCACCTCGGGGTGCTCTGTTCCCTGGATTGCGACCACTAGCATGCGAATCCGACCGCCAAGTGTCTTTGACGCGTTCCGGTTGAGCCACATGTAGGCCAGACTTACCCCCTCCCTCTCTCATCCCATTAATGCTGCGTATCTAGTGGACTCTGGGCTCTTGCTCAGGGTCCGCTGAATCCGCAACACCCCTCCCCACTCTATCTTCGAGAATACAACGCAACGGCAAAACAAGAGATGCAAGAGGTTATCTCTTATATATGGTTGTTAATAGTAGTGTGGTAGTGACGTTTGAGACACACAGAGTTTACCACAATTATTAATAAAAAGAAACCTCATATATTCAAATGTGTCTTTATGCAATGTTAAAATTATTATTATATAACAGGTTCTCAAAGAAATAGAACACATCTATTTCTCGCCTCCCTCAGAGTTTGATGCAGCGAGGTATGTGTTGGAGCATGCGCCCTCTCCACCTGATTGCGACTCTATTGAACGAATGTTCAGTAAATTAAAGAGACAACAACAGGTAAGTTCTATTATTAAATTATTGAAAAATAAAATGTCTTATGTGGTTTTTTGGGAAGACGGATTAAATTAATGGCAACAAAATCATAATTTCAAAAAAAAATCCCTCATCTTTCAAAAGTCACAGATAGAATAAAGTGTATATTTTGTTGTCTTCAGGTGGTATCAGGCAAAGCTCTCTATTTGATATCCCAACAACGCGACAATTGCGATCGTGAATTTGCTGAAATACAAAATATTCGCGCACAACTGTCAGACACATTAGACACTTGTAGGAAAGCCAGAGAACGATTAAAAACAGCTTCCAACCACCTCACCATATCCACCTTCGTCATACTTGCTAATGTTAGAAAGAGACAGATAATTAAATCCGTACTAAAATCACTTCAATTGCTACAAAATTTGCGGAGCGTAGAAAAAGATGTTGCCGATTTGATAAACAGAAAAGAATATTTTGAAGCTATTGAACTTATTTTAAAAAGTAAAAAAGCAGCTGCAGCTCATAAAGAATATACTTGTATAGCTGATTTAGCTACTCGATTACAAGATACTTTAGACATGACTGAAGAAAAGCTAGATTCAGTATTAGCTAAGATCTGTTATAATTTCGATGAGGAAATATTTAAGAAGTTAAAAAAGGCCTATGACCTTTTGGGTAAAACTCAAGCTGCAATGGAACAACTTCACATGCACTATTCATCCGCAGTTAACGAATCTGCATTAGAAGCTGTTAAACCTTATTTAAATGAAGTTTCGATAGAGATGAAGTTTCAGGAGATGTGTCAATCCGTACCTACAACAAAAGCCCCGGTTTGTTTGCTAAATTTGTGCGAAAATCTGTTCCTAGTTATGCGGAGTTATTATTTATTAGTTAATTGGCATATGAAGAATGAGGAGGGGGTTCCTAATTCCAGTAATGTCTTCGATATAGAGCGAAACGTCAGTCGAGAGTATATTAAGCAGAAATTAAAAGCTGGTCTAATAAGAATATGGCATGACGTACAAGCAAAGGTTTCTACATTCCTAAAAAGTTCTGGCTTAGAAGAATTTCCTTTTGAAAAGTTTATACAGATGTTGGGTATTTTGAGAAAATTAACGCAAGTTGCCGAAATATTTTGCGGCGATAAATCCGATTTGCTGCAAGATTTCATTAAAACGCAAAGTGTTTCGTATATTAAGAATTATCATAGAGGGAGGATGGAGGAGTTGAAATTGTTTCTGGAAAATGAAGGTTGGGAGCAGTGTCCTGTTAAATTTACTTTTAATGTCCTAAATCTTCAAGAGTTTAAGCAGTTTAAAAAGTATTTAAATCCTTCTAAAGCTGATGTGGGGAGAACACAATCTGATGCAACATCCTCAGCTCCTTCTCAAGACGACAGTGTGTACATATCGAAATATTTTACTCAAAAAACTTCTCGGACGCCATTCGAAATATTTAGAAATGATAACGTGACGAATGATGACATTTTTGGTCTTGAACCAGAATCGGAAGGGAGTGACGAATCTGAAGATGAGCCAGATGAATTGAGGAGAGATTTCGTCGATGATGCTGATAGACATGAATATGCTACAACTAATGATATACCAACTAGTCCTTCAAAGGTTAAGGAAAGCGTGATCGTGGCCAACACAACTCTATCAGTTCTCCGGAATTGTGGACAGTATTTACAAATCAGTAGATATTTACCACAGATCTCGCTGGAAGTTATAATGCTGATGAACCAGTTGTTTGATTACTACTTTTTTGCAGTTCATTTGTTCTTCACGTCAGACCTTGATGTAGCATCCTCAACTTTGTACAGTCCCAAGTTAAATTTAGTACTTAAAAGAGTCTCAAACAGTCTCAATTTAGAAGAAACGGGTTACGAATATCCAAACGTTCCGAATCATTTGGATATGAATTCGGAGAATAATTTGCATGGATTGAGTGAAAGAATTGTTGGTGTTGAAAGTGTCGTGTTTCTGGCGAAGCAGTACGAGTTGTTGCATCCGTATTTAGAATCCGTCGTTGCGAGTCATCAACGGATGATTTTGGATCACTTTAAGGATAACACGTTAGCCGTTGTGTCAGATTTACGGATGCCGGTGTATATGTGTTCAGCGTCTAAATCTGTTGATGCCCGATCGTCTTTGATCGCGATGTCCCAAGTTCGATGGGATGTCAAAAACGTTGCCGTGGAGCACAGTCCTTACGTGGACATGATAGTTCGGAAGATCCAAGTGTTTGCTTTGCGTTTGGAGAATATATCGTCCAGGGTGACGTTAAATATGGAAGTGATCAATTCAATTTGGGCAATGGTTTCCAAGTTTATAGTCCACCTGTTAGTTGAAGGGTTTTCGAATGCAACAAAATGCTCGAACGGTGGTAGAGGTTTGATGCAGCTGGATTACAGACAGCTATTTGTAAAATTGGAGAAAATTTCTGGATTGAAACCAGTTCCTTTCCAGGATTACGTGGATAGATACGTCAAAGCGTACTATTTGCCGAGAAATGAGTTGGAAAGTTTTGTTAGAGACAAAATGGAATATTCCAATAAGCATCTGTTGGCGTTAGTTTCTTGTGCGTGTGAGAATAAACGGGACAGACAAGCGCTAAGTGCGATTATTGAAGGGAGGGAGAATTCTAGCTAGGAGTAAATATAATTAGTAATTTATTCTCGCTTTGCTTGTGTAATAATGGTCTTATTAGAAATGATGTTTCCACCTTTTCAAAAATTTTCAGTTAATAATAGGATAGGTGGCAGCACTAATGACCGTAGTCTATGTCACTCGGCCATAGAGAATCTATCTAAATAAAATTTAATATTCTTGTACTTAAAACTGTTCCGAATTATCATTTAGCTATCTGTGGTACAAATTTAATTACAGTTAAGTTATGACGTCAAACATCATATGTCACAAATTAAAAAATGTCTAAATAAATAGCAATATATTTTTAATCTGTAAATTGATTATAAAATCTATAAAAATAGGTTTTGCACAGTTATAGAAATATCATAGATAAAATTATTTCAAGTCTTTTGTATAAGTAGAAATTAATTTGGTACAGATAATATATTTATGGATTTATTTTTAATTAAAAAATATTGGTCTGATTATGTTTTAATTTTCGAATAGTATACAAAATCGAATATCTATTCGAATATAAGATCATAGATTATTGAGCGTCATATTATTGAGACAATAATAAACTACATGAACTTTCAAAAATGTTTAATAGAAGTTTAGTCGAAACGCCACACCAATAGTGTTATGGAATGTGACGTCACAATATACAATAATATCAAACTTTGTGTAATTGTGTTGTAGAGTACATGGCAACACTAAAATTTTTTAATATAGTCTATGTTCGTGGTAAGTGTTGTTATAGTCTTATTGCAACTTATCTGTCTCGGTGAGAGAGTCGCTGTTATCGCATTCGGTGTCGCCAGTAAAAATAAATTTTGCAATCAGGTGGGTCAATAATAATATTCAGGACGTTCTACACAGTAGCGTCTACACCCAAATTATGCAGAGCTTGTCTCTCTCTCTCTCTCTCCGTGTCATTTATTATTACCATCTGATGGTGGGGACTGCCTTTCTGATATTTCTCCTCCACTTCGCTCTATCGGACGTGTCCTCGTCGGAGACCTTGCAGGAACTAAGGTCTTTCCTGACCACATCTATCCATCTCGTCTTTGGTCGCCCTCTGGGTCTAGACCCCGTGATGTTTAGATTGGCCACAATATTACCCACATAATCAGGAGGTCTTCTTCTGACGTGCCCATACCAACGTAGCCTGCTCTCTTGTAGCTTATCGGCAATGTCGAGTCTCGTCACTCCACACATCCACCGAAGCATTTTCATCTCAGCGACTTGGATGGCGTAGGTTTGGCGCTGTGTTACGGCCCAAGTTTCGCTGACATATGTCAGGACCAGCCTGATCATGCTCATATAAACTAAGCCCTTGAGTTTTACAGGCATTCGTCTGTCACAGGTTACGCTAGTCACTTCCCGCCTCTTAAGCCAGCTCGCTGCTATACGATGTTGGATGTTTACGTCTATAATGGTGTGTTAGATGTGTATGTTTGTGGCACTATAATGATGTGTTATCATTTGTTTTCATATATGTCGAAACTTCTCGGCAAGTATACCGCTCAGTCTCCTCCGTGTTTAATTCATTATACGCGACACTGGCAGAATGTTTTATGCATAAGCACATTCAAAGCCAATTTAAAAAAATATCATCATCACGACCCTTCAATGGCCCACTGCTGAGCGGGGTCTCCTCCTCAGAATGAGGAGGGTATTAGGCCATAGTCCACCACGCTAGCCCAGTGCGGGTTGGCAGACTTCTAAAAAAATATATGTCACTGTAATTATCGTAGACAGATTAAAACTATACTGCTGGATAATGCTTACTCTTTCCCACATGAAAGAGATGTGCTTATTACAATAATTAAGGGCAAACAAGGACAAGACTATACTATTGGAATCTCTCAGTGCGTGCTGATTTTTTCAAAGTCAGCAACATATCCTGCTAAACAAACTTTGACATTTGTAATCTGTTTCCAACGTGTGACCAGTCGTAAAGTGCTATTTTGCCTGACGATTTTTCGTTTTTCATAATTATCAACTTAATTTTATGATTTATTACCTACCCTGTTCTAATATTAATATATACATAATTTATAATATATCAGGGTCTACCGGAACTGAAATTATGCCGTCAAATCAGTCAAAATTCCGGACACAGACAATATAATTTTTCAAAACAAATAATTGCCTGTCTTTTATATAATTAGCGTTTTGCCTTAAATATGGGTAAAATGTTTTTGTATAGCAACAACCACCTCAGACGTCACCAATATATCTATCTTATGTCGCAACGCCTAGCAGCAGTATAGGATTCTCTGTCTACGGTTATTATATTATTATACTTATCTCAAAATAAAAGGCCCGTTTTGACATTTGTCTTCACGACTTAACTAGTAATGTAATCATACGACTAGATACTCACGATATATCGATTCGAGTTTGCATGAGTATTTAATCGATTGGAATATGTGTTGTAACATTAAATTATAATAAAAGTATCATTCACAAAACCACGCCCAGCTTAAGTAAGATGGTGAAATTCAGTCATTAATTAGTCTAAGCACAAGTATAAATAAAACCCCCCCAAGTGTGAGTCAGCCTTAAAAAAAAATCTTGATTGATTTAGTTATTTCCTTAACCGATTATTAATAGTCTGTGGACAATATAAAAAAATCATTATGCACAGCACTTAGCCGAGTGGACGGTACCCATCTATGAAAAATGTAATTACCTTCAGAACATTTCGGTCGGTAAAAAATAGAGAACTTCATGGGCGTGAACTGTCAAAACGGGCCTTTTATTTTGTGATAAGTTTAAGTATCTGTCATTTCAATAATAGTCAATCTGCGTGACTGTCTGCGTCACATAAGAGAGAGAGAGAGACAACTAGACACATATAATTCTAAAGGAGCTGAACCTTTCTTTGTTTTATCGCCTTTTGTTGTTGTAATGGATCGTGACGTCACAAGCGCGCCAAAATAACGAACTGTCATTTGTGTAGTTTACTATTGCCACAATTTACCTATTAGTATGTATATGTGTATATTTCTCAAATTGTTTATTTTAGCGTACAGGGACACAAATCAGGTAATCTCAAATGTAAAGACGTTAGATTAGGTGAAGTATTTGTTATTATTTATGTATAGATTAATAAATGTTTATGTACAAATTTGTTTTTTTTATCAACTGTGACTCTTACTTCTCACATTATCGACTAATATCCATCCTTCCAATGATGTCAAAAATAATTATACAATTCGTTAATAGTAGGTTGACTGCCTATCTTACACGCTTCAATCAAAAATCAAAATCGCACATCATGGCTACGGCATTGGTAAAGATCACAGATGACTTCGTGGATCATGTTCTTTTGGGTATTTTAAAAACTTTTAACATGGCGCCCTTTGTAATTTCTTGGTTTAGTTCTTATTTATTCGGCAGAAAACAACTAGTTAGAGTTGATGGAGAAAAATCTCATTGGTGTAATCGATTTTCAGGAGTGCCTCAGGGAAGCATACTCTCACCGTTACCTTTTTCGCTTTGTATCAATGGTATTTCATCCTCGTTGTGCTGCTCTTATCATTTATATGCAGATGATCTACAGCCCAGATATCCATCAGCATCAGCTCCAACTGAAAACCTTTCAGCTGCGACAGACAAATTGAATAATGAATTGCCTAAGATTTCGGAATGGTATTGTAGGTTTGGTCTCTCAACTAATCCCTCTAAATCCCAGGCAACTATTATTAGAAGCCCGCATTTTATCTCTACACTTAAATCGATAGATATACCAAATATAGTTCTTGATGGGGTTAGAATACCATATTCCACAACTGTAAAAAATTTAGGATTGTTCATGGATCAAACTCTGTCTTGGGCACCTCATATTTCTTTTAAGCAGCTTCTTGCCTCTATGCACGCTTTGAGACGAACGCAGAATTTTTTGCCACCAGGAACTAAAGTCCTGCTCGCTCAGTAGCTAGATAGGTCCTGCTAGCTAGCTCTTATTACCCCTCTTGGATTATGGGGATGTTGTATATCTTGATGCATCAGAGGAACTCATTAACAATCTCGAACGGCTTCAAAACGTAGCTATTCGCTATATATTTGGATTACGTAAATTTGGGCATATATCGGAATATCGGACAAAGTTAAAGTGGCTTCCGATTAGATCAAGGAGAAATATTCATATCTTGTCCCTTCTCTTTAATATACTTTTCAACCCTAGTTCTTCCCTCGTATCTGCGCGAAAGATTCAGATATATGGCTGAATCGAGTGCTAGTAACCTAGCACTGGCTTCACCAATTTGCATTTCCCGTACATACGCTAGATCCTTCACATGTGCAGCGGAAACTATGGAACAGCTTACCTACTGACATTCATAAATCGCCATCGGTAGAATAATTTAAATATAATCAAAAAAAAAATCTTTATATATGTATGTGTATGTGTCGGAAGTGTGAGTTAGCCTTAGATTAGATTACCCTTATGTTAGGATATGTTTATATGAACTTAACCTTAGGTTTAAGCAGAGAACCCGAGCAGTGGAGGCGAGTGTCATGATCACTTAAAGGAGCTCCTTAAGTCCAAGGCACCGCTTGGGTTCCTGTCATAATAGTTCTTGTCGGAATAGTACGCGATCTTAATGTTTAGTTATATCCTGACCGTGTTGCGCCTGTATAGCTTATATTATTGGCCATCCATTGTGAACATACGATGCTTATAAACGTTTGTTTCCTTTTTAACTTTCCGACAAATATATATCACTCTATTTTGTAGCATTAAGTACATCAATCATATTCATTTCACCAATTCCTTCCTATTTCTTTCATTTTATGACAGTAAGCGAAGGACAGCACTAGTTAAGATTGTGGTCACTTAACTCAACAATAATCTAGTACCGGGCGAGAGGCCTTACCAGTTCTGGAAAAAATAAGAAAAAAATTCCATGTCACTTAGTTAAGCGATAATGAACATTTTTTCAAAAAAGTTGAAAATCGACATCCTTGGTCGCTTTTTTAATTATTGTAATCACAATTTTGCAGTGATTTTTTAAATTATATTTTCTAAAATAACGTTGCTTTTAATCGTAACAATAACAACACAAATCAACGTAATAAACATTGTTTATTTGGTAAAATAAATTGTCATTGAGGCATGATTTACAAAAATGTTTGTAAAAAACGAATTACCCTACCCTTGGCAAAATATTTCAAAGGATGGCAGATTTAATCAAAATTTCAAAATGGTGCAACACTTGCGACTTTTCTTGCCATTAAAATTGTTATTTTTTAAATAAATAATCTTCTGAAAAATAATCAAAATCAAACAATTAATTATCGTAACCTTTTATTTAATAATTATTATATTCTTCCTTAAAACTAAACAAGTTCTGCATCGCCTCAGAAAAGACCTATCCAGCAGTCGTGCAAATCTCCTTGCATTTGTTTCTTCTGAGGCTCCATCAATCTAAAATAATAATTATAGTAAACTACCTTTCTGTGCTCCTTTATCGGGCCTCTCGCTGCCGCCATCCGACACGATAACGCGTCTAGTACCTTTAAGCGCATGCGCGTCTAACGAGTAACGATCTAAACGCCTAAGCATCGAATCGAACACTCGTTCCCCCTTATTTGGGATTCCGATGTCGGGGTGTTTCTGGATCTAGCTAGAGCATTCGATACTGTATCCATTCTTATCCTACTAGACAAGTTATACAATTACGGAATAAGAGGTTTGCCCCATGCATTGATATTGGACTACCTTATCGACCATCAGCAACTGCTTAATCTTGGTGAATATGTTAGCCAGCCATCAGATATTTCCTATGGAGTTCCACAAGGTAGTATTCTAGGGCCTACTTTGATTTTTGATTTATGTGAACGATCTCTGTAACCAAAATCTTCTCAACTGCAAAATATATAAATATGCCGACGATACTGCCCTAATTTTTAATCCAAAATTATGGGAAGAGCTGAAGATTACTTCTGAAACAGGGATTCGCTTACTGGTTGAAATCAAATATATTGACATTAAATATGAGTAAAACTAAATACGTAACATTCTCGATTCGTAAAACTACACAACCCACTTCACAATTTACTCTTAAAGTACACACATGATTGTTTATGTGAAAAAATAACTAAAGCTAATCAAATAAAACATCTTGGCATTATTATTGACCAGCATCTTACCTGGAGACCGCACATAGGGGGCACAGCTGATAAGACGAGGAAATTCATATGGGTATTCAAAAAACTTAAACACGCAGCCAATGATAAAACACTTATAACTGCCTATAAAGCCTTAGCACAATCAGTCCTTAGCTATTGTATTACAGAGTGGGGTGGTGCAGCACATCTGATAGTTTTGGAAAAAGCTCAAAGCTCACTGTCAGAAGTAATGTTTTGCAAACCATTTAGATTTCCAACACATGACTTACGCAATCTGCATAAGTTGCTAACCACCCGTCAAATTTATATTTTTTTTTTTTTTATTACTATCAATAATATACATTTTACAATAATAAATTTAAAAAAGACACAACAAAAAACCACGCAGGTTTATCCTGAGTGCCTATTCCATCTACAGTTATATATAAAATATGCTTTATAGATTTTCTATATAATATTGTTTCAGTTTTTTCTTTAAATTTGTTTTGCTTATACTACATCTTACATTGTTATTTAAGTTATTTATTAAGTGAGGAATCATGTATAAACTGGTGCGCTTTCCGTATTTATTATTAGCTGATATCGTTTCTAATTTATTCTGAGTAACCCTACGTGTTTCTATTTTGTGTGAGACAATATTCTGTATTTTTAAATTAAAAAAGTTTTCTTTTAAAATTTGATAGTTAATTTTCTCATATACTGGAATTACTTTACAATATTTAAAGATAATATTTTTGTCATATCTCGCTTCAAGTCTTATATTTGAAGGAATAATGTTATTTAATATTCTAATTTGTAATTTGTATATATACTGCAAATGTGTTTTATCAGTTCGACCATAACTACTCAGACCGTATGTGATAATCGAGTCGGCAAGCGCATTATAAAGCATAAGTTTTGTTTGATATGTCAATTTTTTACCTATAATACACAAATTAGCTAAAAATGCTCTGAGTTTACCACATACTGATTGTATATGTTCGTGCCAATTAAATTTATTGTCAATAATTAAGCCTAAGTATTTATGTGATGAAACTACATCAATAGATGGACATTTACGGTTACTTATTGGATTATGCAAGCATTTATGATCATGAGAAAGAAGACTATTTTTTAATTCATTTTTATTTGTTAGGTTTGGTGAGTGAATATGAATCATCTTTGTTTTATTGGGATTTAATATTAAACCACTATCATGACACCATTCGTTTAAGGTGTTAAAGTCTTGTTGCAATAGTACTAATGCTTCATTTACATCTTTAGTTGCAACGAGCATGCAAGTATCATCAGCGTACTGGTAAATAGTGCAATAGTTGAATAACTTACTCATATCATTTACATAGGCAATGAAGTGTAATGGTCCCAACACGGATCCTTGAGCTGTTCCTTCTGTAACTTTGATAAGCGTGCTGAGGCTGTCTCCTAATTTTACGCAGTAACTTCTGTTTCTGAAATAGTTTCTACACCAGTCAAGTAAAGGTCCCCGGATTCCTGTGTTGTCTAACCTACAGATAAGTTTGTCATGGTCCAAAGTGTCAAAAGCACGAGAAAAATCAATAAACAGAGCTAACACATGTTGTTTAGAATTTAACCATGAATTAATTTTGTCTGTAAAGTCCGAGAGTAACATGGTTGTATTTTTTCCGGGTCTAAACCCAAACTGGGAATCGCTCAAGATTTCATTTTCTTGGTAAAAGGTCTGTATTTGATTACCGATATATTTTATCTATCATGGATGTCATTGTTACGGGTCTGTAGTTGTTTATATCATCGAGTTTACCTTTTTTATGAACAGGTCTAACACAACCAATTTTGAGATCATTTGGATATATTTTTGATTCAATGCTCAAATTTATTAGTCTAGCCAACGGCTTAGATACTTTTTTAATAGTTGTTTTTAAATCTTGTGCTCTAATGCCATCACAGCCTGGACCTTTATTAACATTTAGTTCCTTTATTAATTTACATATATTATTTTCTGTTGCTTTCTTATAATAAATACTACAGTTAGCCGAGATGTTTTCTAATTTAGTGCTATAATTTAATATTGGTTGATTACAATTTGGTATTATACTTTTTACTGCGATATTAAAACCAGTTGCAAACTTGTCAGCAATTTCTTTAGGTAATAAATTTTGAGAATCAAAAGCTGTTAAAACAATTTCATCTATTGATTTACATATTCTACCAGTGACATCATTTAAAATTTGCCAAAGTTTTCTTGAATTATTGTAATTATTACTTATTTTATTTTTATAATATAAATTTCTATAATATTCAATCACCTTATGTATTTTATTTCTTATTTTATTATACTGTAATCTTATTTCAATATTATTTTGATCATTTTTCCATTTATAAAATAATCGATCTCTTTTTTCACATAGATTTATAATATTTTTATTAATCCAAGGCGCTTGGCGAGAACGTTTTACTATTTTATTTATGTTTTTTGTTGCTTTTGAATAAGAGCTTTGAAATATTTCTTTAATACAATTATAAATTTCTAATGGTGAATTCATATTATCAATGCACTCCCAGTTTGAAGAACATAACTCCTCTCTCAATATAGTAGGGTCATAAATGGTTAATTGTTTATATTTTTTATAACTAAATTCTTGTGAATCGTGTATGTTGCACAGCGCAATGATGGTGAGGCGATGGTCGGCCAGTACCGTGTCGACCGCGGCGGTGCACGGGCTTGCTGCGTGTGATCGTACAAACATATGATCTATGCATGATTTTGTAATTTTATTTAATCTTTTTTCAATACGTGTATAGTCAGTAATACCACACATCAATCCATGCATCGCCAACATATTAAGATATTTATTCCTAATGTTAGATAATAATTTTAGATCAACATTAACATCACCTGCCATCACTATGTTCATAGATGAGTTTATACTTTGAAATAACATCGACATTTCATTAACAAAAAGTTGTTTGTTATAGGAGGGAGGTCTATAGACTGCGCACAAAGTAATGACTTGGTTACAAGGAGTTTTAATTGTTCCAATTATTGATTCAAACATGTATGTTTTATAGGGAACTAAAGTAAATTTAAAACAGTCTTTAACATAGACAATTATGCCTCCACCTTTTTTATTTATTCGCAGCTGTGTGTACATTTTATAACCTGGAATGTTAAATAATTGACTAGTTTCATTTGCTATACCGACTTCAGTTAAAATTATAATGTCGATAGGATGTAATGTAATTTCCATCATATGTAATAATTTCGAATAATTTTTTATTATAGACCTAATATTAATATGTATACATAGTAGACTTAAATGACATTTAGGAATTTTTTTGAGAAAGCTATTGCAGTCAATACAGTCATAAAGTTCATTTATGCCTGGTAACCCAATATTTGTGTCGATAATTTTCAACTACAAATTATATATATATATATATTAAGTATAATTAATTTAAGTATTCAATAAATATTATTTATGTTATAATGACAAAATTTAGACACTTTTTTTATTGCTTTTTGACAAAGATTCTATATCTAATAAACTTCTTATATAATTTATTTTACTAACCTTTGTTTTCCGTGCGTAAACTTTGCCATTTTTGCACCATACAAATTCAAAATTATCACGTAGGTCTTTTTTTGCGTTATAAAGTAACATTTTAATATATGATGTTAATGCTTCACGTATAAACACTGGGTTTTTGGCGATTGCACGTGGAGAATTTGGTAAGATTTCTCCAACCGTCGACCTCAGCTGCTTTGCAGCACTTAACCACCGTTCTTTGGCTTCCTCGGATTTCATTTCCATAACCAGGGAACTTGGGTGATCCTTACGCTTCTGCACCACGCGAGTTGATTGTATATTACACACATCCAACTTTAGCTTGCTAGCAACAGATTCCACGAGTTTTTGCGGGTTCTTCAAGGCATCATCAGGAAATCCCGATAATTCAATGGAAGTTGATAGTGTTTTTTGCTCCATTTCTTGCATTTTCAACTCTGTGCAGGCTACACGAAGTTCTAAATTTTTATTTTTGTTTTGAAGTTCAATGTTTTTATTTTCTAAAATCTTTATGCAATTATCCTGTTTCTTGATTGACTCCTCTAAACTTGAAATTTGTTCTCCTATAAAATTTAGTGAGACTTCAAATTCTTTCTTAAAACTTTCAAATTCTTTTTTTATTATTTTTTTCATTTCCGAGGTTATGTCCCGAATTATTTTAGAACTAACTTCTTTACTTAGGGTAGACACCTCTTCTTCACCCTCATCATCATCAGAGTCTTCTTCTAGTATTAGATTCGATGATCTCTGAGATGCATTACACAAACATTCTTCACAGCTCCATTCGAGTCCCGGGGCATTACGTAGTGTTGATAGTTGCTTATTAGATAATTTAGCACAGGCGTGAGTGGCATGAACACTTTTTTCACAACGGCTACAAACAATTCCTAACACTTTCTTCGTAATATTCTTATTACACGTAGAACATTTTGTTACTGGCATTTTTGGTAGGGTAGTTGGCGCACAAGTTAACACAGTGCGTACTGAACGACGCGAGCAGATGGAATAATAAATTGTGTTACTAAAACTCACTGTCTTCTAACTCACTCACTTACCTTTTAATCCTCGTCAAATCCCAAACCGTAGAAATAAGACTGTTTGTCCTTATACCTCCTACAAAAACTATATCTTAGAAAAAACAATATAATCGATATATTCCCTCTTTTGAAATCAGAACTGAAGGGAGTACTAATGGAAACCCTATTAGCGTTAGACTATGACGAGACTGAACGATTAATACATATTTATTGACACACACACGCGCGCACACAATACATTTGTGCTTTGTTGTATTTATTTAAAGTTCACTAAATATACTAATTATTACAAATAAGTTTATATAAGGTTATCTTGTTGACTTTAAATGGTCTAATGGTGGTGGATGATGGATCTTGATGATCAGGGTACCCAGTAATTCGGGCTTGCGCCGAGTACAGGGGCTCTTGCAACTAGTTTCAAATGTAACATTATTTAAGTCAATAAAGATTTTTATGTTTTTTTTCCATCGCCGCATGCGTACAATACACTATAGGGATGACGATTCTTTTCGAAAAAGATCGATTTCTAAATCGATAACCAAAATGATAGATTCAGTGCTATATTCGATTTAAAAGATCGCTTTTTTGATCTGAAAATTAATCGATCTCGGATCGCCTTCCCTAATAACTATGGCCCTGTGAACTTCATAAATTATGTTTTATTATATAATAAATACAACCTATGATTTCCCCACTCCGCGCTATAAATATAGTATATTATTTTCCAAGATTTCAATTGAAAGAAATAGCTCAGCTCACTTTATTTATTTAAATACAAATTATCTATTTTAATTGCCAGCCTCATGCTTATGCCTACTATATCTATCTCTTTCACTCTACACATGTATGAGTGAGATAGCACGTCCAGTACATAGAGAAGGATTTATACAACTTTCATTGACTATGGAAAAGTATTTGTCAATGTTTTAATTTATTTAAAATTACCCGGAAATTGGTAACACTGGCGTCTATACAATGTTTCGTACGTTTAATAAAATTCTCCTTTTACACTCAATTTGGGTAAAACATTAATAGTTTCTACAAAATCTTGGTAAGTGCAGCAGAAGCTGTGTGTCCCATCGTTCGACCTCCACCTCAGCCAGGAGTACTTCGGGTTCTGTTCACAGATGTCGCCGCAGAAGGACAAGTTGTCCAACATTGTCTTGTTGTAGTACGAGGAGTTTATTGATATAAATGCTGCTGCTGTTTGTTTGACTGGATCGTGTACAATCTGTAAAAAAATTCAAATAAAAATTTGTAAACTTACACCTGGGTCACAATCCCATCCACAAAATTATTTATAGTTGATAGACCAGAATAATGTCCGCCATCTTGAGGTGTCAGCCATTTTGTATTAGTAGCGATTACCTTTATTTGATATTCATGTTATGGTTGGCAACTGTCGTTAACGCTAATTGACATTATGTCACTTTATATAGTGTTATGTCAATGTCATTTGACATTTGATTCAATGTAAGTTACCTTATAAAAATACATAGGAACTGGCAACACTCCATTATTGTTGGCATCCATGTCGAGATAATACTCCTTGAGATTGGAGCTCTTGTCAGCCAGCGTCATGACGCCGTACGTGCCTGTGTATACTGTCAGTGACGCTCCGTAGCTGTTGACGCGACGGCGTACTGCCTAAATTGAGAAGAGACAGATTTTATTATAGACCACTTCGCCCACCCCTAAAGCAGCTTGCCGCCGCCCCGTTATATCTGGCGACTTGGGGTATCCTATCCGACTAGGACCTACTTTAACGTTGGCCATATAATTTAATCTGTGCCACACACTATCTAAGGCTTTTCCTTTTTTTCATAGACTGTGGTATTTGACTATCGTCTAAAAATATTTAAAAGTTTCTGACGAAATATTTAGATTAAAATGGCGCCACAATGGCAAGTTTTCTCTTGCTACCCAAGCGCCACTTTTTTTATGGCAGTTAAGGGGCAAACGAACGGACGATCCACCTGATGGGAAGTGGCCCATTGACATGCGTTGCCATCTTGAAGATAGAGAAAGGAATGAAGAATAGAATGCTACGGTTTCAGTGGACCCTGAGCAAGAACCCAGAGTTCACTAGAACCGCAGTATCTATGATACTTAGCGGTCGGATTAGCATGCTGGTGGTCGCAAGTCAGTCGGGGAACAGATCCCCTACCACCAATGGGGGGTGCTGGGTAACTCGGCTCTTACGAGATGCTCTCCCAGCGACAGAGGGGAATTGTATTCTCGTCCCCTCATGGGGAGTATTTTGGTAGGAGGTAAGAAAGAGGAAAAGAAGCCATTTTGGTAGGAGGTCATTTTATCAACTTATCTCCAATATAAGACAGTTTTCTTCACCTTCACTCTCATAAGATGTCCCACCAGTGATGGAGACTATTTACCATCAAGTGGGTTCGCTGAGCTAAAACATTTTTAAATGACAAGAATTTTTTTTTCATTATAGTCGATTCAAATAAAGCTGTTCTAAGAAAAAAAACATACAACCGGATTTGTTTCTTTTTTTTATTTCGGACTCGGGTTGAAGTCGGTTGAAAACTAGTAGAAATGCAACTAATTAAAACGTATCCAATTTCGTTTATTAGTTTTATCGTGATGATTGTTTTGGTTTCTGTTGATGTTATAAAGACCCCTCTTGTATATACTTACATCTTCCAAAGCAGCCCAATCTCCAGCGTTCCCTCGCTGCCACTGAGGCGCAGTGTTCACGTAATGGAACGACGCTCTCTGCTCAGCGAGCAACGAGAAATCCGCTCGAGGAGCCAGGTGACCGCGACTGAGAAACTGTGGGTAGAACAAAAAAAAAACATGAGTACCCTGACATGTTTCGACTTTAGATAAACTGACGAAACGAAAAATATAAAGTAAGGGTTTCATAATTTGGCAGAATGGCGCCACTGTAGCTAAGGGGGTAAACTTGTAGACCTTTATGTCCGGAATGTAAAATGAGTTTTATTCCAGCCTTTTGTCCCCAACTAGTACGTTCTAGTACTAGTAAAAAAAATAAAGTAATCCATAAACTATCCTCTTTTTACCTCTATCTTCAGCAGCGCCATCTAAATTTCATTCATTTTGAGACATATCCGTAACACCACTCCAGGTAATGATCACTCAAAGAAATTACTCATGAGACTAAAATTAAATCCGTTATTACAGAGAATATAAAAAGACAAGATAGTGGAAGCAATATTCCTCCACCAGGGGTAGAATTAAAATCATGGGAAACATCAACTAAAGGGAATCGTCAACTATCTCTCGAATACAATTTTTTTCTACCTATCTGGATGACCACCCCTACTACTCGAGTCGGCAGATGAACATACCGTCATATCAATGACACCTCGCATTTCAACTAACTTTTTTTTTCAATTTTAAAAAGCTGTAGAGGTACCCCACCCACATAAATGAGAAACATTATATAACCTATCATATCCAAGACGCTTGAGTAAATCCCCATTCAGCATCATGACCTCCTCTACTATAACCAAGCATTGTTAAAGTGTACTAAGTACAATCATCATTTAAATCCCATAAGAAGCTAATCGGGTAACCCAAATAGTTAATTTGTACACCATTAAACTTTAGTAATGTGTTCGAGCTACTTTCAATTGTTAAGCGTTAATTACTACCAAACGAGACGAGGTGTTTGACTATTTTTTTTAAAGAAAAATAAGGGACACACACACATGATGATAAGTGGTCACTGTTGCCCTTGGACCGTTGCCTCCTGGCAAGTTGAGTTAAGAGGGGAAGCCAAGTAAGGAATGCAGCAGTTTTAATGAACCCAGAGAGGAGAACCGCAGCATTAACGGTGTGTCGTGTATAACGATTGCCTTGCACTAAAATGAGATAAATTTACCACTTACCTCTTTTTCCACCTTCTCCTGGCGATGCGATGAGGAATAGCACAGTGCACGGCACTGTTTAGTGGAGTCAGTTTTAGAGATCGTAGATATAGTATAAGTGGTCTTACAGGAACGTCCAGGGATACAGCTATTAGCATCACGGACACTTGAAGCTAAACGTAGTTGCGTGTTTACTCTCCACGGGGGTTCGCAAGCTTCTCCGCGGGACGTCAGCAGGTTTCTTTTTCGCCTCGCACTAGATTCGTCGGGTAGTAAATCAGTGGCAAACTACCCCCCTCTTAGACAAGGATCGAACAAACGGGATGGGAGATGAAGGGGGTAATATACCGAACGAAACGCTAAAAGACACTTGGCGCTCGGATACGCATGCTGGTAGACACAAGACAGTCTGGGGACGCTGGGTTACTCGCCTCTTAAGGGAATTGTATTCTAACCCATCCCCTCTGGGGTATATTGCTTCTTCTGTACCAAAGGTGGCAGCTTCAGACAAACTGACTGACTGACTTTTGATGTGTACTTTGTAAAGAGTTTGAAATACAATGTGTGACAGTAGTACTCACTTGTGTTTTGGTAACGTACTTCTCTTCCATCCCATCCCCCAGGATTTGTCTTAAGCGATCCTTCTGATAACTCGCTTTGTACAATTTTGACATTTTGGTTTTACCGAACAAATCTCCTTCTGTAAAAAAATGTAATGTCTTATGTTTGAGTTTTGCTATTTTCTTATTAGTTCCAAAAAGTTATTGTCAGATGGCGCTACTATAGCTAGAGGATTATTAAATATCCAAAACAGTTCGAACTCTTTTGGATATTTAATAATAACTCTCATTTTTCTTGCTACTGCAGCGCCATCTAAATTTAATATGTTTTAAAGGACACTCATCAGTTTGAGTTTGAGTTTGAATTTAAAAAATCAGTGTGATCCTTCCATTAACAATATTAGTGGTTATCGGTAAACTTACCAATAAACTGTGGCCTGCTTCCATACTGCGTGTAAATGGAGTTTGGTTGCAATATCTGTTTTACATACACAGTGTGCAGCAACTCCTTGTCGAAGCACGCTTCGTATAACGAGTGGAATGTATTTTCTATTTTATATCCTACCCTGTAAAAATCAATCGCCATTATCTCTTGAGATTCAAAAACTAAAGTCGTAATGAAAGTGGTGTAGTAGTGGGGGATTGTTGCGTATTATGAACGTGCTGTGTTTCTGTATAGGTAGTTCAATCCACGACGTCTACTCATTCAACAAATAGCAGGCGCAAGGGATCAGAAGCTCGCGTGAGAACCGCCTTAAAGTAGCTAAAAAAAATATACGTACTTATACAGCTTATGTCTGCCATAACATGACCCATTCTCTTCAGTTGTAAACCATGGCGGGCCGTTACATTTGATTTCCTTCAGACTACCCACCCATGAAGTCTTCGAAGCACGAAATGTTGAATCTTTTACGCATTTCACGTTCTGTAATTATATTTACATAAAAATAAATGGACACGTATTTTTAATTTTTTCAAAATATGACCTCGGTAATGGTTAAAATCAATTTTGAAATATAATCTATTCTAAAAAGACGTAAACGCCAAATGACGTCATGTACATCATCACATCTTATTCCGTCGTATGTGTGATATGTGACGTCATCAAATATGTTTTAGTTTTTTTTTCTCCGAAACGAATAAACAAAGAAATGGTATTTTTGTTTAAATGCTTAATATTTTTTGAAATGTTGTCAACTACTGTCACACTCTTGCGACACTAGCGCCATCGTTATTTAATGCTATTTGGCTGACGTTTATAATTTAGCTTTCTTGACTTTATAATAAAATAAGTTAATTAGCTATCCACCGTCACTTCGCTGAGGGATCAATAGTATAAACAGCGTCTAGTACACAATGAAAATGTCTCAAAATTGATTCTGCCGTTAGAAAACAGTAAGTATATACGTAGGCACAGATGAATTGTATATTTATATTGATTATTAATGTTCAAAACAAAAGAAGAGAGATAGATTACTATTCCATTAATATCTTTGATTTTTATTATATTTTATTCTGTAACAAATTATGTATATGTCGGGAGAGGACTGTCGTCCATAACAAAGACGGCGATAGATTCGCCACCTGCGCTTGTTGCCTGCACGTGCAGTGTGCACCTTATGCCATCTGGTCGGACAGGTGTGCTGAATAAACAACGTGTTATGCAGGTGGCCGAACAGGTGCGTTTCAATAATAAGTTTTGCTATAAAATGGCGAGCGCGTGCCGGACTTAGGTAGTCTTACTCGAGCGGCCATAGTGATCGGATCTCTTCAAAGATGGACTCTCCGACTAAGGATCATGTGATTGTATTTAGATGTGTTTACACAATCTAAGGTTAGGGTTAGATTAGCCTTGTGTTAGATTTATGTTAGTCTTATCTTAGGTTTTGACAGTGAAACTAAGCAGTGGAGGTGAGTGTTATTATTATCTTGTATTATAGGCCATTTATTGTGCACATACGATGACTATAAATGATTGTACATCCCGTTTAGTTCCCGACATATATGTATTATTAATTATGATGTTGGCAACACTAATTTGAGTAGCATCCTGTCCATCCAATTGACGTTGTTGATAGGATTGATTTCAGTAGAAGAAGTAGGGATTACTCTAAGTCTAAAGGATAAGCCCAGAAGGATATTCTAGTCAAGCGTCATATATTTTACTTACGAATACATTAAACGCTGTAGTATCGTTTCCCAATACAATAAATCTTTTATTTCCCGGACACGATATTTGCAAAGTTTCCGACCGACGCAACGTGATGGACCCTGAGGCATCTGGCTCCAGGAACTCGCCGTTGCGTACAAACACTGGGGAGGGACTTCCGAAGTCTTCTTTTAGGGATAAGTTACATCCTGAAAGGTTCAAGTTTATTTAGTCTCGCTCACTCTTCTGTCTCTCTCACACCTCGCCCTGACCTAACTAACACAACAGCAGTCGCTCTGAAGTTTTGCGCGTATATACATAAAGGCGATACATCTTTTTTTTTTGTCGTTAGAGTTATGTATACTGAAGCGATCTCTTCCAGGCAACCTTATAGTTGAGGAGATAATAAATAAAACGTACGAAAAAAAAGATATTCTTTACAACACAATATAAACTGTTAAAATTAAATACATAAAATTCAATTTTTGACGATTTTAGAAATTTTTAAAAATTTTGAGTGACCTTTAAAAAATTTTTTTTGACTTGCCCTGTGGAGGGGACTCTTAAAACATAATAAACTTACATATTTTGGTAGGAGACTCAAAAAAAAATCTTTTTTTTTGGGCCACTACACGGATGTAATTCAAAACTTAATATGGGTGTTTGGGTTAATAAAAATGTTGCCATTACAAAATATCCTTCGAATTGATGCATCCACCGTCATGCTATATATATCATCTTATCCTTTAATTTCCTCACGCACTTATTCTAGATCATTTAATGCTCTGGCTGTGGCATTATGGAATGACCTACTTATCACCAATCGCAATCCTTCTCTGGATTTATTTAAATCTGGTTTGAAACGGGAATTTCGATACGAACATTAAACTAAATTTAATTATGTATATCATATTTATGTATTTAATTAAGATTTTAAACTTAATATTTCTTTACTACTCACATTTCATTTTTAAATTAAATTATTCTTACAGTTAGTCAAAGGTTGGCTGGAAGAAATTCCTTAAAGGAATAAGTCCGCCTTTGGACACCTTTTTTTAAATTGTCTGTATTTTTTTAAGATAAATAAACAAAAAAAATACGATACTACGCACAACTTGCGATCGAACGAACTCAGTCGGTTGATACTCCTGTATTGCGTCTAAAATCTCACATGATCTCAAGTGCGGTCGTGAGTGTGAAATCAACTAAAGAACATCAGCTGGGTTGAATCTGTGAGAGACAAAAGCAGCCACATCTCGCTGCCCTTCGCTGCGTTACTATCGAACCAGGTTTAAACCCCTTACAACCCTTTTTTCGCCTTAAATAGTAGCCTATATCCTTTCTCAGGCTCTAGACTATCTGTATACCAAATTTCATTAAAATCGGTTCAGTAGTTTTGGCATAAAAGCGCGACAAACAGTTACTTTCGCATTTATAATATTAGTAAGGATTTATCTCTCTAGCTACAGCAGCGCCACTAGCGCTAGTTTGTGGTACCTATACTTCATGCACTTTGGTGGACACTATCAGATGAAATGATACACAAAATGGCGGCGCAATAAATAATGCAATTATACAAAATTTGTTTTAAATAATAAATAGCATTCCTTGAGATAAATTATTCTCAATGAAACAATTGACCTTGAAATTAAACAATGCTATTGTTACAATTAACAATAAAACCTTTTTAATTAACATTTAGAATTTTTTTTTAATTATTGCTCTCGGGAAAGGTAAAGGTCGTTGACCATAGAGCCTTGTTATTCGTAATGGATTCAGATAAAAAATGTTATCATGCTCCCAAAGATATTTAATTTTTTTTTTTAAATTTATTATTGACTTTAAATAGTTAGAAAGAGACATACATAGGTTAGCTTCAACAAGGTTACTATTCGATGTGAATCTACTGAAAACAAGGCTGTACGGTGTATACCTTTGCGTTTTTCATTAAGGAATAAAAACAGTGGAAGAAAATCACGAGATGTCATAATTGTCGTTATCGATACGATATTTATCTGTAGTCAAAATTATTATAAAAGCGAGGGAAATACACAGTGCTGCCAACTGTATTTTGCAAAAAAAAAATATACAGCCAGTATTAAATAAACAAAAAATTTTTAGAATATGAATAGCTTACCGCCATCAACTTCATTACATAGTTTTAAGATGAAAAGCAAAATGAACAGAAGACGCAACGCCAACGCGGCGGCCATAGCGAGCGCGTGCACTGAACAAACTAACGGTAAGCACTCATTATTGATTTATATATAAAATACGAATGTATGTCACGCGATATACTTATATTATTTATCTCTTTGCTTTACGGATTATATTTCTTAACTTATTTTTTATATTATAAATGCGAAAGAACTTTTAGGAACATATTAAGTGACCCATTTTTTTTTGGCGCCAGAAAGAAAAAACCTTTGCCTTATGTACAGCCATTCCGGTGTATGTACGGTCAGTGTTGCCATATTTGAGTATAGCTCGAAAAAGTATGAGAAGATATTAAATACGTGACGAAAGACCCCCCTCCACTTTCACCTATCTGTTACGCTTAGATAGAGCTTTTAGAAGGACAAGGGTTGCTAGATAAAAAAATCTATGAAGTGGTCTTTTTGTCTATATATATAAAACTGGTTCCGAACCCCTCTCCCCCCCTAAAATAATTATTTAATTTTTAGTCTTCAGTATTTGTAACTGTCTGAAAGACAGAAGAAAAATCTCAAATTAATCTATGTAATATTCTCATTTAAAATGACAGGCAAAGGCACAATCTCATACAGCCATGCATAATACGGGAATTATTATATTACTATATATAATAATACAGATAATTATTTTTTTAAAACATGATTCTTAAGTACATATATTTATATATAAGTATTTTTTGTTGTTTTGTCAGGCACTCGCACTTATCTGCGCACTTGGCTGAATACGGGATTACCTTGTTAAATATTAATTTTTAAAAAAAAATTAATCTTTGATTATCTGTTTGTAATCTATTGCGTAATGTGTTGCATAGATATTGTTATCATGTTTGTTTATGTAATCTGTCGCGCGATATCTCTAATGATAAATCGATTTTTGGAATATTACAATATTTCGTTTAGCTCGTTTTAAAATGACAGGCAAAGGCATTATCTCATACAGCCAACACATAATATGGGAAATTGAAATTATTTATTCATAGAGTATGAATAAATAAATGAGTGAGTGAAAGGTTTGTATACACCTCAGCGAAGCGAGGGCAAGGCACTAGTTTGTAATAAACAGGATAATATACTTACCAGCTGGTTTTCCCCAAAGATTCCTGAATGATTCACTTATCCTGTTATACCATGACGCTAAAAAGTAAAAAAAAAAAAAAATCTATAAAAAAAATTTGAATTTGGAATTTGTTTTTGATTTTAGATTGATTAATAATTACGGTCTTTATAGGTTCATAAAGAATTTAATTAGTACTAAAAGTATGGCTGTACATTGTAATACCTTTTTTCATTCTGGATTTAAATAAAAAACGAGCATATTTTTTAGATTAAATATATATTCCCTTTTCGAATTTATTATACAAAAATTTGAATTTGGAATTTATTTTTGATTTTAGATTCATTAATAATTACGGCCTTTATGAACCTATCATAAAGGATTTAAATAAAGAATTTAATTAGTACTAAAAGTGAGGCTGTACAGTTTAATACCTTTTTTCATTCTGGATTTAAAAAAAAAACTAGAGCATATTTTTTTAGATTAAATATTTGAATTTTCTATACAAAAATTTGAATTTGGAATTTATTTTTAATCCACTAATTATTATCGGCTGTACAGTGTAATACCTCTTTATTCTGGAACTTAAAAAAAACTAGAGTTTATAAACGCTTAATTTTTATTATATTTTAGATCTATTTTTAGTTTCAGTGTTTTCAGTTTTAAATCCCTCAGCGAAGCGGAGGAGCTACTAGAATAATATTAAAAGGTAATAAAACTCACCACCAGTAACTTGTCCAATAATTAAAAGTACACAAATGGCGTAAATTTTGATATCCATTATAATTTATTACAACACACGTGATAACGTCACTAACGACGCACAACTAATGATGTAGTTGTAGCGGAGTACAGGCGAGCGCAACTGCATTATCTTTTTATTATTATGTTACTAGCTGTGCGATTTTACCCCCTTTAAGTTGAAGAACTTCCATTCAACTTTTCATCCCCCCTTTCAACCTCTCACAACCCCTTTTTCGCATTAAAAAGTAGCCTATGCCCTTTCTAAGGCTCTAGACTATCTATATACCAAAGGCTAAGGTCGGTGACCACAGAGCCTCGTTATTCGTAATAGATTTATAAAGAATTTTCAAACTTCGAAAAAAAATTAATTATTAAAATATATGTTTTTTTTTAAATTTATTGTTGTATTTACCGAAATATCGATATTTTTTACTCTGCACACATATTTTTTAAAACTTTCATTTTACATCCCTAGTCAAAATTATTGGAGCACCATATAAGCGAGGAAAATATACAGTGCTGCCAACTGTCAATTTTGCAAACAAAAAAGTTTAGTTTAGCTTACCGCCATCAACTAAACAAATTAGTTGACGATACTTCCATACAAATTTTCATCCCCCCCTTTCAACCTCTTACAACCCTTCTTCGCATTAAAAAGTAGCCTATGCCCTTTTTAAGTCTCTAGACTACCTATATACCAAATTTCATTTAAATCAGTTCAGTAGTTTTGGCGTGAAAGCGCGACAAACAGACTTACTTTCGCATTTATAATGCGGTACTCCCTCAAAGAGATGGTATGAGCTGATCTCTCGCTGTTGAATGTGAAAGAAGCTGGAAAGGTAGCTGCAGGCTTGCCACGCAGAAGAATAGGTGAGCGTAGTCGGCGCTATGCCCTCTCCTTCCCTGAGTAAAGTGAGATTGCAATAAAATATATTTTTATAGTAGGATTATTTCCTTTCCTTTAGAAGACGGGCCACCTGATGGAAAGTGGCCACCGTCGCCCATGGACATTATCAAAACTAGAGTATCTTGTTTTACCGATGCGTTGCCTTCTCGAAGATAGAGTGAGGAAGGAAGTGAAGAGAAGACTCTGGTTTCAGAGCAACCCTGAGCAAGAACCCAGTGTTCACTGGAATCGCAGCATTACCAATGGGAAAGTTGGGTACTGACCCACATGCGACTCGACCGGAACGCGACACTTAGTGGCCGTAAACCAGTCGGGGAATAGATTCCCTACCACCAAGGGGGTGCTTACGAGATGCTCTTCCAGCGGAAGAATATCAATGCGAATTAGACGGCTGTATCATTTGATTGCTTGAAATACAACGACTTAATTTTGATATTCTTGGAATTAGCGGATCCATACACAAAGGTGGGTATCCTAGACCGAGCAGAAACTTCCAAGGAACATCAACGTAGCCCAAGTTTACGCACCAGCACCACAGCGGATAGTAAAAATGAATTAATGAACCTTTATGTTCTATCCTTGCCTAAGATGGGGGTAGGTTGCCACTGATTACTACCCGCAGAATCTGGTCCCGCACATGCTGGACGTTCTAGGAAGACCACTTTATAGTAGTGCCTTCACCTCACACTCATTCTTCCTCATCACATCTCCAGGAGAAGGTGGAAAAAAAGGTTAGTGATATATTTATCTCATTTTAGTGCAAGTGTTATACAACGAACTAAAACACTGGTCTCGTAAGAGACGAGTAACCCAGCACCCCATTGGTGGTAGGGGATCTGTTCACCGACTGGCTTGCGACCAACAGCATGCGAATCCGATCGCCAAGTGTCATAGACGCGTTCCAGTCGAGCCGCATGTGGACCAGACTAACCCCCTTCCTCTCCCATCCCATCAATGCTGCGGAGCCAGTGGACAATGGGCTCTTACTCAGGGTCTGCTGAAACCGCAGCACTTTTTTTCTTCACTCCCCCTACACACTGTTTCTGAGGATGCGACGCATCGGCTAAACAAGAGAGTATCTCTTGTTTAGCCGATGTCCATAGGCGATGGTGGCCACTTACCATCAGGTGGACAATATGAATATGATCAGCAAGGCAATCGTTATACTCGCCATACACACTAGTAATGGGTGACTTTATCGCTAATGTAGGCAGCGGCAGTCTCATACTTGGTTTTATACTTTAGTGATCCCGTGTCGCCTCCTCATGAAGATGACGGATTCGATGGTGCTAGAGCAGGTGATTAACAGCAATTCCCATCAAGCTCTTTACTCTATGTTTATGTCTTATAGCGGCTCAGGAGTGAGTCAAGACTATTTTGTTGTGGTTTTTAATAGATAGTGAGTCAAGAGGAAGGTTTATATATAATACATGCATAGTATAGTAGAGAAAGACACCGTGCGAAGTATATAGATAATATGTAGTATATTTTACTACGCCAAAACTCTCGCCTACACTGCTAAATCCAATATGAGACTCGAGGCTCGAGTGGTAGTTACAAAATTACCAAAAATCAAACACAATCAAGTGTCAGTCCTGGTCCCTGGTCATATTTATCATCTTCTCTAAATGTTAAACGTTGGTTGATGAGGTTTAGCAGTGTAGGTGAAAGTTTTGCCAATCTTAAAAAACTAGCTGCCACCACTGTTCGACTACTTATCTTAACTGCACAATCGTCATCGCTGTCTATGGCGTTGGAGTAGGGTAGTAGACACTTCCGTTGTTTTGACAGTCTCGACCCTCGACCCTTTATATGCCATCGACAGTCTGACTGAAGTCTTAATCCTGCGCGGTCTGTCAAGAAGTGAAGTAGTCTCTGAATAGTGTTGTGGTGTGCAACATCAAGGTCACGTGAGTACCTTACAATCTAGTTGTCACGTCTTGTGTTAGGTTAGGTTTAAGTGAGTTTAATCTTGGGTTTAAACAGAGAGCCTGAGCAGTGGAGGCGAGTGTCGTGATCACTTAAAGGAGCTCCTTAACCCTACACCTTGGTCACAAGTCCAAGGCACTGCTTAGGTTTCTCTCGTATTTGATTTGGATTCAAGTTAGTGTTCCCCCAATATTCCCCTCACCTCCTTCCTTTTCACACTATTTAAAATCCCCGACATAAATATCTAGGAATTTTTTGGAGCTAAACCGATGTTGGATTTGACTTTGACCTCAAATAACTTTTGACGGAGTGGAATTATCAAAAAATGACATCAAACCTGTTTTAAAGAGCGTTTAATTCTCTACAACAATACAATTATTTATAAGACCCTTTACAATAAAATCCCAGCATTATGACACCACTTTTCTTGTACATCAGTGCAAAGCTTATATAGTTTTGTTACATTGTTATGTGGGTATAATTAAAATAAAATAAATAGCGAATGCAGTTATAAACGGTGATGCTATTAATTATAAAAATCGAACAAAAGTAAAATAAAAAAATAATAAATAATCAGTTTTGTTCGCAACTGTACCTCTGTACTGATTCGTGATTCATTATGTTAATTTTGTTTATATTTTAATCACTTTACAGTATTACCTAACGTTTGTTTAACACTTGGACGCTAGAGGGCGCTGTTGGTAACTTTGTAAATGCACTTTTTGTTTTAAGTGGCAACACTCACTTCAACTGTTACGTGAATTGTACTCTGGACGCGTTCCACTAAGCGATCTCAACGCCCCAAACACTCATAGTTCCACTTGAGGTCATGACGTCATTAGTGACGAAGTAGAAGCTCACGGCCAATGCAAAAAAAAAAAAAGTGAGTTGTTGTAAACGTTGCAATATTAGTGATCTGTGGTTGCATAATTTGGCGGCATTTTTAAAACTACAAAAATGGCGACGATGTAACTTTGACGTGAATGTTTCTACAGCGCATATTTATATAAGATTAATTTTCATTCAAAGCCATTAAAAAAAAAAAAAAAAAGATTAATTTTAGTTTCAATTAAATTACAGTGGAATCCGTTTATAATGACATCGCAGGGAAATTACAGATAAAGTAGAGGTAAATCAAAATAGAAATAATAAATATTAAGTACATGCGTATATGTACATATTACATACATATTAGTTTCATTATTTACGTAAGAAATCAGTAATGGTTGTTTGCTTTTGTTTTTTCCTTATATTGTAATAACAGTCTAAGAAGACATTGCCATCGTCATAATATTATCATTTTTAATGCCTCTTCTGAGGTAGGTTGGTGCGGATGGTTCATCCTCGTCTTCTTCCCCATCACTTTCGCGTGTCTCATTTATTTGAAGACTCTGTACGATATTTACATCATGCTTTAAGCTATTAAATATCACTTGCTTTAACGGTGAAGGAAAACATCGTGATGAAACCTGCACTCCTGAGAGTTCCCTAAAGTTCTCAAAGGTGTGTGAAGTCTGCCAACCCGCACTGGGCCAGCGTGGTGGACTATGGCCTAATACCCTCCTCATTCTGAGCCATGCATGCCCTGAACGTCGTCGGGTATCACGTGACTCTCCCGAACACTGCCGAAGGTGTTAGGAATCATGTCAGTCACTATAACAAGACACAATTTATTAAAAATGGCAAAACGCTCCATTACCCCTTCCACTTGGGTTAACGATCGTAACGCTCGCGGACAAGTGGAACGGGAAAAACCGCGGTCGTTTTGTTGCCGCTATTAAATAATAGATGGCGCTGAGTGAGAGAAAACTAATTAGATTATTACTACGTGATTTTTTTACCCCTCCCCCCTCCTTGTCACATATTTTGTGATTTACTGAAATAATTAATCAAGTCCATTTTAGTTATTTTTTAATTAAATAAATAACAAATCAGACATCTTAAGTTTCTGGTTTTGATATGATTTTTATCCTTCCCAACCCTTGCCATAGTTCGTAACCCCCTCCCTCCCCTTTATAATAGACGCTTGAATCTTGAAATACTGACTACTACAAGCGAAATAGACGCTTGTATCTTGAAATAGTGACTACTACAAACGACATAGACGCTTGTATCTTGAAATACTGACTACTACAAGCGAAATAGACGCTTGTATCTTGAAATACTGAATACTACAAACAAAATAGACGATTGTATCTTGAAATAGTGACTACTACAAACGACATAGACGCTTGTATCTTGAAATACTGACTACTACAAGCGAAATAGACGCTTGTATCTTGAAATAGTGACTACTACAAACGACATAGACGCTTGTATCTTGAAATACTGACTACTACAAGCGAAATAGACGCTTGTATCTTGAAATACTGAATACTACAAACAAAATAGACGATTGTATCTTGAAATAGTGACTACTACAAACGACATAGACGCTTGTATCTTGAAATACTGACTACTACAAGCGAAATAGACGCTTGTATCTTGAAATACTGAATACTACAAACGAAATAGACGCTTGTATCTTGAAATACTGAATACTACAAACGACATAGACGCTTGTATCTTGAAATAGTGACTACTACAAACGACATAGACGCTTGTATCTTGAAATAGTGACTACTACAAACGACATAGACGCTTGTATCTTGAAATACTGACTACTACAAGCGAAATAGACGCTTGTATCTTGAAATACTGAATACTACAAACGAAATAGACGCTTGTATCTTGAAATACTGAATACTACAAACAAAATAGACACTTGTATCTTGAAATACTTACCACTACAAACGAAAAAAACGCTTGTATCTTGAAATACTGATCACTACAAACGACATAGACGCTTGTATCTTGCAATAGTGACTACTACAAACGACATAGACGCTTGTATCTTGCAATAGTAACTACTACAAACGACATAGACGCTTGTATCTTGAAATAGTGACTAACACAAACGAAATAGACGCTTGTATCTTGAAATAGTGACTACTACAAACGAAATAGACGCTTGTATCTTGAAATAGTGACTACTACAAGCGAAACAGACGCTTGAATCTTGAAATACTGACTAACACAAACGAAATAGACGCTTGTATCTTGCAATAGTGACTACTACAAACGACATAGACGCTTGTATCTTGCAATAGTAACTACTACAAACGACATAGACGCTTGTATCTTGAAATAGTGACTAACACAAACGAAATAGACGCTTGTATCTTGCAATAGTAACTACTACAAACGACATAGACGCATGTATCTTGAAATACTGACTACTACAAACGACATAGACGCTTGTATCTTGAAATAGTGACTACTACAAACGACATAGACGATTGTATCTTGAAATACTGACTATTACAAACTTGAAATACTGACTACTACAAGCGAAATAGACGCTTGTATCTTGAAATACTGACTACTACAAGCGAAATAGACGCTTGTATCTTGAAATACAGACTACTACAAACGGCATAGACGCTTGTATCTTGAAATACTGACTACTACAAACGACATAGACGCTTGTATCTTGAAATACTGACTACTACAAGCGAAATAGACGCTTGTATCTTGAAATAGTGACTACTACAAACGACATAGACGCTTGTATCTTGAAATAGTGACTACTACAAACGACATAGACGCTTGTATCTTGAAATACTGAATACTACAAACGAAATAGACGCTTGTATCTTGAAATACTGAATACTACAAACAAAATAGACACTTGTATCTTGAAATACTTACCACTACAAACGAAAAAAACGCTTGTATCTTGAAATACTGATCACTACAAACGACATAGACGCTTGTATCTTGAAATACTGACTACTACAAGCGAAATAGACGCTTGTATCTTGAAATAGTGACTACTACAAACGACATAGACGCTTGTATCTTGAAATACTGACTACTACAAACGACATAGACGCTTGTATCTTGAAATACTGACTACTACAAACGGCATAGACGCTTGTATCTTTAAATACTGACCACTACAAACGACATAGACGCTTGTATCTTGATATACTGACTACTACAAGCGAAATAGATACTTGTATCTTGAAATAGTGACTACTACAAACGACATAGACGCTTGTATCTTGAAATAGTGACTACTACAAACGACATAGACGATTGTATCTTGAAATACTGACTATTACAAACTTGAAATACTGACTACTACAAGCGAAATAGACGCTTGTATCTTGAAATACTGACTACTACAAGCGAAATAGACGCTTGTATCTTGAAATAGTGACTACTACAAACGACATAGACGCTTGTATCTTGAAATACTGACTACTACAAACGACATAGACGCTTGTATCTTGAAATACTGACTACTACAAACGACATAGACGCTTGTATCTTGAAATACTGACTACTACAAACGACATAGACGCTTGTATCTTGAAATACTGACTACTACAAACGGCATAGACGCTTGTATCTTTAAATACTGACCACTACAAACGACATAGACGCTTGTATCTTGATATACTGACTACTACAAGCGAAATAGATACTTGTATCTTGAAATAGTGACTACTACAAGCGAAATAGACGCTTGTATCTTGAAATACTGACTAACACAAACGAAATAGACGCTTGTATCTTGAAATACTGACTAACACAAACGAAATAGACGCTTGTATCTTGCAATAGTGACTACTACAAACGACATAGACGCTTGTATCTTGCAATAGTAACTACTACAAACGACATAGACGCTTGTATCTTGAAATAGTGACTAACACAAACGAAATAGACGCTTGTATCTTGAAATAGTGACTACTACAAACGACATAGACGCTTGTATCTTGCAATAGTAACTACTACAAACGACATAGACGCATGTATCTTGAAATACTGACTACTACAAACGACATAGACGCTTGTATCTTGAAATAGTGACTACTACAAACGACATAGACGATTGTATCTTGAAATAGTAACTACTACAAACGACATAGACGCATGTATCTTGAAATACTGACTACTACAAACGACATAGATACTTGTATCTTGAAATAGTGACTACTACAAGCGAAATAGACGCTTGTATCTTGAAATACTGACTAACACAAACGAAATAGACGCTTGCATCTTGAAATACTGACTACTACAAACGACATAGACGCTTGTATCTTGAAAAACTGAATACTGCAAACGAAATAGACGCATGTATCTTGAAATACTGACTATTACAAACTTGAAATACTGACTACTACAAGCGAAATAGACGCTTGTATCTTGAAATACTGACTATTACAAACTTGAAATAGTGACTACTACAAACGACATAGACGCATGTATCTTGAAATACTGACTATTACAAACTTGAAATACTGACTACTACAAGCGAAATAGACGCTTGTATCTTGAAATACTGACTATTACAAACTTGAAATAGTGACTACTACAAACGACATAGACGCTTGTATCTTGAAATACTGACTATTACAAACTTGAAATAGTGACTACTACAAACGACATAGACGCTTGTATCTTGAAAAACTGAATACTGCAAACGAAATAGACGCATGTATCTTGAAATACTGACTATTACAAACTTGAAATAGTGACTACTACAAACGACATAGACGCTTGTATCTTGAAATAGTGACTATTACAAACTTGAAATACTGACTACTACAAGCGAAATAGACGCTTGTATCTTGAAATACTGACTACTACAAGCGAAATAGACGCTTGTATCTTAAAATAGTGACTACTACAAACGACATAGACGCTTGTATCTTGAAATACTGACTACTACAAACGACATAGACGCTTGTATCTTTAAATACTGACCACTACAAACGACATAGACGCTTGTATCTTGAAATACTGACTACTACAAGCGAAATAGATAATTGTATCCTGAAATAGTGACTACTACAAGCGAAATAGACGCTTGTATCTTGAAATACTGACTAACACAAACGAAATAGACGCTTGCATCTTGAAATACTGACTACTACAGACGACATAGACGTTTGTATCATGAAATACTGAATACTACAAACGACATAGACGCTTGTATCTTGAAATACTGACCACTACAAACGAAATAGACGCTTGTATCTTAAAATACTTACCACTAAAAGCGAAAAAGACGCTTGTATCTTGAAATACTGACTACTACAAACAAAATAGACGCTTGTATCTTGAAATACTGACTAAATAAAATAAAATAAAATAAGCCTTTATTCTACTACTTAGATTACACTTTCATATTACACTATATTAAACTTACAAAATATAAACCTTAAACAATTTAACTTAACCTAGTGAGTTTAATGTATACATATTATTATTTTTTTTTTTTTTTTTTTTTTTAATTTAATAGTGTTATTCATCCTTTGAATTTACTTTTTTTTTTTTTAATAATTTACGCCTTTTAAGTAGAAGTCGCCTCTTCGGCGTAGGCCTCCCCCATCGTTTTCCAAAGAATTCTGTCTCTAGCTTTCGTCATCCAATTTGCTCCCCCCTTTCCTACAAAAATGTCTTTCCATCTTTTCCTCGGGCGCCCTACTCCTCTGTTATTATATAGGTATCCATTCTGTTATCCGTTTGGTCCATCGATTATCATTCATTCTACTGACATGTCCAGCCCAATTCCATTTTAGTAATCGTATTCTTTTTATTATGTGTGTAAGCTTAATTTTTTCGTTAATTCTTTTATTGCAAATTTTTTCTTTTTGTTTAATTCCTAACATGCTCCTTTGCATTTTCTTCTGACATATTGCCAGTCTATTCTCATCCTCTTTTTTTAGGCTCCATGTTTGACAGCCATAAGTCAAGGAAGGTAAGATCGCTATTTCATAGAGTTTTTGTTTGGTATTTATATTTATATGTGTATTTTTCATGACCTCTTTGAAGCTCCAATATTTTTTCCAACTTATTGCAATCCTTCTTTCCACCTCTCTGCTTGTACAATTGTTGAATGAAATCATTTGGCCTAAATATATATATTCTTCCACGTAATCTATATTTTGTCCATAAATTGTAATGTTATTCCTTATTTTACTATTAGTTAATATTTTTGTTTTGGACAAGTTCATTGATAGTCCTACTTTTTGACTCTCGTATGCTAATTCCTTAACCATTATCTTAAGATCGTTATAGTTTTCTGTGATCACAACAATGTCGTCGGCGAAACGCAAGTGATTGAGATATTCTCCGTCAATTCTTACGCCTCTACCTTCCCAGTTTAGATGTCTAAAAACTGACTCTAAGACCGCAGAGAATATCTTAGGAGAAAGCGGATCACCTTGACGGACTCCTTTTTTGATAGGGAATTCCATTCCTATTCTCTCTAATTTGATTTTTGCGCAGTTTTTATAGTAAATACTTTGTAACAGATCTATGTATTTTTTCTCTATACCTTGTTATATGAGAGCTGACCAGATCGCGTCGTAATGTAGAGAGTCGAAGGCCTTTGAGTAATCTATGAAGCATAAATACACAGTCTTATTATATTCGTTTGCTTTTTCAATTAATTGAGTGATAACGTGGATATGATCTATTGTAGAATAGTGTTTTCTAAATCCTGCTTGTTCGCGTGGCTGTTGTTCTTCTAATATTTTCGTTAACCTATTAAGTAATATCTTGGAGAAAATTTTGTACAAATTAGACATTAAACTGATCGGGCGATAGTTGCCTAAATCGTTTTTGTCACCTTTTTTGTGTAGCAAAATTATTGTAGATTTTGACCACTGTGTCGGCGTCTCTCCAACTCCAAGTATATTATTAAATAGAAGCTGTAAAGAAGGTAGCAAAGATTCCGAAAATGATTTAAGAAATTCATTCGAGATATTATCCTCCCCTGGCGTCTTATTCATTTTATGAGTTTTTATGGCTTGATCAATTTCACTTTTTAGTATAGGTGGTGGAGTGGAGTCAAAATGTGTTGAGAATTGAGCTTTAATTTTTTCAATGTTTAAGTTTTCGATATTGTATAGATTTTTGTAGTATTCTGTAGCCTCTGATATGATTTCTGGCCTGCTTGTGACAGTTTTACCTATCTTGTTTTTAATCTTTCCTGTCCACTCTTTCGTGCGCTCCAGTTCCTTATACGCTTTTTTTATGCCACCAGTTTTTTCTATGTGTGTTTCTAAAATAAACTGCCTCCGTATTTTTCTTGCTAATTCTAAGTTCTTATTTATTTCTTTACTTAAATTAGTTATTTTTTGTTTTATTTGTTTCGTCCTTTTTTCTGAATATAGTTGTTTTCTTTCTTTCAAAAGTTGTTTAATTTTTGATTTGTCTTCGATGTCGTTTATTTTGTTTAGTCTTGGTATGTATTCTAAAAATATTTTTAAACTATTTTCAAAAGCGTTGTACTGGTTTTGCACGTCGGTTGATCTATTGATCGATTTTAGAAACTTTTCCTCCCAGGATTCTATATTTTCAATATTTGGAGTTATCATTTCTGTGTGTACGTTGACTTTAATAAAATTTCTTTTTGGTTTACAGTTTGTGATTAATTTGCATCGTATCATACGATGATCTGTTTCTAAATTTAGGTTTTTAATAATATCAAATTTTTTTATTAGATGTGGTTTGTTGGTCAAAATATAGTCAATCTCATTAAAATAAAGACCATTCGGAGATCTCCAGGTCCACTTTTTGTTAGACTTTATTTTAAATAAACTGTTGATAAGCATCAGGTTCTTTTCTAAAGAAAACTCTATTAACATTTGACCGTTCCTACTTATTTTACCTTCCGAAAATTTGCCGTATATTTTTTCCTCACCTTGCCTCATCTTTCCAATTTGGGCATTAAAATCACCCAACAGCATAATATTGTTCGAAGTTAAGGTTTCAAACGCCCTGTCTAAATGTTGATAAAAAACCTGCAGATCTTCAGGCTTATACATTTCCGTAGGAGAGTAAACTTGAACAATTGACCATATTATATTATTTGGCATTTCCAATTCCAAAATTGCAATCCTGTCTGAAAAAGTACATAAATTTATTATTCTATTTTTAACCATTTTTTTATAATAAATCCTACTCCATTCTGTCCATTAGTACTATGTGTATGAAAAAAAAAAAATCATCATGTTCTTCAATTTTTTCGGTTGATCTCCTAGTTTCACATAAACCCATGATGTCCCATTTCAATTCTTTTGTGGCTAAAATAAGTTCTGATAGTCTACTATCTTGTAATAGCGTCCTTACATTCAAAGAAGTCGCAAAAAGGTATTGTGTATCTGTGTCTTTTTGTGTTCTTAGTTTTTTAGTTTTTATTTCTGGTGAAGGGGGGTAATTTGGGGGGCGGTGGTCTAATTCCCCCACGGTGACCAGCCGGCTTGGGGGAGGCGGAGGCGCTCTACTTACGCGTTTTTTGTCTGTTCAGTTAATTTATTGGAACTTAATGCTTGAGTGTTTGTTTGTTTTGTCATGTAGGATTTACATCCTATGCTGGATGTTTTATTTTTCTTTTGAATTTGTTTTGTATTATCTTCTTTGTTCTCTCTGTAGTTCTGAGAGGCTTCAGGTGAAATTGGTAGAAACCTTTTATTTGAGCGTGACTTCTCATCTGCATCTTTATTAGGTAGCAAAATTATTTTATCATATCTAAGTATAACTTTTTTGCCTGCTGCGCGATCTAGCTTTAGTTGTTCTTGTAACTGTTTACGTTTTTCTAAAATATTCCGAGGATAATCCTCTTTTATGTATATTTCAGAGCCATTCAGCATTTTTTACATTTCAAAATTTCGATTTTTCGTCCTATATTTGTTAACGTTAAAATTACTGGCCTTATTCCATCTTTTTTCCTACCTAATCTTCTTACTTCCTCTATTTCACTTTTCTGACACTATATTTCCATATTATTATTTATAATTTTAAGAATCAAGTCTAACAATTCGTTATAGGTGCGCTCCGACTCTTTAATGCCAAAAAATAGTAAATTTCTTTTTTTTAATTGTCTCTCTAATCGTTCTATGCTTTTTTGTTGATGTTCAAGTTTTGTTCCTAATTCATTTGTTTTCTGTTCAAATTGTGCAAATTTTTCATTTATATTTTTATTTATAGAATGTTTAATATTTTCCTCTAAGTTTTTCATGTCTTGTTTTTGACCCGCTAAGTCATTTTGGATTGTTTTTAAAACTTCGAATATTTTTTCCATTTTATAACGCCCTCTATCTTAATACATAAAAAACATGCACTATTCGCTAAGTAGTTTTTGCTATTCGACTCTAGATGGCGCTATTTGATAAGCGCTGCGGGCACACTTTTAATTATTACGATTTTTTTTTTGTCACAAATCACTTTTCGGTAACACTTTCACTCCTTTACGTTTTCAGGATGCCCCAATTCTCGTTTTGTGATTTCCTGTATGGTAACACTCCAATGTAATCCAATTTTAGAAAGTGACCGTTATTTTCTTGCTTCACTCTTTACTACACTTTTACGTAGATTTTTGGCAAGATAACATTAGCACTTCTAATTTGTAACTAGGTATACAAATATCTACACTTTTTTTCACAAAACAACTAGTTTTACTATTTTAAAACTCAAGAGAAATACAGAGAAGATACTGTCAGCAGCACAGTAGCGCCATCTACTGACTAACACCAACGAAATAGACGCTTGTATCTTGAAATACTGACCACTACAAACGAAAAAAACGCTTGTATCTTGAAATACAGACTACTAAAAGCGAAAAAGACGCTTGTATCTTGAAATACTGAATACTACAAACAAAATAGACGCTTGTATCTTGAAATACTGACTAACACCAACGAAATAGACGCTTGTATCTTGAAATACTGACCACTAGAAACGAAAAAAACGCTTGTATCTTGAAATACAGACTAACACCAACGAAATAGACGCTTGTATCTTAAAATACTGACTACTACAAACGAAATAGACGCTTGTATCTTGAAATACTGAATACTACAAACGAAATAGACGCTTGTATCTTGAAATACTGACCACTACAAACGAAATAGACGCTTGTATCTTGAAATACTGACCACTACAAACGAAAAAAACGCTTGTATCTTGAAATACAGACTACTAAAAGCGAAAAAGACGCTTATATCTTGAAATACTTACCACTACAAGCGAAAAAGACGCTTGCATCTTGAAATACTGACCACTACAAACGAAATAGACGCTTGTATCTTGAAATACTGACCACTATAAACGAAAAAAACGCTTGTATCTTGAAATACAGACTACTACAAGCGAAATAGACGCTTGTATCTTGAAATACTGACTACTACAAACGAAATAGACACTTGTATTTTGAAATACTGACTACTACAAACGAAATAAACGCTTGTATCTTAAAATTCTGACTACTACAAACGACATAGACGCTTGTATCTTGAAATACTGAATACTACAAACGACATAGACGCTTGTATTTTTAAATAGTGATTAACACAAACGAAATAGACGCTTGTATTTTGAAATACTGACTACTACAAACGAAATAGACGCTTGTATCTTGAAATAGTGACTACTACAAACGACATAGACGCTTGTATCTTGAAATACTGACCACTACAAACGAAATAGACGCTTGTGTCTCGAAATACTGACTACTATAAACGAAATAAACGCTTGTATCATGAAATACTGACTACTACAAACTAAATAAACGCTTGTATCATGAAATACTGACTACTACAAACTAAATAAACGCTTCTATCTTGAAACACTGAATACTACAAACGACATAGACGTTTTTATCTTTAAAGACTGACCACTACAAACGAAATAAACGCTTGTATCTTGAAATACTGACTACTACAAACAAAATAGACGCTTAAATCTTGAAATACTGACCACTACAAACGAAATAGACGCTTTTATCTTGAAATACTGACCACTACAAACGAAATAAACGCTTGTATCTTGAAATACTGACCACTACAAACGAAATAGACGCTTGTGTCTCGAAATACTGACTACTATAAACGAAATAGACGCTTGTATCATGAAATACTTACCAATACAAACGAAATAGACGCTTGTATCTTGAAATACTGAGTACTACAAGCGAAATAAACGCTTGTATCTTAAAATACTGACTACTACAAACGAAATAGACGCTTGTATCTTGAAATACTGAATACTACAAACGAAATAGACGCTTGTATCTTGAAATACTGACCACTACAAACGAAATAGACGCTTGTATCTTAAAATACTTACCACTACAAGCGAAAAAAACGCTTGCATCTTGAAATACTGACCACTACAAACGAAATAGACGCTTGTATCTTGAAATACTGACCACTACAAACGACATAGACGCTTGTATCTTGAAATACTGACTACTACAATCGACATAGACGCTTGTATCTTGAAATACTGACCACTACAAACGAAATAGACGCTTGTATCTTAAAATACTTACTACTACAAACGAAATAAACGCTTGTATCATGAAACACTGAATACTACAAACGACATAGACGCTTGTATCTTGAAATTCTGACAAACACAAACGAAATAGACGCTTGTATCTTGAAATACTGACTACTACAAACGAAATAGACACTTGTATCTTGAAATACTGACTAACACCAACGAAATAGACGCTTGTATCTAGAAATACTGACCACTACAAACGAAAAAAACGCTTGTATCTTGAAATACAGACTACTAAAAGCGAAATAGACGCTTGTATCTTGAAATACTGACTACTACAAGCGAAAAAGACGCTTGTATCTTGAAATACTGAATACTACAAACGAAATAGACGCTTGTATCTTGAAATACTGACTACTACAAACGAAAAGAACGCTTGTATCTTGAAATACAGACTACTACAAGCGAAAAAGACGCTTGTATCTTGAAATACTGAATACTACAAACGAAATAGACGCTTGTATCTTGAAATACTGACTACTACAAACGAAAAGAACGCTTGTATCTTGAAATACAGACTACTACAAGCGAAAAAGATGCTTGTATCTTGAAATACTGACTACTACAAACGAAATAGACGCTTGCATTTTGAAATACTGACTACTACAAACGAAATAAACGCTTGTATCTTGAAATACTGACTAATACAAACGAAATAGACGCTTGTATTTTGAAATACTGACTACTACAAACGAAATAGACGCTTGTATTTTGAAATACTGACTACTACAAACGAAATAAATGCTTGTATCTTGAAATACTGACTACTTCAAACGAAATAAACGCTTGTATCTTGAAATACTGACCACTACAAACGAAATAGACGCTTGTATCTTTAAAGACTGACCACTACAAACGAAATAAACGCTTGTATCTTGAAATACTGACTACTACAAACGAAATAGACGCTTTTATCTTTAAATACTGACCACTACAAACGAAATAGACGCTTTTATCTTGAAATACTGACCACTACAAACGACATAGACTTTTGTATCTTGAAATACTGACTACTACAATCGACATAGACGCTTGTATCTTAAAATACTGACCACTACAAACGAAATAGACGCTTGTATCTTAAAATACTTACTACTACAAACGAAATAAACGCTTGTATCATGAAACATTGAATACTATAAACGACATAGACGCTTGTATCTTGAAATTCTTACAAACTCAAACGAAATAGACGCGTGTATCTTGAAATACTGACTACTACAAACGAAATAGACACTTGTATCTTGAAATACTGACTAACACCAACGAAATAGACGCTTGTATCTAGAAATACTGACCACTACAAACGAAAAAAACGCTTGTATCTTGAAATACAGACTACTAAAAGCGAAATAGACGCTTGTATCTTGAAATACTGACTACTACAAACGAAATAGACACTTGTATTTTGAAATACTGACTACTACAAACGAAATAAACGCTTGTATCTTAAAATTCTGACTACTACAAACGACATAGACGCTTGTATCTTGAAATACTGAATACTACAAACGACATAGACGCTTGTATTTTAAAATAGTGATTAACACAAACGAAATAGACGCTTGTATTTTGAAATACTGACTACTACAAATGAAATAGACGCTTGTATCTTGAAATAGTGACTACTACAAACGACATAGACGCTTGTATCTTGAAATACTGACCACTACAAACGAAATAGACGCTTGTGTCTCGAAATACTGACTACTATAAACGAAATAAACGCTTGTATCATGAAATACTGACTACTACAAACTAAATAAACGCTTGTATCATGAAATACTGACTACTTCAAACTAAATAAACGCTTCTATCTTGAAACACTGAATACTACAAACGACATAGACGTTTTTATCTTTAAAGACTGACCACTACAAACGAAATAAACGCTTGTATCTTGAAATACTGACTACTACAAACGAAATAGACGCTTAAATCTTGAAATACTGACAACTACAAACGAAATAGACGCTTTTATCTTGAAATACTGACCACTACAAACGAAATAAACGCTTGTATCTTGAAATACTGACCACTACAAACGAAATAGACGCTTGTGTCTCGAAATACTGACTACTATAAACGAAATAAACGCTTGTATCATGAAATACTGACTACTACAAACTAAATAAACGCTTGTATCATGAAATACTGAATACTACAAACGACATAGACGCTTGTATCTTGAAATACTAACTACTACAATCGAAATAGACGCTTGTATCTTGAAATACTGACCACTACAAACGAAATAGACGCTTGTACCTTAAAATACTTACTACTACAAATGAAATAAACGCTTGTATCATGAAACACTGAATACAACAAACGACATAGACGCTTGTATCTTGAAATACTGACAAACACAAACGAAATAAACGCTTGTATCTTGAAATACTGACTACAATCGAAATAGACGCTTGTATCTTGAAATACTGACAACTATAAACGAAATAAAAGCTTGTATCTTGAAATACTGACTACTACAAGCGAAATAGACGCTTGTATCATGAAATACTTACCAATACAAACGAAATAGACGCTTGTATCTTGAAATACTGAGTACTACAAGCGAAATAAACGCTTGTATCTTAAAATACTGACTACTACAAACGAAATAGACGCTTGTATCTTGAAATACTGAATACTACAAACGAAATAGACGCTTGTATCTTGAAATACTGACCACTACAAACGAAATAGACGCTTGTATCTTAAAATACTTACCTTTCTTTACTACATAAAGTTTTATTAGCAAGAAAAGAATCGAAAAGCTACCTAAAGCTTCCTTCGCATTCTAGTATAGTTTACAGGATTTGATTTGCGCGCCTGAGGGACTGACCGTAGGACTTACAGTGGTAAAATTGAAGGGTTGAGTTGAATTAACAGACATAAGAAAAAACAACCGGTTACTTGCTCACGGTCATCCACGCCTGACGGCGCGCATGCCAGAGTCCGCGGGCTTCTCACGGAGCCGGGCGACTCGGAGAGGCAGCATCAGCCTCCTAATCTCCTTCATAATGGAACCCGGAGCAGGGTATGCAGGGAGTAAAAAAAAAGAAAAGAATCCTAGGAACTTGTCCTTCGGGAAACAAGGGTCTTCCGGACGCAACTCCACGCACCAACAACACAATCCCCTCCGGATACAAATATCCGGATACAGACGAACATCCGGATACGGACTACCCTCCGGATACGGAGTACCCTAGGTACACACGCCCCCTAGGTACACACGCCCCCTAGGTACACCTCCTGTAATTACAGAATAAACAAAGCTATTATAACGGCTTGGACTAAGAAGAACAACTGTAGTCCGAAGCTACATAAGAAGAAACTTTAATTATTTTTATAAAATATCTTATTAAAAAATGAATAAATCTATATTCAGGAAACTAACAGTAATCCAAATCAAGCATTTAACACTACTATCTGATAACACAAATATAAAATAAAGAAAACTTAAATGTTCACTGAGACGGTATATAATTTATCCAAAATCTCCAAAACAACAAGAAAATCCAATAGAATCCCAATACAGACACATTAATATTTGTCCACTTTGACTATTAAATTATGTTATTCAAACATATAAATAAGAATTAAGAAATGAAAATTGTTTCCAGAGAGGCCGGACATCAACTGTCTCCGGATACCTCAAAATATTTAGAAATTCTACATAAATCATGTGCATACATTATCTCTTTTATTGGTTTTAACTATATTTAGAAGATTATTAACAAGGAATTAAGATTTCATGGACATATATCATCCAACCTATATGTGCCGGATAGCGGTAACATATTAAGTTGAATAAACTGCCAAAAATCGTACAAATTCATGAAGACACGCTCTCGTATCGTTTAGATATTTTATTCAAATGTTTTTAAATAGAAATTTATAAAGAGAACATAAGTATTAATATAAATAATGTAAGCACATGGTAATAACCTCTATAAGTTTAGAACAATTAGAACTGTATGAAATACGTAATTACTATATTTAACTAACCTGTGGAGGTTTTTAGTATGTCAGGCTTGTTAGGGCATTAAGGATTCCAAGCCTGGCATGATGATCAAAGGCATGCTCGCACGCAGCATGGCTCGCGTCGCGGCAGCTATAACGAATACAATAATAAGACACTATCCACTCCCAACGCCAACGTTAATACGATTCAAATGTAGTACTTACCAAAAAAAAGAAAATAATATTAGGTGCTCCTGGCACCTCTCCAGGAATCACAAGGAACAGTCGCCTACCCAAACGACATGGAGAAAAAGAAAGAAATGAAGTACGACAACTTGACGGAAAAGAAATAAAATATTGCCAGCTCCTACGAGAGACAATTAAAAATCGAATAATGAAATATAGGTCCGTGTACCATTATATCAATAATAATTTAATTGTTGAATTGTTAAGTTCTAAAAATATTATTTATTTAATATTGGTTAATATTAATTTTGAAATTGTTTATTTGGAAAAAAAGAAATCATATAATATTACTAAACAAACGAATCGATTTATACGTGCTAGATCACGCGTTCGAAACTAGATGGCGCTCACGCTCAGTGTGGATGGTTCACCATAGATGGCAGTAGTATGCACTATTTAAACAAATTTAAAGTAAAATATTTTTGTATATTTGAAGAAGATTGTATTAAAAATAATAAGAATAGGGTGTAGCGAATTTTACACGCTACAGTGCCCCTCCCATCGGAAAGAATTTACGATAGAAAATTCGTCGGGTGCCCTCACCCGTCCACTCACTACACCAAAGTAAAACAACAACAAAATCTAATCTTAACTAAACAACACCAAAAGAAACCTTAAATAAAAGTAAGAACATCAGAAGACATCCTGAAACAATAAAATAAATCTTAGAAATACATAAACCTCGTTTACGGCGGTATTTAAAACAAAGTGTCTTTAATTCAACCACAGGAGTAAAAGTATCAACCGTAACAGGCAATAGGTAGTAACCTACCACGGGAGATATAGAACCCTTTGCGGTTAAAATAAAAACCAAATCCACATCTTTATGTAAGGTAGCATAACTAACACGGTAAATATTTGTATCTAAATAGGGTCTGAGATCATTATTATAACGATCTGTTACAGACGAACAAGTTAATTTAGGGCAATTGGAATCAGTCCGAGATTCCAGTCCCAAAGTGGTAAAAGGGGTAAGTTCCTGTTTAGCAGAAACTGCACCATGGGTAACATGGTGTATAACTGCTACGCCATTGTATACGTGGGGCAGCATAAGGGTAGAATCCTGGGTAACAGGATTATCATCGTGGGTATCACGATGTGAAGTAGGTAATTCCTGGGTAACAGGAATATCATCGTGGGTAACACGATGGGTACTAGGTAAAACAAATAAGTCCTGGGTAACAGGAGTAACATTGCGGGTAACACAATGTGAAGTAGGTAATTCCTGGGTAACAGAAATAACATCGTGGGTTTCACGACGTGGAGTAGGTAAGTTAGGTAATTCCTGGGTAACAGGAATGACATCGTGGGTTTCACGACGAGAAATAGGTAATTTAGGTAATTCCTGGGTAACAGGAATGACATCGTGGGTTTCACGACGAGAAATAGGTAATTCCTGGGTAACAGGAATAACATTACGTATGCCCTGGGTAGGGAAAACACGAACACGATTTTTATTCGTTTCGCGGACCAAAGAGGAGTTATAATTCGAAACGTGACTTGAGCTTGTACAAGAGATAGCCGGATCCTCACTCATAGATAATGAGGTAGGACGAATATGACTATCAATAGAGTCGGAGAGTTCTAGCTCTTTCCTTCTGTGGTCCGCTCTGGCAAGTTTTTTGTACCAGAACTCGAACCTGGCCTGTTGGTCTGGCTTTGGTTGCATTTAGGACAATTCGACGCCGTGAAATTCTTTTCACCACAACGGTAGCAAACTAAGGAAGGCTTATCTCGACAATTCTTTAAAGTGTGTCCGCTGTTACGGCAGCGTACACAGAACTCTTGACGTTTCTCGTTAGATAACTTAGAAACCACATGACACGGCTTCTGTACTCCTTTATATACTAAATCTGGGGCAATTAAACTTGAGTTAAATCGAGGGGGTTCGGTAAATGAATCCGCTCGTTGCTTAGCGTACTCCAACAAAAGACACCTGGACTTTAATTCTGACCAAGAATGAATATCCACAAAAGCTAATTGAGAAAAAAAATGAGGGCGTAAATTATATCGAACAATATGTAGCTGTTCATCTTCCTTTAAAGGAACCCGTAACCTACTAAAGTAATTCCTCATTACACTTAAATAATTAATTATAGACTCATCACGACCTTGGGTTCGGTCTCGGATCTCACCCAGCAACCGTTGGTCATAATCCACTGGCAAATAATCATCTAATAGGTATTCCTTAAGTTCCGACCAAGAATGTACCGAATCACGAATACTACGATACCAAAACAATGCCTCTTCCGTAAATAATTCCGCTGCTCCTTCAAACAACCTCTGGTGAGACACTCCTCGTGACAAACACAATTCCTCCAACCGCTGAACAAAAGAAAGCACGCAAGAGTGACCGTTGTACTTTATACCGAGCGCGTGAACTCCCTTACTTCGATCACAACACGCGCTGACACTAGGTTCCGGTGCACTCTCTGCTTCGATGGACAAGGAATGTACTGAGTTCTTCAAGCTCCTTTGGTAACTCACGAAAACGGAATCAGACTTGTCTAATATTTTATCCAATTGTGATTGTAGATCGGTATGCAAAGTAATATCATCAGGTTCGACCGGCTTCAACCTTCCTAACCTATGAAACAAATGATTACCTAAAGTATGAATACGATTTAAACTTTTTAAACGCAATTGCTTTTCGGACATAAGTCCGGAGAACTCAACTAACTTACAGGAAATTAATTTTAATTCGACAGCAATGTCACCCTCATAGACATCGATATCATCACTAGGATATTCTTTAGCTAAGGATTTAATTTGGGAACGCAAGCCAACAACGGTATTCGCAGGCTTGGCTTCTCTTATTAAGACTTCGTATATCAACTCATCTTTATGTAAAAGGTTAAAATTAATTGGTCGTTCCTCCATTGTTAATTAATTAAATAAAGCAAATATAAAAAAAATAAATGGTCAGTAGCCCAGGATAGCAAATACGGAGCACAATGTAGAAATAACAAATTGTTTAGAGTGAAGCTCTAAGGTAGGTATAATACAAAACAATAAAAAATAGTAAACAATTAAAATGCCCTAGATCATTGGTACATACGTAACATTTAAGTAAGAATAATACATACTGTCAGTGTATTAAACTGAACAGTTAAATATAACGGTAGTTACAAAGTAGTACAAGTAAAATATTACATACATAATACAAGTACGAGTAAAAAATAATAAAGGTAAACCAAGTAACACATAAACGGCTTAAGAAAATACATTCTTAACCAGGTAGTAAGTAGTATGTCAACTCAACTCAACAATCAGTCCAACAGTAATTAACTGAGAAAACTCGATTAAAAAGAACTAAACAACGTCCGCGCAGCAAATTTAATCCTGGCAGGGTCGCCATTGTAACCTCTCCTACCCTTCGGGTGGGAGGTTAACAAAAAAAAATGTAAATTAAATTAAATTGTTTAATGACAATACGATCCGAAGATTCCACAGTTACAATTGTAAAAAAAAAACAACTCTTTACTACATAAAGTTTTATTAGCAAGAAATGAATCGAAAAGCTACCTAAAGCTTCCTTCGCATTCTAGTATAGTTTACAGGATTTGATTTGCGCGCCTGAGGGACTGACCGTAGGACTTACAGTGGTAAAATTGAAGGGTTGAGTTGAATTAACAGACATAAGAAAAAACAACCGGTTACTTGCTCACGGTCATCCACGCCTGACGGCGCGCATGCCAGAGTCCGCGGGCTTCTCACGGAGCCGGGCGACTCGGAGAGGCAGCATCAGCCTCCTAATCTCCTTCATAATGGAACCCGGAGCAGGGTATGCAGGGAGTAAAAAAAAAGAAAAGAATCCTAGGAACTTGTCCTTCGGGAAACAAGGGTCTTCCGGACGCAACTCCACGCACCAACAACACAATCCCCTCCGGATACAAATATCCGGATACAGACGAACATCCGGATACGGACTACCCTCCGGATACGGAGTACCCTAGGTACACACGCCCCCTAGGTACACACGCCCCCTAGGTACACCTCCTGTAATTACAGAATAAACAAAGCTATTATAACGGCTTGGACTAAGAAGAACAACTGTAGTCCGAAGCTACATAAGAAGAAACTTTAATTATTTTTATAAAATATCTTATTAAAAAATGAATAAATCTATATTCAGGAAACTAACAGTAATCCAAATCAAGCATTTAACACTACTATCTGATAACACAAATATAAAATAAAGAAAACTTAAATGTTCACTGAGACGGTATATAATTTATCCAAAATCTCCAAAACAACAAGAAAATCCAATAGAATCCCAATACAGACACATTAATATTTGTCCACTTTGACTATTAAATTATGTTATTCAAACATATAAATAAGAATTAAGAAATGAAAATTGTTTCCAGAGAGGCCGGACATCAACTGTCTCCGGATACCTCAAAATATTTAGAAATTCTACATAAATCATGTGCATACATTATCTCTTTTATTGGTTTTAACTATATTTAGAAGATTATTAACAAGGAATTAAGATTTCATGGACATATATCATCCAACCTATATGTGCCGGATAGCGGTAACATATTAAGTTGAATAAACTGCCAAAAATCGTACAAATTCATGAAGACACGCTCTCGTATCGTTTAGATATTTTATTCAAATGTTTTTAAATAGAAATTTATAAAGAGAACATAAGTATTAATATAAATAATGTAAGCACATGGTAATAACCTCTATAAGTTTAGAACAATTAGAACTGTATGAAATACGTAATTACTATATTTAACTAACCTGTGGAGGTTTTTAGTATGTCAGGCTTGTTAGGGCATTAAGGATTCCAAGCCTGGCATGATGATCAAAGGCATGCTCGCACGCAGCATGGCTCGCGTCGCGGCAGCTATAACGAATACAATAATAAGACACTATCCACTCCCAACGCCAACGTTAATACGATTCAAATGTAGTACTTACCAAAAAAAAGAAAATAATATTAGGTGCTCCTGGCACCTCTCCAGGAATCACAAGGAACAGTCGCCTACCCAAACGACATGGAGAAAAAGAAAGAAATGAAGTACGACAACTTGACGGAAAAGAAATAAAATATTGCCAGCTCCTACGAGAGACAATTAAAAATCGAATAATGAAATATAGGTCCGTGTACCATTATATCAATAATAATTTAATTGTTGAATTGTTAAGTTCTAAAAATATTATTTATTTAATATTGGTTAATATTAATTTTGAAATTGTTTATTTGGAAAAAAAGAAATCATATAATATTACTAAACAAACGAATCGATTTATACGTGCTAGATCACGCGTTCGAAACTAGATGGCGCTCACGCTCAGTGTGGATGGTTCACCATAGATGGCAGTAGTATGCACTATTTAAACAAATTTAAAGTAAAATATTTTTGTATATTTGAAGAAGATTGTATTAAAAATAATAAGAATAGGGTGTAGCGAATTTTACACGCTACAACTAACACCAACGAAATAGACGCTTGTATCTAGAAATACTGACCACTACAAACGAAAAAAACGCTTGTATCTTGAAATACAGACTACTAAAAGCGAAATAGACGCTTGTATCTTGAAATACTGACTACTACAAGCGAAAAAGACGCTTGTATCTTGAAATACTGAATACTACAAACGAAATAGACGCTTGTATCTTGAAATACTGACTACTACAAACGAAAAGAACGCTTGTATCTTGAAATACAGACTACTACAAGCGAAAAAGATGCTTGTATCTTGAAATACTGACTACTACAAACGAAATAGACGCTTGCATTTTGAAATACTGACTACTACAAACGAAATAAACGCTTGTATCTTGAAATACTGACTAATACAAACGAAATAGACGCTTGTATTTTGAAATACTGACTACTACAAACGAAATAAACGCTTGTATCTTGAAATACTGACTACTACAAACGAAATAGACGCTTGTATTTTGAAATACTGACTACTACAAACGAAATAAACGCTTGTATCTTAAAATACTTACTACTACAAGCGAAATAGACGCTTGTATCTTGAAATACTGACCACAACAAACGACATAGACGCTTGTATCTTAAAATACTGACCACTACAAACGAAATAGACGCTTGTATCTTGAAATACTGACCACTACAAACGAAATAAACGCTTGTATCTTGAAATACTGACCACTACAAACGAAATAGACGCTTGTGTCTTGAAATACTGACTACTACAAACGAAATAGACGTTTGTATCTTGAAAAATTGAATACTACAAACAACATAGACGCTTGTATATTGAAATACGGACCACTACAAACGAAATAGACGCTTGTATCTTAAAATACTTACCACTACAAGCGAAAAAGACGCTTGCACCTTGCAATACTGACCACTACAAACGAAATAGACGCTTGTATCTTAAAATACTTACTACTACAAGCGAAATAGACGCTTGTATCTTGAAATACTGACCACTACAAACGACATAGACGCTTGTATCTTGAAATACTGACTACTACAATCGACATAGACGCTTGTATCTTAAAATACTGACCACTACAAACGAAATAGACGCTTGTATCTAAAAATACTTACTACTACAAACGAAATAAACGCTTGTATCATGAAACACTGAATACTACAAACGAAATAGACACTTATATCTTGAAATACTGACTAACACCAACGAAATAGACGCTTGTATCTAGAAATACTGACCACTACAAACGAAAAAAACGCTTGTATCTTAAAATACAGAGTACTACAAGCGAAATAGATACTTGTATCTTGAAATAGTGACTACTGCAAGCGAAATAGACGCTTGTATCTTGAAATACTGACTAACACAAACGAAATAGACGCTTGCATCTTGAAATACTGACTACTACAAACGAAATAAACGTTTGTATCTTGAAATACTGACAACTACAAACGAAATAGACGCATGTATCTTGAAATACTGACTACTACAAACGACATAAACGCTTGTATCTTGAAATACTGACTACTACAAACGACATAGACGCTTGTATCTTGAAATACTGACTACTACAATCGACATAGACGCTTGTATCTTGAAATACTGACCACTACAAACGAAATAGACGCTTGTATCTTGAAATACTGACCACTACAAACGAAATAGATACTTGTATCTTGAAATAGTGACTACTACAAGCGAAATAGACGCTTGTATCTTGAAATACTGACTATCACAAACGAAATAGACGCTTGCATCTTGAAATACTGACTACTACAAACGAAATAAACGTTTGTATCTTGAAATACTGACAACTACAAACGATATAGACGCATGTATCTTGAAATACTGACTACTACAAACGACATAGACGCTTGTATCTTGAAATACTGACTACTACAAACGACATAGACGCTTGTATCTTTAAATACTGACCACTACAAACGAAATAGACGCTTGTATCTTTAAAGACTGACCACTACTAACGAAATAAACGCTTGTATCTTGAAATACTGACTACTACAAACGAAATAGACGCTTTTATCTTTAAATACTGACCACTACAAACGAAATAGACGCTTTTATCTTGAAATACTGACCACTACAAACGACATAGACTTTTGTATCTTGAAATACTGACTACTACAATCGACATAGACGCTTGTATCTTAAAATACTGACCACTACAAACGAAATAGACGCTTGTATCTTAAAATACTTACTACTACAAACGAAATAAACGCTTGTATCATGAAACATTGAATACTATAAACGACATAGTCGCTTGTATCTTGAAATTCTTACAAACTCAAACGAAATAGACGCGTGTATCTTGAAATACTGACTACTACAAACGAAATAGACACTTGTATCTTGAAATACTGACTAACACCAACGAAATAGACGCTTGTATCTAGAAATACTGACCACTACAAACGAAAAAAACGCTTGTATCTTGAAAAACAGACTACTAAAAGCGAAATAGACGCTTGTATCTTGAAATACTGACTACTACAAACGAAATAGACACTTGTATTTTGAAATACTGACTACTACAAACGAAATAAACGCTTGTATCTTAAAATTCTGACTACTACAAACGACATAGACGCTTGTATCTTGAAATACTGAATACTACAAACGACATAGATGCTTGTATTTTAAAATAGTGATTAACACAAACGAAATAGACGCTTGTATTTTGAAATACTGACTACTACAAACGAAATAGACGCTTGTATCTTTAAATAGTGACTACTACAAACGACATAGACGCTTGTATCTTGAAATACTGACCACTACAAACGAAATAGACGCTTGTGTCTCGAAATACTGACTACTATAAACGAAATAAACGCTTGTATCATGAAATACTGACTACTACAAACTAAATAAACGCTTGTATCATGAAATACTGAATACTACAAACGACATAGACGCTTGTATCTTGAAATACTGACTACTACAATCGAAATAGACGCTTGTATCTTGAAATACTGACCACTACAAACGAAATAGACGCTTGTACCTTAAAATACTTACTACTACAAATGAAATAAACGCTTGTATCATGAAACACTGAATACAACAAACGACATAGACGCTTGTATCTTGAAATACTGACAAACACAAACGAAATAAACGCTTGTATCTTGAAATACTGACTACAATCGAAATAGACGCTTGTATCTTGAAATACTGACAACTATAAACGAAATAAAAGCTTGTATCTTGAAATACTGACTACTACAAGCGAAATAGACGCTTGTATCATGAAATACTTACCAATACAAACGAAATAGACGCTTGTATCTTGAAATACTGAGTACTACAAGCGAAATAAACGCTTGTATCTTAAAATACTGACTACTACAAACGAAATAGACGCTTGTATCTTGAAATACTGAATACTACAAACGAAATAGACGCTTGTATCTTGAAATACTGACCACTACAAACGAAATAGACGCTTGTATCTTAAAATACTTACCACTACAAGCGAAAAATACGCTTGCATCTTGAAATACTGACCACTACAAACGAAATAGACGCTTGTATCTTAAAATACTTACTACTACAAGCGAAATAGACGCTTGTATCTTGAAATACTGACCACTACAAACGACATAGACGCTTGTATCTTGAAATACTGACTACTACAATCGACATAGACGCTTGTATCTTGAAATACTGACCACTACAAACGAAATAGACGCTTGTATCTTAAAATACTTACTACTACAAACGAAATAAACGCTTGTATCTTGAAATACTGACTAACACCAACGAAATAGACGCTTGTATCTAGAAATACTGACCACTACAAACGAAAAAAACGCTTGTATCTTGAAATACAGACTACTAAAAGCGAAATAGACGCTTGTATCTTGAAATACTGACTACTACAAGCGAAAAAGACGCTTGTATCTTGAAATACTGAATACTACAAACGAAATAGACGCTTGTATCTTGAAATACTGACTACTACAAACGAAAAGAACGCTTGTATCTTGAAATACAGACTACTACAAGCGAAAAAGATGCTTGTATCTTGAAATACTGACTACTACAAACGAAAAAAACGCTTGTATCTTAAAATACAGAGTACTACAAGCGAAATAGATACTTGTATCTTGAAATAGTGACTACTGCAAGCGAAATAGACGCTTGTATCTTGAAATACTGACTAACACAAACGAAATAGACGCTTGCATCTTGAAATACTGACTACTACAAACGAAATAAACGTTTGTATCTTGAAATACTGACAACTACAAACGAAATAGACGCATGTATCTTGAAATACTGACTACTACAAACGACATAAACGCTTGTATCTTGAAATACTGACTACTACAAACGACATAGACGCTTGTATCTTGAAATACTGACTACTACAATCGACATAGACGCTTGTATCTTGAAATACTGACCACTACAAACGAAATAGACGCTTGTATCTTGAAATACTGACCACTACAAACGAAATAGATACTTGTATCTTGAAATAGTGACTACTACAAGCGAAATAGACGCTTGTATCTTGAAATACTGACTATCACAAACGAAATAGACGCTTGCATCTTGAAATACTGACTACTACAAACGAAATAAACGTTTGTATCTTGAAATACTGACAACTACAAACGATATAGACGCATGTATCTTGAAATACTGACTACTACAAACGACATAGACGCTTGTATCTTGAAATACTAACTACTACAAACGACATAGACGCTTGTATCTTTAAATACTGACCACTACAAACGACATAGACGCTTGCACTTGAAATACTGACTAATACAAGCGAAATAGATACTTGTATCTTGAAATAGTAACTACTACAAGCGAAATAGACGCTTGTATCTTGAAATACTGACTAATACAAGCGAAATAGATACTTGTATCTTGAAATAGTGACTACTACAAGCGAAATAGACGCTTGTATCTTGAAATACTGACTAATACAAGCGAAATAGATACTTGTATCTTAAAATACTTACTACTACAAACGAAATAGACGCTTGTATCTTGAAATACTGAATACTACAAACGAAATAGACGCTTGTATCTTGAAATACTGACCACTACAAACGAAATAGACGCTTGTATCTTAAAATACTTACCACTACAAGCGAAAAAGACGCTTGCATCTTGAAATACTGACCACTACAAACGAAATAGACGCTTGTATCTTAAAATACTTACTACTACAAGCGAAATAGACGCTTGTATCTTGAAATACTGACCACTACAAACGACATAGACGCTTGTATCTTGAAATACTGACTACTACAATCGACATAGACGCTTGTATCTTGAAATACTGACCACTACAAACGAAATAGACGCTTGCACTTGAAATACTGACTAATACAAGCGAAATAGATACTTGTATCTTGAAATAGTAACTACTACAAGCGAAATAGACGCTTGTATCTTGAAATACTTACTACTACAAACGAAATAAACGCTTGTATCATGAAACACTGAATACTACAAACGACATAGATGCTTGTATCTTGAAATTCTGACAAACACAAACGACTTAGACGCTTGTATCTTGAAATACTGACTACTACAAACGAAATAGACGCTTGTATCTTGAAATACTGACTACTACAAACGAAATAAACGCTTGTATCTTGAAGTACTGACCACTACAAACGAAATAGACGCTTGTATCTTGAAATACTGACTACTACAAACGAAATAAACGCTTGTATCTTGAAGTACTGACCACTACAATCGACTTAGACGCTTCTATCTTGAAATACTGACCACTACAAACGACTTAGACGCTTGTATCTTGAAGTACTGACCACTACAAACGACTTAGACGCTTGTATCTTGAAATACTGACTACTACAAACGAAATAAACGCTTGTATCTTAAAATACTTACTACTACAAGCAAAATAGACGCTTTTATTTTGAAATACTGAATACTACAAACGACATAGACGCTTGTATCTTGAAATACTGACTAACACCAACGAAAAAGACGCTTGTATCTTGAAATACTGACTAACACAAACGAAATAAACGTTTGTATCTTGAAATACTGACAACTACAAACGAAATAGACGCATGTATCTTGAAATACTGACTACTACAAACGACATAGACGCTTGTATCTTGAAATACTGACTACTACAAACGACATAGACGCTTGTATCTTGAAATACTGACTACTACAATCGACATAGACGCTTGTATCTTGAAATACTGACCACTACAAACGAAATAAACGCTTGTATCTTGAAATACAGACTACTACAAGCGAAATAGATACTTGTATCTTGAAATAGTGACTACTACAAGCGAAATAGACGCTTGTATCTTGAAATACTGACTAACACAAACGAAATAGACGCTTGCATCTTGAAATACTGACTACTACAAACGAAATAAACGTTTGTATCTTGAAATACTGACAACTACAAACGAAATAGACGCATGTATCTTGAAATACTGACTACTACAAACGACATAGACGCTTGTATCTTGAAATAATGACTACTACAAACGACATAGACGCTTGTATCTTTAAATAATGACTACTACAAACGACATAGACGCTTGTATCTTTAAATACTGACCACTACAAACGACATAGACGCTTGCATCTTGAAATACTGACGAACACAAACGAAATAAACGCTTGTATCTTGAAATACTGACGAACACAAAGGAAATAGACTCTTGTATCTTGAAATACTGACTACTACAAACGAAATAAACGCTTGTATCTTGAAATACTGACCATCGCGCGCGCGTCACCACTCGCGTCACCATGATAAACAGTAGTTCTAATATATAAGTTAAAAAAAAAAAGTGTTTTAAGTTATTATTTGGAGTGAACATTTGTTTAATGTTGTTATATATACTACAAAGTTTCAATGTGCAAAAAATTTTTTGAAAATCAATTGTTTATTAATCGTAAAAATACAAATAATTGTGAAACATTTAAGTTAAATCAGCTGGGCGGCTTATGTGTGAATAAAACACGTAAGCGACACAATCTCCACGGCGCTTGCGACGTTTTGGACGCGACCTTTTTAAAACGGATTGAGAATTGAGGACATAATAAGTTATTGCTTACCTTCTTTATTTGAAATATAAAATAATAAAATAACAAACAGGCAAGCACAATGGATTGTAAGCAATGCTTAGAACCTGTAAAGCCTGCAGAATATATTAAATGCACAGCATGTCAAGGTATTTATCATCATAGATGTGTTGGTTTATCTGAATCAGATTTAAATAGAATGTTGGCGATGAATAAAGCCAAGTGGAAGTGTCCTAGTTGCAAAATTACTAGAAAAGTTATTAATAATAATAGCCCCCAAGAGACGGCCACTATACATCAAAGCCAGATTAACCAGAACTATGATGCTAATTCTTTGATGTCCTATTTCGACGAGCGTTTTAATTGTTTAAGTTCAACCATAGAATCATTTAAAACTTATATAACTGAGGAATTTAAAAAAGTCACCGACACCGTAAAAAGATGGTCCGAGAAAATTACATACATAGAATCGTCTATAAATTTGGTCACCGAACAAGTTAATAATTTTGATACGGAATTAAAAAATATTCATGACATTCAGGGAGAATTGAGCGATTTAAAAAAAAATTTAAGTGATATAAAGGATAGCCACAGAAAAAATGAACAATGGGTCCGGCGATCAAACATACAAATCAACGGTGTTCCTCAGAAAAAGGGTGAAAACCTTATAAATGTAATTAAATTACTAGCAGAAAAATGTAACTATCATCTGTGCCCCGAATCTGATGTGGATTTTGTTACCCGAGTGGCCTCTAAAAATGATACAGACAAGACTAAACCAAAACCCATTATTTTAAAAATGCAAGCTCGCTATAAAAAGGACGATTTCTTGTCATCACTTCGCAAATTGGGGACCATCAAGGCAAGCGATATAGGATTCCCGGGGGTGCAGAGCCAGATTTACGTTAATGACCATTTATCCACCCACAACAAAGCTTTGCTTGGAGAAGCGAAGCGGAAAGTTAAAGAAAAGGGCTATAGGTACTGTTGGGTCCGTAATTGTACTATTATGGTCCGCAAAACAGACATTTCCCCGGTCGTTCACATTTCATCTGAAGAATGTTTAAAAAAAATTTCATAAGCGTTAACTTAATTATTTATGTTGTGTATTTCTGTATTTTTGATTTTAGTATATCGTCACATAGCTTAGTTACCAGAAAATTGTTGGGCTTTTTAAAAATATTATCATTTATGAATAAAATGGTACTTTTAAGAAATGAATTTATTGTTGAGCTTGTCAGTGGTTATGCTTTCAATTTTTGTAGTCATAAGTTTACAGATAAAAAGATAGATTCATATAATAAGTTGCAGGCTTTTTGTATTATTTTAAAGATTAAGATAGTGTTATTGTTTTAATTTTAATCGAATCAAACGGGATAAACATTATTTATATTTATTGATTTACATACTTCCACCATGATTTTAAATATTTTTTATCATAACGTCCGTGGTTTACGGACTAAAACAAAACAATTCTATCTAAATGTACTTAAGAATAATTATGACATTATTTGTTTAACAGAGACTTGGCTTTTAAAGGGTATTTTTGATGAGGAATTATTTGATAGCAGGTATAATGTATATCGTAAAGACCGAGATTATCACAATCTCAAAATGGATAAAGGCGGTGGTACACTTATAGCTATACGGCGTGACATATCTGTTGATATAAGAAATGTACATGATCTACCCACATTTTCCGATGTTGACATCACGTATGTAAGTATCTCATTCAACAACAATTCAATTCAAAAATATAGTTTTGCTTTGGGAGCTCGAGGGCGACTTTTTAAAAATTAAAAATTAATTATAAAATTATACAAGTGAGTTTATTGAAGGTTGACAAAGGAATGAATCAAATCTAAACTTAAATAACTACAGGGCAACATATCGCCCACCGAGAACATCTTATCTTATTCTAAGAATTCACTAGACGCACGGATATGGGCTAGACGCCTAGTCAGCGGATCTAGTGAATAGGACAGGGCCGGGCTCAGGTCGCATGACTTCTCCCCCCTGAGATTCGAGATTATCCGAAATTACATGTTCTGGAGAATCTCGAAAATTACATGTATAACCTAATTTTACCAAATTAATATAGAAGATAACTCCTCCGAAAACTACTATAATTAAATATAACACAATCGTCCAAACACTGACACTATTTACTCTCACTATTTCATCTTCACTTTTGGCATTGAATTTTATAGAATTAGTTATCTCTTGTATATTTTCCAGATCCATATCTTTTAGTTCTACGGGTTTTCCTTGCTTCATTTTTATTTCACTTATGTGAGGCAGGTTCACGGTTGGCAGTCTTACGTAATCCATTTTCATTATCTTGTGGGGGTGTGATTTTAATGAATATTTGTCTATTTTTACTTCACATGCATCTTCTACCGTAACTATGTATGTTCCTTGAATGTTCCTTTGGTACACATCGTTAGGACAGAAACTCCTAATTATTGAATTTTCCTCGGAAAACACGATCCATCGGCTAGCTTGAATGCGCTGGACAAGGACACCCTTATATCTTACAGATATTAATGTGCATGAAGTAATATTTTTAGCAAATTGCATCAATTCTGAGATGCAAGTGTCTTCATTAATTTTTCCAATGTTCGAGACGTCTCTGAAGCAGACGAAGTTATTGATATCCGTTTGCTGGCATGGTGTAGACAAAGGCTCAGAGGTAAGTCCTTTCACTAATAGGTAAGGATACTTTGGAAGGATAATATAAGTCTTATGATCATGGAGTATGGGAATAGGATACAATTTATAGTATACATATGTTTCTTTATACACTAACGGAATTTCCATAACAAAGGTTAACTGATTTTCTTTAATAAATGACTTAACACAAATGGTTTGTTCTATTTTCACAAGATTTTCAGGCCTAGCAGAGAAAATTAATCTTTCGGTAAGTTCAATTTTATTCAGTAAAATTAAGAGAGTATCTGAGTTTATTATAGAATAGTGTAGAGTTTCGAGCTTGCTGAAGGCCATTGCTGTTTCTACTTCATTTAATTTTATTATTATCATTTGAAAATTATGTAAAATCATGGAATACACATTGATTATTATATTATTTAAATAATGTCTCTGTTCTGTTTCTTTTAACTTATCTAATCCATTTTGAAACTCTTTTAATTTAAGATCAATTTGTAAAACATTATCCTTAATATTTCGTGAGATATTATACAGATTTTGAACTACCTCGGAGACCAGGGTTAGCTTATTTTTCAAAAACTCTTGCTTAGACTGAACATTCTCTATGAGGTTGTCATATTTAATTGCATCTTCGTTATCTAAGTTTCCTGAAATAATTTTTATAATTGAACCCAATGGGTTAATAAGACCTCTTTTCACTCTATATCTAGGCAATATCTGCTTAATTTTATTTATCGTTAAATTCATGGCAAATTCGGTTTGTGATTTATAGTCGGAAAATAAAAGAAAGTTATCTTCTATAATTCTATTAAGGTCATTAAACCTAGCTATATTGACGTTAATATCGTCGCATATTAAATTTAAATCTAATCTCTTAATAATTGTCCATTTTTCTGAACTATAGACAGCTGTTCCTTCCTTTACAGGCAACACACCGGGATTACCTTCCAGAGACTGCAGTTGAAGGGCCTGGATCGCTGCAGCTAGGGCCAACCACAAGACTGGGACGATCCTGTGAAGGACGTTTTATGTCTTTAATGGGGATCTTAGTCTCGCGATTCTTTGTTGCTATCTTTACTACATTCCTATCTACTTCACCTATAACCTTGCCTTTATCATATCTAGGTTTATCTTTACCTCTTCTTACATTTGTTCCCCTATAATAGATATCATCATCAGGTTTAATGTTAAAATTAGTCTCACCACCTTCTCTGTTTTGAATATTTTCCTTTATTTGTAACATTTTATTAGTTAAATTTTTATAAAGAAATTTAGTTCTTTTCTTATGGTCACGTATCAAAACTTGCATATATTCTCTATCAAAATTTACGTTAAAGGGACTTGTTGATTCAGTATGCCCAAATACCACTTCAAATGGTGTTAGTCCTATCACAGAATGAATGCTATGATTGTAAGCTAATAAAGCAAAAGTCATCACTGATGCTGCATCTGTTAGCTTACGTTCATACTTCGCTAACCTATAAGTTTCTGTTATCGTGGAGTGAAATTTCTCTATGAGACCCATTGAATTAGGGTTGTTGGGGGTGCCTAAATGTAATTCTATTTTATAAAAGTCTAAGAGTTCTTTAATGAGTGCGTTATTAAATTCTGATCCTGAATCTGAACTAATTTTAGTAGGTGTCCCGTAAAAAGAAAAGTATCTAATCAAAGCTCTGACCACTTCTGGTGCAGATTTGTTGGGAATCTCAAAAGCCTGTCCTAATTTACTGAAGGCATCTATAACTGTAAGGAATGTCTTTCCTTCAATTTTAAATAAGTCTATAAATATTTCTTGAAAAGGTTTGTTCTGTGTTTGAGTTAACTGGATTTTAGGCTTAATTGGTTTTCTGTCGTATTTTAACCTTTTACATGTTTCACATGAATTGATAATTGCGGCTACTGTTATATCCATGTTATGCCAAAAGTATGTTCGTTTAATATGTGCTACGGTTTCTTTAATTCCTCTGTGACAATTTTTACCTATGTGATATTTCTCTATTATTTCCTTTTGTTCGTCCTCATTTTCCACATACACAACTCGTTCGGTACATTCCAAGATATTTACTGTTCCCTTCTTGAACAGTGTTAAAACGGCATTTGTAAACTCTAATCTATGCTGCGGATTTTCAAAATAGATAAAGTATTTTATTTTAGTACGGATGTATCTCTTCAAAAAGTCTTTTATTAAATCAGGTCTTTCTAATGGCAAATGCACTTCTAAAATCTTTTGTTTTATGTTAGAAATATTCTTGATAGCTATTTCATCCCTAAACCAAGTGTGAATTAAAATTTCGTTCGGTTTAGTATCGACGGCTTCTTTTAATATAGGGATTCCTGTGGAATCCATGTTATGTGCAGAATGAATAGTTTCAGATCCTACATGTGATTCTGTTTCAGATGCTGTAATGGTACCACTTGAAGGTCCTGGAATTGAATAGGGTGAACGCTTACGTTTGGGTCTACTTCCTGTGCTTTCTGAATCTGATGAGAGTGATATAGGTTTTTCTGAATTTGGTGAAATAGGGATTGGACTCCTATTCCTACTTAATTTAGATATTTCCTCTGTAATTTCTTCACACTGCTTTTGAATTTCCAAATCCTTTTCATCTACATTTACTTGTACTGAACTGTTATCTTTAATATTTTTTCTTAATGCATTTATCTTGACTCTTGATAGAGCGTCAGCGTTGGTGTTTTGACGGCCGTTTTTATATATTACGTCGTAGTCGTATTCCGCTAACCGTAATCGCCATCTCGTGATTTTACTGTTGGGTTCTTCGAACGAATGTAACCATGAAAGTGGCCTATGATCGGTATAAATGGTGAACTTTTTACCGTAAAGATATGGGCGAAAATGTTTAATGGCCCATATTATAGCAAGTGCCTCCTTTTCAATGGTACTGTACCTACTTTCAGCCTCATTAAGAGTCCGTGACGCATATGCTACAGGACGATCACTTCCTACTGGTCCTTGTGACAATACTGCACCAATAGCGAAGTTTGAAGCATCTGTTGTCAATAAAAATGGTTTCTCAAAATCCGGATATTGTAACAGCGGTGCGTTTGTTAATAATTCTTTACATTTTTCAAATGATTCTACATATTCCTTATTAATTGTTATACCATGATTTTTCTTTAAACAAACTGTTAAAGGTCGTGTGATTTTAGCGAAATCCTTGATAAATTTCCTATAATACCCAATTAAACCGAGGAAGCTTTTAATTTCAGTTTGTGTTTTTGGCAGAGGAAACTTCAGAACTGCATCTATCTTGTCGTTATTGGGTTTTAACCCTTCTCGCGTTATTGAATGTCCTAAATATAGAACTTCTTTTCTTAAAAACTCGGATTTATCTAGCTGTATTTTTAAATTTGTTTGCCTGAGTTGTTCAAATATTTTACGTAATTTTTCTATATGTTCTTGAAGGCTTGATGAAAATATAATTATATCGTCCAGGTATACTAAACAATGCATTCCTATTAGTCCTCGTAATATACTATCCATGACTCTCTGGAAAGTCGCAGGAGCCGTTTTCAAGCCAAAGGGCATGCGTAAGAATTCAAAGTGACCTGCCTGAGAACTGAAAGCAGTTTTCTGTCTATCAGCTTCACTAATTTCGATTTGGTGATAGCCGCTAGCTAAATCTAACGTGCTGAAATAATTGGCTTTACCTAATTTATCGAATAGATCGGATATATTTGGCAACGGGTATTTATCGTCGATAGTCATGTCATTTAAACGTCTGTAGTCTATAACCATTCTGTACTTTTTCTCTCCAGAAGCGTCCATCTTTTTAGGCACAAGGTGAACGGGAAAATTCCAAGGAGAAAAAGACTCTTGGATAACATTGTCTTTGAGTAATTTGTCAACTTGTCTATTAATTTCGTCGTTTACGGTCTGTGGCTGTCTGTAAGGTTTTAAGTATATTGGTTCTTCATTTTTAGTCCTAATATGGTGTTTTACTTTATTTGTGAAAGTTAATGGTAATTTGTCACAGTAGAAAATGTCTCTATATTCGTAACATAAGTCACTAATAGCTTTCTTTTCCTCTGTGTTCATATGGTCAAGTCTTAATTTGTTTAAGTTTTCCTTCAAATAGTCATCGATGTCAAGGTCGTTTTCAGATACTGCGTTGATTTCACATGTTTGGGGTTCGTATGGAGTAATTGGAATTAATTGGTTAATTGTCAAACATACAGCTGTATCTAAAGAATTCTGTATAATAGTATGAGCTTGACCCTGGGTGCAATTAACAAGTGCAGAAGGCATTCTAACACCTGGTTTGAATGTACGATGTTCTATTATTCCTGTACCATTATTAAGGTCCGTCGGTAGAGTTACCTTGGTTTCAGATCGCGGTTCTAATTTAACTGTAATTTGGGGATTATACACAATAGGAATCTCAATATTACGAGTCCTTAATATCTGATTTTTCATGTCTATGTTAGCGTCAAGTTGTGATAATAGATCAGATCCTATAAGTCCATCATAGTCCTTGTCTACTTCATATATGTAAAAAGTGTGTGAATCTGAAGTTTTAAAGATTTCAGAGAGTGGGATGTAAATTGCCTCATCGTGTAAACTTCGACCATGTGTGCTTATTACTTCGAAAGGAACTGAAAACTTATACTGCTGAAAATATTCATTTGCCTTTTTAGGACTTATAAAAGAGCGAGAACTTCCTGTATCTATCATAAATTTTGAATTAATTTCTGGTAAATAAATGTAGGGAAGCTTTGCAAAATTTTCACAATTTAAATTTACTAATTCGGTGGATTCATGTCCGAGGCTATTTGATAAAAATTTTCATCTGTAATATCATTATTAACTTGATCTGCGACTTCCTGACCTTCATAAGTTTCGTTATAATAATTATCATCTGCGTCCTGAACATAATAACAATCATCATCCGTCTGAGGAGGTGAATATACTTGTAGCTCATTATGGTGAGCCTGATTACGAGCAGGTAATGCAGTGCGCATAGTAACATCAGTGTCCATTTTTGGATTCTTTTGCTGTACTGGTGGTATACCGAATTTAAACTGATGTTGAGGGTTAACAGGTGGTCTGTAGTATTGTTGGCCTTGGCCAAACGCTGGTCTATAACCTTGAGGAATTTGTGGGGTATTGAATCTGGGTTGAATATTCGGCGGTCCAAATTGAGGTCTTCTCTGATTATTATGATGTATGCCAAATTTGAACTGCTGATTACCAAAATTAGGTTGCTGTTGAACCTGCGGGCGGATTTGATTAGGTATACCAAATCTGAATCCCTGGTTCTGTTGAGGGTTCGGAGTAATAAATGGTTTAAGACCAAATTTCTCTACATAAGGGTTACTAGTGTTAGCTGAAGGCTGTGAAAATTGTTTTTGAACTAATGGTCTTAACATTCTATTACGTTGTTCATACTGAAATTTGAAGTTTACTTCTTCAAGGACAATGCTGAGGGCATCTTCAAGTGTATTAGTGCCCTTGAGCCTTACTATACGAATTAAATCCTCAGGTAAATTATATAGAAATACGTTCAGTGCCATATTATCATATATAGTTATTTTACTTCGCCTAATATGATCATCTGTTAAAAGATTAACCTTCGCGAATAATGTGCTCTTAACCTGTTGTATACGGTTACAAAAATCTAAATAGGATTCGTTATTTTTAATCCTTAATGTTTCTAATTGAATAGCAATGCATTCTTCCGAACGCGGATCTCCGAAGTGTTGCGTTAAAACAGATTTTAATTCAGCCCAGGATTCTATATCTGGCCTCTCACTAATTAAGTGGGCCGCTTTACCGATTAATTTACTAGAAACTACATGAAAAACGTATAAATCCTGTGCTGGATTATTTTCCCTCCTATAACATCTTATAACATATTCACATTTTTTAATATATAAATTTAAAAGTCTTTCATCTCCATCAAACTTAGGGATAATTGACGATATTTCTTGTGGAATTAAAACAAGAGTTGTAGCCATTTCTACCATCTAACTTACATACAATATAATATAAAATGTAGTATAACGTATTACCGATTTTAGTGCAATACAATTAAAATAAAATAATATTAAGTACTACGAGTAATTGCCGATTTCTGTGCAATTAATTAAAATTAAAATATCTAACTCTATATACGTAACTAATAAAACTAACTCTACATATAATTGCCGATTTTTAGGCAATCAATTAAAATAAAATATGTAACACGATGTACGCTACGTGTAATTACCTATTTTCTGTGCAATTACCTTGAAAATCAGTTAACCAGTAATTAAGAGGTAATTTTGGACCTCTACAATCTAGTTTAATACAAATAAAAAGGAATAGATTATGGAAACAAGGAATAGTGAATTTGGACTACTCACAAGCCATCCATACTCCTCCAATGATGATCCCTTTGCACTCACTTGTCTTCGCCGCGCGTCCCGAAAACTTATTTCTTTGGTTCGAGGATACCGATCTACTTTTTCCGCGCTTTTCGCCCAAAACCCGATTTTTGAGTTTTTACGAATGGCAAGCAACACGGCCGTAGAATATACGGTATCCTACCGGCTGCGCCAGTTTTGCTTTGGGAGCTCGAGGGCGACTTTTTAAAAATTAAAAATTAATTATAAAATTATACAAGTGAGTTTATTGAAGGTTGACAAAGGAATGAATCAAATCTAAACTTAAATAACTACAGGGCAACATATCGCCCACCGAGAACATCTTATCTTATTCTAAGAATTCACTAGACGCACGGATATGGGCTAGACGCCTAGTCAGCGGATCTAGTGAATAGGACAGGGCCGGGCTCAGGTCGCATGACTATATTTGTTAATATTTTGTCGCTACTTTCCACAAAATAGTAAACAATCTGAATTTCAATTAAAATTCTTTGAGTTTATTTCTGATTTAATTATTTCGTATCCACAATACGATATGCTTATACTCGGAGATTTTAACGTTGGAAGGGCAACATGGTCATACAACGAAAACAATAATTCTCTTAAAATAATTAACCCTTCTGAGAATATTTTGACCGATCAATTATCTGCTTTTATGACTTTTACTGGCTTAAGCCAATTTAACCAGGTATTTAATGCTAATGATAGATTATTGGACCTTATTTTATCTAACATTAATTGTACTGTCTCTCGCACCACTCCATTATCTGAACCGGAGTATGTTCATCATCCTGCTCTATGTTTAGACATAGACATTTGCTCGGAGGAGCGTCATTTAAGACAGAATAGGCGTTTAGTTCGTCAATTTCGTAAAGCTAATTATGAAATTATTAATGCAGAATTGGCAAAAATCAATTGGGAGTTGGAACTGCATGATAAAGAGATAACAGAGGCAGTAGACGTCTTCTACCGAATAATTGATCAGATTGTTCAAAATTTTATTCCATCAAAATTAATTTATGAAAGTAGTAAATATCCATGTTGGTACTCAAGACCACTAATTAAACTTATTAATAAAAAACTAAAATGGCATAAAAAATGGAAAATCTATGGACGTATATCCGATTATGATAAATTCTCTGAGCTACGCACTCAATCAAAGTACTTGGAAAATATTTGTTACAATGTACTGTAGCTGAAAGAAATATTCACAATAACCCCAAACAGTTTTGGTCTTATATAAAATCGAAAAAAAGTCATAACAGTTTACCAGAAAGTATGTACTTGGACTCAGAGGTTTCTTCAGATGGTCAAAGAATAGCTAATATGTTTAATAATTTTTTTCAGTCTGTCTTTGAATCAGATCGGATTCGAGTTTTGAATGATGCCACGAGTTCTAATGTTCAAACTATAATTAATTCGGTCAAGATCACCTTTTTTTTTTTTTTTTTAACCCGGCAGGAATCTGCTCAACAGATACCATCCTAAGCGGGGACTCAGGATGGTTATGTGGGGTTGGGATCTGCTTCAGAAGGAAACAGCCCGACCCGCTAAACCTCCGGGGTGATTCACTTCAGTGCTAATAGGGCGAAGTCACGGGATATTGGTTTGCTCCGCAACCTCGTCACCAGTCATCCACGTCTGGATTGGGTTAACCATTCCACCACTGGACCTCTTTACATGGCTGGCAGAAACCCCCGTTTGTCACCCATGGTCCATATAGTCACCGCTCTTACCGCGGCAGTGATGCCAAGTAAGCCCGACGCCTTCGACCGCCTCTGCCCCGGCGCATAGGATGAGAGTTTGTAGCTCTCTCTCTCTCTCTCTCTCCGACTCTTCCTTTGCCGTCATCACAGCCTCCGCGAATGCCGCGACAGCATGCCATGCATCCTCGCTACTGACCATGGATTTTACCAAGGCTGGCAGCGACAGATCATGCCCCACGACTGCTGTTAAAACGGCACGGGATTCCTCCCATGCAGAACAGACTTCGCGCGTGTGGTATGCCGAGTCTTCTAAGTCCTCACTGCAGTGATGACAAGTGGTGGTTGGCTCTCTTCGTACCACCTGACACAGATACCGCCCGAAGCAACCGTGCCCAGTCAACAACTGCGTCAGTCGGTACGTGAGGGACCCGAATTTGCGGTCGATCCACTCTTTTAAGATGGGTCGGAGTGCAGCCACCACTTCCCGACTAGCTCCTGGGTCCCTAATTCTATCAGACCACACTTCCAGCACTTCTTCCCGTGCGTCCTCTCTCCACTGGGCTATAACCTGCTTAGGCGGGTCCTCCCTATCTTCGGTTCGCGCGAGAGCACGCTTCCGGTATACCGCCGCAAGTGCCTCAGCTTCAAGGTCCCATGGCGGCGACCGAGCGAGCACGCATGCTCCTTCGTACGACACAGTGCGATACGCCCGTGCCACCCTTATTGCCATGGTTCTCTGCGGGCGACGCAGCAGGACCACTGTACGAGAGCTGAGGGAATCCGCCCAAATAGGTGCACCGTACAGCGCCATAGAGCGCACAATCCCAGTGTAGAGGCGTCGACATGCACGGTCAAGATCACCTACAATAAGGTAAAGTGTTACTTATCTAAGCTAGATACATCTAAGGGTTGTGGTCCAGACGGTTTGCATCCAATTTTTCTAAAAGAATGCAGTAAATTGCTTTCTATTCCACTAACAATAATTTTTAACAAATCTTTACGTTCTGGCCACATGCCTTTAGAATGGAAAAAATCTTTAATCACACCCATTTTTAAAAAAGGCGACAAATATGATATTAAAAATTATCGAGGTATTTCTAAATTGTCCGTCATTCCTAAAATGTTTGAGAAGATTATCTTTGATACTATGTTCCCTCTTTTAAGGCCTTTACTTATTCCTAATCAACACGGGTTTGTTAACAAACGATCAACAGAATCAAATCTCTGTGAATTCCTCGATATGTCTTGAGGGCCATGGAGCAAGGTTATCAGGTGGACGTCGTGTACACCGATTATTCGAAAGCTTTTGATAAAATATCTCACTACCTACTGCAAAGAAAACTGGAATATATCGGTGTACATGGTGATTTGCTTAGATGGCTGGTTTCCTATCTTCAAAACAGATCTCAAGCCGTAGCTGTTAAGGGGTTCACTTCTACCTTTGCTCCAATAATGTCAGGCGTACCTCAAGGTTCCCACTTGGGCCCCTTATTGTTTAATATTTTTATTAACAACATTAATTCTTGTTTTAGAAATTCAAATGTTTTACTTTATGCCGACGACACAAAAATTTTTAAAGTAATTAGAAATAACCAGGACTGTATAAAGCTACAAAATGATCTAAATAAGTTAGGGGAGTATTGTAGATTCAACGGCTTACATTTGAATTTGGAAAAGTGCTACACTATAACATTTTCAAAGAACATCATACAATATTTATATAATTACTCTCTCTGTGGCGTAAATTTAAAAAGAGTTTCAGAAGTTAGAGATCTTGGTGTATACCTTGATAACAAACTCACGTTCAATAAGCATATTGAGAAAATTACGTTAAAAGCTTACCACATGTTGGGTTTCATATATCGACAAGGCGTGGACTTTAAGGATCCGCATACAATGATCATTCTGTACAATGCATATGTTCGTTCACACTTGGAATATGCTTAAACTGTATGGAATCCACGCTATGCTAAATATATTAACGCAATCGAAAGAATACAAAATAAATTCTTAAAGCACTTAAAATTTAAATTCAATCACAACGGTCTCACTCTTTTGTCACTCCAAACGCGAAGAGAGCAGAAGGATCAAACATTCCTTTATAAAATTATCAATAACCTGGTGGATTCACCTTATCTGTTAAGTAAAATTTCATTTAACTGTCCTCGGTTGAACGCTCGATATCATCATACATTCGCAACCCCCATTTGTAGAACAAATTACTGCAGCAATTGTTTTGTTATAAGAGCCTGTAATCTTAACAATATGAAGTATAACCACCTTGACTGGTTCAATAGTGGATTTGATAAGTTTGTTTCCTTACTCAGATCTAGTTCTGTATAATTATAATTTGTTTTTTTTTTGTTTTTTAAGTTTTACGTTTTAACTTTTGTTTGTTTCCTATCTTTAACATTTAATATCAATTTTTGTTATATAGTAAAAGTAACTTTTAACCTCCATATAATTTTTTTGTTTGTTTTTGAGTTCACTTATTGTATATAGCATTAGTGAAAACTTTGTTGGCATAAGTATTAGTTATAAATATTATTTTTATGTGTTATAAGATATGCTGTTTGTTTTCCAAAGTAATAAATAAAATTAAAAAAAAATACTGACTACTACAAACGTAATAAACGCTTGTAACTTGAAATACTGACTACTATAAACGAAATAAACGCTTGTATCTTGAAATACTGACTACTACAAACGAAATAAACGCTTGTATCTTGAAATACTGACTACTACAAACGAAATAAACGCTTGTATCTTGAAATACTGACTACTACAAACGAAATAATCTCTGTTAGCTTGAAATACTGACTACTACAAACGAAATAATCTCTGTTAGCTTGAAATACTGACTACTACAAACGAAATAATCTCTGTTAGCTTGAAATACTGACTACTACAAACGAAATAATCTCTGTTAGCTTGAAATACTGACTACTACAAACGAAATAATCTCTGTTAGCTTGAAATACTGACTACTACAAACGAAATAATCTCTGTTAGCTTGAAATACTGACTACTACAAACGTAATAAACGTTTGTATCATGAAATACTGACTACTACAAACGAAATAAACGCTTGTATCTTGAAATACTGACTATTACAAACGAAATAAACTCTGTTAGCTTGAAATACTGACTACTACAAACGAAATAAACGTTTGTATCTTGAAATACTGAATACTACAAACGTAATAAACGCTTGTATCTTGAAATACTGACTACTACAAACGAAATAAACGCTTGTATCTTGAAATACTGACTACTACAAACGAAATAAACGCTTGTATCTTGAAATACTGACTATTACAAACGAAATAAACTCTGTTAGCTTGAAATACTGACTACTACAAACGTAATAAACGTTTGTATCATGAAATACTGACTACTACAAACGAAATAAACGCTTGTATCTTGAAATACTGACTATTACAAACGAAATAAACGCTTGTATCTTGAAATACTGACTACTACAAACGAAATAAACGCTTGTATCTTGAAATACTGACTACTACAAACGAAATAAACGCTTGTATCTTGAAATACTGACTACTACAAACGAAATAATCTCTGTTAGCTTGAAATACTGACTACTACAAACGAAATAATCTCTGTTAGCTTGAAATACTGACTACTACAAACGAAATAATCTCTGTTAGCTTGAAATACTGACTACTACAAACGTAATAAACGTTTGTATCATGAAATACTGACTACTACAAACGAAATAAACGCTTGTATCTTGAAATACTGACTATTACAAACGAAATAAACTCTGTTAGCTTGAAATACTGACTACTACAAACGTAATAAACGTTTGTATCATGAAATACTGACTACTACAAACGAAATAAACGTTTGTATCTTGAAATACTGAATACTACAAACGTAATAAACGCTTGTATCTTGAAATACTGACTACTACAAACGAAATAAACGCTTGTATCTTGAAATACTGACTACTACAAACGAAATAAACGCTTGTATCTTGAAATACTGACTATTACAAACGAAATAAACTCTGTTAGCTTGAAATACTGACTACTACAAACGTAATAAACGCTTGTATCTTGAAATACTGACTACTACAAACGTAATAAACGTTTGTATCATGAAATACTGACTACTACAAACGAAATAAACGCTTGTATCTTGAAATACTGACTATTACAAACGAAATAAACTCTGTTAGCTTGAAATACTGACTACTACAAACGTAATAAACGTTTGTATCATGAAATACTGACTACTACAAACGAAATAAACGTTTGTATCTTGAAATACTGAATACTACAAACGTAATAAACGCTTGTATCTTGAAATACTGACTACTACAAACGAAATAAACGCTTGTATCTTGAAATACTGACTACTATAAACGAAATAAACGCTTGTATCTTGAAATACTGACTACTACAAACGAAATAAACGCTTGTATCTTGAAATACTGACTATTACAAACGAAATAAACTCTGTTAGCTTGAAATACTGACTACTACAAACGTAATAAACGCTTGTATCTTGAAATACTGACTACTACAAACGAAATAAACGCTTGTATCTTGAAATACTGACTACTATAAACGAAATAAACGCTTGTATCTTGAAATACTGACTACTACAAACGAAATAAACGCTTGTATCTTGAAATACTGACTATTACAAACGAAATAAACTCTGTTAGCTTGAAATACTGACTACTACAAACGAAATAAACGTTTGTATCTTGAAATACTGAATACTACAAACGTAATAAACGCTTGTATCTTGAAATACTGACTACTACAAACGAAATAAACGCTTGTATCTTGAAATACTGACTACTATAAACGAAATAAACGCTTGTATCTTGAAATACTGACTATTACAAACGAAATAAACTCTTGTATCTTGAAATACTGACTACTATAAACGAAATAAACGCTTGTATCTTGAAATACTGACTACTACAAACGAAATAAACGCTTGTATCTTGAAATACTGACTACTATAAACGAAATAAACGCTTGTATCTTGAAATACTGACTACTACAAACGAAATAAACGCTTGTATCTTGAAATACTGACTATTACAAACGAAATAAACTCTGTTAGCTTGAAATACTGACTACTACAAACGTAATAAACGTTTGTATCATGAAATACTGACTACTACAAACGAAATAAACGTTTGTATCTTGAAATACTGAATACTACAAACGTAATAAACGCTTGTATCTTGAAATACTGACTACTACAAACGAAATAAACGCTTGTAGTTTGAAATACTGACTACTACAAACGAAATAAACGTTTGTATCTTGAAATACTGACTACTACAAACGAAATAAACGCTTGTAGTTTGAAATACTGACTACTACAAACGAAATAAACGTTTGTATCTTGAAATACTGACTACTACAAACGAAATAAACGCTTGTAGTTTGAAATACTGACTACTACAAACGAAATAAACGCTTGTAGTTTGAACTACTGACTACTACAAACGAAATAAACGTTTGTATCTTGAAATACTGACTACTACAAACGAAATAAACGCTTGTATCTTGAAATACTGACTACTACAAACGAAATAAACGCTTGTAGTTTGAAATACTGACTACTACAAACGAAATAAACGTTTGTATCTTGAAATACTGACTACTACAAACGAAATAAACGTTTGTATCTTGAAATACTGACTACTACAAACAAAATAAACGCTTGTATCTTGAAATACTGACTACTACAAACGAAATAAACGCTTGTATCTTGAAATACTGACTACTACAAACGAAATAAACGCTTGTATCTTGAAATACTGACTACTACAAACGAAATAATCTCTGTTAGCTTGAAATACTGACTACTACAAACGAAATAATCTCTGTTAGCTTGAAATACTGACTACTACAAACGAAATAATCTCTGTTAGCTTGAAATACTGACTACTACAAACGTAATAAACGTTTGTATCATGAAATACTGACTACTACAAACGAAATAAACGCTTGTATCTTGAAATACTGACTATTACAAACGAAATAAACTCTGTTAGCTTGAAATACTGACTACTACAAACGTAATAAACGTTTGTATCATGAAATACTGACTACTACAAACGAAATAAACGTTTGTATCTTGAAATACTGAATACTACAAACGTAATAAACGCTTGTATCTTGAAATACTGACTACTACAAACGAAATAAACGCTTGTATCTTGAAATACTGACTACTACAAACGAAATAAACGCTTGTATCTTGAAATACTGACTATTACAAACAAAATAAACTCTGTTAGCTTGAAATACTGACTACTACAAACGTAATAAACGTTTGTATCATGAAATACTGACTACTACAAACGAAATAAACGCTTGTATCTTGAAATACTGACTATTACAAACGAAATAAACTCTGTTAGCTTGAAATACTGACTACTACAAACGTAATAAACGTTTGTATCATGAAATACTGACTACTACAAACGAAATAAACGTTTGTATCTTGAAATACTGAATACTACAAACGTAATAAACGCTTGTATCTTGAAATACTGACTACTACAAACGAAATAAACGCTTGTATCTTGAAATACTGACTACTATAAACGAAATAAACGCTTGTATCTTGAAATACTGACTACTACAAACGAAATAAACGCTTGTATCTTGAAATACTGACTACTATAAACGAAATAAACGCTTGTATCTTGAAATACTGACTACTATAAACGAAATAAACGCTTGTATCTTGAAATACTGACTATTACAAACGAAATAAACTCTGTTAGCTTGAAATACTGACTACTACAAACGTAATAAACGTTTGTATCATGAAATACTGACTACTACAAACGAAATAAACGTTTGTATCTTGAAATACTGAATACTACAAACGAAATAAACGCTTGTATCTTGAAATACTGACTATTACAAACGAAATAAACTCTTGTATCTTGAAATACTGACTACTATAAACGAAATAAACGCTTGTATCTTGAAATACTGACTACTACAAACGAAATAAACGCTTGTATCTTGAAATACTGACTACTCTAAACGAAATAAACGCTTGTATCTTGAAATACTGACTACTACAAACGAAATAAACGCTTGTATCTTGAAATACTGACTATTACAAACGAAATAAACTCTGTTAGCTTGAAATACTGACTACTACAAACGTAATAAACGTTTGTATCATGAAATACTGACTACTACAAACGAAATAAACGTTTGTATCTTGAAATACTGAATACTACAAACGTAATAAACGCTTGTATCTTGAAATACTGACTACTACAAACGAAATAAACGCTTGTAGTTTGAAATACTGACTACTACAAACGAAATAAACGTTTGTATCTTGAAATACTGACTACTACAAACGAAATAAACGCTTGTAGTTTGAAATACTGACTACTACAAACGAAATAAACGTTTGTATCTTGAAATACTGACTACTACAAACGAAATAAACGTTTGTATCTTGAAATACTGACTACTACAAACGAAATAAACGCTTGTAGTTTGAAATACTGACTACTACAAACGAAATAAACGTTTGTATCTTGAAATACTGACTACTACAAACGAAATAAACGCTTGTATCTTGAAATACTGACTACTACAAACGAAATAAACGCTTGTAGTTTGAAATACTGACTACTACAAACGAAATAAACGTTTGTATCTTGAAATACTGACTACTACAAACGAAATAAACGCTTGTAGTTTGAAATACTGACTACTACAAACGAAATAAACGCTTGTAGTTTGAAATACTGACTACTACAAACGAAATAAACGTTTGTATCTTGAAATACTGACTACTACAAACGAAATAAACGTTTGTATCTTGAAATACTGACTACTACAAACGGAATAAACGCTTGTAGTTTGAAATACTGACTACTACAAACGAAATAAACGTTTGTATCTTGAAATACTGACTACTACAAACGAAATAAACGTTTGTATCTTGAAATACTGACTACTACAAACGAAATAAACGCTTGTAGTTTGAAATACTGACTACTACAAACGAAATAAACGTTTGTATCTTGAAATACTGACTACTACAAACGAAATAAACGCTTGTAGTTTGAAATACTGACTACTACAAACGAAATAAACGCTTGTAGTTTGAAATACTGACTACTACAAACGAAATAAACGTTTGTATCTTGAAATACTGACTACTACAAACGAAATAAACGCTTGTAGTTTGAAATACTGACTACTACAAACGAAATAAACGCTTGTAGTTTGAAATACTGACTACTACAAACGAAATAAACGTTTGTATCTTGAAATACTGACTACTACAAACGAAATAAACGCTTGTAGTTTGAAATACTGACTACTACAAACGAAATAAACGCTTGTAGTTTGAAATACTGACTACTACAAACGAAATAAACGCTTGTAGTTTGAAATACTGACTACTACAAACGAAATAAACGTTTGTATCTTGAAATACTGACTACTACAAACGAAATAAACGCTTGTAGTTTGAAATACTGACTACTACAAACGAAATAAACGCTTGTAGTTTGAAATACTGACTACTACAAACGAAATAAACGTTTGTATCTTGAAATACTGACTACTACAAACGAAATAAACGCTTGTAGTTTGAAATACTGACTACTACAAACGAAATAAACGTTTGTATCTTGAAATACTGACTACTACAAACGAAATAAACGCTTGTAGTTTGAAATACTGACTACTACTAACGAAATAAACGTTTGTATCTTGAAATACTGACTACTACAAACGAAATAAACGTTTGTATCTTGAAATACTGACTACTACAAACGAAATAAACGTTTGTATCTTGCAATACTGACTACTACAAACGAAATAAACGTTTGTATCTTGCAATACTGACTACTACAAACGAAATAAACGTTTGTATCTTGAAATACTGACTACTACAAACGAAATAAACGTTTGTATCTTGAAATACTGACTACTACAAACGAAATAAACGTTTGTATCTTGCAATACTGACTACTACAAACGAAATAAACGTTTGTATCTTGCAATACTGACTACTACAAACGAAATAAACGCTTTTAGTTTAAATACTGACTACTACAAACGAAATAAACGCTTGTATCTTGAAATACTGACTACTACAAACGAAATAAACGCTTGTATCTTGAAATACTGACTACCACAAACGAAATAAACGCTTGTATCTTGAAATACTGACTACCACAAACGAAATAAACGCTTGTATCTTGAAATACTGACTACTACAAACGAAATAAACGTTTGTATCTTGAAATACTGACTACTACAAACGAAATAAACGCTTGTAGTTTGAAATACTGACTACTACAAACGAAATAAACGTTTGTATCTTGAAATACTGACTACTACAAACGAAATAAACGCTTGTAGTTTGAAATACTGACTACTACTAACGAAATAAACGTTTGTATCTTGAAATACTGACTACTACAAACGAAATAAACGTTTGTATCTTGCAATACTGACTACTACAAACGAAATAAACGTTTGTATCTTGCAATACTGACTACTACAAACGAAATAAACGTTTGTATCTTGAAATACTGACTACTACAAACGAAATAAACGCTTGTATCTTGAAATACTGACTACTACAAACGAAATAAACGCTTGTATCTTGAAATACTGACTACCACAAACGAAATAAACGCTTGTATCTTGAAATACTGACTACCACAAACGAAATAAACGCTTGTATCTTGAAATACTGACTACCACAAACGAAATAAACGCTTGTATCTTGAAATACTGACTACTACAAACGAAATAAACGCTTGTATCTTGAAATACTGACTACTACAAACGAAATAAACGTTTGTATCTTGCAATACTGACTACTACAAACGAAATAAACGTTTGTATCTTGCAATACTGACTACTACAAACGAAATAAACGTTTGTATCTTGAAATACTGACTACTACAAACGAAATAAACGTTTGTATCTTGCAATACTGACTACTACAAACGAAATAAACGTTTGTATCTTGCAATACTGACTACTACAAACGAAATAAACGTTTGTATCTTGAAATACTGACTACTACAAACGAAATAAACGTTTGTATCTTGAAATACTGACTACTACAAACGAAATAAACGTTTGTATCTTGCAATACTGACTACTACAAACGAAATAAACGTTTGTATCTTGCAATACTGACTACTACAAACGAAATAAACGTTTGTATCTTGAAATACTGACTACTACAAACGAAATAAACGTTTGTATCTTGAAATACTGACTACTACAAACGAAATAAACGTTTGTATCTTGAAATACTGACTACTACAAACGAAATAAACGTTTGTATCTTGAAATACTGACTACTACAAACGAAATAAACGTTTGTATCTTGCAATACTGACTACTACAAACGAAATAAACGTTTGTATCTTGCAATACTGACTACTACAAACGAAATAAACGTTTGTATCTTGAAATACTGACTACTACAAACGAAATAAACGTTTGTATCTTGCAATACTGACTACTACAAACGAAATAAACGTTTGTATCTTGCAATACTGACTACTACAAACGAAATAAACGTTTGTATCTTGAAATACTGACTACTACAAACGAAATAAACGCTTGTATCTTGAAATACTGACTACTACAAACGAAATAAACGCTTGTATCTTGAAATACTGACTACTACAAACGAAATAAACGTTTGTATCTTGCAATACTGACTACTACAAACGAAATAAACGTTTGTATCTTGCAATACTGACTACTACAAACGAAATAAACGTTTGTATCTTGAAATACTGACTACTACAAACGAAATAAACGTTTGTATCTTGAAATACTGACTACTACAAACGAAATAAACGCTTGTATCTTGAAATACTGACTACTACAAACGAAATAAACGTTTGTATCTTGCAATACTGACTACTACAAACGAAATAAACGTTTGTATCTTGCAATACTGACTACTACAAACGAAATAAACGTTTGTATCTTGAAATACTGACTACTACAAACGAAATAAACGTTTGTATCTTGCAATACTGACTACTACAAACGAAATAAACGTTTGTATCTTGCAATACTGACTACTACAAACGAAATAAACGTTTGTATCTTGAAATACTGACTACTACAAACGAAATAAACGTTTGTATCTTGAAATACTGACTACTACAAACGAAATAAACGTTTGTATCTTGCAATACTGACTACTACAAACGAAATAAACGTTTGTATCTTGCAATACTGACTACTACAAACGAAATAAACGTTTGTATCTTGCAATACTGACTACTACAAACGAAATAAACGTTTGTATCTTGCAATACTGACTACTACAAACGAAATAAACGTTTGTATCTTGAAATACTGACTACTACAAACGAAATAAACGTTTGTATCTTGAAATACTGACTACTACAAACGAAATAAACGTTTGTATCTTGCAATACTGACTACTACAAACGAAATAAACGTTTGTATCTTGCAATACTGACTACTACAAACGAAATAAACGTTTGTATCTTGCAATACTGACTACTACAAACGAAATAAACGTTTGTATCTTGAAATACTGACTACTACAAACGAAATAAACGTTTGTATCTTGCAATACTGACTACTACAAACGAAATAAACGTTTGTATCTTGCAATACTGACTACTACAAACGAAATAAACGTTTGTATCTTGAAATACTGACTACCACAAACGAAATAAACGCTTGTATCTTGAAATACTGACTACTACAAACGAAATAAACGCTTGTATCTTGAAATACTGACTACTACAAACGAAATAAACGTTTGTATCTTGCAATACTGACTACTACAAACGAAATAAACGTTTGTATCTTGCAATACTGACTACTACAAACGAAATAAACGTTTGTATCTTGAAATACTGACTACTACAAACGAAATAAACGTTTGTATCTTGCAATACTGACTACTACAAACGAAATAAACGTTTGTATCTTGCAATACTGACTACTACAAACGAAATAAACGTTTGTATCTTGAAATACTGACTACTACAAACGAAATAAACGTTTGTATCTTGAAATACTGACTACTACAAACGAAATAAACGTTTGTATCTTGCAATACTGACTACTACAAACGAAATAAACGTTTGTATCTTGCAATACTGACTACTACAAACGAAATAAACGTTTGTATCTTGCAATACTGACTACTACAAACGAAATAAACGTTTGTATCTTGCAATACTGACTACTACAAACGAAATAAACGTTTGTATCTTGAAATACTGACTACTACAAACGAAATAAACGTTTGTATCTTGAAATACTGACTACTACAAACGAAATAAACGTTTGTATCTTGCAATACTGACTACTACAAACGAAATAAACGTTTGTATCTTGCAATACTGACTACTACAAACGAAATAAACGTTTGTATCTTGCAATACTGACTACTACAAACGAAATAAACGTTTGTATCTTGAAATACTGACTACTACAAACGAAATAAACGTTTGTATCTTGAAATACTGACTACTACAAACGAAATAAACGTTTGTATCTTGAAATACTGACTACTACAAACGAAATAAACGTTTGTATCTTGAAATACTGACTACTACAAACGAAATAAACGTTTGTATCTTGCAATACTGACTACTACAAACGAAATAAACGTTTGTATCTTGAAATACTGACTACTACAAACGAAATAAACGTTTGTATCTTGCAATACTGACTACTACAAACGAAATAAACGTTTGTATCTTGCAATACTGACTACTACAAACGAAATAAACGTTTGTATCTTGAAATACTGACTACTACAAACGAAATAAACGTTTGTATCTTGAAATACTGACTACTACAAACGAAATAAACGTTTGTATCTTGCAATACTGACTACTACAAACGAAATAAACGTTTGTATCTTGCAATACTGACTACTACAAACGAAATAAACGCTTTTAGTTTAAATACTGACTACTACAAACGAAATAAACGCTTGTATCTTGAAATACTGACTACTACAAACGAAATAAACGCTTGTATCTTGAAATACTGACTACTACAAACGAAATAATCTCTGTTAGCTTGAAATACTGACTACTACAAACGAAATAATCTCTGTTAGCTTGAAATACTGACTACTACAAACGAAATAATCTCTGTTAGCTTGAAATACTGACTACTACAAACGAAATAATCTCTGTTAGCTTGAAATACTGACTACTACAAACGAAATAATCTCTGTTAGCTTGAAATACTGACTACTACAAACGAAATAATCTCTGTTAGCTTGAAATACTGACTACTACAAACGTAATAAACGTTTGTATCATGAAATACTGACTACTACAAACGAAATAAACGCTTGTATCTTGAAATACTGACTATTACAAACGAAATAAACTCTGTTAGCTTGAAATACTGACTACTACAAACGAAATAAACGTTTGTATCTTGAAATACTGAATACTACAAACGTAATAAACGCTTGTATCTTGAAATACTGACTACTACAAACGAAATAAACGCTTGTATCTTGAAATACTGACTACTACAAACGAAATAAACGCTTGTATCTTGAAATACTGACTATTACAAACGAAATAAACTCTGTTAGCTTGAAATACTGACTACTACAAACGTAATAAACGTTTGTATCATGAAATACTGACTACTACAAACGAAATAAACGCTTGTATCTTGAAATACTGACTATTACAAACGAAATAAACGCTTGTATCTTGAAATACTGACTACTACAAACGAAATAAACGCTTGTATCTTGAAATACTGACTACTACAAACGAAATAAACGCTTGTATCTTGAAATACTGACTACTACAAACGAAATAATCTCTGTTAGCTTGAAATACTGACTACTACAAACGAAATAATCTCTGTTAGCTTGAAATACTGACTACTACAAACGAAATAATCTCTGTTAGCTTGAAATACTGACTACTACAAACGTAATAAACGTTTGTATCATGAAATACTGACTACTACAAACGAAATAAACGCTTGTATCTTGAAATACTGACTATTACAAACGAAATAAACTCTGTTAGCTTGAAATACTGACTACTACAAACGTAATAAACGTTTGTATCATGAAATACTGACTACTACAAACGAAATAAACGTTTGTATCTTGAAATACTGAATACTACAAACGTAATAAACGCTTGTATCTTGAAATACTGACTACTACAAACGAAATAAACGCTTGTATCTTGAAATACTGACTACTACAAACGAAATAAACGCTTGTATCTTGAAATACTGACTATTACAAACGAAATAAACTCTGTTAGCTTGAAATACTGACTACTACAAACGTAATAAACGCTTGTATCTTGAAATACTGACTACTACAAACGTAATAAACGTTTGTATCATGAAATACTGACTACTACAAACGAAATAAACGCTTGTATCTTGAAATACTGACTATTACAAACGAAATAAACTCTGTTAGCTTGAAATACTGACTACTACAAACGTAATAAACGTTTGTATCATGAAATACTGACTACTACAAACGAAATAAACGTTTGTATCTTGAAATACTGAATACTACAAACGTAATAAACGCTTGTATCTTGAAATACTGACTACTACAAACGAAATAAACGCTTGTATCTTGAAATACTGACTACTATAAACGAAATAAACGCTTGTATCTTGAAATACTGACTACTACAAACGAAATAAACGCTTGTATCTTGAAATACTGACTATTACAAACGAAATAAACTCTGTTAGCTTGAAATACTGACTACTACAAACGTAATAAACGCTTGTATCTTGAAATACTGACTACTACAAACGAAATAAACGCTTGTATCTTGAAATACTGACTACTATAAACGAAATAAACGCTTGTATCTTGAAATACTGACTACTACAAACGAAATAAACGCTTGTATCTTGAAATACTGACTATTACAAACGAAATAAACTCTGTTAGCTTGAAATACTGACTACTACAAACGAAATAAACGTTTGTATCTTGAAATACTGAATACTACAAACGTAATAAACGCTTGTATCTTGAAATACTGACTACTACAAACGAAATAAACGCTTGTATCTTGAAATACTGACTACTATAAACGAAATAAACGCTTGTATCTTGAAATACTGACTATTACAAACGAAATAAACTCTTGTATCTTGAAATACTGACTACTATAAACGAAATAAACGCTTGTATCTTGAAATACTGACTACTACAAACGAAATAAACGCTTGTATCTTGAAATACTGACTACTATAAACGAAATAAACGCTTGTATCTTGAAATACTGACTACTACAAACGAAATAAACGCTTGTATCTTGAAATACTGACTATTACAAACGAAATAAACTCTGTTAGCTTGAAATACTGACTACTACAAACGTAATAAACGTTTGTATCATGAAATACTGACTACTACAAACGAAATAAACGTTTGTATCTTGAAATACTGAATACTACAAACGTAATAAACGCTTGTATCTTGAAATACTGACTACTACAAACGAAATAAACGCTTGTAGTTTGAAATACTGACTACTACAAACGAAATAAACGTTTGTATCTTGAAATACTGACTACTACAAACGAAATAAACGCTTGTAGTTTGAAATACTGACTACTACAAACGAAATAAACGTTTGTATCTTGAAATACTGACTACTACAAACGAAATAAACGCTTGTAGTTTGAAATACTGACTACTACAAACGAAATAAACGCTTGTAGTTTGAACTACTGACTACTACAAACGAAATAAACGTTTGTATCTTGAAATACTGACTACTACAAACGAAATAAACGCTTGTATCTTGAAATACTGACTACTACAAACGAAATAAACGCTTGTAGTTTGAAATACTGACTACTACAAACGAAATAAACGTTTGTATCTTGAAATACTGACTACTACAAACGAAATAAACGTTTGTATCTTGAAATACTGACTACTACAAACAAAATAAACGCTTGTATCTTGAAATACTGACTACTACAAACGAAATAAACGCTTGTATCTTGAAATACTGACTACTACAAACGAAATAAACGCTTGTATCTTGAAATACTGACTACTACAAACGAAATAATCTCTGTTAGCTTGAAATACTGACTACTACAAACGAAATAATCTCTGTTAGCTTGAAATACTGACTACTACAAACGAAATAATCTCTGTTAGCTTGAAATACTGACTACTACAAACGTAATAAACGTTTGTATCATGAAATACTGACTACTACAAACGAAATAAACGCTTGTATCTTGAAATACTGACTATTACAAACGAAATAAACTCTGTTAGCTTGAAATACTGACTACTACAAACGTAATAAACGTTTGTATCATGAAATACTGACTACTACAAACGAAATAAACGTTTGTATCTTGAAATACTGAATACTACAAACGTAATAAACGCTTGTATCTTGAAATACTGACTACTACAAACGAAATAAACGCTTGTATCTTGAAATACTGACTACTACAAACGAAATAAACGCTTGTATCTTGAAATACTGACTATTACAAACAAAATAAACTCTGTTAGCTTGAAATACTGACTACTACAAACGTAATAAACGTTTGTATCATGAAATACTGACTACTACAAACGAAATAAACGCTTGTATCTTGAAATACTGACTATTACAAACGAAATAAACTCTGTTAGCTTGAAATACTGACTACTACAAACGTAATAAACGTTTGTATCATGAAATACTGACTACTACAAACGAAATAAACGTTTGTATCTTGAAATACTGAATACTACAAACGTAATAAACGCTTGTATCTTGAAATACTGACTACTACAAACGAAATAAACGCTTGTATCTTGAAATACTGACTACTATAAACGAAATAAACGCTTGTATCTTGAAATACTGACTACTACAAACGAAATAAACGCTTGTATCTTGAAATACTGACTACTATAAACGAAATAAACGCTTGTATCTTGAAATACTGACTACTATAAACGAAATAAACGCTTGTATCTTGAAATACTGACTATTACAAACGAAATAAACTCTGTTAGCTTGAAATACTGACTACTACAAACGTAATAAACGTTTGTATCATGAAATACTGACTACTACAAACGAAATAAACGTTTGTATCTTGAAATACTGAATACTACAAACGTAATAAACGCTTGTATCTTGAAATACTGACTACTACAAACGAAATAAACGCTTGTATCTTGAAATACTGACTACTATAAACGAAATAAACGCTTGTATCTTGAAATACTGACTATTACAAACGAAATAAACTCTTGTATCTTGAAATACTGACTACTATAAACGAAATAAACGCTTGTATCTTGAAATACTGACTACTACAAACGAAATAAACGCTTGTATCTTGAAATACTGACTACTCTAAACGAAATAAACGCTTGTATCTTGAAATACTGACTACTACAAACGAAATAAACGCTTGTATCTTGAAATACTGACTATTACAAACGAAATAAACTCTGTTAGCTTGAAATACTGACTACTACAAACGTAATAAACGTTTGTATCATAAAATACTGACTACTACAAACGAAATAAACGTTTGTATCTTGAAATACTGAATACTACAAACGTAATAAACGCTTGTATCTTGAAATACTGACTACTACAAACGAAATAAACGCTTGTAGTTTGAAATACTGACTACTACAAACGAAATAAACGTTTGTATCTTGAAATACTGACTACTACAAACGAAATAAACGCTTGTAGTTTGAAATACTGACTACTACAAACGAAATAAACGTTTGTATCTTGAAATACTGACTACTACAAACGAAATAAACGTTTGTATCTTGAAATACTGACTACTACAAACGAAATAAACGCTTGTAGTTTGAAATACTGACTACTACAAACGAAATAAACGTTTGTATCTTGAAATACTGACTACTACAAACGAAATAAACGTTTGTATCTTGAAATACTGACTACTACAAACGAAATAAACGCTTGTAGTTTGAAATACTGACTACTACAAACGAAATAAACGTTTGTATCTTGAAATACTGACTACTACAAACGAAATAAACGCTTGTAGTTTGAAATACTGACTACTACAAACGAAATAAACGCTTGTAGTTTGAAATACTGACTACTACAAACGAAATAAACGTTTGTATCTTGAAATACTGACTACTACAAACGAAATAAACGTTTGTATCTTGAAATACTGACTACTACAAACGGAATAAACGCTTGTAGTTTGAAATACTGACTACTACAAACGAAATAAACGTTTGTATCTTGAAATACTGACTACTACAAACGAAATAAACGTTTGTATCTTGAAATACTGACTACTACAAACGAAATAAACGCTTGTAGTTTGAAATACTGACTACTACAAACGAAATAAACGTTTGTATCTTGAAATACTGACTACTACAAACGAAATAAACGCTTGTAGTTTGAAATACTGACTACTACAAACGAAATAAACGCTTGTAGTTTGAAATACTGACTACTACAAACGAAATAAACGTTTGTATCTTGAAATACTGACTACTACAAACGAAATAAACGCTTGTAGTTTGAAATACTGACTACTACAAACGAAATAAACGCTTGTAGTTTGAAATACTGACTACTACAAACGAAATAAACGTTTGTATCTTGAAATACTGACTACTACAAACGAAATAAACGCTTGTAGTTTGAAATACTGACTACTACAAACGAAATAAACGCTTGTAGTTTGAAATACTGACTACTACAAACGAAATAAACGCTTGTAGTTTGAAATACTGACTACTACAAACGAAATAAACGTTTGTATCTTGAAATACTGACTACTACAAACGAAATAAACGCTTGTAGTTTGAAATACTGACTACTACAAACGAAATAAACGCTTGTAGTTTGAAATACTGACTACTACAAACGAAATAAACGTTTGTATCTTGAAATACTGACTACTACAAACGAAATAAACGCTTGTAGTTTGAAATACTGACTACTACAAACGAAATAAACGTTTGTATCTTGAAATACTGACTACTACAAACGAAATAAACGCTTGTAGTTTGAAATACTGACTACTACTAACGAAATAAACGTTTGTATCTTGAAATACTGACTACTACAAACGAAATAAACGTTTGTATCTTGAAATACTGACTACTACAAACGAAATAAACGTTTGTATCTTGCAATACTGACTACTACAAACGAAATAAACGTTTGTATCTTGCAATACTGACTACTACAAACGAAATAAACGTTTGTATCTTGAAATACTGACTACTACAAACAAAATAAACGTTTGTATCTTGAAATACTGACTACTACAAACGAAATAAACGTTTGTATCTTGCAATACTGACTACTACAAACGAAATAAACGTTTGTATCTTGCAATACTGACTACTACAAACGAAATAAACGCTTTTAGTTTAAATACTGACTACTACAAACGAAATAAACGCTTGTATCTTGAAATACTGACTACTACAAACGAAATAAACGCTTGTATCTTGAAATACTGACTACCACAAACGAAATAAACGCTTGTATCTTGAAATACTGACTACCACAAACGAAATAAACGCTTGTATCTTGAAATACTGACTACTACAAACGAAATAAACGTTTGTATCTTGAAATACTGACTACTACAAACGAAATAAACGCTTGTAGTTTGAAATACTGACTACTACAAACGAAATAAACGTTTGTATCTTGAAATACTGACTACTACAAACGAAATAAACGCTTGTAGTTTGAAATACTGACTACTACTAACGAAATAAACGTTTGTATCTTGAAATACTGACTACTACAAACGAAATAAACGTTTGTATCTTGAAATACTGACTACTACAAACGAAATAAACGTTTGTATCTTGCAATACTGACTACTACAAACGAAATAAACGTTTGTATCTTGCAATACTGACTACTACAAACGAAATAAACGTTTGTATCTTGAAATACTGACTACTACAAACGAAATAAACGCTTGTATCTTGAAATACTGACTACTACAAACGAAATAAACGCTTGTATCTTGAAATACTGACTACCACAAACGAAATAAACGCTTGTATCTTGAAATACTGACTACCACAAACGAAATAAACGCTTGTATCTTGAAATACTGACTACCACAAACGAAATAAACGCTTGTATCTTGAAATACTGACTACTACAAACGAAATAAACGCTTGTATCTTGAAATACTGACTACTACAAACGAAATAAACGTTTGTATCTTGCAATACTGACTACTACAAACGAAATAAACGTTTGTATCTTGCAATACTGACTACTACAAACGAAATAAACGTTTGTATCTTGAAATACTGACTACTACAAACGAAATAAACGTTTGTATCTTGCAATACTGACTACTACAAACGAAATAAACGTTTGTATCTTGCAATACTGACTACTACAAACGAAATAAACGTTTGTATCTTGAAATACTGACTACTACAAACGAAATAAACGTTTGTATCTTGAAATACTGACTACTACAAACGAAATAAACGTTTGTATCTTGCAATACTGACTACTACAAACGAAATAAACGTTTGTATCTTGCAATACTGACTACTACAAACGAAATAAACGTTTGTATCTTGAAATACTGACTACTACAAACGAAATAAACGCTTGTATCTTGAAATACTGACTACTACAAACGAAATAAACGTTTGTATCTTGAAATACTGACTACTACAAACGAAATAAACGTTTGTATCTTGAAATACTGACTACTACAAACGAAATAAACGTTTGTATCTTGCAATACTGACTACTACAAACGAAATAAACGTTTGTATCTTGCAATACTGACTACTACAAACGAAATAAACGTTTGTATCTTGAAATACTGACTACTACAAACGAAATAAACGTTTGTATCTTGCAATACTGACTACTACAAACGAAATAAACGTTTGTATCTTGAAATACTGACTACTACAAACGAAATAAACGTTTGTATCTTGAAATACTGACTACTACAAACGAAATAAACGCTTGTATCTTGAAATACTGACTACTACAAACGAAATAAACGCTTGTATCTTGAAATACTGACTACTACAAACGAAATAAACGTTTGTATCTTGCAATACTGACTACTACAAACGAAATAAACGTTTGTATCTTGCAATACTGACTACTACAAACGAAATAAACGTTTGTATCTTGAAATACTGACTACTACAAACGAAATAAACGTTTGTATCTTGAAATACTGACTACTACAAACGAAATAAACGCTTGTATCTTGAAATACTGACTACTACAAACGAAATAAACGTTTGTATCTTGCAATACTGACTACTACAAACGAAATAAACGTTTGTATCTTGCAATACTGACTACTACAAACGAAATAAACGTTTGTATCTTGAAATACTGACTACTACAAACGAAATAAACGTTTGTATCTTGCAATACTGACTACTACAAACGAAATAAACGTTTGTATCTTGCAATACTGACTACTACAAACGAAATAAACGTTTGTATCTTGAAATACTGACTACTACAAACGAAATAAACGTTTGTATCTTGAAATACTGACTACTACAAACGAAATAAACGTTTGTATCTTGCAATACTGACTACTACAAACGAAATAAACGTTTGTATCTTGCAATACTGACTACTACAAACGAAATAAACGTTTGTATCTTGCAATACTGACTACTACAAACGAAATAAACGTTTGTATCTTGCAATACTGACTACTACAAACGAAATAAACGTTTGTATCTTGAAATACTGACTACTACAAACGAAATAAACGTTTGTATCTTGAAATACTGACTACTACAAACGAAATAAACGTTTGTATCTTGCAATACTGACTACTACAAACGAAATAAACGTTTGTATCTTGCAATACTGACTACTACAAACGAAATAAACGTTTGTATCTTGCAATACTGACTACTACAAACGAAATAAACGTTTGTATCTTGAAATACTGACTACTACAAACGAAATAAACGTTTGTATCTTGCAATACTGACTACTACAAACGAAATAAACGTTTGTATCTTGCAATACTGACTACTACAAACGAAATAAACGTTTGTATCTTGAAATACTGACTACCACAAACGAAATAAACGCTTGTATCTTGAAATACTGACTACTACAAACGAAATAAACGCTTGTATCTTGAAATACTGACTACTACAAACGAAATAAACGTTTGTATCTTGAAATACTGACTACTACAAACGAAATAAACGTTTGTATCTTGCAATACTGACTACTACAAACGAAATAAACGTTTGTATCTTGAAATACTGACTACTACAAACGAAATAAACGTTTGTATCTTGCAATACTGACTACTACAAACGAAATAAACGTTTGTATCTTGCAATACTGACTACTACAAACGAAATAAACGTTTGTATCTTGAAATACTGACTACTACAAACGAAATAAACGTTTGTATCTTGAAATACTGACTACTACAAACGAAATAAACGTTTGTATCTTGCAATACTGACTACTACAAACGAAATAAACGTTTGTATCTTGCAATACTGACTACTACAAACGAAATAAACGTTTGTATCTTGCAATACTGACTACTACAAACGAAATAAACGTTTGTATCTTGCAATACTGACTACTACAAACGAAATAAACGTTTGTATCTTGAAATACTGACTACTACAAACGAAATAAACGTTTGTATCTTGAAATACTGACTACTACAAACGAAATAAACGTTTGTATCTTGCAATACTGACTACTACAAACGAAATAAACGTTTGTATCTTGCAATACTGACTACTACAAACGAAATAAACGTTTGTATCTTGCAATACTGACTACTACAAACGAAATAAACGTTTGTATCTTGAAATACTGACTACTACAAACGAAATAAACGTTTGTATCTTGAAATACTGACTACTACAAACGAAATAAACGTTTGTATCTTGAAATACTGACTACTACAAACGAAATAAACGTTTGTATCTTGCAATACTGACTACTACAATCGAAATAAACGTTTGTATCTTGCAATACTGACTACTACAAACGAAATAAACGTTTGTATCTTGAAATACTGACTACTACAAACGAAATAAACGTTTGTATCTTGCAATACTGACTACTACAAACGAAATAAACGTTTGTATCTTGCAATACTGACTACTACAAACGAAATAAACGTTTGTATCTTGAAATACTGACTACTACAAACGAAATAAACGTTTGTATCTTGAAATACTGACTACTACAAACGAAATAAACGTTTGTATCTTGCAATACTGACTACTACAAACGAAATAAACGTTTGTATCTTGCAATACTGACTACTACAAACGAAATAAACGCTTTTAGTTTAAATACTGACTACTACAAACGAAATAAACGCTTGTATCTTGAAATACTGACTACTACAAACGAAATAAACGCTTGTATCTTGAAATACTGACTACCACAAACGAAATAAACGCTTGTATCTTGAAATACTGACTACCACAAACGAAATAAACGCTTGTATCTTGAAATACTGACTACTACAAACGAAATAAACGTTTGTATCTTGAAATACTGACTACTACAAACGAAATAAACGCTTGTAGTTTGAAATACTGACTACTACAAACGAAATAAACGTTTGTATCTTGAAATACTGACTACTACAAACGAAATAAACGCTTGTAGTTTGAAATACTGACTACTACTAACGAAATAAACGTTTGTATCTTGAAATACTGACTACTACAAACGAAATAAACGTTTGTATCTTGAAATACTGACTACTACAAACGAAATAAACGTTTGTATCTTGCAATACTGACTACTACAAACGAAATAAACGTTTGTATCTTGCAATACTGACTACTACAAACGAAATAAACGTTTGTATCTTGAAATACTGACTACTACAAACGAAATAAACGCTTGTATCTTGAAATACTGACTACTACAAACGAAATAAACGCTTGTATCTTGAAATACTGACTACCACAAACGAAATAAACGCTTGTATCTTGAAATACTGACTACCACAAACGAAATAAACGCTTGTATCTTGAAATACTGACTACCACAAACGAAATAAACGCTTGTATCTTGAAATACTGACTACTACAAACGAAATAAACGCTTGTATCTTGAAATACTGACTACCACAAACGAAATAAACGCTTGTATCTTGAAATACTGACTAACACAAACGAAATAAACGCTTGTATCTTGCAATACTGACTACTACAAACGAAATAAACGTTTGTATCTTGCAATACTGACTACTACAAACGAAATAAACGCTTGTATCTTGAAATACTGACTACTACAAACGAAATAAACGCTTGTAGTTTAAATACTGACTACTACAAACGAAATAAACGCTTGTATCTGTAAGATAATATAGCTTTTCTGTAATATTAAAATTTAAAAATTAAAAATTTGAAAGAAAAAAAAAATTTATTTTTGTAACTTTTTTTCTCCGAACAAACAAAAATTCTTTTACTACAAACAATCCTCTACAAATACAATCGCTAAATTTAAATTTCATCAAAGTCGGGGGATGCAATTTTTTTAGTTTCAAATTTTGTTTTTTTAAATTACTACAAACGAAGTTTTATTTACTACATACAACTACGAACGGAAATGCATAAGAATCACAAAATTTTCCAAAATTGGGTGTCATGTCAGAAACATGCAGGAGCCAATATTAGTTGCCTTCATTAACGGATTCTGAGCATAGTAATAAAAGGATTTTAAACTAATAAAGGTAGAAAAACACGAAATAGATTCTCACAATTTATTTAACAGGCAACACATCTCCCCAATTACTGGACCGAGCACATCTATATGTGTTCACATCATACTTTCCCTTTGAAAATATTATCTCCTTCAGCTCCCCTTGAGACGTACATAACCTGCAGATTGTATGACCTGATCTGACTACTGGAGCCCTAACTATTCTCGGCCATTGTGGATCATCAGCAGGACGAGGACCTTTCCTTAAAACTACATAAGAAAACAAATCTGCTGCGACTTCACTCTTCAACGGGAACGGTAACGATTCATATTTCATTAAGAAGTTACAAGGAGTTTGCTGTTCAAGATATCGAGGACAAACATTATCGTTAGGACATGGAGCAAAGGCATGACCAACATCGCTTTGAGTTGAATTCAGCACAAACTCTCTCGCTTCATTCACAACCTTGAAACCCGCATTCGATCCATGCTCGACAATTATTAAAAAATCCTCCGTCTTATTCCATAACTTCTGTATAGTTTCTAACCGACTCCTCATATTCGGCATTTCGAATAACGAGAACGCTGATAATACTATGTTATACTTCACATCCGCTGACGCTGGTAGGAACTGACGTTGGAAGTACGCTTTGAATGGCATCACTACATTATCCCGACCCTGACATAATATTAGTCGAGCTAAATCATTCATATGAGTCGAAGTATCTACTGTGAAGTATTCAAAGATGTCACCTTTCCAGAAAGTATTAACCGCCCACGTTCCAGTTCCAACACCAGAACCGAAGTCAAAGAAACTTCTAGGCTTATAATCCGGAAGCTTCCTCTTTATTTCATCTAGTATCCGTATTAAAATTGCATATTCAGGAGCAGCTCGAGACATTAAATATTGCACGCTTGTCGGTTTATCATACGCTATGTTCCCCCATCGGTAAACATTTTTTTTTAAAACATTAAATACAGCGGTCTGTATCTTTCTTTTATAAGTTTCTTGTTCTTCCTGAGATAACGGTTTGTCTATTTTTGAGTAAACTTTGTTTGAGACGCTGTCATGTATTTTTGCAGCTTTGGCACGGATGTCTTCGTCTTCTGGGGGGAGGTGGCGTGAATGTAGATAGTTGTTTAACTTAACACTTTCTTCGTGGTAGGCCTTCGCGCCTGAGTCCTGTAGAATTACTTTTATAGCCTTTTGAATGTCTGGAGGTATTGATACTAATTTGTACTGCGTTCTCCCTGGATGGTTTCTCGGCTTGTATTGTTTTGTTTCGAAGTTTTCTTTCAGACTCGCGTCGAGTTCTACTCTGGTAGAATAATTAGTGTATATTGATGAGCAGTGGAATATTCTTATTTTTCTAAACATTTTAGTTCTTATTTGTAAAATTATAACCTCAAAATAAAATCACTATCAAAACATAACAAAACACACGATCGAACATTTGATACTTAGAACCCATAAAATCGATTTTTTTAAATCAATTGGCAGATATTGATTTCTCATTTCTTTTCTGATGTTTATGACAATAATGTTTATAGTTAGTTTGTTAGTAGTAGTAGCAGTAGTGTTACTAACACTAGTAATAATGTTTATTGAAGCGTCAGTAGCTTAGTGGTTCGGGCGTTGGATTCACGATCAACAAGTCGTGGGTTCAAATCCCGGACATTGAACTACTGGCGTGGCCCACTCCTGACACAAGCTATTTATTAGCTTACTAGGAGGGGTAAAGGGAATACTAGTAGTATGTGATCCATACTGGTAGTAATCTTTATAAAAAAAAAAAAAAAGTTAGTACCCTTATCAATCTTCTACTCTCAAATTGAAGTTTTCATTATATTAAATATCTTTTAGTATATATTATATAAAACTATATTTTTTATAGTTAAACCAAGTATCTCCTTTATTTCAATTGTGACCATATCTCAACAATAAGAATAATAAATAACGTTATTTTAGTAAAATGCGTTGTTTCTGACTATATTAAAATTAAACGAATTTATAAATCGATTTTGAACTGTTCGATGATTTTTAGAAAGCTCCCATACCTAGCGAAAATTGAAGTACAAGTAAGTTGACATTTCTATCAGTATTGCCAGTACAAGATTTTAAAATTCCCTGTTTAAAATTACCATTAACAATCAATTAAAAAAAATCTTGATAATGGTAAATAGGTGCGAAATATATTTTTTTTTAAACAGAATAAAAAAAAAAGTATTTACTACTAATTTTTTTGGAACGTAGTTATTGCCCTTATGGTAACGTACATTGGACACATATTATTTCTCTGTTTTTATTTAATCAAAAAGGCAAAGGTATTACACCGTACAGCCTTGTCATAGAGATAACAAAATGTGTGTAATGGTAACGTACATTGGACACATTTTAATATAAAATCATAATTATTTCCTTTATACCTCGAATAGCATGTTCCTATCCGGTGACCCACGACACCACTTAATTTTTTTTTTAATATTACCTATTCAGCTCTTAAAAACAGAATATAATTAGTTTAAATAAAAACTACAATACTGTAAGAAATGTATTTAACTAAATTAATAAATATATAACAACAATAAACTAAATAGTATTTATTTGTATTTATCTGTTGAGTGTTGCCACTTGCTCCTCCTTGTGCTTCGTTATACAATCCCTGAAGTCATTCACTTCCGTTTGGCATTTCCTCCAGTCTTTGGTTGTGTTAATACATTCCTAAAATTAAAAAAAAAATTAAAACATAATATTAGGTCGACCTGATGGTAACTACCCCACAGTTGCCCATGTTTAACGCATGTCTCTTGTTTTGTTGATGCGTTGCCACCTCGAAGATAGTGAGGATAGGGAATGTAGAGAAGAATGCTGTGGTTTCAGTGGACCCTGAACGGATGGGAGGGGGAGGGGTAAAGATAGTTGAAGTTGACCGAAATAAAAAACAATTATTCTTTATTTTTCTCTCACAATTGAAACTACTGAGGGTACAACAAGACGTTTTATTTTGGACTGTATATGCTGTTGGCCTCGACAGCATTACGTGGGGGAGAAGGGGGGAGAGAGGTCTCACCCAGAGAGGGTGGACAGGGTCAGAACCAGCTTAGCCTCCAAACAATGAGCCAGTGAGACTTCTTTACTTATACATTCACTGATGTCCCGCAGTAGTACATTACATTGGGGAGCCACCCTACCCAATAGTGAACAGCAGTCCATCGGAACTGCTGTTGTGGTTAGACCAAATGCTAGAGGTCCACCCTCTTAGTTGTCAGGGAACAGGTCACCCTTTAGTGATAGGGAACCTGTTCCCTCAGTTGAGTTGTGGCATGAGAATAAAAGTTTGGAGTCAGCACTTGGAAAGTTCAGGAATAATTTTTCTGTCTCCCCCCATTATTCCTAAAATATGGCTCCGACAAAAACAAATGAGGAGATCGATAGAGGGGACTCCCACCTAACCCTTCACTACTCTTCGTTGCGTCAGCTAATGGAAAGCCCTTTCAATATTTGAACACCGAAACTACATAATAATTTTAACAGTATTTTATTTATTTATTTGCAAAGGATGACTTATCTGTAGTAGAGATCTCTTCCAGCTACCCTTAATGGTGAGATAATTTTATATAGTTAAACACGCTAATATATTACAGTATATATATACAAACATTTAATTAACGAGTATAATTTTGAGATTCATATGTCAATACAGGTTCGATACAATTATTGTATAATTTCTTTTTTACGCTTATGTCTACCTCTTTTTTTTTCATCACTTCTTTCAGTGTCCAATACCTTTTCCATGCATTTGCTATCCGTTTATATATTTCTTTTGACAACGAGTCCTCTATAGAAATTGATTGACCTAAGTATGAATATTCAGTGAGTTTTGGTTAATTTTTATGTCAATAGGTGTGCTGTTTGTCAGTATTTTGGTTTTGCTGTTGTTCATTGTCAAACCGACCTTTTCACTTTCTATAGCTAGTTGTTCGATCATGATCTGTAGATTAGAAGTAGAGTTAGCAAACAACAGTAAATGATCTCTCATAAAATATTGTTTTATATGGTAGCAACTCAAGTCTTTTAGCACTTACACAAGAGCGTGCTGGTCTACTACTCAGAATTGCCATATGAAACCGCTCATTTAAATAGGGTGGACAAGAAACATTTAAAACACTAGAGTATTCCAAGAATTTGGACATTTCGGTGCTGACGAATAGGGAGCATGGAGTATTATTAGTGTTTGATATTTTTCTACAATAATTAAATTATTATAGAAAAGATTTATTTGTATAGGAAAAACTAACCTGCACTCTGTAGTGTAAGTCGAGACAGCCCGCCTTCTTCAGCATCAACTCCACTGGATCCTCCTCACCCTCACCCTCACCCTCCGATACTTTCTCTCGAGGTTTTATTGTCATTGTTGTTTATTATTCCTTTTTAAAATTCACAAATATTTTCTGATTTGTTTTTTTTTTAATTTATTTAACGGCTTGGCAACGAGACCTTTTAGCCAATCTTAAATAAGATATTTAAACAGTTTAAATATTCCGATTTTGTTATTATAATATTATTAAGATTTTGAGTTGACTAGGGATGTAAAGCATAAATAAATCGATATTTATTTCTTATTATCAAAGTATGAAATTCGATTTGTTGTACTTTATGTTTATTAGTATGCAAGAAACAGCATACAATTTAAATCTTCAAATGCAGGCCCGCGTGTGACGTCACTTCACCTAGTCGACACGGCGTGTATACCTACGCTTAGAATCAAGGTTGGCATGAACAAATGATTTTGATTTAAAGCAAATGATGTTTTCAATGAAAATCCAAGTTTTCCAGCCTTTTCAATTCTCAATCAGTTTCTTAATTTGCTCTGAACAATTCCAAAGGTGGAAAACACTCTTTCCGTTTGTTCCTTTTTTGACAAGTTTGGACAGTTCCTCTTCACTAAATATATTTTCCGGTGACATCCACCACTCTATTGGTTTCACATTTTTACTATTTCTTTTTCAAACATCACACTTCTTAATGGCTTCGATATTGACTTAAAAGCTTTACTATCAATGGTAGCGAAACTTACACTTAGCCATCACAGGAGGCATGCGTACTACACCAACTGCAGCGTTAGAAGCCATGCTGAATCTTCCGGCTCTGCACCTCTTCATAAAACAAGAGGCAGTTTCCACGACGGTAAGGTTAAGACTCTGAATCTTTGGCCAGACCAACAAGACCACCCACGTGGAGGTTCTACAAGAGGTGATGCAAAAAGAACCACCGCTGTTGGAGGCAAACGACAGGTTTCCAAAGCAACTTTTCGACAAGAAGTACAAAGTACAGCTATACGAGGTCCCTAACGAAGGTCTAAATGTAAAAGATCTCAGGAGCTTCACTGACGGCTCCAAAACTGGATCAGGTACGGGATACCAATTCTACCAATAATGTATTTTTTAGTACTAATAAACTGGTTTTAATCATTCATCTTTACCTACACAAGATTTTCAGCCTAGGGCTTCAAAACTCACTCGGAAAGTGGATCTGCCACTGGAACTAACTAATCTTACGTAAGTCATATCGTGACTTCCTCCCACCTTGTAAAAAAAATAAGACATGGTCGACCCCCCTCCCCCATAGATCGTCTTACGTATTTAATGAATGACCCCATTCTGAATTTTCCATATCAAACCGATTTAGACGCCCCAGAAGCGTCTTGACCGACCCTGACGATCAGCTATCGTCAGATAACGCTCCGTACACATCTCAAACACGCACACTACACCGTTTCCGAGAGCCCCGCTTTTTTTTAAAATGGGCACAGCTACCCCAAGGTGTACAATACTATAGTACATTATTTTGATCTATACGTAGGTTTCAGCCAGCGTTTGCAATGTATGCGCATATGTGTTTATTTACGACATCACATTAGGAACCTCTAAAATTATCAGTATTGCTCTACTATATTATATATGTATTATACATATAAACCTTCCCCTTGAATCACTCTATCTATAAAAAACCGCATCAAAATCCGTTGCGTAGTTTTAAAGACCTAAGCATACATAGGGACATACAGCGAATGCGAAGCGTCTTTGTTTTATATGTAGTGTTTCAGTTGGATAGAGATATTGTAATCGATAATATAGAAGCTAGGGTATCGATATTCACATCAATATCACGTCCACACTTGACACATTTCAATCCAGTGTTGTCAGATAATATATGCGAAATTCCCCAATTTATTATCAAAAATAATTTAATGTTGAGTAACATTCAGTTAGTAATGATGCTGGCAACACTGATTTGCGTGGCAGCCTGTTTATGATTCCCGTGTTCCGAAATACACTGAAAGCATTGGCCAGTGCTCTCAGTGGTCAGAAATGTGTTCCGTTATAACTGTCAGTTTCATATGGAAATCCATGACGTCATCAATCGACGCCATTTTTGTACTGAAACCACTGGAGCTACCGAGGTACAGTGCTCCCAGTGTTTTGATCACGTGATCGTAATATTATCAAAGAAACCTTTAAACATGAATGACATTGACAGATGACAGTATACATACTGGTCTGCTGTTCCGTTTTAAACAGACTGAAGTGACGTCACACCCTACAGTACTCCAGTGCATTTCGGAACACGGCCGATGTCGGCTACATTAATCTAAATAACATTTGATTGTAGAAGTAAAGATAAAAACGTACCAAATAAATACGCCGCCATGACAGAAATCATTATTATTACTTCGCGAGTATTCTAGTCAGTTTGCATATAAACTATAAAACCTTTTTCAAGTTTTTTTTTAATTTCTTTATTATAATTTATTTTGCTTTTTTTTTTAATTTTATTCAACACATCTCTGAAATACAGTAAATAAAAAAATCTAACAAATTTTATTTATAATTAAAAAATTTAATTTAAATATATTAAAGCAACTAAATTATGCTTTAAGCTAGAATTTTCCCCTTGTTCCGGAGAGCTGTGTACGCTACGATGACAGACAGAACTGTTGCCAGCACTTCAGAATTGACCCATGGACCGGAATAGCCTGGAAAAAATTTCCATATTAAAAAATATATAATTCAATATCATTGTAGCAACAGGCTGCGTGTTCGGGTGTGACAAATGAAGATTCATGCTAAAATTTGGGAACAGCTGGACTATTTTGCTAATTTTAATTTTGAAAGTTGAGAAATGTAAATGGTGAGAAACGCTTAAACTATTTTGATAAAACTTTAATCTGTAGTCATCTCAGGGAAGCAGAGATGGGTGCGAATAAAAAAACTTGTCGAAACTTCCCACAATTAGTGTAATATTAACATACTGGCAACACTAAATCGAAGAACTCCTAAATTGGCTAAAAGGTGTCATTGCCAACAGTTAAATAAAATAAAAAAAAAGGACTCCTGAATGATACTCACTTCCAGGATGTTGCAGTTGAATAGTCAACAGTGGAGCTACATCAACAGAAGAGTCGCTGCGGCGAGCTCTACGCAGGGAAGCCCAGCCTTCCTCATCATAAATGAGGATCTCGTGCAGCCCCGAGCGAGCTTTTGAAGGCTCCTCTGTCCATGATACCTGAGGATTTATAAAAAGAAATTATTTAGAGTCTCTCCAACTTATTGACAATATAATACTCCTGGTCCTGGACGAGATGATTTGTCTGGGTTCAGGAGCAGTCCCATAATAATCAAAACTTTATAACAGACAAGTGAACTTTTCTGTTTTTAATGATTTAGCTGCGAAGGGAAGCGAGAGCAACATACGACAACGCCCTTGGTTACTACTTTTATGAATGATTGAAACAAATGCTTTTATGCTTGCAAAAAAATGCTAGGCAGCAAATTTCTCACCTCCAAGTCCAAGATAGCAATCTATAAAACAATTATCCGACCAGTTGTGACATATGCCTGTGAAACATGGACACTCACACAAAAGGATGAAGAAAGATTAGCTCAGTTTGAGAGGCAAATTCTACGTAAAATCTTTGGGCCTATAAGGGAGGAGGATGGCTCATACCGTGCCAGGATGAACCATGAGCTAAATAGCTTAATCCTTAACGAGACAATTGTCCGATATAGTAAAGCACAGAGGTTAAGGTGGGCGGGCCACTTGGAGAGAATGAGCGATAGTAGAGCAGTAAAAGAAATCTCAGATTGGATCCCACAGCAGAAACGATCCAGGGGCAGACCAAGGAAATCATGGATTACCTGCTTGGAAGAAGATCTGAGACGTCTAGGGCAGCTTGATGGATGGAGGCGAATAGCTCAAGACCGTGCCAAGTGGCACAAAATAGTGGAGGAGGCCAAGACTCATACTGGGTTGTAGTGCCATAGGAAGTAAGTAAGTACTAGTCCACCTGCACGTAGCTCCTCTCCTCTTGGTCTTAGCGTGATGATATATAGCCTATAGCCTTCCTCGATAAATGGCCTATCTGAAACTGAAAGGATTTTTCAAACCGGATCAGCAGTTCCTAAAATTAAAAGTCTTGATATATAGGCTCTTTCTCTTCTTCTTCTTATTTTGTGGACTTGTACCCCTATTAAAAGCAGTAATTTTGCCAATGTCAATGTTGGAGGGTAGACAGTCACAGTAAGAATGAGAGGTAGTGACGCTGTACTCTCTTCTCTACTTAGACTTTCTGAAGAGACTGTACGGTACTGTGGCTATACCGCTTTTTGGTTCTGTCAAGTGTGGACGTTGGAAAATGCAGTGTGATTGGATCTCGGATGACTTTAATTAAAACCGATTGTTTAATGCCCTTATTATACCTAAAACTAAGTGTTAAACTAACCCACTACTTTTGTTAGTTATAAAAAGCAATTAATTAACTGATGTCTGAATCTTAAATATAGAGCTACATAACAAATACTGGACAGAGGTGAGTGGATGCAGGCAGTCGAAACAAGCTCTCCTTAGCACTGACCGGGGACTGTCTCGAAAGTTCATAAACCTAACTTGCCCTAGTTTATGCAAAATCACCCAAATAATTACGGGCCAAGGCCCTTTCAACAAACATCTGTTTAATCTAGGTGTTACTGACAGCCCCCTTTGCAGAGCCTGCTTGGAGGCAGAAGAGACGGTCACCCACATTGTTCTGGAATGTACAGGTGTGATCAACTACCGGGCCAAACACATAGGGTAACCGAGGACTCTCCCCGAGCCTATTGGTGACACCAGAGGTTTCATTAACTTTTTAGAGTTGGGATGGCAGGATTAGCCGCCCACTCCCTCAAGCAGAATAGGCGCACAGTGACGTCGAGTTGCGGAAACAAGCCCGCCAATACTTATATAAATAAATAAAGCCTTTATTTCGGACAATCACATCAAGTAAATATTTATAACTAAATTATCCTTCACTGTCCGTGTGCCTTTCGGCAAAGGCCTCTTCCATCATCTTCCAGTCCTCTCTACAGCTTGCAATTCTTCTCCATGTTTTTCCCAGCAATCTAGCAAAGTCATCGTCCCTACGTTTGCATGGCCTGCCCTTTCTCCGTTTTCCGTTTCTGGGGTACCATACTGTTAGCAATTAGCTCCACTTATCTCTTCACCTTAGTACATGTCCATTTCAATCTTTTTATTTTCGTTGTTATGTTTTCCAGTCCAGTGTTTGCCCTAATATCTTTATTTCTTACAATACTTATATATATAATCTTAAATATACTTAATAGCTTATTTTAGTAACTTATAGCTTAATACTGTACATCTTAATATATCTACACAAAATATTAATAATAAAAGGGTCAGGGAATAAAAGGAGAAATTGAAAGTTAGTAGGGCGAGGGATTAGTAGGTAATATATCACACAGGGAAAAGTCTTGCAATTTTGTTCTGTAGGCTGTGGCAGTTTGAAATGTATAAACATTTTAGAAAACTGTTATGACTAATGTAGGTATTCAAATAATAATAGCATTTCTACTAGTATGGAGGCTGCCGAGCTGCTATACACAATTAATACATATTAAACAATGGACAGCCTGCTAGATTTTTAAATATTTTTTTTGTTATTATAGTGGTGGAGGAAAGTATGTATTTTCTCAATGTGTTATGAATAAGTGAAGGGAATATCCTTCCCTCAGAACTGGAGATGTCTGCTGTGAGATGAGAAGTAAAACCTCCTAAAACTGCACAAGTTTTTTTGGTCATTGGTTCATTTGGTCTCTCCTCAACCTAAGCAACTCAAATGTATAGGTCACACGCCCAGGAGCCAGGGCTCATATACTAATTGTATTTGAAAAAATGACGTATAAGTATTTTTTTTTGGTACTTCTTTAGAATAGATTCTTAGTTCTTATTAATCTCAGAAATACACTTAGGATGGTAAATGTTATCTAAAAAAGAATTTAAAAAAAATATTGGGGGGTGCCCTATTCTAAAGAAGTGCCATGAATTGTGTTGGAATTAGAGCTCACCTGATATCTGTTCTCAGCGATACGAGCAGCACTTAAGGCCTTCCCGTCCACCTCAGCGTACAGCGCGTAGCTCTCAGCTAAGGGATTATCACATTTCAGAGTAAACTCAGTAATGTAGGCTATTTGTGTGACCACCGTGGCATCCAGGCTGGTGAAGAATGCCGCTTCAGCTTGAGGGTTCTTGCAGCTTTGTGCGAAGGCGCCGCAGATTGATAGAGCAACGATTATTATATATTTTGTGACCATTTTTCAGTCTTATAGAAAAGGTTTTACTTATTACTAGATCGGAATTATTTCTAATCCCTTTGCTTGTTACACGACTACACGTAGCGAATTAAAAAAGTGAAGGGTGCGTTCCTATTTGCAATGTATATTGAAAGTAATTACCACAGATTATAAATTACTATATTTAATAAAAATCATAAGTTTCATAAAAATTTAATATAAAATAAAGACAAAAAATATAAATCAATAAAATTTTATTTATTTTAAATTACTTTTTATTAATTTATAAAATAATTAATATTGTTGTTTTATTTATAAAATTGTAAGTACGGAACGTAATCTAAAACATCATCGGTGACGTGGGTGAAAATGTCAAACGGTGTTCAATTTCAGTGTTGCCAGTGAGACGACTAAGCTTTCCTGAATTTTTCAATAAATTTTCCCGCAATCTAAAAATACAATTTTATCTTTACTGTTCAACGGGTCGCTATCTGCCAGCTAGCGACTGAAGCTTTATATTAACATTGTTTACTATATATTTTTATAAAACGCGCGCGGCAGTAGTGTTAGGTAAGCCGCCGGCTGAGACAGTAGTGATGTAGTCATTGAGAGCGACGCACGCGCGCGATGTGCACCCCAATGATTTATCCCTTTATTGATTAATAATATCCCGAGTTCTGTGTCTGCTATATCTCCTAAACGCTAGTTGTTTTTTTTTTTGTTTTTTTTTTTAGCTTGTGTCAGGAGTCGGCCACGCCAGTAGTCCAATGTCCGGGATTTGAACCCACGACTTGTTGATCGTGAATCCAACGCCCGAACCACTGAGCTACTGACGCTTCAAATTAAATATGAATATAAAATAGTTAATTGACCCTTCCCTGACGAAAACCAACTGGTGGTGAAGTGCGAACTATTTAGTATTATTATGTGTTGTGGTGTAACGGGCATGCCCAAAGAAGATTAGAAATAAGATAAGAAATCATCAAGAACTTGTGAGTACTGTGTCTTTATCACCTAGCCCTTAATTTAAAGAAGCTGAAACCGGGCCCAGCCAGCTTCCACGTGTGTGGGGTTTTGTACGCCCTAACTATTCTTAACTGAAAAGCAGCGCCATCTATTTTTTACTTCGCAATATAGCTAGGTAGTCGTGATTGTTGGTTGATGAACTTCTTATGAGGTATTTCTATATAAATGAATCCCTCCCTTAACCTGCATGGTGGCCTACTACATCAAAGATCTCCCAGATGGCGTTACTAACCACTACACTTCTTAAATATTTTCTAGATACATCAACTTCTCAGCGTCAAGACAACAAAGGTCCCCTCCAGCTCTAACCGCTGTTCTCTTTCTCTAGACCATTCATCAGACCACCTCCCGTACATTTGAATTAATAGCAGAAGTTAATTTAAATAATATTTCTTCTTTAAATGTATAGCAAGACCAAATACATTTTTTTTTATGGTAGAAAAGGTGCAAACGAGCAGATGATCCACCTGATGGTAAGTGGCCATGATCGCCCATGGACATCGACAAAACAATAGATACTCTCTTGTTCTGTCGATGCGTTGCATCCTCGAAGATAGAGAGGGGAGGGGGAGTGAAGAAGAAAAAATGCTGTGGTCTCAACTAGATCCCAGAGTCCACTAGATCCACAGCATTAATGGGAACTGATCCCCTACCACCAAGGGGTTGCTGGGTTTCTCGGCTCTTACGAGATGCTCTTCCAGCGGCAGAGAGAAATAGTATTCTATCCCGTCCCCTCACGGGGAAAAACTTGAGTATTTTTCTTCTCTTCGAAAAATTTTTAAATATTAAACTTGAGTAAAAAATATCGATAATCAATATTTCGATAATCGATATTTTTTAAAAGTTCAGTACATACATGTGGAATCTTTTTGTTATTTCAAATTTGTGTTGTTAATTTTTAAACGTTTTTGAACGAAAATGTGTGAGAGAGAAAGCAAGAATGATGAATGTTTGTCTCGAGTGAAAGGATGGGAAGAGCGCGATAGAAATATTAGAACCAGTTTTCTTTATTATTAAGCAGATAAGGAGAACAAAAAAAAAACTCATAGGAGTACTTCTGAATCATTCCCTTTTTCTATCTCTAGCTGACCCACGATTCCCACACCCCCACTACTAGTAGAAAGAGTAAGCTCAGTAGCTTCCCTATCGTCGCATGTGTTCGATCACACTGCGCCAAACTCCGATCACATCACCTAAAATATAATCACGATAAATCATCGATATATTTTTTCATTTACCATCCCTAATTAATATTGACAGTTAGACAATCCTACAAGAAGGCGTCACTAGGGATGTTCCAACATCATCCAACCATAACTTAAAAAATATTGATTTATTATCTACTTTTTGAATAGAATTAACCTACTAAAGACAAGGCTGTACGGTGTAATACCTTTGCCTTTTCCATTATGAAATAAAAACAGAGAAAAAAAGACTATACTTTTTGAAATTTCTACTGCTCGATTACTCGCGTTGCAATAATGATTTCCTTACCTTACCAAGTTTGAAAGTAGAACGCTAGACAAATCAAACATTTTGACACTTCCCGCCATTTCTTATGTCATTAATAATTGACGACAATTTTCACTATAGTAACGCCATCAATTGGCAACTTTGTGCCTCACGAGTGAAATAAGTAAGGGCACACCCAATCCTAACCTATCTTAATATTTTGAGTTTTTCTCTTCAACTGCTTTCGCGCCGAAAAATTTATCAACATTGACAGATGATTGACAAGATGGCGTCACTAGGGATGCGGTAAGGTATACTACTGATATCAAAATTGGCGCCCCCAAGTTCTCGAGGATATAAGTAAGGTCTCACCCAACCATAACCTGTCATCTATAAGATTTTGCGATTTAAAAAAAAATTTTGATGTTCTATTTAAAGACGAGGCTGTACGGTGTAATACCTTTGCCTATTCCAATATAAAATAAAAGTAGAGGAAAAAATTATACTTTTTGACATTTCTAACATATCAATGAGATGTCGTCTATTAATTATAAAGCTACAGTATTACTGCTTATTTCAACTACTTTCGCGCCGAAAAATTTATCATTGACAAGATGGCGTCATTTAAAGACGAGGCTGTACGGTGTAATACCTTTGCCTATTCCATTATGAAATAAAAGTAGAGGAAAAAATTATACTTTTTGACATTTCTAACATATCAATGAGATGTCGTCTATTAATTATAAAGCTACAGTATTACTGCTTATTTCAACTACTTTCGCGCCGAAAAATTTATCATTGACAAGATGGCGTCATTTAAAGACGAGGCTGTACGGTGTAATACCTTTGCCTATTCCATTATGAAATAAAAGTAGAGGAAAAAATTATACTTTTTGACATTTCTAACATATCAATGAGATGTCGTCTATTAATTATAAAGCTACAGTATTACTGCTTATTTCAACTACTTTCGCGCCGAAAAATTTATCATTGACAAGATGATTGACAAGATGGCGTCACTAGGGATGCGGTAAGATATACTACTGATATCAAAAATGGCGCCCCCAAGTTCTCGAGGAAATAAGTAAGGTCACACCCAATCCTAACCTATGATCTATAATATATAGAGTAATCAAAAAAATATTGATGTTCTATTTAAAGACGAGGCTGTACGGTGTAATACCTTTGCCTATTCCATTATGAAATAAAAGTAGAGGAAAAAATTATATTTTTTGACATTTCTGACAGATCTACTGCTTATTTCAACTACTTTCGCGCCGAAAAATTTATCATTGACAAGATGATTGACAAGATGGCGTCACTAGGGATGCGGTAAGATATACTACTGATATCAAAAATGGCGCCCCCAAGTTCTCGAGGAAATAAGTAAGGTCACACCCAATCCTAACCTATGATCTATAATATATAGAGTAATCAAAAAAATATTGATGTTCTATTTAAAGACGAGGCTGTACGGTGTAATACCTTTGCCTATTCCATTATGAAATAAAAGTAGAGGAAAAAATTATATTTTTTGACATTTCTAACAGATCTACTGCTTATTTCAACTACTTTTGCGCCGAAAAATTTATCATTGACAGATGATTGACAAGATGGCGTCACTAGGGATGCGGTAAGGTATACTGATATCAAAAATGGCGCCCCCAAGTTCTCGAGGAAATAAGTAAGGTCACACCCAATCATAACCTATCATCTATAATATATTAATCAAAAAAATATTGATTTTCGATTTAGAGACGAGGCTGTACGGTGTAATACCTTTGCCTGCCTTTGAAATTTCTAATGCTCGATTAGTCGCGATGCAATAATGATTTCCTTACCTTACCAAGTTTGAAAGTAGAACGCTAGACAAATCAAACATTTTGACACTTCCCGCCATTTCTTATGTCATTGATACTTTACAGCTTTCAGTATGGTAACGCCATCTATTGGCAACTTTGTGCCTCCCGCAAGCGTAGTCTGGGCATTGCGCTGAGTCGTCGCTCTCCCATTGCTGTAGCTCCTCAATCAGCGTGATAGACGAGGAACAAAGATGTTCTTGAAGGTCTTCCCTATCTCTTCCATTTCGGTGTGAGGCACCACAATAGTTTTAATATATTTTTTTTTTTAATCGTAACAGGCAAAGGAACAATCAAAAATGCATACAAATTTCTTTGAAGAAGATGAAGGTGTTCTCTATGGTTCAGGCATAGCAGATTTATGGTGAGACCATTTTTTTTTATTTATTATACATTTCATGTAGTAGCACAAGTCATGACGTCATTAATGACGTTTTAGCCGTGACGACAGCACTGATAATGATTGTTTTGTAATTCCCTCCAGCCCCCACTAGATGACGTCATCGTCAGCGTGGTGTATAAAATAAAAGAGTAGGGGTATCAGTAAAGGCCTATATTTATAATGAATGGAGTGGGGGCGGGAGTGGGGGTCGGGAGGGGAGGAGGGGGAGGGTGTGTCAGTGCGTGCCGGGCGGCGTCTTGGCCGGGGAGGCGGGCGGCGGGGCGCTCCACTCGACGCCGTCGCCCTCGTACTGCGTGTTCTCGAGCCGCGTGATGAGCCGCTCGTCCTCGTCGCCGAACTCGCCGCCCATTAGTGACGGCTCGCCGACCACCATCACGTCCTGGGGGGGAACACACACATACTTACACATTACTATCACCAATAATGTAGATGTAAAACTTTGTATGTTTTTTACTTAAACAAAAATATATATACCAATACAAAAATAGTTTTCAATGAATTTTTTCCGGTGGGCAGTGTTGCCAACTTTAATTATATTTCTCCCTAAAATTTAAATCAAAAACCCCTAAAATCAAAATAATTACATAAAAATAATCCCTATATTTAGGGGAAATACCCCAAGTTCAACCTACCCCTCCCCCACCCCTACACAGTAATTGGACATTTCAACTTTGAATATGAAAAACAAGCTTCACCCTAAACAAATGGTAGATTTTAAACAACATCAGTGGCCACACTTTTATTATTTAATCGAATAGGCAAAGGTATTACACCGTACAGCCTTGTCATAGACGTAAGAAAATGTGTGTAATGGTAACGTACATTGGACACATGTTATTTCTATGTTTTTATCTAATCGAAAAGGCAAAGGTATTACACCGTACAGCCTTGTCATAGAGATAAGAAAATGTGTGTAATGGTAACGTACATTGGAGACATGTTATTTCTGTGTTTTTATTTAATCGAAAAGGCAAAGGTATTACACCGTACAGCCTTGTCATAGAGATAAGAAAATGTGTGTAATGGTAACGTACATTGGACACATGTTATTTCTGTGTTTTTATCTAATCGAAAAGGCAAAGGTATTACACCGTACAGCCTTGTCATAGAGATAAGAAAATGTGTGTAATGGTAACGTACATTGGAGACATGTTATTTCTGTGTTTTTATTTAATCGAAAAGGCAAAGGTATTACACCGTACAGCCTTGTCATAGAGATAAGAAAATGTGTGTAATGGTAACGTACATTGGAGACATGTTATTTCTGTGTTTTTATTTAATCGAAAAGGCAAAGGTATTACACCGTACAGCCTTGTCATAGAGATAAGAAAATGTGTGTAATGGTAACGTACATTGGCCACATGTTATTTCTGTGTTTTTATTTAATCGAAAAGGCAAAGGTATTACACCGTACAGCCTTGTCATAGAGATAAGAAAATGTGTGTAATGGTAACGTACATTGGAGACATGTTATTTCTGTGTTTTTATTTAATCGAAAAGGCAAAGGTATTACACCGTACAGCCTTGTCATAGAGATAAGAAAATGTGTGTAATGGTAACGTACATTGGCCACATGTTATTTCTATGTCTGTTTTCATAAATCTGAGTATAATTCGTGACAAACAGCACCCGCGCAAAGCCGGGGCGGACCATCTAGTAGATTGTGCGAGTGTGGGGGTGAAAGGGTGTGAGTCACTCATTACTCAATCGGTACATATGTACCCAATTTATTGAAAATACTCGTAACTAAATCATCATTCTTGACGGCAACGATAACGTCATCAATTCATAACTATAAACGATGGCATAATATTTAAGGTGTTGCCACATTAAAAAAATGCTTGATTTCAGGGAAATACTGTCACTCAAAATATTGCATTTTGCAACTAACATATATACAATTTTTATGTTTATTATATATGTGTGTGACGTCACTCAAGACGCCATGATAGTTGTGTGCGGTGTTTACCTGTGAGGCGAGACTGAAGTTGGGTCCGGGTGAGCGCTTCTTGGTGGGCGCGGGGGGCGCCGCGTTGGCGCCCGCGCTGCCCTTGCGCTTGCGTCGCTTGTTCGCCGGCCTTTGTGACTCTGTGCAACACAACAGAACATACAATAAGTATATAGTTAATGAGCGCAGATGGCTAATATCATAGTGTAAGGAGATGTGGTACAGTCAAGAGATTACCGCTTGAAAAGTGTTACGGTCATGCCGACTAATTAATATTGGGACTACTTTAAACCTCCTGCAAGTCTCAAAAGGGGCGTTACCACACACGTAGAGTATCTATTATAATTAAGAAATTACACTGCGTGACGCGAATCTGGTATCCACAGAGCTACTGAATGAGAAGTTACACTCCGTGTCGCGATTCTGGTATCCACAGAGCTACTGAATGAGAAGTTACACTCCGTGTCACGATTCTGGTATCCACAGAGCTACTACATGAGAAGTTACACTGCGTGACGCGATTCCGGTATCCACAGAGCTACTGAATGAGAAGTTACACTCCGTGTCGCGATTCTGGTATCCACAGAGCTACTACATGAGAAGTTACACTGCGTGACGCGATTCTGGTATACAAAGAGCTACTTAATGAGAAGTTACACTGCGTGACGCGATTCTGGTATCCACAGAGCTACTTAATGAGAAGTTACACTGCGTGACGCGATTCTGGTATACAAAGAGCTACTTAATGAGAAGTTACACTGCGTGACGCAATTCTGGTATCCACAGAGCTACTGAATGAGAAGTTACACTGCGTTACGCGATTCTGGTATCCACAGAGCTACTGGATGAGAATTTACACTGCGTGACGCGATTCTGGTATCCACAGAGCTACTGAATGAGAAGTTACACTCCGTGTCGCGATTCTGGTATCCACAGAGCTACTACATGAGAAGTTACACTGCGTGACGCGATTCTGGTATACAAAGAGCTACTTAATGAGAAGTTACACTGCGTGACGCGATTCTGGTATCCACAGAGCTACTTAATGAGAAGTTACACTGCGTGACGCGATTCTGGTATACAAAGAGCTACTTAATGAGAAGTTACACTGCGTGACGCAATTCTGGTATCCACAGAGCTACTGAATGAGAAGTTACACTGCGTTACGCGATTCTGGTATCCACAGAGCTACTGGATGAGAATTTACACTGCGTGACGCGATTCTGGTATCCACAGAGCTACTACATGAGAAGTTACACTGCGTGACGCGATTCCGGTATCCACAGAGCTACTGAATGAGAAGTTACACTCCGTGTCGCGATTCTGGTATCCACAGAGCTACTGAATGAGAAGTTACACTCCGTGTCGCGATTCTGGTATCCACAGAGCTACTACATGAGAAGTTACACTGCGTGACGCGATTCCGGTATCCACAGAGCTACTGAATGAGAAGTTACACTCCGTGTCGTGATTCTGGTATCCACAGAGCTACTACATGAGAAGTTACACTGCGTGACGCGATTCCGGTATCCACAGAGCTACTGAATGAGAAGTTACACTGCGTGTCGCGATTCTGGTATCCACAGAGCTACTGAATGAGAAGTTACACTGCGTGACGCGATTCTGGTATCCACAGAGCTACTGAATGAGAAGTTACACTGCGTGACGCGATTCTGGTATCCACAGAACTACTGAATGAGAAGTTACACTGCGTGACGTGATTCTGGCATCCACAGAGCTACTGAATGAGAAGTTACACTGCGTGGCGCGATTCTGGTATACAAAGAGCTACTACATGAAAAGTTACACTGCGTGACGCGATTCTAGTATCCAAATAGCTACTAAATGAGAAGTTACACTGCGTGACGCGATTCTGTTATACAAAGAGCTACTACATGAAAAGTTACACTGCGTGACGCGATTCTAGTATCCAAATAGCTACTACATGAGAAGTTACACTGCGTGACGCGATTCCGGTTTCCACAGAGCTACTGAATGAGAAGTTACACTGCGTGTCGCGATTCTGGTATCCACAGAGCTACTGAATGAGAAGTTACACTGCGTGACGCGATTCTGGTATCCACAGAGCTACTGAATGAGAAGTTACACTGCGTGACGTGATTCTGACATCCACAGAGCTACTGAATGAGAAGTTACACTGCGTGGCGCGATTCTGGTATACAAAGAGCTACTACATGAAAAGTTACACTGCGTGACGTGATTCTGGCATCCACAGAGCTACTGAATGAGAAGTTACACTGCGTGGCGCGATTCTGGTATACAAAGAGCTACTACATGAAAAGTTACACTGCGTGACGCGAGTCTAGTATCCAAATAGCTACTAAATGAGAAGTTACACTGCGTGACGCGATTCTGTTATACAAAGAGCTACTACATGAAAAGTTACACTGCGTGACGCGATTCTAGTATCCAAATAGCTACTACATGAGAAGTTACACTGCGTGACGCGATTCCGGTTTCCACAGAGCTACTGAATGAGAAGTTACACTGCGTGTCGCGATTCTGGTATCCACAGAGCTACTGAATGAGAAGTTACACTGCGTGACGCGATTCTGGTATCCACAGAGCTACTGAATGAGAAGTTACACTGCGTGACGCGATTCTGGTATCCACAGAGCTACTGAATGAGAAGTTACACTGCGTGACGTGATTCTGGCATCCACAGAGCTACTGAATGAGAAGTTACACTGCGTGGCGCGATTCTGGTATACAAAGAGCTACTACATGAAAAGTTACACTGCGTGACGCGAGTCTAGTATTCAAATAGCTACTAAATGAGAAGTTACACTGCGTGACGCGATTCTGTTATACAAAGAGCTACTACATGAAAAGTTACACTGCGTGACGCGATTCTAGTATCCAAATAGCTACTAAATGAGAAGTAACACTGCGTGACGCGATTCTAGTATCCAAATAGCTACTAAATGAGACGTTACACTGCGTGACGCGATTCTGTATGATTTAAAGGTACTGTGACAATAATCATAGTTATCATGTGACTTAGTGTAAAATAGATGTCCGTCAGTAATTTACACTCTTTTCCATAAATTTGTACGTTTTTTTGTTACAAAAAATATAATTATGTCATCACGCGCGCATAAATTTTGATATGAACTTTAAGATAAATAAATACACTTCTCAAGCGGTAATCTCCTTACTGTAAAACATGTGAGTACATCGTATAACCTACACGGAGGCGTTTATATGGAGTCCTTCATAAATAATAATAATAATGATAGACTCGGATTACATCACATAATTCTAAAATATGGCAACATTGATTTTAGAAGTTCCCTTTTAAGGCTCAAAGTATTTGTATAATGGTTCGAGCGGTAATCTCCCAACTGTACTGTGTGATATGCTTGTGTTTGTGTTGCGTACCTGGCGGGGCGACCATCCTCTGCCACTTCTGAAACAGCGTGGTCTTGAGGCAGTCCCGGGGCGAGAGCGCGTAGGCCTTGTGCCGGGACATCAGTTCCTGCATTGGTTCTAGGATCACGCATAACTGGAAACGAGAACGAACTCACACTATATTATATGTATCACTCACTCACACACACACACACGCACACATTCCTTACTCGTTCTAGAGAGAGAGCTACTAAATAACTAGGTGCACTGTGTGACGCGACACTTGGTATCCAAAAATCGGTGGTATGATAAGTTACACTGTGTGACACGATTTTGGTATCTAAAAAACTACTAAATGACAAGTTACATTGCGTGACGCGACACTTGGTATCCAAAAAGCGGCGGTATGACAAGTTACACTGTGTGACGCGATTTTGGAATCCAAAAATCGGCGGTGTGATAAGTTACACTGTGTGACACGATTTTGGTATCTAAAAAACTACTAAATGACAAGTTACACTGCGTGATGCGACACTTGGTATCCAAAAATCGGCGGTATGACAAGTTACACTGTGTGACACGATTTTGGTATCTAAAAAACTACTAAATGACAAGTTACACTGCGTGACGCGACACTTGGTATCCAAAAATCGGCGGTATGACAAGTTACACTGTGTGACACGATTTTGGTATCAAAAAATCGGTGGTATGATAAGTTACACTGTGTGACGCGATTTTGGTATCTAAAAAACTACTAAATGACAAGTTACACTGCGTGACGCGACACTTGGTATCCAAAAATCGGCGGTATGACAAGTTACACTGTGTGACACGATTTTGGTATCTAAAAAACTACTAAATGACAAGTTACACTGCGTGACGCGACACTTGGTATCCAAAAATCGGCGGTATGACAAGTTACACTGTGTGACACGATTTTGGTATCAAAAAATCGGTGGTATGATAAGTTACACTGTGTGACGCGATTTTGGTATCTAAAAAACTACTAAATGACAAGTTACACTGCGTGACGCGACACTTGGTATCCAAAAATCGGCGGTATGACAAGTTACACTGTGTGACACGATTTTGGTATCTAAAAAACTACTAAATGACAAGTTACACTGCGTGACGCGACACTTGGTATCCAAAAATCGGCGGTATGACAAGTTACACTGTGTGACACGATTTTGGTATCAAAAAATCGGTGGTATGATAAGTTACACTGTGTGACGCGATTTTGATATCAAAAAATCAGTGGTATGATAAGTTACACTGCGTGACACTATTTTGGTTTGGTTGGTTTAAGTACTTATTTTTCTTTAATTTGTAACACAGTGTGAGTATATAGTTAATAGATGGTGGAGTGGTGTACCCGTAAATAGTTGAGCGTGGAGTTGGTAATCCCCTGGCGGGTGATGTTCTTGGCGAGCTGGTCGAGCGCCGCGTGGTCGGGCGGGTGCACCGCCTGGCGCGGGATCAGCTCCCGGTGCGTGTGCACCGCCATGTGCCACGACTTGATGCGCATCAGGTCGTCGAACGTGAACTCCAGGATTAGCCTGCCTTCTGTACATACCTGGAACGTTATAGGAATGTGACGTCATTTGTTTAAAACTAACTAATTATACATATTTAATGAGTTTTGGAATGTAACATAGGATGTCTATCAACCCCCTACCTCCCCTTTAACATGTGACGTCACCACATTACTTGCACTTGGGTCACATTTTTGTTGTTAGTAAAATAGCAAGCATGGTTTTTTTTCTCATAATGGAAACGGCAAAGGTATTACACCGTACAGCCTTATCTTTGGGAGTTTTGATAGATTTCTTTTCTTGTTTTAATTTAATTCCATAATGGAAAAGGCAAAGGTATTACACCGTACAGCCTTATCTTTAGAAGTTTTGAGGGATTTCTTTTTTCTGTTTTAATTCTATAATGAAAAAGGCAAAGGTATTACACCGTACAGTCTTGTCTAGCAGGTTTGATAGATTTTGAGGCTTTTTGATAGATTTCTATTTTCTGTTTTAATTCCATAATGGAAAAGGCAAAGGTATTACACCGTACAGCCTTATCTTTGGGAGTTTTGATAGATTTCTTTTCTTGTTTTAATTTAATTCCATAATGGAAAAGGCAAAGGTATTACACCATACAGCCTTATCTTTAGAAGTTTTGAGGGATTTCTTTTTTCTGTTTTAATTCTATAATGAAAAAGGCAAAGGTATTACACCGTACAGTCTTGTCTAGCAGGTTTGATAGATTTTGAGGCTTTTTGATAGATTTCTATTTTCTGTTTTAATTCCATAATGGAAAAGGCAAAGGTATTACACCGTACAGCCTTATCTTTGGGAGTTTTGATAGATTTCTTTTCTTGTTTTAATTTAATTCCATAATGGAAAAGGCAAAGGTATTACACCATACAGCCTTATCTTTAGAAGTTTTGAGAGATTTCTTTTTTCTGTTTTAATTCTATAATGAAAAAGGCAAAGGTATTACACCGTACAGTCTTGTCTAGCAGGTTTGATAGATTTTGAGGGATTTCTTTTTCTGTTTTAATTCTATAATGAAAAAGGCAAAGGTATTACACCGTACAGCCTTGTCTAGCAGGTTTGATAGATTTTGAGGCTTTTTGATAGATTTCTTTTCTTGTTTTAATTTAATTCCATAATGGAAAAGGCAAAGGTATTACACCATACAGCTTTATTAGAAGGTTGATAGATTTTTTTGTTTCTGTTTTAATTTAATAATAAAAAAGGCAAAGGTATTACACCATACAGCCTATGTATTTATAATCTATGGATAGCAAACAATAAATTCAAAAATGGAACGCCAATGAATGAGAATTGTCATTAAGACACTTGTACTCACTTTAGTAAACATAGGTTTCCCATGGTGCGTGACCATGGTACAGTGCTCGCAGTCGAGCGTGATGCTGGTGTTGTGGAAGGACTCCTTGGGCTGGCGCATCGTGTAGTACAGCTCGGAGACGCCGCCCTCGTATATGCTCCGGAAGTACCGCGGTATTAGCGTCCTTCCTATTGCTGCAAACATACATCACTCATCTCATATATATCATATTATACTGTCAAAGGCTGTACGGTGTAATACCTTTGCCTTTTACATTATGGTATAAAAACAGAAAAAATATATTCTAAGCATTTCTTTAATCTTATAGACTAATAATGTCTCTAAATACTTTTATATTCGAAATTTGAAATTCGAATAATTCCACATGACGCCAATTATAAAACATGACGTCCATGAAGTACAATATTATTTGTATGAAATTTTAACGTAAATAATACTAAACTTCATGGGCGTGAGCTGTAAAGTTGATCGGTCTCTTATAGCATTATGATATCTTGTTTTAGCTCGTTAGAAAAGTATACTGTCAAAGGCTGTACGGAGTAATACCTTTGCCTTTTCCATTATGGTATAAAAACAGAAAAAAATATTCTAAGGATTTTTTTAATCTTACAGACTAATAATGTCTCTAAATACTTTTTATATTCGAAATTTGAAATTCGAATTATTCCACATGACGCCAATTATAAAAAATGCCGTCCATGAAGTACACCATTATTTGTATGAAATTTTAACGTAAACAATACGATACTTCATGGGCGGTGAGCTGTCAAGTTGATCTATCTCTTAGCTTGTTAGAAAAGTATACTGTCAAAGGCTGTACGGTGTAATACCTTTGCCTTTTTTATTATGGAATAAAAACAAAAAAGAGTATATACCGTCCAATGCAATAAAAGGTTACATTAAAAAACGTTAATATTGTCATTATCTTAAATTTTCTAATTTCCCGCGCAAATTTTTTATTTTTTTTCTTACATTACAACTTTCTCCAGATAATAATAAACACAACACGAAAAGAATTACCAAAATCGGTGCAGCCGTTCACGCGTAATGTCGTGACAAAGTGAAATAGGGATATGATTTTATATAAATAGACTAATAATAATGGCTTTATGCACACGAAATTTGAATTTCAAACTAATTTAAATTTCGTACAGTTCTCGCAATAATTATTCTAAGCATTTCTTTAATCTTACAGACATATAATGTCTCTAAATACTTTTATATACGAAATTTGAAATTCGAATTATTTCACATGACGCCAATTATAAAAAATGACGTCCATGAAGTACAACATTATTTGTATGAAATTTTAACGTAAACAATACGATACTTCATGGGCGTGAGCAGTCAAGTTGATCTGTCTCTTATAGCATTATGATATCCTAGTACACATAACTATATATTAATTAAAAAAGTTCTGACTTTATGATATCCTGTATTAACTTGTTAGAAAAGTATACTGTCAAAGTCTGAACAGTGTAATACCTTTGCCTCTTTCATTATGGAATAAAAACAAAAAAATATTCTATGCATTTCTATAATCTTATAGACTAATAATGTCTAAATAATTTTTATATACAAAATTTGAAATTCGAATTATTTGACACGACGCCAATTATATAAAGATTATGTCCATGAAGTACAACATTATTTGTATGAAATTTTAACGTAAACAATACGATACTTAATGGGCGTGAGCTGTCAAGTTGATCTGTCTCTTATAGCATTATGATATCTTGTCTTAGCTCGTTAGAAAAGTATACTGTCAAAGGCTGAACGGTGTAATACCTTTGCCTTTTACACTATGTGTACTGTCGAAAGCGATATGGTTATATTAGAAAACGTTAATATTGCGATTTTCTTAAACTTCTAATTTCCCGCGCAAATTTCTTTGTTTCTATACGACTTTTAAACTTCAAATGATTCCACATAAGACCAATTATAAAAAAAATATGTCCATGAAGTACAGTATTATTTATAAAGTTTATACTATCCACGGCTGAATGGTGTAATACCTTTGCCTTTTTATTATAGAATAAAAACAGAGAAAAAAAAGTGTACTGTCAAAAGCGATAACGTTACATTAGAAAACGTCAATATTGTTAATTTTTTTAATTTCCCGCGCAAATTTCTGTTTATATACGAATTTCGAACTTCAAATTATTCCGACACCAATAAAATTATGTCCATGAAGTACAATATTAATTGTATGACATTTTAACGTACAAACAATATGATACTTCATGGGAGGTGAGCTGTCAGAAACCATTAATAAAAGATTTTTTTACAATATTTAAATATCGAACTACAAATTCTAATTTATTCTATTAGTAATAACCTACGTTCCGAAATTCAAATTTCGAACAACAAAATGCGAGGAATTAATTCATTAATCTATTATGATATCCTAGTACCAAGTACTCTATAAACTTACAGACTCTTTCATACTTTATATGACATTTGAAATTCGAATATAGAACCGCCATATTGGATTTCAATTCTCTAAACTCCCGGTCCTTACCTACTACTTATGTATGTATGTAATAATCAATGTCTTAGTAAATATTTAATCAAAGTTTCGTATATGATATTTAAATTTCGAACTACAAATCGAAATTAGTTTAAATTTATTCTATTGAAGATTGAGACTTGGCTAATTGTGTCAAGCTACTAAAGACAAGGCTGTACGGTGTAATACCTTTGCCTTTTCTCTTTACAAATGACAAATAAAACTGTTTTTTTTTATTAATTAATAATTTTTTCTCTCCTTACAAAAAAAATATATAAAAATCATGTTTGGCTGTATGTTTGTCAGCCTTAACCAAAGTTAGGGACAAAAAAAAATTTCGTATTGCCTACTTTGAAGCCTCTAACGTCTAACATCGTTCAGCCACGAATAGTGTATAGTAGGACTGATGATAAAACATCGCTATTATTATTTCACCTACAAGGCTGTACAGTGTAATACCTTTGCCTTTTCTATTATAGAAAAAAAAAAGTTAATTAGTATTCTATGTTCATAATATATAATAATATCAAGAGTCCAAGTAGACTCAAGTTCACCAATAGATGGCGCTGATTACTTTCAGCAATACTAACTGTATCTTTTGGGTCCGTCTTCTAAACAAAAGGCGAGCGTGAGCGTCGCGTCGTCCTCGAAGAACTCCGTCGCGAACGCGTCCCACCACAGATTATCTGACTCCTGGAAACATATTTAAAAAAAAACAATTAATAAACATACAATTTATGAAAAGCGCCATCTAGTGGAGACCCACTACATGTATTTATTATTAAAGAATTTTGATGTAGTTCCAAAACTAGATAATAGATGGCGTTAGTTGTGAGTAGATTATTTTTAAATAAATTTTCCTCCCAGCCCTCGCTTCGCTACGTCATCAAATAGTATACCAGTACTCGTAATTTATTTAATTAATATTAATTGTCTGTTTGTTCAGGCTAATCTCTGAAATGGATGGACCGATTTTGACGGGACTTTCACTGGCATATATTTAACATATCGCTACGACCCATTATATGAGTAACACGACGTGAAATGTTTAACATAGGAAGTTAGGTATTTTTCTATGACGTCACAGTATGACGTCACGGAGCAACGAAGCGGAAATAATGGACGCGAGCCGTCAACCGAGGGAGTGACTGGAGAGAGGTTTCCATTACTTAATAATTTAATTTTTTTTGGGTTGCAAATTAAATACATTCGCTCGGCTAATTTAGAACATTCGGCTATTTTAACATCGGATCGGATATGCCACGAAAATTTAAATCACAATTACTCGGAACATTCGGCTATTTTATTTTAAAGTATTCGGCTAAATAATGCAGTAACATTTTCCAAGGGTTTGAAGTTGCTACGATCATTCGCCTAAATATTGTGTACTGTTAGATCCAATTGAGAGATGCCCCGAACATTCGGCTATTTTTCTTATACAGAATGAATTTTTTTTTTTTTTAATAATAGATAAGGTGCAAACGAGCAGATGGTCCACCTGATGGTAAGTGGCCACCATCGCCCATGGACATCGGAAAAACAAGAAAACACTCTCGTTTTGTCGATGCGTTGCATCCTTGAAGATAGAGTGGGAAAGGGGAATGAAGAAGTAAAATGATGCGGGATTAATGGGAGAGGGAGGGGGTAAGTCTGGCCCACATGCGGCTCAACCGGAACGCGTCTATGACACTTGGCGGTGGTAGCAAGCCAGTCGGGGAACAGATCCCTTACCACCAAGGGGATGCTGGATTTCTCGGCTATTACGAGATGCTCTCCAGCAGCAGAGGGGAGTAGTATTCTAACCCGTCACCCCACGGGGTATTATTTGAATTTGGAATCTATTTTCAACCCATAATCTAATGACCAAGCCATTTTAGATGCCGCGAACATTCGGCTATTTTATCTTGTACTATTTAGCCGAATGTATCTATTTTAAAGCGCCAGTAGCTCAGTGGATTCACGATCAACAAGTCGTGGGTTCAAATCCCAGACATTGGACTACTGGCGTGGCCCACTCCTAACACGAGCATTTAGCTTAAAAAAAAAAAATACACAATTCATTCGTTGCGGTTTTCTGCACAAAGGGATATGTTAGTCTGGAAATAACCCTATACAATATATGTGGGTGTGTATGACGTAAGCAGGCTTTGAGGTTGAGGGTAACAATATATAAGTTATGAGAAATTGGCAACATTGTTTATAAATGTGTTGGTGGGTAGTTCATTCTATGTTATCGCGAGTGTACTGGAAGATATGTAAGCGTAGGTACAACAGGTTTGCTCTGCCATGATGATCAGACCTACAGTGTTTATGTGGCGAGGTCGAGGAATGAAGGAGAGCGTTTACTAATCCTGCTCCTGGGTCGGAAGCCCCAGGCGTTGCTAAATTATGTGAAACAATCTTAGCTTTATGAGACATTAGGCGTTTCAACTAAGAGCGGTCGGTAAATTCGGTGAAAATGACTGAAATAAACTTTTTTTTTTTTAAATTTATTAATATCCTTATCTAATCTGTTGTATTATGTATCAATTATTATTAATTAACTAAACATAGCCGACTTTTATTGTATATAGATAATATATAATTGATAATCACCTCTGTCCTCTGTTGTAACCGTTTGTTAAGTTCATATACTCTGTAGTCTGGCTGCCCGAAGTAGGGGGCGTGCCTCCTGAAAAAAGAAAGAAAAATAAAATTAAAAAACATTAAAAATATGAGGTGTCATGGAACAACCGGTTGGAAGTATCTTTCATTAGCAATATTTGTACCTGACTAACCTGCTTCTAAGTCTCAAGGCCCAGAGCAGAGGTGTGTGCTATCCTTTGCAACTGTCAGTTGTCCTACATGACGTCACACATTGACGTCATGTAGTAACAACCATATAGAACAGACCAGCTTCAAGGATTTGAGTTATTTTGGATCCCCAATCGGAGGATCGGAGACTTGGCCTTCAATGAGCGCAAACTCTTAACAAAGTACTTTTGACATGTCAAAAAGCAGTGATGGTTGAGACTTCAAGTCTTACACGGAAGGTCCGAGTTCGATCCCCCCCACAGGCACACACCTCTGACTCTGAGTTATGTGTGTCTTAAGCAATTAAATATCACTTGCTTTAACGGTGAAGGAAAACCTGCACTCCTGAGTGTTCCCTAAAAGTTCTCAAAGGTGAGTGAACTCTGCCAACCTGCTCTAGGCCAGCGTGGTGGACTATGGCTAAATACCCTCCTCATTATGAGGAGGAGACCCGGCTCAGCAGTAGGCCATTGACGGGTCGTGATGATTGACATGACAAAATATGTCGGTCAGTCAGCTACCACCAGCTTGGAATGCTATTTTCTGTTGAAAAGAGTCCGCAAGACATTCGTGTGCCAGCACATCATAGATCTCTTCATCTGATCTTACCAATATCTGAGTAGCTCTTGAAACATAAATATACTTTTCCATTGGTCTTCCAGCTACGCCAATGCTCATTCTCCGATGTCTCTCAGACGTGCTGAGCCTGTTGAAGGTGCTTTAATTCTAACTCTCGTTGTGCAAATCAGATAGTAAGTGGCCCCCATCGTCCATGGACATGCGCTGCATCCTCGAAGATAGAGTAGGGAGGGAGAGTGAAGAAAAAAATGCTGTGGTTTCACCGGAGCAAGAGACCAAAGTACCACTAGATCCACATCATTATGGGGATGGAAGAGGGAAGGGGCAAGTCAGGCCCACATATGGCTCAGATTCGCATTCTGGTGGTCGCAAGCTAGTCGGGGAACAGATCCCCTACCACCAAGAGGGTGCTGGGTTACTCGGCTCTAACAAGTAACCCAGCACCCCCTCACGTCTTCGTTCCCTAAAGTCTTTCCACATCCTAATGCTCCTAGGGAAGCTTCCTGAGATTGTGTTTTACAACATGCTGAAATATCTTCACTTTATAGAGACTGGGAAAAATTCTTCAAATTCCAAATCTTGGATGGAATCAAGTCCATCAGGTTAGTGCCCTTCTGAGGGTTGGGCCTCCTAATAGGACAGTACTTCTCTATCTGGCAAAGATGAGGTTTGCCAGATAGAGAAGAAAATCGGATTTGAGGTATTTATAGTCTATATTACTAAGGGCAATTTATTAAAAGAAAATATCCTTTTTTTAGATATTTATCTTCAATTTGAGTCTGTCTGGTCTTAATGTCTACGTAAGTAAAATATATAACTTCAATTAAAAATTGAATTAATTAATTGAATTGTCTATATCGCAGTAACACAGAAGGTTGAATCAAAGTTTAGCGAATGTTCGAATTAAATATTAACGATACTTTACTAGCCAACCCTTGTCATCAGCTCCTATTGGTCTTAGCGTGATATATAGCCTATCTAACACTGTAGTTCCTGAGATTAGCGCGTATCTTTATTTTTTTCTGTAGGTGAAAAACTCACAAAAGACACACAAGTTTTTAATCTGTTCTACATTTTATCATATCAAAGTCAAGACTCCGATAAAATAATTCTGCCTTGGCCTACTCCCGTGTCTGTGATGATGGAAACTTTCCACTAGTACTCGCAATTTCCAAAAAAAATTGCTATTTGGATGCGCGTGCGCAGTATTTAGTCCACAGAAACACTAAGACTAGTTACGAATAATTAATGAGCATCTACTGCTCAAAATACATTTTTTGGGTCAACGATTTTTTAGTTTTTGTTCTAAATTCCAGATGGTTGAGGATCTATAGACCAACTCTAACAATAGACTATAGAGTTGTAACGCAATTGCATGACATAGATTGTTAGTTGTTATATATTTGTCAATGTTTGTATGACGTGCACTAGCGGTACTCTCTTGTAGCCGAGAGAGAGAGTAGGGAGAGAGTAGGCCAACTTGTCACCGACTTCACAGAGACTTCACCTTGCCTATAACGATTTGGCCGAATGTTCATCCACGCTGTCAGTCAAACGCCGAATGTTTAGTGCAATCTACTATTGATGATCTTCAGATGCCAATTCAGCTCAAACAAACAGAATTAAAAAAAAAATATATAGCCGAAATGGAAAAAAAATAGCCGAAGAATTTTTTTTTGTAATTTCCATTATAATTACCTAAAATACGGATCCGGTACCGGATGGTATATCGGCGGCGGGTACTCATGGTACTGGATCTGATGGGGGTGCGGGGGATGCGGCGGGTGCGGGGGGTGCGGCGAGAGGTGGTGGTACTCGCGGTACTCGCCCTCGCCGCCGAGCGAGCCCAGCGCCACCGGCATGTAGGCCACCTTGTCACCGAGCCATCATCCTCACTCCTTATATACGACCTCTATTTGGTGGCGAAGGAACTACGCGTTACTTGTAAATAAATATTTCTTTATTCTTTGGACACTTTGGTATCACTTATATTGCACACATTACACTTACACAAACAAACACAGATTATATATCACACACACTATAACTTATGGTCGGATAAATACTATTTTTTTTAATATATTTGTAGATTAAACAACTCCGACTCTATAATTTATGGTAATGTTAAAATTAAAAAAAAATAAACAATAGAATAAACCAGCTAAATCTACAAACCGAACGCGACTGATAAAAACCTATTCGAATTTTTCGCGCGGGAAGTCTCAGTTTACGCGGCAAAATGTTGTAAGTCCGTTATGTACGACGCGCGGCGCGGGACTCTCGGCGCTACGCCGCGGCAATAGAGGCGATAAGCCCGCTCGGTGTTCGCTCAGGAAGTGCGGCAACGTCGCGTCAGCTGGCCGCGCTAGTAAGCTTGGAAAGGTCAACTTCGGTTACTATTTTTTTATTACACCGGCTATTTTCGTTGTTTGTTTCCTATTACCTTTTGATACTTAAACAATTCACATTTTCATTCAACGATATTCAATTGTTTTAAGATTATTTTATATAAATTACTAACTAGTAATATAATTAAAATATACAAAATGAATATTTAAAAGAGTAAGCGCGTCGCGTAAATAGTTTTAAAGTGAAATAGGTAAATAAAAGGTATTGTTTTCACCGCGGCCTCGCGACGTTGCCGCTCCGTGCGCTCGCGCCATACTTTTTACTGTTCCTCAGCAGTCAGCACATAGCGCTTACACACACATACACACACACACCGACAGCGCCGCTATATACCCGCAGGTACATACAATACATTCCGCTACGAAACGTAGTTATATGAGCTACGGCAAATCAAATACTATAAATAAATGTGTGTCCGTGAAAATTTTCACGCGCACCTACAAACGTTTAAATACTCCGGACATCTATCATCTATCTATCATATTTAAAAATTATATTAGATTAGATTTTTTTTTACATCACCAGAGTGAAAGGGGACATTGTTTCAGCCAACGTCATTAGTGACGTCCGCGACACGCAAAAAATAAATCGATACAATGAATCGTCACGGAAACGTAATAATGGAATTTTTGGCGCGCACGTAAAAATCTCATTCATGGTTTAAAATGTGATTTGTCATCAACACGACGCGCGCATACACCGGCTTCAAACGTAAACACCACAATAATATTTTTAATTACTCATAATAAATATTTTTCAGGACATTACGCTTCACCGCTGTCACAACACAAATTAAAACTTGTTGCCGACGGCGCGGCGACGTGAAAATACAATACGCTATTGTCGGGCGGATATTCGCGAGATCCAAGGAGAGCCGCTTATCAGATAGTCAGATAAACAATTGACTGTCGAGCTAGCACTCGCGGTGCGGAGCTGCAGCCGGAGTAGGAGTAGGAGTAGGAGCTGGCGGAATGTATGTCATGCTCGAGCCGAGTGTCAATGACTCTGGCGGCGTGGCACGTAAACACTAAACAGCACACGTGCGGGAAACTCGGGCACTCCGCGGAAAGCGTTCCGAACTCACGCAATCTACACAAACACAATGTATGTCTTAGGGACGAGAGTCGTGCGAGCGCGTCCGCGGCGCGAGTGCGAGTGCGAGTGCGAGTGCAGCGAATGCGTAGATAACAAATCGATTTATCGAAATTGCACCGAGCTAACTGTAAATAAATCGATTATTCCGAATTTTGAGTGCAGCGGTGTAGGTGGCCGGCGGCGTGCGACGTGCGACGTGTACTCAGTACTGCACCTATGTACTCGAGTACACTGTACATAGGAGAAGTGTGCCGCGTTGACGGACGAGTGACGAGCTGTCGCGGTCGCGGTCGCTGTCAGGCGCTCGGGCGAGCTCGGCGCGCGTCGTGTCGCGTCGCGTCGCCGGCCTTAGTCTCGCGCCACACTTGCCGGCTGCCGGCACTGACGCGACGGTGACGAGTGATAGATCAAGAGCCACCGACAGTCAGATCTAACCTAAAATATAATAGATTACAACTCACTACTGAGTCAGTTCTCCTTCTCAGAATAGGAGGGTAATACACATGCAGTTTAGACTGAGGCGAGCAGTGTCTGGGGCTTGAGACCCAAGAGCAGGTTTAAAGAGCTCTTTCATAATATATGTCGGGGATTTTAAAAAGATGAAAAGGAGAACAATTACGAGAGAAACCTAAGCAGTGTCTTGGACTTGTGACCAACGTGTAGGCTTAAGGAATTCCTTTAAGTAATTACGACACTCACCTCCACTGCTCAGGCTCTCTGTTTAAACCTAAGGTTAATCGCACATAAACCTAACCTAACACAAGACGAGGTAATTACATTGTAAGGTACTCACGCGACCTTGATCGGACAGCACTCCTAGCACTAACACAACACTATCACTATTTAGACACTACTTCACTTCTTGAGAGACCGCGCACGACTAAGACTTCAGTCAGACAGTCGATGGCATATAAAGGGTCGAAGGTCGAGACTGTCAAAACAACGGAAGTGACTACTACCCTACTCCAACGCCACAGATAGCGATAACGATTCGATTAATCGATAATCTTTTACTTATTCTCCGACATATAAATATATAGATAATAAAGTAAACCTACGTGGACCTCAAGAAGGGTGACCTTAACCACGACATTATAACACTAACTTCCATGTTAACTGCGCGAAAACACCAGAGAGTCTGAGACTAATCTATCGCACTAAAGGTTATATATTGTCTTCACGTCAGTATACTTGAAATAATATAAAATGATCTACCCGCTACTACTACTTTATAAACAGTATTGCTAACATGATTAAGTGAATTTTAATGATTTGAATTTTAAAGTATCTCGTAGATAATTAAAAAAAAACTTTTGACATTAACTTGTAATGTTTTTATTTCTCATTTTACACTCTACGGCTCTTGGACTATGACGTGACCGACATCCAACCATTAGTAACAAATAGATCGATACTATCAGATAAACTTATTGTTTTCATTCACACATGTCACGCACATATTTTCCTTGTACAGAAGAAGTCCTTACAACTATTAAGTTTATTAGGCTTTTCTGGAAGAATCGTCATCATAGTGGGGGGGGGGTACAATAACAAAAGACACAACAGGATTTTTAATTTTTAAATATTTTTTCAATAGGCGAAGCGAGGGCTAACTAATCTATTCAAATAATGAAAAGCAAAAAAAAATCAAGAATTAGAATTGCAAAAAACCCCAAAACCCCTGGGTATCACTGACCTAAGACCAGGGTAACTTTATAGTTAATTATGATGTTGGCAACACTAATTTGAACAGCATCCTGATATTCTAGTTAACACTAGCTGACCTGCGTGACTTCGTTCACGTGTAGCTCCGCTCCTATGGGTCGTAGCGAGATGTTAAATAGCCTAAGTTACTCCTTGTTACAACACCTACCTACCAGTGAAGGTCCGTGAAGGAATAGTGAAAAATGTTTTTTTGTTCTAGACACCATTAGCTTTTACCCGCAACTTCGTTTGCGATATTGAGGTACTTATATTAGCCTACAGTAGATAAAGCACCCCCCTTAAGGGATTATTTTCGAAAAAATATTTTACCCCTGTTTCATGACATCCAATGAACCTTCATACTGAATTTCATTAGAATAACTTCAAAAACGGCAGTCTCATACTAACCTTGCACCCCCATTTTTCCCCCTTAGGGGGGTGAATTTTCGAAAATCCTTTCTTAGTGCGTTATAAAAAGAACCCCTGTACAAAATTTCAAGTTTCTAACCCTTATAGTTTAGGCCCTACGTTGATATGTCAGTCAGTCATCGTAAAAAACGCTACATGTGTTCAATGCCTAACGCCATCTTGGACCGTGGTGTTTAGCACGATTAGATTATGTCACTTTGATTAATAGAAACCGGCTCCGGTCAATCACATCCGCGGTTCGCCACTTGTAACCGAAAACCGGATTTAGACAGGTGGTATTTTCTGTACACGTGAAAATAGTGCAAGAGTCAAGGCCTTCTAGATCTACGTTAAAATATTCAAAATCTACATTTATGTCTGAGGTTTTGCATACTAATCCTATTAATATATAAATGCAGAAACTGTCTCTGTCGCAGTTTTTCAGACGGTCCACCTGATGGTAAGTGGCCACCATCGACATCGGCAAAACAAGAGATACCCTCGTTTTGTCGATGCGTTGCATCCTCGAAGATAGAGTGGGGAGGGGGAGTGAAGAAGAAAAAATGATGCGGTCTCAACGGACCCAGAGTTAGATCCCAGAGTCCATTAGATCCGCAGCATTAATGAGATGGGAGTGGGGAGGGGGTAAGCCCACATGCGGCTCGACCGGAACGCGTCAATGACACTTGACGGACGGATTCGCATGCTGGTGGTCGCAAGTCAGTCGGGAAACATATCCCCTACCACCAAGGAGAAGCGAAACTGAGTGAGGAAGAGTTATTAATTAGTAGTATTACGACTCCTCCAATTTGTTGTACAAATGTAGGTGTAGTTAAATCATGTGACGTCATTCTACCCTTTTTCTAGTCTTCTCAAAAGTTCGGCACATCTTTTGAGTCTAATAGATTGTTGATATCATACATAGTATCTGGCACTTGTGTCATAGAGTGAGAGAGGAATGCCGAGCAGTGCCTGGGGCTTGAAAACCAGGAGCAGGTTTAAAGAGCTCGAACTCACTAACGACAATGGATAATAAAGTAAACTTACATGGACCTCGAGAAGGGTGACACTATAACACTAACTTCCATGTTCACTGCACGAAAACACCAGAGAGACTGAGACTAATCTATCGCACTAAAGATTATATATTGTCTTCACGTCGGTATACTTGAAATAATATAAAATGATATACCCGCTACTACTACTTTATAAACAGTGTTGCTAACAGTTTCTAATCAACTTGGGTCATAGAGTAACTGATAGAGGGAGTGTGTCTGTTAGAAAAAGGAAATGTAGGTTAGTTAAAACATGTGACGTCATTCTACCCTTTTGCCTGACGTCTCAAAAGTTCGACATATCTTAAGATCACATAGTTTCTGGTACTTTTGTCATAGAGTGAAAGAGGAATGATACCCATTACTGTTCAGGAATACGTATACACATGCAATTTAGACGAAGCCAAACAGTGCCTGAGGCTTGAGAACCAGGAGCAGGTTTAAAGAGCTCATCTCCACTACTCGACCTCTCCAACTACAATAGATATTAAAGTAAACTTATGTGGACCTCAAGAAGGGTGACCTTAACCACGACACTATAATATCAACTTACTATTTTATAACCTACCCACACTGTTTCTTGCTCATTGATATGACAGGACGGAGGCCAGTTGGAGGCAGAGTCGCGAGAAGAGAGCTAGTGAGTCAGGCTACATATACGATGTGCTGTTCAAACAGTAAACGCGATTTAAAGCAGTGCAAGTGTACTTTAATGTCATAGTTCTTGGTTTCCCTTGTCGAGGATCACACAGTGTCTTGAACATGTCTAGAGCGTCTATAAACCTGCTTCTGGGTCATAAGCCCCAGCTTTCTATATTGATTTATACCTCTCGCTGTACACAGTATAGTAGTGCGTATGATCATCTTTTTTTCCGTACATTTAGCAGCCCTTGGCTCTCGGACTTTAATGACATCAGGAATAATGTGTCGGTACCCTAATTTTTAATGTCAAAATTAAAACTGTTTTATTTGTTTGACACATTTGACACAAAAACATGTGTCAGGGTTTCGGACACTTTTTCGTGCAATTAGTGCAAAGACCCGGCGTCTAAATACAACAAATAAAAATACAAACAAACAGTGTTTTTATATAATAATAACAAGAGCGTTTTAGAAAGTTAGTGAAAGCGACCGTCTGGACGTCGAGTGAGCGAATCACTCAAACTTTACATTAATAAATATGTCTGTCATAACATATATATCATAAACGCCGAATATTCGGCCAAGGTCTTAGCCGAACGCCGAATTTATTATATACAAACATCTAATAATCCTTCACACTCATTCCAACAGAAATATTGATCCCGAGGGTTCGATGATGTCTGAAGCGTAAGAGGTTTAAACAGAGAACCTAGGCAGTGGAGGCGAGTGTTCTTCAGCCTACACCTTGGTCACAAGTCCAAGGCACTGCTTAGGGTTCAGGGGTAGTTAAAAGAAATATTGATACCGAGAGGTCGTTGATGAACTGAAGGGGGGGTCAATAATAATTTGGGGTCTGCTCTTTTTTAGAGATCGACACCCCCCCCCCCCCCCCCCCCCCTAGATATTTGGCTTCAATTCATCGGAATAACAACGATCTCATAGAGACAGTAGCGCACAAAAGAAATCCATAAAAGTGTTGCCATCATAGGTTTTGTGGGTAGTCCCTTTTATTCCGAGACCGACTTAAGCCAGTTGTCAAACGCAACTCGCCTAGTGACCATTATAGCTGTGCAGTGGTGTGGTACGAATAACTATTCATCCAGTTGCTCGCGCGAGTCACTCTCCCAAGGCAAAAGTAGTTCAGTATATTTTTAAACAGCGCATTAATTAATTGAAGCCGTATAGACGACGCAAGGTCACACTCTCCACTACTAGTCAACGTGCCCTCGCTTCCGTGAGGTAAAATTGAAATTTACTTTCTACATTTTCCTCCTATTATTTTTTAAGGTAGCTTATCCCTGCAACTGGGTTACAATCCCCAAGCATTGCTTTGCTACTAATCTATAGTTTAATTAGTCCTAATATTACGTTGCTTTACTGAAAGAACAGATGCAGTTTGACAAGTAATCGACTGAATAGGTCACAATCCCCAAGCATAGCTAAATTCATATTATAAGATTGCTATTTTATAGTAAAGGAAAAATCGATTAAAAACAATCGACATTACGTAATAACGTCACTAAAAAATCGAATTCCAAATTCGAAAATTTTAAACAGGGAACGCTGACGTGCGAGCGGGAGCGGGAGGGAGGTTGTTGATTTGATTCATTAGTGCGAGCGAGACGGCATGCGTCGGGCGGGAGGGGTGCAGTCTGTTGACGTAGTAGATGAGATAAGGGGCTATCAGCAGTTGTTGGTGCGCTTGTGCTCGGTCGAGTGCTTGACTGTACTACAGTCAGTACACTGACGAGTTAGTAGGTTTAGTAAGAAAATATATCTTACTAGATCATATAGATAATTATTTTTTCACAAAACAAAACTGAAAAGTTGAAATGAACAATGCTGTGATTAAAGTGAAGAAGTATTGCTAGACCTACAACCACGGCACAAGCCCCAAACCTTATAGTATAAATAATTTTCATTAAAGAAGTGATCATTTTAATCTATATTCTAAACTATTACGAGGACTACTGAAATTCTTACTCTGAAATTCTTAATAGTAGCCTAATACAAAGTATCCGTGAGCCGAATTTTGTTAAAATCTGTTCTTGAGTTTCACACACACTGCAATATTTTAAACCACAAAAAAAAAAATTTGGAATATTTATTCAGTTTTTTCAGGATTAAGCAAGAAACATCCCAAAACCCAAATATGCAACACTCCAATATTTTAAACCACTACTTCAGAGGCTGGCTGGCCCACTCCTGACACAAGCTATTTATTAGCTTACTAGGGGGCTTACTATTAGTAATCTTAACAAAAAAAAAAAAAAATTTGGAACATTTATTCAGTTTGTATTTTTTTTTAATAATTATATAATGGGCTTACTCTTGACCCTAGATCCTACCGTTTAACGCTTAAGAGACGATATCCACCTAACCTCCTAACCTTGGGGCCTTACTTCAAAAGATAGAGCTCAGTGGAGAGGGCTGGAGGAGACCTATGCCAGGAGGCACGGCGAATTGCGAGATACTGCTATACTTGTAGCGAATTCGGAATAAAAGAGCTCCATTATTATTAGATTATAAATTTGAAACGTGGAATCCTAAAAATAAAATGAATGGGAAGGAATGAGTTAATAAGTAAATTAGTAGAATAAACAGAACGTAATATTAAATTAAAAAATCTCGCCAGTGTTTATTATCTTTTCGAAATGGCTTGACAGATTTTTATAATTTTTTTTGTGTGCAGTATTATAGCTCCACATAAAAGGGGTGGCCTTCTCCAGAAATTAATTTATATGGCGTTTTCCGGGTCAGCGCAACTTTTTAATTTTTTCTTACATAAGAACCTTCTCCTGACAATAACAAACACAACAAAAAACAGTGACCAAGGGAAATAGGGATTCATTTTTACCCGACTACGGCGAAGCCAAAAGGAAGGGTTATGATTTTGGCAGTCTATGTATGTATGTATGTTTGTATGTTCCACTCCAGCGCCTAAACTACTGAACCAATTTATATGAGTGAGGTGACAATAGGTTCCTAATAATGGCGCAGGTGACATAGGCTATAAAAATTTTATGATTTTTTTTTATGACGGAATTTTTATGTATAAGAGATAAACCTGCACTCGCCACTCGCCGCTAGCTACTCGCCACTGGCACGACACAACGAGGCAGCACGCACACATAGACAGGCGCACACAGCCACCGCTTATTATTATTAGTACACGCTCGGGATACATCAAGAACGGTGCAAATGAATATTTTAAATTATTTATTTGTTTAAAGGTCACATTAAATATTTATTAATATTAAAAAAAAAATATAGATAATTCTTCACTAGTTGACTCGCCCCGGTTTCGCACGGGTGCAATTTAACACATACACAGGTTAATCAAATAAACATTTTAATAAACAAATTTTATTATTATCCCACATGAACTATGATTTTTCCGGGATAACAAGTAGCAGATATGTAAACCAGGTTATAAGGTATCTATGTGCCAAATTTCATTGAAATCGGTTCAGCCGTTTTTGCGTGATTGAGTAACAAACATCAAACTAAACATACAAAATTTATAATATTAGAAGGTAAAATAAATGTTCGATGAAAATTCATTCTACACACGTTTCACTCCGACACCTCAGGATATATTGACTTTAGAAGTCGATTAATTCCGATACCACAATACTTCACATAGATTTGCAATAATTCATTACTGATTGCCTAAACTCATATAGCTGCGACCCGGCGACGACCGTCGTCCGCGACAGCGACCAACCAACGAGGGAGTGAGGTTCAAAAGTAATAAAAATAAAAAAGAAAGCGATTAATTGTTGGCAACATTGACTTAAGTAACATTTAACTTTTAAAGTTGACAAAACTGCTATAGAATACGAGAGAGATATGATACCCATTAGTGCCTGGGGCTTGAGACCCAGGAGCAGGTTTAAAGAGCTCTTTCATAATATATTAACTCTCACCTCCACCACTCGACCTCGTCAACTACAATAGATAATAAAGTACGTGGACTTCGAGAAGGGTGACCTTAATCACGACACTATAACACTAACTTCCATGTTCACTGCACGAAAACACCAGAGAGACTGAGACTAAACTATCGCACTAAAGATTATATATTGTCTTCACGTCGGTATACTTGAAATAATATAAAATGATCTACCCGCTACTACTACTTTATTAACAGTGTTGCTAACACAACATTGATTTGAGTAACCTTTTGATTTTGAAGGTGGCACAACTGATGATGTTGGAATCATTGATTTGAGTAGAATTTTAGCCGCCATGACAGTACAACAAGCCGTAATACTGTCGATCTGTGTGACATCTAAAAATACAATATTGTAGTGTTGGCTAACAACATAAATGTCTGTTTGTTATGAATTGCTGGATACCAATGTTGACTTAAATGTAAACAATGTAAGGAAAATCTTATATTTCCTTTTCATGATTTATAGTTATTATGATATGGCTGTGTTATTTTCCTCACATTTAGGATCAAATGAAAAAAATAAATAATATCTAAATATATATGTATTCAAGCATATGGCCTAATGGTTGAGACTTCAAGTCTTACTTGGGAGGTCTGAGTTCGATCCCCCACACAGGCACACACCTCTGACTCTGAGTTATGTGTGTTTTAAGCAATTAAATATCACTTGCTTTAACGGTGAAGGAAAACATCGTGAGGAAACCTGCACTCCTGAGAGTTCCCTAAAAGTTCTCAAAGGTGTGAGAAGTCTGTCAACCCGCACTGGGCCAGCGTGGTAGACTATGGCCTAATACCCTCCTCATTCTGAGGAGGAGACCCACCTCAGGAGTGGGCCATTGAAGGGTCGTATATACCGCGCATAACTTCAGCACAAAGTGTGAGTGAGACAGAAGAGTGAGCGAGTCAGTAAGAAGTGGTGTCTACTGCAAATCAGTGACACACTACTCATTATAGAATAGAAATTCAACGGTTGTGTGTCTGAGTGAACGATTTAAATACACCTCAGCGAGGCGAAGTATATAAATATTATTTATACAATAATGCCCATGATTAGAAAGGGTAGTTGCCTGGGATTTGAGATTTAGGTGCAGGTTGACAAGGCTTTTACACCATCTGCAAATTCTCGTCTACATATTGATTTCTGGCACGTGATCCTTAATATTGGTAACACCTCACTATGATAAGTCAATACGAAATTACTCATCAATCTGCCATTCATCCGTTATAAGCTGTCGAGCTGAGCAAGTTTCACTGGAAGTCTTCCTAGTATTCAATGTATTCATTCATCAAAACTCACTAATAAATTAATTAATCGCAATCGTAAGAAATCATTTCAATGTTTGGATAATTGTAATCACACAACAGCTGAACATATTTCAATGTAATTTATCACACAGATACTTCATAACCTGCATAACATAGGTCTACCCAAAGGTCGGGGGTTACTTGAAAAAAAAAAAAGTTCTGCTCTCGCTACCGCTGAGTGATCAATAATTGTTTTGTTAAAGGAAAAAACATACGAAGAATATAATTTTATTTTATGAAAAACTAGATCCGCGCGACTTTATTCACGTGATGCTCCGCTCCTATTGGCCTTAGCGTGATTATATATAGCCTATATAGCCTATAGCCTTCCTCGATAAATGGGCTATCTAACACTGAGAGAATTTTTTAAAACGGACCAGTAGTTCCTGAGATTAGCGCGTTCAAACAAACAAACTCTTCAGCTTTATATATTAGTGTGTAGAAGAGCTGTATTTTTAACGGATTATCTAGTTAAACAATATATTAATTAATAAATATTAAAATATTTTTCACAATATAAATAATGCTAATAAAAATAAAATGAAGAATAGCAAAACTCAGCTACCACCTTCTCCGTGTACGAGCAAGCGTGTTGAACTCACCCACACTAGTGCAAGTAACGTCACTGTGTCTGTGTGCGTCAAGACAATAAAATGGTTGTGTGTGTGCGTGTTAGCGCAATTGAGCTGTTCTGATCTTTGTGACAGGTAAAATATTAAATAATTTATATCTGTTTAATTTTCGGTGGCTTTAGTAATGAAAATGAAATATTTAAATTTATTTACTTCAAATAAAATAATATACTGTTAATTATGATGTTTGCAACACTGACTTAAGTAGCATCCTGTTAGCTATGATGTTGGCTTCACTGACTTAAGTAGCATCCTGTAAGCTATGATGTTGTCAACACTGATTTAAGTAGCACCCTGTAAGCTATGATGTTGGCTTCACTGACTTAAGTAGCATCCTGTTAGCTATGATGTTGGCTTCACTGACTTGAGTAGCATCCTGTAAGCTATGATGTTGGCTTCACTGACTTAAGTAGCATCCTGTTAGCTATGATGTTGGCTTCACTGACTTGAGTAGCATCCTGTAAGCTATGATGTTGGCTTCACTGACTTAAGTAGCATCCTGTTAGCTATGATGTTGGCTTCACTGACTTAAGTAGCACCCTGTAAGCTATGATGTTGGCTTCACTGACTTAAGTAGCATCCTTTAAGCTATGATGTTGTCAACACTGATTTAAGTAGCACCCTGTTAATTATGATGTTGGCTTCACTGACTTAATTAGCATCCTGTTAGCTATGATGTTGGCTTCACTGACATAAGTAGCATCCTGGTAGCTATGATGTTGGCTTCACTGACTTATGTAGCATCCTGTAAGCTATGATGTTGGCTTCACTGACTCAAGTAGCATCCTGTAAGCTATGATGTTGGCTTCACTGACTTAAGTAGCATCCTGTTAGCTATGATGTTGGCTTCACTGACTTAAGTAGCACCCTGTAAGCTATGATGTTGGCTTCACTGACTTAAGTAGCATCCTGTTAGCTATGATGTTGGCTTCACTGACTTGAGTAGCATCCTGTAAGCTATGATGTTGGCTTCACTGACTTAAGTAGCATCCTGTTAGCTATGATGTTGGCTTCACTGACTTAAGTAGCACCCTGTAAGCTATGATGTTGGCTTCACTGACTTAAGTAGCATCCTGTTAGCTATGATGTTGGCTTCACTGACTTAAGTAGCACCCTGTAAGCTATGATGTTGGCTTCACTGACTTAAGTAGCATCCTGTTAGCTATGATGTTGGCTTCACTGACTTGAGTAGCATCCTGTAAGCTATGATGTTGGCTTCACTGACTTAAGTAGCATCCTGTTAGCTATGATGTTGGCTTCACTGACTTGAGTAGCACCCTGTAAGCTATGATGTTGGCTTCACTGACTTAAGTAGCATCCTGTAAGCTATGATGTTGGCTTCACTGACTTAAGTAGCACCCTGTTAATTATGATTTTGGCTTCACTGACTTAAGTAGCATCCTGTTAGCTATGATGTTGGCTTCACTGACTTAAGTAGCATCCCATTAGCTATGATATTGTAAACACTGATTTAAGTAGCATCCTGTTAGTTATAGATGTTGGCTTCACTGATTTAAGTATCTTCTTGTTAGTTATGACGTTGGCAACGGTGATTTGAGTAGTCTGTTATTTGTCGGCAACATTATTCTCACATTTGATTTTAGAAGTTAGCAATATCATTCAGTTGTACCAATGTAAAGATAAAAGCTAACAAAACAAACACGCCGACATGACAGAGATTTTTTTTTTACCATCCGTCACTGCATTATAGCGTGAAAGAAGGACAACCCAACAAAAAAAACGTGTTGCACTGGGGAGTGCCGGCAGAAATGAAAACTTGAACATTAACGTTGTGCAGTTTTGAATATTCAAAAAAAACAAAATTCAAAAAAAAAAAACGAACTGTATTATTAAGATATGACGCTTACGAATTCTCGATCAGGTCACGTGTCCTGACGTGAGTTTAATATTTTTTACCGATCCCAAAAAAAAAAAGTACACAACTGCACAACGCCGCTAAAGAAGTTTTCGCTTCAAAATTTTCAAGTTTCGTTAGAATTCGCAATCTAGCTTCAGAAAAAAGTCGCGATAGCAATAGCCTTATCCAAAAACCTCGAATGGAGTTAAGATTTTTTTAAACGCAACCGTTGCCTTCATATTTTACATATTTTTTAGCAAAACTATAGTACAAAAAAAATAAAAGAACATACAGAAAATAACAGAAAATGAGGTTAATTATTGTATTATTAGCACCACGTCCTCGCATCGCGAAGGTGTGTTATCTACAAGTAAAAGTTTTATCAAAATCATTTTAACATTTCTCACCTTTTAAACCTTCCCTGAACTTCCACAAATATTTCAAGATTAAAATTATCCAAATCGGTCCAGCCATTCTCGAGTTTTAGCGAGACAAACGTACAGCAATTCATTTTTATATATAACTCGGAGAAATGATAAAGAAAAGGAGAAAGAGAAGGAGAGGAGGTTTATTGAAAACATAAAGGGTGTGATATTGAATCTGAACCGATAAATAACTAAACACTATGATCTCTTACAATTACGACAGGAAGCAGTGCCTTGGACTTGTGACCAAGGAGTAGGTTTAAGGACGTATTTTGTTCAATTGTCAAGCGTCAGTAGCTCAGTGGTTCGGGCGTTGGATTCACGATCAACAAGTCGTGGGTTCAAATCCCGGACATTGCTAACACAAGCATTTAGCTTAGTTGGAGGGGTTAAGGATTACTAGTGTAAGGGGGCGTACTAATAATTCATGTAAATATTGCGTTAATTTCGGCTACATACTGTCTCGTCCATAAATACTTTTCGGGAGCTCTTGTCACTCTGACACCCAAGTACCGAATGAGTCGAAAATACGGTAGTCCAAATAAGAAAACCGGATACTATCGACCGGATATTCATAATATTTTAGAATAAAGTCAAAATATGTTTTAACAATTGAGAAATATCAAAATGAAGGAAATCAAACGTGTGTTATAATAACCGGATGTTACACACCGGATATTCGTAAAATTATATCTTAAAATAAATTTAAAATACGTATAACGCCCGGATACTAATATAAAATTTATTAAATCAAAAGTGTATCCTAACACTAGTAGTATGTGATCCATACTGCTAGTAATCTTTAAAAAAAAAAAAAAAAAAAATAATTTGAAACACTCGCCTTATCTGCCCAGGCTCTCTGTTTAATGCTCTGACATATATAGATTAAAGTAATTTGATTTTGATTAAAACTATAGTATGCATACAATACATTATATGCTATAAACATGGAGAGAGATATGATACCAATTTAGACTGAGGCGAGCGGTACCTGGGGCTTGAGACCCAGGAGCAGGTTTAAAGAGCTCTTTCATAATATATTAACCAATAGATAATAAAGTAAACTTACGTGGACCTCGAGAAGGGTGACCTTAATCACGACACTATAACACTACCTTCCATGTTCACTGCACGAAAACACCAGAGAGACTGAGACTAATCTATCGGACTAAAGGTTATATATTGTCTTCACGTCGGTATACTTGTAATAATATAAAATGATCTACCCGTTACTACTACTTCGTAAACAGTGTTGCTAACATATATTTGTAGGGGAAAGCTAATATTTGAAAAAAATTGTTATTATTAATTTAAAATACGCAAAAAATTAATTATCATTAATAATATTATAAATCATCAAAACTGATCAGTCGCAGTATCTAACCGTAACCGTAACCGCACACAGACGCAGCCGCGTACGCACTGAGAGTGAGACAATTGTGTAAGTGTATGTGTATGTATCAACTGGCGACCTTACGGAATTCCAAAATTCAAACTTCACTTTTTTTTTTTTCACCAAAACGTCAATGTTTGTCAGCGGCCAGTACTTTTTAATATTACGCAATTTCATATTTAAAAAATAGAATAATAAAAAAATATGAGGTCTCAGTGCCATCTACTAGATCCATAGACGTCCTCGCTTCGTTGAGGATAAAAGTTTTATCAATATCAGTCCAGCACTTGTTTATAAAGTAACAACATTTAGTTTTTATATAGAAACTATTTGGTTGGCTGAATCAAAATTTTCCTTTACCTACTATTTAAAAAACATAAAGAGCAAAAAATGCGCGGGAAACATTAACTAGTTTTATGTCATCTAATATATTTAAGTATTGTGCGATAGATGGCGCTGTAATGGATTTTTTTTCAAACCTATAAAATTCCCACCTTATGACACTTAATCGACCATATCTTTTAAATTACAACATTTATGGCAACACCAACTAGCCTATGTTATCCGGAAAGGATGTAGCTTTCTATCCGTTAAAGAATTATCAAAATCGGTTCAGTAGTTTTTGAAAAAACCATATCTAAATAAAAAACAATTTTTTCCTCTATATGATAGGATGGATCAGTGATTCCCAAAGTAGTGTATATCCTGACTGTATTACTTACCAATAGACCCCCTATTTCAAAATAAATAAGATGCTGTGGTCTATAAGTTTGAGAAGCTCGATAAAGACGATTGTATTCACGTACTTAAGAAACATAAAGTGTTGACATATCTCAAAAAATTCCCTAATTTAAGGGAAATTTTTGACTAATTTAAAAAAAAAAAAAATTTTTTAATTTGTATTGGACAAGGTTTTAAAAATCCATATACAAATAAATAAAATTGTAGTGTCTGTTTGTAATATTAAAATAAACGCTTTTTTTTTTTCTAAGTTTGTCTGTCTGTTTGTTGCGGCTAATCTCCGAAATGGCTGAACCGATTTTGACGAGACTTTCACTGGCAGATAGCTGATGTAACAAGGAGTAACTTGGGCTATTTAACATCTGACTACGACTATTTAAATTCAGTTTAGATAACGTGTTACATGAGGAAAATAACAACAAATACAGATAACAACAAAATACTATAGTATAAGTTAGTTTCATTTAAAATATTCAAATCAGAAAATCAACCAATTTATTTTTATGCGGTTGGTAAACTGACTGCCGCATATGTTAATGTATGGGGACACCAGTTTTCCGACGGCAAAGTTAACTTTGTCATTTAATTCAAATAGTTGAATCGATTTTTCTACCTACTTATATGATAGTACGTCATCAATTGAGTGACAGAGAGAGAGAGAGAGAGAGATAAAAATACATAGAAAAAATCTATAGTATTTAAAATGGCGCCAAAAATATACATAGATTTTTTTTCATTAGCAGCCATTAATTAATTACGTAAGACGATTTAGGGGGGGAGGGGTCTTATTTTGTTCATACTTATTCATTTCTTTTGGATTCTTACGTAATAAATGAATGTTGCCAACTCACCAGATCACACTATGGCGCCAAAAAAAACTTTAGATTAAATAAAAGTAATTTCCAAAAATTAAAAACAATGACGTATTATATTTTGTACGTACACGAATACCTATTTCCATTAGTGACGTCATCACGCGTGAACGTTTGGACCGATTTCGCTAATTCTTTTTTTGTTGAGTTTCTTATTGTCAAGATTCTTATGTAAGAAAAAAAAATTTTTTTTTTCCTCAAATGTATTACAACGTACAGCCTTCTCTATGATAGGTGATACAGTAAATGTTTATTAAACGCCAGAAAAGGCAGGTTGACTAGTAGAGTACAAAATAATCGAAATATTTAATCTGTCAAGACCGGCAACTGGCAAGAGACAAGTGTGCCATTGATTTTTCATTTGCATTCCTCTTGAGACGGAGATACGGTGTTGCCGTGGGTGCGAGAGGGACGGCATAGTTATTATAAATAGGGGTGCGTGCGGTGGTACGTACTAAATACAAATAAACTTATATAAAAATAGGATATCTTAAACACTTTTAGCCACATGATTTCATACAGTTAAAATTCAATCAGACTCTCAATTTTAGGCTATGTGAAAGGCATTTTTTAAGGGGTAAGTCTGGCGTATATACGGCACGACGTAACTTCAATTAGGAACAGTGGCGGTGCTAGACGAGATCTAGATGTCGTCGGTGCTGCTGTGGAATGATCCATCTCCAGTGGTTCCCAGAGGGCTACAATCTGGGGGTCTTTAAATGGAGAGTACAGGTTCCTACGAGATCGGCGACGCATCGACAGCTCTTCGAGTGTTGCAGATGTTCATGCCCATTTTTTATTAATTAAAAAAAAAGAACATAATATTGCCAGGTAAGATAAATACAACAAAATTGAGATGGATTCAATTACATCGTTGTGCCATAATTAAGACTAAATATTGGCAGCATTGATTAGGAAAGGGGGATGCTTTCGAGTCACCAGCAGATAGGGTCCATTCATTTATTACGTAAGACTATTTTCTCTAGTTTTTGACCCCCCTGCCCCCTTATCATAAGAAAAAATACGAAAAAATAAAAAAATAAGACATGGTCGAATCCCCTCCCCCCCTAAACAGCAAGTACGCTAGCAAAACTGTAATCTTATGTGGGAATACAAAAAAAGCTAATGTTGTGGGTACCTTTTATTTTATCCCAAGACTATATAACCTCTGCTCCGATAGACTTGAGTCAGTCGTCAAACGGAGCTCGGCTTGTGATGATGGGTCTCCTGTACTCGGTGTTCTTATACCATCAATTACCGCCTAGCACCGCCACCGATCAGGAACTATGTTCCCAATTAATTCCACGTTAACTCTGTTGCAGCGTGAAAGGACAAACCAACAAACAAAGGTTTCTCGAAGGTTTCGAAGAGCTGAATCAGTTCCTCCAGACGTTGGAGGTTACGTAAACAGTTTAAAGAGAAATAATAAATTTTTATGTCGCCACCATCTTAACTTGTTAACTTACGCAACAACTCGACTTGAGAATAATTAGAGAAAGGTTTGTATTTTATTCTACAAGCTTTTGAGGTTTCATCTTAGAATCGATTTGATTAGTGGCGGGTAGCTAGGGATATTATTTCAATTAAAATTTCGTACACACAATTTTCATTGAGGGACAAACTTAAGTTTGCTGTCGGTAAACTCTTGTCCCCATACATCAACATAGGTGGCAGTCGGTTTACCAACTGCAATAGAGTATTATCTCCTGATTCCTGCGGTAGAGACAGTTGTATCTTTTGATTACGTTGACTTAGAAGTTTCTGAGAAACAAGATCTTGACAGACAGATGGTCAAAGGAGTGACCCTATCAAGGTTCCATTTTTCTTTTTAAGATAAAAAATCCTAAAAATAAGCTGACTACAGAGAAAGTCGATTTAAAATCGATTAATCGGAATTATTCATATTAATTCTGAATCGATTTCAGAATCTATCTTATATTCAAGTAAATCAAACTTTTCTTATATATCTTATAACAGTTGCCTGCCCTCGCTTCTCTTTAGATATTTACAGTAAAAAGAAATAAATAAAGAGAAAAAGAGAGAGAGAATGTCTGGAATCGTGTCTGTGATTGCTACCAGATTCCAATTAACTAGACACACAATACGTATATTGTAACACTACTCAAATCTCCTAAAAATAGTGTATTATTATTAATATTACAAACTAGTCGACCCGCACGACTTCGTCCGCACGTAGCTCCGCTTCTATTGGTCTTAGCGTGATGATAAATAGCCTATAGCCTTCCTCGATAAATGGCCTATCTGACACTGAAAGGATTATTCAAATCGGACCAGTAGTTCCCGAGATTAGCGCGTTCAAACAAACAAACTCTTCAGCTTTATACATTAGTATAGATGTGAAAGTTTGTATGTTTGTTACTGAATCACATAAAAACGGCTGTGTACATATATTACATATATACGAAGTGTTCGTCTGTCTATCGTTTGAACCAGATCTGAGATCACAAAGACTCCGTTCAAGTGAAAGTACGAGGTAACGGCATTTTTTGTCATTGTCATTCCTACCTCTACAAAAACTACCGATCCCTCCACTACCTACACTACACTAACACAGGTACTTTGCATCCGGTAGCATTAGCTTACCTGAGCGATCGAGCTTTGCTGTGTTCTTCGCAATTGAGTAGCTATCAGTGGCGTAGCGAGGTAGACAACTGATAGACATATATCGGAGGAGTTCCTATTTAATCTACACTAATGTATAAAGCTGAAGAGTTTGTTTGTTTGAACGCGCTAATCTCAGGAACTACTGGTCCGATTTGAATAATTCTTTCAGTGTCAGATAGGCCATTTATCGAGGAAGGCTATAGGCTATATATCGTCACGCTAAGACCAATAGAAGCGGAGCTACGCGCGGACGAAGTCGTGCGAAATATTTTAAATCGACTTTCTCTGTAGTCAGCTTATTTTTAGGATTTTTTATCTTAAAAAGAAAAATGGAACCTTGATAGGGTCACTCCTTTGACCATCTGTCTGTCAAGATCTTGTTTCTCAGAAACTTCTAAGTCAACGTAATCAAAAGATACAACTGTCTCTACCGCAGGAATCAGGAGATACTACTCTATTGCAGTTGGTAAACTGACTGCCACCTATGTTGATGTATGGGGACAAGAGTTCACCGACAGCAAACTTAAGTTTGTCCCTCAATGAAAATTGTGTGTTACTACACTAATGTATAAAGCTGAAGAGTTTGTTTGTTTGAACGCGTTAATCTCAGGAACTACTGGTCCGATTTGAATAATCCTTTCAGTGTCAGATAGGCCATTTATCGAGGAAGGCTATAAGCTATATATCGTCACGCTAAGACCAATAGGAGCGGAGCTACACGCGGACAAAGTCGCGCAGTCGATTTTGTCCAATGTCATTTTTTCTTACATAAGAAAATAAAAATTATAATACAACTTCACGTACAGGTAAGTTCGTTTAATCATTAGTAAAAATTCATAATTGTTTGTTCTCAATTTTTGTTTTTTTTTTTACTTTTAGTGGACATCCAGCTGACAGTAGTTGTCATAATTAAAATTTGGAATCTATTTCCATAGTATTATAGATCGATGTTTTTTTTTTTTTAATTATTATTTTAGTATTAAACCGAATAGAAATAGATATAGTTTTATGTAAATAAAATATTAAAACAGTTATGAACGAATTATATTATTTAAAATTCAAAAATTAAAATATCCTGTTATTTGATGCGCAGCAACGGAATTTAATATTTTTCTAATACTTTCTATGTTTACGTCATTTTTTTTAAATTCATAAAAATACATAAAATAAATAAAAATTTTACATTAGATGTTATGTTCCATTTTTTAATTTTTTTTTTCATCAAAATTAAAAAAAAAAAAAAACGTGTGTTGTCGTGGGTCACCGGACAGAGAAATAACATGTGGCCAATGTACGTTACCATTACACACATTCTCTTATCTCTATGACGAGGCTGTACGGTGTAATACCTTTGCCTTGTCGATTAGATAGAAACAGAGAAATAACATGTGTCCAATGTACGTTACCATTACACACATTCTCTTATCTCTATGACAAGGCTGTACGGTGTAATACCTTTGCCTTTTCGATTAGATAGAAACAGAGAAATAACATGTGGCCAATGTACGTTACCATTACACACATTCTCTTATCTCTATGACGAGGCTGTACGGTGTAATACCTTTGCCTTGTCGATTAAATAGAAACAGAGAAATAACATGTGTCCAATGTACGTTACCATTACACACATTCTCTTATCTCTATGACGAGGCTGTACGGTGTAATACCTTTGCCTTGTCGATTAAATAGAAACAGAGAAATAACATGTGTCCAATGTACGTTACCATTACACACATTCTCTTATCTCTATGACGAGGCTGTACGGTGTAATACCTTTGCCTTGTCGATTAAATAGAAACAGAGAAATAACATGTGTCCAATGTACGTTACCATTACACACATTCTCTTATCTCTATGACGAGGCTGTACGGTGTAATACCTTTGCCTTGTCGATTAAATAGAAACAGAGAAATAACATGTGTCCAATGTACGTTACCATTACACACATTCTCTTATCTCTATGACGAGGCTGTACGGTGTAATACCTTTGCCTTGTCGATTAAATAGAAACAGAGAAATAACATGTGTCCAATGTACGTTACCATTACACACATTCTCTTATCTCTATGACGAGGCTGTACGGTGTAATACCTTTGCCTTGTCGATTAAATAGAAACAGAGAAATAACATGTGTCCAATGTACGTTACCATTACACACATTCTCTTATCTCTATGACAAGGCTGTACGGTGTAATACCTTTGCCTTTTCGATTAGATAGAAACAGAGAAATAACATGTGGCCAATGTACGTTACCATTACACACATTCTCTTATCTCTATGACGAGGCTGTACGGTGTAATACCTTTGCCTTGTCGATTAAATAGAAACAGAGAAATAACATGTGTCCAATGTACGTTACCATTACACACATTCTCTTATCTCTATGACGAGGCTGTACGGTGTAATACCTTTGCCTTGTCGATTAAATAGAAACAGAGAAATAACATGTGTCCAATGTACGTTACCATTACACACATTATCTTATCTCTATGACGAGGCTGTACGGTGTAATACCTTTGCCTTGTCGATTAAATAGAAACAGAGAAATAACATGTGTCCAATGTACGTTACCATTACACACATTCTCTTATCTCTATGACGAGGCTGTACGGTGTAATACCTTTGCCTTGTCGATTAAATAGAAACAGAGAAATAACATGTGTCCAATGTACGTTACCATTACACACATTCTCTTATCTCTATGACGAGGCTGTACGGTGTAATACCTTTGCCTTGTCGATTAAATAGAAACAGAGAAATAACATGTGTCCAATGTACGTTACCATTACACACATTCTCTTATCTCTATGACGAGGCTGTACGGTGTAATACCTTTGCCTTGTCGATTAAATAGAAACAGAGAAATAACATGTGTCCAATGTACGTTACCATTACACACATTATCTTATCTCTATGACGAGGCTGTACGGTGTAATACCTTTGCCTTGTCGATTAAATAGAAACAGAGAAATAACATGTGTCCAATGTACGTTACCATTACACACATTCTCTTATCTCTATGACGAGGCTGTACGGTGTAATACCTTTGCCTTGTCGATTAAATAGAAACAGAGAAATAACATGTGTCCAATGTACGTTACCATTACACACATTCTCTTATCTCTATGACGAGGCTGTACGGTGTAATACCTTTGCCTTGTCGATTAAATAGAAACAGAGAAATAACATGTGTCCAATGTACGTTACCATTACACACATTCTCTTATCTCTATGACAAGGCTGTACGGTGTAATACCTTTGCCTTTTCGATTAAATAGAAACAGAGAAATAACATGTGGCCAATGTATGTTACCATTACACACATTTGCTTATCTCTATGACAAGGCTGTACGGTGTAATACCTTTGCCTTTTCGAGTAGATAAAAACAGATAAATAACATGTGGCCAATGTATGTTACCATTACACACATTTGCTTATCTCTATGACAAGGCTGTACGGTGTAATACCTTTGCCTTTTCAATTAAATAGAAACAGAGAAATAACATGTGGCCAATGTACGTGACCATTACACACATTTTCTTATCTCTATGACAAGGCTGTACGGTGTAATACCTTTGCCTTTCCGTTATGGAATAAAAATAGAAATAATGTGTCTAATATAGGTAACATTACACAATTTTCTTTTATCTCTAAGACAAGGCTGTACGGTGTAATACCTTTGCCTATTCGATCAAATAATAAAAGTGTTGCCATTGATGTTGTTTAAAATCAACCAATTGTTTAGGGTGAAGGTTGTTTTTCATAATCAAAGCTGAAATGTCCAATTACTGTGTGTGTCACATAAGTAACTTCGTACCAAAATATCTAATACACATCACTACTCAACTAAAAAATAAAAAAAAAAAAACAAAATACTGGCCACAAATAAAAATGTTTAAAAGTAAAACGTCAAACAATTTCATATTTGGAATGATTTTGATCGGAGCGCGGGCAGACGACAGCGACACTCGAGCGGCTCTATAGTCTATACTCCATAGTCTTATGTACGCGGCGAGCTGCGAGCTGCGAGCGGCGACCAGCGAGCGCGGAGCCGCGCGGCGGGGGCGCACCGGGCGCGAGCGGGGGGCGCGGCGGGTCAAGTGGCGGCGGTGAGTGTGCACGAGTAGATAGGTAGGTGGTGCTCGGGGTGGGCGCGTACTGTCGCACACACTCGTATTTATTTGCACCTGTTTTTAAATTGTTTATAATATTTTACCTATTTAATAATCCGTCCTTCCGTCCGTTATTTTTTTTTAATGACGGTTAAGAGGCAAAGGAGCAGACGGTCCGTCTTTATAGTACCGCAATTGTTTAAATATATGTTAAGAATATTTTCAGTTTTAATTTATTTTGTACCACCCAACTCTTCTATCCCTCAGGACGATGTATTAATCCACCTTTTACAGACATGGACTTAAACTTGTGATATTAATGGATTGACAATTTAGACTCCGATTAAAAAAAAAATACTATATCTATAATATTTTTTAAATCTATATCTATTATATAAAGAGGAAAGATTTGATTGTTTGTTTGTTGCGTATAGGCTCGAAAAGTAAAATAAAGTAAAAATTATCCCTTAAGGGGCTAAAAGGGCAAGCATCATGAAATATGTCTACCTTAAGTTGCGGGTAAAAGCTAGTTAGATATAAATATACTCTAATGTCCGCTGGTAGCTGTCATGGACGACGGACGTCACCAAGTAGCAAGTTGTGGTATCGCATGCGTGCGTTTACAACAGTTATGTAAAGTTTGAAATTATAATGGTTGTGTAAATAGAATGATTCAGTATAAGGCAACCCTATCGAGTTAAGGCTCATTAGATTTAAAGGCGTGTAAGTTTAAGGTTGGCAGACATATTTTCCACCTTCTCCAAAGGCATCTTCTTCCCCCCTCTTCCTTATTATGTAATACTTTAATCCTACAAAATTTTTAAGTCCAAACGAAAACAATGATGCCGTTTTAAAACGGCATCGGCATCGGTTCTAATATAAATAGGGACAGACGTCGTTGGGTAGCAACTACTTGAATTAAATGAGTAGTCATTGGTGATGATGATATCACTTGCTTAACGGTGAAGGAAAACATCGCGAGGAAACCTGCACTCCTGAGAGTTCTCCATGTTCTCAAAGGTTTGTGAATTCTGCAAACCCTCACTGGGGCAGTGTGGTGAACTGTGGCCTAACCCCTCCTCATTCCGAGGAGACCAGGCTCAGCAATGGGCCATTAAGTTTAGTGATTGGAGTATGATTAAATATTAGAACTGTTTAACTATAGAAATTAAATGTGTGGAATAAAAAAAAGTACTGTTACAATTTAAACCAAAAATTAAAATATTTCAATAAAACAGTATCTTCTTAATGACCTATTAAAGATAAAAAAGTATTTAAAATAATGTTAAAACACACTCGAAACATGTTGCGAAAAAATTATACTTCGATAATGATCATATATTTGTATCATTAGCCGCCATTATGTAAAATTAGCTGTAATCATTAAAAACTGACCCAAATGTAAACAGTCGATAAATATATAAAAAAGGGCAATTGTTGATAGCGTTTGATTGGCTTTCTATTAGTTTTACCCGTGAGGGGACAGGTTAGAATAATATTCCCCTCTGCCGCTGGGAGAGCATCTCGTAAGAGCCGAGTAACCCAGCACCCCTGGCTTGGGATCACCAGCATGCGAATCCGACCGCCAAGTGTCTTTCGCGCCACCTCCCTCACCCATCCCATTGATGCTGCGGATATTGTGGATTGTGGGCTCTTGCTCTGGGTCCGCTGAGACCGCAGTATTCTTTTAATCACTCCCCCTCCCTACTCCATCTTCGAGGATGCAACGCGGTCCATGGGCGATGGTGGCCACTTACCATCAGGTGGACCATCTGTTCGTTTGTACCTTGTCTACTATAAAAATCTACGTCTGTTCAGTGACTGAACAGTCGTAACTATGAAATTTTTAGTTTTTACTGTTTAAACTTTCACAGTTTAAACTTTTCCTGGAAATGCCGCAATTATTCCAAAATCATAACCCAAATTTTTTTGATATATTTTGTTTTATTATTTTTTGTCATCTAAGGATTTCCCCCGATAGGGAGTAATCTTATTTTCAACAAAGGTTTTGTATCAAGAGCTAATAGTTACAAAATCGTAAGTATTGAAACGCGAAATTCGGAAAAAAAAATAGGAACTATTTGCTGAATAATTTTTATGTGTCAAAAATGACCACGTAACAAAGAAGGGGTTGAGTAAAGAATCCACGAAATTCATGTGACTTTATTTATTAATGTAGCCATTAAAGGGCTTACTTAACTTATAGATACTGAGTTCAATCCAAAAGGTCTCACCGCTCGTTTACTGTTAAAATAGTAAGCTGTCGTGGATTGATTTATCTATACGTGGTATAAAATACTATAACTTTCGAGTGTTATAGTATCGGATTAATTGAATTTGAATAAACTACGATTAAATTGTTACCACAGTAAAAATATTTAAATAAATAAAAATTTATTTAGGTTTGTTAGTCTCGCTAAAACTTGAGAATGGCTGGACCGTTTTGGCTAATTTAAACGATAGAGAACTTTAGGGAACTCTCAGGAGTGCAGGTTTCCTTCACCGTTAAAGCAAGTGATATTTAATTGCTTAAGACACACATAACTCAGAAAAATCAGAGGCGTGTGAGTGTGGGGGATCGAACAGACCTCCCAAGAAATTAATTTAAATAAAAAATATAAAATTATGACAAACACTTGTCTCCGCAACATTACCCCCATATATACGTTCACCTACATTTATTTGCACTCACACAGACGCAGTTTATAGCTCGCACACAGACACACACACACACAGGCTCACGTTGGATAATTTCGCGTTACCGTCGTGCATTCGAGCTATTTTTTTTTCTTAAAATACTCTATTTGGTGTCAAACTCTTGATCTAGAAGGTGAATTGAAAAGCAAACTCTATATAGCGACGCTTATTGAATTTGATCGTTAAATGGAGTTTTACGATAGTAAACAAGTCGTTAAATCGAGTGGCGTTCAATGGAGTTTATCTATTGAATTTAAAAAGAAAAAATAGATTCAAAAAACTTGATGAAATCGGACTCGCATGAACCCACCCTGGTTTCCAACTGAGTAGTTTTTCCCAAAAATGAGGTCCATCTGATGGTAAGTGGCTACGGTGGCCCATGGACATGGTCTTGAAGAGAGTAATTAATAAGATGGGAGAAGGAGACATGGTGGTGGTAGCAAACCAGTCGGGGGGGGGGGGGGGGGGGGGGGGCTGGGTTAGTTGATGATTTGCTTGCGAACACTTGCCCAATATCTCCAGCATGTCCCCAAAATTAGTCAGGCTCGTATAATTATAAGTCTCGTATTCGATCAATAAATTAGATACACATTTTAAAAGAATGCAACAAAATGAACACCCATCTGAAAATTTGGGTGGACTTTTAATTGAACCAACGAAATCGGAAAATCCAACAAAATTCATTTCAGTTTATTATCTCACGGTTTTTACGGTTGCGATGCTGTATTGGAATTCTCCCTCCTCATCCCATCCCCCCACGTACTTTAACAGTCCCATGGTAAAAATATTTTTCGTAATGAGTACGAAATGGTTTTCTCTCTACTGTAAGTGAATATGTAGTTCTACACACTAAATTATATTCAAGAAACCAAATGCCAAGTTAGTAGTACTTAATTTGAACTTTCGAGCAATCAAAAAGCTCCGCCATATTGGATTGAAGACTACCCCAATCAGGGGTCACACACACACATACAGTCTAACAATATAGTAGTAGTGAGTAACTTGGTGAGTTGAGTGACTAGATGAGTTGAGTGAGAAAGTGGGCGACTTGGTGAATTGGCTAGTATGTGCATCGCCGAACTAATGAGTAGTATATTTGATGCTTAGTGGATGACTCAGTGATTGGGTGACTTGAGGAGTAGGTTAATTGGTTAGTGTATAATTGAGTGAGTGGGTGACATAGTGAGTATGTTACTTAAATAGTAGGTGAATTGGTGAGTGGGTGAATTGGCTAGTATGTGCATCGCCGAACTAATGAGTAGTATATTTGATGCATAGTGGATGACTCAGTGATTGGGTGACTTGAGGAGTAGGTTAATTGGTTAGTGTATAATTGAGTGAGTGGGTGACATAGTGAGTATGTTACTTAAATAGTAGGTGAATTGGTGAGTGGGTGAATTGGCTAGTATGTGCATCGCCGAACTAATGAGTAGTATATTTGATGCTTAGTGGATGACTTAGTGATTGGGTGACTTGAGGAGTAGGTTAATTGGTTAGTGTATAATTGAGTGAGTGGGTGACATAGTGAGTATGTTACTTAAATAGTAGGTGAATTGGTGAGTGGGTGAATTGGCTAGTATGTGCATCGCCGAACTAATGAGTAGTATATTTGATGCTTAGTGGATGACTTAGTGATTGGGTGACTTGAGGAGTAGGTTAATTGGTTAGTGTATAATTGAGTGAGTGGGTGACATAGTGAGTATGTTACTTAAATAGTAGGTGAATTGGTGAGTGGGTGAATTGGCTAGTATGTGCATCGCCGAACTAATGAGTAGTATATTTGATGCATAGTGGATGACTTGAAGAGTAGGTTAATTGGTTAGTGTCTAATTGAGTGAGCGGGTGATATAGTGAGTATATTGTTTAAATAGTAGGTGAACTGGTGAGTGGGTGAATTGGCTAGTATGTGCATCGCCGAACTAATGAGTAGTATATTTGATGCATAGTGGATGACTTGAAGAGTAGGTTAATTGGTTAGTGTCTAATTGAGTGAGCGGGTGATATAGTGAGTATATTGTTTAAATAGTAGGTGAACTGGTGAGTGCGTGAATTGGCTAGTATGTGCATCGCCGAACTAATGAGTAGTATATTTGATGCATAGTGGATGACTTAGTGATTGGATGACTCGAAGAGTAGGTTAATTGGTTAGTGTCTAATTGAGTGAGCGGGTGATATAGTGAGTATATTGTTTAAATAGTAGGTGAACTGGTGAGTGGGTGAATTGGCTAGTATGTGCATCGCCGAACTAATGAGTAGTATATTTGGTGCATAGTGGATGACTTAGTGATTGGATGACTTGAAGAGTAGGTTAATTGGTTAGTGTCTAATTGAGTGAGCGGGTGATATAGTGAGTATATTGTTTAAATAGTAGGTGAACTGGTGAGTGGGTGAATTGGCTAGTATGTGCATCGCCGAACTAATGAGTAGTATATTTGATGCATAGTGGATGACTTAGTGATTGGATGACTTGAAGAGTAGGTTAATTGGTTAGTGTATAATTGAGTGAGTGGGTGACATAGTGAGTATGTTACTTAAATAGTAGGTGAATTGGTGAGTGGGTGAATTGGCTAGTATGTGCATCGCCGAACTAATGAGTAGTATATTTGATGCTTAGTGGATGACTCAGTGATTGGGTGACTTGAGGAGTAGGTTAATTGGTTAGTGTATAATTGAGTGAGTGGGTGACATAGTGAGTATGTTACTTAAATAGTAGGTGAATTGGTGAGTGGGTGAATTGGCTAGTATGTGCATCGCCGAACTAATGAGTAGTATATTTGATGCATAGTGGATGACTTAGTGATTGGATGACTTGAAGAGTAGGTTAATTGGTTAGTGTCTAATTGAGTGAGCGGGTGATATAGTGAGTATATTGTTTAAATAGTAGGTGAACTGGTGAGTGGGTGAATTGGCTAGTATGTGCATCGCCGAACTAATGAGTAGTATATTTGATGCATAGTGGATGACTTAGTGATTGGATGACTCGAAGAGTAGGTTAATTGGTTAGTGTCTAATTGAGTGAGCGGGTGATATAGTGAGTATATTGTTTAAATAGTAGGTGAACTGGTGAGTGGGTGAATTGGCTAGTATGTGCATCGCCGAACTAATGAGTAGTATATTTGGTGCATAGTGGACGACTTAGTGATTGGATGACTTGAAGAGTAGGTTAATTGGTTAGTGTCTAATTGAGTGAGCGGGTGATATAGTGAGTATATTGTTTAAATAGTAGGTGAATTGGTGAGTGGGTGAATTGGCTAGTATGTGCATCGCCGAACTAATGAGTAGTATATTTGGTGCATAGTGGATGACTTAGTGATTGGATGACTCGAAGAGTAGGTTAATTGGTTAGTGTCTAATTGAGTGAGCGGGTGATATAGTGAGTATATTGTTTAAATAGTAGGTGAACTGGTGAGTGGGTGAATTGGCTAGTATGTGCATCGCCGAACTAATGAGTAGTATATTTGGTGCATAGTGGACGACTTAGTGATTGGATGACTTGAAGAGTAGGTTAATTGGTTAGTGTCTAATTGAGTGAGCGGGTGATATAGTGAGTATATTGTTTAAATAGTAGGTGAACTGGTGAGTGGGTGAATTGGCTAGTATGTGCATCGCCGAACTAATGAGTAGTATATTTGATGCATAGTGGATGACTTAGTGATTGGATGACTCGAAGAGTAGGTTAATTGGTTAGTGTCTAATTGAGTGAGCGGGTGATATAGTGAGTATATTGTTTAAATAGTAGGTGAACTGGTGAGTGGGTGAATTGGCTAGTATGTGCATCGCCGAACTAATGAGCAGTATATTTGGTGCATAGTGGATGACTTAGTGATTGGATGACTTGAAGAGTAGGTTAATTGGTTAGTGTCTAATTGAGTGAGCGGGTGATATAGTGAGTATATTGTTTAAATAGTAGGTGAACTGGTGAGTGCGTGAATTGGCTAGTATGTGCATCGCCGAACTAATGAGTAGTATATTTGATGCATAGTGGATGACTTAGTGATTGGATGACTCGAAGAGTAGGTTAATTGGTTAGTGTCTAATTGAGTGAGCGGGTGATATAGTGAGTATATTGTTTAAATAGTAGGTGAACTGGTGAGTGGGTGAATTGGCTAGTATGTGCATCGCCGAACTAATGAGTAGTATATTTGATGCATAGTGGATGACTTGAAGAGTAGGTTAATTGGTTAGTGTCTAATTGAGTGAGCGGGTGATATAGTGAGTATATTGTTTAAATAGTAGGTGAACTGGTGAGTGGGTGAATTGGCTAGTATGTGCATCGCCGAACTAATGAGTAGTATATTTGATGCATAGTGGATGACTTGAAGAGTAGGTTAATTGGTTAGTGTCTAATTGAGTGAGCGGGTGATATAGTGAGTATATTGTTTAAATAGTAGGTGAACTGGTGAGTGGGTGAATTGGCTAGTATGTGCATCGCCGAACTAATGAGTAGTATATTTGGTGCATAGTGGACGACTTAGTGATTGGATGACTTGAAGAGTAGGTTAATTGGTTAGTGTCTAATTGAGTGAGCGGGTGATATAGTGAGTATATTGTTTAAATAGTAGGTGAATTGGTGAGTGGGTGAATTGGCTAGTATGTGCATCGCCGAACTAATGAGTAGTATATTTGATGCATAGTGGATGACTTGAAGAGTAGGTTAATTGGTTAGTGTCTAATTGAGTGAGCGGGTGATATAGTGAGTATATTGTTTAAATAGTAGGTGAACTGGTGAGTGGGTGAATTGGCTAGTATGTGCATCGCCGAACTAATGAGTAGTATATTTGATGCATAGTGGATGACTTAGTGATTGGATGACTTGAAGAGTAGGTTAATTGGTTAGTGTCTAATTGAGTGAGCGGGTGATATAGTGAGTATATTGTTTAAATAGTAGGTGAACTGGTGAGTGGGTGAATTGGCTAGTATGTGCATCGCCGAACTAATGAGTAGTATATTTGGTGCATAGTGGATGACTTGAAGAGTAGGTTAATTGGTTAGTGTCTAATTGAGTGAGCGGGTGATATAGTGAGTATATTGTTTAAATAGTAGGTGAATTGGTGAGTGGGTGAATTGGCTAGTATGTGCATCGCCGAACTAATGAGTAGTATATTTGATGCATAGTGGATGACTTGAAGAGTAGGTTAATTGGTTAGTGTCTAATTGAGTGAGCGGGTGATATAGTGAGTATATTGTTTAAATAGTAGGTGAATTGGTGAGTGGGTGAATTGGCTAGTATGTGCATCGCCGAACTAATGAGTAGTATATTTGATGCATAGTGGATGACTTGAAGAGTAGGTTAATTGGTTAGTGTCTAATTGAGTGAGCGGGTGATATAGTGAGTATATTGTTTAAATAGTAGGTGAACTGGTGAGTGGGTGAATTGGCTAGTATGTGCATCGCCGAACTAATGAGTAGTATATTTGATGCATAGTGGATGACTTAGTGATTGGATGACTTGAAGAGTAGGTTAATTGGTTAGTGTCTAATTGAGTGAGCGGGTGATATAGTGAGTATATTGTTTAAATAGTAGGTGAACTGGTGAGTGGGTGAATTGGCTAGTATGTGCATCGCCGAACTAATGAGTAGTATATTTGGTGCATAGTGGATGACTTAGTGATTGGATGACTTGAAGAGTAGGTTAATTGGTTAGTGTCTAATTGAGTGAGCGGGTGATATAGTGAGTATATTGTTTAAATAGTAGGTGAACTGGTGAGTGGGTGAATTGAAGAGTAGGTTAATTGGTTAGTGTCTAATTGAGTGAGCGGGTGATATAGTGAGTATATTGTTTAAATAGTAGGTGAACTGGTGAGTGGGTGAATTGGCTAGTATGTGCATCGCCGAACTAATGAGTAGTATATTTGATGCATAGTGGATGACTTGAAGAGTAGGTTAATTGGTTAGTGTCTAATTGAGTGAGCGGGTGATATAGTGAGTATATTGTTTAAATAGTAGGTGAACTGGTGAGTGGGTGAATTGGCTAGTATGTGCATCGCCGAACTAATGAGTAGTATATTTGATGCATAGTGGATGACTTAGTGATTGGATGACTTGAAGAGTAGGTTAATTGGTTAGTGTCTAATTGAGTGAGCGGGTGATATAGTGAGTATATTGTTTAAATAGTAGGTGAACTGGTGAGTGGGTGAATTGGCTAGTATGTGCATCGCCGAACTAATGAGTAGTATATTTGGTGCATAGTGGATGACTTGAAGAGTAGGTTAATTGGTTAGTGTCTAATTGAGTGAGCGGGTGATATAGTGAGTATATTGTTTAAATAGTAGGTGAATTGGTGAGTGGGTGAATTGGCTAGTATGTGCATCGCCGAACTAATGAGTAGTATATTTGATGCATAGTGGATGACTTGAAGAGTAGGTTAATTGGTTAGTGTCTAATTGAGTGAGCGGGTGATATAGTGAGTATATTGTTTAAATAGTAGGTGAATTGGTGAGTGGGTGAATTGGCTAGTATGTGCATCGCCGAACTAATGAGTAGTATATTTGATGCATAGTGGATGACTTGAAGAGTAGGATAATTGGTTAGTGTCTAATTGAGTGAGCGGGTGATATAGTGAGTATATTGTTTAAATAGTAGGTGAACTGGTGAGTGGGTGAATTGGCTAGTATGTGCATCGCCGAACTAATGAGTAGTATATTTGATGCATAGTGGATGACTTAGTGATTGGATGACTTGAAGAGTAGGTTAATTGGTTAGTGTCTAATTGAGTGAGCGGGTGATATAGTGAGTATATTGTTTAAATAGTAGGTGAACTGGTGAGTGGGTGAATTGGCTAGTATGTGCATCGCCGAACTAATGAGTAGTATATTTGGTGCATAGTGGATGACTTAGTGATTGGATGACTTGAAGAGTAGGTTAATTGGTTAGTGTCTAATTGAGTGAGCGGGTGATATAGTGAGTATATTGTTTAAATAGTAGGTGAACTGGTGAGTGGGTGAATTGGCTAGTATGTGCATCGCCGAACTAATGAGTAGTATATTTGATGCATAGTGGATGACTTGAAGAGTAGGATAATTGGTTAGTGTATAATTGAGTGAGTGGGTGACATAGTGAGTATGTTACTTAAATAGTAGGTGAATTGGTGAGTGGGTGAATTGGCTAGTATGTGCATCGCCGAACTAATGAGTAGTATATTTGATGCATAGTAGATGACATAAAGAGTAGGATAATTGGTTAGTGTATAATTGAGTGCGTGGGTGACATAGTGAGTATGTTACTTAAATAGTAGGTGAACTGGTGAGTGGGTGAATTGGCTAGTATGTGCATCGACGAATTATTGAGTAGTATATTTGATGCATAGTGGATGACTTGAGGAGTAGGTTAATTAGTTAGTGTATAATTGAGTGAGTGGGTGACATAGTGAGTATGTTACTTAAATAGTAGGTGAATTGGTGAGTGGGTGAATTGGCTAGTATATGCATCGCCGAACTAATGAGTAGTATATTTGATGCATAGTGGATGACTTGAAGAGTAGGTTAATTGGTTAGTGTCTAATTGAGTGAGCGGGTGATATAGTGAGTATATTGTTTAAATAGTAGGTGAACTGGTGAGTGGGTGAATTGGCTAGTATGTGCATCGCCGAACTAATGAGTAGTATATTTGATGCATAGTGGATGACTTGAAGAGTAGGTTAATTGGTTAGTGTCTAATTGAGTGAGCGGGTGATATAGTGAGTATATTGTTTAAATAGTAGGTGAACTGGTGAGTGGGTGAATTGGCTAGTATGTGCATCGCCGAACTAATGAGTAGTATATTTGGTGCATAGTGGATGACTTAGTGATTGGATGACTTGAAGAGTAGGTTAATTGGTTAGTGTCTAATTGAGTGAGCGGGTGATATAGTGAGTATATTGTTTAAATAGTAGGTGAACTGGTGAGTGGGTGAATTGGCTAGTATGTGCATCGCCGAACTAATGAGTAGTATATTTGATGCATAGTGGATGACTTGAAGAGTAGGTTAATTGGTTAGTGTCTAATTGAGTGAGCGGGTGATATAGTGAGTATATTGTTTAAATAGTAGGTGAACTGGTGAGTGGGTGAATTGGCTAGTATGTGCATCGCCGAACTAATGAGTAGTATATTTGATGCATAGTGGATGACTTAGTGATTGGATGACTCGAAGAGTAGGTTAATTGGTTAGTGTCTAATTGAGTGAGCGGGTGATATAGTGAGTATATTGTTTAAATAGTAGGTGAACTGGTGAGTGGGTGAATTGGCTAGTATGTGCATCGCCGAACTAATGAGTAGTATATTTGGTGCATAGTGGATGACTTAGTGATTGGGTGACTTGAGGAGTAGGTTAATTGGTTAGTGTATAATTGAGTGAGCGGGTGATATAGTGAGTATATTGTTTAAATAGTAGGTGAACTGGTGAGTGGGTGAATTGGCTAGTATGTGCATCGCCGAACTAATGAGTAGTATATTTGATGCATAGTGGATGACTTAGTGATTGGATGACTCGAAGAGTAGGTTAATTGGTTAGTGTATAATTGAGTGAGTGGGTGACATAGTGAGTATGTTACTTAAATAGTAGGTGAATTGGTGAGTGGGTGAATTGGCTAGTATGTGCATCGCCGAACTAATGAGTAGTATATTTGATGCTTAGTGGATGACTCAGTGATTGGGTGACTTGAGGAGTAGGTTAATTGGTTAGTGTATAATTGAGTGAGTGGGTGACATAGTGAGTATGTTACTTAAATAGTAGGTGAATTGGTGAGTGGGTGAATTGGCTAGTATGTGCATCGCCGAACTAATGAGTAGTATATTTGATGCATAGTGGATGACTTAGTGATTGGATGACTTGAAGAGTAGGTTAATTGGTTAGTGTCTAATTGAGTGAGCGGGTGATATAGTGAGTATATTGTTTAAATAGTAGGTGAACTGGTGAGTGGGTGAATTGGCTAGTATGTGCATCGCCGAACTAATGAGTAGTATATTTGATGCATAGTGGATGACTTAGTGATTGGATGACTCGAAGAGTAGGTTAATTGGTTAGTGTCTAATTGAGTGAGCGGGTGATATAGTGAGTATATTGTTTAAATAGTAGGTGAACTGGTGAGTGGGTGAATTGGCTAGTATGTGCATCGCCGAACTAATGAGTAGTATATTTGGTGCATAGTGGATGACTTAGTGATTGGATGACTTGAAGAGTAGGTTAATTGGTTAGTGTCTAATTGAGTGAGCGGGTGATATAGTGAGTATATTGTTTAAATAGTAGGTGAACTGGTGAGTGGGTGAATTGGCTAGTATGTGCATCGCCGAACTAATGAGTAGTATATTTGATGCATAGTGGATGACTTAGTGATTGGATGACTCGAAGAGTAGGTTAATTGGTTAGTGTCTAATTGAGTGAGCGGGTGATATAGTGAGTATATTGTTTAAATAGTAGGTGAACTGGTGAGTGGGTGAATTGGCTAGTATGTGCATCGCCGAACTAATGAGTAGTATATTTGGTGCATAGTGGATGACTTAGTGATTGGATGACTTGAAGAGTAGGTTAATTGGTTAGTGTCTAATTGAGTGAGCGGGTGATATAGTGAGTATATTGTTTAAATAGTAGGTGAACTGGTGAGTGGGTGAATTGGCTAGTATGTGCATCGCCGAACTAATGAGTAGTATATTTGATGCATAGTGGATGACTTAGTGATTGGATGACTCGAAGAGTAGGTTAATTGGTTAGTGTCTAATTGAGTGAGCGGGTGATATAGTGAGTATATTGTTTAAATAGTAGGTGAACTGGTGAGTGGGTGAATTGGCTAGTATGTGCATCGCCGAACTAATGAGCAGTATATTTGGTGCATAGTGGATGACTTAGTGATTGGATGACTTGAAGAGTAGGTTAATTGGTTAGTGTCTAATTGAGTGAGCGGGTGATATAGTGAGTATATTGTTTAAATAGTAGGTGAACTGGTGAGTGGGTGAATTGGCTAGTATGTGCATCGCCGAACTAATGAGTAGTATATTTGGTGCATAGTGGATGACTTAGTGATTGGATGACTTGAAGAGTAGGTTAATTGGTTAGTGTCTAATTGAGTGAGCGGGTGATATAGTGAGTATATTGTTTAAATAGTAGGTGAACTGGTGAGTGGGTGAATTGGCTAGTATGTGCATCGCCGAACTAATGAGTAGTATATTTGATGCATAGTGGATGACTTGAAGAGTAGGATAATTGGTTAGTGTATAATTGAGTGAGTGGGTGACATAGTGAGTATGTTACTTAAATAGTAGGTGAATTGGTGAGTGGGTGAATTGGCTAGTATGTGCATCGCCGAACTAATGAGTAGTATATTTGATGCATAGTAGATGACATAAAGAGTAGGATAATTGGTTAGTGTATAATTGAGTGCGTGGGTGACATAGTGAGTATGTTACTTAAATAGTAGGTGAACTGGTGAGTGGGTGAATTGGCTAGTATGTGCATCGACGAATTATTGAGTAGTATATTTGATGCATAGTGGATGACTTGAGGAGTAGGTTAATTAGTTAGTGTATAATTGAGTGAGTGGGTGACATAGTGAGTATGTTACTTAAATAGTAGGTGAATTGGTGAGTGGGTGAATTGGCTAGTATATGCATCGCCGAACTAATGAGTAGTATATTTGATGCATAGTGGATGACTTGAAGAGTAGGTTAATTGGTTAGTGTCTAATTGAGTGAGCGGGTGATATAGTGAGTATATTGTTTAAATAGTAGGTGAACTGGTGAGTGGGTGAATTGGCTAGTATGTGCATCGCCGAACTAATGAGTAGTATATTTGGTGCATAGTGGATGACTTGAAGAGTAGGTTAATTGGTTAGTGTCTAATTGAGTGAGCGGGTGATATAGTGAGTATATTGTTTAAATAGTAGGTGAACTGGTGAGTGGGTGAATTGGCTAGTATGTGCATCGCCGAACTAATGAGTAGTATATTTGGTGCATAGTGGATGACTTAGTGATTGGATGACTTGAAGAGTAGGTTAATTGGTTAGTGTCTAATTGAGTGAGCGGGTGATATAGTGAGTATATTGTTTAAATAGTAGGTGAACTGGTGAGTGGGTGAATTGGCTAGTATGTGCATCGCCGAACTAATGAGTAGTATATTTGATGCATAGTGGATGACTTGAAGAGTAGGTTAATTGGTTAGTGTCTAATTGAGTGAGCGGGTGATATAGTGAGTATATTGTTTAAATAGTAGGTGAACTGGTGAGTGGGTGAATTGGCTAGTATGTGCATCGCCGAACTAATGAGTAGTATATTTGATGCATAGTGGATGACTTAGTGATTGGATGACTCGAAGAGTAGGTTAATTGGTTAGTGTCTAATTGAGTGAGCGGGTGATATAGTGAGTATATTGTTTAAATAGTAGGTGAACTGGTGAGTGGGTGAATTGGCTAGTATGTGCATCGCCGAACTAATGAGTAGTATATTTGGTGCATAGTGGATGACTTAGTGATTGGATGACTTGAAGAGTAGGTTAATTGGTTAGTGTCTAATTGAGTGAGCGGGTGATATAGTGAGTATATTGTTTAAATAGTAGGTGAACTGGTGAGTGGGTGAATTGGCTAGTATGTGCATCGCCGAACTAATGAGTAGTATATTTGATGCATAGTGGATGACTTAGTGATTGGATGACTCGAAGAGTAGGTTAATTGGTTAGTGTATAATTGAGTGAGTGGGTGACATAGTGAGTATGTTACTTAAATAGTAGGTGAATTGGTGAGTGGGTGAATTGGCTAGTATGTGCATCGCCGAACTAATGAGTAGTATATTTGATGCTTAGTGGATGACTCAGTGATTGGGTGACTTGAGGAGTAGGTTAATTGGTTAGTGTATAATTGAGTGAGTGGGTGACATAGTGAGTATGTTACTTAAATAGTAGGTGAATTGGTGAGTGGGTGAATTGGCTAGTATGTGCATCGCCGAACTAATGAGTAGTATATTTGATGCATAGTGGATGACTTAGTGATTGGATGACTTGAAGAGTAGGTTAATTGGTTAGTGTCTAATTGAGTGAGCGGGTGATATAGTGAGTATATTGTTTAAATAGTAGGTGAACTGGTGAGTGGGTGAATTGGCTAGTATGTGCATCGCCGAACTAATGAGTAGTATATTTGATGCATAGTGGATGACTTAGTGATTGGATGACTCGAAGAGTAGGTTAATTGGTTAGTGTCTAATTGAGTGAGCGGGTGATATAGTGAGTATGTTGCTTAAATAGTAGGTGAACTGGTGAGTGGGTGAATTGGCTAGTATGTGCATCGCCGAACTAATGAGTAGTATATTTGGTGCATAGTGGATGACTTAGTGATTGGATGACTTGAAGAGTAGGTTAATTGGTTAGTGTCTAATTGAGTGAGCGGGTGATATAGTGAGTATATTGTTTAAATAGTAGGTGAACTGGTGAGTGGGTGAATTGGCTAGTATGTGCATCGCCGAACTAATGAGTAGTATATTTGATGCATAGTGGATGACTTAGTGATTGGATGACTCGAAGAGTAGGTTAATTGGTTAGTGTCTAATTGAGTGAGCGGGTGATATAGTGAGTATATTGTTTAAATAGTAGGTGAACTGGTGAGTGGGTGAATTGGCTAGTATGTGCATCGCCGAACTAATGAGTAGTATATTTGGTGCATAGTGGATGACTTAGTGATTGGATGACTTGAAGAGTAGGTTAATTGGTTAGTGTCTAATTGAGTGAGCGGGTGATATAGTGAGTATATTGTTTAAATAGTAGGTGAACTGGTGAGTGGGTGAATTGGCTAGTATGTGCATCGCCGAACTAATGAGTAGTATATTTGGTGCATAGTGGATGACTTAGTGATTGGATGACTCGAAGAGTAGGTTAATTGGTTAGTGTCTAATTGAGTGAGCGGGTGATATAGTGAGTATATTGTTTAAATAGTAGGTGAACTGGTGAGTGGGTGAATTGGCTAGTATGTGCATCGCCGAACTAATGAGCAGTATATTTGGTGCATAGTGGATGACTTAGTGATTGGATGACTTGAAGAGTAGGTTAATTGGTTAGTGTCTAATTGAGTGAGCGGGTGATATAGTGAGTATATTGTTTAAATAGTAGGTGAACTGGTGAGTGCGTGAATTGGCTAGTATGTGCATCGCCGAACTAATGAGTAGTATATTTGATGCATAGTGGATGACTTAGTGATTGGATGACTCGAAGAGTAGGTTAATTGGTTAGTGTCTAATTGAGTGAGCGGGTGATATAGTGAGTATATTGTTTAAATAGTAGGTGAACTGGTGAGTGGGTGAATTGGCTAGTATGTGCATCGCCGAACTAATGAGTAGTATATTTGATGCATAGTGGATGACTTGAAGAGTAGGTTAATTGGTTAGTGTCTAATTGAGTGAGCGGGTGATATAGTGAGTATATTGTTTAAATAGTAGGTGAACTGGTGAGTGGGTGAATTGGCTAGTATGTGCATCGCCGAACTAATGAGTAGTATATTTGATGCATAGTGGATGACTTGAAGAGTAGGTTAATTGGTTAGTGTCTAATTGAGTGAGCGGGTGATATAGTGAGTATATTGTTTAAATAGTAGGTGAACTGGTGAGTGGGTGAATTGGCTAGTATGTGCATCGCCGAACTAATGAGTAGTATATTTGGTGCATAGTGGACGACTTAGTGATTGGATGACTTGAAGAGTAGGTTAATTGGTTAGTGTCTAATTGAGTGAGCGGGTGATATAGTGAGTATATTGTTTAAATAGTAGGTGAATTGGTGAGTGGGTGAATTGGCTAGTATGTGCATCGCCGAACTAATGAGTAGTATATTTGATGCATAGTGGATGACTTGAAGAGTAGGTTAATTGGTTAGTGTCTAATTGAGTGAGCGGGTGATATAGTGAGTATATTGTTTAAATAGTAGGTGAACTGGTGAGTGGGTGAATTGGCTAGTATGTGCATCGCCGAACTAATGAGTAGTATATTTGATGCATAGTGGATGACTTAGTGATTGGATGACTTGAAGAGTAGGTTAATTGGTTAGTGTCTAATTGAGTGAGCGGGTGATATAGTGAGTATATTGTTTAAATAGTAGGTGAACTGGTGAGTGGGTGAATTGGCTAGTATGTGCATCGCCGAACTAATGAGTAGTATATTTGGTGCATAGTGGATGACTTGAAGAGTAGGTTAATTGGTTAGTGTCTAATTGAGTGAGCGGGTGATATAGTGAGTATATTGTTTAAATAGTAGGTGAATTGGTGAGTGGGTGAATTGGCTAGTATGTGCATCGCCGAACTAATGAGTAGTATATTTGATGCATAGTGGATGACTTGAAGAGTAGGTTAATTGGTTAGTGTCTAATTGAGTGAGCGGGTGATATAGTGAGTATGTTACTTAAATAGTAGGTGAATTGGTGAGTGGGTGAATTGGCTAGTATGTGCATCGCCGAACTAATGAGTAGTATATTTGATGCATAGTGGATGACTTGAAGAGTAGGTTAATTGGTTAGTGTCTAATTGAGTGAGCGGGTGATATAGTGAGTATATTGTTTAAATAGTAGGTGAACTGGTGAGTGGGTGAATTGGCTAGTATGTGCATCGCCGAACTAATGAGTAGTATATTTGATGCATAGTGGATGACTTAGTGATTGGATGACTTGAAGAGTAGGTTAATTGGTTAGTGTCTAATTGAGTGAGCGGGTGATATAGTGAGTATATTGTTTAAATAGTAGGTGAACTGGTGAGTGGGTGAATTGGCTAGTATGTGCATCGCCGAACTAATGAGTAGTATATTTGGTGCATAGTGGATGACTTAGTGATTGGATGACTTGAAGAGTAGGTTAATTGGTTAGTGTCTAATTGAGTGAGCGGGTGATATAGTGAGTATATTGTTTAAATAGTAGGTGAACTGGTGAGTGGGTGAATTGGCTAGTATGTGCATCGCCGAACTAATGAGTAGTATATTTGATGCATAGTGGATGACTTGAAGAGTAGGATAATTGGTTAGTGTATAATTGAGTGAGTGGGTGACATAGTGAGTATGTTACTTAAATAGTAGGTGAATTGGTGAGTGGGTGAATTGGCTAGTATGTGCATCGCCGAACTAATGAGTAGTATATTTGATGCATAGTAGATGACATAAAGAGTAGGATAATTGGTTAGTGTATAATTGAGTGCGTGGGTGACATAGTGAGTATGTTACTTAAATAGTAGGTGAACTGGTGAGTGGGTGAATTGGCTAGTATGTGCATCGACGAATTATTGAGTAGTATATTTGATGCATAGTGGATGACTTGAGGAGTAGGTTAATTAGTTAGTGTATAATTGAGTGAGTGGGTGACATAGTGAGTATGTTACTTAAATAGTAGGTGAATTGGTGAGTGGGTGAATTGGCTAGTATATGCATCGCCGAACTAATGAGTAGTATATTTGATGCATAGTGGATGACTTGAAGAGTAGGTTAATTGGTTAGTGTCTAATTGAGTGAGCGGGTGATATAGTGAGTATATTGTTTAAATAGTAGGTGAACTGGTGAGTGGGTGAATTGGCTAGTATGTGCATCGCCGAACTAATGAGTAGTATATTTGATGCATAGTGGATGACTTGAAGAGTAGGTTAATTGGTTAGTGTCTAATTGAGTGAGCGGGTGATATAGTGAGTATATTGTTTAAATAGTAGGTGAACTGGTGAGTGGGTGAATTGGCTAGTATGTGCATCGCCGAACTAATGAGTAGTATATTTGGTGCATAGTGGATGACTTAGTGATTGGATGACTTGAAGAGTAGGTTAATTGGTTAGTGTCTAATTGAGTGAGCGGGTGATATAGTGAGTATATTGTTTAAATAGTAGGTGAACTGGTGAGTGGGTGAATTGGCTAGTATGTGCATCGCCGAACTAATGAGTAGTATATTTGATGCATAGTGGATGACTTGAAGAGTAGGTTAATTGGTTAGTGTCTAATTGAGTGAGCGGGTGATATAGTGAGTATATTGTTTAAATAGTAGGTGAACTGGTGAGTGGGTGAATTGGCTAGTATGTGCATCGCCGAACTAATGAGTAGTATATTTGATGCATAGTGGATGACTTAGTGATTGGATGACTTGAAGAGTAGGTTAATTGGTTAGTGTCTAATTGAGTGAGCGGGTGATATAGTGAGTATATTGTTTAAATAGTAGGTGAACTGGTGAGTGGATGAATTGGCTAGTATGTGCATCGCCGAACTAATGAGTAGTATATTTGATGCATAGTGGATGACTTAGTGATTGGATGACTTGAAGAGTAGGTTAATTGGTTAGTGTCTAATTGAGTGAGCGGGTGATATAGTGAGTATATTGTTTAAATAGTAGGTGAACTGGTGAGTGGGTGAATTGGCTAGTATGTGCATCGCCGAATTAATGAGTAGTATATTTGATGCATAGTGGATGACTTAGTGATTGGATGACTTGAAGAGTAGGTTAATTGGTTAGTGTCTAATTGAGTGAGCGGGTGACATAGTGAGTATATTGTTTAAATAGTAGGTGAACTGGTGAGTGGGTGAATTGGCTAGTATGTGCATCGCCGAACTAATGAGTAGTATATTTGATGCATAGTGGATGACTTGAAGAGTAGGTTAATTGGTTAGTGTCTAATTGAGTGAGCGGGTGATATAGTGAGTATATTGTTTAAATAGTAGGTGAACTGGTGAGTGGGTGAATTGGCTAGTATGTGCATCGCCGAACTAATGAGTAGTATATTTGATGCATAGTGGATGACTTGAAGAGTAGGATAATTGGTTAGTGTATAATTGAGTGAGTGGGTGACATAGTGAGTATGTTACTTAAATAGTAGGTGAATTGGTGAGTGGGTGAATTGGCTAGTATGTGCATCGCCGAACTAATGAGTAGTATATTTGATGCATAGTAGATGACATAAAGAGTAGGATAATTGGTTAGTGTATAATTGAGTGCGTGGGTGACATAGTGAGTATGTTACTTAAATAGTAGGTGAACTGGTGAGTGGGTGAATTGGCTAGTATGTGCATCGACGAATTATTGAGTAGTATATTTGATGCATAGTGGATGACTTGAGGAGTAGGTTAATTAGTTAGTGTATAATTGAGTGAGTGGGAGACATAGTGAGTATGTTACTTAAATAGTAGGTGAATTGGTGAGTGGGTGAATTGGCTAGTATGTGCATCGCCGAATTAATGTGTAGTATATTTGATGCATAGTGGATGACTTAGTGATTGGGTGACTTGAGGAGTACGTTAATTGGTTAGTGTATAATTGAGTGAGTGGGTGACATAGTGAGTATGTTGCTTTAATAATAGGTGAACTGGTGAGTGGGTGAATTGGCTAGTATGTGCATCGCCGAACTAATGAGTAGTATATTTGATGCATAGTGGATGACTTAGTGATTGGGTGACTTGAGGAGTAGGTTAATTGGTTAGTGTATAATTGAGTGAGTGGGTGACATAGTGAGTATGTTGCTTAAATAGTAGGTGAACTGGTGAGTGGGTGAATTGGCTAGTATGTGCATCGCCGAACTAATGAGTAGTATATTTGATGCATAGTGGATGACTTAGTGATTGGGTGACTTGAGGAGTAGGTTAATTGGTTAGTGTATAATTGAGTGAGTGGGTGACATAGTGAGTATGTTGCTTAAATAGTAGGTGAACTGGTGAGTGGGTGAATTGGCTAGTATGTGCATCGCCGAACTAATGAGTAGTATATTTGATGCATAGTGGATGACTTAGTGATTGGGTGACTTGAGGAGTAGGTTAATTGGTTAGTGTATAATTGAGTGAGCGGGTGACATAGTGAGTATGTTACTTAAATAGTAGGTGAACTGGTGAGTGGGTGAATTGGCTAGTATGTGCATCGCCGAACTAATGAGTAGTATATTTGATGCATAGTGGACGATTTAGTGATTTGATGACTTGAAAAGTAGGATAATTGGTTAGTGTATAATTGAGTGAGCGGGTGACATAGTGCGTATGTTACTTAAATAGTAGGTGAATTGGTGAGTGGGTGAATTGGCTAGTATGTGCATCGCCGAACTAATGAGTAGTATATTTGATGCATAGTGGATGACTTAGTGATTGGGTGACTTGAGGAGTAGTTTAATTGGTTAGTGTATAATTGAGTGAGTGGGTGACATAGTGAGTATGTTACTTAAATAGTAGGTGAATTGGTGAGTGGGTGAATTGGCTTGTATGTGCATCGCCGAACTAATGAGTAGTATATTTGATGCATAGTGGATGACTTAGTGATTGGGTGACTTGAGGAGTAGGTTAATTGGTTAGTGTATAATTGAGTGAGTGGGTGACATAGTGAGTATGTTGCTTAAATAGTAGGTGAATTGGTGAGTGGGTGAATTGGCTTGTATGTGCATCGCCGAACTAATGAGTAGTATATTTGATGCATAGTGGATTACTTAGTGATTGGGTGACTTGAGGAGTAGGTTAATTGGTTAGTGTATAATTGAGTGAGTGGGTGACATAGTGAGTATGTTACTTAAATAGTAGGTGAATTGGTGAGTGGGTGAATTGGCTAGTATGTGCATCGCCGAACTAATGAGTAGTATATTTGATGCATAGTGGACGATTTAGTGATTTGATGACTTGAAAAGTAGGATAATTGGTTAGTGTATAATTGAGTGAGCGGGTGACATAGTGAGTATGTTACTTAAATAGTAGGTGAATTGGTGAGTGGGTGAATTGGCTTGTATGTGCATCGCCGAACTAATGAGTAGTATATTTGATGCATAGTGGACGAGTGAGTGGGTGACATAGTGAGTATGTTGCTTAAATAGTAGGTGAATTGGTGAGTAAATCAACAATTAAATGAGTAGATGAGTGAATGGGTGAGCAAGTGAGTATGTTAATTCCTCGAACTCGCTGACCTAGGAGCGAAATGACACGTGATGATTTGATGAACATGAATATTTGATTTCATTCCAGACTCGGTTACATCCTTTTTAAGATCAGTTTGTCTAGACATTCATTGACACTATTGATGGCCGCTTCGCATCCCACCTTGACATTATAAAACACCTTATATTTTTATGGGAAAACTATGAAAAGATTGGAAAGTGCTTCAATATAGTTGACGTGCGTTGAAGGCGAAATCGTTAGGTCTTTTACAATGTAGCGATATGAATCATTATCGATCATTATCATTCTGCCAATTAACATTAACATATTACCTCAAAAAGAACTACGACAAATGCGTACTGAATTTTAAAATCACTTTATTACCCTCTGAATTAAAGCGAGCTACGAAAATGCGTTTATACTCGGTACGACATCTGAGCGTAGCGAGGGCATGTCGCTAATGTAACATACTCGTAAAATCTCAAAACTCGCAGCACATGAAGTCTAATGAGGCTTCATATAATGAAATGAAGGGTCATTAATGAATCTCTGAATAATTCATATCTGTAAGCAACGAGTGCTTTTTGACATTATTTCATCGTCTCTTCCTCGACCTTTCGCGCTCAAGTCAGAGTTATTTTTCTTTATATATTTATAGTTGATCTGTATATGTATACGTCATTGATCTTTTAAATTAATCAATACTTTTTGTTGTTCATAATATTTAGTTTAAGGTGTTCATAAAAAATAAAAGATACTGGAAAACCTCGAATCACATCACAAAGGTGTCGCCACCTAGTGGCATCAATAACAAACTTCATTTTTGTTATAATCATGCATTTGGCATTTAAACATCGGATTGCTTATCAGCAACAACAACCTGCATCCTTTTACAACACAGACTATATATTATAATGAAGAAGGAAAGAATCACAAACCTGTCAACAGGTGGCGGCAGTGGCGCCATCATGTGCGGATGCGGCGGCATCGGCGGATGTGGCGGGTGTGGGTGGAAGGGAGACCCCGGCGGCGCGAACCCCGGCCCGGGGAAGTGGCCCTGCTGCGGGCCAGGAGGGAAGCCGCCCCCGGAGCCAGGCCGCGCCGAGGGGCTGCCGAAGGGGCCCGCCGCCGCGTAGGGGCCGGCGAAGCCAGGGCCGGGGCCCGGCGTCGAGGGCGCCGGGGACGCGGCGAACGCCGGCCCGGCCGGGGAGCCGGCGGGCGGGGCGAAGGCCGGGAAGGGCGGCTCGCTGGACTTCCAGGCGGCCGGGACTCCACCGCCCGCCTCGTCCAGCGCTGGCACGCGCCGCTGAAGGCCCACCGACATCTGTTGACCAGACCTTCCATCAGCATCAAAGTGTTTAACATATCAAATGTCTGTCTATGGAAGATATTTAAGAGAACCAATAATTTCCACGTACTGTACTCGTATCTGTCCATCAATAACCGCGAGTTAATGGTTAGTTAGCTTTTTATTATTAACAAAACGTAAATAATAAGTATAATGGTAGACAATAGACATTAGTGTGTGTGAATAGCAATTTCGAAAATCGATAAAATCGTTATTAAAAAACAGAAATAAATATGCTGGTGTAGAAATGTAGATAAATAATATCCAGTTTTAGATAAAAATGTTATTGCATTAGAAATGAACAAATAATGCAATAAATGAATATTTTTTTAAATACGAAGTAACAAACGTACCGTGCAATAATTTATATATAAATTATATATTGGCAATACTACACGCAACTCTCACAAGAGGACCACAGAGTAGGCACTGCACAGAAATACTCTGGAATATTAACATTAGATGAAACAGCAATACTTTCCTTCCTTGTTCGTTTAAGGACATGAACAAGCAAGAGGATGCACTGCGGTTAATCAAGCACAGTGTTTAACCACATTTTAAAAAATTTATAACCCAAATAAAAGAATATCATATATTGCGGAGAAATTACTAGAATGGGAGGAGACCCTCGACCCTGCACTGGAGACCTTGGCCGATCGTACCCCCACTTTTTGAAGGTGGTATGATCTGGCGATAAGTTTCGGGACGGCGACATTTGCTTTTTGGTTTTTGAAGTGGAAGGTTGTAAGGAAGAAGGATAATTTAATTGATAAATAGAGGAATTACGAGTGTTTGGATTTAAATCTAACCTAAACCCCCCTATAATCGTATGTGCCCAATGGATGGTCTATCTCAAAATCTACGAGCGTAATAACTTCAGGAGATAACTGAAGGTTACGATCTCGTACTGTTCTGACTCAAGCAATACCTTGGACTGGCGAAGGTGTAGGGTAGGCCTTTTCGAAATTACAACCATCCCCTTCGCTGCCCGAACACTACAATAAATACAATTAATATAAAAACACTATGCGAAAACAGCAGAGAGACTAACTGAGGTAGGGCACAGCAGGAAATTTCCTGCTCAAATATGGAGCAGCCCGACTGGGGTAGTACCTCGACCTTACAGAAGATCTCAGCTAAATAACACTACTCTAAAGCAGTGTTGTGTTCCTGTTGGTGAGTAAGGTGACCAGAGCTCCTGGGGGAATTTTCAAATTCAAATTCATTTATTTCCTCAAGCGTGGTCAAATACAGGAATTGGGGATAGGGTCGGCAACGCGCTTGCGATGCTTCTGGTGTTGCAGATGTCTATAGGCTACGGTAATCGCTTACCATCAGGTGAGCCGTACGCTTGTTTGCCGACCTAGTTGCATAAAAAAAAAAAAAAAAAAAAAAAAAAAAAAAAAAAAAAAAAAAAAAAAAGAGGCAGACATATGTTTTCTACACCCGGGTACGCTTTCCGTATGCTCCCATACTCTTAAAACGAAGTTCAAAAGGTCATCTAGTTCAGAATAGTTTGAGAAGGGAGCGATGGTCTCCTTTTATAATACTGTAATGAAATTGAAGACAGTCTAAAAAGCGGTTTGAAGTCCATAAAAGACGATATTGAGGAGTAAAATAGACTCCCCCCACACTTGCAGCAGCCGCTGGAGTGTCATTTTAGTACAAAGTACAAAGTTCACGGGGTCATCTAGTTCAGAATAGTTTGATTCCCTTATCAGCGATGGTCTCCTCTTATAATTCTATAATAAAGTTGAAGAAAGCTGAGGAATCCGAAAAAGTAAAAGACATGGAGGACAAAGAAGAAGACTTGTTGAACATTAAGGAGTAAAATAGAGTCCCCCCACACTTTAAAGTATCCACTAGAGTTGTTAGTGTGCAACCATGACCCCGTAACATTACTATTAGACGAAAAAAGGGAAATCACTGCGGTTGCAGACGAACTTGCGATGTTTTAGAAGGTGGATAAAATAAAATGCGACATAACTTTAAAAGTTAACGCTATTCATTTGAATATGAATAGTTTTAAGACAGCTAAACATAAGCCAAAATAGCTTCCGAGCGAAACTTGTACAGATGCATGTTAAATTAAAAAGCTACGAGAAGACTTGTAAACACCAACCCCTTAATATTATGCACATTGACACCCCAAAGCAAGAAAACCCCCGCGGCTATTTAGAACTGCTATTGTTACATATTTTCAACTGCGACCGACTTATGTTGATCTAAATCCATGTTTGTGAGATAACCTAGAACTTTTTATACTATAGAAAAAAAATTAAAAATTCATGTTTTAGGGATTAGCCAAGTTAGCAGAAGATAAATGCACAGGAAAGGCTTTCGAGCTAGTTTGTCTAAATGCCCTATATTTTTGTAGTCAGCAAAAATCAGGGACAAGGCGTCTATATATGCAAAAACTACTGGAGGGGGCGCAATCAGACCATGCCTGACGTGTCCCTGGAAACAATCTAAAAAGTTTGTCTCTCTGTCACCTTAGTATTTTATTTGGCATATTTTTTGGAAATCTTAGAAATATATTAATGCCCGTCCATGTAGCAAAGGGACATCTTTTCTATATAAAAATAAAAGCCTCCTTCTTTTAATGCTAACACTGCAGCCGTTGCCTATGTCAACATTATTTTTTTTTTGCTACTACCAACTAACTTTTATATTATTTACGCCATCAAGATATGTGTTCATTATTAAATACGTCTGATACACGGACAGCTCTTCTCCATTATTTAACATTTATGATTCTAGTTACCGTATAACATAAAGACAAAGAAGTCAACATGGAGATGGTTCTAATAAATGTAAGTAATAACCAAGCTAGGACAAATGAAATAACTTGATACTGTTCCCTTTTCTTCACCTCAAAGTGTTAGCAACACCATTGATAAATGTTCGCGGGTAGTTCCAATAACCTTTAGTGCGATAGATTAAAGACAGTCTCTCTGGTGTTGTCGCGCAGTGAACATGGAAGTTAGAGTTACAGTGTTGTGGTTAAGGTCGCCCTTCTTGAGGTCCACGTAAGTTAGCTTTATTATATGGCTTCGCTGAGGTGTATTGAAACCCACTCGAATAACTTCAAAAACAACAGTTTCATACTAACTTTACACCTCCGTTTTACTCTCTTAGGGGGTGGATTTTCAAAAATCCTTTCTTAGTGCTCCCGTACGTTTTAAAAAGAACACCTGTGCAAAATTTCAAGTTTCTAACCCTCATAGTTTAGGCCCTGCGTTGATATGTCAGTCAGTCAGTCAGCTTCTTCTTTTCGGGCAGCGCAGGGGAGCGTTGTCTTGGTCGCAAGTGTGGTATTGCTGTACAGTAATGGGTATCATTCCTCTCTCATTTCACGACAAAAGCATTAAACAAATAATTTAACAAGACTAACCGGTCTGCCTATACATTGCGTCATCATAAATTATGAAAATTATATCATCATATTTATATTATGAGCTAGCCAAAGAAACGCCGCCGCAGTATAACATACATTTGCATTAATATTAAAAAGATAGGATAGGAGATACAAACATAACTGAAGACATGGGTATCAAATGAAAGGGTTTGCTGAGAAGAATGCAAAAAACAAAACGAGTTTACTCTAAATCCAATATGGCGTACAGCCCAAGATGGCTAACTCGATATTACATTTAGTTTATTTGCTAATTATAATGTTGGCATCACTAATTTGAGCAGCACTGATTTTTTTATAGTCAAAAAGGGGCAAACGAGCAGACGGTCTATCTGATGGACATCTGCAACACTTGAAGTACTGCCGATGCGTTTCCGATCTCGTAGCAACCTGAACACCCTTAATTTTGAAGCGTCAGTAGCTCAGTGGTGCGGGCGTTGGATTCAGGATTGATAAGTCGTGGATTCAAATCCCGGACATTGGACTACTGGTCCCACTCCTCACACAAGCATTTTAGCTTACTAGGACGGGTAAAGGGAATACTAGTAGTATGTGATCCATACATAAAAAAAATTTAAAACCCTTAGATTGTAGCCCTTTGAAAAAACCTCTGGAGATCATTCCACAGCTTGCACGCGCGTACATTTGTGGTATACTCAGCATCCAAATGGTGCGGATGATATCTAATATAATAAAAAAAGTATAACCCCCCAGGAGGAGATTCTAGTCAAGCCGTCATACTGTCAGTCTGATAGACCAGACAGTATGAGTGTACTGAGTCTTGTGACCCAATGCAGGTTTAAGGACGTCTATGACATCATGACGCTGTTATGTTGGATATTAAAGAAAACTTAATGTGAGCTTGAATTTTTTTTTCTTCATGATACATGAGGAACAAATGAGCAGACGGTCCACCTGATGGAAAGGGGCCACCGTCGCCCATGGATATCTGCAAAACTAGAGAGTATCTATTGTTTTACCGATGCGTTACTGTCTTGAAGATAGTGTGAGGAGGGGGGGGAGAAGAGAAGAATGCTGCGGTTTCAGTGGAACCTGAACATTAACAGGATGGGAAAAGGAGGGAGTAGAAATGGCCCCCATGCGGCTCAGTAACTTTGAATATGAGATCTTTTAATTTACAGAAGGTCCAAGTATACATGATTGGGGGTCGAATAGATAGCAAAGAGGTGTATGTGTATAATCTAGTGAGAATACTTTCCAATTTTTTTTTTTTGTGCAAATTTAGAAGGCCGTAAAACATCCGGAGCGGTAAAAAAAAAGTTTAAAGAAGTCTCTGTTAGTTGATTAGTCTGTGGTAAGAAAATTTCACGTACCGCTGTTGTGCAACCTATAGAAATAGAATGCAGCGTACGATCTGTACCAGCAGGACTGATGTCGTACTCGAACTTCATTTCATATTAATATACTGTACGCTCCAGCCCTCGCCGCGCTGAGGTACTAACAGTCTCCTTACGATTACATTGGCTTTTCAAAATCGGATTTATTCCCACATCATTTATATTATAATATTAACGGCAACACTACAGCCATTAATATCATAAGCCAGAGTGACACAGTTCATGTAGTGTTGCCATTAATATTATATTACTATTTCTTTCTTATTGGCAACACCGCATGAACTGTCTCACTCATGCTTTACACTTATTATGGCAACACTAGACAGTTTATGTCACTCGTAAAGGATGTAGGTATCAGTGAAAACATTATCAAAATAGTTTTAGTAGTTTTTGAGCTAAACCGGTTAAATAGATGTAATAAAGTGAGATAGACAACCTGTGGCTGTATAAAATATCACCATAGTCATATATTATGAAATAAACATAAAAAAACAATTAAACCGTCATAGAGGTCATTGAACTGTACGCTTCGAATCACGTCCAACTTTTGTTGCGTAATAAGAAACCCGTCAAGTGCGAGTCGAACTCTCACCGAGGGTTCCGCAATCAGTGTTAGCAACACTTTTGTGTTCTTGATTGTTCTGTGAAACTGTGAGAGACAAATATGGCGGACTAGTTATTATTTTACACTATAATAAAGACGAAGAATACGATAAATAAATGATTACTCTAAATCCAATATGGCGGACGGCTTAAGATGGCGGAATAGTTATTATTTTTTCCACTATAATAAAGACGAAGAATACGATAAATAAATGATTACTCTAAATCCAATATGGCGAACGGCATAAGATGGCGGACTAGTTATTATTTTTTCCACTATAATAATGACGAAGAATACGATAAATAAATGATTACTCTAAATCCAATATGGCGGACGGCTTAAGATGGCGGAATAGTTATTTCTTCTGTACGCCAATGAAATATGGGTATTAAAAAAAAGTTTGATGGGGAAAAAAGCCAAAAATATAAAATCAATTCATTTTAAATCCAATATGGCGGACGGCCCAACATGGCAAAATAGTTATTTCTTCTGTGCGCAATGAAATATGGGTATTAAAAAAAAGGTTTGATGGGAAAAAGACGAAAAATAAAATCAATTCATTTGAAATCCAATATGGCGCACGGCCCACGATGGCGGAATAGTTATTTCTTCTGTGCGCAATGAAATATGGGTATTAAAAAAAAAGGTTTGATGGGAAAAAGACGAAAAATAAAATCAATTCATTTGAAATCCAATATGGAGGACGGCATAAGATGGCGGAATAGTTATTTCTTCTGTGCGCAATGAAATATGGGTATTAAAAAAAAAGTTTGATGGGAAAAAAGCCAAAAATATAAAATCAATTCATTTTAAATCCAATATGGCGGACGGCATAAGATGGCGTAATAGTTATTTCTTCTGTACACCAATGAAATATGGGGCTCCAGGAACATGACACCCGGTTTTGGAAAATTATGACTTTTTTTGTGATTCTTATCCATTTTCGTTTGTAGTTGTATGTAGTAAATAAAATTTCGTTTGTAGTAATTTCAAAAAAAAATTATGAAACTTCAAAAAAATCGCAGCCCCCGACTTTGATATAATTTAAATTTAGCGATTGGTATGTATAAAGGATCGTTTGTAGTTGTTTGTAGTAAAAACATTTTTGTTTGTTTGTATTGGAAAAAAAAGTTACAAACAAAATACATTTTTGTTTTCCAAAATTTTTAAAATTTTTATTTTCATATTATAGAAAATATTGAAAATGTCTATTCAACTAAAAATTACTACAAACGACAAGAAAGGTTCTATCTTCAAATACCAAACGAAAGAGACCTCTCTGAGTCTCTACGTTAAACTACACACAACTACAAACCAAATAGAAGCTTGTATTTTCAAAAACTGACTACTACAAACGAAATAGAAGCTTGTATCTTCAAAACCTGACTACTACAAACCAAATAGAAGCTTGTATTTTCAAAAACTGACTACTACAAACGAAATAAACGCTTGTATCTTCAAAACCTGACTACTACAAACCAAATAGAAGCTTGTATTTTCAAAAACTGACTACTACAAACGAAATAAACGCTTGTATCTTCAAAACCTGACTACTACAAACGAAATAAACGCTTGTATCTTCAAAACCTGACTACTACAAACGAAATAGAAGCTTGCATCTTCAATAACTGACTACTACAAACGAAATAGAAGCTTGCATCTTTAAATACGGAGTTTTTTTTCAGGTTTTGAAGATACAAGCGTATATTTCGTTTGTAGTAGTCAGTATTTAAAGATACAAGCGTTTATTTCGTTTGTAGTAGTAAGTATTTGAAGATACATGCATTTATTTCATTTGAAGTAGTCAGTATTTTAAGATACAAGCGTTTATTTCGTTTGTAGTAGTCAGGTTTTGAAGATACAAGCGTATATTTCGTTTGTAGTAGTCAGGTTTTGAAGATACAAGCGTTTATTTCGTTTGTAGTAGTCAGGTTTTGAAGATACAAGCGTTTATTTCGTTTGTAGTAGTCAGTTTTTGAAGATACAAGCTTCTATTTCGTTTGTAGTAGTCAGTATTTAAAGATACAAGCGTATATTTCGTTTGTAGTACTCAGTATTTGAAGATACAAGCGTATATTTCGTTTGTAGTAGTCAGTATTTAAAGATACAAGCGTTTATTTCGTTTGTAGTACTCAGTATTTGAAGATACAAGCGTATATTTCGTTTGTAGTAGTCAGTATTTAAAGATACAAGCGTTTATTTCGTTTGTAGTAGTAAGTATTTGAAGATACATGCATTTATTTCATTTGAAGTAGTCAGTATTTTAAGATACAAGCGTTTATTTCGTTTGTAGTAGTCAGGTTTTGAAGATACAAGCGTATATTTCGTTTGTAGTAGTCAGGTTTTGAAGATACAAGCGTTTATTTCGTTTGTAGTAGTCAGGTTTTGAAGATACAAGCGTTTATTTCGTTTGTAGTAGTCAGTTTTTGAAGATACAAGCTTCTATTTCGTTTGTAGTAGTCAGTATTTAAAGATACAAGCGTTTATTTCGTTTGTAGTACTCAGTATTTGAAGATACAAGCGTATATTTCGTTTGTAGTAGTCAGTATTTAAAGATACAAGCGTTTATTTCGTTTGTAGTAGTAAGTATTTGAAGATACATGCATTTATTTCATTTGAAGTAGTCAGTATTTTAAGATACAAGCGTTTATTTCGTTTGTAGTAGTCAGGTTTTGAAGATACAAGCGTATATTTCGTTTGTAGTAGTCAGGTTTTGAAGATACAAGCGTATATTTCGTTTGTAGTAGTCAGGTTTTGAAGATACAAGCTTCTATTTCGTTTGTAGTAGTCAGTATTTAAAGATACAAGCGTCTTATTCGTTTGTAGTTATTCGTTTTTGGAAATGCAAGAGTTTCTTTCGTTTGTAGTAGTCAGTATTTGAAGATAAAAGCGTTTATTTCGTTTGTAGTAGTCGGTATTTGAAGATAAAAGCGTTTATTTCGTTTGTAGTAGTCAGTATTTGAAGATACAAGCTTCTATTTCGTTTGTAGTAGTCAGGTTTTTTTAAATACAAGCGTCTGTTTCGTTTTTAGTAGTCAGAATATGAAGAAGTCAGTATTCGAAGCTATAAGCTTCTATTTTGTTTATAGTAGTCAGTATTTGAAGATACAAGCTTTCATTTCGTTCGTTTTTAGTTATTTGTTGTTTAATGTACATTTTCTGTTTTTCTATACCGGTATCTGACGTTTGTTAAATAAATAATTTTAAAAAAATTGAAAAAAATTTTTTTTTCTTTAAAACTTTTTTTCTTGATTACTACAAACAAAATTTTTTTTGCTACAAACAACTACAAACGATCCTCTATACATACCAATCGCTAAATTTAAATTTCTTTAAACTCGGGGGATGCGATTTTTTTGAAGTGTCATAATTTTTTTTTGAAATTACTACAAACGAAATTTTTTTTACTACAAACAACTACAAACGATCCTCTATACATACCAATCGCTAAATTTAAATTTCTTTAAACTCGGGGGATGCGATTTTTTTGAAGTGTCATAATTTTTTTTTGAAATTACTACAAACGAAATTTTTTTTACTACAAACAACTACAAACGATCCTCTATACATACCAATCGCTAAATTTAAATTTCTTTAAACTCGGGGGATGCGATTTTTTTGAAGTGTCATAATTTTTTTTTGAAATTACTACAAACGAAATTTTTTTTACTACAAACAACTACAAACGATCCTCTATACATACCAATCGCTAAATTTAAATTTCTTTAAACTCGGGGGATGCGATTTTTTTGAAGTGTCATAATTTTTTTTTGAAATTACTACAAACGAAATTTTTTTTACTACAAACAACTACAAACGATCCTCTATACATACCAATCGCTAAATTTAAATTTCTTTAAACTCGGGGGATGCGATTTTTTTGAAGTGTCATAATTTTTTTTTGAAATTACTACAAACGAAATTTTTTTTACTACAAACAACTACAAACGATCCTCTATACATACCAATCGCTAAATTTAAATTTCTTTAAACTCGGGGGATGCGATTTTTTTGAAGTGTCATAATTTTTTTTTGAAATTACTACAAACGAAATTTTTTTTACTACAAACAACTACAAACGATCCTCTATACATACCAATCGCTAAATTTAAATTTCTTTAAACTCGGGGGATGCGATTTTTTTGAAGTGTCATAATTTTTTTTTGAAATTACTACAAACGAAATTTTTTTTACTACAAACAACTACAAACGATCCTCTATACATACCAATCGCTAAATTTAAATTTCTTTAAACTCGGGGGATGCGATTTTTTTGAAGTGTCATAATTTTTTTTTGAAATTACTACAAACGAAATTTTTTTTACTACAAACAACTACAAACGATCCTCTATACATACCAATCGCTAAATTTAAATTTCTTTAAACTCGGGGGATGCGATTTTTTTGAAGTGTCATAATTTTTTTTTGAAATTACTACAAACGAAATTTTTTTTACTACAAACAACTACAAACGATCCTCTATACATACCAATCGCTAAATTTAAATTTCTTTAAACTCGGGGGATGCGATTTTTTTGAAGTGTCATAATTTTTTTTTGAAATTACTACAAACGAAATTTTTTTTACTACAAACAACTACAAACGATCCTCTATACATACCAATCGCTAAATTTAAATTTCTTTAAACTCGGGGGATGCGATTTTTTTGAAGTGTCATAATTTTTTTTTGAAATTACTACAAACGAAATTTTTTTTACTACAAACAACTACAAACGATCCTCTATACATACCAATCGCTAAATTTAAATTTCTTTAAACTCGGGGGATGCGATTTTTTTGAAGTGTCATAATTTTTTTTTGAAATTACTACAAACGAAATTTTTTTTACTACAAACAACTACAAACGATCCTCTATACATACCAATCGCTAAATTTAAATTTCTTTAAACTCGGGGGATGCGATTTTTTTGAAGTGTCATAATTTTTTTTTGAAATTACTACAAACGAAATTTTTTTTACTACAAACAACTACAAACGATCCTCTATACATACCAATCGCTAAATTTAAATTTCTTTAAACTCGGGGGATGCGATTTTTTTGAAGTGTCATAATTTTTTTTTGAAATTACTACAAACGAAATTTTTTTTACTACAAACAACTACAAACGATCCTCTATACATACCAATCGCTAAATTTAAATTTCTTTAAACTCGGGGGATGCGATTTTTTTGAAGTGTCATAATTTTTTTTTGAAATTACTACAAACGAAATTTTTTTTACTACAAACAACTACAAACGATCCTCTATACATACCAATCGCTAAATTTAAATTTCTTTAAACTCGGGGGATGCGATTTTTTTGAAGTGTCATAATTTTTTTTTGAAATTACTACAAACGAAATTTTTTTTACTACAAACAACTACAAACGATCCTCTATACATACCAATCGCTAAATTTAAATTTCTTTAAACTCGGGGGATGCGATTTTTTTGAAGTGTCATAATTTTTTTTTGAAATTACTACAAACGAAATTTTTTTTACTACAAACAACTACAAACGATCCTCTATACATACCAATCGCTAAATTTAAATTTCTTTAAACTCGGGGGATGCGATTTTTTTGAAGTGTCATAATTTTTTTTTGAAATTACTACAAACGAAATTTTTTTTACTACAAACAACTACAAACGATCCTCTATACATACCAATCGCTAAATTTAAATTTCTTTAAACTCGGGGGATGCGATTTTTTTGAAGTGTCATAATTTTTTTTTGAAATTACTACAAACGAAATTTTTTTTACTACAAACAACTACAAACGATCCTCTATACATACCAATCGCTAAATTTAAATTTCTTTAAACTCGGGGGATGCGATTTTTTTGAAGTGTCATAATTTTTTTTTGAAATTACTACAAACAAAATTTTTTTTACTACAAACAACTACAAACGATCCTCTATACATACCAATCGCTAAATTTAAATTTCTTTAAACTCGGGGGATGCGATTTTTTTGAAGTGTCATAATTTTTTTTTGAAATTACTACAAACGAAATTTTTTTTACTACAAACAACTACAAACGATCCTCTATACATACCAATCGCTAAATTTAAATTTCTTTAAACTCGGGGGATGCGATTTTTTTGAAGTGTCATAATTTTTTTTTGAAATTACTACAAACGAAATTTTTTTTACTACAAACAACTACAAACGATCCTCTATACATACCAATCGCTAAATTTAAATTTCTTTAAACTCGGGGGATGCGATTTTTTTGAAGTGTCATAATTTTTTTTTGAAATTACTACAAACGAAATTTTTTTTACTACAAACAACTACAAACGATCCTCTATACATACCAATCGCTAAATTTAAATTTCTTTAAACTCGGGGGATGCGATTTTTTTGAAGTGTCATAATTTTTTTTTGAAATTACTACAAACGAAATTTTTTTTACTACAAACAACTACAAACGATCCTCTATACATACCAATCGCTAAATTTAAATTTCTTTAAACTCGGGGGATGCGATTTTTTTGAAGTGTCATAATTTTTTTTTGAAATTACTACAAACGAAATTTTTTTTACTACAAACAACTACAAACGATCCTCTATACATACCAATCGCTAAATTTAAATTTCTTTAAACTCGGGGGATGCGATTTTTTTGAAGTGTCATAATTTTTTTTTGAAATTACTACAAACGAAATTTTTTTTACTACAAACAACTACAAACGATCCTCTATACATACCAATCGCTAAATTTAAATTTCTTTAAACTCGGGGGATGCGATTTTTTTGAAGTGTCATAATTTTTTTTTGAAATTACTACAAACGAAATTTTTTTTACTACAAACAACTACAAACGATCCTCTATACATACCAATCGCTAAATTTAAATTTCTTTAAACTCGGGGGATGCGATTTTTTTGAAGTGTCATAATTTTTTTTTGAAATTACTACAAACGAAATTTTTTTTACTACAAACAACTACAAACGATCCTCTATACATACCAATCGCTAAATTTAAATTTCTTTAAACTCGGGGGATGCGATTTTTTTGAAGTGTCATAATTTTTTTTTGAAATTACTACAAACGAAATTTTTTTTACTACAAACAACTACAAACGATCCTCTATACATACCAATCGCTAAATTTAAATTTCTTTAAACTCGGGGGATGCGATTTTTTTGAAGTGTCATAATTTTTTTTTGAAATTACTACAAACGAAATTTTTTTTACTACAAACAACTACAAACGATCCTCTATACATACCAATCGCTAAATTTAAATTTCTTTAAACTCGGGGGATGCGATTTTTTTGAAGTGTCATAATTTTTTTTTGAAATTACTACAAACAAAATTTTTTTTACTACAAACAACTACAAACGATCCTCTATACATACCAATCGCTAAATTTAAATTTCTTTAAACTCGGGGGATGCGATTTTTTTGAAGTGTCATAATTTTTTTTTGAAATTACTACAAACAAAATTTTTTTTACTACAAACAACTACAAACGATCCTCTATACATACCAATCGCTAAATTTAAATTTCTTTAAACTCGGGGGATGCGATTTTTTTGAAGTGTCATAATTTTTTTTTGAAATTACTACAAACGAAATTTTTTTTACTACAAACAACTACAAACGATCCTCTATACATACCAATCGCTAAATTTAAATTTCTTTAAACTCGGGGGATGCGATTTTTTTGAAGTGTCATAATTTTTTTTTGAAATTACTACAAACGAAATTTTTTTTACTACAAACAACTACAAACGATCCTCTATACATACCAATCGCTAAATTTAAATTTCTTTAAACTCGGGGGATGCGATTTTTTTGAAGTGTCATAATTTTTTTTTGAAATTACTACAAACGAAATTTTTTTTACTACAAACAACTACAAACGATCCTCTATACATACCAATCGCTAAATTTAAATTTCTTTAAACTCGGGGGATGCGATTTTTTTGAAGTGTCATAATTTTTTTTTGAAATTACTACAAACGAAATTTTTTTTACTACAAACAACTACAAACGATCCTCTATACATACCAATCGCTAAATTTAAATTTCTTTAAACTCGGGGGATGCGATTTTTTTGAAGTGTCATAATTTTTTTTTGAAATTACTACAAACAAAATTTTTTTTACTACAAACAACTACAAACGATCCTCTATACATACCAATCGCTAAATTTAAATTTCTTTAAACTCGGGGGATGCGATTTTTTTGAAGTGTCATAATTTTTTTTTGAAATTACTACAAACAAAATTTTTTTTACTACAAACAACTACAAACGATCCTCTATACATACCAATCGCTAAATTTAAATTTCTTTAAACTCGGGGGATGCGATTTTTTTGAAGTGTCATAATTTTTTTTTGAAATTACTACAAACAAAATTTTTTTTACTACAAACAACTACAAACGATCCTCTATACATACCAATCGCTAAATTTAAATTTCTTTAAACTCGGGGGATGCGATTTTTTTGAAGTGTCATAATTTTTTTTTGAAATTACTACAAACGAAATTTTTTTTACTACAAACAACTACAAACGATCCTCTATACATACCAATCGCTAAATTTAAATTTCTTTAAACTCGGGGGATGCGATTTTTTTGAAGTGTCATAATTTTTTTTTGAAATTACTACAAACGAAATTTTTTTTACTACAAACAACTACAAACGATCCTCTATACATACCAATCGCTAAATTTAAATTTCTTTAAACTCGGGGGATGCGATTTTTTTGAAGTGTCATAATTTTTTTTTGAAATTACTACAAACGAAATTTTTTTTACTACAAACAACTACAAACGATCCTCTATACATACCAATCGCTAAATTTAAATTTCTTTAAACTCGGGGGATGCGATTTTTTTGAAGTGTCATAATTTTTTTTTGAAATTACTACAAACGAAATTTTTTTTACTACAAACAACTACAAACGATCCTCTATACATACCAATCGCTAAATTTAAATTTCTTTAAACTCGGGGGATGCGATTTTTTTGAAGTGTCATAATTTTTTTTTGAAATTACTACAAACAAAATTTTTTTTACTACAAACAACTACAAACGATCCTCTATACATACCAATCGCTAAATTTAAATTTCTTTAAACTCGGGGGATGCGATTTTTTTGAAGTGTCATAATTTTTTTTTGAAATTACTACAAACAAAATTTTTTTTACTACAAACAACTACAAACGATCCTCTATACATACCAATCGCTAAATTTAAATTTCTTTAAACTCGGGGGATGCGATTTTTTTGAAGTGTCATAATTTTTTTTTGAAATTACTACAAACAAAATTTTTTTTACTACAAACAACTACAAACGATCCTCTATACATACCAATCGCTAAATTTAAATTTCTTTAAACTCGGGGGATGCGATTTTTTTGAAGTGTCATAATTTTTTTTTGAAATTACTACAAACGAAATTTTTTTTACTACATACAACTACAAACGAAAATGTATAAGAATCACAAAAAAAAGACAAGATTTTTCAAAATTGGGTGTCAAGTTCACATAGCCGAAATATGGGTATTAAAAAAAAGGTTTGATGGGAAAAAGACGAAAAATAAAATCAATTCATTTGAAATCCAATATGGCGGACGGAATAAGATGGCGTAATAGTTATTTGTTGCGTACACATATAATATGGATATCAAATGAAAGGGTTTGTTGAGAAGAAACGAAAACTAAAATGACTACTCTAAATCCAATATGGCGGATCGTCCAAGATCGAATTATTATTTCTGCCACTGATGCGTATGGTATAAGTAGAAAGTAAAGCTATAATATAATTGTAATATCAGTGTAAGTCAGTACACGGCACGGAGCACTAAAAATAACCCAATTCAATACTACTGGTGCTCGGGCTCCTGTCGCGGCACGCGATCTTAACCTAAGACAATTCATAATATATATTGGAGCCTTGACCTCTAAATTATGATTCAATTAAAAAAAAATTGGTACAAGCTTCACTACTTACGGTAACAACATACCTATTAGACCCTACATCAGTATGACTAGTGAAGCTATACCCGACTGACTGCCGGAATTACTGAAATAACTACTCCGCCATCTCTTCCTTTGATACCCCGGTCCGCCATATTGGATATAAAATGACGTCATTTTATTTTTCGTATTATTCTCAGTAAACCCTTTCACTAGAACCCCATATCATGGCCATGCAAAAAAAATAATTAGTCCGCCATTTTAGCCTATCCGCCATATTGGATTAAAGGTAAATTAATTTTATTTTTCGTATTTTTCTCAATAAATCCTTTTTATTTAATACGGATGTTATAAGTGTACACAAGAAATAACTTATCCGCCATCTTGGACCGGCTGCCATATTGGATTTAGAGTAAATTCATTCCATTTTTCGTACACATTTCGGTATCTGGGGCAGTGTGACAAGTAATTTCGTGGAGTGAATATTCATTTATTATAGGGATATATTCATTATGTTAGACGTATTAAAACCTGCTTCTGGATCACAAGCCCCAGGCACTGTTATGATTTCTAAAATGCAATTTTGAGGTGTCAAAAATATTTGTATAAAAAATAAAAATTGAAATAAAATATTTTGAATTACTGTGAAACAAAATGCAATCATTCAAAAATCACTAGTCAAACTGCTACGGTTTTGTAATCGGGCTTATCTATACAAACATCAGTGTTGCCAACAACTATTAAATTTTTAGATGACGTTTTTTAACTTCGAATGTATTAAAAAAATATTCCACTACCTTGAAAGCAAAATAATGGCAGTCTGACTAGTAATTTCCTAACCTACACATATTATAAGTTTTAAGGTGAGAATTAATATTATCTTTTCTGAACATTGATCTACAACAATATGGACGCTTCATAAAAATATTACGGTGTCCGAATCCGAATCGTTCCTTTTATTATTTCTAGTATACCCACGTGTAGACAATATATAACCTTTAGTGCGACAGATTAGTCTGTATCTGGTGTTGTCGCGCAGTGTTAGGAAGTTAATATTATAGTGTCGTGGTTAAGGTCACCCTTCTTGAGGTTAGTGTTCGTACAGCGGAATGGAGCGTTATCTCGGTCGCAAGTCCAAGGCGCTGCCCGGCTTGCATGCGAATACGTAATACAATGTAGTGTATAAATAATCGTCAAACCGCACGCCGCTAATTGCAGCTCTATCAGTGACCTTCACCTCCACAGATAATGTTATATGAAGATACGCGCACTATGTTACGACCAATAAAATCGATATATCGCCTTCGAAAATCGATTTTTGAAATTTTTTTTCTGTTGACAACTAAATTGAAAAAACACAAAACATCGATTATTGAGGAATCGATATTTTTAATCTCAATTTTTTGTGAATCGATTCATCAGTCATAATCAATCGATTTAAAACTTTTTCGCAAAGAATTGTCGTCCTGTCGGATGACAGCTGATAGGGATGATGATCTGAGATCAATCAATATAAAAATCGATTTTTTAAACCCAATATTACCAGATATTATTATTATATAGTTATCGACTGCCTACCCTAACATCGCCGTAATATACAATGAAGTGTTGGCAACACTGCATGCGCGGCCCGTCACAAGGTTGATTGACGTCACTACGACCTGACTAGTGTTGCTGACGAAATGACAAAAGATAGCCATCTGAGATTTTGAGATTGATCATAGAATCGATTTTTAGACTCAATATATAGCTTTGAATCGATTCAATGTCGATTTTTTTTCTGTTTTTTTATAATTATCGACTGCCTACTCTAACATCGCCGTAATATACCATGAAGTGTTGGCAACACTGCATGCGCGGCACGTCACAAAGTTGATAGACGTTACTGCAACCTGACTAGTGTTGCTGACGAACTGACAAGTATAGCCACCTGAGATTTATCATAGAATCGATTTTTTTATAATGTTGATCTAATAGTTAACTGCCTACTCTGACATCCCCGTTATATACTATGGAGTAGGGATGTTGCGAATATTCGCATCCGCATCCGCACATGCGGAACATCCTCATCCGCGGATGTGAGCCTCTTAAAATCAGCGGATTAATATACGAACCCTTGCGAAACAGACTGGAGTCCGAAAAGGCGGCCATTCTACTTTTCATTAAATATAATGTGGAGCATATTTAAATTTAATTACTAAAATTATTAATTAGTAATAGTAGTACATTCACTACTTTGTTCCGCATACGCATCCGCGGATGTGAGCCTCTTAAAATCCGCATCCGCATCCGTGGATGTGGAAAAAAGTGGATCGGCAACATCCCTACTATGGAGTGTTGGTAACACAGCATGCGCGGCCCATCTCAAGGTTGATAGACGTCACTGACTAATGGGGCCAATAGATGACAACTGATAGAGATAGTTCGATGAAATTGATTTATCAAAGAATCGATTTTTTAGACCCAATATGTAACAATGAATCGATTAAATTAATCGATATATCACCTTAGGAAATCGTCATTTAATTAATAAAATAAAATATAGAAAATAGACAAGTAGTCTTTAATAGTGAAGCTTCCTATCAGAGAAATAATTATCAAAATCTCTCTCTCTCTCTCTCTCTCTATATATATATATATATATAATAGCGTGAAATGTGTGAATTACACATAGATCTTTTTAATATCGATTTTATTAATCAATCGATTGGAATCGATATTTCTCAGCATCTTTAGCAACTGGTACTTTTGCTCCAGCTATCAGAAGCCACTTGTACATGTCATTCTCGGCCAACGGTTCTCGCTCAACTGACACTTGCACGAGATTGTATCAGTCTATATACAAATATAAAAATATATATAACTACCCTCTTAATGTGTTGTTTAATTGTTAATTTCAAATACCACTTTAGTCACTTATTTCACGGAGATAACAACTACGAGAAGTGTGATTATTAAATGGCAGTTTTCAGAAAGATTATGCGTCCATATTATTAGAGGTCAATATAATTATTAACTACGATAGACAGTGTATTACATAAGTAATTTCCTCCCAACGTTCTCACGATAATATGACCTCATTACGTCGTTATATGATAATACGAGATGTCTGTACGTGGACCTTGGATTGCGTCGCGTCGGTCCAAAACATACACAACTCTTTGTGTTTTTGTCTATAGTTCAAAAACTACTAAACCGATTTCGATAATTCTTTCACAGATCGAAAGCTACATCCTTTCCGGGTAACATATGCTATGTGGTGTTGCCATATATATTGTAATTGAAAAGATGTAGTGCTACATTTTTTTGTGTTGAATCGACTGATGGAAAAATTATAATTTAAATATCCGAAGCGAAGCGAGGGCTCGTCATAATAAGTAAAAATGGTAAGTAATTTAGTGTTGCCAACGTCACAATTAACATTAGTTATTTACGACCGAAGTTCAATCTAGTCTATGGAATTTTCTATACACAAATTTGAATTTGGAATCCAACTTAAAAGCAGAGTGATGACGTCATCACATCAGATACACAATACGTAATTTAAATGCGATTTTCAACATTCTGATTTTCTAATTTATAAGACACTGTGTATCTAGTAATTTAATGATCAATGTAGTTAAAGGAAAATATATTCGTATTAGTCACAGGTGTATGTACTCATGACCTTGAGTGAATCAACGTGAATGTTAAAATCTATTGACAGATAGATGGTCTGTCTTGTCTGTGATGCTATCAAGCTTAAATGGCTTAACCGATTTTGATGAAATTTGCTACAGAGATAAAGTAGAGGTTGAGGAAGGATATGAGCTATGTTTTATCGCGAAACAAATGAGTGTGCTCGCACGCCATCTATCGGCGTGGGGGTGAAGTGCATGTCGAGCTGTGTGGCCGTTGTTTGGGAATTACAAGAATGTCCCGTGAGCCAATTTTAATGGGCTTTGCGACCCTGAACCTAACCATGATGGATTATATAATCAATATAATATAATATATTGATTATATAATACATCGACCCGCTTATATTCAAGCGCTTACGACTGTACATCATATTGTATTATTATCCCACGGGAACAAGATTTTTCCGGGATAAAAAGTATACTATATGTTAATCGGTATTATAAAGTATCTGTGTGACAAATTTCATCGAAATCCGTTTAGCCGTTTTTGCGTGAGCGAGTTACAAACATAAACTATCACAATATTAAGTAAGATTAAAAATACTAGTTTGTGACGTAATTTTTTTTCTATTTTTATTCCATACTGGAATAGGCAAAAGTATTACACCGTACAGCCTTGACGTAAATATATCGTAATATGTGTATTGTATATCCAGCCAACTTTTTTAGCCTCCGAGTACTTTAATAAAAATACTAGTTTGTGACGTAATTTTTTTTTCTATTTTTATTCCATAATGGAAAAGGCAAAGGTATTACACCGTACAGCCTTGATGCATATATATCGCAATATACATAATGTATATTCAGCTAACTTTTTTAATTAGCCTCCGAGTACTTTAATAAAAATACTAGTTTAAGTGACATAATTTTTTTTTCTATTTTTATTCCATAATGGAATAGGCAAAAGCATTACACCGTACAGCCTTGATGCATATATATCGTAATATACATAATGTATATTCAGCCAACTTTTTTAATTAGCTTCAGAGTACTTTAATAAAAATAAATTCCGATTACCCCCCCTCTCCCTTCAAAGATTAGTATACTAAACATTTATTGAACTACTAATACTAATTTTTATTTTCCTACAAAAAAGGTTATATACTCATGTATTTTTTTTTTTTTATTAAACTTGAGTTACTCTGTGTATGTTTGGATCACAGTTCATATATAACATATAACGTAAGTATAGTCATCATTGATTAATATTATTACAAATAAAATATATAAAAACTGACCTTAATCCAAACTTCATAGTCGATAGTATCAAACACAAACAATGTTTAATGGCGGCATAATTTATATATTGTTTAGTCGAGTATCGTCAAAGCATTGGAGATACAATAACTGTTTCATATGTACATCGACCGCTCGGAACAGGTTTCAGCTTAGCTAAACTTATCTTCGTTTTTTTATTCCATTACCTGACTGACCAATACGTCTATTCAATGTATTTACTTCAAAACTATATTTCATTCTATTCAATATTCATATGCAGTTTTTTAGTTTTTGTTTGTTGTTAAAAAGCAAAGGCTATTAATTATACAGCCGCGTCGAAATCCGAAATTTATTTTTTTAATAATTCTTATTTATTATTTTTTAATTACTAAAAAGTAGGTAAAGATATTGTAAAGAATTCCGGTTTTAAATTTTTGTTTTTTTTTTTTTTAACTAGCAGCATGAATGTGCTCCGGCTCACGCACAACACATTCAGCCAGTGTCGCCCATAGTGAAAAGATATTTGTTTTGTTTTGAAACAAAGCAGTAAGCACATAACCTACAACTTATCGATTCGTAAACATTCCCTCCAAAAAAACGCGCGACGCATAAAAAAGGGGTTAGAGACCTGTTCAGATAGAAAAAAAGGAATGAGGGACAGAGTATGTACCTCCGTGGTTCGATCAGCCGCCCCACACGAAACCCAGGCAGGGCGGGCCACCGCGCATATCTAAAAAACCCTGCACTTACAATGTTCCGGTTGCCTTTCTTCCTCATACGACCATTGCGTTTAATTTAACTATTTTAACTACACTACACTGACACTGTTCACTGACATCGAGAGTTTTTTTGGTGGCGTCGCGTGCCGTGTCGCCGGCCGGCGGGAACTGCTCGCTGGAGCCGCCGCGGCGGATCGGTTTGTGTTCTTACGATTGTCTTACATTATTTAACTGAATATTTGTTGGATATATTGTTCGTCTCATGACAGTCGCGTAGCGTCGCGCATCGTAGGGCAGGCGACAGGTACACACGGTCACACGGCGCGTCTCGCTCGATGGGACTGGCTGGCGTCGGGCGGGGCGCGGGCCGCGGGGGCGATGCGCTGCAGGGGGGTTCTACTTTACCGACCTTCGGATAGCTTTGCCAGTGCTACCAACTTACGGATGATTACCCATTTTAGGGGTAATTTAAGATTTGATGAGTATAAATATATACAAATTCTCTATATACTAAATTGTCTATAACAATTCAAATATTGTAATTCTGTAATCCCTTTTATTTTTAAATGATAACAATTTTATTGTTCATTTTCTGAATGAATAAATAGCTAATGTCTAATAAATATTGCTTTACTAAATATTAGGACAAACAAATAGTTATTACATTGCTAAGTCTATTTAATATCCGTTTTAATAAATGTGTTTGTCGGGTAATATTTTTGAAATAAACAGGTAACCCAGAATCCATTCATTGGTAGCACCGAGCTTTACCGACGCGGCGGACAGGTGGCGCGGATCTTTATTCAAATTTTACCGCTATTACTAAATAATATGCAAAATTCTTTACTATATAAAATTTAATACTTTTAAAAATTCAAATTAAATAGAAATAATGATTAATATTAAGTGTGTAGTAAAAATAAAACTAATTTATTCCAAGAATATATATGATGCGTAGGTGACGCCATCTATTGGTATCATGTGAAAGCAGTTCGCAGAGTGCAGAGGGCGTCGGTGTCGTTTTATTTTGAATCGATAAGCAAAACTTGTTTGTAGTTGAACTATACAAAACTTTAGTGGCACTATAAAGTTTACATTTTTATTTTTTATTCACTTATTCAAGTAGTTTACATTATTCTGCCAAGAAACAACTTTTACAGCAATGTTTGAATTTGGAACGTACTTTACTTACTTTTTAGGTTTAAATCAATATTTTTGTCATAGGCTAAGGAATCAACTAATGAGGATAGCAAATAGTTTCCATTTTATCTTGAAATTCTATTATAATTCTCCTTATATATTTAGAGCCGATTTTAATTAGTTAGCAACACCGTTGATAGTTTAATTTTTTTTTATTTTATTCCAAGACTGTAACCTCTGTTCCGATAGACTTGAGCAAGTTGTCAAACAGAGCTCGCCTGGTGACCATTGTAGCTGTGCAGTGGTGTGGTGTCGTGATGCTGGGTCTATACGTGTTACTGTGCGAACTAAGAATAGATATCGATTGTTATCTAGAAAAGAATGTTTGGTCTTCAGGGGACAGAGCCTGGGGTTCAGTAGCAGCCATTGAACCAAATGTTATGAATAAATATTCAAAAATGATATTTAAAACAAAATATTATAAATTTTAACGTGAACGGTTTGTTTTCTTTTACCACCAAATGCCAGCGATGACATCACAATCACATACCTTTTTTTTAAATTTAATTTAATGAAATGATTTTATAATGGTATCGGGATCCTTTTTTCCGTTAATGAACGGAATCCTAAAAAAATAGAGAAATTAAATTATTAAAATTGTATTACTAATATGTCTTTAAACTCAGAAAATTATCAACAAATAATTTGCTATCAAATATTTTTTTTTATTTATTTAAATTACGATTTGTTTTTTTAATAATAAAATTTAAAAATAATTTCTGAACGAAATATGTTTCTGTCAAAGAAACGTCAAATGAAATGTATTGACGTTTGCCAGTGGTGGTGCCGAACACCGCTGATTAAATAAATTTATCATATTACCACGTAATTAATACTGAAAACGTGTCAATTCGAAATTCAAATTTGTAGTTTAATGGACCAGTAACATGGTGAAGCACAGAAAGCCGAGTTCTCAGACCAAACACGCGAACAACAATGAGTCGAGCTCGAGCTCCGGCACCAGCGAGAGGTCGATGGTGAGCAAGACCTTCCGCATCTTATCTATATGGAAGACCGGTGTTGGAGTCGCGTGCTTTATCATCGCCTTGTATATCGGCACTTTGGGCTACTTAGAGACGAGGGTCAACACGCCCTTGGATGAGGAAAAGGTATTTGTCTATGTTTTCATTCATTTGTTTGGTTTGCATGTATTTAACGTAAATTATATCAAAGTATATTACATGCCTATTATATTTTAAATTCTTTGAAGAGAAACAATAAATTGTATGTAGAAGATAGTAAGGCTGATTTTTTACTGATCTGCTAATCAGGTGAAAATCATTTTATCATATAATTTTTTTTTTCTGAACATATATCAATAGAGTTGAAGTAAAAAGTATGATTAAGTCTAAAATCTTATATCGAGTCGCCTGAATTCAAGGCTATAATTAATTAAAATTATAAAAAATATTTTTTTTACCATACATATACTCTATAACCTAGATTAACTCATAGACTATTTACTATCCTGAAAATTCAGAATTCCTCCAGGATAAAATCTTACCTGAAAATTATTTAATAACAATATATCCAAAATGAAGTATTTCTTTGGATAAATCTAAGTTTTATATCATAAAAATACTATTAAATTATACTATGTTATTATGTATTAAAATATCTTTGCAGGCAGTACTAGATACCGGTCTAGCAATACCAGATAGGTTCTGGGGGACGTTCAGACCAGGAGTGTACTTTGGGCTTAAGGCCCGAGATCCTCGTTCACCTGTCTTTGGGATGATGTGGTATGAACTTGCTGCAGCAGCTCATAAAGGGATCAGGTAGATAATATTAATTTGCTGTCAAACTTTACATTATACAATACTCTCCTATTGGTACTCCATATTATCAATCATCACCACTTTAAATACATTCTTTGCCACTTATTTCTCTAGACGGCCCTGCAATACCTCAATGTTACATGTACCAAGGAGTAAAACGAATTTTCTGCTGGACTCGTTCTCGGTACATGCTGCAGAACTTTGGAATAAACTATTAAAAGACATTCAGAAAATTCGCTCATTTATGTTATTTAAAAGTAAATTAAAACAACATTATCTTGCACAAGTCTCTCGTACTACATAATCATCAGTTATTTATATATTATTAATGATAGATATATATATATATATATAAATATTTATATTTATTACCATAACATATATGTATATATGTTAGTATTATTATATTTACGTTATTTTTTTTTTGTCTCTTGGTTTTGCACTACCGTCCCCCGCTTTATGACACTTTCTCTCACTTTCGCGGGTTGACGGGAAGAGATCTCTTCTAGAGATAAGTTCGCCTATGTCAACAAACTTTTTAACATTTTGTACTATGTATTTTTATTTTCCTGTGCAATAAAGAATATTTTTTTTATTTTTATTTTAAAAGGACATCTTTCTTTTTCCGAATTCCCAATTTTAATACTCTCACTAAAATACTTTCATCATTTTGGCGGAATATGTTCTGATTGGCCATAGAGTAGTGCACATCAGCGTTCATTTGTTATTGGACAATCGGAAACAAACTAAAGAAGCAACTAGAAGAAATATTTGATCACTGCAATTGTCATACCACAAAATAAAGTCATGCTATCGTAAACTCAATATAACAACTACTAGTTGTATTTCTTTACTTGTTTTAAAGACAGTGATACTCAGGTAATAGACAGAATACCAGAAAAACAACTGTTATAGAATGTTCGACACACAAATACATAGCTGCAGTTCCTACTGCTGTTCATTACTTGATAATGAAGTATTAACGTTAAATTGAATGAAGTTACATGGAGTGTACCATTGTGTAGAACACAAGCTAAGCCAACAAGAGTCGAGTGAATTTGACATTAAATCAACTGATGTTAGATGGAGTTTCATCATCACAACCCTTCAATGGCCCACTGCTGAGCCGGTCTCCTCCTCAGAATGAGGAGGGGGTTAGGCCATAGTCCACCACCTAGTGCAGATTGGCATACTTCACACACCTTTGAGAACTTTTCAGGGAACTGACTGAATTGTGCCTGTACCTTTCATGATAGGCCATCCGTTGTGCACATATTAGTTTCCGACATATACATGTACACATATAAACTTTCCTCTTGAATCACTCTGTCTATTGTTGAAATCATCATAATCACCCATTAATGGTCCACTGCTGAGTTGTGTCCTCAGATCAGGAAGCTGTTAAGCCATATTCCATCACGCTGCGCGCTTTATTTGTGCGGGTTAACAGACTTCACACATCTTCACAGAACTTTAGGAACCTCTCAGGAGTGCAGGTTTCCTCACAATGTATTCCTTCACCGTTAAAACAAGCGATATTTAATTGCTTAAAACAGAGTCAGAGGTGTGTGCCTGTGTGGGGTATCGAACTCGGACCTCCCGAGTAAGACTTGAAGTCTCCACCACTGGGCCATCACTGCTGGCTGATGGAGTTTACACTGTACTTAATTTTTATGGTATATTCACATAATTTCAGACATTTGTGTGAACAAAACGACAACCTGTCGAAGTACGGCTGGTTGAGACATGATGGAGCTCATTTTGGGGAGCAACTAATATCAGACCCTCCGCACGATATCCACACATCCTTTATAAAGACCCCTGGAGGGGAGCATGGGGGACATTGGACTGCAAGGATTAATATTACTGCTACTGTAAGTTATTTTGTTTTTTATTTATTATGATTAGTTACACATTTCTTAAGTTGTGATGTAACTTATTCGATTCATTAAAAAAAAATTATGCTTAACAAATACATATATAGATTAAGAAAAGCACTCTATTAAAAGATAAGTTAGAAGGAAAAGGCACAATATATTCAACATGTTATCAATTAATGATCATTCCAAATAAATTGAAATTACATTCCAAATTCAAATTTCTCCATTGTAAAATACGAAATAGATTCCAAATGGATTGAAAATACGTTCCAAGTTCGAACTTGTCTATGGGAAATTCAAAATTAATTCTAAATTCAAATTTGTCCATGGTAAATTCGAAATAGATTCCAAATGGATTGAAAATCCATTCCATATGCAACTTTGTCTTTGGAAAATTTGAAATAGATTCCAAATAAATTGAAAATACATTTCAAATTCAATTTTGTCTATGGAAAATTCGAAATACATTCCAAATTGATTGAAAATACACTCCAAATATGAATTTGTCCTTGGGAAATTCAAAATTCATTCCAAATTCAAATTTTTTTTTTTCACTCTGCAATCTATCAACTATAAGCAGATTGGTTGTATGACATTGTCGGGACGAGTGTCCAACGAGGACAGCTACTCTACATACTCCAGTTAGGTCTCCCTGACTAGATAATATCGTAACCAGAGCCGCCGTAAGTACATTCGGGTGATTTTCCAGCCTTCTCTGGTATTTTTGTCTGAAAGCCTCAATTTCCTCTCTTACAGTATTCAGTTTTAAATATGCGTGGATTACGGAACTGGTAACAAACCATGGGCCTTGTGTTATTGTTCTTAAAATAGCGTTCTGTACTCTTTGCAATATTGTGATGTTGGAGTTACTCGCACTGCCCCACAGCTGTATGCCATACATCCAGGTAGGTTTTAATATGGAGTTGTAAATTAGTAACTTGTTATCTATTGATAGTTTACTATTTCGTCCTAACATCCAATACAGATTTCTGTGTCTTATATTTAGCTCCTCTCTTTTACTTATGTGATGGGTCCACGTCAAGCGCCGGTCCAGGTGAAGGCCCAGATACCTCACATTGTTTTGATGCGGTAGGATTTCATTTTCAAGATGCACAGGAGGCCAGTTTCCTCTTCGTAATGTGAAGGTGATCTGTACCGACTTTGTTGTACTTGCTTTAATCTTCCATTTTTTAAGCTATTTTGCGATGGCGTCGAGTACCTGTTGCAGTTGCTCTGCGGCTACATCTGGGTGCGTGTTACTTGCCATTATTGCCGTGTCGTCGGCATATGTAGCAATCATGACCCCGTCCATCTGTGGGAGATCAGAAGTATACAAGGTGTACAAAGTCGGTCCCAATACCGAGCCTTGGGTTACGCCTGCTCTGATTTGGTAGAATTTAGAGGTCCTATCAGAAATTCAAATTTGTCCATGGAAAATTTAAAATACATTCCAAATTGATTGAAAATACATTCCAAATTTAATTTGGTCTATGGATAATTCGAAATACATTCCAAATTGATTGAAAATACATTCTAAATTGATTAAAAATACATTCCAAATTCAATTTGGTCTATGGATAATTCGAAATACATTCCAAATTGATTGAAAATACATTCCAAAATTATTGAAAATACATTCCAAATTGATTGAAAATACATTCCAAATTTAATTTGGTCTATGGATAATTCGAAATACATTCCAAATTGATTGAAAATACATTCCAAATTGATTGAAAATACATTCCAAATTCAATTTGGTCTATGGATAATTCGAAATACATTCCAAATTGATTGAAAATACATTCCAAATTTAAATTTGTGTATATAAAATTCAAATTTAAAATCTATTTTCTATCTGCAATCCACCATCCAACACTGGATTGAGATTAAATAGAGGTTGACTGACGTGACTTTATTAATACACAGATAATTAGGTTAAGGGTAATAAATTAAGTTATTATCTTTTTGTTTTTTTTTCAGAAGGTATGTATATATTTATGTTAATTAGGAAATAATGATTTACTTTTTTTTGGTTTAATTTTTAGTATAGGATACCTATTCTCACATTTAAATGTACTAATAATCAATATTTTATTTCAATTCCACTTTCCTCAGTAACATCTTTTTTATTTTCCTGCTTTTAGGTTATTTCACAAAGAAGAGTAAGTGTATTATTTATATATATTTATGCAAATCCCACTGAGTATTTTTTTAAATTAATATCTTATGTTGATTACACACAAAAAACCTTAACCGAAACTTTCGGATATCCTAAATAAAAAAATATTCGTATTCGTAACCGAATCTGATATAACAGTTTCGGATAGGAGTGGAGTCTAAATGCATGTTATGAAAAGTTTATTCGAGTTCGAGCTAGCCAATAAACAGCCCACTAGCCACGCGCCTCCGCGCTGTCGTGTGACAGAGTCGTGATGTAGTCATTGAGAGAGGCGCACGCGCGCGGTGTGTACCCCCCGGTTGACCCCTTTATTGATTAATAGTATCCCGTGTCCTGTGTGAGTTTTCTCAGAAAACAGACTAGTGGTGAAGTGCGAACTATTTAGTGTCATTATGTGTTTTGGTGCGACCGGGCATGCCTAAGGAAGATTCAAGATCATTAAGAACTTGTGAGTACTGTGTGTCTTTATCACCTAACTGACAATACATAACCCTTAATTTAAAGAAGCTGACACCGGGCCCAGCCAGCTTCCACGTGTGTGGGGTTCTGTACGCCCCATTCATTACTATAGTAGTGTTATTATCTCGCTGCAGACTCGGCCATAAATCATTCGAGTGTTTCGCTCTCTTTCCCACTCACGGGCCTTTGTCACACCTATGGCACGGCTCCTGTGCGTTACTGCAGTCGATTAGTGATATCGATAGTTTTTTTTGTATCTATATAAATGAGTGATACAAATAAAAACACGTTTATTTTTTTTTAGATTTTTTTTTATTACCAATAAAATTACAACATAGCATATTAAATATATAAACAAAATCACTCATCATTATTGTCATCATCATCCACATGAACGATGAACTCTTCGCATAAATGTTTTTCTCAATGCTCCACACATTTTTGCCAATTTCCAACAGAGACATGGCTTCATCGACTAACTTCTCAACATCGGCTTTTTCTTTATTATAATAGATAAGGTGCAAACGAGCAGATGGTCCACCTGATGGTAAGTGGCCATCATCGCTTAAGGACATCGGAAAAACAAGAAACACTCTCTCGTTTTGTCGATGCGTTGCATCCCCGAAGATAGAGTGGGAAGGGGGAATGAAGAAGAAAAATGATGCGGATTCAGCGGACCCTAGGCAAGAGCTCAGTGTCCACTAGACCCACAGCATTAATGGGATGGGAGAGGGAGGGGGTAAGTCTGGCCCACATGCGGCTCAACCGGAACGGGTCTATGACACTTGGCGGGCGGGTCGCAAGCCAGTCGGGGAACAGATCCCTTACACCAAGGGGGTGCTGGGTTACTCGGCTCTTACGATATGCTCTTTCAGCGGCAGAGGGGAATAGTATTCTAACCCGCTTTTTGTAGCGATTTTAATATACTTAATAGCACAGCAGAACTAAAATAGTTACACTAAATAGACTAAACATATTTGGTAATTACCCTCTTTTTATATAATTAAAAACGTAAAAACCTTTAGTTTTTAATAATTAGTTAGTTAAACTCATTAGTACCCATTAGTTACCCTGCATACTTAATGAATGCAGTATGTTTATCGTAACCTTGATGATTCCGTTATCGATAATGGCATTGCGCGCGCGCAACTAGCACATCCCTAGTCCGATTATGATTTATGGCCGAGTCTGCAGCGAGATAATAACACGCAAAATGTCAAACTTTTCACGGAAAAGAGTCAAAACCTATTCGTATTTTACTATCAAAATCTAATAACCGTAACCGAAACTAACAGATAATCCGAAATAATTTCATATCCTTAACCGTATCCGAAACCGATATAATATTATTGCATTAATTTGGGCAGTGGAGGCGAGTGTTGGAATTGCTTGAAGGATCCTTAAAGCTACACCCTGGTCACAAGTCCTAGCACTGCTTAGGTTCCTGTCGTAATTGTAATAGATCATGTATAGTTATTTATCGGTTCAGTAGCAGTATCCCCCTATTATTGTCTTCAACATACCCCCTCTTCTTCTCATCTGTGCATCTGTTTTCCAGGGTAAAATGAATACTCCAGTTGTATTCATCTGGTATGGTGCCTTAGACGAGTCCCTGGGGTCCGGTACACACTCGCGGCTGTGGACTGAGCGAGGATCGTTGTTGGGACATACCCCAACGCTGGGCAACTTTAGGATGCATTTTGTGCCATATTCTGGTAAGATAGGATTCGTTACTTTGTTTTAACGTTTCTTTACAAATGAATACTTGATGAGATGCCGGTGATGATGGAGGGGTTTCGAAGACCGAGTAGACGGGCGCAAGTCCGTCGCTGGCTGCACGATGATTATGAGTCGAAGTCCGAACAGGGAAATAATAGGAATCCCGGGTTGCAGCTGTTGGCGTTGGACAGTGTTCGCGGGTGTCTCCTACGGGAGAGCAGACGCTGAAGCGCTGTCGTCAGCTGTGCGGTAGTAACCCTAAGACTGGTGCAACAGTCAGTGTTCGCGGGTGTCTCCTTACAGAGAGCAGACGCTGAAACGCTGGATTAGAACCGGCTGAACTGGACACCAAATTGGTTCCTGCTGCATCGGACACGGACTGCTGGTGACGGCCACTACACGATTTGAAAGTAAAAAGTGCTTGCGCGATACAATTGACTGGTGGCGCCATCTAGTTTAATTTTGTTGAGTTAGGTCTTGTTACAATACTAAAAATATATATAGATCATGGTATCGTAAGTCAATGGCTTTTAAAGCTATTTTCGTATAAATTCAAATTCATTATGAGACACAATGACATGTACATTACAATCTTATATGATCATCTGCTACCGAACTAGATTTAACTGTATTTAATTGATTACTAGATCATCACGACCCTTCAATGGCCCCCTGCTGAGCCGGGTCTCCTCCTCAGAATGAGGAGGGTATTAGGCCATAGTCCACCACGCCGGCCCAGTGCGGGTTGGCAGACTTCACACACCTTTGAGAACTTTTAGGGAACTCTCAGGAGTGCAGGTTTCCTCACCATGTTTTCCTTCACCGTTAAAGCTAGTGATACCTAGATTACTAGATACCTAGATTTAATTAATTTGATTAGATTATAAGATATTTTAAATATATTATTTATAATATTCTAAAAAGCTATATCTATAAATATTTTATTTCCAATACAATCAAAGACATTTTGCGTGCGCGTGTGCGTGCGTGCGTGCGCGTGTGTGCGTATGTCGTAGGTGTATTCTAGTATAATTAGCTGTCCACCTTTAAAACCGCCTCAGTTTCACTATATGAAAGTTTAAGTAAAAAATCTTGTACTACCCTTTTGCATGATGTACTGTGTAACGGATTCAAGTGTAGTATTTTATTTAATTAATTGTAAAGATAAGGACCTATAAAAGAATAAATCTTATAAATATAGTGCTAAATTGTAGTTCCCACACACGCAAAACAAAAGATACCCTCTTGTTTGTTCGATAAGTTGCATCCTTGAAGATAGAGTGGTTTCAAAGGACCCTAAGCCAGAGCCCAGAGTCCACCAGATCCGCAGGGTGTAAGAATGTCCCACATACGGCTCGACCAGAACGCATATATGACACTTGGCGGTCGGATTCGCATTCTGGTGATCGCAAGCCATTCGGGGAACAAATCCAGATAGGCCAATTGTACATATACGATGATATAAAACATTATATATTCTAAGTATCCCCTACGCATTTCTACCCGTGAGGGGACGGGTTAGAATACTATGCCCCACTGCCGCTGGGAGAGCATCTCGTAAGAGCCGAGTAATCCAGCACCGCTTTGGTGGTAGGGGATCTTTTCCACGACTGGCTTGCTACCACCCCCAAGTGTCATAGACGCGTTCCGGTCGAGCCGCATGTGGGCCAGACTTACCCCCTCCCTCTCCCATCCCATTACACTCATATCACTCTTGCTCAGGGTCCGCTGAATCCGCATCATTTTTTTTTTCACTCCCCCTCTATCTCTCTCTATCTTCGGGGATGCAACGCATCGACAAAACGAGAGAGTATCTCGTGTTTTGCCGATGTCCATGGACGATGGTGGCCACTTACCATCAGGTAGACCATATGCTCGTTTGCACCTATAAATTTAAACTAATTATATTCGCAGACTTGTGAATTATATTTTCATTACAATAAAATAGTGACTCATCAATATAGCCAAAAGTTATAGTCTAGTTTTTTTTCTTCAGGTAAGCTGATTCACACGTCATATTCAGAAGCGCACTGCAGCGGATTACATTTGATCAAAGAAAAGTTTTACTCACTACTGAGAGTGGAGAAGCACCCGAACTTCGGACGTCTCGCTGTGTTGGGTCCTGATGATGAAATCAATGAAAAGGTATTACGACACTCAGGTCGAAGGTCGACTAACCTTTTTTTTAACGCTAGAAATGCGATTTTATGCATACCCCCCGCCAACAAGCGGGAGGTTATGTGGGGCGATGGGAACGCTTTCGCAAACAGGGTCGACTAACCTAACCTAACCCTAATTTGAAGTCGCATGAGCTCCGAATATACCAAAATGTTCTTGCGTAAAAATCATCCTTTTTATAGTACAAAATACCTCCCTTTATCTTTTGTATGAGTTAATATTTAATTCCCTTTAAATATTTTTTTTTTTATGATAGACAAGGGACAAATGAGCAGACGGTCCACCTGATGGAAAGTGGCCACCGTCGCCCATGGACATTGACAAAACTAGAGGGTATCTCTTGTTTTGTCGATGCGTTGCCGCCTCGAAGATAGAATGAGGAGGGGGAGCGAAGAGAAGACTGATGCGGTTTCAATGGACCCTGAACACACCCTCACCCTCTGTTTTGTTGTGATTTTTGAATTTCTTTTTATTTTCAACATCCACCTTTCCATACCTACCTCACGAATTCTTATTTTTATTTTTTAATTTGTTAAAAAATATCCGCCTGAGAGACATAAGTGAGACATGTCATAAGGCAAGTGTGACTTTCTTTTAATGATGGATTGCTCGAAAACTACTGAACCGATTTTGAAAAATCTTTCACCGATAGAAATCTACATCTTTTGCGCATTATTGTTATTTTAGAGTCGATTTACTGCAGACACTTTTTGCGCATTATTTATTTTTGGGGCCATTTACTGAAGACACTTTTTTGCGCATTATTGTTATTTTAGAGTCGATTTACTGCAGACACTTTTTGCGCATTATTTATTTTTGGGGCCATTTACTGAAGACACTTTTTTGCGCATTATTGTTATTTTAGAGCCCATTTGCTGGAGATACTTTTTTGCGCATAATTGTTATTTTAGAGCCCATTTGCTGGAGATACTTTTTTGCGCATAATTGTTATTTTAGAGCCCATTTACTGGAGATACTTTTTTGCGCATCATTGTCATTTTAGAGCACATTTAGTGAAGATACTTTTTTGCGCATTATTGTTATTTTAGAGCCCATTTATTTGTGTGTTTCAACACTTTAATTTACAACACATATTACTTATTGAGTGGGCTTCACACTGTCACAGATACAAAATATATCAACAGTTATATATCTCGCGGATTCATATGAAGTCGATTTCTTGGGCTTATCTGAGTCCGCCATGTTGCCGTACGTCTTGCGTCTCCGCCAGCCGAGATAAAAGTGATCGACTGAACTGACTCATGCAACACACTGACACAAACTGTCAAAGTCGTACCATCGACAATCAACCATCTAACACAACTTTCTATTAGTCTCTTACATTGCAGTGTTGCTATTCAAATAAATTAAATTACCACCATTACAACTATTTCTCCGACATATATAAGAGGGGTAGAGACAGAGAGAGATACGAACTTCATAGCATTCCATGGAATTATCGTGCAGGTGCCGGGTCCATCGTGTGAAACTCCGAGTAGAGCCCTCGACATGTGACTCGGGAGTAGGTTTAAGGGTCCTCTTTTCAATGCATATCAACACTCACCATCTTTATTCATGTTACTCTCCCTTCTTAACCAAATCCAGTGCAGAATTGACTGCTGTCCTGGACAGGCCTGGGTTTTGCTGTTATATCTCTCTCTTAATTTCAGGATAAATACGTAAACTTCATCCCGATACAAATGTTAGTGGAGACTCCGTTCGTGATGGACATTGTGTACACTACCGAGGATTTACCAATACCTCCGGTGAAGGGAGACGAGTACACCAAGACCATGGAGTACTTGAGAGAGACCTTCGATGAGAGGTTTGAGAACGAGTTCAAGTTGAAGGAGAAGGGGTAAGAGAACCGTAAATCTATATCTATATACATATAAAAAAATCGAGAGAAGAAAACGAAAGAATAAGTTTCCAATAAATCATTGTAATTATATTTTTCCAGATATTCAGAAGAGGACATATCGATAGCAAAATCGGCGATGTCTAACATGATAGGGGGTATAGGTTACTTCTACGGGGCGAGTCGCGTGCAGTCCCAGTATACTAAGGAACCGGTGCCATATTGGAAGGCACCTCTTTATACTGCTGTTCCAAGCAGGTATTATCTCAATTTTTTTTTAATGATCGACAAAAGAGCATCGCCCATTGACATCGGCAAAACTAGAAAGTATCTCTCCTTTTGCCGATGCGTTGCCGCCTCGAAGGAAGAGTGAGGAGAGGGAGCGGGGGAGCGAGTCGCAAGCCAGTGGGGAGGGGCGATCCCCTACCACCAATGGGTGTGCTAGGTTACTCGGCTCTTACGAGATGCTCTCCCAGCGGTAGAGGGGAGTTGTATTGTAATCGGAAACACACAGTCCCATATATAACTTATAGATAGATAGAAACACCATGTAACGTCACAACGTGTTTAATGTTATTGCTATCGACAGTTTCCTAGAGGTAAAGTAAATATTTTCATAGAAGTCTAACCACGATGTGACGTCATCAGACCAGATGCAGAGCAGTGATTCCCAAAATTATTTATATCGATCTCCAAGTGATGATGATAAGATTTACTGTACAAAAAGAATAAAAGCACTATGTGACGTCACAATGTGTTTAATCATATTGTTATAGATAGTTTCGTAAATATAAAGTAACTATTGTCATATAAGGTTAACCACGTCATCAAACTAGATGTAGATGAGTGTTTTCCAAAGTTATTTATATGAACCTCCAGGTAGTGATGATGAGATTCCCAAAAAGAGACCAAAGAATTGGGGATCAGTGGTTTTTCACCTTGTGACGTCACGTATTTAAACTTATTGTTATCGACAGTTTCCTAAAGATAAAGTAACTATTGTCATACAAAACTATTCACTACGATGTGACGTCATTAAACTAGTGATTCATAAAGATTTTTATATCGATCTCCAAACGGTTTCCAGGTCATTCTTCCCAAGAGGATTCCTCTGGGACGAGGGTTTCCATGGTCTACTGATAGGGCGCTGGTCTCCAGAAATCCAGCTGGATATAGCAGCTCATTGGCTGGACTTGATCAACGTTGAGGGTTGGATCCCGAGGGAGCAGATACTTGGTAAAAGAAACCTACCATTATTGTTTGATATCTTCTGATCTTTTTTTCAAAAATCGTTTTTTGAACACAAGAAAGAGAAAGAGGATTAGAAAGAGTGCTGCGAGAGCTTCTATGCTGGGTTAAAAAAAATCTGGTTTAAATGGAAGGAAGCCTATAACCAAATTTAATCCATTCCAAACTTTGGTCGATTTCACATGGTAACCCTAAAGAAACATGAAATTTAGAAAGTAGTTTCTTTGTTTATCCTCTAAAATGGGTTTTAAAAAATATGTACTTTACAAAACTGTATAAAAATATCATGGCGCAGTCGGTAGGACACGAAGCTACGAGAACCAATAGTTGTCGTTTAGCTGCAATTTGGTAACATTACAGGAGCCGAAGCCCTAGCTAGAGTGCCAAAGGAGTTCGTAGTCCAAAGCAACGCAGTGGCAAACCCTCCGATGCTGCTCATCCAGCTCGCTCGGCTCGTTACATCCAAGCCGCGGCTGTTGCACCACGCGCCTTTACGACTCACGCTTGACCGCATGTTTCCGAGACTACAGGTATGTAGGATTCTTCGTCTAAGTCACATAAGAGAGGTAGAGGGTTAGAAAGAATGGACTGTAGACATCTATAGTGCAATTCTTAAGGAGCTCAAACTTTGCTTGCTTACGCAGCTCATTGATGATACGCTCCTATGGGTCGTAGCGTAATAATATCTGGTCTATAGTCATCCTCAATAAATTAGCTATTCAACACTAAAGCAGAAAGCCGTTGATTTGTTTGTAATCAAAGTCCTAACCCCCCATCTCATGCTGACGTAAACATTAGTACATATTTTTCAATCTGTGATTAAGCTACACTTGACTTACTCTTTTTTCCGTGATCGTGTTTACTTTTTATTGGTGACGTAATGACCATGCAAGCCTTCCCATCCCCCATGTAATCAAAAATAGGCAAACTTATATAACAAACAAGACTCCCCAGGTACTAACTTAGATTTTGTTCCAGGTATGGTACCAGTGGTTCCAAAGTTCCCAAAAAGGTGAAGAAGCCACATCTTACAGGTGGAGGGGAAGAGAAGATGATGGAGTTCAGCTCAACCCTAAAACTATGGCATCTGGACTTGATGATTATCCCAGGTGATTATACTAGCCGACTCGCGTGACTTCGTCTGCATGGAATTTAGTACTCTATATCCTCACTAAGAGAGTGTCTCTTACACCCTTTAAACGCGATACACCTAAACCTTGGTGAAAACCGCATGAAAATCCGTTTAGTAGTCGCGATCGCGAACAGCCAGACTCTTATAATATGTAGTTGTTAATATCAATAACTAGTATCTGCTTACAACTAAATCGGCTAACACTTTTGATTCACACAAAAGTATTCTATATGATAATTCAACTTATAAAGTACAACACTCGTAAAAAATTAACTTTGAAATCTACTAGAATATTAAAATATCGTACAAATGACAGATTATCATACAATAATGCTTTTGGGGTATTTTGTAATCTTTCAAAGGCTTTCGACTTTGTGGATCATGATACACTTGGACGTAAGCCGATCTTTTACGGAATTCACAACAAGTGCCTAGAACTAATGTCCTCTTATTTATCTAATAGTAAAATAAAAGTATGCTGTAATAATGCTCTATCCAATTGAACTGAATTGACAATAGGTGTACCTCAAGGTTCAGTTCTTTGACCTTTCTTATTTCTAGTTTATGTAAATGACTTGCCCCAAATTGTGGAGGGATTAGCGGACATTGTTTTATTTGCAGAAATAATAAAAAATAATTCTCACGTGATGTCATCACACAGGTTTTTGAAGTATTTTGCACATTTTATACTAATACCTTATTATTTCAGAGCATCTCACCCGTCAGATATAGAGCGGCACGTGGACCTGCGCTGCTGGATGTACGCGGCTGCTGATGCCATAGCCACCATTGCGCAGTTCCTGGATTTGGATGGAGAGAAGTATGTTTATAGTTAGGTTATGATGGTTGATCCTGTAGTTGATATTACCTCTGGCAGCTATCTTTGATGTACAAGGAAAGAAGTGGGGATAGTTGCACATGGTGAGCCTGCTGCATGTCTGTATTTGTACTGTAGGCGCGTGGGGGCAGAAAGGAAGACTTTTAGATACCGACTGATAATAATACTAAGATGATTAAGAGTATAGCAAATTTTTCTTTAAGTAAATCTTTTCTTTAAAATTTAGACAGAATATGTTTGTTTATAGTGTTATTGTATAAATAATTGTTTCTAGATTCGAAGCTATTCGTGACCAACTAGGTGATGAAGATCAGCTGAATGAGCTGCACTGGTCTTCTCAAACACAGACATACGCTGATTACGGTTAGTATTATATATGTATAATTTATCAAATATCGGTACGCATTAACTAAAAACTGCTGCACGAGATTGGAAACTAAATAAATATGTAAGAGGTTCATATAGATACGATTCCATGTGCTTATCTGTGTCCGCTATCCGCCATGTTGCGTCCACGACACAAACTGATTCAATCTAAGTGGTACTATCAACAATCAATCACAGATACACTGCACGCAGTGTTGCTATTCAAATAAATTAAATTACCACTATTTTGATTTGATTGACAAAACATAAACGGTCACACTTGTGACGCGCTTCACCCCCTGTTTCAACCCTATTTTTCGCGATAAAACGTAGCCTATATCCTTTTCTAAACTGTAGTCTATCTCTGTACCAAATTTCATCGAAATCGGCTTACTGGTTTAGGCATAAAAGCCTAATAGACTTAGAGTTACTTTGGCATTTTATAATATTAGTTGGTTATATAATTTCCAGGTCTACACACAGACGGCGTCAGACTTGTGAGACAGCACTCAAAGAACCAGCAGGAGTCCAGAGTGGTTAGAAGTGTCACCATCGCCCCACAGCCCAGGCTCGTCACTTCTGTGTTTGGTGAGAAATAATTGCTCCTACTGTGTGTGTTCTCGTGGAGTGGACATTATCTGGAGTAGAGGTTGGGGATTTTAACCATTTCTTTTTTTCTATTTTTTTTGGAATGTGGTGTTTTATGCGGGATTACCAAATAAAATTGCTTGCTTACTAACCAATCTATACTATTATATAAAGAGGAAAGATTTGATTGTTTGTTTGTTTGTTTGTTGCGAATAGGCTCGAAAAGTACTGAACCGATTTTGAAAATTCTTTCACCGATAGGAAGCTACATCCTTTCCTGTTAATATGGCGGCTAAGTAGATTTACTATTCGTCTTTATGACCCATCGGTGCAGGGCCGGGCAGGGGCCAATACATACATAGGTTCACTAATCTGCAAGCGGGACAAGTGGGTAGTTGCCACGTGGTGCAGGTTAGGTTAGCCATGTGTTAGGTTAGGTTTATGTTAACCTAACTTATAGCCTAACTATTTTAGTCCTGTTGTACTTCTTCGGCTGCTCCGATTTTTTTTCTGATACAATGAAATGATCTTGGCATGAAAGTGGATTGATCCGCATTAAAAAAATGGCCAATTTTCAGTCCTATGGACTACTCAAGCTTGACCAAAAAAATGGTAGATAAGGTGCAAACGAGCAGATAGTCCATTTGATGGTAAATGGCAACCCTCGCCCATGTTTTGTCGATGCGTTGCATCTTCGAAGATGATCAGATCATCCCTGATCAAGAGCCTAGAGTCCACTAGAACCACAGCATTAATGGTATGGAAGAGGGAGGAGGTTAGTCTGGCCCACCACGCGGTTCGATCGGAACGCATCTATAACACTTGGCGGTCGGATTCGCATGGTGGTCACAAGCGAGGCGGGGAACAGATCCCCTACCACCAAGGGAGTGCTGGGTTACTCTGCTCTTACGAGATAATCTCTCAGCGGCAGAGGGGAATTGTGTTCTAACCCGTCCCCTCAAGGGACACGGGAGGATTTAACAAAAAAGCACCTATGTGTTTTAAAAGATCTCTTAGTATATCTAAATGTTATTTTTTCAGGATACGTGTCATTGTTCCCGATGCTCCTCAAAGTGTTGAAGCCTGAAAGTGAGAAACTGGGCAAAATATTAGAAATGCTCGACAAACCAGACTTACTATGGTCACCGTATGGATTGAGGTATTTAAATTTTATATATTTTTTCTACTTACTATAACTGCTCGGTTTCATAATGCCTTAGTGTTGCTAACCATCCCATCAAGCGGGGAACACATTCACGTTCTGATTGGATGATAATTTATGGTTAGCTATGTTATGACGTTTTAAATCCAATATGGCGTAAGGTCAAAGAAGGTGGGCTAGTTACTTGTATGCCCGCGTATAATATCGGTATCATATGTGAGGGTATGCTGAGATGATTATGTTAAAATAAAATGACTTCACGCTTAATCCAATATGGCGGACGGTCCAAGATGGTGGGCTAGTTACTTGTATGCACGCGTATAATATCGGTATCATATGTGGGGGTATGCTGAGATGATTATGTAAAATAAAATCACTACACGCTTAATCCAATATGGCGGACGGTTCAAGATGGTGGGCTAGTTGTACTTTATGCACTCTATCTATAATATGGGTATCAAATGACAGGGTATGCTGAGATGATTATGTGAAATAAAATTATTTTAAATCAAACATGGCGGGCAGCTCAATATGGTGGATCTCCTTCTTTATGATATGGGTATCAAATGAAAGGGTTTTCAAAGAACAATAAGAAACAATGCAATATGGCGGACTAGTTCGGTAAAGTATGTATCCAAGATTTAGTGTCTGGAACTGTCTGATGGATGTGTATTGTTTGCAGATCTTTATCAAAGCTCTCCCCTCTGTACATGAAGCGCAACACAGAACACGACCCGCCGTACTGGCGCGGACAGGTGTGGATGAACATCAACTACCTGGCCCTCACTGCGCTGAAGCACTACAGCGTGAAGGGGCCGCACGCGGCCAGGGCGAAGGACCTGCACCAGCGGTTACGGGATAACGTTGTTAGTGAGTATTGTGATCACTTATTTAAATGATTCAATCACTCAGTGACTCACATTTTTTATCTTAGAGACAAAATTGACGTTAATATTTAAATAGTGATGTGCCTCTATCAGAAATTGACGTTAATATTTAAATAGTGATGTGCCTCTATCAGAAATTGACGTAAATATTTAAATAGTGATGTGCCTCTATCAGAAATTGACGTTAATTTTGAAGTACTGATGATCTATAAAATCGGCGTTTATTATTTTTTTCTTAATTTTATTAAGTATCATGTATGTATGAAATTATATGTGTATATATAATGTGTGTATATCTGTGAGTGTGTGTATGTGTGTGTGTGTGTATATCTGTGAGTGTGTATGTGTGTGTTAAAATAGGGGATGAACCTTTGTATAAAATATATACTCTTTCTTTCCAGGTAATGTGATATCAGAATACAAAAGAACAGGATACTTCTGGGAGCAGTACTCCGGGGAGGATGGGAAGGGCAGCGGCTGCAAACCCTTCACCGGCTGGACGGCTTTGTTCGTCCTCATGATGGCTGACGACTTTTAGGTTAACATATCAAGTGATCATATACTGTACATTGGATTTTGTATAACAAGCTATGTGTGAACTTTAATTCTAAGGAATGTTAAGCCCCAATCGTGTTATAGCTGCCGGCATGTAAGTATAGGTTTGACCTTTCCCCCACTTCTTTTTGTCACACCTAAAGTTAGTCAAATTTAATTTAGGCGGGAAACGCACATGATGGCACAAACCATAAAAGACACTAAACTAAGATAACATATAAATGTAAATAAGACACCAAAAAGTCATCCAAGGATATCGTTTCACCCCCCAGAAATCCGGGTATAGATACATTTACATGTATTCAAAAGGATATTGCGTTAAAATTATACATTAAAAAAAAATTATAAAATAAATACAAACGAGGATGAGTTAACCTTATTGTTCATCATATTGTGTCTCGTATTGTATGTCTCAGTGATGTTTATCACATTACTTCTCTTAAAGATCATCCATGTTAAATAAAATGTCACAATTTTAGTTACCATATTCCTCTGAAACGGCTCGACCGATTTTTATGAAGGCAGCATGTTTTTCTTCACTCCCCCTCCCCACTCTTATCTTCGAGGATGCAACGCATTGACACGACTCTCTTGTTTTGCCGATGTCCATGGGTGATGGTGGCCACTTACCATCAGATATCACCTACCATGGCCGACCTGAATAAACGTTCTCTCAGTGTTCAGACCTTTCATTTCTCATTCATTCGGAGTGGGAGGGATGATGATGCCAATATCCAACACTGATAGATCGGTTCACTGTTTCATTTTGTGTTTAGATGTGTCACTTGGAGTGATAGACGCAAAATGAAAGACGAAAGTAATGACGTCATTAGTGACATTATCGACCACAACGATCATAGTCGTCATGTGGAACGGTTAAAAGAGCATTTCGAGCGTTGTGATCGCTTAGTGGAACGCACCAAAAGTAGTGAAGTACAGATAATGAAAATGTGTTACCAGTGTTAAGAAAGTAGACTGTTTGTGTTTAGGGTAAGTGTAAGTGGAATATCATAATAATTTTGATTCATAATACTTTGGACAAACAAACAGACATGTAAATAAAAATTTCGAATTATAATAGATATGTATATTCAGTAGGTCTAAGAATCGGCTACTATCTATTTTTCATCGGAAGGACTTTCCAAGTGCTGATGTAACGAAGGGGGGCGAGGGGTGATGATTGGGGTAGATGGGGTAATTTCTAATTTCCTGAAATCTGGGAAAAATCCTGCAATTCGGCAACACTATTAAATATTTACTCTATGGAATAAATCACAATGATTACAAGTGACATTTGACTATTGTAAACAAAATTTATTGTAGAATTTTAAAATGTTATTTTTTTCCCCTCTATCTATTCCCCCCACATTTTCTTGCCGGAGGCCCATATTTTAGGAATAAGAGGGGGGAGAAGAAAAAAAATTCCGGAGCATAGTTGACACCTAGAAAGTGAAGAAAAGAAGATAAGGGTGACAAGGGGGGTAGGAGGGGTCCCCTCTATAAATCGCCCCCCCTCGTTTTTTACCGGAGACATTTTAGGAATAAGGGGGAGGAAAAAAATCCATTTCTGTGAATGAAGTCAACGTCCTTCTGGGTGGATAAAACTATCCTAACCTAACCTAACCAACGAAACCCCCTCCCCCACTAAAACTATTTCTGTGAACCAAGTCTACGACGGGTTAAGGAAAAGATTTTTATATAAAATCCTATTTTTTGTGCAAGTTAAATTAAAAAAAACGTAGTTTAGTATCAAATATTTATTCATTATCAATAATAAAATTATAACTATTAAACTTTATCATATTAGGCCATACTTTTTTTGAGTATCAATGTCTAATATCCCGAAATCGGGCAGAAATCCCGAATATCGGCAACACTATTAAATATAACTCTATGGAAAGAACAAGTGACTTTTGGCTATAGTAAACAATATTTGTTGTAGAATTTTAGTGTTATATTTCGGAAACTATTGATTTCTGCAGTTCGAGATTTTGTGAGTGAGTTTGTGTAGTAGGTCTAGATCTATCTACAATAAAATTTTGGAGCGAAACTATTACGTCAGCACTTGGAAAGGTTAGGAATAATTTTTCTTTCTCCACCCTTAATTGCTAAAATATGAGTCTCCGGCAAGAAAAAAAAGGGGGGATCGACAGAGGGGACCCCTACCTGCCCCAATCACCACCCCTCTCCCCCCTCCGTCGCGTCAGCTAAAGGAAAGTCCAGCCCTTAATTCAAATATTACGGCATTATAAGAGACAGTCAGTAGTCCAATGACAGATCTAAATTTTTTTTTCCTCTGTTTTTATTCCATAATGGAATAGGCAAAGGTATTACACCGTACAGCCTTGTCTTCAGTAGGTCAATGACAGATCTAAAGTCACGACCTATTAATGATTCAACTAGAGATCTTCGGTTTCTCGGACAAAAAATATCGATTTTTTAAATCAATATATATCGCACTGAATCGATTCACTCAATTGATATTTCGCCCTCAAAAATTGAAATTACATTTTTTTTCTGTTTTTTTTTTTTAAACTTGTCTAGGTTGAGTTATTTTTTTTTTATAATTAAAATAATATAACGTATTTTTCTTTATACATTATCTAATGCATGTAAAATTTCAATACTATTTAAATCATTAGCTTACTCAAAAAGTCCCATCCCTATTAAATGTCAAATGTTTACGATCCGCCATTGTTGTTTACTTCTTCTATAAACCGCATTATTTATTGCTTTTATAGTCTGTTAGAAATATTGAATTTGTACATAGAAACGATTTATTGAATGATAACGAGTCTAAAAAAAGTTTAAAAATAAACATTTTTACAAAAAACAAACTCATTAACTCATTGATTCCCAGTGTTACTTGTGACAGAACATTATCGTTTCACTACTATTATGTAGCAAAGATAAAAAGTAAAACTATTTTTTTTTCTGGAAACACTAACCAAGCTTTATGTCAAATTCATTAAAATAAAATAGTAATGGCGTGTCCTTCAGAATCTTAATTGATTTGTCCATTCCTCCAAAAAAGTGGGGATGGTTTATATAATTTTTTTTTCTAACTAAATTAAATTTATGTAAAGAGAAATTGTTATCTTTAGAAAATTGGACAGAAATGTGAAAGGCCTTACAAAACTAGGCTCGTGACAGATATTTATGATTTAAAAAAAATTAAAAGTTTATATGATAGAAATCCTTCTCTTTGTGGTCTAATTTAAAAAAATTCTCTCCGGCGGGGAATCGAACCCCGGTCTCCCGCGTGACAGGCGGGGATACTTACCACTATACTACCGAAGATGTGACAACGGTATCAAAATATACATCCATTATCAAGAGCAAATACAAGAATTACTAAATACTACATATGTTTTAAAAATGGCGGAAAATTATTTCGTATAACTAAAATGAAACAATCCCTATTCTATTTACAATTATTAGTTCCTACCAAGAAAATAGTATTGATTTATAAATTAAACTTATCTAATCTTATTCTAGGTATGTCATCCATTATTTACCACCACAATCCAATATTTGTCTTTAAATGGAGTCAACATTTTAATAATCAACAGCTTTGCTGTGATTTCGACAATGACAGCGCGCAATTTTTTTTCTGTTTATATTCCATAATGAAAAATGAAAAGGTATTACACTGTACAGCCATGTCTTTAGCAGGTTAATGTAAACCGCTATAATTATCTAATTCCTTGTAGTTGTACAATTTTTACAAAAAGCGCGGGAATCTCTGAACTATTCGGGCTGACATGACAGCTCGCAATTTTTTTTCTGGTTATATTCCATAATCAACAATGAAAAGGTATTACACTGTACAGCCTTGTCTTTAGCAGGTATAATTATCTGAATCCTTGTAATTGTACAATTCCTTGTGGTAGTAGATGCCAATAAGTCAAAAAAGGCGCGGGAATCTCCGAACAAGGCGCAATTTTTTTTTCTGTTTATATTCCATAATCAAAAATGAAAAGGTATTACACTGTACAGCCTTGTCTTTAGCAGGTATAATTATCTGAATCCTTGTAATTGTACAATTCCTTGTGGTAGTAGATGCCAATAAGTCAAAAAAGGCGCGGGAATCTCCGAACAAGGCGCAATTTTTTTGTCTGTTTATATTCCATAATCAAAAATGAAAAGGTATTACACTGTACAGCCTTGTCTTTAGCAGGTATAATTATCTGAATCCTTGTAATTGTACAATTCCTTGTGGTAGTAGATGCCAATAAGTCAAAAAAGGCGCGGGAATCTCCGAACAAGGCGCAATTTTTTTGTCTGTTTATATTCCATAATCAAAAATGAAAAGGTATTACACTGTACAGCCTTGTCTTTAGCAGGTATAATTATCTGAATCCTTGTAATTGTACAATTCCTTGTGGTAGTAGATGCCAATAAGTCAAAAAAGGCGCGGGAATCTCCGAACAAGGCGCAATTTTTTTGTCTGTTTATATTCCATAATCAAAAATGAAAAGGTATTACACTGTACAGCCTTGTCTTTAGCAGGTATAATTATCTGAATCCTTGTAATTGTACAATTCCTTGTGGTAGTAGATGCCAATAAGTCAAAAAAGGCGCGGGAATCTCCGAACAAGGCGCAATTTTTTTGTCTGTTTATATTCCATAATCAAAAATGAAAAGGTATTACACTGTACAGCCTTGTCTTTAGCAGGTATAATTATCTGAATCCTTGTAATTGTACAATTCCTTGTGGTAGTAGATGCCAATAAGTCAAAAAAGGCGCGGGAATCTCCGAACAAGGCGCAATTTTTTTGTCTGTTTATATTCCATAATCAAAAATGAAAAGGTATTACACTGTACAGCCTTGTCTTTAGCAGGTATAATTATCTGAATCCTTGTAATTGTACAATTCCTTGTGGTAGTAGATGCCAATAAGTCAAAAAAGGCGCGGGAATCTCCGAACAAGGCGCAATTTTTTTGTCTGTTTATATTCCATAATCAAAAATGAAAAGGTATTACACTGTACAGCCTTGTCTTTAGCAGGTATAATTATCTGAATCCTTGTAATTGTACAATTCCTTGTGGTAGTAGATGCCAATAAGTCAAAAAAGGCGCGGGAATCTCCGAACAAGGCGCAATTTTTTTGTCTGTTTATATTCCATAATCAAAAATGAAAAGGTATTACACTGTACAGCCTTGTCTTTAGCAGGTATAATTATCTGAATCCTTGTAATTGTACAATTCCTTGTGGTAGTAGATGCCAATAAGTCAAAAAAGGCGCGGGAATCTCCGAACAAGGCGCAATTTTTTTGTCTGTTTATATTCCATAATCAAAAATGAAAAGGTATTACACTGTACAGCCTTGTCTTTAGCAGGTATAATTATCTGAATCCTTGTAATTGTACAATTCCTTGTGGTAGTAGATGCCAATAAGTCAAAAAAGGCGCGGGAATCTCCGAACAAGGCGCAATTTTTTTGTCTGTTTATATTCCATAATCAAAAATGAAAAGGTATTACACTGTACAGCCTTGTCTTTAGCAGGTATAATTATCTGAATCCTTGTAATTGTACAATTCCTTGTGGTAGTAGATGCCAATAAGTCAAAAAAGGCGCGGGAATCTCCGAACAAGGCGCAATTTTTTTGTCTGTTTATATTCCATAATCAAAAATGAAAAGGTATTACACTGTACAGCCTTGTCTTTAGCAGGTATAATTATCTGAATCCTTGTAATTGTACAATTCCTTGTGGTAGTAGATGCCAATAAGTCAAAAAAGGCGCGGGAATCTCCGAACAAGGCGCAATTTTTTTTTCTGTTTATATTCCATAATCAAAAATGAAAAGGTATTACACTGTACAGCCTTGTCTTTAGCAGGTATAATTATCTGAATCCTTGTAATTGTACAATTCCTTGTGGTAGTAGATGCCAATAAGTCAAAAAAGGCGCGGGAATCTCCGAACAAGGCGCAATTTTTTTTTCTGTTTATATTCCATAATCAAAAATGAAAAGGTATTACACTGTACAGCCTTGTCTTTAGCAGGTATAATTATCTGAATCCTTGTAATTGTACAATTCCTTGTGGTAGTAGATGCCAATAAGTCAAAAAAGGCGCGGGAATCTCCGAACAAGGCGCAATTTTTTTGTCTGTTTATATTCCATAATCAAAAATGAAAAGGTATTACACTGTACAGCCTTGTCTTTAGCAGGTATAATTATCTGAATCCTTGTAATTGTACAATTCCTTGTGGTAGTAGATGCCAATAAGTCAAAAAAGGCGCGGGAATCTCCGAACAAGGCGCAATTTTTTTGTCTGTTTATATTCCATAATCAAAAATGAAAAGGTATTACACTGTACAGCCTTGTCTTTAGCAGGTATAATTATCTGAATCCTTGTAATTGTACAATTCCTTGTGGTAGTAGATGCCAATAAGTCAAAAAAGGCGCGGGAATCTCCGAACAAGGCGCAATTTTTTTGTCTGTTTATATTCCATAATCAAAAATGAAAAGGTATTACACTGTACAGCCTTGTCTTTAGCAGGTATAATTATCTGAATCCTTGTAATTGTACAATTCCTTGTGGTAGTAGATGCCAATAAGTCAAAAAAGGCGCGGGAATCTCCGAACAAGGCGCAATTTTTTTGTCTGTTTATATTCCATAATCAAAAATGAAAAGGTATTACACTGTACAGCCTTGTCTTTAGCAGGTATAATTATCTGAATCCTTGTAATTGTACAATTCCTTGTGGTAGTAGATGCCAATAAGTCAAAAAAGGCGCGGGAATCTCCGAACAAGGCGCAATTTTTTTGTCTGTTTATATTCCATAATCAAAAATGAAAAGGTATTACACTGTACAGCCTTGTCTTTAGCAGGTATAATTATCTGAATCCTTGTAATTGTACAATTCCTTGTGGTAGTAGATGCCAATAAGTCAAAAAAGGCGCGGGAATCTCCGAACAAGGCGCAATTTTTTTGTCTGTTTATATTCCATAATCAAAAATGAAAAGGTATTACACTGTACAGCCTTGTCTTTAGCAGGTATAATTATCTGAATCCTTGTAATTGTACAATTCCTTGTGGTAGTAGATGCCAATAAGTCAAAAAAGGCGCGGGAATCTCCGAACAAGGCGCAATTTTTTTGTCTGTTTATATTCCATAATCAAAAATGAAAAGGTATTACACTGTACAGCCTTGTCTTTAGCAGGTATAATTATCTGAATCCTTGTAATTGTACAATTCCTTGTGGTAGTAGATGCCAATAAGTCAAAAAAGGCGCGGGAATCTCCGAACAAGGCGCAATTTTTTTGTCTGTTTATATTCCATAATCAAAAATGAAAAGGTATTACACTGTACAGCCTTGTCTTTAGCAGGTATAATTATCTGAATCCTTGTAATTGTACAATTCCTTGTGGTAGTAGATGCCAATAAGTCAAAAAAGGCGCGGGAATCTCCGAACAAGGCGCAATTTTTTTGTCTGTTTATATTCCATAATCAAAAATGAAAAGGTATTACACTGTACAGCCTTGTCTTTAGCAGGTATAATTATCTGAATCCTTGTAATTGTACAATTCCTTGTGGTAGTAGATGCCAATAAGTCAAAAAAGGCGCGGGAATCTCCGAACAAGGCGCAATTTTTTTGTCTGTTTATATTCCATAATCAAAAATGAAAAGGTATTACACTGTACAGCCTTGTCTTTAGCAGGTATAATTATCTGAATCCTTGTAATTGTACAATTCCTTGTGGTAGTAGATGCCAATAAGTCAAAAAAGGCGCGGGAATCTCCGAACAAGGCGCAATTTTTTTGTCTGTTTATATTCCATAATCAAAAATGAAAAGGTATTACACTGTACAGCCTTGTCTTTAGCAGGTATAATTATCTGAATCCTTGTAATTGTACAATTCCTTGTGGTAGTAGATGCCAATAAGTCAAAAAAGGCGCGGGAATCTCCGAACAAGGCGCAATTTTTTTGTCTGTTTATATTCCATAATCAAAAATGAAAAGGTATTACACTGTACAGCCTTGTCTTTAGCAGGTATAATTATCTGAATCCTTGTAATTGTACAATTCCTTGTGGTAGTAGATGCCAATAAGTCAAAAAAGGCGCGGGAATCTCCGAACAAGGCGCAATTTTTTTGTCTGTTTATATTCCATAATCAAAAATGAAAAGGTATTACACTGTACAGCCTTGTCTTTAGCAGGTATAATTATCTGAATCCTTGTAATTGTACAATTCCTTGTGGTAGTAGATGCCAATAAGTCAAAAAAGGCGCGGGAATCTCCGAACAAGGCGCAATTTTTTTGTCTGTTTATATTCCATAATCAAAAATGAAAAGGTATTACACTGTACAGCCTTGTCTTTAGCAGGTATAATTATCTGAATCCTTGTAATTGTACAATTCCTTGTGGTAGTAGATGCCAATAAGTCAAAAAAGGCGCGGGAATCTCCGAACAAGGCGCAATTTTTTTTTCTGTTTATATTCCATAATCAAAAATGAAAAGGTATTACACTGTACAGCCTTGTCTTTAGCAGGTATAATTATCTGAATCCTTGTAATTGTACAATTCCTTGTGGTAGTAGATGCCAATAAGTCAAAAAAGGCGCGGGAATCTCCGAACAAGGCGCAATTTTTTTGTCTGTTTATATTCCATAATCAAAAATGAAAAGGTATTACACTGTACAGCCTTGTCTTTAGCAGGTATAATTATCTGAATCCTTGTAATTGTACAATTCCTTGTGGTAGTAGATGCCAATAAGTCAAAAAAGGCGCGGGAATCTCCGAACAAGGCGCAATTTTTTTGTCTGTTTATATTCCATAATCAAAAATGAAAAGGTATTACACTGTACAGCCTTGTCTTTAGCAGGTATAATTATCTGAATCCTTGTAATTGTACAATTCCTTGTGGTAGTAGATGCCAATAAGTCAAAAAAGGCGCGGGAATCTCCGAACAAGGCGCAATTTTTTTTTCTGTTTATATTCCATAATCAAAAATGAAAAGGTATTACACTGTACAGCCTTGTCTTTAGCAGGTATAATTATCTGAATCCTTGTAATTGTACAATTCCTTGTGGTAGTAGATGCCAATAAGTCAAAAAAGGCGCGGGAATCTCCGAACAAGGCGCAATTTTTTTGTCTGTTTATATTCCATAATCAAAAATGAAAAGGTATTACACTGTACAGCCTTGTCTTTAGCAGGTATAATTATCTGAATCCTTGTAATTGTACAATTCCTTGTGGTAGTAGATGCCAATAAGTCAAAAAAGGCGCGGGAATCTCCGAACAAGGCGCAATTTTTTTGTCTGTTTATATTCCATAATCAAAAATGAAAAGGTATTACACTGTACAGCCTTGTCTTTAGCAGGTATAATTATCTGAATCCTTGTAATTGTACAATTCCTTGTGGTAGTAGATGCCAATAAGTCAAAAAAGGCGCGGGAATCTCCGAACAAGGCGCAATTTTTTTGTCTGTTTATATTCCATAATCAAAAATGAAAAGGTATTACACTGTACAGCCTTGTCTTTAGCAGGTATAATTATCTGAATCCTTGTAATTGTACAATTCCTTGTGGTAGTAGATGCCAATAAGTCAAAAAAGGCGCGGGAATCTCCGAACAAGGCGCAATTTTTTTGTCTGTTTATATTCCATAATCAAAAATGAAAAGGTATTACACTGTACAGCCTTGTCTTTAGCAGGTATAATTATCTGAATCCTTGTAATTGTACAATTCCTTGTGGTAGTAGATGCCAATAAGTCAAAAAAGGCGCGGGAATCTCCGAACAAGGCGCAATTTTTTTGTCTGTTTATATTCCATAATCAAAAATGAAAAGGTATTACACTGTACAGCCTTGTCTTTAGCAGGTATAATTATCTGAATCCTTGTAATTGTACAATTCCTTGTGGTAGTAGATGCCAATAAGTCAAAAAAGGCGCGGGAATCTCCGAACAAGGCGCAATTTTTTTGTCTGTTTATATTCCATAATCAAAAATGAAAAGGTATTACACTGTACAGCCTTGTCTTTAGCAGGTATAATTATCTGAATCCTTGTAATTGTACAATTCCTTGTGGTAGTAGATGCCAATAAGTCAAAAAAGGCGCGGGAATCTCCGAACAAGGCGCAATTTTTTTGTCTGTTTATATTCCATAATCAAAAATGAAAAGGTATTACACTGTACAGCCTTGTCTTTAGCAGGTATAATTATCTGAATCCTTGTAATTGTACAATTCCTTGTGGTAGTAGATGCCAATAAGTCAAAAAAGGCGCGGGAATCTCCGAACAAGGCGCAATTTTTTTGTCTGTTTATATTCCATAATCAAAAATGAAAAGGTATTACACTGTACAGCCTTGTCTTTAGCAGGTATAATTATCTGAATCCTTGTAATTGTACAATTCCTTGTGGTAGTAGATGCCAATAAGTCAAAAAAGGCGCGGGAATCTCCGAACAAGGCGCAATTTTTTTGTCTGTTTATATTCCATAATCAAAAATGAAAAGGTATTACACTGTACAGCCTTGTCTTTAGCAGGTATAATTATCTGAATCCTTGTAATTGTACAATTCCTTGTGGTAGTAGATGCCAATAAGTCAAAAAAGGCGCGGGAATCTCCGAACAAGGCGCAATTTTTTTTTCTGTTTATATTCCATAATCAAAAATGAAAAGGTATTACACTGTACAGCCTTGTCTTTAGCAGGTATAATTATCTGAATCCTTGTAATTGTACAATTCCTTGTGGTAGTAGATGCCAATAAGTCAAAAAAGGCGCGGGAATCTCCGAACAAGGCGCAATTTTTTTGTCTGTTTATATTCCATAATCAAAAATGAAAAGGTATTACACTGTACAGCCTTGTCTTTAGCAGGTATAATTATCTGAATCCTTGTAATTGTACAATTCCTTGTGGTAGTAGATGCCAATAAGTCAAAAAAGGCGCGGGAATCTCCGAACAAGGCGCAATTTTTTTGTCTGTTTATATTCCATAATCAAAAATGAAAAGGTATTACACTGTACAGCCTTGTCTTTAGCAGGTATAATTATCTGAATCCTTGTAATTGTACAATTCCTTGTGGTAGTAGATGCCAATAAGTCAAAAAAGGCGCGGGAATCTCCGAACAAGGCGCAATTTTTTTTTCTGTTTATATTCCATAATCAAAAATGAAAAGGTATTACACTGTACAGCCTTGTCTTTAGCAGGTATAATTATCTGAATCCTTGTAATTGTACAATTCCTTGTGGTAGTAGATGCCAATAAGTCAAAAAAGGCGCGGGAATCTCCGAACAAGGCGCAATTTTTTTTTCTGTTATATTCCATAATGAAAAGGTATTACACTGTACAGCCATGTCTTTAGCAGGTTAATGTCAACCGCTATAATTATCTGATTCCTTGTAGTTGTACAATTTTTACAAAAAGCGCGGGAATCTCTGAACTATTCGGGCTGACATGACAGCTCGCAATTTTTTTATTTGTTTTTATTCCATAATGAAAAATGAAAAGGTATTATAACGTACAGCCTTGTCTGTAGTAGGTGATAGCGCGCTGTAGCCAACATTAATTAGGCGCGAAAATCAATAATAGTGATATCGCACTTTATATATTTTTGTTGATGCGCATGATTTTTTTTTTTGACTGGTGTAATTAATTGTAATACTAAACGTGTAGTGAGTTATGTTTGTGTGTGTATGAAAACATATAGGTACATACAAGTGCCAAGAGTGTATATAAACAGTCGAAATTAATAATCAATTTCAACCCAAAATCTTAGCAGTGAGTTTTTTGAGCAGATTCGAAATTCAAATTTGTTTATAGAAAATTCAAATTTAGAATCTTTTTTTTATTTTTTATTTAATCGGAAATAGATTCCAAATTCAAATTTGTGCGTAAAAAATTCAAATTTAGAATCTTTTTTTTTTTTATTTGTAACCCAAAATCTTTGGATAATTAATTGAAAATAGATTCCAAATTTAAATTTGTGCGTAAAAAATTCAAATTTAGAATCTTTTTTTATTTGTAACCCAAAATCTTTGAATAATTATTTGAAAATAGATTCCAAATTTAAATTTTTTCTAGACACAAATTTGAATTTAAAATCTATTAGTAATCCAAAATCCAATGATTTCAGATTGAGATCAAATATTAATTTCGGCCGTTAGAGGATAGGATATGGTACGGAGATATTTCAAAATGTCCAGGTCAGTGTACTTTACAAGAAGATCCAAACTTCATAGTTGGGGATCGTTTACATCTCTATTAGGGACCTATAGGGCTTTCAGGTTTTATTAAATAACGAGTGTTATATATATAGAGACGTCAATTATAATATATTAAACAATATGGTTATTGCATTTAATTTTTTTTAATATTTAAAGTCAAAGGTCTGTTCTGTTGGTGATGTATCGAAAAATCGATATTGTAAATTAAAAATCGATTTGTTTCCAATTTAAAAAAAGGTTCGTTTTTTCACAATACATTTTTTAAGTTATAAAGGTTGTCAAAATAATCGAAAAAAAAAATTAATATTTTAATTTTAATATTTAAAGTTAAAAATAATAAATACATTATAAAGGATGCGTTCCACTTAGCACTCATGACCTCACGCTCACAACCACGATTTTTCCCGTTCCACTTGTTCGCGAGCGTTACGATGGTTAACACAAATGGAATAGTTTTAAGAGGTTAAGGTTACTTTTTTTTGTTTTTTTTTTTTACGTTAGACTATTTTCGCTAGTTTTTCCCCCCCCGTTTAATATTTACTACGTAAGATTCTAAAGGAAAAATAAATGTTGCCCACGCTTTTTCAAAGTATAATTTTAACTTTGAGCATTTTTGTAATCTTACGTAAGAAGTATCGAGACTCCCTCCCACCCCCTTGTAAGAAAAAATAAGACATGGTCGATCCCCTCCCCCCTAAATCGTCTTACGTAATTAATGAATGGCCCCTAAATATGCGCTGCAGAAACATTCACGTCCACTAATAAATCTCTATCCGTATCAATTAAAGTTATTTACATGGTCGCCATTTTTGTTGTTTTAAAAATGCTGCCAATTCTGCAACGCTTGCGACGACCCCCTTTTTTAGATGTCATCGTGAACTCCGCGTGAGTATAAAGGCTGTGATCAAACTCAAACTGAATGATGGAGAAAGAACATTCATTAATGAGTTGACAAAAAAGAAGCAAAGATCCCTGGGTGGTAGGGGATCTGTTCCCCGACTGGCTGGCGACCGCCAAGTGACATACGCGTTCCAGTCAAGCTGCGTGTGATCCAGACTTACCCCTCTCTCTCCCATCCCATTAATACTGCGGATCTAGTGGACTCAAAGCTTTTGTTCAGGGTCCACTGAAACCGCAGCATGTTTTTCTTAACTCCCCCACTCTTATCTTCGAGGATGCAACGGATCCACAAAACAAGAGAGTATTTCTTGTTTTGTCGATGTCCATGGGTGATGGTGGCCACTTACCATCAGATATCACCTACCATAAAAAAACGTCGACGGACTCAAAAAAGTATCAACACGTGACGTCCGTCGGCTACAGAACTCGAAACAAAATGGCCGACCTGAATGAACGTTATCTCAGTGTTCAGACCTATCATTTTTCATTCATTCGGAGTGGGAAGGATGATGATGCCAATATCCAACACTGATAGATCGGTTCACTGTTTCATTTTGTGTTTAGATGTGTCACTTGGAGTGATAGACGCAAAATGAAAGACGAAAGTAATGACGTCATTAGTGACATTATCGACCACAACGACCATAGTCGTCATGTGGAACGGTTAAAAGAGCATTTCGAGCGTTGTGATCGCTTAGTGGAACGCACCAAATGTAGTGAAGTACAGATAATGAAAATGTGTTACCAGTGTTAAGAAACTAGACTGTTTAGGGTAAATGTAAGTGGAATATCATAATAATTTTGATTCATAATACTTTGGACAAACAAACAGACATGTAAATAAAAATTTCGAATTATAATAGAGTAGGTTGAATTGGCTTTTTTTACTTATTCTAGATTTTTAGTCCAGATTTTTAGTCTAGATTTTTTGGGAAATTAATCTATAGATCTATACTTTGGCTTCGCTTCACCAAAAAAAACATATTTTGGATAATGGTGTGAATCGTGACGTCACAGTATACAACAACAAGTGTTAATATAGATTGTGACGTCACACTATGTAAAGATTTGAATAATATCTGTTTTGGTCATTGAAGCGAAGTCGTGACGTCATTATTTATCTAATAACTAAGTAAATAGCTGTATCTTGCGATATGTATAATATATTTTTAATGTATAATTTTCCATGTATACGTTGGACGTTATGTAGAGTTTTTGTTTAATATATTCTCTTTGTATATTATGTAAATAGATTCTATTCAATAAATTTCGAGTAGTATTTTCTACCTCTTCCATAAATAAACTTTTTCCCTTCGCACGTAAGTATAGGTTTGACCTTCAGTTCCCGCGCGTCTGCTACGTCACGGATGGTACGCAGCACGCTCCCAATGCGCAAGAAACCCCCACTATATTTGCTCATACCTAAAGTTGACATTTCACAAGTTAGCAACACTGTTGATAGACTTGAGCCAGTTGTCAAATGGAGCTCGCCTGGAGACCATTATGGATGTTTTAAACTTAAATAGGATACCTTTAAAATATGTTGTAGTAATTTATTTTTGGTAACGATGGAACTGATATTATCAGTTTGTGTAAAAGCCCAAAAAAAAAATTAAAATTATTTAAAAAAAAAGACATTTAATAGATAACAAAATTAAACCATTATTATAGTAGTGATGTTGGAGGATAAATTAATTTTCCTTGTGCGAAAATCAGAAATTTAAAAAAAAGTTATCTATGGCCGGAGATGGTATAAACGGCTTAAAATTGACAACGCGTTTAAACGTTTTCCTAATTTAATAAGCTTGCTGTTAAAAGAGCTTTTCACTTATGACGCTTTTTTTATGAAAGCCTATAGTCGTTGAGGAAAATATTTGTACGTCTTTCAAACGCGTACGTTATTTATGTTGAAAAAGCGTACAATGTGGTGATGCGTATACGTTAAGAAATACAATATCAATGAACTTCCCTTCGTACTTAACAGGCTTAGGACTGTCTGACAATATTTACACTAAATTAACATTTTTTTAAATTTTATAAATACTCGTGAAGTCGTGCGTAGTTAGAAGTTCATCGATTTTATGTACACTATCAGATTTGTTCTTACGTTATTTATTTACTCATTTATAATATTTAATTTATTATAAACTAATCGACAACTAACCTAAAATATATTGAACCTAAATTATATACAGTCATTGTTTATTATACTACTATATGTTTTTAGCCTATACCTAAAGAATTAATATTAACACAATTCACCAAAAATGCAACGAAACACTACAACAAAACATCGAATGTATTTTGTCAGGGTCCTGAAATCGAGCGCAAAAGTTGTTATGAACATCGACACAGTACACACTCTTTGACAGTGCAAAGCACACTAACGTTGTATTTACTAAACGGAAAAATCGTTTAAACAAAAGTATACACAACAAAACAATGAGGTACGGTTAATCAAAACAAATATTACGTAAATATGTCAAACGTAATTTAGCCGCTTATTATGGATTTCTAAAATGAGTCTTACAGCTACAGGAATAAGGTTTTTTTTTCAATCAAAGAAGCGTGGTTCAATCCAACGAAAAGATATCGTTTAAACGAAATCGACTTACTATTGCAAGCGTGCTTGTGTATTTTATTTGAAAAGCAGACTGTTCTCAGAGCTTTTCGTTTAAACGTTCATACCAACCTGTAGAGTGCGCGTAAAATATTAATAAGCGCGCGCCTTAGGGTCCTGTCTTGACTATGAATATTGGCCAAATAACTGACAGTTATGTCAAACGCCATTACATTAGAAAACTTTCTTAATTTTTTCTTACATAAGAACATTCTCCTGACAATAACAAACACAACGAGTAAGAAATTAACAAAATCGGTCCAGCCGTTCAGACGTGATGCTAGATTGAAAATATATGAGATTGATTATTAATTTTGGTCGTTAGAGCTTAATAGTAGTGCAATTTTTTTTTATTACAATAAAGAACGTGGTGATGCGTAAAGCATACTCAGTGCGTGAGTTTGAAGTGCACACACACACGAACCAATCAATTACTATTCAACCTTATATTCGATTTTTGAAAATATCGATATTTTGTCTTGTCAGTGTAAGTAATAGGAGTTAGAAAAACATCGATGTTAAAATCGAACCGAAAGTATCGATGCTCGATGATGTATATTTAAAAAATGTGTATTATTATTGAAATTACAGATGTTATAAAAAATTAAAATTCCCAGTATTTTAAAAAAATTAACTTTGACAGGTGTTTTCTCTTTAGTCTGTTCCGTGGTGCGCAGGTGCAGTAGCTGGTCTGCTTTGGAAAACAATTCTGAAGCTGTGGAACACAAATACTTAAGAGCTAAAGATTATTTAATATAGGACTTTCATTAAGAACAGTGTTACCAGTGCAGTATAGAAAAATAGATAAAAAAAACTAGAAAACAATAAATCTACATCTGATCAAGAATGGCTGGAACAGCTGACAGTTTTTTTTATCTCTTAGAAATGCAAATAATATAGGTATAGGTAGTTATAGATAATTAATATTTAACTTGATAGACAAACCTAGTTCATCCAATACAGACTAGAGCCCTTGTTTTTTTTTTTTTTATAATAACAGATAAGGTGCAAACGAGCAGATGGTCCACCTGATGGTAAGTGGCCACCATCGCCCATGGACATCGGAAAAACAAGAAACACTCTCGTTTTGTCGATGCATTGCATTCCCGAAGATAGAGTGGGAAGGGGGAATGAAGAAGAAAAATGATGCGGATTCAGCGGACCCTAGACAAGAGCCCAGAGTCCACTACACGGGAGGGGTAAGTCTGGCCCACATGCGGCTCGACCGGATTCGCATGCTGGTGGTCGCAAGCCAGTCGGGGAACAGATTCCCTACCACCAAGTGTGTACTGGGTTACTCGGCTCTTACGAGATGCTCTCCCAGCGGCAGAGGGGAATAGTATTCTAACCCGTCCCCTCACGGGTAGCCCTAATGAATTATTGACGTTTCGATATTTTATTCTTATAACATCGATGTATCGATGACATCAAAGTCAACACATCGATGTTTATTCACCATCGATGAATATCGAGCATCCCTAGTAAGTAATCAAAATAAGTTTTGACATTTGTTTGAATTTTATTTTATTGTTAAGAAATATTAAATACTTTCGTTTTTATTTATTATTCCTTTATTAAATTAAATGAGAACTTTAAAGTGTTACTTAACTGTGTGTTGGAGATGGATATTCATGAGGAGATTATAATTAAAGAAGAAATAGTGGAGTTTAAAGAAGACAGCAATGATAATTATTTAGAAGTAGACTTCGATATAAAGGTGAAGGTAGAAAATGATGAAATCTGTGAAGACTGGTGTCTGGAAAACCTTTTGCCGACCGATGATGGCGACACTGTATGTTATGATAATTTAAAAAAGGAATCATTGAACACATGTTTGATATGCTGTCAATTTTTTACTGATAGGTTTGTATTTTCTTAATTTTTTTTATTTTATAATGGAAAAGGCTAAGGTATTACACCGTGCAGTCTTGTCTGTAGTAGATTTATCCTTTATATGATATGCTGTCAATTTTTTACTGATAGGTTTGTATTTTTTTAATTTATATACAACCTTCCAGGTTTTTTAGATTTTTTTTTATTTCATAATGGAAAAGGCTAAGGTATTACACCGTGCAGTCTTGTCTGTAGTAGATTTATCCTTTATATGATATGCTGTCAATTTTTTACTGATAGGTTTGTATTTTTTTAATTTATATACAACCTTCCAGGTTTTTTAGATTTTTTTTTATTTCATAATGGAAAAGGCTAAGGTATTACACCGTGCAGTCTTGTCTGTAGTAGATTTATCCTTTATATGATATGCTGTCAATTTTTTACTGATAGGTTTGTATTTTTTTAATTTATATACAACCTTCCAGGTTTTTTAGATTTTTTTTTATGTCATAATGGAAAAGGCTAAGGCAAACACCATGCAGCCTTGTCTGTAGTAGATTTATCCTTTATATATGCTGTCAATTTTTTACTGATAGGTTTGTATTTTTTTAATTTGTATGCAGCTTTTCAGATTTTTTTTTTCATAACGGAAAAGGCAAAGGTATTACACCATGCAGTCTTGTCTGTAGTAGATTTATCCTTTATATATGCTGTCAATTTTTTACTGATAGGTTTGTATTTTTTTAATTTGTATGCAGCTTTTCAGATTTTTTTTTTCATAACGGAAAAGGCAAAGGTATTACACCATGCAGCCTTGTCTGTAGTAGATTTATCCTTTATATGATATGCTGTCAATTTTTTACTGATAGGTTTGTATTTTTTTAATTTGCATACAACCTTCCAGGTTTTATAGATTGTTTTTATTTCATAATGGAAAAGGCAAAGGCAAACACCATGCAGCCTTGTCTTTAGTAGATTAATTTTTTATATAATAAATAAAGATTTACTTTTTTTTTTCAGCTATTCACTCATCCAACATAACTTAACTCACCTAAAAGTGCCTTTACGTAGAAAAAAATATTTTATATGCGACACATGTTCTATGTATTATGAAAACAAACATGATCTGCAGAAGCATATGAGAGTACACACGAAACCGGAAAGGGGTAAACACATGTGCAATATATGTTCAAAAACATTCACATATAAAGGTTTATGGGGTCACATGAAGGAAGTGCATGGGAAGTTACGAGTTAAATGTGATAAGTGTAATTTGGTGTTCAAATGTAAACGGTACCTACATAAGCATTTGAGGAACATCCACACGGGTAAATTGAAGGTGTTGGAGAATCCTATTCAGTGTCCGGAATGTGATAAGGTGTTCTGGAATAAAAATACTCTGAAGACTCACAATCGGAACTGCCACAGTGATGAACAGCAGTGCCACATATGCAAGTCGGTGCTGAAGAGTGCTTCATACTTGAAAGCTCATATGCGGAGAGTGCACTATGATGATGGTAAGGTCCACGCTTGTATTATTTGTGATAAAATCTTTAAATCCCCTCGCTATGTGAGGGTGCATATGAAGAACAGTCACAGTTCCAAAGCAAGAGTGGATAAAGCGATGAAAAGTTGAATATATATTGTTATACCGTCTTTGAGTTTCAATGGTTTGAGTGTCCTTGTTATCTTTTCCTTAAGTGACATGGCAATACTGAATCAATGTAGGTAGTTATTACATGTCACTAGACCCAGGTATTGTTTAATTTCCTGAAGTATTGGATAGATTGGACATGTTGAAGTAAACCCAAAATAGCTCAATATAATTAAAAATGTATTATTTTTGTGCCAAAATTTCCCCGAAAATGAGCAAATTAATATATTAAAAATTTATTATTTTTGTGACATTTCCCCGAAAATGAGGAAATTAAAATATTCTAAATTTGTTATTTTTGTGACAACATTTCCCCGAAAATGAGCAAAGTAATATATTATATTTTTGGGCCAAAATTTCTCTGAAAGTTAGCAAATTAAAATGTTCAAAGTTTATTATTTTTGTGGCAAAATTTCCCCAAAAACGTACAAATTTAAATATTTATTATTTTTGTGCCAAAATTTTACCGAAAATACGAGCAAATTAACAAGGACAACACTACTATTATTAAATTTAAAAAATTGAATATGTAGCAGTAGTTGCAGTGGGGGGGATTATTAAAACACTATTACTATTCTTACTAATATACAAACACTAAATTATTATTTATATTTACACATATTTATCTCCAAACTTGAATCATTATCATTACTCTGTGTTGACAATGGTGTTCCACACGCCGTGACGTCACATTGTGTTTCATATAATGCGATTCAAGTTTGTGAATAAAAAATTTAATTACTACTGAAATAAACACAGCTGGCAGCTCTAACTTAAACAATTACTCCGCAGTATTCACATCACGATCATCTATTTTCTGCTTCTCGAACATAATCCTTAACTGCTCAGTTGCTGACATCGGCAACCTGTTATTGGCTCCAAACTTAGCATCAGGTAACGTAGCCACATTTAGCTCAGGGTCCTTAAATGTGAATGGAGTCCACGGTCCCTGGACTGATGGATAATCTGTGTACTGATACTTCCGGAGTCGAGCTGCGGATATGTCTCCTTGTTGTGTTCGCATAACTTCAATCCATTTTGTGATCTCCGAGTGTGACTTGTTCTGCATGCTCATCCATACTCTGTCACCGTTTACTGAAATAATTTATTTTTTAAACAACTAGGTAGCAAATGAACAGGGGGGGGGGGGAGGGGGATTGTATCGAAGACAAGAGTGCTGCTGTTTCATTGTACCCTGAGTATGAACTTAAGTCTACTGGAATCGCAGTATTTATGGGATCGTATTTAGATTCACATTTGACACACTGAGAGGCTGGGTAAATGAAGGGATTCTATTGGTTCCTTACAAACATTTCCCTTGCTATGCATCCTCACAAATCTATGGTGGAAATGCAGCCCTAGTTTTGTGAAGAAAAAATAAAATATTAATATATTGAGATTAATGGCCCACTGTTGAGCCAGGTCTTCTCCTCAGAAGGAGGGGGTTAGGCCACAATCACTGGCTCAGTGCGGGTTGGCAGACAGTATTCACTATATAGAATACTTACAATATTCACCAACAACGACTGGTCCTCGGTGGCGTCGAGGCTTCAAGTATACCACAATGTTAGGATTCTGTTTAGCAAACTCCACGAGGTCCTGTTCAATGAATTCTCTAAAATAAGAAGAAATATTTGGACATTAATAACCTGATTATAAAGAGGAATCTCTACCAAGTTTTCTTGGAAGTTGGTTTTCGTTGAGCTGTTCGTATATTTATTAAGAATTAATGAATAAACTTTTTATAGCATCGGCAGCCTTATCACTTGGAGTGATCTCTTTACAGGCAGGGCGACGATGTATATTATAATCGCTACAGCTAAAATTAGTTGGCAACATAGAATGTCAATTGTCATTTTGATTCGCGGTATCTAATTGTTTGATTCCGTTATTTTAAGCATTAATTGTAAAATAAAAACATTTGAATACCATCAACAAATTATCGATCATCTCGAAGTCTTATGCTTATATATATTAAAAACAATCATTTACAGTACAGGCCGTAAAATTATGGAACTCTTTACCACCAAGTTGTGCTTTGTCTATCTATCTAAACCTCTCCTGATTCTCAAAAATTCTGTAAAAGACTATCTACTCTCGGGCAAACACTGATGACATGAAATTTATTATTAACTGTTTATGTATTTATATCTTAGATATTTATTAATTTATTTATAAGTACTAAACTCTGAACTTGCCAAAGGGCCATAGAGAGAAGTATGTTGGGGAAAAAAAGGATAGATAAGGTCACACACATTAATCAGAAAAACAACAATGAGCCTTAAGTGGAAATGGGCCGATTGTACAATAAGGGGGACAGAAATATGGAGCAATGCGTGACCCTGTGTTACCCTAGAGGTGGAAATGGAGGAAAGGAAAACCATTGAAGAGATGGGAGGATGATGATGAAACTTGGATAATAGTCTTATCCAAGCGCGAGATATGGGAAAATGGAAGGGATTGGAGGAGGCCTTTGCCAAAGGGCACACAGAAAACAAAAACTAAAATTAAATATAATACACAAATCAATTACATGTTTTCTGATAAAGGGCTAAATAAATAATATAAATTAAATTTGTGTAAATTTTGTTTTTTCGGACCCTAAAGAAGAATGTCTCAAAGTTACATCAAAATCTAAAAGGCGACAATTTGATTAAATTTTCAGATGAATTTCGTTTCATGCATTTTATATTTTATAATTAAAATCCTGTTTTTCGTATTTCGTATTTTAAATACTTGAGAATAAGTATTTTATAATTTGTATTTCAATTGAAGAAAATCATGTATTTTGCCCGCAAATGTTTACAGGCAACCCTAGATACAGGCAGTGCAGAAGAGTTTGTTCGTTTGAACACACTAATCTCACGAACAACTGGTCCGATTTGAAAAATTCTTTCAGTGTCAGATAGCCCATTTATCGAGGAAGGCTATAGGCTATATATCATCACGCTAAGACCAATAGGAGCGGAGCTACACGCGGACGGATTCGCAAGGGTCGGCTAGTCAGCTATAAAGATTAATTTATAATAATAACTTTACTAACAAATTACAAAGTTTTTTAAAAATTACCTTATTTAACATTAAATTAGATATACTATGAAGTAATAGTTGTTCAAAAAATCAGGAATTGAAAAATCAGAAAGTATAGTCTAATAAAATATGGTAGTCCTGTCGCTATACTAGGAAAACCTGTGTTACGGAACAGTGTCTTACCCTCAAGGTGCTGACATTTTGTAAAATACTTTATACATATTTGTGTTAGTTAATACAATTAAAGGACGTATCCTCTAATTCATAAGTAGTAGCCGAAATAAATTAACTAACCAACCAACGAAGCATTAGTTGAAATTACTTTAAATTCTTAGATTAATTCATTATTATATTTTCTGTTTTGACAACAATTGTAGGTAATCAATAACTTTCTTTTAACAAGTAATTGGAGGAATGATGAGTAGAAATTGCATCCAATGGTACCTGATCCCCCGACTGCCTCCATGGCTCTTGCAGAACTTGAGCACGATCCGCTGCAGCTGACACACGTAGCGCCCCACGCCGTTCTGCAGCGGCGCCCGCACGAAGCCGCTCTTCATAAACAAGTTCTTGTTGGACATTTTCACTGATCAGTTGAGTTCAGTTCAGTCTTTATTACTTTATAGCAACTTTATAGGTTATAATTTTTATTATGGAACATCTAGCCTTGTGTCAAAAATATCGATATTTAAAAAAAAATCGATATTTATTTCGAAGTATTCGATATATTTTAAAGCACTACTGAATCATACTCTTTTTCTTTCTCTTGCTAACCCACGATTTCTTCACCCCCACTACTAGTAGAAAGAGTAAGAAAGAGCGCGTGTATTCGATCGCAGACTGACCAAACTCCGATCACATCACCTAAAATATAATCACAGTAAAATATCGATATTTTATTTCTAAATAGGTATATCGCAATATTTTTAAAATATCGTCATCGATCGCTGTCAAATTTTACATAATTTTTTTTAATTTAATCTATTGCCAGACTACGAAATTTTTGATCTTTTATAGAGAATCTGTCAACCTACTGAAGACAAGGCTGTACGGTGTAATACCTTTGCCTTTTCCATTATGGAATAAAAGCAGAGGAAAAAAAAAAAAGAGAATCTGTCAGATAGGATTGATTTTTATTCATTGTCTTGGCTTAAGTAGGTATTTGACTTAGGCTGATAATATACTATGATATATTCATGAATCGATCAATGTTACCATCCCTCAATTTTTTTAACCTTAAAGTTAAAATCAAAAATCCCCCAAAAGAAAAATAATATTTAACAATATGCAGTGATAATTTAATACTCTTTATTTATAAGTTACTAGCGGCTCGTCCAGCGTGTATTTTTTATTTATATTGACGTTTTTATTTTCGTAATATCTTTTGAATGGAATGTCCGATTTCCATAATTCAAAAAGTAATCTACAGGTATTGAAACAGTCTTGAATACGAGATAATTTATTTGGATAAGAATTAATACAAAGGTATGGAAAACATGGTCTGATTTTGATTGGCATTTCTATCAACTTTTAAAATGTAAAAAAGTAGTTATAGTGACATAACTATAATAGTTGGACATATGGTCTCGCGAAGTTTTTTGTAGATATTGATACGTTCTATAATATTGTATAACATTTTTTCGTTCTATCATCAATACTTTCCGCAGCGCATGCGATAAAAGACATTTTATGGCTAATTTTTTTACACTTTGGATAGGTTTTAGTAAAAATTTCTGAAGCTCTCCAATTTTTTCTAAAATAAAATTTAGCCTATGTTACTCAATAACCACCATTCACCACAGAATATATTTGTACTAGATGTCACTAAGTCATGTTAGGGTCTATACTTTTAGGCCTATATTTTCTCAATAAAAAATCCCTATCCTACATATTTACTCCCTAAATTTGGGGTAGGTAGGTAGGTAAGACTATAATAATCGTCGAATATATCCTCGATAGTTTTCATCTATCAATATCGATATTCGATATTTATTTCTAAATTCTATATTTTTCCGGAGCTTTATTATATTGTATATATCGCGCTATAGTGAGGGTAGGAAAACTTGTGTGATGAAGTTGAAGTGATTTACTGTCTTGTCCCTTTATATTTTGTTTACCGATGGACTAGTTTTAGTTTCACGCGTGATCTCTTGAGGTGATAATTATCACAGTAGTTATAGTCTTGTCGTGGACATAAATGTTCTGGCGTCTATTGGTTTTAAGACCTGTTATATTAGGAAAGAGTAAAAAACAAAATTGTTACAAAAGTTTATTATGAAAAAGTAATATTTACATCAAATTACACGAACAAGTAAATACAACTTTGTTGCTATATAAATATTGCACGAAATGCTCTTATCCTACTCCGTCGAGAAGTATAGAGTATAGATGCAGTTGGGAAAATAATGTTTTAAATTAAATATGAGGAGTTTAAGTACATTTAATATAATAAAATAAATTAAAATAATAAATATGACGTAGAGCTCTATCCACAGAACATGGCACGACACAGCGAGAAACGTGGAGCACCAACGCGTGTCTGTCCTCTCCTGGCGATGATTACCCACATATATTTATTTGTTTACTAGTTGACCCGACAGACGTTGTCCTGTCTTAACTATGAATATTGAATTCGAATTAGATGTCAAAACTTACATTAGTAAAATAATATCTTTTTTTTTAATTTTCTAATTTTTCCACGCAACTTTTTAATTTTTTTCTGACATAAGAACCTTCTCCTGATAATAACAAATATAACAAAAAATGAATTAGTGTAATCGGTCCTGCAGTTCACGCATGGTCACCCACTTAGGGGTAACACTCGTTAATTATTTGGTCACACGCTGTCTATCGAACGGGAATTCCCCCAAAATGTAGTTTAAACTACTACATCTTCGATTTGCGATGGGAAAAGAAATCGTGGTGATACCCAGGGACGTGCGCAACACGACGGTGCCAGGGCAGGAAAGGCATCGTCAAGCTTTCAGGAGGCGCCAGAACGAAAAAATTATGATTAAATTAAAAATAATTTGGTTCAAAGAGCGCAAATAATTGTAGACTGTGGCGCGATACAAAAATGACTGTAGGCGAGACAAAGACAGAGTTCTCCTTTTTTTGGTCTTCAAGTATCATATCAAACCAAACCAAACCAAATACTTATCAGCGCTCATAAGTATTTGGCACGATGGCGCTGAAAATCCATCTCTCCATCAATCTAATTTTTTTTATGGCAGATAAGGGGCAAACGAGCAGATGTAAGTGGCCACCATCGCTCATGGACATCGGCAAAACAAGAGATACTCCCTTGCTTTGTCGATGCATTGCATCCCCCAAGATCGAGTGCTGCGGCTTTAGCGGATCCTGAGTTCACTAGATCTGCAGCATTCATTGGATGGGAGATGGAGGGTAAGTCTGGCCCACATGCGGCTCGGCTGGAACGCGTCAGAGACACTTGGCGGGTGGATTCGCATGCTGGTGGTCGCAAGCCAGTCGGGGAAAAGATCCCCTACCATTAAGGGGGTGCTGGGTCACTCGGCTCTTACGAGATGCTCTCTCAGCGGCAGAGGGGAATAGTATTCTAACCCGTCCCGTCCCTAATTAAAGATAGGGAGAGGCTGGGACGGAGAGAGACGGAGAGTATTACTAATACTATAAATTTGATAGTTTGTATGTTTGTTACTCAATCACGCGAAAACGGCTGAACGGATTTTAATGAATTTTGTTACACAGATACTTTATATCCTGAATTAACATATAGGCTACTTTTTATCCGGGAAAAATTGGGAGTTCCTGTGGGATAATTAGTAAATATTATTTATGATTCTGTTCATAACTTTGGATTGTTTTGACTTTTGGTCTTCGTTCACTTGTCGGACTGTTTATCTCTCTCTTTCTCGCTACGTCATATCTTCTTTCTCTTTCATGTAACGAGAAGGAAATTTTTCAAATCGACGTCAAAAGAGTTTCACTTCAAAATTCTTTCAAAATTATTTTACGTAAATAAATAATAAATCTACGTTACATATACAATATATATTTAGAATTATTTTAATTTACTTTGATACCCTTTCCTCTTCGTTGCTAAACTCAATGAATAAAAAAGAGTATAAAGCTACAATATAAGAGAAAAAAAAATAAAAAAGATATTTTCTAAATCGTATACATCTTATTTGACTAAATGTATTATTGACCTTTTCCTAATTAGCGTTAAAAGTGCCCGAAGCAAAAGAGTTCCAAAACTAAGAATTGTTTTTTTTATTTATATATTTGTATGAAGATCCGTAGTCTGTATTATTATATTTTTTATTCCATTATTCCTTAGTTTTTTCCTCAAGCTGTTTAATTCTAACAGGAACTTGTACTGCGGGTAGATCAACACTTTTAGCGCGGCGGCGGCCTTGTTCAAACTCTAAGTGCTGTCGCCTCGCTTCCGGCGGAAGTGGTTGCAATTCTGGGAGAGTTGGCCGTTTCCGGGTTAGCTCAGGGGTTCGGAGGGTTCCACCTGGAACGGAACAAAAAAGTTAATGATTTTATATTATTACGTAAGCATTAAAAGGGGGATGGGGGGTCCTTGCTTTGCTTATTTTTGATGACGTGGGGGACGGAGGTGCCTACTTAGAAGAGGAGGGAGAAAAATGCATGCGGCCAATGGTTACCTAAGCACGAGAGGGAGTTAATGAACCCTAAGACCCTGACGCCCGAGTGCAATGCACACCCTATAAAAGTAAAGCCGCCCTTGTTATTAAGATTCAAATATTACCTTTTCTCCTGGGTGCGTTCGGTTGCGCTTCAGACGCTGGAGGCGCGCTCTTGCATAAAAAAGACTCCTCTTGTTGAGCTGTTTCACATCCATCCGCTCGAGTTCGGGCTCCTAGTTTTGGAGAACTATAAAAAATGTAGATTATTCTATCAGATTCATCAGGAGCTAGCAACATTGTCTAGGGTGATCAGTAACTAAGGATTACTAACTCCCCCCACATAGTAAAAAATGTAGCCAAATTGCCAATTTCAACAATCCTAAAATCACAAAAAAATCACCTGTTCCATACAAAAATGTAAAAAAAAGGAATAAACAACTTTCCCCCACCCCCCCTTGACTTGAATTGCAGGTCTCACCACTGTCTTGTAATCTTTTCCTTTCACCCTCAGTGGTATATTGGTAACACACATAACGCTCGTGTCCAGCACCCCCTTGGTGGTAGGGGATCTGCTCCCCGACTGGCTTGCGACCACCAGCATGTGAATCCGACCGCCAAGTGTCAGAGACATGTGAGCCAGACTTACCCCCTCCTTCTCCTATCCCATTAATGCAGTGGATTCAGTGGACTCTGGGCGATGGTGGCCACTTACCATCAGGAGGACCATCTGCTCGTTTGCTCCTTATCTACCATAAAATAAAAACTAAGAACTCAATGACTAACCTTTGCTCGACAAGCATCTTGGTGAGCCTGGCTACTTCGGCGCGCAAGTGATGCAGCTCTTTGTCCCGAGCGCGCGCTTCCTGTTCCGCGGTGCGTTCGCGAGCACTGAGGCGCGTGCGCATGTCGTCGAAACTGTATTCATACCGTAAAGAATGAGCATTATAGAGCAGTGATAGCTAGAGGTTAAGACCAGCGTGGTGGACCATGGCTCAACACCCTCCTCCTTCTGAGGAAGAGACCCAGCTCTATAGTGAGCTATTAATAAGTTGTGATGGTAAAAAGGTAATATGACGTCACAAAGGTAGTAAAATATTATTTTAAAAATATACATCCGCACTTATATTCTTTATAAGTGAGAAAAGAGATGCTACATTATTTAGAGATTAAATTAAAAAAAAAATAAAAATGGGGAAAGTCACAACTTACAGTTTCCTTAAGCACGCACACTTCCTCGTCAAGTGCTCCACTTGGTCCTGCGACGCGCGCGATATCTGCTTCATCTTAGTTGCATCGTCCGATCTCTTCTCTCTCAACTCCTTCTCTCTCGCTAGCGCTTCTCTTTGTTAGTTAAAAAAGGGTTAATGGGGGTTTCGTTTTTAATTGTTTGTATTTTTTGTAGTGTGTTAAAAATTTACCCCAAAAAATGGGTAAATTTTCAGTATGGTAACATTAAATTTTTCTTGTCTATGGACGGAGTTGCCAAGTCTTCTATTTTTTTTCCTTAATTATTTTACTCATTTTAATAAACAACAAAGATATGGGATAACTTAATATAGCAACACTGAAGCTGGCAGCCTTGCACGTTTATTATTTGTACAAGTTGGTAACACTGAATATAATATATACCAATTTCAAATATAGGTAAAAGAAAACATAATAATAGAAAAGAAATATGATTTTATTAAAAAAGCAATGAAATTTATGAAACTAAACAACACTAATGTAAAATAGAAATAAAATTATTTGTTTAAAAATGAGGATGGTGTTGCCATTACGTATTATATATTACATTAAATATAAAAAAAGCTGCTCATTTTTAAACAAACATTTTTTGACTAGCAACATTTTATTAGATTTATAGACGACATTTGTGATACAGCATGATTTTTAAACACATCAGTCCAAATAGGCAGTTTTATACATAGAATTAGATAAAATATTTTTTTTTTTATAAAAAGATTTACATTTAATGTTATCTATTGTTATTTTTAAAAAAAAATACCTCAAACTTAAAATATTCAAAACATTTTTATATTTCATTAAAAAGTAGTAGAAAATTAAAAAAAAATGCTCTTAAAAAAACTATTTCACTTATAATGTGTATTATTATATTAATATAAAGATCAGGGGTTCTCAAACTTTATCCATATAAAACCTAATAATATTTAGTATTGGAAATAATTAAAAAAAAAATTTGAGACAGTGTTTCTTTTTGAGAAACCCTGTTCAATTAAATACGTTAAGAGTAATGATTATGACCGTTTCCGCCTGTTCCTGGCGTACAGGAGCACAGCGAGCGCGAGCAGCAAGACCAGAGCCAAGCGCAGTGAGAAGATCGCACAAGCGCATGGAGCCGCTATCATCCAGCGTTTACTGTACAATCAATAGTTTATATGGAATAACCACTATCATATTATCCCCTATTCATCATATTATCTCTGGATTTTTTTACGACAGACAGATGGGGGTAAAAGAGAAATCATGAAAGTCCTCCGTGAGGGGACGGATAATAATAATATTTCATCTGGAAGAGCATCTCATCAACCTCATCATTAACCTCACCCCCTTAGTGATAGGGGATCTGTTCCCCGACTACACTATTATATAAAGAGGAAAGATTTGGCCGTTTGAATATTTGTATGTTTGTTTGTTGTGCTATTCACAAAAGTACTGAACCGATTTTGAAAATTCTTTCACCGATAGAAAGCTACATCCTTTCCGGGTAATATAGACTATACGGTGTTGCCATAAATATTATAATTAAAAAGATATGGCCATTTAAGTGCCATAACATGGTTCACATAATATAATATTAAACAAAGCAAAAAAAGTTGCTGGAAGCAGAAATGTTATTAAAGTAGTATAATAAAAAAACGAAATATTTTAGAAATATCAACATTTCATGAATAATATGTAACTGACACGACCGACCACCAGCGCTAAAGTCAGACCCTTACATACTAATATTTTAATTTCCCTATTGTGGTGCATTCCTAAAGAAAAGTCAAGCAATACTCTAGTATTACCGCCCAATCACCTTTTTTTTTTTATAATAGATAAGGTGCAAACGAGCAGATGGTCCACCTGATGGTAAGTGGCAACCATCGCCCATGGACATCGGAAAAACAAGAAATACTCTCTCGTTTTGTCGATGCGTTGCATCCCCGAAGACAGAGTGGGCAGGGGGAAAGAAGAAGCAAAATGATGCGGATTCAGCGGACCCTAGGCAAGAGCCCAAAGCCCACTAGACCCACAGCATTAATGGGATGGGAGAGGGAGGCGGTAAGTCTGGCCCACATGCGGCTCAACCGGAACGCGTCTATGACACTTGGCGGTCGGATTCGCATGCTGGTGGTCGTAAGCCAGTCGGGGAATAGATCCCCTACCACCAAGGGGGTGCTGGGTTACTCGGCTCTTACGAGATGCTCTCCCAGCGGCAGAGGAGAGTAGTATTCTAACCCGTCCCCTCCTTGGTGGTTTGCTCAATATACGTGACATTGGAGGATTATTTTTGCGTACATCTTTTTTCACACCTAAAAAACATCATCTGAAGACAAGGCTGTACGGTGTAATACTTTTCTTTTTTCAATATGGAATAAAAACAGAGAAAAAAAAATAAAAAGCCTTTACGAAAACACGTAGACACCCCAACAATTTCAAATTACTAGTATTCTTAACTTTGGAGGGGTTTAAGCTGAACCCACGACTCTCTCTACTCACCTCTCTACTGACTCTCTCTACTCGCCAACCTAGTCATGAAAGGTCAAGTGATCGTCGCCAGCTCATGACCCCCATGATGACCTATCCCTGATTTTTTTTACGACAAACCGATAAAGGTAAAGGAGAAACTATGAAAGAGACTTTCTATTGCTGAAGCGTTGATGCTTCAATAATAAGGTGAGGAGAGTCAGTGGAGAAAAGAACGCTGCAGTTTTATTGGATCGCACAAATATTAAGAGAGAGGAAGAGAGAAGTCTGGCCTACATTCGGTACTGGAACGCGTTATTGGTACTCTAGTTAAGAGAAAAGATACCCCTATCACCAATGGAGCTTTTTTTCGCTCCTTACGAGATGCTTTGCCAGTGGCTTTGGGGGTTTTCTATACTAAATCTACCTTCCTACACTTTATTTGGTGCTTTTGGTGCTATTTGATTAACTGGTGCTGTTTTTTTTCTAATTATGTGCTTCTACGTGCATATGGCCGAAATTAATAACCAATCTCAATCCACAAAAATTTTAGGTTAAAAACCACTTTCTCTTTGTTTTGCTGATATGTTCTCTACAGCGCCATCTTGTGGCGAAATACAGTCTGATAGTCTTTAAATGAAAAGAGATCCATTTTCATAAATACAAATCCAGAATAAATGTATTTCATTCATCAAAATAATTCTATAATATTAAACAAAATAAAATAAATAAATCTAGATTTAAAAATAATACTGCCTTTTGGACTAATGTGATTTCATAGTGTGAATGAAGGTATGAGTGATGTGTGAGTGAAGTTTGTGCTTTGGTGAATATGTTATTAGAAAATGCGTACACTAAAACTATAATATATACATAGAAAACTTGTCTATGATCAAACTTAAATGACTGTAGATTTTTTAAAAAAATATATATTTATAAAAACATCCTGTACTTGTCTATGGTATAGTTTGTACAGTTAGTGAACGCATTTTCAAGGATATTTTAGTAACGATATAATTTCGACATGCACGCTGGTAGCCAAATTACGTCCAAAAGACAATATTTTTTTTTATTATTAGTTATAACACACTTTTGTTTGAGTTAAATTTGACTAATTCAGCTACCAATTATGTTTGGAAATAGGAATGTGCGTTAGTTTGAAAAACCATAGATATTAAATTTGATATGGCAACATTATTATGATAAAACCAAAACCACATGCAATTTTTCCTAAAAATATAATATTTAATTTTTTTTTTAAATTAAATACCTTAGTTCTTGTTCAGTGACAGCCAACGTTCGTCCACACGCTGCGGCTTTGTTTGTTAAATCTTCGTAATCTGTTGATTTTGATTGTATCTGTGTTTGTAATTCTGAAAAAAAAAAACAGTATACCTTAAAAATGATTTTACATTAAAACTTGATTTTTTCGTTACTACATATTTTTTTTTTAATATATAATATATATTTGACACAACCTGTTTTTTTTTCCTCTATTTTTATTTCATAATAGAAAAGGCAAAGGTATTACACCGTACAGCCTTGTGTTTTCTAGGTTAGGAAATTCTCTATTCTGACAGATATTAAAAAAAATGTACTGTATACAAAAAATTTAATATATTTAAAAACACTATCAGAATTGTAACAGTATTATTTTTTTATCTTTTAATTTTTTTTATGGCAACACAGACATACAAACGAAATATATAATTTCAATAACCAAGTCACACACAAGTATCACACTTAGAAGTAAAGTGTTAGTTGATCGTCTATCTCTTTCACTCAGTGTGTTTAGCGCACCTGCTATCTCCATCAAGAGCTCACTCTCCCGCTTGGCGCGGTGCTCGTCTCCCTCTTGCCGGCACTCTCTCTTCATTCTCTCTAGACAGTCTTCCTTGTCTGTCATGAACATTTCCCATTGGTCATCTGTGAAAACATTTTTTTCTTTACGTCATTTTACTAGTGTCATGTAAAGTGGAAATAACGTGAAGGAGATTGTGCGGTATAACACAATGTTGCGATGAACTGTCAAATTAAAAACAGCCATGACATCATAACAAGTGTGCCAATTTAAAAGGCACATCCAACAAAGAAGAAAAAGAGAGATAATTTCCATAAGTGTAAACGGTAGTGTTAACAGTCTCATCTTTAGATACCATGCGATGAATATTAAGCGTCAGTTTCACTGCATTCTGATAAAGTTTCTGATAGTTATCTGACCTATTATAACGCTGTTTCACTAAACAATTCTTTATCAGTAATTAGTTATACCGACCCTAAGGTTGCGTTTCCATCAGAGATGTGATCGCATCCATGGATATCTATGGTGGAAACTCAGTTTAAGTGTCATTATTTACTAATGTCATGTAAAATGGAAATAACGTGAAGGAGATTGTGCGGTATAAAATTACAATATTCATAGCAAAATCAGATGTTTCAATGTTGCCAACCTGGACTACATAACAAGTGTGTTAATGGATTTTTGATATTCTTAGTGGATTTTGGGGAATTAAAAGGACAAGAGGACGTATAGGAGAAAAAGAGAGAATCTTAACCCTTTGTAAACTTTTTCATGATAACCCCAAAGGCTTAAGTTGCGCGGTAATGTCAGTCAGTCACATCTTTAGACATGCGTTGAATATTAAAAGTCAGTCATCTGACATAATTATAACGCACTTGTTTTTACAAAACAATTCTTCATCAGGAATTGCTAAAACCGTCTCTGAGGTTGCATTTGAAGCAAAAGAAAATGTCTCAATTATTTCATTAGTTATTCGGAGAAATTATAACTCGGAGAAGGGAAGGAGATTGGATTGTTGAAAACAGTAAGAGAGGAGTGTGATATTGAATGGACTATACTAAATGTTATGAAGGACTACCTAAGTAGTGGCTTGGACTTGTGACCAGGGTGTGGGTTTAAGGGCTGACTTCATTCAATAGAAACACTCGCCTCCACTGCCTCTGTTTAAACCAAAGTCTAACTTACGCGCCGATATATGTATCAAAAATTTTATATAGTTTAAACAAATCCTGCCCAAACCCCATCCTGCCATTGCATGCAATGTTTTTGCAACTCGTGCAAGTGAGACGGCACGTTTAAGGCACTCCTAATGTTGGAAGGATGGCAACATTGCCAATCCTTACCCATCTCCTGGCGATGCTTCTCCTTCAGTTTGTTGATCTGATCATTCTTCTCAGCGATGAGCGTCAGTCTGGTGGTGTCTAGGAGCCTCTTCGCTTCGTCCGCTGCTGAGGACGCTTGCTCTTCCACTTGCTGGAGTTTCTCTGACCATTCCTTTATTAACTGTTCTGAAATTAGATTAATATTTTTAAGTTAGAACCAGTTGTTTTTGTATATCCAACGTTTCACACAATCCCAACCATTTTAATCCCAAATCCCAAATTTAACCCAAACGACAAGACAACGACAAAACCTCAGACTAAAACAACAACCTATTGAAATTCAAACTAACCTATAGCATGGGGTATAAACAAAATTATACCGCGATACAAATACATTTAACAACAGCGCCATCTAGTTTAGTAAACCAAAACTGTTATACAATAACTTCATAATACAGTTGGGATTAAATGAAAGCTTAACTTTTCCAGTATTATTTGATGGGCTTGCCAATCAGTATCATATAAGTGAACTGCAGCAGATTAGTATTAGTTGAGGAGCACGCAGTTCTAAATAAGTGTCTGATAAGTTGATAGTTGTACAGTCCCGGCCTTAGCCATCTAGGCGTTCTTATTTACAGGAATTTACGACGAAAACTCCTAATTTGCAAAACCGTTTTTAACCGTTTATAGGCAACGACACGGTCTAGGATGTAACACGCTTACCTAGAAGATACCTGTTTGCTCTGGTTTTGAAGACACAAACGTTGTACGTATCTGGAAACACAAACTCCGGCAAATCGTTCCACAATTTCGCAGTGCGAATAATGAAAGTGGATCCAAAGCGTAGCGAGTGCGTTGGTACGCACTCTGGGAATTTCCACAATGTACCGATGTCGCTTTGGTCGCGTTTGCCAGGGTGTTCGATAGTAGAATGGGGCAGGTGAGATTAAGTCATGGAGTTCTTCAGCGCACTCTCCGAAATGCATCATGTAAAACACCGATAAGGAGGCAACCTTCCGACGGTGCTCAAGACTTTGCAGCCGAGATTTATGTGTACTGTCCCGGCTAGTATCTTGGCGCCCCTTTTTATGTCACCCTGGTTGATTGCCCAGGCAGGCGATTACCCAAGCAGTCACTTTAAATCAGTATCATCTTAAATAAGTATTAAATAAATCACCGAAATCAACTATATTAAAGAATACATCTATCTGGGACAGCTCATAAGTCAAACAGAACCTATGCTCGAGGAAGTAAAGAGAGAGAAAGAGGCTATGAAAGACAAAAATCTTCATATTAACATCAAAGGCAAATTGTCTAACACCTGCATTCTTCTGGTCCTCCCGTATGGCTGGTCCTCACGTATGCATGGACTTTAACTCATGAAATGACAAGTAAACTCGCAACTTGCCAACATGCTATGGAGAGGAGTATGCTGAACGTCAAGAGATCTGACAGAGTAAAAAACTGAGTCTATAGAAATAAAACAAAGGCCATAGATGTAAATTTGAAAATTAGGAGACTCAATTGGATGGGCTGGACATATAAGAGGATGTGACAAATGGAGTAAAAAAGTGACAAGATGGTATCCCAGGGAAGCTAAAAGGAAAAGAGGCAGACCGCTCGAGTGTAGCTCGAGAAAGACGGGAATGGAAATGGTTGGAGGAGGCCTTTGCTGATTGGCAAACAAATCTACAGAAAATAAGCAAGATACAATTACTAGAATAAGTTAGATATTTGTTATAAAGTGTGCTTGTTTGAAAGTATTGTTATTACAATTATTTATTTCAATTGGACTTTTACAAAGTGTTTTTGAAACGTCATATTAGTCAGTTTCTCTGAAGCTACCACCAGTTTGGAAAGCAGTTTCCTGATGAGAAGAACTGTCTAGAAACTCAACAGTTGTTCTTTTCAAAACGCCATTGTTTACATCAGTATGTTTTACAAAGGTATAATCATTCAGCTGAGCATCGTCATTTTGATTCCAAGCTTTGTCATCATTCAAGTAATCGATGTTAAATTAGTATCAGTTGATGGGCACGCCATGTTACATAAGTATCATTTACTCACCTTTCTCCCTCTCAAAGCGTTCATTGAGAGCTTCAATGTTATTGGCATAGTTAATATCAGCTTTATCCAGCAGATGTCGCAGCTGCAGGATGTCCCAGTCAGCCTTGCTGTGCGCCTCTGCGATGGCGCTCTCGAATTGGGACTCCTTTGACGCTAAAACTTCTTTCAAGTTTTCAAACTGGAAAAAAATTACCATTACTGTAAGAAAATTATTTTAATGGCAACATTGACTTATTATTTTAGTAAAAAAGTAAACACATCGAAACTTGAATATCCCTCCCTGCTCAGAATGTGGAGGGAGAAAAGTGCATGCATCAATGTTTACTTATACGGGGGGCGGGGTTAGGGCTTCGCTTACTTTTGCTGACATGACGGGGGAAGGAGGATTGATAATTGCATTCGAAAATCAATGTTATGTATGAATGAGTGAGTGTAGGAAGAAAAAATGGATGGATTAAGGAAAAATAAAGAATAAGAGAATAAATGCAATGGACAGCCAAATGAATAAGAAAATAAGTGTATTAGTAAATTAATGGAGAATGAGCCAATAAATGAAGAATAAATGAATCATTCGAACTATCAAGAATAAATAAATATATATAAAATAAATAAGCGAGTCGACGAGATTCGAGATTTATTGTGTGAATGAGACTGAATAAGTGTGATTAATTGAGTGAGTGTAATTGATTGAGCAAATGAGACTGAATAAGTGTGATTAATTGAGTGAGTGTAATTGATTGAGCAAATGAGACTGAATGAGTGTGATTAATTGAGTGAGTGTAATTGATTGAGCAAATGTGACTGAATAAGTGTGATTAATTGAGTGGAATTCATTGAGCAAATAAAACTGCATAAATGTGATTAATTGAGTTTAATTGATTGAGTAAATGAGACTGAATAAGTGTGATTAATTGAGTGTAATTGATTGAGCAAATGAAACTGAATAAATGTGATTGAGTGTAATTGATTGAGCAAATGTGATTGAGAGTAATTGATTGAGCAAATGAAACTGAATAAATGTGATTGAGTGTAATTGATTGAGCAAATGAAACTGAATAAATGTGATTGAGTGTAATTGATTGAGCAAATGAGACTGAATAGGTGTGATTTATTGAGTGAGTGTAACTGAATGAGCAAATGAGACTGAATAAGTGTGATTTATTGAGGGAGTGTGACTGAATGAGCAAATGATACTGAATAAGTGTGATTTATTGAGTGGGTGTAATTGATTGAGCAAATGTAACTGAATAAATGTGAATGAGTGAGTGTGATTCAGTGCCTCGAAGTCTCTGGTGAGTTTGTTATCATAAATCTTATACTTACCCGGTTAGTAAGTTCCCGTAGCTTCCTATCAGCGTTCTTGGCATCTCGCTCAGCTTCCGATCGTAGCTGAGCGAGCGCGGTGCGGTTCCGCTCGGCGTGCGTCCGCTCAAGCATCGCTCGGGCGTTGGCGGCGCTTGCGAGCGCTTCCGCGTGTTCCGCTTTGAGCGACGTTATTTTATCGGAATGCTGTTGTTCTAGGCGGTCGATTGCCTGCAATGTAATAGAAACTCTGTATAGCAACACTTAGTTCACCGTTATATAGAGATATAATCATAAACAAGTATAAAGGTAAAACATTCAGTGAAGTGACGTAATTGAGAGTTGTTGTTACATGGAGAGTATGACACTAACGAATAAGCGCCATATACGAGTATATTTGACGTTATAGAGAATTGTCGTTACATAGAAAGCAGATAACGAGTGACAAGTTAAACAACCGTTGCAACATCAACGTAAGCTCTAGTACACACTAATTGGCCTTATTGAGAATTGTCGTTATATGGAGAGCATAAATCAACAAAAAATGTAAACCAGTCAACTTAAATTATATGATAGCCACTTACTTTTAAATGCTGTTCCTCCTTATCCCTCCTGATCTGCGCCTCCTTCTCCAACAGATCCTTTAGCCGATGGACCTCCAGCTTCAGCGCCTCCTCCCTCGTCTCTATCTTCTGCAGCTGCAGCGTCAGTGATTGTACTGACCTGTGCTGCTCGGTGGCTAAGCCTCGGAGCTGCTGGAGCTCAGCCACGTGGGAGGGGGTGGGGGGCGCTGCTTTGAGTTGCTCGAGTGACACTGATAACTGAAATTGGAAACAAAATTATAATTGATGAAGAAATGGAAGAGTATATTTGTTGAACATGGTTCATAATTGATGACTATGGCGATAATAATGAAGATTAACAAATAATTATAAATCAGGAGGGAGTGAGAGACATGGAATTAGTTGTCGTACACTCACCTCTTTCTTCTCCTTCTCAGCATCTCTTGCCCGTTTCTCCAGCTCTCTCATTTTCCACTCACAGTCAGCTAACATTCGCTCCGCTCGCGCCGCTGCTTGTGACCGAGCTGATTCGTGAGCTGCCCGCCATTTTTCTGTGTTCGCTTCTGCTATTTGTAATGCCTGTTAGAGAGCAGAATATAGATTATTTATATTATCTTTTAATAAGGATCCAATGAGTAGTAGGGGAGGAAAAATCAGAGAGAGAGAGAGACATATTGCTACATCAAATACAATTTTCATGACAATGAGAGCAAACAGAGTTATTCCATCTAAAATAGCTTTTCCAGACATTACAATAGAATCTCAGTTTCCCCAGAACCTGGAAATCCTCTTCTTTAAAAGTATTTTTTTCATAAGCCATGCAAATAATTCAACGTCAATAGATGGTATTGGTAATCGTACCTCTTTAGCTTTTTCCTCCTGTTGTAGTTTTTCTTGCTCCAATCTTTCTTTATCTCTCTCCAGTGTCTGAACTCTGGACTCTGAAAGATGAACAGGACACATTTACCGAATGGAGATTCGATTGGAACTCCAAGATGTAATCAAAACGTAAATATTGCTGTCCTTACTGTCTTAAAACAGAGCAAAGAAAATTGGTTAGTACTTGGAGTAAGGACAAGCTCAGCAGAGGAGGAAACATAATACTATAAAGCTTGTTAAATTCCCTTTAAATGTCTTTAATATGAACCATTGCTGTCAACCATGCTGATGACGTCAACCAGGGCATATTTTTGGTCCTTCGGGCCGGATTTAATTAGTTATGTTTTGGTATAATGTGCGAAAAATTATTATACATTTTCACACAAGATGATTTAAATATAAATAATTTATCATCTGGACTGCAAAATATTTTTATAAAACTTCAACCTCCAGAACTGTTTACTCAGTGTCGCAGTCAATGAACGCCTATTATTTATCGCTTCCCGTATTTTGATCAAAATGTCACTGAATTAAAGTGCTTTGAGCTGATCGTGCCAAAAACTACTTGTAAATTTAACGGTACATTTGTTCTCAGTGCTAATTATTTGTAGATACTTGAAATAATTAATATAGTAGTAATAAGAGTAAGGGCAGATCTGTAGCCAAGCCTGACCATGGTCAAAGAATCAAGTAGTAAAATAAATGAAGTGAGAACTGAAGATAAAGAAGGTGAACAATAAAGATAAGCTAAAAGAAAATAATGAAGGAATAAACAATAAAAGGCAGAAATTAAGGAGCAAGAAACATTATAAAGGCAAAGAGTAATAAAATAAGTACAGAGAAAGTGAAGAAAAGAAAGAGGACGAGAAAGAAATAACTTCAGTAAAAAAAGAACGGTTGAACAGAAGAAAGAGTAAGTAAAGTAGAGAAAATGGAAGTATATCATGGTAATCAGAGAAGAAAAAGAATGAAAATTAGGCGATTTGTTGTCCAATCAATATTGTGCGAATTTTGCATTGCTTTTTCGCTTCTGCTGAAGTCATAGAAGTAAACACAGTTGATGGACATTGACACAAAATATTTGAAAAATATGATGAATTCCATCTATTTCTAGTGGCAATTACATGCGGACCATCACACGTCCCCACCCACAGTATTGTCGTCAGTCTACTCACCTACTCTATATTTTTAGACAAATATTACGACACGCAGGAATTTTAGGAAACTTAATGAGGAAAGATTTTTTACAATAATTATCACATGCTTCCCCCTCCCCCATGTTAGCAAAAGTAAGCAATGCCCTAACGCCTCTCTCATGCTTACGTAAACATTGATGCATGGATTTTTCTCCCTCTACATTCTGAGCAGTGATACACGTTTCGATGTGCGTGTTTGCTTTTTATCGCTGACGCAATCTATACGCAGATCACCCCCCCTCGTCCCTTTGATGCTTACGTAATACTTGAACGGCCTCCTAACCTAAACATGTATTCTACAGATAACATTTTCATTTGAATTGGGTCCGGATAAACAATATCAAGGTTCCTTAGCAAAACACGTCGAGGCCTCTTTGGATTTTTTTAAATTTCAGTGCAGACTCGAAAGTTGCCTACATTGCCATCATACCATATAATTTGTTTTAAGTAACGAGCAGATGGTCTTCTTGATTGGGACACTCGTTAACGTTGGTGTTGCTTACTTTAAAGTGCATTTTATACTTAAGTCTGTTATGCTAGAACAAAACCTTTCATATATTTAAATTTAGCTATAAAAAATTACTGAACGTTTGGCTTCCACTGGCCTGACGTTGCTGCCATTGTACGTAACTGCAAGCAATTGCATTCGCAAGAACGTCAGAGCATACTAGTGTATAGAAGAACCTCTCTTCTCTTTCAAAAAATTATCGTGCGAGTGTTAGTTAGTGTTAGCACACATCACCTAGGCAGACCGAGACCTGGACGGAGGGGTACCCCAGCAAGCAGTCCGTAAGTCAAAGTTAAGGTCAGTGGAAACATTTCTTAAACAATCAAGTGAATTTCCGTTACAGTTGGTATCAAGATATAAGGGAGCGTCTAACATATAGTTACATGAATAAGCGACCTTTCACGGGGGCCCATTGATGAGAAGGCGAGTCTTCGTCTACCCGTTTTTCAATGTATAAAAATATTGTCAGGTAGGCGCTATAGTTTCATCCATAACACTAGTTACTCAATCCACTATCACCCCAATCCATAGCCCAGCATTATTAGTTTCCATATATTGGCATAGTCCTCCACAAGCCGGGGATATTGTCCTTTAGGTATTCTAACCCGTCACCTCATGGGTCGATTAAATTGTCTACGGCTCCACGCACGCCTTTCAAAGATCTGGGCCACTATTGGCCCGTGATTGGAAAAGATGACTGGAAAGACCGTGGTATAAAAGAACAAGCATAAAGAAGATTTATTTTATCGCTGGACGTACGATTTTAAATCGAAAGTTGACGAGGAAAAGTAATATCAATGCTGCAACCGCTCAAAATCGCTTAGAATGAAGGACAAGAAGAGCTGGGCAGGATCAGGCGCAGACAGATGATTATGTATCAAAGAAAGAAAATTCATTTTGAGAATGTTAGAGCTAAAAAGTATCCTCAAAGAAATTGGAGAGTGAAAATAATTAAAATAATACAGTTGATAAAGTGAGGAGCTGTAATGAAGAGAAGAATATGGTTTTAATGGACCCTGACGGATGGGACAAGGGTGTCGCCAGCCGAGGCGAGCTTATTGTCTGGGAGGCAAGTCCATATAAAGATAAGCAAGTTTTTGTTCGAATTCTGACGTTTCGCTTACAAATTTTTAAAGGCAGAGCTGTGTTGGGATGAGAGGAGAAAGGGTAGAAATGTATAAAATAGTTAAAGCTAATGTTATTTAACTTACGTTCAATCTCCTGATCCTTAGCCTCTATCTCCTTCCTGTAGGCGACGATGAGTTCTCTGGCTCGCTCTGCTTCATCACACCTCGTGTCTGCCAGCTCTGTCAGAGCTGCCACTTGTGACTGGAATCTATTCTCCTGGTTCACCAGGTCTTTCCTGGAAACAAGCGCAATCTTTTTAACTTCCTCAATAAGTAGAGATAGGGGGTTCTAAGATGCTTAGAGAGGGACGTGGTCGGTAAGAACCATCTTCATCAACATCTAATCTCTTCATTTACCTAGCCTCGCTTAGAATGTTTCAAATGAAGAGATTCTATTGGTTCTCAAACACATCCTCGCAAATCTCTGGTAGAAACTCAGCTTTAATTCAAAATTTTTTTAGGTTTTCGTCATTACTTGGGTCGTTTTTCAAAGTAATATTGATGAGATTTGGCTTGATCCCCTCTCCCTTTAAACGCTTCAATTAATGGACACCTAACCCCCCGTACTCACAAATACATAATAAAAAAATTCGGCCCTTATTTTTACTATCGAATAATACAAATATCTAATTCGAAACATGATAAATCATGCGCCATCTATTTTGCAACAGATAGTGAGAGATGTTTTGTTCGCCCTGTAACTAGATGGCGTTGCGCGTCTTAAATCCTCTGAGCTATATTCTTCTTCTTCTTTTCTTTATGGCTCTTGATACTGCTTATAGTTAGCAGTAATTCTGCCAATGACAATGTAGAGTATTTTCAAGTTTGTTGAGATTGATCGGTGTAATATGTTTGTGCTAAGATTTTTTTTTTTTTTTTTAAATTGTTAGTTAGTTGCCGGCATTCGTTCCACATTCAAAATAGGCTTGTTGAAAAAGTATCGATACATCGAAATATCGTTTTTTTTCCACTTCCGACATCCCAAGGCTGTACGGTGTAATGCCTTAGCCATTTCCATTTTGGAATAAAACCAGAGAAAAAAAAGGAAATCGGTTGGGTAGATTTTTTTGCTATTTGGAAGCGTAAAATTGAAATATTGAAGACGTTCCTTTTCTTCTCAATTATACAGTCCCAGTGTTGCCAACTGACCCATTATCTATATAGCTAATTATTAATCTATTTAACCAAAAATAGGTATTAAATAATTTTATAATAATTAAAACAATGTTGCCATAATTGAACCAAATGTTTATTAAAATTAAATTAAGAAAACAATTTTTTTTTAATAAATATTATTTAAAAACAAATTGTAGTTATTGGCTAGAAAAAGTGCTAAATTTAGCCACCATTTTATTTTTTGGTTTATGGCTAAGTTGGCAACACTGCAAGATGGCGCTATTTCACGAAAATTTACTGAACAAGTCGATTCACATTTCATTGAATAAAAATAAATTGTTTCGTTAAAAAAAATTCTGATAAAAACCAGATGTTTTAAAATTACTTAAAATTCTAAACTAAATGCCTAAATTATTTCTAGACCTGGATTTAGATCTGAATGTTAAATTAAAATACCTGAGTAATGAGTAAACACTTGAGAAACAGATGCACGGACGAGTTTAGATATTTTTTATTGAAGTTAAAAAAAAGATTTCAATTGATTTAAAATGACTTCGAGAAACCTGTGTGACGTCATATGACATTTATCAAAGTTATAATGTTGGTATACAATGAAATAAAAAAAAACAAAATTAGAGAACCATAGACTAAATGTCTTAGGGTTGGCGATCTGAAAAAAAATCGATTTTTATTACAATACTGTATTGAATCGAATTTTGAAATTATTTAATTATTAAAAGTATTTGAATTAATCAATCAATAATCGATTTTTTAAAATTCGTTTTAAGTGAAAATCGATTTTGCTGCGTTCTGTTTCATTAGAGCTCTCCAACACTTTTGATACCGGTAAACGCATTGTCAGTCACATCAAAAGTCTTAGTTTTTCTTTCTTACTTCTACTACTTCTACAGTTACTTTAACGTTTGAGCAACAGTAGTGGGGGTAGTTGCGTATTGTGAGCGTACTGCGTACGGGTATAGGTTAGGTTAGGTATCGCAGTAGGTATAGTAGGTAGGATACATACACATAACCATTCAATCCCCTTAAAGGATCGGATTGGTATGCGTAAATGCATTAAAAAAATGTTAGTTGCTGGCGCGTGGAAACAGTCGCGCTCCTCTCGCCCCGCGCTAAGCCCCTAATAGCGACTTAAATGCCATCTGGATGTACTAAAATTAGGAGTTATAATAAATACAAATAAATGTATTAGTAAGTGAATAAATAAAGGAGAGAAACATCGATTCAAACATCGATTTTTTAAACGAATAGTCCATCTATAACGCATCCCTAATAAGTATCGACGATTTTCAAACCGATGTCGATTAATCGTAGAATAATCTTTAAACGGATTTCGATAAAATTTGGCACACAGATACTTTATATCCTCGATAAATACATAAGGATATATATACATCTGTATGTTAACATAAAATGTAATTATGAATTAAACTTTAACGCTGATGTTATTCTATTGACCTTAATATCGGTTTATTAACACATAAAATCTGGATCTAGAATTCTAGACTAAACATCTTCAAGTTTTAGTTCTGACGAAGACACACCTACACATGTACATAAATAATTAATTTAATTGCTACATAAGTGGGATTTATTTGATGAGTTATCCTCCTTTGAGGAATGGAAAAGGGAATTTAAGGGGGAAAACTATGATTATGTCACTCGTTATGGTTGCAATTCCATTGGAATTTTCTTCTTGGATGTAATATGTTTATGCCGGTATATTTTGGCCCTTGTCTCGTTTGATACCTATACGTGTTCAAAGATGAAGAAGAATATCGCTGAATGCGGTTGAAACTATAGTCAATACATGACAAAAACCATGTAAGGTTTTTTTGGAATGGTATGGGAAAAAGAATAAAGATATAAGAGTCATTTAGGGAAATATTGCTGCTGAGTCGTATTTCCTCAGAATGAGAAGGGGGTTAAGCCATAGTCAAGATATAGTCAAGGGTTGGCAGACTTCACACACCTTTGAGAACTTTTAGGGAACTCTCAGGAGTGCTGGTTACCATGGTTAGAGCAAGATTTGCGCAACTATCACGATGCATCATCACGACCCTTCAATGGCAAACTGCTGAGCCGGGTCTCCTCCTCAGAATGAGGAGGGTATTAGGCCATAGTCCACCACGCTGGCCCAGTGCGGGTTGGCAGACTTCACACCTTTGAGAACTTTTTGGGAACTCTCAGGAGTGCAGGTTACCATGGTTAGAGCAAGATTTGCACAACTATCACGATGCATCATCACGACCCTTCAATGGCAAACTGCTGAGCCGGGTCTCCTCCTCAGAATGAGGAGGGTATTAGGCCATAGTCCACCACGCTGGCCCAGTGCGGGTTGGCAGACTTCACACACCTTTGAGAACTTTTAGGGAACTCTCAGGAGTGCAGGTTTCCTCACGATGTTTTCCTTCACCGTTAAAGCAAGTGATATTTAATTGCTTAAAACACACATAACTCAGAGTCAGAGGTGTGTGTGTGTGGGGGATCGAACTCAGACCTTCCGAGTAAGACTTGAAGTCTCAACCACTGGGCCATCACTGCTTTTTTTCACTGATTGATGGCTCAGTGCTTAAGATGTTGATGTTTCCTCAGGAGCTCCAAGCTCGATCCTTCTGATCCTGACAGTTCTTCATGTTCTTAAAGGTGTGTGGTGTGGTTGAATTAATCCCTCCTCATTCTGAATAGGAGACCCGTCAGCAGTGGGTTATTAAAGCGTGATGATGATGACAAAGCTCTCAAATAATTATGATTGAACTTCACATACAGGCAAGTTCGTTTGATCATCAATCTATAACTATACTAATATTATAAAGAGGAAAGATTTGTATTTTTGGATTTTTGTATGTAACGAATAAACATAAAAACTACTGGACCGATTTCAAAAATTCTTTCACCATTAGAAAGCTACATTATCCCTGAGTAACATAGGCTATATTTATTACAAGAAAAAAATAGAGATCCCCAGAAATTCTCACTAAAACCAACACAAGGTGCAAAAAAATTAGCCATAAAATATCTTTCATCGCATGCGCTGCGAACAGTATTGATGATAGAACAAAAAAATGTTCTACAATATTACAGAACGTATCAATATCTACAAAAAACTCCGCGAGACCATATGTCCAACTATTGTAGTTAAGTCACTATAACTACTTTTTGATTTGGCTTGATCCCCTCTCCCTTTAAACGCTTCAATTAATGGACACCTAACCCCCCGTACTCACAAATATATAATAAAAAAATTCGGCCCTTATTTTTACTATCGAATAATACAAATATCTAATTCGAAACATGATAAATCATGCGCCATCTATTTTGCAACAGATAGTGAGAGATGTTTTGTTCGCCCTGTAACTAGATGGCGTTGCGCGTCTTAAAGCCTCTGAGCTATATTCTTCTTCTTCTTTTCTTTATGGCTCTTGATACTGCTTATAGTTAGCAGTAATTCTGCCAATGACAATGTAGAGTATTTTCAAGTTTGTTGAGATTGATCGGTGTAATATGTTTGTGCTAAGATTTTTTTTTTTTTTAATTTTAGTTTAGTTAGTTAGTTGCCGGCATTCGTTTCACAAGTATAGATACATCGATATTTCGTTTTTTTTTCACTTCCGACATCCCAAGGCTGTACGGTGTAATGCCTTAGCCATTTCCATTATGAAATAAAACCAGAGAAAAAAATGGAAATCGGTTAAGTAGATTTTTTTGCTATTTGAAAGCGTAAAATTGAAATATCGAAGACGTTCCTTTCCTTGTCAATTATACAGTCCCAGTGTTGCCAACTGACCCATTATCTATATAGCTAATTATTAATCTATTTAACCAAAAATAGTTATTAAATAATTTTATAATAATTAAAATAATGTTGCCATAATTGAACCAAATGTTTATTCGCATTAAAATTAAATTAAGAAAACAATTTTTTTTTAATAAATATTATTTAAAAACAAATTGTAGTTATTGGCTAGAAAAAGTGCTAAATTTAGCCACCATTTTATTTTTTGGTTTATGGCTAAGTTGGCAACACTGCAAGATGGCGCTATTTCACGAAAATTTACTGAACAAGTCGATTCACATTTCATTGAATAAAAATAAATTGTTTCGTTAAAAAAAATTCTGATAAAAACCAGATGTTTTAAAATTACTTAAAATTCTAAACTAAATGCCTAAATTATTTCTAGACCTGGATTTAGATCTGAATGTTAAATTAAAATACCTGAGTAATGAGTAAACACTTGAGAAACAGATGCACGGACGAGTTTAGATATTTTTTATTGAAGTTAAAAAAAAGATTTCAATTGATTTAAAATGACTTCGAGAAACCTGTGTGACGTCATATGACATTTATCAAAGTTATAATGTTGGTATACAATGAAATAAAAAAAAACAAAATTAGAGAACCATAGACTAAATGTCTTAGGGTTGGCGATCTGAAAAAAAATCGATTTTTATTACAATACTGTATTGAATCGAATTTTGAAATTATTTAATTATTAAAAGTATTTGAATTAATCAATCAATAATCGATTTTTTAAAATTCGTTTTAAGTGAAAATCGATTTTGCTGCGTTCTGTTTCATTAGAGCTCTCCAACACTTTTGATACCGGTAAACGCATTGTCAGTCACATCAAAAGTCTTAGTTTTTCTTTCTTACTTCTACTACTTCTACAGTTACTTTAACGTTTGAGCAACAGTAGTGGGGGTAGTTGCGTATTGTGAGCGTACTGCGTACGGGTATAGGTTAGGTTAGGTATCGCAGTAGGTATAGTAGGTAGGATACATACACATAACCATTCAATCCCCTTAAAGGATCGGATTGGTATGCGTAAATGCATTAAAAAAATGTTAGTTGCTGGCGCGTGGAAACAGTCGCGCTCCTCTCGCCCCGCGCTAAGCCCCTAATAGCGACTTAAATGCCATCTGGATGTACTAAAATTAGGAGTTATAATAAATACAAATAAATGTATTAGTAAGTGAATAAATAAAGGAGAGAAACATCGATTCAAACATCGATTTTTTAAACGAATAGTCCATCTATAACGCATCCCTAATAAGTATCGACGATTTTCAAACCGATGTCGATTAATCGTAGAATAATCTTTAAACGGATTTCGATAAAATTTGGCACACAGATACTTTATATCCTCGATAAATACATAAGGATATATATACATCTGTATGTTAACATAAAATGTAATTATGAATTAAACTTTAACGCTGATGTTATTCTATTGACCTTAATATCGGTTTATTAACACATAAAATCTGGATCTAGAATTCTAGACTAAACATCTTCAAGTTTTAGTTCTGACGAAGACACACCTACACATGTACATAAATAATTAATTTAATTGCTACATAAGTGGGATTTATTTGATGAGTTATCCTCCTTTGAGGAATGGAAAAGGGAATTTAAGGGGGAAAACTATGATTATGTCACTCGTTATGGTTGCAATTCCATTGGAATTTTCTTCTTGGATGTAATATGTTTATGCCGGTATATTTTGGCCCTTGTCTCGTTTGATACCTATACGTGTTCAAAGATGAAGAAGAATATCGCTGAATGCGGTTGAAACTATAGTCAATACATGACAAAAACCATGTAAGGTTTTTTTGGAATGGTATGGGAAAAAGAATAAAGATATAAGAGTCATTTAGGGAAATATTGCTGCTGAGTCGTATTTCCTCAGAATGAGAAGGGGGTTAAGCCATAGTCAAGATATAGTCAAGGGTTGGCAGACTTCACACACCTTTGAGAACTTTTAGGGAACTCTCAGGAGTGCTGGTTACCATGGTTAGAGCAAGATTTGCGCAACTATCACGATGCATCATCACGACCCTTCAATGGCAAACTGCTGAGCCGGGTCTCCTCCTCAGAATGAGGAGGGTATTAGGCCATAGTCCACCACGCTGGCCCAGTGCGGGTTGGCAGACTTCACACCTTTGAGAACTTTTTGGGAACTCTCAGGAGTGCAGGTTACCATGGTTAGAGCAAGATTTGCACAACTATCACGATGCATCATCACGACCCTTCAATGGCAAACTGCTGAGCCGGGTCTCCTCCTCAGAATGAGGAGGGTATTAGGCCATAGTCCACCACGCTGGCCCAGTGCGGGTTGGCAGACTTCACACACCTTTGAGAACTTTTAGGGAACTCTCAGGAGTGCAGGTTTCCTCACGATGTTTTCCTTCACCGTTAAAGCAAGTGATATTTAATTGCTTAAAACACACATAACTCAGAGTCAGAGGTGTGTGTGTGTGGGGGATCGAACTCAGACCTTCCGAGTAAGACTTGAAGTCTCAACCACTGGGCCATCACTGCTTTTTTTCACTGATTGATGGCTCAGTGCTTAAGATGTTGATGTTTCCTCAGGAGCTCCAAGCTCGATCCTTCTGATCCTGACAGTTCTTCATGTTCTTAAAGGTGTGTGGTGTGGTTGAATTAATCCCTCCTCATTCTGAATAGGAGACCCGTCAGCAGTGGGTTATTAAAGCGTGATGATGATGACAAAGCTCTCAAATAATTATGATTGAACTTCACATACAGGCAAGTTCGTTTGATCATCAATCTATAACTATACTAATATTATAAAGAGGAAAGATTTGTATTTTTGGATTTTTGTATGTAACGAATAAACATAAAAACTACTGGACCGATTTCAAAAATTCTTTCACCATTAGAAAGCTACATTATCCCTGAGTAACATAGGCTATATTTATTACAAGAAAAAAATAGAGATCCCCAGAAATTCTCACTAAAACCAACACAAGGTGCAAAAAAATTAGCCATAAAATATCTTTCATCGCATGCGCTGCGAACAGTATTGATGATAGAACAAAAAAATGTTCTACAATATTACAGAACGTATCAATATCTACAAAAAACTCCGCGAGACCATATGTCCAACTATTGTAGTTAAGTCACTATAACTACTTTTTTACATTTTAAAAGTTGATAAAAATGCCTATCAAAATCAGACCATGTTTTCCATAACTTTGTATTAATTCTTATCCAAATAAATTATTTCGTAATGAAGACTGTTTCAATACCTGTTGATTACTTTTTGAATTATTGAAATCGGACATTGCAGTCAAAAGATATTACGAAATAAAAATATCAAGATAAATAAAAAATAATCCCAGACGGGCCGCCGGCGCGGTGTGGGGTGCCTCGCAGCGCAGCGAGTAACGCGGCGATAGAGGGAGCGACAGAATGCGGGAGCAATAAATTTTATTATTGGTTTTTCTTGGTATTTCGCAATTAATTAGTAAGAGATATTGGTTTTACATACACAACGTGCATGTTTGTGTACATTAACATACGCCACTAATATATGTAGTGAAACATTAATTCAGCAGATGTTTTTCATTGAAAGTAAAAGTAATTAACCATTCAACCGAATCATTTACACTGTTTACGTATATGTAATATGTTTGTCTGTTGTGTTCGCACAATATAATAATAAGGTTATTTAGAGAGGAAGAAGAATAAGCCGTCTTCGCCAAAGTTAATTAACAGGAATATATTAAGAAATAATCAACATATGTTCAACATCATCATGTGAGGTTGTAGGGGGTTATCTCTGGATCTGCTGAACCGATTTTGATAATTCTTTTATTAATAGAAAGTCACATTATTTGTGAGTGTCATAGGCTAAATATTAACCTGAAAGATGAAAAGACTTTGTCGTGGTAGTCGGATTTGCTGCAGTGAGTCGGAGAAAACGATTCATAGGGACGACTCTGGTGTTACTTATTGAGTGTGTAAGGAGGGGGGGGGGGGAGTTATCTCCTATCTTTTTAGTTGTCGGCAGCTAACTTTAGGTCTGTGAAAAAATAGTGGGAAAGATGCGCTGGTCTCGCAATTTTTTTTTTTTTTTTTTTAGTATTCCTTTTACCCCTCCAACTAAGCTAAATCTTGTGCTAGGAGTGGGCCACGTCAGTAGTCCAATGTCCGGGATAACCCACGTTGATCGTGAATCCAACGCCCGAACCACTGAACTACTGACGCTTCTAAATTCATTCAAGGTCAAACCTATACTTTCATGCCGGTAGCTATAGCTTTAAAGGAATGGAAAGGGAAAAGCGAAAGTGTAAGGAGGGCCTCAGATATGCGTGAATGTATTTACATGAGGAAATTCTTGTGTATTTGTTTGCAAGTGTGTTATTATTTTAATATGGAGAAAGTTTTTTTTACTTTAGGTTTGTTTGTTTATTACAATATTAGCTGAAGTTTAATTTATGGATAATATAGTACTTGATTTAAATAGAAAAGATATAATTGAGTACACAGTTATTCCTTTTTTCCCTAAAAGAATGGAAAGGGAAAAGTAAAGGGACATTTTTAATGGATCCAGTTAGTCTCCAAAGGGTACACACATCGGAAAATAGTAAACGATTATCAAACAATCAAATCGTCATCGTCATCTATGGCGCTAGAGTACAATAATAATCACTGCCGTCGTTTTGACAGTCTCGACTCTTTATATTCCCTCGACAATCGCGAGCTCTTTCAAGGAGTTGATATTATCTGGGTAGTGCTAGTGAAAGTGTTAAGTGCAGTGTTGTGTTGTGATGATGACACAACCTTAGGTTAGGTTAGCATTGTGTTTTAGGTTAGGTTCTTTATGGTCGACTTCTGCGAATCTCGCTAACGGAGGCGCAGATACGCGCATCTTCTTCCTCCCCCGGACCACAGCGGGGCATTGGGCGTGTTTTCCGTACCCGGGACACGTCCGGGGCGGACAGGCCTACTTTAGAGTGGGCCGACCGTCGAGGAGTCGCGGTAGAATGCGAATAGCGACCCCGTGGCGCCTCATTTTTGACGGAGAGGGTATCGCAGTAGGTTTAGTGGGTAGGACGGCGCTTACCGCTGGCGAGTCACACATAATCATTCGATCCCCCCAAAGGATCGGGTGGTATGCGTAAATGCATTCCCCTGCGACAAAAAAAAAATGGTCGACTTCTGCGAGGCTGTTATCTAGCAGAAGGAGACCGCGAAGGGTGACGCCTCTGCAGACCCGCGCTGCCGAGCTCGAACGGGGAGGGGTAGGCGACAATTCGCCCACCTCCTTCCACCACCCTGAATGGAGCCGTCAGGCAAGGGGGTAACTACTCTCTTTACCCTGAGAGCTCCCTGGCGTACAGGCCCGCTGAGGCGTCACAGTCGTGTGCGTAAGCGTTCCTGTGGCGATCCACATAACGTCCCGCTCGTCGGGGGGAGGGGGGGGGGTATGCATAAGGTCGCATTTCCAGCGAAACATACAACCTACATAGGCATGGAAAGGGAAAATACAACCGGAAAACCAACTAAGAGGTTTAATGGATTATTCACAACCTTTTCCTAGTTCACTCTCAATCTTCGCGTAATATACACCAAGATATCAGATGTTAGTTGAGTTTCACTCTAAATGAGTGTTAGAGTGAGTCATAACTGAAATGTAACTGTTTGTCTCGCTTGGCGCGCTGCCACGTGGATTAGTAAATAAATATTATTTGTGTTAATTTGTTTTTGATGAAAGCACGTTGTTTTAAATTATGATTCGAAATATTTAGTTTAACTCAAAATTTGTTGACTCAAATGTATTTTGAGTTTAAACAAAGTAAAAAAAATAGTAATTTAAATGAATTCTTTATAAGTGTTGTCTTATAAAAAAATGATTTTCCTTTTTTCCTTTTTTTTGATGAGTAGAGAGATTTGAGGTTATCTGTGATTATCATAACAATATTTATTTACTTTACAAACTGGAAAAAAATAAAAAAATATCCGTATATATTTTTGAATTATATTTTATGGTGAGGGAGAGAGGGCTAAGCTAAGCTAAGCTAAAAAAAACAGAATAAAAAATGCATCATATCTTCATGTCAAAATATCGATAATTAAAAAAATCGATATATATCGTCGATTTTTGAAATACCAAAATTTCGATAATCGATTTTTATTTTGAAGTATCATATTCGATATTTTTTAAAAGCTCAGTACATAAAGCTACCCCACGTTTTCCACACCCCCACTACTGGTAGAAAGAGTAAGCTCTCAGTATCGTCGCATGTATTCGATCGCGGACTGCGATCACATCACTTAAAATATAATCACGGTAAAATATCGATATTTTATTTCTACATATATCGATACGGCATATCAATATATTTTTTTCATTTGCCCATCCCTATCATAAACTAATTATATCACAGATTACTGACAAATTTTGTTTTTATTCCATAATAGAAAAGGCAAAGGTATTACACCGTACAGCCTTGTCTTTAGTAGGTTAATGTCTTACAGAGTGATTATCTAAATCCTTTAAATCAGATGACAGATTTTGATACAGATATTCTGGTTATTGTGTTACCAGCTGAAAAATAAACTTTCTTCCTTTTCTTTCTGCCTCCTCACTCCGCCCCCTCCCCTTCACCTCCTGGACATAGTACGAAAACCGGCTTCGTATTACGGTAATAAAAACCCACCAAACAAAACCAACCAATGATAATTCAGATTACAGAGCGATTTTGGTTGTAATGTTGCCAGTAAAAAAAATCTATAATTATATTTAAATCACATCATAATAAAAGTAGTTTTCTCTCAATGAAAGAATTTTAAAAATCGGATTAGTAACAACAAAATGGCCATATTCTCTTAATTAAAAATTGTACATGGCAACACTAAATCATCTTTATCACTCACGAATAGTGTAGTTTTCTCTCAATGAAAGAATTTTTTAAAATCGGTTCAGTAGTTCCTGAGAAAATGTTCAATTTACAAAATGGCCACGTTATGGTACTTAAATGGCCATATCTTTTTAATTAGAATATTTATGGCCACACCACATAGCCTATGTTACGCGGAAAGGATGTAGCTTTCTATCGGCGAAAGAATTTTCAAAATCGGTTCAGTAGTTTTCGAACCTATTCGCAACAAACAAACAATCAAATCTTTCCTCTTTATATAATAGTGTAGATAAATCAAACTGAAAGTTCTTGAAGACATTTTGATAAAACTCTCATTAAATGATAATGAAAAGTCAAGCTCAAAACAAAGTCTTTGTTCTTTTATTACTTCTCGTAATTTTTATCTATTTATAATTTTTGTTTGGAGTTCTTTTGTGTTTACTTTCTGCTTCTTTTCAACGCCGGCAGCTAACTTTAGGTCTGAGAAAAAATAATGGGGTCGTGCGAGCTCTCTTAAGTTGGCGGGGACAAGTGATTGTTTTTAATTTTTTTTTAATACTTCGTTTGTTCGTTACTCATTTTTTTTTCTTTCTTTTTTCAATCAATCTAAGCTATCGTTTGTTCGATCAAAAAAAATGTTTGTTCGATCTTATTTACGCTGATAATTAATTGTTTATCAATATCGTTACACCTACCTTAGGCATGTTCATCTAAATCACCAAAAATCGATTTTGGTAAATCAACTAATCATTTTTTAATATATAAACTAAAATCTGTAAAATAATTAATAATATGCTTCTTATTGTTTTATTATTTTATAAAACATTTCTCAACGAAGAAGGCTACTGAAGTGATAGAGTCAATTACAGTGACATAGGGCTCTAGGGCGATGTTGTAAAACTGGTAAAAAAATTATTTCTGTGTAAAAAATTTTCAGATTAAAGATGCATTTGATGCAGTTGAGATGAATTTGTTATGTTGGACTGCACTCTATCACTTCAGTAGCCTTCTTCGTTGAGAAATGTTTTACAAAATTCACATCAACAGGAGCTTAATTAAAATTTTAAAATATTAACAATAAGAAGCATAATATTAATTATTTTATAGATTTTAGTTTATATATTAAAAAATGATTAGTTGATTTACCAAAATCGATTTTTTGGTGATTTAGATGAACATGCCTAAGGTAGGTGTAACGATATTGATAAAAAATTAATTATCAGCGTAAATAAGATCGAACAAACATTTTTTTTGATCGAACAAACGATAGCTTAGATTGATTGAAAAAAGAAAGAAAAAAAAATGAGTAACGGAACAAACGATAAATTTGATCGAACAATCAAGAACAAACGACAAACAAACAAATTAGCAAAAAAAAATTTAAAAAAATCATTTGTCCCCGCCAACTTAAGAGAGCTGGTCGTGAGCGTGCGTTCCATCTGTGACGTAGTAGACGCGCGGGAAGGTCAAAACCTACTCTTACGTGCCGGTAGCTAGCATTTAATTAAGTAAAAGTATTTTAATATGACAATGTCATTTTGACAGATGTCACAAGTAAGTAACTGAGAAAGGAAACGGATACAGACTCTTTATGACAGCATTGTTAATGTTGCCAATTATAAATCAACTATTAGCACAAAATTAAATAAAATTTTAGTTTTGTAAATGTGGAAGAGAATGATTTTTTTTAATTATTACTAGTCGACGCAACCTCGCTTCGCTGAGGTGTATTGATACCTCACTCACATCTTACCCTGACAATAACTAACACATAATATTACATACATAGATGCGATACATTTTCAGGACAGTATTACCGAACAATCTCCTCAATCTTGTGGAGAATATAAAGGTGTATTTTAATTTTAATTATAATAAAGACATAATGAACGTTGTAGATCATGCGGATAATTAAAAATAACACATGATTCAGGATATCGGCGTGCGTCAAACGTTAGCCTTGGCTCAGAATGTAAGAGTGGGATGGTCCACGCGCAGAGTTCCGTACAGGAAATGTTCAGCAATTTAATTAATATTTTATGATATTTATCTAGGGCTATTATCTAGGGGTATAAAAAAAACCTATTATATATTCTTAGAACTGTCAAATATGCACAAAAAAATCATTAAAAAAAATTCATAAAAAATAAAATGGCTAGTAAATACGAAGTTTAGTGTGGTAACACTATTTATAAAGGTAACGTTTTATAATCTATGATCTAGGCTTTAGTATTTAAATACTAAACGTAACACAGTTTTGTTACAAAAAAATTTTGTAAAAAAATTTAATACCGCTCAGTCTCATTGTTAAAACAATACCGTACAATTATTTATTGAAATAGCTTACTTCAATTTTTAAGAACGATGTTGTAATTTTTTCTTTAAATTATAAATAATCATGATAAATAACTACGTGTAATTTTTGGCTCAAAAGTGTTACTTCCAAGTAGTAAGTTCGATCTTCGTCAAAAAAACTATTTCGTTCCAGATGAATAACAGACAAAGGACTAAATAATAAACGTAAGGAAATAGTTCCTATCGTAGATATACTGTTTTTTTTAAAATTGTTATGTGGTTAAAAATTGTCTAGTTTTGAAATGACGCAAAAGTTTAATAGTTATTGACACTATTGATCATTTCTATTTATATTTTATTTTTGTTTATTCCTATTTTTCTACGACGCATCTAATACGACTTAATTTTGTGCAACAAATTCCATTCGTCATGCTTTATCTACGACTAATGCACTGGTTTACTTTCTTGACCTGACTTTGCTCGTTAAACAATTCCTAGTTTATTCTAAAATAGGTCAACAGATTTTAGGTTACCCATAAACATACATACTAATGTTTAAAGTATATGAGTTAGACTTACGTTATATCTGTATCTTCATTTTCAATAATTTCCGTTTCGTTCTCCTCTTCTTCTATTTCCTCCTCCTCCTCCTCCTCTTCCACTTCTTCTTCCACTTCCTCTTCTATCTCCTCGATTATTTCTTCAATTATCTCCTCCTCACTGTCCTCACTCTCCGCAAGAGTCCTCACATCATTCGTTTCATCACCAGATTCGTTCTTATCACTCTCAATAAAACCACTATCACTATTATCACTCGTGATTCTTCGTAAGTCGTCCACGCACTCAACTTTTATTATAGGTTCAGTTTGACTGACACTTATAACAGTTTTGTTATCAGTTTTCGAAACTACATAACCTCCGAGCATTTCATCGTTATCTGGCAAGTCTTCTAAATACTCAGCTTCTTCTGAAGTAAGAGATTCGAATGAAGAATCCACTTCTTCGTCAGTTTGCTGTTCACCATCATCAAAAATGATATGTTTTCTGAATGTAACCCGCTTTTTTCCATTATCAGAACGATCATCATCTGAACAGCCTTCATTATCGGAACGTGGAGGTTTTAAATTTGATTTTCTATTAGCAGGAGATTCCGAACTCTCCTTCTCGATTTTTTCTTCTTTTTTATCATCATGTAATAATTTATCCAATTCACCTCTAAGATCCTTTTTGTAGGCATCTATATTATTATTATTAACGGATTCGTAAACGTGGCTTTCAGGTTTGCTGTCAGCGGTTCCCATTTGCTTCTCATTAATTTTGTCGATGGTGCAGTCGATGCTTTTGGCAATTTCCCGCAACAACGCCTCCGCATGTCTCTTTTCCTCCACATCAGGTTCGTTGGAGAGGTACACTAAGGACACATGTTGTTGTTTGGGCTCGGGTTTGGCGTATTTCTGCAGCACGAGCGCTTTAACGAAGTCGGCCGGATCGTCGGACGGTTGGGTCGCGTCTCGCGTATTTTTGGCCGGCGTAGGCGTCGCGTCGGTTTTCACGTCGGGTCTGAAGTCCCGTTTTCTTTTATTCCTTTTGCGTTTGCCCATGATTTGTAATAATGCGCTGACTCCTGACTTTTGGTTGTAGTCCGTCGTGGGTATGAGCAGGTTAACTACATCCTTCTGTGTGGTTTTTTCGTTCGTTACGTCATTCTCGTGCCGCGCTGCGCGGGAGTCGACTGAGGGTTTCGGGTTCGGGTGTTTCCGCGAAGACTCGGGCGAGGGCTCGGTTTTCCCGCCTTTTCGCTTGAAGAAGTTGAACATGGCGGCTGTCAAAGTAAAAATCGTTCGGAAATTTTTCCTTCAGTTATAAATAAGTGGCTTATCTTTTTTATTTGCGTTGTTACGATGTTTTGCGTATTATAAGTGAGTCGAATTTTGTTCTGAAGCGCAGCTAATGGATAGATAAGGTTTTTATAGTAGTTTTTTGATAGTATATGAAGTTGTTACATATTTAATATATAAGGCTTACGTAAATATTATTCACATAAAGTAATATGACAAGTAAGTTTAAGTTCAAGAGGAAACTAGTTACAACTTCAAAGTTAAAGATCATGGAGTATAAGACCTCTCTCACATGACTCTCTTATTATGAAGCCCCATTAATATAAAATAAATTAAAAAATAAATAGAAATTGAAAAATGGCCTATTTTCTTGGTATTTAGTGTTTTAAGTTTAAAGTTATGTACACACCTCATTGAAACATCGCTTTTAAATGTACCTAATGACTAGCTTAGGTACTAGTTAGTAAACAGAATTCTTGAGCTGTGTATAATTTTTCTTTCAGGCTAATATAATTTAATTATAATTAATTAAAAAATGTGCTAATATGGGGGTTGATAATTGTGAAATATCTGCTGTTTTAATAATATAATTACTGTGGATATAAAGTGTTGTTGCGATATAAAGGAGGTTAAACCTACACCTGAGACACAAGCCCCAGGAAGATATATAGTAATATGTCTCACCTTTGTTATGACGGACAAAATACTAAGAAGTCACTATTGAATACATTTGCAAAGGTACATAGAGCTCTTCTTCGCAAAACACTCCATCCGCTCGGGAATCAAGTCGATATGGAAAGATATTTGTTGTGAATCAGAATAGGGACAATGGACGAAATCCCTCTTGCCATCAACTCGCGACATTAATAAGCTCTGGTCCAAGACACAGAGCACGCTTATCACAAGGCGTATCTGCATCGCTTCAACATCACCGATAACGACTTGTGCCCTTGTGGCAACATAACATTAGATCATCAACAGTCATTAGATCATCTCCTCAAGGAATGTCCCAAATTCGAGTCGAGACGGCTCGATCATACCATCTGCTGCGACATCGCAGGCGTCTCTCACTTTATCTTGATGGAAGTCATGGAAAAAGAGAGCGCTTTGCGATCGTTCATTAAGTTCATAGAACATATATTGAGCCGTCTCAAGCAATTTAATAACACTTAACAGGTTAGGTTCCCTCGAGGTTGGTATCAAATCGCGGCGGAAGTGCCATACTGTAGAGATTTGTTTTTTTTTTGGTTTACTGAGTTTTACTACTTAACAACTTTAACGAAATTATAAGTATAATGATGAGAATAAACACATGTTAAAAAAAAAAAAAATATTGAATACAGCTTCAGCGAAGCGAGGGCTGGACACTAACAAGTATTAGTATAAGAAAGCCCTAACTGACACACATGTTGCATTTATTATTAGACATCGTGAGCGGCTCGCTTACTCTACTAGTTGTAGTTACTGTCATACAGTTACTCGCACTAGTCATTTATACATCTCGTCAAGGGCTGTATATTTCGATTGTATAGATACATGTTTTTAGCTTATCGAAGCGAAGGCGGGTAAAATAGTTTTAAATATTTCTTTTTATTCCGACCCGCGCGACTTTGTCCGCGTGATGCTCCGCTTCTATTGGTCTTAGCGTGATGATAATTAACCTATAGCCTTGCTCGATAAATGGGCTATCTAACACTGAAAGAATTTTTCAAATCGGACCAGTAGTTCCTGAGATTAGAGCGTTCAAGCAAACATACAAACTGTTTAGTAAATACTGATATATATCTCAAGGAACGAAATAAAGTATGTCCAGCGGAATCGTTCACATCCTTATTCGGTGTTACCAGCTTTAGAAAAAGAACAGAATATAAAAAAAATCAATTTAAATTTGATTAGATAGTTATAAAGTTTTTAGCTAGATGGCGCGACTCATTAATTAAATTAATTTATTTAGAGATTTTCAGTGCAAATTTTATTCGGTTAGTTTTATTATCTGTGTATTTATTTTCAAAAGAAACTAGTTTTCTTTTTTTTGTCCATCCCGCTCTAAAAATTGTGTAATAAAAAAGAACATAAATCTAATGCGTTTCTCAGATCAAACGCTCCACAGATATATAAAACTTGAGTCGGGCCACAGGTTATTAATATTTTTATTTACTCTGTGGTCAAGACGTTTATACATAGAATCATAAAATATGCGTTAAATAGAAGAAATGTTATAATATGAAAAAAATTGATGATTGAGATGTTTTAATTTAATATACACTAACTTAATTTTATTTTATTTTTTAATTAATGAAAAAAAATCAGAAGGGTGCGCCTATTCCAAGCAATGTTGCCAGCCTTTAGAGTAGGTTTTTAGAGGGTAAAATTAATTATTTTTTCTCCTATAATTTTTTGTCTCGAGTTTAAGGGAGAAATATTTTTGTGAGCTGGTAACACTAATATTAGGATATAAAATGATGTTTATTATATAAAACTTCATAAAATCATTTGTTTACCTTAGCCAAGTGTGAACAGGTGACTAGTTTTATAATATTTTAAAAAAATTAAATGTCATTTGACTAATTTGCAATTCCCGCCAAAAACTTGTTTGATAGCGGGAAATATTTATATATATTTATAGTTACTGTAATTAGAAAATGTTGCAAAAATATATTAATTAAAAAAAACTATATTTTATTTGTCGCCTTCAGGTTCTTAAGCAATCTTTATTTTATTAAATTTAATTTAAAAAAATATCACTTCAATTCCTTGCAACGTTGGAAAAAGGTACTGGCAACATTTTTAAAATATAGGTGGGAAAAACCTATACAGAAAGTTTTTTAGGGGTAAAATATTTTGGTAGTAGATTAATTTAATTTTTTTATGGGTATTCTCAAAAAAATATTTAGGGGTTTTATTAGGAATCATACAACCAAGTATTAAGAATCAATAGAATCTCTTAATTTGAGTCTCTGAGTGAGGACAAACCAACAAACACATTCGCATTTATATTTATATACTACGGACGTAAATATTTACTCCATCTTTCATCTTAAATGCTAAACGAGCAATATAAAGGAAATTCTCGAGTATTTTGGGAGCGGTGATGGATGTGCTCAAGTTAATGCACTTTTCAAAATAAGAATTCAAATTTAGAAATGATTTATTAGTGTTGTTTTAAAAACAATAATGACGTGGAATCCTGGGTTTTAGTCTACTGTCATCTCTCTCTCTTCGAGGCGACAACGCATCCGCTAAACAAGAGATACTTTCTAGTTTTGCGGATGTCCATGGGTGACGGTGTCCACTTTCCATCAGGTGGACCGTCTTCTCGTTTGTCCCTTATCTATCATAAAAAAACTATCAAAATCTTTTTGCCAAATTTGACCGCGCAGTCTCCTTCGTGTTTTATTACATTACACGTGACACTTTTGTGCATATATATGTCGGAGAATAAGTAAAAGATTATCGATTAATCGAATCGTTATCGCTATCTGTGGCGTTGGAGTAGGGTAGTAGTCACTTCCGTTGTTTTGACAGTCTCGACCCTCGACCCTTTATATGCCATCGACAGTCTGACTGAAGTCTTAGTCGTGCGCGGTCTCTCAAGAAGTGAAGTAGTGTCTAAATAGTGATAGTGTTGTGCAGTGTTGTGTTAGTGCTAGGAGTGCTGTCCGATCAAGGTCACGTGAGTACCTTATAATGTAATTACCTCGTCTTATGTTAGGTTAGGTTAGCCTTGTGTTAGATTCGGTTTATGTGCGTTTAACCTTGGGTTTAAACAGAGAGCCTGAGCAGTGGAGGCGAGTGTTATGATCATTTAAAGGACGTCCTTAAGCCTACACCTTGGTCACAAGTCCAAGGCACTGCTTAGGTTTCTCTCGTAATTGTTAAAGATCATATTTGATCATTTATCGGTTCAGTACAAGTATCTGCGTCGCGTTTACCCAATATTCCACTCATTACCATCACCCCCTTTTAGTGTTCCCCAATATTCCCCATCTCCCTCCTTCCATCTCCTTTCACATCGTTTTAAAATCCCCGACATATATATATGTCGGAGGTGTTAGGTTAGGTTTATGTTAGTCTAACTAGGTTAGGTAGGCTTAGGTTTAGACAGTGAAACTAAGCGAGTGTCGTAATTACATAAAGTGTGTGTGTCGGAATATTAGTGTATAATAGCAGTGATGGCCCAGTGGTTGAGACTTCAAGTCTTACTCGGGAGGTCCGAGGTTCGATCCCCCACACAGGCACACCTCTGACTCTGAGTTATGTGTGTTTTAAGCAATTAAATATCACTAGCTTTAACGGTGAAGGAAAACATCGTGAGGAAACCTGCACTCCTGAGAGTTCCCTAAAAGCCCTCAAAGGTGTGTGAAGTCTACCAATCCGCACTGGGCCAGCGTGGTGGACTATGGCCTGATACCCTCCTCATTCTGAGGAAGAGACCCGGCTCAGCAGTGGGCCATTGAAGGGTCGTGATGATGATGATCATCTATAAGCATCGTATATTCACAACGGATGGTATATAATATAAGCTAGAGGCGCAATACGGTCAGGATACGACTAAACATTACGATCTCTTACTATTATGACAGGAACCTAAGCAGTGCCTTGGACTTGTGACTAAGGTGTAGGCTTAAGGAGCTCCTTTAAGTGATCATGACACTCGCCTCCACTGTCCAGGTTATCTGCTTATACCTAAGGTTAAACTCACAAAACCCTAACCTAACACAAGGCTAACCTAACCTAAGGCTTACAATTCAATTTTGCTTACCTGGTACTAGTATGCAATCATTACTGCATGAGTGAGTGAGTGAGTGAACGGTTTGAATACATCTCAGCGCAGCGAGGGCGGGTCGGCTATTATATTATTATTGTAACTACGTCAATCATAAGCGTATCTAAAGCAACAGATGTATAGCAGCCGCACTTGACTTACTTTACCATAGTCACGAGAATGCATCCGTTTACGATCGCTAGTGATGTGCTTTTGTCGATAGATAATATTTATTTTTTTATTTAAGTTTATGAGAAGTTTACACTTTTATCGACTTAAAAGGAAAAAGTTTGTCTGAAGTTTGTCTGAAGGGTAAGTTAGGCTTGGTTTAGGTTAGTGTTAGGTTAAGCTTATTTAAGCATAACCTTAAGCTTGGACGGCCAAGGCAGTGTAGGTGAGTGTTCACATATGTGACAGGGTTCCTACACTCTTGGTCACAAGTCCAAGGCACTGCTTAAGTTCCTGTCAAAATAGTAAGAACGTTTAATTATTTCCTGATTGTATCGCGCCGTATCTCCCTTTCATTATTTTAATACTTACCTACCCTCGTTTCTCCGACAAGTGTATATTATTTGATTCGGTTGATGTGTAATTGCTTGCAGCGTTTTGCGTATAAACATACTTATAGACAGGCAGTCAATAAAATTAAAAAATGAATATTTTGGCTCCTATTGGTGATATAAAGACCCCTTATTTAAAGTTTCATTAAATATCATTCATGTACAGTAGATAAGTTTGTTATGTAACCTGACGTAGAGCTCTGCCTACCTAGCACATTGAGTTCACTAGCCCCGGAATCTGCTGAGTTCGCAGAACATGGCGCGGCGCTCAGCGAGGAACGTGGAGAAAGAATGTAAGTTTAAGGCAATATAAATATAAAGAACTGCTCCGGCACATTTTCTGCCAGGCATCACCAATAGAAAATAAGCAGTGATGGCCCAGTGGGTAAGACTTGAATGTCTTACTCGGGAGGTCCTACTTCGACCCCCCACACAGACACACATCGACGACTTCTGAGTTATGTGTGTTTTAAGCAATTAAATATCACTTGCTTTAACGGTGAAGGAAAACATCGTGAGGAAACCTGCACGAGTGAGAGTTCTCAAAGGTGTGTGTCTGTCAATCCGCACAAAGCCAGCGCGCAGCGTGGTGGAATATGGCTTAACTGCCTCCTGATCTGAGGAGGTGACACGACTCAGCAGTGGGCCATTAACGGGTGATTATGATGATTTCACCAATAGACAGAGTGATTCAAGAGGAAGGTTTATATATGTACATGTATACGTCGGAAACTAAAATGGGATGTGGATATACAATCCCTTATAAGTATTGTATGCGCACAACGGATGGCCTATCATGAAAGGTACAGGCACAATTCAGTCAGAATATAACTAAACATTACGATTTCTTAATATTCTGACTAGAACTATTATGACAGGAACTCAAGCAGTGCGGGACTTGTGACCAAGATGTAGGCTAGGATATAAGAAGTATATCCTTTATTCGATCGAGACACTCGCCTCCACTGCTCAGGCTCTCTGTTTAAACCTAACAACTACATTGTAAGGTACTCACGTGATCTAATCACTGACACTATCTAGAGACTACTTCACTCCTTGAGAGACTACAGTCAGACTATCGAGAGCGTATCGTTAACCCGGCAGGAATCTGCTCAACAGATACCATCCCAAGCGGGGACTCAGGATGGTTATGTGGGGTTGGGATCTGCTTCAGAAGGAAACAGCCCGACCCGCTAAACCTTCGGGGTGATTTAATTCACTGTTAATAGGGCGCAGTCACGGGATATTGGATTGCGCCGCAACCTCGTCAGCAGTTATCCACGTCCGGATTGTGCTAACCAGTCCACCACTGGACCTCTTTACATGGCTGGCAGAAACACCCGTCTGCCACCCATGGTCCATGCCTGAATGCCGCAACAGCATGCCATGCATCCTCGCTACCGACCATTTGGATTTCACCAAGGCTGGCAGCGACAGATCACGCCCCACGACTGCTGTTAAAACTCCCTCGAAGCAACCGTGCCAAGTAAACAACTGCAAGTGACTACTACCCTACTCCAACGCCATAGATGGCGATAACGATTCTATTATTCGATTAATCTTTCGATCAGTCGTTCCCGACATATATTATTGTGGAATAAATGCGCGGAGTCGGGGCGAGTCGCAAGTAAGATATAAATAAATTTAAACGATATCACAAGATCATTACGTAATATACATAAACATCCAAATTAAGAAATTGGCTGTCAAATCCGTCCTACGATTTAGTTATTTTCTACGTCATAGATTAATTACATTTAATTAAATCCACGTGTTAGGTCTTTTATAAATTATTATTGATCTTGATTGTCATGATTTTGTTTTTTGATATACAAGCGCGATAGTTTAATAAAATTGGGACAAGTTTAAGATTGCGGATATAAAAAATAAAACAAAATTTGTGGACGCTTTAACTTTTGCAAAAAAAATTAAAATGGAAGTGGGTGGGTCATGTGGCGAGGAACAAAGACGACAGATGGAGGTTAAAAGCTATTAATGGATCGGACCGATGGGGGGATGAAATTGTTGCAACAGCGGTACAAAGGTGTTAGGAGGTAGCTAAAAATAAAAATAAATGGAGTTCTTTGGAGGAGGCTTTTAACATTTTCTCCAGTAGCAACATTAGTTCGTATCTGATTGGCCAATGACAATTGACAGGAGACGTTTCCCGCGTAAATGGTTGAAATGTGTCGTTTTAATATAAAAACTTTTATTGTTAGGATTCCCCTAATTTCCTTGATGACGTCATAATTTGAGACTACTTTTATTTTAGTCATATCATATATATTTTCTATTTATTTGTAGAAGGTTCTAATGGAGATAAAAATTTAGATGTCACGAAAAATTTCAAAAAACTTAACGGCTATTAAGGTTTGTAAAACGTTACGGTACGTTATAAAGGGGGGGGGGGGTATTATTTAAACAACGCGTTACGTAACATTTTTTATTTTAATAAAAAAAACTAGGGAATTAGAATCTTCCTAATCAGCAACCCTTTCTTTTATGTTTCGGGGAATCCCTAGACTCTGTGTACAAGATTTTTATTTTATTATGGATTTCAATTGAATTGTGTTTTACATATCTATTTTCTTTCTATTTTCTTTCAATTAATACAATAACAAAAGATATTATACTTTCTTCAACATCATTGTGACTTTAACAAGTTACGTAACGTTTAGGGAGGGGGAGGGAGAATCTTCAAAAATTGCGTTACGTAATACTTGAACGGTCCCTAACACTGGGGAAGACCCGGCTCAGCATTGCATGTAGAGTACTAAATTCTACGTGAAAGAAACCGCGTAGTAGAAATACATTTTAAACAATTTATTTATAGAAGTTAGAAAGTTGTATACAATAATATATTGCGCTTTAATAACCAAACCACGTGTTTACGATTTATGCTCATGCGTACATTATGCGTGACAGATAAAAAATAGAGCAGCGACTTGGCACTGAGAGCTGAAACGCGCTACTGTCGATAGATTTATTGATAATATCGTAACTTTTTAGTGTCAGGGTAAATCTTCGATGAGTCAAAAGCTTGTCTTTGGTTTGACGTTAGTCTTGGTATTGTCCATATATATATATATATGTCGGGGATTTTAAAACGATGTGAAAAGGAGATGGAGGGAGGAAGATGGGGAATATTGGGGAACACTAAAAGGGGGTGATGGTATTGAATGGAATAAGGGTAAACGCAACGTAGATACTCCTATTGAACCAATAAATGATCAAATATGATCTCTAACAATCACGAGAGAAACCTAAGCAGTGCCTTGGACTTGTGACCAAGGTGTAGGCTTAAGGAATTCCTTTAAGTAATTACGAAACTCACCTCCACTGCTCAGGCTCTCTGTTTAAACCTAAGGTTAAACGCACATAAACTGAATCTAACACAAGGCTAACCTAACCTAACATTGTGTTTACTTAACCACGTGGCAATTACATTGTAAGGACTTACGTGACCTTTACACTGTACTTGACACTATCACTATCACTAGCACTACTTAGATGATGTTCACTTCTTGAGAGACCGCGCACGACTAAGACTTCAGTTAGACTGTCGATCGCATATAAAGGGTCGAGGGTAGAGACTGTCAAAACAACGGAAGTGACTACTACCCCACTCCAACGCCATAGACAACGATAACGATTCGATTAATCGATAATCTTTTACTATGCTCCGACATATATATTCTTAGGTCTTACGAATACAGTCAGTCAGTCAGTTTATCTGAAGATACCACCAGTTCGGAGAGCAGTTTCCTGATGAGAAGAACTGGCAACAAACTCAACTGTCGCTCGATTCAAAATGCCATTGTTTGAATCAGTCTGCTTTAAAAAGGTATAATCATTCAGCTGAGCATCTACGCCATTTTGATTCCAAGCTTTGTCATCGTTTAAGTAATCCTATACTGAGTTATAACTTATAAGCTTTATTTACTAAACGCTTTTGTGGCTTGAATTCTTTTCAGTGCGTTAATAAACAGGTGCTCCCATGAAAACTGTCTAAAAGTGACTAAATTGTATTGTTTTACTTTTACGTTTTGGAGCTCTTGCTTCTGACTACTATCATTACACAACTATCTCTATAAACTACAAAAAAAGTCGTTGAACGGGCTCTCATGAACAAACAGACACAATTATTTATGACTGTACATGTAAGTATTTTATTTTTAGATGCTCTTTAAGCCACCTGCGCGTACCACCTGCACGTTAGGTGTTCAAACTGCTGCGTTTCAATAATAAGTTTTGCTACAAAATACCGAGCGCGTGCCGGACTTAGGTAGTCTTTTACTCCGGATCACCGGTCCGGATCTCCTCGAAGATGGATCCCTCCGACTAAGGATCATGTGAGTTCTTAAGTCTTATTTATTTCGAGTCATTACGTATTTAGATGTTTTAACACAACCTTAACTTAGGTTAGGTTAGCCTTGGGGTGCTAGCTGCGGAAACCTCCTCGAGAGCCCACCATTTTGTGGGCCGGTGCACCCTGGGCAACTACGGATAATAATTTTCCACTATTACTATCCGGAGGCCAATATCCGCAGAAGAGGGGCGCGTAGGCGCAGTGGGCGGTGGCTGCGTTGCAGCGTCTAGTTCTGTGTGTCCCGCTGCGCCTCCGTTCGTGGGGTAGCCACTCAGTGGCGCAACCGTACTCCACGATCGGGGGGGCAGTTGGACATATCTGATGCGTGGGCGTGAAAGCGTCATGGTGGGGCGCGTAAGCGCGAGTGTCTCTTGCGCTGGATGTTTCGCCGTCGACTCCTGTCTCGGTGTAGTAGCGTATCCGGGATGGGGGGAGTGGTCGGGCGGCCGGCGCAGAGGTTTGCGCCAAGGTTGGGCGCGGAGGTCGCGGAGCGCCGGCGTGACGGGCGCGGGCCTTAAACTCCAACGTTCGTACCCTGGGCGTCGCAGACGGCGGTTAAGTCCAGGGGGGTCCGGTGGCCGGAGGTACGGGTCGCTCCGGGTACTCCTCTGTTAGCAGAGATGACTTGTGAGCGACCTGATCTCGAGGGATATGGGCCGCTTCTGACTCCTCCGGGGGCTGGGTGATTCAGTAGACCTGTCCTGGCATCCCCCCTTGGTTAGGTGCTTGGTAAAGCGAGCCCATGGGCGGGTTTGAACTGCGGGTACTTGTACCCGCAGCCGGGTGGTTGTGCCGAGGCGTCCGCAGTAGTATGCTAACGCGTTCCTGCGGCGCCTAACATACGGCACGGACGGTGGTGGGTTTTAGTGCGGTAGTCCAGCGCTTATCGCTGGGAGTCCCACATAACCCCTTCAAGGGGTATGCGTAAATGCATTTCCCACATTAAAAAAAAAAAAAAAAAAAAAGGTTAGGTTAGCCTTGTTATAGGTTTATGTTAGTCTGACCTTATGCTTAAAGTCTTGATCGAATAAAGGAATTTCTTAAGCCTACACCTTGGTCACAAGTCCAACGCACTGCTTGGGTTCCTGTCATCATCATATTTTAGACTTAAACTTAGTACTTGATGTTTCTTTCTTTGTGTGCGATACAGTTTGGTTAGAGTATTCTATATAATACAGTCTGATTTTTAATTTATATATTTTTTAATTTATCGATATTTCACATCACTACGTACTTTCTCTGCGCATGAGTTTAATTTTAGCCAAGGCAAAGACCTTTATTCGTTCACTTTACGAGATCATCCTTTGTGAGCGCGTCATCGGACAATATATCAAATGTTTTTGCATTTAAAACTCCGAGATTCGGGAAAGAGAAGGGAGGGGGAGAAGGGGGTATATTGAAGAATACTAAAAGGGCGATGTGATTGAACAACGTAGACACTGCTACTGAACCGATAAATAACTAAACATGATCTCTGACAATTACGATAGGAACTTAGGCAGTGCTAGGACTTGTGACCAAGGTGTAGGTTTAATGACGTCTTTTTTCGATGTCGTCTCACTGGTTAGGTTAATCTAACTTACGCGCCAAATAAATGTTTTGCTCTATCTGGATGTTTATAATCTATAATGGATGTATACACGAACACGGTACATATACCAGTCTGTGTGTTTGTTCCGGCTAATCTCTGAAATGGCTGGACCGATTTATACGAAACTTTCACTGGCAGATAGCTGGTGTAACAAGGAGTAACTTTGGCTATATAACATCTCGCTACGATCCATAGGAGCGAAGCAATACGCGAACGAAGTCGCGCGGGTCGACTAGTTATAAATAAAATACTTTGAAATGATATAATGTGACTAAATTAAAATTGTCATAAATTTATTTTGTGGTGTGGCAATAATTTAATATTTTCTCTACTGGCAACATTGGTTCGGCAACATCTGATTGGCCAAAGACAAACCAGCGAGACGCATTGTATTCTTCTGGCCAATCATTGCTTGCTTTGTCTTTTATAAGAGCAGGGTTTACAATTTAGGGGTTTCCCCCTCAAATTTAGAAGGTGAATAATTTAAGGGGAATTTTTTTAAGAACGATATAGTATTTTATGACGTATTAATTTTTCTTAATTTTTTTTTAAGTAAAACATAGCTGTAAAAATATATATGTCGGAGCATAGTAAAAGATTATCGATTAATCGAATCGTTATCGTTGTCTATGGCGTTGGAGTGGGGTAGTAGTCACTTCCGTTGTTTTGACAGTCTCTACCCTCGACCCTTTATATGCGATCGACAGTCTAACTGAAGTCTTAGTCGTGCGCGGACTATCAAGAAGTGAAGTAGTATCTAAATAGTGATAGTGCTAGGAGTGCTGTCTGATCAAGGTCACGTGAGTACCTTACACTGTAATTACCTCGTCTTGTGTTAGGTTAGGTTTATGTGCGTTTAACCTTGAGTTTAAATAGAGAGCCTAGCAGTGGAGGCGAGTGTTGTAATTACTTAAACGAACTCCTTAAGCCTACACCTTGGTCACAAGTCCAAGGCACTGCTTAGGTTTCTCTCGTAATTGTTAGAGATCATATTTGATCATTTATCGGTTCAGTAGAAGTATCTGCGTTGCGTTTACCCAATATTCCATTCAATACCATCCCCCCTGTTAGTGTTCCCCAATATTCCCCACCTTCCTCCTTCCATTTCCTTTCACATCATTTAAAATCCCCGACATATATTTTTTTATGGTAGATAAAGAGCAATCGAGCAGATGGTCTACCTGATGGTAAGTGACTATCATCGCCCATGGATATCGGCACAAAAAGAGTGGGGAGGGGGAGTGAAGAAAAAAAAGAGAGAAAAAGAAACAGAGTCCACTAGATCCGCAGCATTAATGGGATGGGAGAGGGAGAGGGTGAGTCTGGCCCACATGAGGCTCGACTGGAACGCGTCTATGACACTTAGCGGACGGATTCGCAAGACAGTCGGGGGTGCTGAGTTACTCGCCTATTACGAGATAGTAAGAAATTATATTTTTTCAGGGGGATTTTTTTCACATATTACGTAAGCATTTAAAAAGGGGCGGGGGGGTCCTTGCTTTGCTTAATTTTGATAACATGGGAGATGGGGGGTAGTATGGTTATTACGTTAGTGATAAAAAAGTACACGCACATTGAATCGTGAATAGGTATTCTGCTCAGAATTAGGAGGGAGAAAAAGGTTTTTGACTTAAGTTTTAGGGAGAAATATTTTTGAGAGTTGGTAACACTGGAGAAGTCCTGGGTCAGCTGTGAAACATTGACAGGTAATTACTAAGTTACTTGGAATATTATTAAATAGAAACTACCATCACAATAATGGAAGAAACGTGACGGTATTACGATCAGAAAGTCATTGGTTCATTTCATGGTCATTATTGGCCAATCAGAACTATTCCCGCGCAAATTAGTATAATTTTGATTGTCACTACATCCATACAAATAAATAAAATTGTAGTGTCTGTTTATAATATTAAAATAACCTCTTTTTACTATCAGTCTGTTTGTTCCGGCTAATCTTTGAAATGGCTGGACCGATTTTGACATGACTTTCACTGGCAGATTGGTGATACAACAAGGAGTAAGTTAGGCTATTTAACATCTCGCTAAGACCCATAGGAGCGGAGCAACACGCGAACGAAGTCGTGCGGGTCGGCTGGTTATAAATAAACCCACAACGCGTCTGTTTGTTTATTCGCAGTATAGTCAAGAAATACTGAACTAATATTCATGTGGTTTTCACCAATAGAAGGAGTGATGCGTGATGAAGCTTTAGGCGTATTATTTGTTAAATTTTTGTGTAAATTGGTTAAAATATGACGATAATTGTTAAAAATGTCGGCGACAGTCACACTACCTTAACAAACTAAGAGGGAGTGAGTGACGATCAATTCACGACTCAATCACGCAAAAATGGCTGAACAGATTTCAATGAAATTTGGCACACAGATACTTTATAACCTGGTCTAACATATAGGCTACTTTTTATCCCGGAAAAATTCGCGACTTCCTGCTGGATGTCAATAAAACATGTTTACAGTCGTAAACACAAGAATATTAAATGTTTCTTGATAAATCTAAGTATTCTACGAACGTCGTAATTTTTTTTTTAATAAAAATCATTAATATTGTAATTTATGTATATTACAATTGAGAGTGGGTTATAAATCGTGAGTGAAATTAGATCTCGTTACTCATCGGTTAATTGCTTCATTAGCTATTATAATAGATTCAAATATAAATGCGAAACTAGTATTTTATTCTTTTAAGGTATTTTATTAAAAAAAAACCAACATATAAAAAATATTCTTCAAAGACAAAGCAATAGAAAATAGGTACTTAGTGCTAAAAACATATGTAAAGCCATTTGAGATCTTATAAAGAAGAAAATAGGTTGCAATTGTAGACGAGGAGAAAATAATGTTTTATCACATTGTGGCAAGAAAATTAATGATCCTAAAGAAATAACAAATACATTAAATAATTATTATATTGAGGTTGCAAGTAAGAAAGAACAAAAACTCAACACCATAGTAAAAAAACATAAATTTATTATTTTTAACCAACACCAACGAATTTCGAAGAATAATATTGAATCTAAGAAACACTAATTCTACTGGATATGATGAAATGAACTTAAATCAGGAGTACAATATTTATCTGCAATAGCCAGTGGCGTAACTACACCGTTAGGGGCCCCTGGCAAATTCATCAGATGGGGCCTCCACTATAAAGAAACTTAACCAGGGCACGCGCCAAGCATCTTCTGCGCCGGCAGCGCCTATACTAGAAGAGCAAAAAAAAAGGTGGTTTGTCAACAAGTATCCTGCGTGGCAAATACCTGCACCTTAGGTATAAATTTTACTAAATATTGTAATAGAAAATATTCAAGATCCACTGTGCTCACAGCCTTCTCTGACCGAGGGCCCCCTTCGGCTCGGGGCCCCTGGCATTTTGCCGAAATACCACCCTATAGTTACGGCACTGCCAATAGCTTATTTAAATAACTTATCAATATAGCAAGCAATATATCCTGAAGGGTTAAAACTCTCAATAATTAAACCAATATTTAGGAAAGGAAAAGGTGATCTAATTAGTAACTATAGACCTACATCCTTAATTCCAATCATCTCAAAAATGTTTGATAGGGGTTTTTGATTTTGCAATTAGAGTGGAATACTATCCTCAGTGATAAAAAGCATGCACTCAGAAAACACAAGTCTACGACAACCATAAATACTGGGTAGGAATATGTGTACTGTTCCTGGATATGTCTAAAGCATTTGATCTAGTGAGTCATGAGAAATTGGTAAATAGACTGGAGCGCTATGCTTGAATCATATTATGATAATCAGTTATTATTAGAAAACAAAAAACAGTGACCTGTAAGCAAATTGGTAAAACGAATAACACGTAGGAATCAGACTATAGGAATAATAAGTCTGGCGTACCACAAGGAAGGATACTATGTCCTCTTTTGTTTTTATTATATATAAACGATCTTCCTAATTGTTAAAAAAATCCATCAATGCTGATGACACTACTTTCATTATACCATATGACATATGAATTTGACATAAATAAATCTTTGAATGACTCTATAACATGGTTAAAAGAAAATAATTTATCAGTAAATATTACTAAGACTAAATATATGCAATTTACGACTAAGAGATAAAATAAACATTTGATAAATGTAAGTTATAATAATGAAACTATTGACATTGCTAATCATACAACATTTTTAGGTATTTTTACTGACGAACATTGCCATTGGAAGAAACAAAAATAGGCTACCTTCCTGCCTATCGCTTAGTTCAGACTTTGAAATCTTCGTATACAAAACTTAATAAACTAGATATATAACATATTTTGAAGAATTAACTGTGAAGTACAACGCGCGGGCTTATGGCTAATTAGCCATCTCTTCCAGACAACCCTCATTTCGAAAAGAAAACGAAGATGGGATTGAGGAAGGTGATGTAGCATCTAATATATACTAATATATAATAATAATGGTATATAATAATTAGTAATGTAGCCGATTGTCTAATAGTAAGTGGGAGATCATTCCATAAATTTATAGCCTGAACAGTAAAAGGTTTTTTTTGGTGAAAAAAAAAACATTTTTTTCTATATTTTTTTTAATTGACATTAGGAGGAGGTTTGCAAATGAGATTAAAAAAATGGTGGCTGGCTGGCTGTCCTGTAAAAAAAAAGGGGCGGCAGGAATCAGCAATCAGTCTATAATAGTTTTACAAACATCTAAAACAATGTTTCTATATTAAAAAACGAGGTGTCATAGACAAGATGGACTTTTATTTCTAATTAGAACACACAACCTATGACTCTATTTTGGTTGTTATACGGTCTTTAAAAGAATTTTTAATCCTGCTCCTGGGTCGCTTGCCCCAGGCACTGCTTGCCCTTTCATCTAGATTGTAATTATAGTTTTTTGAGTGTTATTGTGCGCTTAAGACACTTTAAATAAAAAAAAGTTAAACAGATTATTAAACACCTTTAACCCTTGCGACTTCGTCCGCGTGATGCTCCGCTTCTATTGGTCTTAGCGTGATGATATATAGCCTATAGCCTTCCTCGATAAATGGCCTATCTAACACTGGAAGAATTTTACAAATCGACCAAGTAGTTCCTGAGATTAGCGCGTACAAACAAACAAACTCTTCAGCTTTAGATAATAAATATTCCCTAATACATAATTCAAATTTGGAACATTTTTATGATCAATAGACTATATATAGTTGTATAGACGCTTAACCTTGACGTTAAGGATGTGCATTAATACGTCAGTGGATAATATTAAATGGAAAATGGAAAGATTAGCTGTTCTGGCCATCATCCAATATTCATATCAATGATTGATTTGATTTATACTACATGTGTTTTTAACCGATTTCAAAAAAAAGAGGTTATCAATTTTTGAGGTTTTAGAACCTCATTTATGAACCGAATTGGAAATTCCTTAAACATTGATCCCATTTTTTTTTCAAAATTATGATTTGATCTTTGAGGAATTGACCGTCGAACCATCGAATCAAAGTTCTATATTTGTGATAGAGATGACGATTCTCTGTGAAAAAGATCGATTTTTAAATCGATTCGAATCGCAACCCTATAAATCAATTTTTTTGTTTGCATTTAGAATGTGTTTTCTAAGGTGTAGAGCCTAAAAATGATGATCATTGTCAACGAAACATAAAATCATAAAAATCGAATGTCGATTTTATAGGATGAAATATTTATTTCGATTTACTGAATCGATTCAGTGCTATATATCGATTTTTTGGCCCGAAAAATCCATTCTCCGATTAATCGATAATATAATCAAAATAAAATAATTAATATTTTCAATTACAAAATGGCGGTAAAGTTAGTACACTGAGTGTATGTATAAACAAATAATTTATTTAACTGGTAAGGTAAAAGAAATTCTGTCAAAAAAAGTATAAAACAAATTTAATCTGTGTTATTTCGGTGACACATCCGTTATAAAGCTCTAGTGTCGTCAATCTATGACAGGATGTGACATCAAAGCGCGGGAAGTGATTCTATAGACTATAGATACTATTCCTTCCAAACTACTTCATGGAATTACGAAAAAAAAATCATAGTAGTGTTGCCACTGTAATAAAACTTTTTATATTGCAACTTATTATGATTTTTTTTATTGTATATGAATTCTATTTTTGACTTGGAAACACTGTAACATTTTTTTCTAAAGTAAATAAATTTCAAGCTTCTAGCTCTAAAAGTGACGATACTTCCATACAACTTTCCATCCCCCCTTTCAACCCCTACAAGCCTTTTATTGCATTAAAAAGTAGCCTATATCCTTTCTTAGGCTTTAGACTATCTGTATACCAAATTTAATTCAAATCGATTCAGTAGTTTTGGCGTGAAAGCGCGACAGACTGACAGAGTTATTTTTCGTTTATAATATAAAAATTCGTCCAACAGGCAAAGGCAAACCTGACACAACCTAACCTAAAATACCATGTGGCAACGTGACCTTAATTAGACAGTACTCCTAGCACCAACACAACACTGCACTTAACACTTTCACTAGCACTAACCAGATAATATCCACTTGAGAGAGCTCGTCAATGGAATATAAAGGGTCGAGGCTGTCAAAACAACGGAAGTGACTACTACCCTACTCCAGCGCCATAGATGGCGATGACGATTCGATTATTCGATAATCGTTTACTATTACAAGATACTCTATTAGATTTCTATTGAAAATCGTTATTACATGTAACAGTTTCATCTGACATAAAGCTTAGGCTACACATAACACAATATGCAATTGGAATTGGCGTTACAATGGCACTCAGTGAAGAACTTGGGTCTCTTTATGGACGACTCTTTGTCCTGGTCAGCTCAAGTGACAGAGATGAGGAGGGTGTTTGCAACTATGGGGTCCTTAAAACGGCTGAAACATTTTTTGCCTGTCAAAATTTTGGATTATGAAGTTTATTGCTATCCAGATATCACAACCCTTCAATGGCCCACTGCTGAGCCGGGTCTCCTCCTCAGAATGAGGAGGGTATTAGGCCATAGTCTACCACGCTGGCCCAGTGCGGGTTGGCAGACTTTACACACCGACAGAGAACTTTTAGAGAACTCTCAGGAGTGCAGGTTTCCTCACGATCGAATCGAAAGGAACGATTGTGTTATGTAGTTTCTGATGTTCTCGGTGATCGTGGTATAAACCAAGTAGCCAAGCCCTTTACTATGGAGATTCCTATACTGTCAAGGCTGTCATCCTATGGGACGCTCTTCCTCCGAATAATTTTCTATATTAATTATCTTCCTGGAAGAGATTGCTTTAGCAATAAGGCCGCCTTTGCATGCGTTTTGTTTTTTGTAACATAGGTTCATTCATGTGTAATAAAGATTTTATCTATCTATCTATCTATTTAAAAGAAATATGAGTAAGGAGGCAGTCTGTCAAAGATTTCACACCGTAAACAATATCTAAAGAAACGCACTTAATATATTAGTAAATATTGTTTTACTGATTCATGTATTACTTTGTTTATTTTATTCATATACTAGCGATACATATAAACCTTCTTGAATCACTCTATCTATTAAAAAAAAAGCATCAAAATCTGTTGCGGAGTTTTAAAGATCTAAGCATATATAAGGACATACAGACGAATTTTAGATTAATTTATAAATGTCTGCACTGAGTGTACTCCCAACCTAATATTGATAAATGAGAGAAAGAGGTGAATTATTATTCATTGCTGTGGCAACACAGTCCATCACTTTAGCTACGCTTTCTTAGAAAAGCCATAAATATAAAATAATAAAACATTAAATTACTTTTTATAATCTCAGCTGTAAATTAATGCGATAATAAAAAAAATGTCAATAAAAAAACATTAGATGATTGGAGAGAATTAAAAAAAACATTCTTAGCTCAATAATGACAGCTCTTCTGTCTACTAGAATGATTTATAATCTGTTATAGTTGTCAAGATTGTTCACTTGAATGGCGCGAAAATTGACAGTTACGCCATTTTAAATTTCTCTACATACTATCACTATTCTACCCTTGCGACTTCGTTCGCGTGTAGCTCCGCTCCTATTGGTCTTAGCGTGATGATATATGGCCTATAGCCTTCCTCGATAGATGGGCTATCTAACACTGAAAGAATTTTTCAAATCGGACCAGTAGTTCCTGAGATTAGCGCGTTCAAACAAACAAACTCTTCAGCTTTGTATAATAAATTCGAAATAATAAAGTATCTAAAATTGAGAAAGAAAGATAGAAAGGAATTTGCTCAAGAAAGTGCAAAAAAAAAAGTTACTACGTTTGTTTATAGTATAAAGGCACTTGACAGCTACGCCATTTTAATTTTTTCTCTACATAACATTTTCTATTTACAAGTTTCTAGTAACACATAGTCAAAGTTGGCTTGATAAGTAGTGAAAGAGAGAGAAAGAGAAAGAATTGGGAATTTCGTTTGTCCAACAAAGGAATGAGAACTGTCACACATAAAAAAAAGGCGCGAAAATTAACAGTTACGCCATTTTGATATACACGCACACGGTACATATAGCAGTCTGTATGTTTGTTCCGGCTAATCTCTGAAATGTCTGGACCGATTTTGACGGGGCTTGCACTGGCAGATAGCCGATGAAACAAGGAGTAACTTAAGCTATTTAACATCTGGCTACGACCCATAGGAGCGGAGCAACACGAGAACGAATTCGCGCGCGTCGGCTTCATAATGAAAAGTGAGAGAGTAATATTACTAATTAATTTATAATCTGTTTCTACGTTTGTTTACAAAATAAAATGTAATTAATTTTATTTTAATTAATGTCGGCTAGATGTGAATGTGTGAGAGAGAGAAAAAACATTTTGGGGACTAATTACCTTAATTACCTAAGCCTACTAATTGGTCTACTTAATTAAAAAAAAACTTTCATGATATCATTAATACGCAAAACATCACAAATAAATAAAAGATAAGAAACTTACATTATAATCTGTGATCACGTTTGTTTACAATATTTAGGCGCGAAAATTGACAGCTACGCCATTTTGAATTACATACCATTTAATTATTTATCCATAGACTTTCACCATTATTTAAAAAAAAATAATGCACAGATTAAAAACGTTTTTCAGACACATAATTTTTTAATTCACTCCACTAAGCACACAACAATTATTGTAATACATTTTTTTAAATTATTATAGTATCGTGTGTGCTTGCTTTTTGTTTTTTTTTTAATACGCGTGCGTGTCTTTGAGCGGTCGTCACTCGGTCGACTGGTTCGAGTTACTGCCGTTGTAAATACAAATAGACTTCTATCACTGTAACTGTTGCTGTTACTGACTCACTTTGTCGTATTTTAAACTCTCCACTTGTTTATTTTCCAGTGCATTTCATGGACTACTTGTTTTTTTTTTTACAGTCTGGATGTTTTAATTCTCCTACTGATACATTTTTTTTTAAAATCTGGAATTTAGAAGCCATGTTTTGTTTAATGATATCATTAATTTATTACAAAAATTATTCTTTTTTTTAATTATAAATGAAGAATTGGTGAAGTTCAGTTTTTTATTTTTATTTAATTTTTACTGGCAATATTTGTTTTTTTTTTAATTTCCATATTTGGAAGCCATGTTTAGTTTAATGACATTCTTAATCTATTACAAAAATTATTCTTTTTTTTAATTATAAACTAAAAATGATGAAGTTCAGTTTTTTTATTTTTATTTTATTTTTACTGGCAATATTTGTTTTTTTTTAATTTACATATTTGGAAGCCATGTTTAGTTTAATGACATTCTTAATCTATTACAAAACTTATTCTTTTTTTAAATTATAAATGAAGAATTGGTGAAGTTCAGTTTTATATTTTTATTTAATTTTTACTGGCAATATTTGTTTTTTTTTTATTTGAAATTTGGAAGCCATGTTTTGTTTAATGATATCATTAATTTATTACAAAAATTATTCTTTTTTTAAATTTTAATATATTTTTTTAAGTATTTTTTTTATAAATGTCAAAATCAATGAAGACTAAGTAGACCTCTAATTTAAAAAAAAAATTATAAATATTAATTACAATATTAGTTTTTTTTTTAATTTAAAATTTGGAAGCAGATTGTTTGTCTAATGATATTTTTAATCTATATAATTTTTTTTAATCATTTTATGAAGACTAATTAGACCTAGAACTTAAGAAAATATATAAACAATTTTTTTTATTTCAAATTTGGAAGCCATGTTGAAAAAATTATAAATGGCAGAATCCATGAATACTTTGTACTAAAATAAAAAAAAAATATTAAAAAAATTAAGCGCAATATTTTTTTTAATATGAAATTTCGATGCTGTCTTGTTTAACGTCTTTTTTTTAAAAAAAAATGGGAGACATTTTATAGTTGTTAATACAATTTTTTTTTTTAATATATAGTTCTGTTTGTCCTGTATTAAAACGTACTATATAATAATTAAAACAGTATGACAAGTGATCTAATACAGTAAATATTGTCTAGTGGTCATGATCATGTGAGATTTGTAATTTATTTTCATTAAATATTAGTCAGCGGAAGAGTGTACTGCACCTGGGTCGCAAGCCCCAGGCAGTTGATATTGCTATAAACATATTTATTGATACAACTAGTTTCCCAAATAACTTTCACTAGTTTCTAACACAAATGACTATCCAGTTATGTAAATAGACTCATAATATTAATGGCTGAGCATTTTTTGATTAAATTAACCGGTTTGCTTTTCATTTTGTTTAATCCTATTAAGGGGTCATTAGGGTCAACAAGCCCCGCCTTCCCCCATGTAATTAATCATCAAATAAAAAAAAAATATATCACTAAGTTCAAAAGACAAACGCTCACACAGATCGAAATGCACTTCATCCCCTATTTCAACCCCTCCAAGTTTTCTTTTCGTGATAAAAAGTAGCTTATGTTCTTTATTAGGCTCTAGTCTATCTCTATACCAAATTTCATCAAAATAGATTCAGTGGTTTTAGCGTAATAGCGTAACAAACAGACACATAGGCACATTACAGTAATTCAAGTCATCACTTAAAAATATTAATAATGGGCCATTCATTTATTACGTTACACTATTTTCGCTAGTTTTTGACCCCCTCCCCCCCCTATTATAAGAAAAAATAAGAAAAGGCCGACTCCAGTTTAATATTTATTACGTAAAAACCTAAAGGGAAAAATAAAATAGAATGTTTTTTGTAATCTTACGTAAGAACTATCGAGAAGAAAAAAGAAAAAATAAAATATAGTCGAACCCCCCCCCCCCCCCCCCCCCCCAAATCGTTTAATATTTATTACGTAAAAACCTAAAGGGAAAAATAAAATAGAACGTTTTTTGTAATCGTACGTAAGAACTATCGAGAAGAAAAATAAAATATGGTCAAACCCCCCCCCCCCTCTAAATCGTTTTACGTAATTAATGAATGACCTAAAATTACTGCGAATATAAAAAAAATACAAGATTATTTGCTCTTTTGGGGGGTACCAAACCGATAATATAATATGACATTATTCAAAATGGAAAAAAAAGGGTGAAAATAATTGTAGACAGAGTTGACACGCATGCGCAGAAGATACTTTTTGGCGAACGACCTTTTTTTTTTCTTCAGCTAATAGGCGTTCCTAAGTATTTCGCACACCGGCGCAGAAGATGTTTGGCGCGCGCCAAACACGTATGTCACCAAAAAGAAGATCCCCTCCCCCCCCATTAATTCTTATATAATACTTGAACGTTTTCTTTGAGAGAAGTTTGAGAAACACCGATCCAAACCATCGAGTAGTATCCGTAAATTTTATCAAGAAAAGAGGGATAAAAAAAATCAATTCATGACGTCATCAATCACAGCTTAATTGTATAAATAGGTTAAAAGTATAAATAGCAATGATTAAATATTATCAGATTACAACAAAATGGCTGATAAGTAGATAAGTATAAGTAGTTTTATCAGTTGATGGCAGAACGTGTGTGAGCTCAGTACATTATGGCGGTGAGTAAAAAAAATATTATCGCATAAAATGGCTGCCATATGCCATTAAATATAATTAAAAAAATATTTAAAAATTACCGAATTTCTGAAATAAATACTTCATAATTCAAATATTTGTACTTGGCTGTAGGGTGTGACACCTTTGCCATTTTAGATTTATTAAAAAAAGACATTTTCGACAAATAATTCCAGGATATCAATGTTGTGGACAATTCTTCAGGAGTAAATGTTGTGGATGGAAATGGATCTGGTGTCCAAGTTGCAGATAATGGAGGATCTGGTGTCCAAGTTGCAGATAATAGTGGATCTGGTGTCCAAGTAGTTGACAATGGCGGATCAGGTGTCCAAGTTGCAGATAATAGTGGATCAGGAGTCCAAGTAGTTGACAATAATGGATCTGGTGTCAATGTCGTGGATCATTCGGGGGGAGGAGTGATAGTAATTGATTAGGTAAGCTTTGATTTACATCTGACATCTGTCATATTAGTATAAGGCTTATATAAAGATTAAAATTCAAGAAACGGTGTTGCCACCTTTAAAAAAAATAACTACCTTTAGATAGGCTAAATATAGTGTAAACTATATCTCTATATATACATACCGCTCAATCTCCTCCTTAATGTTTTGCTTAGAAAACTGTATATCATAGACAAAATAATAAACAAAACTTTTTTTTTCAGATTCATATTCATAAGCAAGAGTCATGACGTCATATTTTATATTTCTTACTCACTAATCTTAATAAAATATTTTTATATGTATTTCTTTTTACTTACCAATAAGTGAAGAATTCAGACAAATCCATGCAGTCCACGTCCTTCTTCCTCTCCAACTCCTCAGCGATGCCAGAATCCACGTCTTCTTCAGAACTCGCGTCGCTGTCACTATCCGAACGCACCACACTCATAGTGTGAGTATCCGAACGTGACAGTTTTGACAGTTAATTATTGTGTTGTCTGTTTATAAATATTTTTTACACTTATAGTCTGATTAAATTTAATACTTTTTTTTTTACGTTTAAGTTGTAAACACTGCCCTCGTTTCGCTAAGACTTTTTATGACCGTGTATGTACTTTATATTTTTTTAACTCTATCTGTGTATATCACAAAACGCCTAAACGGCTGAGTAGATATTAAACCGGTTAGTGGGTGTTAATTGTGATTTTTTTTTAATCTAGGTTCCAGTGTAGCTGAATATAGGTGAAACCTACCCCCTCCCCCTCCCATCCCTTTAATGCTGCGATTCCAGTGAACACTCTTCACTCTATCTTGGAGGCGGCAACGTATCGGCAATACAAGTCTCTCCTCTAGTATTGCCGGTGTCCATGGGCTATGGTGGCCACTTACCATCAGATGGGCCGTCTGCTCGTTTGCCCCTTATTTGTCATAAAAAAAAATCCCCTAATAGCCTCATTTTGTCGCCCCCTTAAGAGCGGCGCCCTCGTGCGGATGGTCTGATTAGAAAATAAATTTCTTTAATACACGAATTATGTTTTATGGAATCAATTAAACATATTAAGACTATGGGAGCTATACTACGCAGTTACGTTTAATTTAGATAGCGAGCAATGCCTGGGGCTTGAGACCGAAGAGCAGGTGTAAAGACGTCTTTTGTGACCTTAACCGCTTGACCTCGCTACCAAATATTAAAATAATGAAGAACATAATTCACGTGTTCCTTGATACCGGAGGCCTAGCACCACGCCAACAAACAACACTACACTATTGACCAACTCAATCCTATCGGAACGAAAGTATATATTGTCGAAATATGTATAATAAAATGAACTACCCGCGAATACTAATTTATAACGGTGTTGCTAACATATACTTAAGTGTCTAGAAGATTTTAGTGTTGTGATTAATTTAACCAAAATCTAAGTAGGGTTGCCACATGAAAATATCACGAAATCAGGAGTCTGTATATACAGTCGTGAATTAAAAAATATATGAATTTAGATAATCCTAACTAATATTATAAATGCGAAAGTAACTCTGTCTGTCTGTAGCGCCATCACGCCAAAACTACTAAATCAATTTAAATGAAATTTGGTATACAGATAGTCTAGAACCTAAATAGGGTACTTCTTATTGCGAAAAAAGGGTTGTAAGGGATTGAAAAGGGGAGGATGAAAAGTTGTATAAAAGTATCATTATTTTTAGGGCTAGAAGTTTGAAACTTATTTTTTAATTTATTGAATCGATATAAATAAATATGACATTCAACGTTTGTAAAAGTTTTACCCTCAAGGGGTGAAAAACCAACAGGGAATAGGGGATGGTTGCGCTGTTACGCCCAAACTACTGAATCGATTTAAATGAAATTTTGTATACAGATAGTGTAGAGTCTGAGAAACGACATAGTCTACTTTTTATTTTATAAATTAAACATTTATTTAATTGTTTGAAAAAATGCTCGAGAGTCGAGAGAGTACTATTTTGGGAGCTTCTCGATTTGAGATGGCAACTCTACGTCTAAGCAAGAAAAGATATTAGTTAGACATTGATTAAATTAATCAGTGTTTAAGTAAGGGCGTTAACTAAGACAAATTCACAACACTATTCTATATAATCTATACTAATATTAGAAAGAGGTAGAGTTTGTCAGGTTGTAGGGGGGTAATCTCTGGATTTACTGAACCGATTTTGATAATTCTTTTACCAATAGAAAGCCACATTATTTGTGAGTAAGTAAAAGATTATCGATTAATCGAATCGTTATCGCTATCTGTGGCGTTGGAGTAGGGTAGTGGTCACTTCCGTTGTTTTGACAGTCTCTACCCTCGACCCTTTATATGCCATCGACAGTCTGACTGAAGTTTAGTCGTGCGCGGTCTCTCAGGAAGTGAAGTAGTGTCTGAATAGTGATAGTGTTAGGAGTGCTGTCCGATCAAGGTCACGTGAGTACCTTACAATGTAATTACCTCGTCTTGTGTTAGGTTAGGTTTATGTGCGTTCAACCTTGGGTTTAAACAGAGAGCCTAGCAGTGGAGGCGAGTGTCGTGATCACTTAAAGGAATTCCTTAAGCCTACACCTTGGTCACAAGTCCAAGGCACTGCTTAGGTTTCTCTCGTAATTGTTAGAGATCATATTTGATCATTTATCGGTTCAATAGGAGTATCTACGTTGCGTTTACCCAATACCCATTCGATATCATCACCCCCTTTTAGTGTTCCCCAATATTCCCCATCTCCGTCCTTCCAATTCCTTTCACATCGTTTTAAAATCCCCGACATATATATAAATTAATCTCGCTGTATATATATCATATATAAATAAATAATGAACTATCAAAGTACTCTTACTATATAACATGTATTTTATAAACAAGCTTTCAACGCCATTTTGTAATCACTCCTGTAGGTGTGAGATATCTCTCAACACTCCCTAACGATTTTATGCTGTTTATTTTTAACACATGGGTCATTCCATGCCAAATCGACAAATTTTTTACCTGAATGTTATTAAAATTTGAAAATTTTTCTAATAATGATATGGGTAGAGATTGTTCTACATTTTGTATAAGGCAAGGCACCTCTTCCTGTAAATTTTCTTTTTCATCAAAGATGCATTGCTCATGAATAAAATCTGAATTTGATAAATATTGTGGCCCATGCTACCATAATGAATTAATCAATTGTAGCTTTTGAGGCTCTACCCCACGAGAGCGAACATAATGCCAACATGATTTTTCTGTAACAGTAATATTTTGCTGAATTCTATTATTAACAAAGGTATTAGATTTAATTTTACCTGACTGTATCCATGCTAACACAATTTGAGAATCACTGTACAAATGGATGGAGTGTGGAAATCTGAAGAAGATGTTAAAGTATCAGACACTATCTTGGTTAGTTGTGCAAGCAAGAGAGCACCATGTAGTTCTAACTGAGGAATAGTAACTTCCTTAGCCGGTGGTGCCACACGTGACTTTGAACAGAGATTTACTTTAATTCTACCGTCAGATTTTAAAATTCTTATATATAAACAGGCACCATAAGCCTTTTCTGAACTATCTGCAAACTCTACTAACTCTACAGCTGAAAAATTTTGACATTGTATATATCTTGGTACAAAAATTTTGTCCATCACTTTTAATATAATTGTCAAATTTTTTCTCGATTCAAAAAAAGTTACGAACGATTGAAAAAAATACCGCTTTTTTTAAAAATTTACCGTTAGGGAATTGCTTTTTTAAATTTTTGTTTTCAAATTTAGTTTTAAAAAAATATGAAAAAAAAAATTAGAAGCAATTGACACATCTTTAAATTGGCAGCGATCATTGCAGAATTAGTTAGTTTTTTTAGAGTAAAAAATTAAAAAAAACGGTCGGACTTTGAGAAAATGACGGTTTTTTCGAAAAAGACAAAATATTTCATACAAGGTTCTGAAAATTTTTTCATATTTTTTTTTAAACTAAATTTAAAAACTTTTTTCGAGTCGGGAAAAAAATTTGAAAAAAATTTGAAAAATTTTGAGCGAAATCGAAGGGGGTCAGGTAAAAAATTTGTCGATTTGGCACGGAATGAGCCATATATGTGCGAAATATTTAACATAATAGCTAATTAACTAATAGTTAATTAACTAATAGTTAATTTATTGTTAAAAACTCCTAGTAAACTTGTGTTAGGAGTGGGCCACGTTACTAGTTTAGAGTTGGATTTGAACCCACAAGCTATCGATCGTGAATCAGACGCTTGAACCTACTGACGTATGTCAACATTTATTTCATAATGTTGCCAGATGGTAATGACGATTTTCCTCATATGAAAATAAATACAAATAAACATATAGCTGCATGACAGACCAGAGACGACAATTTTATATAAAATGTTTTTATATCATATTTGTTTTTATTCGTGTTCGATCAAAATATTTTAATTTACTTGTATTTTATTTGGGACTGGGGATTGAGTTTCTGGAATCTTAGGGAACATAACCTGTATTTTCCCTTCCTTTCCTTGTTTTAGGCGTAACAATATTTTCCTAAACGTTGCAATTTTTTCTTATTTCAGCTCTTAGAAAAGCTTTCACTGAACATAGATCGATTAATCAACAAAAAATTTAAATTATCAATTTTTTATTTGAAATTATTTTTATAAATTGGAAATTCAACTCCTATGACGGCGAAAAATGGAAATAAATGTTTACTTGAAAGTCATTTTTGAATATACAATTAGGGAATTTAATTAACAAATGATTAACAAACGAGGGGCCCCATAGAGACGAACAAAAAAAGGCACCCATATTTAACTTTATCTATTTTTGCAAATTAATTTCACGAATTTTTATGACATTAGCGTACCTGAAAAAACGCGGGGTCTTTAGGCGATATGTAGGGTCACTTAGAAATGGGTTAGAAATGAGCTAATAATCTTCTAACGGGTGCCCAGATCTTCGCAATACATAGCTAAGAACCATTTCGATTAAATTATCTTTCAAATAAATAAAAATTCATTAGAATCGGTCCATTATCTTGGGCGCTAAGATGTCAAAGACACATACAGATGTAGTGTATCTGTTACTTGTAACATCCCGTCGTTTTAGCATCGGGACACATATATTAGAATGTGGTTAAAATATTTAGTTATAACTTTTCCAATTCAACCATTAGTTGCCTAACTCTCAAATAAATGAAAGAGGAACAAGAACTCAATCGATCAATAGAAGCAGGAAGCAGACCTACATCGCAGTAATTGTGTCATTATAAATACTCGTAAGCTCGGCGGGGAAATGTCACGGGTCCGAGCTGGTGCCAACACCAACGGTGAGCTAACTGAATATTAATGCGCGGTATTTTGTATTTCATAATATTGAGGGTAGCATAGAAAAACATCATGAAGCGAAAATCGACTAATAGTAGACATTTTTTTTATGATAGATAAGGGACAAACGAGCAGACGATCTACCTGATGGAAAGTGGACACCGTCGCCCATGGACATCGACTAAACTAGAGGGTATCTCTTGTTTTGTCGATGCGTTGCCGCCTCGAAGATAGAGTGAGTAGGGGGAGCGAAGAGAAGATTGCTGCGGTTTCACTGGACCCCTAGCAAGAACCCGGTGTTCATTGGAACCGCAGCAGTCATGATATGGGAGAGGGAGAGGTAGATCTGGTCCACAAGCGGCTCGGCCGGAACGCGTCAAAGACACTTGGTGGTCGGATTCGCATGCTGGTGATTGCAAGTCAGTCGGGGAACAGATCCCCTACCACCAAGAGGTGCTGGGTTACTCGGCTCTTACGAGATGATGTGCTAGAGGGGAATTGGGAGTATCCTAAGCCTTTTTTTTTCCCTGGGAAATGCAGTTTACGCATCCTACCACGACCGGAAAGGACAAGGTAGGTATGTGGGACTCGCGTACCTCACGGAAGGAAGCATACCCACTAAAACCCAGCGGTCCCTGCACCGTCATATTGGGGTAACTCAAGATCACTGTACGCATACTACCGAGTCACCCCGACGTTTAGCTACTTAGTGTGGCCCCTTACTCACCATTTAACTGGAGAAATCGTGCGTAGTGCCGACGTCTCCCTACTGTTTGTCTGCGAGTATTATACCTAGCATAATCCCGCGCCCGCTGTGCATTCTCCTTTAGCACCATGACGGCTTCACAGAAGGAAAAGACTGCTGCTCAGGACCTGTCGCTATCAAGCATAGCACTTACCAAACTTGGTAATGACAGATCTGCTCCCACTAATGCTGCCAGTTCATGGCGCTGAGGCCCCCAAGCAGCGCATTCTGATAAGGTGTGGCATGCTGTGTCTATAGGCGCACCGCACTCGTGGCAAGCAGGTGACTCCTCTATACCGACTATCTGATGCAGGTACTTACCAAAGCAACCATGGCCGGTAAGTATCTGCGTCAGTCTCGCCGCTTAACAGGAGACACAGGGAAACTTTCTTATGAATCATTAGGTATTTTTTTGTAAAATCAACTTTGGCATAATAATTTTTTGGTCAATTTTTTTTTTAAAGATTACTAGCAGTATGGATCACATACTACTAGTATTCCCTTTACCCCTCCTAGTAAGCTAATAAATAGCTTGTGTCAGGAGTGGGCCATGCCAGTAGTCCAATGTCCGGGATTTGAACCCACGACTTGTTGATCGTGAATCCAACGCCCGTACCACTGAGCTACTGACGCTTCAAAGTTACTCGGCTTGACATTAAAAGTGGATTGGAATAAAAACCGAGGTAGGTAATAAAAACCGAGGTTGGCAAAGTACATTTTTCTAATTTATTCTTTGTGGTCGTAAGCTATAATGATACCACTGTATGCTATACACAAAAAAAGAACTGTTTTTTTTTTTAATTAATTAATACATTATTTCCTTTATTTCTTTGTTTCTTCTGGTACAGAAGTAGCCGAACTATGTATAGAGACTTGAACCTCTCTTTTGACCAACTTCTGTTGCTCCGATTTTTTTCCCCCAATACAATGAAATGACCCTGACATCAAACTAAGTCGATCTGAATTTTAAAAAATGCCTAATTTCACTAATTTCTACAAACTACGTCGTACGTAACTTGACCCGTGAGGGGACGAGTAAGAATACTGACTGGCTTCCCTGACTGGCTTGCGACCACCTGCATGCGACCGCCAAGTCTCATAGACTCGTTCCTGAAGAGTGGCATGTGGGCCAGACTTACCCCCTCCCTCTCCAATCCGCAAGAATCCATCCATCTATCCATCTGAAACTGCAGTATTTTTTTCTCCACTCCCTTCCCACTCTATCTTCGAGGATGCAACGAGAGGAGATACTCTCTTGATTTGTCGATGTCCATGGGCGATGGTGGAGTATCTGCTCGTTTGTACCTTATCTACCATAAAAAAAAATTGTGATGCTACATAGAGTAAATTACTGTATAGGCATCAAGCTAATACCGTTTCATGTGTACTCAGTGTAAGCAATGTGAGTGCGTTGCCATGGTTACGAGCTTATTACAACAGTCAATATATGAATATTGTGAGGCAGCTCTCAAGTGAGCAATGAGCTGATAGTCTCCAAACGGGTGACCAGATCTTCACAATACATAACTAAGAACCATCTAGATTAATAAACGTATAGCGTTGAGGGATAAAAAGTCGCAGTAAATTAAATGCATTTTTTTGTATTTTGTTCTGATTAAAATTCTTTTTGCCACAATTTGAGCTAAACCAATTTTTTGACAACACTAATTAAACGTCATGTTTGTTTCGCGCGTACTTAATTGAATTCCTTAAAGTTTTCATTTTTATATATCATCTTTGGTCTTAATTGTACAATTTCCAGTGTTACCAGTGTTTTTCAAATTAATCTAAATTCTTCTCATCACACCTTTATAATCCGGACTTACTTTTATATTCAAAAAATCGGTTTTGTCAAATTTTGTTTCTGGGAACAATGATTTGAGATCCAGGCACGATGGCTACCGGGTATTATGGCAACACTTTCACAGTAAAGACTGAAAAAAAAGCGCGGGAGTCAACTAATAATTTTTTTGTGTGCTATACAAAGAATAAAGCAATAAACTATTAAACACAAGGTTGTACGGTGTAACACTTTTGCCTATTCCATTATGGAATTAAAACAGAAAAAAAAGGATAGCTGTCATCGTGTCGTTTAAATTTGTTTTGTATTTACTTTGAACTAGAAATAAATGGTAAGTCTAGCCCTTGAAATATAACTTTGAAGTACTACGTGGTTGCAAAATACACTCTTTCAGCCATGATCTGTCATCAAGTCCAAAACAGCTGTTACAATTGGCAATACATCAATTTTTCGGTCGTAACACAAAGAATGTATTTGACACACATTTATCAATGTTAAGACCATTTCAACGTCTATTTGTTAGCAATTAATATTTTTTATTTACTTACGCAGTTATGAAGAATAGATTCACCCTTCCTCCGTATCTGAGAGTTCACTCTGCAGTTGATTGCTTGAAGTCTTTTAGTTTTAGCATTTTTTTTTACTATAAGGGAAATGTTGATGTATTGGAAAGGTATTACACCGTACAGCCTTTTCTTTAGTGTTGACTTTGATATAAACTGTTTTTTTTTTAAATTCCTTTGAATGTGCTTGTGCATAAAACATTCTGCCAGTATCAAGTATAATATTTTTTTTGTTTATTTTTTTATAGCTTTGAATGTGCTTATGCACAAAACATACTGCCAGTATCTCGTATAAAGATTTTTGTTTTTTTTTTATAGCTTTGAATGTGTTTGTGCACAAAACATACTGCCAGTATCTCCTATAAAGTTTTTTGTTTTTTTTTTTAATGGCTTTGAATGTGCTTATGCACAAAACATACTGCCAGTATCTCGTATAAAGATTTTTGTTTTTTTTATAGCTTTGAATGTGCTTGTGCACAAAACATACTGCCAGTATCTCGTATAAAGATTTTTGTTTTTTTTTAATGGCTTTGAATGTGCTTGTGCACAATATATTCTGCCAGAATCACATATCATTTTTTTAATTTTCTTTTGTTTTTTTTTTTACTAGGATCGTATAGTTATACCGCATAGGTTGTCAAAGATTAAATTCTTTTTAAATTTCCCGTAGACAAATTTAAATTTGGAATATATTTTCCATCCCGAGATTTTAGATTGATATTGATTATTAATTTCGATTGCAAATCGACAAGGGTCTATGGCGAGTTACATCTAAAAAGAGATTAACAGACATGATGGTGTATTAAAGTTTTGTCTACAGTATCCAAAAAAATATTAAAAACAATTTCATGTGCAAATGTCAAGTTGTTACCTACTAGAAGTGTTATTAAACAACAATATAGTACAAGATATATATATTAGCGAAGCGAGGGCAGATATACAAAAATATAATGTAATAATTAAAAATACTATTAGTATATTTACCTATTTTTGGGTAAAATTTATAACCAGACAACACTCACTTCAAAAATATCCAATAAAGGCACTGATTTATTCGTGACGTAATGTTTTATTGAATTAAAATCACTTTAATAATATTTTTTTTTCACTATTTTTTTAATATTATTATTTAGTTATATAATGATTTATTTATAAGTTTTTATAGCGCGTTAGGTTTGTAAGAGAGCGGACACTACTGTGTTTTATTCGCTGTACGTCGCGCTCGAGGAACAAGCGTCCATGGAGTCGTGTTGGACTAAAAATATTCGATACTTACTCTAAGCCGAAGATGTGTAGCGGGAATGTTTGTTGGTAGCTTTCCCACTCAATAACACTTAAAATACTACAACAACATACAATCGAGACGGAAGCCGAGCAGTGCATGGGACACGATTTCTGCGAAGATCTAAACCTTCTTGCGTAAAAAACATCCTTTTTATATCCTGTGTTGCCAATTCAATATTTAAAACTTCCCTTTAAAAATAAAAGTATTTTTTAATATAACGCGCTCAGTGGGTAGTATTGGTAACACTGCTTGCAGTCGTTAATGAGACCGGTTACGAGCTGAAGCGCGTGCGGTGTGCATCCCTTATTTTAATCCCTTTAAATATTAGAAGAGTTATCCTGTATCCTGTGTGTTGCTTGACGAGAACAGACTGCGGTGATAAAGCACGAACTATTTGTGTTATTTGTTGGTGGTGAACGGGCATGCCCAAAGAAGATTCGAGATATATCAAGAAGCTGTGAACTTGTGAGTACTTTTGTGCCTTTCCTTATCACCTAACTGACCTTTTTAAGACCTAATTTAAGAAGCTGAATCCGGGCCCAGCCAGCTTCCACGTGTGTGGGGGTTTTGTTTGTACAAAAAGTTTACACACATTAACGAAGAGTAAGGCTGCGCTTTCACTAAAGATGAGCGAGGATGAGTAGGAAGAGATAGAATCGCTTCATTTACCTAGCCTCGTTCGGAGTGTGATTTCTAGTGGAAACGTAACCTTATCCGGAATAAATAAGAGTTTGCAGTATGTAAGCAATTTATTTTCGACTCTACATATTTGAGTGTTCTGCGCTGTAGTTGCATCGCGTCTATTATTAAATGAGTTCATCGGTGCATGCGGACATCCATCTCTTGCATCGCACTAGCAATGCCTCTGTCTCTCCATGCATTATAAAATATATAAATATAACTTACCGTACGTCGGTACATGTAAGATATTTCAGAATATGTTACAACCAATACAAGACAAAAAACTTCATCACGCAAAAATTACTGTAAATTATAAAATGTTTTGGCCCAGCGAAGCTAGTGGTGGCAGTTTAAGTATATCTCGAGCACATGACAGTTGAGTGAGTGCCATGCTGGTGTCTGTAACAGTGAGGTAGTGACGACTCTGTGATTAGGGATGGCGATCCGAGATCGAGTAATCGAATCATCGGTCTTTTAAGACAACACTTAATCGATATTTCACCCTAGCAAATCGACATTCTTTTTTTTTCTGTTATTTTTTTTAAATCGATTGATCTTTGCCAATTTTATGCAATAAGTTTTGGCAACAATGACCATTTTTTACCTCGATCTACTTGAGGCCTGTGAACAGGTTGAGAAGCGCGCCAGAAGCCCAATGAGAGATGAACTTTGCACAAGTCTTGGCTGCAAAGCCTCTGGCATCGTCAGAAAATGGCGCCTCCTTATCGGTGTTTTAATGCGGAGAATGCGCTCTAGAGCTCCATTGCTTAATCCCACCTTCCCCATTCTTCTGCTGAATTGAATGTCGTGCTTAACATCAAGCAGATTGCGGTCAAACGATGGTCTATAAATGATTTTAAAACAAAGATTTCATGGATCGATTAATCGATTTATCAGGTTGCGATTCGAATGTATTTCAAATCGATGTTTTTCGAAAAAACTCGACATTCCTACCTATAAGGCTATGCTATGAACTAGAGCGAGTGATATGTGTCACCTGACATAGACAAGGCTGTACGGTGTAATACCTTTGCTTATTCCATTGTAATAAAAACAGAAAAATAGTAATGTCACTTAAATTCAAGGTTACAAGCCTCAAGGACTACTAGACTCAGTCTCGATTTTTTTTAACGTCAATTTTCTAGTTGAAGTATTTATAAAGCGTCGACATTACGAAGCGCTAATGATGAGACATTGGCTTGGACTTATGGCCAAGGTAATTACAAAACTCGCCTCCGCTGCCCAGCCTCTTTATTTAAACCTAAGGTTAGACTAATACAAGCCTAACCTAACACAAGGCTAACCTAACGATTAATCGGACAGCTCTCCCTGCACTTAACACTTTCACTAGCACTACTTAGATACCACGAGTAAGACTGAGCTCCACTGCCTTAGAAAAGGGAGGAGCTAGCTAGAATTCCCCTCCACGGGTGGGGCAGACGGAAGTGATTATTATTCTACTCTAGCGCCATAGATGGCGATGACAATTCGATTATTCCATTACTTGATTTATCGTTTACTCGTTCCCAACATTGATAATTTAATAAATTGTAGAATACCTTTTAAATTTGCACCTGTGTCACAAGCCCCAAGCTCTGTTCGGATGTCTATTTATATTCTATAATAAATTATTATCAGATGATGAACCAAATTACTTATTGGAGTTATTGAACACGTTCACATTTGAATTTATTTTTCAAGCTTAATTTTACCGCTAAATTGAGTGTTGCCAACATTAGTAGTTATTTTCCCCATTTGCTGTTTAATGAATTCTTAAAAGGTGTGACGAACAAACAAACAATGCAGGTCAGTAAATACACTAATACGCAGTCAGTAAGTGACATGCCGTCTACAAATTGAGTTATTAATAAATGTTTTGGCGCAACCAAAGCATTATAATTACGAGTTGCGTCATGCGTGATTGTAATCTCTTTGTTCTTAGAAAGAGATAGAAGATTACACCTTCTTATTTATTATTTTTTTTTATCTAAATAAGTGTCAACAAGATCGATATTTTTTTTCACAAAAAATCGATATTTCGCCCTTTAAAAATGACTTTTTTTTTTATTTTACTAAAACCTTTTTGATAAAATTACTTTAAAAAATGTGCTTAAGACACAAAGGCATGCCTAAATCTAAACCTGGAATTACCTCAGCGAAGCTAAGGATAGTTGGTTAATTATTATTTATTAATGAATAATAAATTAATAGATAATTTCTGATTGTAATATTAGTTGGCTGTATGGCTGAATGCATTTGTGCTTTTGCCTATTAAAGTTTATGTTTAAAAAGTAAAAACCTCTTCACTTTTAATTCAGTTGAAGTTTTTTGGCGCCATAGCTAAGTTGAGAAAGAAAAGTATTTTTCGTCTCCGAATTTCCATTGATGGTTTTGATTGAACCTTTACCTAGTCAATGGCGCAGCGATCTGTCTGTAAGTATTGTTGTTTACCGCTCACCGAAGCGAGGATAATAAATTCATAGATATATACATATATATATATAGTAAAAAAAATATCTAGGAAGTGCACAAAAAATCCACATATATCATCATTTTGATGTAACAGAATGTTTTAAACATATAAAATTATAATACGGCGTCATTTATTAGACGCTTACACAACCTTTCTGAATATGCTGTGTCGATAAATAAACAACGCCATCTATTACGCAGTTACGGTATTAACCAACTTACATTATCATTACAAAACAATCATTAAAAAATATATTGCTAGGCCATTGAGATATATTATATAGAGAAGCTATGCTAAGCAAAATTTGTGCTCCATTTTATTATTTTTATGAATTTAAACCAAAGTTCGCTGAAGCACTGAATCAATAGCTATTAGTCTAATCATACACTTTAAACACGCAGCGCTAAAGCGCGTTTCTAAACTAGTCACTCAATTTTGAGCTGAAGTTAACTGCAGCGCTGCAAGCATTATTGGTACTCTAACCATTCGAAAATACGCAGCGCTACAGCGCTTTTTATTTATAATACGTTGCCATAGCAACGTTATAGACTAAGTAACGAATTAATTACAGAAGTGAAACGATAGATTTATGCCTGTTTCTGTTTAGTTGAATGAGTTTTTTTTACATATTTCTCTATATATGACGAACTCCCCTCCAACCATTCGTCCCGTTTCAACCCTTTATATAATTTTTTTCACGATAATAATATGCCTATGTCATTCTACAAGCTCTACTGTATCTCTGTACCAAATTTCATCAGAATCGGGCCAGCAGTTCTTGAGTTATAAATGGTATAACTAACCCGACTGTGTTTTATATATTTTAGATGATAAGGATTAAATAAAACAAAAGAAATAATATTTATTCAATAAATTTAATTTCTTCAACCTCTGCTGAATATTCTTCAACCGTTCCTCATTCGTTACCTTCTTCCGTTCCCTCATGGCACACCGGTTAGAACAGATTCGTTTAACGATTTTCAGTTCAAAGAACGGCTTCCTACAAACATGGCACGGATGTCTGACACCCAATTCAAAATCAGTGTTGCCCATTAAAACATATTTCAAATTGATTTTATGCTTGAAAAATGAGAAGCACAAGTCGCAGACCTCCATGATCTTCGAGGACCTATTAATATCTGGCAACACTTCATCCGGATGGTAATATTTAGCATGGCGTCGGTATTTTCTATATTTAAGTCCGCATTTGTTACATTTGTATACATCTTTGACCGAATTCTTTGGCTCTGGATGATATTTTGCAATATGCTGTCGCAGGTTAAGATGATTGCCATTAATGTACCTGTCACAGTATTGGCATAATAGAGGTCGATCTTTGCCTATTTTTATGTGGGTAGTTTCGTGTTGGATTAATGAGAATCTGCAAAAAAATTAATTTATCAGAACTATGCTTTTTTACAATAGAAACAATACAAGTAACTCAATGATTCAACTTGATTGAAATGAAAACGAGAATCGATTTTATAATGCTTGATTAAATCGAGAACCTAATGTAATAAATGTTAATAATGATATAAATGTAGATAATGATGCAAATATTAATGATAATATTAAAAGTGATAATGGTAATGTTAGTGTTGACTGTAATGATAATGGTTAAGGTAACATATCTGATATTGATGTTGATACAGATTTAGATGAAGATTTAAAAGGTAGAAGTGAAAACCCTAATGTTAATAGTAATAGTGAAGGTAATGATAATGGTAATGGATCATCCTCTGTCTATCATACTATATATAATAATGATGCTGATAAAGGATAAGGTTATAGACCTTAATGTGTACTCATTTTCAAGCAATAAAAAATCATCTATTAATAATGTTGCTGATGATATTGATGATAATGTTGATGTTAATACAGATTTAGATGCAGATTAAGAAAAAAGATCATTATTAAAAATAAATGTTAGTTTAATGGTAATGACAATAATATCATCATATCTGTTTACTTTCAACCATAAAAACGTATCTGATCATAATAAGAGCAAAAATCATGTTGCTGATGATATTGGTGATAATGTTGATACAGATTTAAATCTAGATTTAGATGCAGATGTTTATGTTAAAGACAAACAGTAAAAGGAATGATAATGAAAATGTAGATGATGAGAATCAAGTAGATGATATTGATAAAGATAATGTTGATGATAACAATGAAATTGATGATAATAATAATGGTAAAATTAATATTGATACTGACACTAGTATTAATCATAGAGTTGATTTTGATATTCCTGATACTATGACGGTAGATGGTAATAAATATTGAGACAATAAACATGAAGTAGATGAAGATGATGTTAATGGAAAAAGTATTGTAATTATTGTTTTTGATATTTATGATGATGAAGTAGATAATGGTGATGTGGATGGTAATAGTAATGGTGGTGTTGGTGAAGATATTAATAATGATCAAGTTGCTGAAGGTGATGCAGCTGTTGATAAAAAAAGGATCTTACCTATTAGGATATGACATCAAACAATACCGACAGCTGAATATTCCGGGCTTCATCAAACTAGAATAATGCACACTTTCAGATTTATCAACATCCTCCTCTATAGCAAAATTATCATACTCATATTCATCAGTAAATGGATCCTCTATCACTAATTTATCAATCAATTTCCTTCTACCCTCATTACCATTGACTTCTTTATCTTTATCATTATTTACTATTCCATTATTACAACCATTTAGCTTTGTTATTACTTTAAATTTATTATTAATCTTATTTTTTAAACTATCATTATTATGAAAGTCTTTTATTTTCATATCATGACCTTTCTCTTCCTTTACTTCAAGTATATCATCCAATAAAATAACATCATCATCATCTTTTACATTTCCATTAACTGAATCATTATAATCATGATTTGTTTTCGTATTAACACCTAAATTGAGATTTTCTTTCTTTTTCAATAAATTATTATCACACGTGTTAAATAGTTGCACATTAACTTGACATTTTGTTAACAAGTCCTTTAAAATACTATTAGAATTAAAATCATCCTCAAATTTTAATCTACTTCTCATAGATTCTCTATTACTATTAAGCACTACATTCTTTTCTTTATCTTTATCTTCTTCTTCACTCTTTATATCAACATCCTTTAATTTCTTTTTGACATCTCCATTAATTAGTTTATCTTGCTTCTTGGTAACGATATGAGATGATTTATGAATATCAAGTTCATATTGTGATGCAAAGAATAAGGAACACCTATCGCAGGGATACCAGCTTTGTTTAAAAAGTGGTATTATTATATGTGATGATGTGTGGATAATACTGTCGTACCTAAAAGAAACAATAAATTATTTATTATTATAAAATGGACTTGGGACATTGGAGGAAAATTCTGACGCATCTAAGATTTGCTGACGACCTGGCCCTATTTGCAAACAGTACTCCAAACCTTGAGGAATCATGCACACATTAAATATAGAGAATAGAAAAGTAGTATTAAAAATTAATAACCATAGACAACGAAGACAAGCAAAGTCAAACAAAGACGAACAAATATAGGAATTTAAAAAAATCTAAACGTGACATACCTGCGCAGTTAAAAAAGAAGGTCATGGGCATGTGACCTATGCACCCCAAACATGAAAGTTTTCATCAAAAGGAAAAACGATGATAGTTAATTGCCAAAGGGTGGAACAAAGCATGATGATAAGGAAAATACGAACCATTCCCTAACCAGCAGAAAAACTGAAGTCATAGACACACTGTCTCAAGGGCAAAAGTTTATGAAGGTGGACTCTAGTGACAGTTTGGAGGGGCCAGTGGGGGCGAGGGCGAGAGATAGACCGTTGGCAAGCTAGTCAGACGACATGACGTAGCGGCGCCTAACTGGGCTTGGAAGACCCAGGCACTTTTTGGAAGAGGCCTTCACCTCATAATGGGGTTCTGGTGTAAAAAGTAAGCGGCTTTTTAATTTTTACCCACACCAGATCTGTCTCAACTCATAAAGTACTGAACAGATTATTATGCAGTTTTCACATAAATATAGAATGATTCACGAGGCAGATTTGGAACACATCACAATCGATTGAGGGAGTCCATTAATGGCCCATTGCTGAGCTAGGTCTGCTCCTCAGAATGAGGGGAGTGTTAGGACACAGTTCACTACGCTGGCCTAGTTGGGAGTTGGCTTCGCACTCCATCAGAGAATATAGAGCACTTCACCGTTATAGCAAATGACACATAACTCAGAAAATTCAGAGGTGTGTGCCTGTGTGGGGGATCAAATTCAGACCTCCCGAGTAAGTCCTTAATTTCTTGAAACTTACCTATTATTAAATAACCTATCACAGAAATCACAAGTTTCAATATTGCTTTTCTTCAGTGCCTTGTAAGAATTAGGATCAACTCCCTTCATCTCTTTCATCCTTTTATCCTGAAAGCAAATACAACATTATTATTAGACGCCATTCAAGTATTACTAATAGGGGTAGGGGGGGTCTTATATATCATGACTGAGGTTTTGTTGAGTAGGATCAAAAACTACATATACACTAACTATAAAATTTATATATATAATATCCTTTTGGAGCATCATAGGCTATGCAGTGTTGCCATAAATATTTAAATTAAGGCATTGAAGTGCCATAAAATTAATTTTATAAGCATTAATGATTAATATACTGCTGCTTATGAATTAGTAAATTTTAATGTTAGCATGAGAAGGGGGAGGGGTTAGCTTTGATTAGTTATGTTGACATGAGGGATGGGTGAGTTGATAATTAAAAACCAATAAGATTTCTATATTATAAAGAGGAAATATTTCTATTACTTTAAGCGTCAGTAGGTCAGTGGTTCAGGTGTGGGATCCATGATTGACAGGTCGTGGATCCATCGCCTGTACCACTGACGTACTGACGTGGCGCACTATGACTTGTAGATTAATACCATTGCTATCAACTTTTAAAATATAAAGATGTAGTTATAGTGACGTAATAACAATAGTTTCCGTAGTGCATGCGTTGAAAGACATTTTATTGCTAATTTTTTCCAGTAATAATATACCCTATATTACTCAGGGATAATGCTATTATCATCATGACCCGTCAATAGTCCACTGCTGAGCCGGGTCTCCTCCTCAGAATGAGAAGGGTATTAGCCCATAGTCCACCATGCTGGTCCAGTGAGGGTTGGCAGACTTCACACACCTTTCAGAACTTTAGGGAACACTCAGGAGTGCAGGTTTCCTCACGATTCATCACGATGTTTTCCTTTAGCGTTAAAGCAAGTGATATTTAATTGCTTAAAACACACATAACTCAGAGTCAGAGGTGTGTGCCTGTGTGGAGGATCGAACCTCGGACTTCCCGAGTAAGACTTTGAATAAGGGATAATACTGTAACATTATAATCAAAAAGGTACTCCAATAATGTTTGCAGATCAGTTATCCTGGGACCTGCGATATCGACCGACCGACAGGTCATGGATCCAAATTATGTATCAATTTAAAAAAAAATCTTTCACCATTATAAATAAACAAATCTTTACTGACAAATAATTTATTAAAAACATATAATTTGTTAGTTTATATTTCTGTACATGTATGTGTGAGTATTTGTGCATATGTGAGTGTAATAAGTTATATTTTCGGCTAGATAATAAATCGTCAACCTAATGCTTTTATATGTATTAAGTGACAATAGGTGATCCTTAAGCCAAGCAGTTACAAAACACATTCCCCTATCCGCAATTACATTGAGCTTATCCCAGGTATTGTCATGAAGTAGGATAACTGTCATCGTCACCCTTGAATGGCTCACTGCTGAGCCGGGTCTCCTCCTCGCAATGAGGAGGGATTAGGCCTTAGTCCACAACACTGTTAGACACACCTTTGAGAACATGGAGAGCTCTCTGGAGTACAGGGTTTCTTCACGAGGATCAAACTCTGACCTCCCGAATAGACATCAAACCACTGGGCTATCACAAGGTTTTCTTTTTTTAAATTAGTAATATAAAAATGTCAATAAAAAAAAACTAATAGACAATGCAGCTTGCACCGGGCGATGGGAGGAGGAGACACTGAAGTGTGGGAGGGAGTAGAGTAAGATATCTTTCTTGTAGCATATTATTAGTACATGAAAGACTATTTCCACAAATGCTAGGTTTTGAAACTAAACAGATAAGAACTATGATAAACCTTAATAAGTTGAAAACCTTCGTTCCCTTCAAACACCAATACCTCCATTACTGGAAATCTCAACCCTCTATGAGTCAAAATAATCAGTGAGTCCCTCTAAGCCATTTTGGTACATATTTTCCTCCATAACTTGAAAAATTAAATTTTACCTCTTTATCTCGAACATAGCAATGTTTAATTTTACAACCTTTACAACTCACACAACAAAGTCTGTGCAGGTCACTTTCACACTTCGAAGGGAAAACTGTCCGCCTGTACTTCTTGAAACCTCAATGATACCACACAAAGACAGTGACAGATACTTGGGATTACACCTTGATTGTCATTTGACGTGGAACCATCATATGAAGAGTAAGAGAGAGGAGCTAAATATACGGAACAGATATCTTTACTGGATGCTTGGTCTAAACAGCAAGTTGTCAGTAGACAATAAACTCTTAATACACAAGTCCATATTAAAACCAACTTGGGCTTATGGCATTCAGCTTTAGGGAACTGCAAGCAACTCCCAACATCGCAATATTGCAAATGCAATAATTTACAAAGTCTGAAATCTACGAAGTACAAAATATGGCCACTGTAAAAGAGGAAATCCAGGCCTCAACAAAAGCTGCTGCAAGTTTAGTTAAGCGAAGTTATCAAAAGCGCCTCAAGAGAAAAGACATACTCCTGTGAATGTTGAGGCATATATACAAAGAGTAGCCGTCCTCGCTGTACGATGCACTTGACCTGACAGAATCACATCTACTTATAGTGGACAACTGATTGCAGATTAGCACGAGATAAAGAAAAACTTACCTCTATAGTTCAAAGAAAGTAAGTCACCGACTTTAAGAATTTGCCGACAGTGAAAGACAATGAAAAATATGTGTCAACTAGAATTTTTATTTTACCTCTCTAACTCAAAATTTATGAGAATGAATCTCAACTTATGTTGAATCAAAATCCGAATAAAACTCTATAAATTAAATTTTTTGGTGTCTCCCTCGATGTTCAACTTATAATAAAAATGGATCACCTTCAGAATTATATTTGCACCAAATTGAATAATTGTTGTTAGTTATTGTCAGGAAGAGGTGTGAGTGAGACCGGAGAGGGGTCCACTGCTCATCAGTGACATACATTATAGAATAATTCATAGTAGCAGGTGACAGAGGACAAATCAATAAATGAGTGTGTGAACTGTTAGTATTTCATAAGAAACGAGGGTTAAGTAAAAAAATTACTAAAAATGATGAATGATGAAAAAAAAGGAATTCATTATATTATGAATGAACAAGCTGTATGGTTTATAATTTGCTTATCCATAAGAGACAAATTAGAAAAAAATAAATGTAAATACGTCACAAAATGTTATTTTATGAATAAATAGTTACCTGTTATGACACTCACAGCTATTTACTTCGAATAAAGATTATGCAATAAATAAGTTAAAATTACATCGAAGCTGCAATAATTATTGTGAATTATATTAAAATTAATATTTTTCAATATTTTTTAACGTTTTTAACAGCGTTTCTGACATTTCTAATGGCGACATATTTGATGCAAAGATATTTGATGTAGGCAGTAGGGTTGCCAGAGCAAAACCATTCTTTTTCTTTTATATTCCAGTGCTACCAACACTCAAAAATGTTTCTCCCTGATACTTAAATCAAAAATCCCCCTTAAAAAATAATTTATAAATAGATTACAAAAATATAATGATATAATAAATTACAATAGAGAAATTAGATTAGCAGTCACAACAGTAACTCTATGGTGACATGATTCAACTCTGCACGGTACGAAGAACTGTATTATGATAAGTAGGAAACATTTTGCTGTCAGGCATCAGCTGGTACGACTGTAATAAGAGAAAAAAAAAAGGTAATTGTCGCCCAAACTCCTTATATAAAATCCAATGACCTTCTATACACAAAATCGGTGTTTTTAAAAAAATATCAAAAAAATTTATTTCGATTAAAAGATAGATTTTTTGGTTTGAAATAATTGATCTCGGATCCCCATCCCTAATGACGTTTTATATAAAGAATCCAACTAAAGTCAAGGCTGTACGGTATAATACCTTTGCCTTTTCATTATGGAATAAAAAATAACAACACGTCACAATTTCAAAATATTTACAAATTATATTAATTTTAAGTTTAACCTTTCAATAATTCTATTTATTCCATAGTATTTTAATAATAAATTAACAACTTTGGAACTTTCATGTCTTACATTTCAAGTGATAATAAAAAATGGTGGGTTTTTTGTACTCCTATAGTATTATTTTATTAATTGTAAATCGACATATTAATATTAGATTATATTCTTTTCTATTCTAAGAACTGTTGGATGTTTTGTTATCATAATCATCTTAACCCATTCATGCTGCACTGCTGGGTCAGGTCCTGATTGAGAAAGAAGTCCACTATGCATGACCAGTGCAGGTTGGCAGACTTCTTTCACTGACAGATAATATTATGAAGAATTCTCAAGCGTGCTAGTTTCTTCGCAGTTCCTTAACTGTTAAAGAAAATGATATTTTATCACTTAAAACATATGATTGAACTTGGACCTCTCAAATTGGACACTGAAGCGTTATTATACTCATATTTTATATTCAATTTAAAAGTCCACTGTTATTTACAGGAATTAAAATCTTTTGGAGATGATGACTTTGATCCTAAAAAATGGATTAATAAAGCATGGAGTACAAGTGGAAACCAAGGAAAAGAGGTATATTCAGATCTATAAATCTAAGATAATATTATAAATTAAGTAACAACTGGGTACTGATTAAACTTCCTTCTAATACTATGTTTCACATAAACCACAGTTCCACCACATAATAAAAAGTTGGTGACATATTAGTGATGTCCAAGTCGACTCCAGTAATCACTCACAAGCTATAAGTGAGTTTACTTCTCTTTTGCAATGAGATTTACCCGTTACAGGATGGGTTAAAATACTATTTCCTTCTGCTGCTGGGAGAGCATCTCATAAAAGCTGAGAAACCCAGCTCCCCTTGGTGGTAGGGGATCTGTTCCCCGACAGGCTTACTACCACTTGTGAACTCGACCGACAAGTGTCAATGTCGTGTTCTCAGATAGACTCCACTCCAGCATGAGGGGAGAAGGAGTGTAGAGAAAACTTCTCTTCACTCCTTCTCCCCTTTACCTACCAAATTGCAACGCATCGGCACATGTCAATAGTGGACAGTAGCTACTTATCATCAGGTGGATTGTCTGCTCATTTGTGCATTATCTTCCATAAAAGTGATTGAACCCGCAACCCCTTAATGATGATGCTCATTAAAGATTTTAGTGTAACCTCAAAAATATTTCACTTTTAGGTGTTTGTCGCAAACACAGTGGCGAGGCTACAGTTATATATGAAGCAGCTGAGTAATTCTCTTGATGAAACTACTACTCAGGTTAGTTAATTTGTTTTTTTGGAGGCGGCCATTAAATATGTAAGACAATTTTTCAACCTCGGCCTAAATGTCTTGTTTGGTGAGATATGATTCAGGCTTCTAATATGTGACATATTACAAAATAAATATGTTGATTAATAAATTTTGTGATAATCCATCATTTCCATAGTGGCAACACTAAATTCGTTTTTCTCCTTCTCGACAATCATGGCTTTTAATGTTGATTGTTTTATTGAACATAAGAATTATTATTAGAAAGTATAGTGGCTTTATTACATCAGAAATAAATGAAGAACCAGTTTTAAAATAAAATACTAAGATTGGGTGATTCAGTTTAACCCAAATCCCTTTAGTAATAATAAAGTTTGTGGGTATAATTAAGGTTTATTATTTTCTTCTCCTCACCCCTCAGATTGTCTCATCGGTTCCCCGAGCAATTCAGGAATCACATGTACTTCAGCAAGAATGTGAAGTGCTCCAACTGAAGCTTGTGAACCTGGAGCAGCAAGTCCAGGGTGTGGAAGAACAGACTGGACATTCTATTAAGAGTTTGCAGAGGATTGATCAGCTGAAGAGTAGATTGGAGGTAGTTTAAGTTTTTTATTGGTTCATATCCGGCTTGAAGGACCATTTGTTACAAACAAAAGTTTTATCTCGTAGTTTTATCTTATAAATATAAAATAAACAAAAATGGAGAGAGAAAGTATCTTTCTCCATTTTTGTTTATTTTAAAGAAAGAAAGTATTTAAAGAAAGTATCTTTCTCTCTCTCTCTCACACATGCACTTACACAATCTTTGGTCTAAACACAAAAATATACTCTCTCTTTCTGACTCTCAAACACCACATATATGCACTCATTTTTTGTCACACACACAAAATCTCCTTTATACTCTTATTTAATGTCTCTGTTCTCTATCTAGCTCTCAGACGAACATACACAATGTCTGTCTCACACATTTACTCAGTTTTTCTCATTAATAGATTGACCTCCCCTTTTCCTAGAATGCAGCATCAGCTCTCCGTGAAGCAGACAAATGGGTGGCGCTCGCTACGTCACTGGAAGACTTGCTGGAAGCAGGAGTTCCAACACAGAAGGAGAAGCTAACTGAACTGGCTGAACAGGTTCAAGCTATGACCGCCAGTTTAGAGGTAAGGACCAAATTATATTTTCCTCCAAGAGTTCTTTTAGCTTAGAGGTTTCCTAAGTATGTCCTAAAGATTTTATATTAAATCAAATATGGCGGACAGCTCAAGATTGCCAACTAGATATATTTTATGGTAGCTTTATGATATGGGTGTTAATTGAAAGTGTTTGCTAAGAAAAACACAAAAAAATTAAATTATGTCATTTAAATTCAATATGGCGGACGGCTCAAGATGGCGGACTAGTTTATTTTTTGTACTAGCGTATGATATAGGTATCATGTTAAGGGTTTGCTGAGAAGAATACGAAAAATAAAATAACTTCTCTAAATCCAATATGGCTGACGGATTAAGATAGCTAATGATATAGGTATCAAATGAAAGGATTGCTAAGAAAATACAAAAGAAATGAAATTATTTCGTCTTAAATACAATATGGCGGACGGTTCAAGATGGCGGACTAGTTATTTTTTGTGCTAGCTTATGATATGAGTATCAAATATGAAAAATAAAATTACTTCTCTAAATCCAATATTCTATTAAGTTAGTAAGTTCTGGTTACTATACTTGTCGGATGTACGGACTGGAACTGTCTGATGGTAAATGATAGAACAGTGGAAATTAGGGCATGGTTTTTTATTTTCTGAATTATGTCTGTCTGTTTTAGATGTTAAGTGATGCACCTGATTATGAAACGAAGCGAGTTCAGCTAGAAACACTATACAACAGACTAGAAGCTGCCATTAGTCCACCTTTCATTGAAGCACTCACCCAAATGGATGCTGGTGAGATTTATAAGATATATACAAAAGAATTACATTCATAGGGGTTAAGCCTGTGAGGGGACGGGTTAAATACAATACCACTCTGCCGCTGGGAGAGCCAACTAAGCCAGCACCCTCTTTGTCTGTTGTGGTAGATGATCTGTTCCCCGACTGGCTTGCGACCACCAGCATGAGAATCCGACCGCCAAGTGTCTATGACGCGTTCTGGCCTAGCCGCATGTGGGCCAGATCTACCCCCTTACCTCTGCAGTTTAAATAAACACCGAGTTTGTGCTGGGGGTCCATTGAAACCGCAGCATTCTTCTCTTCGCTCCCCCTCCTCACTCTGTCTTCAAGAGGTACCCTCTAGTTTTGTCAATGTCTATGGACAACAGAGCCACTTATCATAAAGAAAAGAAACAAGAAGTCAAGCCAACAAGCCTTGGGGTTGAGACCCAGAAACATGTTTATAGACCTCTTCTATTACGCCTAAACTTGTCGACCTCGATTGAGGTCATGTACTCGTTTAGATTTAGTTATGTATGTGTTGAAGGTTAATTCTCTGTGTCTTCCAGAGCGCACCAGCACCCTAGTGTCCATCTTCGTGGGAATGCACCGGAGCATCTCCGCGAGCAGGTGCTGGAGGCGTGCGGCAGCTGCGCAATTGGCCCAGCGCTGGCTGCGGGTGCCGCAGCATTCAGTGAGGGTGCTCACGCGCATGCTGGCTGAGGATGCTGGGAAACAGGTGAGAAAGAACATCATGACCAAGAGGAAAGACTCCCTCTGAGAGAAAACTAAAGATAATTTACCTATAAATATACCTTTCTAGGTTGACTGGCTGACTACAGTATTGAAGTCAGAAACTCCCCTCGCTGAGTTACTTCGACTACACACAGATTTACTTCTGTCATTGGATCCGTCACCCACTAAGGTATTATAACTAAACCTAAGCTAAGCAAACCCGCCGTATTTTATGGACAATATACTTCAAGGAAATGCTGAACCTTCCTTGTGGTCTACCTCTCTTCCTCACTCCATCTCTTGGGTACCATTGCTTATTTTGCTCCATTTATCTTTTCTCCTGATCATGTGGCCTGCCCATTTCCACTTTTGTCTCCTTATCTCCTGACCTGTGTCCTGGACTTTAGTCTTGCTTCTAATGCTGCTCCTCTTAACTTTGTCTTTTCTTTTGATCCCAGTCATACTCCTTTCCATGGCATGTTGGCATATGGAGTTGGAGTTTTTTTTTAAAGCCTATGTTTTGCTCCCATAAATCATCACAGGCAGGATGCAGGTGTTAAATAATTTCTTTACGTAGAGATGTGTAGGTTCTTGTCCAGTATTTTTTCCAGCTGTTCACAACTCTTCTTTCACCTTCTTTGTTTTCGTTGTCCTCTGGAGACATCAATTGACCGAGCTATGTGTATTCTTCGACATAGGAGATTTGATTCTGTTCCACTGTTATCCCCCTTCAATCCCCCCTTTACAGTTTCCGATCTTGCTTAGATCTGCTGATGATTTACTATAGGATATTACTATTGTGTTTGTGTTTTATATATCTATATCTAGGGATTATAAACTAGGAGAGTATCTTCTTCTTATCTTTATGGCTCTTGATACTGCTTATAGTTAGCAGTAATTCTGCCAATGACAATGTAGAGTATTTTCAAGTTTGTTGAGATTGATCGGTGTAATATGTTTGTGCTAAGATTTTTTTTTTTAAATTGTTAGTTATTTAGTATGGTGGCCTGCATGCATCCTTTTCCCTATTAAAAATTCAGACTCAAATACTATCTTCTCCGCCTTGGTGGGATAATGAGTGATTAAATATAATTAAATTGCGTAATGAGATAGAAGTAGAGTATAATAGCAACATGTCTATTGAAAACTTTTTAAAATTTCAAAAAATCTCTGCTATGGTTAGAAGAATAAATGCTAAAAAGAAAAGAAAGGGCCGGATTGAAAGTCTCCATCCAAGAACTCCTTGCACTTAGTCTGGAATAATGTCAAAAGATACAGAGGTTCTCAAATTTCCCAAGTACCTAGGAGAGTATAAAAAAAGAGAGGGAAATCACGGGTCCATATGGAGCATGTAGTGTTGCCATACTAATATTATTTAATATACCCATTATCATGGTAACTTGTGAATCTGTTTTCAGGTAGTGACAGCAAATTTCAAGTTATGTCAGACACCAGACGAAGCAGTCACACTGTTGATGGACTTGAGGACAGATATCGATGAGTTTATTGAGTGCATTCGAGGAATTATTGACTCTCCCAGACCTAATAAAGGTGAGTGATTCCAACTAATGAGTCATATTTTTGAAGACGAGTGAGTCAGTGGTCAAGTGAGTGCGTGTGTTTGTTGGTGAGTGAATTGTTTGTGTACACTGTTTCAAGATGAGTTATTAATTAATGAGTGAGTGAGTGAATATTTAAGCGTATGACTCGGTGAGATCACAAAGAATACTTTTCTTTGCTCAGGTTTTATGAGATGGCGTACATTGTTTATAAGTGAGTGAGTGGGTTAGTAAGTAAGTACGTGGGTGAGTTAATAGTGCTTATTATGAATTGATTAATCATGGTTGAGTGAGTCAGTGAATGAGTGTATTTAGGAGTGATTTACTGAAACTCAATTACTATGAGTCATATTTTCTTAAAATTTGATTGAGTAAGTTAAAATTCTAATAAGTGTATTAGTGAGTGAGTCAGTAAATAATAGAATGAAGTGAAATGAGTGGGCGATTGAGTAAATTAAGTGGGTGGTTAAGAGTGATTGAGTTGTAGGTGATAGGTTGAGTTAGTGAGTGAGTTATTTTAATGGGTAATTTTTTTTAGAGGAGCTAGGTATACCAGTGATGAGGGAACTAGGTCGTGCAGCCTACGCTCCGCTGAGGGAACTATTGCCACGATACACGGATGCGCAGACGCAGATGTTTCTCGCTTATTTAGATGATACATCTTTAAAACAGGTCAGTTATAATTAAAAAAATAAATATTGTAACGTCTCAATCAATTGTAACTGTCATGGCGTCTAAATGACGTCACGTCGTGCGGGAAAAAGCAAATACGAATAATGTAATTTCTGAGAGTTGTTACCGAAATGTTTTGAGTGTTATCAAAATGTTGTAAATTCTTCTTGCAGGTTTAATTCTTTCTCTCTCTCTCTCTATACACTCTCTCGTTATTTCTGAACCCATTTTAGATGACATAGGGGGGGTCTGGTTCATTGTAACGGCAACACTGAGAGGGTAGTAAGACAATAATCCGATAAGGTGGTAGTCACTGATTGGAATATAACTCTCTTCTCACTCATATCGTACTAACCATTAAAGTGAGGTGGTACTGTGGGTTAAATAACGCACGACGTGACGTCACTCAAGACATTATTTGATTACTGACTGGTTTTCTAGGACGATCTTCTAGAACATTCCAGAGCGCTGCTCGCAATAGCTGAACGCAGTGAGACTTGGCTTGCAGCAGCACACGGGAGGGGAAAGAAGGTAGTTGGTGCTGCCCTCTATCCGTATTACGCTCCAGCTGTTGAGGTAAGTTTCAGTACCTCAAAGTCCATCTTGTCATACTCCAAGTCAATTGTTTACTAATATATGATTTTGTTTGGCCTCTATTTAATTGATGACGTCACACCTTTACAAGATTTGTCGCTTATGTTACTTAAGGTCGATTCTCAAAGTTATAGTATTGCTAGATCTTGAAAAATTGTTTGAGTGTGGTCAATATTTTGGCTCTAATATCTAGTGTTGCTACATCTTGAAAATTTATTTTATTGTGGGGAAATTTTATTCAAATTTATAGTGTTGCCACATCTTGAAAATTTGCCTGATTGTGGGCAAATTCTAGCTCAAAGTATTGCCACATCTTGAAAATTTGCTTGATTGTGGAGAGATTTTGGCTCATATTTTTAGTGTTGCCACATCATGAAAATTTGCATGATTATGGGGAAATTTTGGTTCAGTTTTAGTGTTGTCACAACTTCAAAATTTGCTTGATTGTGGGGATATTTTGTTCAAATTTTTAGTGTTGCCACATCATGAAAGTTTGCTTGATTTTAGGGAAATTTTAGCTCAAAGTTCTAGTGTTGATATATCTCGAAAATTTGCTTGATTTTAGGAAAATTTTAGCTCAAATTACTAGTGTTGCCACACCTTGAAAATTTGCATGATTATAGGAAAATTTTGACGTAATGTAACATTGTGTAACCATAAGAAGGTTTGATAAATATAAAATGGCGTCAGTTTTAGTATAATACGTACGCGTTAAGTGATTACTAGATGTAATTGTCATGTAATGTAAAGTGTGTGACGTCATACTAGGGGCAAGGGTTGTGTGACGTCATCTATAGATAGTTTCTATTGTATTTTCTAGGCGTTCGCATCAGCTCTCCTAAACCTAATTAACTCTCATACAAGACACATAGAGACAAGGTTCCTGTCGTCTGTGACTGCGGGTCAGGTCACCGGAGTCCTCAGCGAGACCTTCCCTGCTTCCCTGGTGCTGGAGAACGCTGCTGCTGTGCTGCTCGACGTCATCGCTGAGAGGCAGAAGGAAGAAGAAGATGAGGGTAGGTTTCTGCATCTTTACTTTACTAAGGACAAACATGAAGTATGGATTTAAAGCCAAAATTAATAATCAGTCTTAATCCGTATAATGAATTTGACAAATAACATTTGGTTAGTGTTGCCAGAAAAAATAATAAATAGTGTTTTCCATGTGGTAGAAAAGAATTATACTTCTGTCATCTGGTAACACTAGGAATTGATGAGTAAATTTTAGCGGTAAATATGTATTCTTGAAAACAAGTTACTTTGTTTACAGGTCCAACCCTCACACACCCCCTTTTGGACCTCCCATCGTTACTACTAGATGCAGACAACCGCAATATAGTCAAGACTTCGCCCACCAGCGTCGCAGGGCTCCGACGCGCAAGGGACACGCTGAAGGGACTCGCTAGATCGATTTTGAGGAATCCCATTGATATACAATTAGGTAAGTTTTAAACGGCAGTACTGTTCTAGACGATGTGACGTCACATTGTGTTTGAAATTGAAATGTGTGAGTGAATGAATGAATGAGTTGGTGATATATTTGTTGCAGATAAAATTCCTCAGTTACCTGTGTGGCACAACAATGATGCGTTATCAACAGATTTACCCGACTTTGCTCTGTCTCCACAGGAATATATTACTGAGGTAAGTTTGCTATATGTATGAGAAACTTTCATCCCCTACTCCACCCCCCTCTAGCCTTTTTTTGCGATAAAACCATAACTATAACTTTACCTATGCTCTACTCTATCTCTGTACCAAATTGAATGACAAAATGAAAGAGACCTCTTTTATAGAGAATTTAATTTCCTACAAGATAACAAAAAGGGATATTTGAAAAAAAAAAATTTTTTGGTATTTTTTCTCATCTTTTAGGTTTTTTTTTGTCTAACAAAGAAACTTTTACTGAAAAAAAAATAATTCTGACGCAGTCTAATTGATTATTGCGGAGAAGTAATTATAACGGTAGTAATTTAATTTATTTGTATAGCAACACTGAAATGTCAGATTAATAGAAGGTACAGTGTATCTATGGTTGATTGTCGATGGTACAATTTAAATTGAATTAGTTAGTGTTAGTCTGTGGTCGCATGAAATTTTGTTGTTTGTTGTCAAATTTTTATATTTTCCAGATTGGTCAATATTTGATGACATTACCACAACATTTGGAGATGCATTTAACTGAAAAACAAGCGCCATGGCAGTTTCTAACCGAGGTATAATTACTTATTAACGTAAATTAAATGTATTATTTTTGTATCAAATTTTTCCCCAAATTCAGGGAAATTTTCTACTTTTGACAACATTGACATTTAAAGTGAATGTAATTTCCCTCCCTTCTAAGCATAATAATACTTGTGTTGAAATGCATGGAAATTCGGTAACTGTCCGGTAACCGGGATATCCGGCACAAATATTAGATCCGGCCGGATAGCAAGCAGTATTCGGACAGATACAATAATATTATATTACCACAAACTCTTTTCCCTCACAAATAAAAGATCCCGGCCAATCGGCTATTTCGGCTATTCGGCCACATAGTTGGCCGAATAATCGGTTTCCAGCAAATCTATACGTTTCATCCCTAAAATAAATAAAACTTTAACTTAACATCAAGCTAAATAATGTTCTCATAAATAAAAGTTATGCGACCTTTAACGGAGAGACTGCTTAATTGTGTACTGTGACGTCACAATCCATAACGATAACATACACGCATTTGATACTGTGAATTAAATGCATATGTCGGAAACAAATTGAAAAGGAATGGCCTATTTAAAAGCTATACGGTCAGGATATAACTAAACATTACTATCACATACTATTCTGACAGGAACTATTACGACAGGAACCCAAGCAGTGCCTTGGACTTGTGACCAAGGTGTAGGCTTAAGGAGCTCCTTCAAGTGATCACGCCTCCTCTGCTCAGGTTCTCTGCTTAAACCCAAGTTTACCTAACCTAACACTAGGCTAACCTAACCTTAGGCTAACTTACACTTCCGACTAGGCCATTCTGTGGTGCGACCGCCCTCGGAAGACACTACATTTTTAAACCGCAATATCACAAGGACATCCGCTCGTCCTTCCTGACATTAGTCTACTCAACGCATATTCGCACGTTCTCGGGCACAAATTATCTTAATCTCTATAGCTTAAACTTTACTGGGCTAGGTCAACAGACCCCTACAGCAATTACTGGACTTGGTCAGACCACTACAGCAATTACTAGACTAGGTCAGACCCCTACAGCAATTACTGGACTTGGTCAGACCACTACAGCAATTACTAGACTAGGTCAGACCCCTACAGCATTTACTGGACTTGGTCAGACCCCTACAGCATTTACTGGACTTGGTCAGACCACTACAGCAATTACTAGACTAGGTCAGACCCCTACAGCATTTACTGGACTTGGTCAGACCACTACAGCAATTACTAGACTAGGTCAGACCCCTACAGCAATTACTGGACTTGTTCAGACCCCTACAGCAGTTACTAGACTAGGTCAGACCCCTACAGCATTTACTGGACTAAGTCACCAGACCCCTAGTGAAGCGTAGGTCTATTCCACTTCTGATGTCGGAAACAAATTGAAAAGGAATGGCCTATCTTAAAAGCTATACGGTCAGGATATAACTAAACATTACTATCACGTACTATTCTGACAAGAAATATTGTGACAGGAACCCAAGCAGTGCCTTGGACTTGTGGCCAAGGTGTAGGCTTAAGGAGCTCCTTTAAGTGATCACGACCCTCGCCTCTTCTGCTTAGTTTCACTGTTTAAGCCCAAGATTAGACTAACATAAGCCTAACATAACACTAGGCTAACCTAACCTAAGGCTAACTTACACTTCCGACACATATTTCTAAATGATATTATTTACAGTTGTGTACACACACATGTGAAGTGTACGCGGAGAAGATACTGAACATCCGGAACATGGACCCCCTGGGTACCAAACGATGCCTCACTGATATTGGTAAGTTTGGATAGCTTTCCATACAAACTCCTATCTATTCCCCTCTTTCGCTGGGAGACCATCTCGTAATCCAGCACCTCCGGACTGGTTTACCGAGTGTCTTTGACGCGCAACGTGCTACTTGTGGATTGTATATCAGGATGAAAAGGAATGCCTTCGACTTCTATCTTACGCCTCTGTACAAACTAAACAGCGCACATGTGTGGAAGCTGTGCCCATGTATTTTCAGCTTCTTCATTACTGGGGTCAATTAGCTGACAAAATAAGAAGAAATATGTACTCACGGCACTGATACTGGATCTTGCAGATTTTAAGGGGTGCCTCCTTCATCATCACAAATGTTCTTATCACAGACAGTTCGCACTTTATCACCAAGTCAGTTCTCGTCAACAAAGGGTACACTGAAATATACTCTTTTAGGGGTTAAAAACTACTCACCAGATTTGCTGACTGCAACTCCTGGCTCCTCTTCCTCTTTAGATTTTATTTCTTAACCGAGATGCGTGGCACACGGTACCGCACTACTTGTTTGAATTATTCTAATTTCTAACCAATGAAGGCGGCGGGGGAACACATTTTATATCTCTATCTCTCTCGCTATCCGTCATCGCAATATTGAACACCCTCGACGGTCGGCCCACTCTAAAGCAGTCCTGCCCGCCCTGGACGTGTCCCGGGTACGGAAGACACGCCCAATGCCCCGCTGTGGTCCGGGGGAGGAAGAAGATGCGCGTATCTGCGCCTCCTACCCCCCGCTTGACGTCTGCGGATCGGGTCACCGAGGATGAGCTTCGCGTTCCCTTTCCGCGACCTCCTTTAGCGAGATTACCGACTCGCAAAAGGAGGCCGCTGCCAACCAGCTCCCTTCTCCAAGCCCATTTAAGCTGTAGTTTCGGTGTTCTCTTCATTCTCTCCTCTTTATCTTTGAGGTGGGAACACATTTCCTTGGGCGACGATAGCCACTTACCATCACCTAGACTGTCTGCACGTTAACCCCTTATCTGTCATAAAAAAATCATCACGACCCTTCAATGGCCCACTGCTGAGCCTGGTCTCCTCCTCAGAATGAGGAGGGTATTAGGCCATAGTCCACCAAGCTGGCCCAGTGCGGGTTGGCAGACTTCACACACCTTTGAGAACTTTTAGGGAACTCTCAGGAGTGCAGGTTTCCTCACGATGTTTTCCTTCACCGTTAAAGCAAGTGATATTTAATTGCTTAAAACACACATAACTCAGAGTCAGAGGTGTGTGCCTGTGTGGGGGATCGAACCTCGGACCTCCCTTCCATCACTGCTTCAAAAATGAATTCAAAATACAAAATATACTAATTCAAAACAAAATTCTGAGCCCATGAATGAATATTTTGTCCAAATTTGGGATTCAAATACTATTAGTAGTATCTGTGGGAAGACCGCTCTATACATATTATAATCTGTAGCTTTAATATTTTTTATTATCTATGATTTTTGATTATGTACTCTGCGGTTGTCTATTGTCCGTCTAGTGCCATGTCATTATTAAAACTTTAAATAAATTTTAAATATATAAACACTTTTTGATTTCAGTATACTTATCAAGTGTGGTGGAAGATCTCGGAAGTAATATAACACCAGCATTGAAAAATCTAGAAAAATCCCTCAGAGCAGCGACGCCCAGCTCTAATGAATAAATTTATTTATATGTAAAAAATATTATTAAAACGTTTGTATTTATTTACGTCTAACTCCGCTCCTATTGGTCTTAGCGTGATGATATATAGCCTATAGCCTTCCTCGATAAATGGGCTATCTAACACTGAAAGGATTTTTCAAATCGGACCAGCAGTTTCTGAGATTAGCGCGTTCAAGCAAACAAACAAAATCTTCAGCTTTATATATTAGTATAGATCAAATCCAAGGTCACGCAGCTCTCAAGTTGGATGAGCTGATAGTCTTCAAACGATTGAACAGATTGTCAATACATAGCTAAGGACCTTCTCGATTTAATTACCTTTGTAACAAACAAAACCGCATCAAAATCGATCCATTATCTTGGGCGCTACGATGCCACAAACTTGTTCTTGAGAAAAAGTAAGTATGAAACTAGATTGAACGTAGAAATAAAGTAATAATAAAAACTGTTTAGGTAATACTTTTTTAAAATAAAATCGGGAAATATTAATTTGGCAACTCTGTAAAATGACTGTATTGCCAATGTAGAGGTTATTACCGGATTTTTGGGTATTTCAAGATTTAACATAAATAATAAATATTAACATTGTTATTCTTCTCCAATTTTTTCACATAGGTATTAGGTATGGAAGGTAGGTAGCGTTTTAAAATAACTATTGTTAGTAAAAAAATGGTAGTCATTGTTGCCAACTTCGGGGTTATCTTCCTAAATTGAAAGCGAATAAATTATACTATTGTGATTTTAAAGATTTTTGACTTAAGCTTTAGGGAGAAATATTTTTAAAGTCAGTAACACTGAATACGTCAGTGTCAAATACCTGTTGGAAAACTTGAAAAGTGCAAACGTTTTATTGTTATTTATGTTTTTAAAAATACAAATATTATAGAGAATCAGAAGTATTTAAAAAATAAGTTATGAACCCTTCTAACAAACGTATGAACAAAATGGATAGTAAGTTAATACTTTAATTTATTTGTCTAACATTAGTCTGTAGATTGGAATACCTTTGCTTAAATAATCAAATTAAAAAACTACAGACCATCTCCATAGATTATTTAAAACTATTAATAACCAGTATACAGTTGTTGTATAATATTGTTCCATTTTCAAATTTTAAAGCTTTAAGCTTCCAAGTGCTCCACTCTATCACTCCCCCCTACTCTTCTATGCCGCTTTTATGTATGTTTTTCAAATGATTTAATTAAAGTAATTCCATAAAAATCATAAGTTTTTGATGTGACATTGAAAGACTAATCCAAAAAGTGTAAAAAACAGGTCTGTAATATTGCAAGTGATAAATAATACCAATAGTATATAGGAACCAATCTTGATAGTACATAGTGGCATAGCTTGCCTTGGATCAAAATTAGTGGGGGGGCCCAAGTGAAGAGGAAAACTAATATCTTATATATAAAATTCTCATGTCACAATGTTAGTTACCATACTCCTCCGAAATGGTTCGACCGATCTTTATGTAGTTTTATAATACAAATTATAAATATAATATATACTTTTTTTTCTTGAAGTTTTTTCCCCGGAAAGGATCCCCGGATTAAGGGATGGATAACATTATATTGATTTTTATGGTAGCTACGCCCCTCAGTACATATATACTCTATATAATTTGGATAAGTTCTAATGGGGTCATTCATTTATTACCTAAGACGATTTAGGGAAGAAGGGGGTTAAAAAAGTCTTATTTTTTCTTACAAGGGGGTGGGTGGGTTTTGAGCCCCTGGATTGAAAGTCTTATGCAGGGATATTTCTATATATCATTAACTTTTAAAAATTGTTCAGATTGTTATGTAATAAATATTAAACAGGGTGGGAGTGGGTTGGGCTATTCTTATTTTTTCTTATAATAGGGGGGAGGGGTCAAAAAACCAGAGTAAATAGTGTAACGTAATAAATGAATGACCCCCATGTAGATTGTTTGTAAGAAGACTTCGGAATAATAATTTTTATAACAAGATAATTAATATCAATAAAACTTTATGAAATTCCGGGTACTAAGGAGGTGGAGGGGGGGTATAAATTTTTAAAAACATAGGTTACATAGTAGAGTATGTTCCCTAACAGTAGATATATTGTAAATAGTAACCCAGACCTATGGAAGGTGAGTCGCACAACGCATAGAGGCCACAAACCGACAGCTCTTCAACTTTGTTACCTATTTTTAGTAAGTATCCAATAGATTCCTATTGTGTAACTGAAGTTTTGTCTTTATAGGTGAACAAAGCTCGAAAAGGGTTAAAAAGGAATGTAGTTACGGAGAATCGTGTTACAGGATGAATCCAGCACATTTTAGAGAGTTCAGCCATCCACATTGTAAGTCTACTAACTACTATTTCACTGTTGTATAGCAAGAAACAATCTTGAGACATTATGGTGTGCGTTAAGGGCTTTTTAAACTATCAGCTGGCAACACTGACACACTAACAGTTTAGACTACAAAACAGTCTGTACTACCTGTTGTCACGGGAGGAGAGAAGGGGGAGGAGGTGGGAGGTTATGTTACCATAGCATTAGCATATTTATAAACTACTATGTAATAACTAGAGGGTGTGGGTGGGTCTTGGCAAATAGTGTGCGGTTAGAAGGGAAGGGGGGTCTTGATACATACTGTGTGTTGTCACGGACCCCCCCCCTCCTTCCCTGTGAAGAGGGAGGTTTAGATTAGCATAGCATTAGTATATTTATAAATTACTACATAAAAACTTGAGGTGGGGTGACGTGGATGTGGGAGGATTTTGGTATACTATGTGTGGTAGTGGTAAGGGTGGGGGAGGGGGTTTATTCCTAATTATATAGTGTCATAAATTATTGTTTTCAGTAGAATCAATATTGGATAATTATAGTGGTACAGGTGAGTATGACTTGCCGGACAAGTACAGCTTACAGAAAGCAATGATAGTGGACCAATTGAATATTATTGTTGAAAAAAAATTGTATGAGCCAAGACGGAAGGATGGAAATGACAGGTAAGGATTTTTGGACAATACATTCACATATACACACACACACACACACACACAAACAAGCACTCACACTACTAAGATTACAGTATTAATAAACTTGTTCCTACTGTGGTGTGTTCGGTGGGAGGTATCTGCCATTAATCAGTTGATGGATGCAGCCTTTATTATTTTAATTAGTTATATTTTTGTGTATGGCAACACAGTATAGTATGCCTTCTAGTATGATGAGTAAAAACTGCTGATTATTACAGTGTTACCAGTGTAATTAAAAATCAAGAAGAAAATAATGCAGGAATAATAATATCAGATAAAAGAAATACAGATCAAAAACAAGGAACTAGTAAAACTATAGATAATAAATTTAGTGCACAGAGTAATGAGTCACAGAGTACAAATGATAGTAGTTTGAAAAAAAAAAAGAGTGAATCACCGACGCCGAGTTCTGGAGGGAAAATGCGAGGTAAAATGTTTAAATACTAACGCCAGCTTATTTCCCGCCATTTTTTTCAATTACTTTTTTGTTTTGTTTGACATAAATAGTTTTCTTTGGGTTTTTATTCCATAATGGAAAAGGCAAAGGTATTACACCATACAACCTTGTCTTTAGGTGACATAAATAGAATCATTTTCTAATGTTTTCTCACCTTTTTTGTTTTCTATTTTTAAAAAAGCTTCATGTTGATTTTTAATATTTTTTATTCTTGAGGCAAAGGTATTATATCGTACAGCCTTCTTGTCTGTAGTCTTAACATGTTCTAGTGTTTTCTCACCTTTGTTGTTTTCTATATATTCATATTAATTTAAACATATTTTTTTTGTTTTTCTTCTTAAGGCAAAGGTATTATATTATACAGCCTTGTTTTCTATCTATTCATATTGATTTAAATATTTTTGTTTTTATTCTTAAGGCAAAGGTATTACGTCGTACAGCCTTGTTTTTAGTTTTAATACGTTTTAGTGTTTTCTCACCCTTATTGTTTTCTATCTATTCATATTGATTTAAAAATTTTAATATTTTTTGTTTTTATTCTTAAGGCAAAGGCATTATATCGTACAGCCTTGTCTTTTTTGTTTTCTGTCTATTCATATTAATTTAAAAATTTTAATATTTTTTGTTTTTATTCTTAAGGCAAAGGCATTATATCGTACAGCCTTGTCTTTTTTGTTTTCTATCTATTCATATTAATTTTTAAAAAAAATTTAAGGCAAAGGTATTACGTCGTACAGCCTTGCTACGCACTTGCTTACTTGCGTCGTACTTTTATAGATTCAGACTACAGACCAATAATACCACCAACAAAAAGACCAGAGAGCTTTCTAAAGGTGGTAGCGCCTAAAAACAAGATGGCGGAGAAGCACAACAAAAGCGCGCCATATCACATCTTCTACACAACTATAGATGATTCCAAACCAACGCACGGACAACCTTTCTCTATTACTTTTTTGGGTATGTATTTAATTTTTTTAATTACTCTGGGTTGCCATACTCAAACAGATAATAATGAAGTATAGTGTTGCCATTTTCTTATTCTATTTGTCATTTATTTTATGTCAATAATATAATATTTGGAATTTTTTTTTTATGAGTGTCTTATTGTAGTGTTGCCACATTATTGGTATTTCTATGTTTATTTACAAAACTTTGTAAAAGTTTTTGTTATAGGTTTCAATGTAATAAATGCATATAGTTAGCTAAGTTATACTAAATCCAATATGGCGGACGGTCTAAGATGGCGGATTAGTTATTTTAGTCCACATACATTATATGAGTATTATATGGAAGGGTTTGTTTAGAAGAAAATAAATAAAAAATTACGTCATTCTAAATCCAATATGGCGGACGGTCTAAGATGGCGGATTAGTTATTTTTGTTCACATCCATTATATGAGTATTATATGAAAGGGTTTGTTAAGTGCACAACAAATAAATAATTACGTCATTCTAAATTCAATATGGTGGACGTTCCAAGATGGCCGATTAGTTATTCGTCTTCACACCCATTATATGAGTATTATATGAAAAGGTTTGTTTAGAAGAAAATAAATAATTACGTCATTCTAGATCCAATATGGCTGACGGTCCAAGATGGCGTATTAGTTATTTTTGTTTACATCCATTAAATGAGTATTATATGAAAGGGTTTGTTAAATAGAAAATAAATAAATAATTACGTCATTCTAAATCCAATATGGCGGACGGTCTAAGATAGCGGATTAGTTATTTTTGTTTACCTCCATTATTTGAGTATTATATAAAAGGGTTTGTTGAGTAGAAAATAAATAAAAAATTACCTCATTCTAAATCCAATATGGCTGACGATCCAAGATGATGCTTTTTGGAAATTCCTAAATTATTTCTATCTTGTTCTAGAACTTTTAGACCCAAGTTTAGGCGAATTAAAATGCTCGTTACAAATAAACTTCATGGTGGAAATTGGATGGTTATTGGCCCAATACTACTTCGCTGGATACAGGTAAAGGTACATCTCCGATAGATGGCGCTTTATTCATAACTACAACGGTAGCAGAGCGTAGTTTTAAATTTTTTTTAATTTTTAGTGGAAAAAAACTGACAATACTATTCGGAGATGATTGTGGAGCTGATTTAAAGAATATATTCAAAAAGAAACCAAATGTAGACGCTCATTTCGTGAATATGGCAACACCGTTTGGAACGCATCACACGTAAGTCTTCAGTCAAGCAATAGCGTGTGATTTTTAAAAATTTATTCTCTTAAATGTCTTGAACAAGATATCGACATCGATATCTCGGACCAAAAAATCGATTTTTTTTTCACCTAATAAAACCTCTCGTTTGCGATTAAAATCGAATTAAAAATCGACTTTTTTTGTGATAATCGCTATCCCTAATCAACTAGTCAATCCACAGGAACTATGAATTGTTCCAGGATATAAAGTATATGTGTGCCAAACTTCATCGAAATCGGTTCAACCGTTTATGCGTGATAGAGTAACAAACATACAAACCTTTTTCAGTAAAATGATGATACTTTGTTACGAAGACGGATCACTGAGGGTTGTTGTCTCCACAGCCAATTTATATCAGGATGATTGGGAGAACAGGACACAAGGGTAAGCTTTATATCTCTATCCTGCTCGTTTATACTAGGTTTTGTCTATTTTGATGACGTCATCACTGTTTTATTGAGATATAATGAGAAACAGAGATAGAGTGTTACTCGTACACACAACTCCACGTATATCCGTTTTGCTTATTCTAGTCTATGGTTCAGCCCGCGTTGTCCAGAACTCCCCCCAGACGCAATGCCGCACGACGGGGAATCCCCTACCATGTTCAAGCGCAGCCTACTCCGATACCTGAGCCACTATCACCTACCACAGCTCATGTTCTACTTGGACAGAGTGAAGAGATGTGATTTTAGTCATATCAAGTAAGTATGCAAGAAAGAGAGGGTTAGGGAGAGTGTAGTAAGGGTAGCTCTACTCCTATAGCCAATTAGAAACAATAGTTCGGTAAGTAAGTGCTCTCTGCCAGGCGACCATTAAAGGGAGGCAATACATCAAATCTCAGGAAAAAAAGTCGTCTATAGAATATTTTTTCCGTCTCTGAGAGTCCTCTCAAATCAATTGATTAGGTTCCAGAGTCTCTTTCTAAGCCGACCTGGTCTTCTCCTACGCAAAGGGTCCGAAGAAGGATCCTCTTCTCTACCGCGTTCTACAGCCACAGAACGCAGTCACGGCTTTCCACTTCCTCTCTTCAGACAACATACTCCCTGAGAGCGTGACATAAGGCTAAGCTGAACCTAACTTACAATTCTGACATGTATATCCTTCTAGTGTGTTCCTGGTATCATCCGTCCCAGGATCTCACTTCGACCTGGACTTTGGGCTGACACGTGTCGGGTCTCTCCTCCGTCAGCATGCGCTGGGTTCTTGGCCGTTAATAGCCCAGGCCAGCAGTCTGGGCAGCTACGGAGCACAGCCTAGTGTAAGTATTCTTATTCATTCGGTGCGTCTCCACCAGAGATGTGTGAGGATGTGCAATTGCCATTATAATTGCAACCGGTTCGTTGATTTGTTCACAGTTATGGCTGACGGGTGATTTCCTTCACCACTTCACCAAAACCAAGGACCAGCCTCAAACTTTACAGCAGCCAGCGCAATTGAAACTCATCTACCCTTCTTTAGGTAATTATTAATTCAGTTATTACGAGACAAGTTCCGAACAGTGAACACCTTCATAACGCGGCTTTAGCTAAGGTATAGCCCGAACAGTGAACACCTTCATAACGCGGCTCCCGCTAAGGTATAGCCCGAACAGTGAACACCTTCATAACGCGGCTCTCGCTAAGGTATAGCCCGAACACCTTCATAACGCGGCTCTCGCTAAGGTATAGCCCGAACACCTTCATAACGCGGCTCTCGCTAAGGTACAGCCCGAACAGTGAACACCTTCATAACGCGGCTCTCGCTAAGGTATAGCCCGAACAGTAAACACCTTCATAACGCGGCTCTCGCTAAGGTATAGCCCGAACAGTAAACACCTTCATAACGCGGCTCTCGCTAAAGTGTAGCCCGAACAGTGAACACCTTCATAACGCGGCTCTAGCTAAGGTATAGCCCGAACAGTGAACACCTTCATAACGCGGCTCTAGCTAAGGTATAGCCCGAACAGTAAACACCTTGATAACGCGGCTCTAGCTAAGGTATAGCCCGAACAGTGAACACCTTCATAACGCGGCTCCCGCTAAGGTGTAGTCCGAACAGTGAACACCTTCATAACGCGGCTCTCGCTAAGGTATAGCCCGAACACCTTCATAACGCGGCTCTCGCTAAGGTATAGCCCGAACACCTTCATAACGCGGCTCTAGCTAAGGTATAGCCCGAACAGTGAACACCTTCATAACGCGGCTCCCGCTAAGGTGTAGCCCGAACAGTGAACACCTTCATAACGCGGCTCTCGCTAAGGTATAGCCCGAACACCTTCATAACGCGGCTCTAGCTAAGGTATAGCCCGAACAGTGAACACCTTCATAACGCGGCTCCCGCTAAGGTGTAGCCCGAACAGTGAACACCTTCATAACGCGGCTCTCGCTAAGGTATAGCCCGAACACCTTCATAACGCGGCTCTAGCTAAGGTATTATTAATTCAGTTATTACGAGACAAGTTCCAAAACGAATGACACACCTTAGGGGTAAAATAGCTTTGAGAATTGTTAAGCTGGCGAGTTTAAGCGGTGGAGTTAACATGGCTGTAACGCGGCTCTCGCTAAGGTGTAGCCCCGAACAGTAAACACCTTCATAACGCGGCTCTCGTTATGGTATTGCCTCGAACAGTAGACCTTAGTAAAGCGGCTCTCGCTAAGGTGTAGCCCGAACAGTAAACAACTTCATAACGCGGCTCTCGCTAAGGTGTAGCCCCGAACAGTAAACACCTTCATAACGCGGCTCTCGCTAAGGTATAGCCCGAACAGTAAACACCTTCATAACGCGGCTCTCGCTAAGGTATAACCCGAACAGTAAACACCTTCATAACGCGGCTCTCGCTAAAGTGTAGCCCGAACAGTGAACACCTTCATAACGCGGCTCTAGCTAAGGTATAGCCCGAACAGTGAACACCTTCATAACGCGGCTCTAGCTAAGGTATAGCCCGAACAGTAAACACCTTGATAACGCGGCTCTAGCTAAGGTATAGCCCGAACAGTGAACACCTTCATAACGCGGCTCCCGCTAAGGTGTAGTCCGAACAGTGAACACCTTCATAACGCGGCTTTAGCTAAGGTATAGCCCGAACAGTGAACACCTTCATAACGCGGCTCCCGCTAAGGTATAGCCCGAACAGTGAACACCTTCATAACGCGGCTCTCGCTAAGGTATAGCCCGAACACCTTCATAACGCGGCTCTCGCTAAGGTATAGCCCGAACACCTTCATAACGCGGCTCTCGCTAAGGTACAGCCCGAACAGTGAACACCTTCATAACGCGGCTCTCGCTAAGGTATAGCCCGAACAGTAAACACCTTCATAACGCGGCTCTCGCTAAAGTGTAGCCCGAACAGTGAACACCTTCATAACGCGGCTCTAGCTAAGGTATAGCCCGAACAGTGAACACCTTCATAACGCGGCTCCCGCTAAGGTGTAGCCCGAACAGTGAACACCTTCATAACGCGGCTCTCGCTAAGGTATAGCCCGAACACCTTCATAACGCGGCTCTAGCTAAGGTATAGCCCGAACAGTGAACACCTTCATAACGCGGCTCCCGCTAAGGTGTAGCCCGAACAGTGAACACCTTCATAACGCGGCTCTCGCTAAGGTATAGCCCGAACACCTTCATAACGCGGCTCTCGCTAAGGTATAGCCCGAACAGTGAACACCTTCATAACGCGGCTCCCGCTAAGGTGTAGCCCGAACAGTGAACACCTTCATAACGCGGCTCTCGCTAAGGTATAGCCCGAACACCTTCATAACGCGGCTCTAGCTAAGGTATAGCCCGAACAGTGAACACCTTCATAACGCGGCTCCCGCTAAGGTGTAGCCCGAACAGTGAACACCTTCATAACGCGGCTCCCGCTAAGGTGTAGCCCGAACAGTGAACACCTTCATAACGCGGCTCTCGCTAAGGTATAGCCCGAACACCTTCATAACGCGGCTCTCGCTAAGGTATAGCCCGAACAGTAAACACCTTCATAACGCGGCTCTAGCTAAGGTATAGCCCGAACAGTGAACACCTTCATAACGCGGCTCTCGCTAAGGTATAGCCCGAAAAGTGAACACTTTCATAACGCGGCTCTCGCTAAGGTATAGCCCGAACAGTGAACACTTTCATAACGCGGCTCTCGCTAAGGTGTAGCCCCGAACAGTAGACACCTTCATAACGCGGCTCTCGCTAAGGTATAGCCCGAACAGTGAACACTTTCATAACGCGGCTCTCGCTAAGGTATAGCCCGAACAGTGAACACCTTCATAACGCGGCTCTAGCTAAGGTATAGCCCGAACAGTGAACACCTTCATAACGCGGCTCCCGCTAAGGTGTAGCCCGAACAGTGAACACCTTCATAACGCGGCTCTCGCTAAGGTATAGCCCGAACAGTGAACACTTTCATAACGCGGCTCTCGCTAAGGTATAGCCCGAACAGTGAACACCTTCATAACGCGGCTCTCGCTAAGGTATAGCCCGAACAGTGAACACCTTCATAACGCGGCTCTCGCTAAGGTATAGCCCGAACAGTGAACACTTTCATAACGCGGCTCTCGCTAAGTTATAGCCCGAACAGTGAACACCTTCATAACGCGGCTCTCGCTAAGGTGTAGCCCGAACAGTGAACACCTTCATAACGCGGCTCTCGCTAAGGTGTAGCCCGAACAGTGAACACCTTCATAACGCGGCTCTCGCTAAGGTACAGCCCGAACAGTGAACACGTTCATAACGCGGCTTTCGCTAAGGTGTAGCCCCGAACAGTAGACACCTTCATAACGCGGCTCTCGCTAAGGTACAGCCCAAACAGTGAACACGTTCATAACGCGGCTTTCGCTAAGGTATAGCCCGAACAGTAAACACCTTCATAACGCGGCTCTCGCTAAGGTATAGCCCGAACAGTAAACACTTTCATAACGCGGCTCTCGCTAAGGTATAGCCCGAACAGTGAACACCTTCATAACGCGGCTCTCGCTAAGGTATAGCCCGAACAGTGAACACCTTCATAACGCGGCTCTCGCTAAGGTATAGCCCGAACAGTGAACACTTTCATAACGCGGCTCTCGCTAAGGTATAGCCCGAACAGTGAACACTTTCATAACGCGGCTCTCGCTAAGGTATAGCCCGAACAGTGAACACCTTCATAACGCGGCTCTAGCTAAGGTGTAGCCCGAACAGTGAACACCTTTATAACGCAGCTCTCGCTAAGGTGTAGCCCGAACAGTAAACACCTTCATAACGCGGCTCTCGCTAAGGTGTAGCCCGAACAGTAAACACCTTCATAACGCGGCTCTCGCTAAGGTGTAGCCCGAACAGTAAACACCTTCATAACGCGGCTCTCGCTAAGGTATAGCCCGAAAAGTAAACACCTTCATAACGCGGCTCTCGCTAAGGTATAGCCCGAACAGTAAACACCTTCATAACGCGGCTCTCGCTAAGGTGTAACCCCGAACAGTAGACCTTAGTAAAACGGCTCTCGTTACGGTATTGCTCCGAACCATAAACACCCCTCCTTGTTTTCCAACGAGTGTGAGCGAGAACCTAAGCTCTTAGCTTCAGCTCATTGGTCAATGTTTTGCAACCAATCAAAAGAGCTACATTTTTCTTCAAATTTTTATGTAAATATCAGACAGAAATTGTATCAGACACAGTTCAGTTCAACCGCGGTAGTACCTAAAGGAAAATAAAGAAGTCAACTTGGAAGAGCAGTAGTTTCTCTTCGGTCACTGGCAAGAAATCCTCTGCCTGTCCTTCTGGCAATCCCAGCATCTATCTGTTGTGTCAACTGACATCGAGCCATGTAAGTGGCTACAAGCCTGGTGGTTATGTACCATGTAGGTGTCCACGACCATAATACAGTAAGTTTGTTTTATAGAAAACGTGAAGCAGTCTCATGATGGCATGCTCGGTGGTGGATGTCTTCCATATGGTGCTAATGTCCACGTCAAGCAGCCCTGGCTAAATCAATACCTATAGTAAGTTTATATCAGTTTTCGAGCTTAGTCGCAACATACAAACTATCAATTATATTATTATTAATATTTGAATTATTCCAGTCAATGGCGATCTACAACAATCCACAGAAATAAAGCAATGCCTCATATAAAGTCTTACACGCGCGTTTCGCCGGATAACAAAATGGCGTCGTACTTCCTGCTGACCTCGGCTAATATAAGCAAAGCCGCGTGGGGGTCTATAAATAAAGGAAACAGAGCGCTGAGGATTATGAGTTATGAGTGCGGCGTTTTGTTGCTGCCCAGATTTGTGGTGAGTAGAGTATGTTGTTGAGAGATAATTGAAATGTTATTTGGTGAAAGAGTATCAGAATGAAAGATAATTGAAATGTTATTTGGTGAAAGAGTATCAGATTGAAAGATAATTGAAATGTTATTTGGTGAAAGAGTATCAGAATGAAAGATAATTGAAATGTTATTTGGTGAAAGAGTATCAGATTGAAAGATAATTGAAATGTTATTTGGTGAAAGAGTATCAGAATGAAAGGATAATTGAAATGTTATTTGGTGAAAGAGTATCAGAATGAAAGGATAATTGAAATGTTGTTTGGTGAAAGAGTATCAGAATGAAAGGATAATTGAAATGTTGTTTGGTGAAAGAGTATCAGAATGAAAGGATAATTGAAATGTTATTTGGTGAAAAAGTATCAGAATGAAAGGATAATTGAAATGTTGTTTGGTGAAAGAGTATCAGAATGAAAGATAATTGAAATGTTATTTGGTGAAAGAGTATCAGAGTGAAAGATAATTGAAATGTTATTTGGTGAAAGAGTATCAGAATGAAAGGATAATTGAAATGTTATTTGGTGAAAGAGTATCAGAATGAAAGGATAATTGAAATGTTATTTGGTGAAAGAGTATCAGATTGAAAGATGATTGAAATGTTATTTGGTGAAAGAGTATCAGAATGAAAGGGTAATTGAAATGTTATTTGGTGAAAGAGTATCAGAGTGAAAGATAATTGAAATGTTATTTGGTGAAAGAGTATCAGAATGAAAGGATAATTGAAATGTTATTTGGTGAAAGAGTATTAGAATGAAAGATAATTGAAATGTTAAAGAATAAAATATTATTGAAATATTTAGCCAAAGATCATATATTCATAAATAATTCAATTTCTTCTGCAGATAAATGAAGATTATTTCCCATTGGAGGAAAATGCCGAAAACCGCCTCATCCTCCCGTACGACGCGCCGCCAGTCAAGTACACGAGCGACATGTCTCCCTGGCTCTCTGATTATTTACATTAAATCTATTATTTTTATTCATTTTGTAATGATAATGTGTTTTATTTTTTCCAACGTAGAAGTTAAAGTAAGGTAATTGCCCTACATACTAGTATAAAGGAGTAGATGCGTCACTTACTCTCTGAGATGGCAACGTACAAGTGAGGTAATTGCCCTACATACTAGTATAAAGGAATAGATGCGTCACTTACTCTCTGAGATGGCAACGTACAAGTGAGGTAATTGCCCTACATACTAGTATAAAGGAATAGATGCGTCACTCTCTGAGATGGCAACGTACAAGTGAGGTAATTGCCCTACATACTAGTATAAAGGAGTAGATGCGTCACTTACTCTCTGAGATGGCAACGTACAAGTGAGGTAATTGCCCTACATACTAGTATAAAGGAGTAGATGCGTCACTTACTCTCTGAGATGGCAACGTACAAGTGAGGTAATTGCCCTACATACTAGTATAAAGGAGTAGATGCGTTACTTACTCTCTCAAATGGCAACGTACAAGTGAGGTAATTGCCCTACATACTAGTATAAAGGAGTAGATGCGTTACTTACTCTCTCAAATGGCAACGTACAAGTGAGGTAATTGCCCTACATACTAGTATAAAGGAGTAGATGCGTTACTTACTCTCTCAAATGGCAACGTACAAGTGAGGTAATTGCCCTACATACTAGTATAAAGGAATAGATGCGTCACTTACTCTCTGAGATGGCAACGTACAAGTGAGGTAATTGCCCTACATACTAGTATAAAGGAGTAGATGCGTTACTTACTCTCTCAAATGGCAACGTACAAGTGAGGTAATTGCCCTACATACTAGTATAAAGGAGTAGATGCGTTACTTACTCTCTCAAATGGCAACGTACAAGTGAGGTAATTGCCCTACATACTAGTATAAAGGAGTAGATGCGTCACTTACTCTCTGAGATGGCAACGTACAAGTGAGGTAATTGCCCTACATACTAGTATAAAGGAGTAGATGCGTCACTCTCTGAGATGGCAACGTACAAGTGAGGTAATTGCCCTACATACTAGTATAAAGGAGTAGATGCGTCACTTACTCTCTGAGATGGCAACGTACAAGTGAGGTAATTGCCCTACATACTAGTATAAAGGAGTAGATGCGTTACTTACTCTCTCAAATGGCAACGTACAAGTGAGGTAATTGCCCTACATACTAGTATAAAGGAGTAGATGCGTCACTTACTCTCTGAGATGGCAACGTACAAGTGAGGTAATTGCCCTACATACTAGTATAAAGGAGTAGATGCGTCACTTACTCTCTGAGATGGCAACGTACAAGTGAGGTAATTGCCCTACATACTAGTATAAAGGAGTAGATGCGTCACTTACTCTCTGAGATGGCAACGTACAAGTGAGGTAATTGCCCTACATACTAGTATAAAGGAGTAGATGCGTTACTTACTCTCTCAAATGGCAACGTACAAGTGAGGTAATTGCCCTACATACTAGTATAAAGGAGTAGATGCGTTACTTACTCTCTCAAATGGCAACGTACAAGTGAGGTAATTGCCCTACATACTAGTATAAAGGAATAGATGCGTCACTTACTCTCTGAGATGGCAACGCACAAGTGAGGTAATTCTTTTGACACACTGATTTTTTTCCATAATGAAAAAGGCAAAGGTATTAAACCGTACAGCCTTGTCTTTAGTGCGCTAATTCTTTTGACACACTGATTTTTTTCCATAATGGAAAAGGCAAAGGTATTACACCGTACAGCCTTGTGTTTAGTGCGTTAATTCTTTTGACACACTGATTTTATCCATAATGGAACAGGCAAAGGTGTTACACCGTACAGCCTTGTCTTTAGTGCGTTAATTCTTTTGACACACTGATTTTTTTCCATAATGGAAAAGGCAAAGGTATTACACCGTACAGCCTTGTGTTTAGTGCGTTAATTCTTTTGACACACTGATTTTATCCATAATGGAACAGGCAAGGGTATTACACCGTAGAGCCTTGTCTTTAGTACGTTAATTCTTTTGACACACTGATTTTTTCCATAATGGAAAAGGCAAAGGTATTACACAGTACAGCCTTGTCTTTAGTGCGTTAATTCTTTTGACACACTGATTTTTTTCCATAATGGAAAAGGCAAAGGTATTACACCGTACAGCCTTGTGTTTAGTGCGTTAATTCTTTTGACACACTGATTTTATCCATAATGGAACAGGCAAGGGTATTACACCGTACAGCCTTGTCTTTAGTGCGTTAATTCTTTTGACACACTGATTTTTTTCCATAATGGAAAAGGCAAAGGTATTACACCGTACAGCCTTGTGTTTAGTGCGTTAATTCTTTTGACACACTGATTTTATCCATAATGGAACAGGCAAGGGTATTACACCGTAAAGCCTTGTCTTTAGTGCGTTAATTCTTTTGACACACTGATTTTTTCCATAATGAAAAAGGCAAAGGTATTACACAGTACAGCCATGTCTTTAGTGCGTTAATTCTTTTGACACACTGATTTTTCCATAATGGAAAAGGCAAAGGTATTACACAGTACAGCCATGTCTTTAGTGCGTTAATTCTTTTGACACACTGATTTTTTTCCATAATGGACAAGGCAAAGGTATTACACCGTACAGCCTTGTCTTTAGTGCGTTAATTCTTTTGACATTTTTTTCCATAATGGAACAGGCAAAGGTATTACACCGTACAGCCTTGTCTTTAGTGCGTTAATTCTTTTGACATTTTTTTCCATAATGGAACGGGCAAAGGTATTACACCGTACAGCCTTGTCTTAAGTGCGTTAATTCTTTTGACATTTTTTTCCATAATGGAAAAGGCAAAGGTATTAAACCGTACAGCCTTGTCTTTAATGCGTTAATTCTTTTGACACACTGATTTTATCCATAATGGAACAGGCAAAGGTATTACACCGTACAGCCTTGTGTTTAGTGCGTTAATTCTTTTGACACATTGATTTTTTTCCATAATGAAAAAAAGGCAAAGGTATTACACCGTACAGCCTTGTCTTTAGTGCGTTAATTCTTTTGACATTTTTTTCCATAATGGACAAGGCAAAGGTATTACACCGTACAGCCTTGTCTTTAGTGCGTTAATTCTTTTGACATTTTTTTCCATAATGGAACAGGCAAAGGTATTACACCGTACAGCCTTGTCTTTAGTGCGGTAATTCTTTTGACATTTTTTTCCATAATGGAACGGGCAAAGGTATTACACCGTACAGCCTTGTCTTAAGTGCGTTAATTCTTTTGACATTTTTTTCCATAATGGAAAAGGCAAAGGTATTAAACCGTACAGCCTTGTCTTTAATGCGTTAATTCTTTTGACACACTGATTTTATCCATAATGGAACAGGCAAAGGTATTACACCGTACAGCCTTGTGTTTAGTGCGTTAATTCTTTTGACACATTGATTTTTTTCCATAATGAAAAAAAGGCAAAGGTATTACACCGTACAGCCTTGTCTTTAGTGCGTTAATTCTTTTGACATTTTTTTCCATAATGGACAAGGCAAAGGTATTACACCGTACAGCCTTGTGTTTAGTGCGTTAATTCTCTTGACACACTGATTTTTTCCATAATGGAAAAGGCAAAGGTATTACACCGTACAGCCTTGTGTTTAGTGCGTTAATTCTTTTGACACACTGATTTTTCCATAATGGAAAAGGCAAAGGTATTACACAGTACAGCCATGTCTTTAGTGCGTTAATTCTTTTGACACACTGATTTTTTTCCATAATGGACAAGGCAAAGGTATTACACCGTACAGCCTTGTCTTTAGTGCGTTAATTCTTTTGACATTTTTTTCCATAATGGAACAGGCAAAGGTATTACACCGTACAGCCTTGTCTTTAGTGCGTTAATTCTTTTGACATTTTTTTCCATAATGGAACGGGCAAAGGTATTACACCGTACAGCCTTGTCTTAAGTGCGTTAATTCTTTTGACATTTTTTTCCATAATGGAAAAGGCAAAGGTATTAAACCGTACAGCCTTGTCTTTAATGCGTTAATTCTTTTGACACACTGATTTTATCCATAATGGAACAGGCAAAGGTATTACACCGTACAGCCTTGTGTTTAGTGCGTTAATTCTTTTGACACATTGATTTTTTTCCATAATGAAAAAAAGGCAAAGGTATTACACCGTACAGCCTTGTCTTTAGTGCGTTAATTCTTTTGACACACTGATTTTTTTCCATAATGGACAAGGCAAAGGTATTACACCGTACAGCCTTGTCTTTAGTGCGTTAATTCTTTTGACATTTTTTTCCATAATGGAACAGGCAAAGGTATTACACCGTACAGCCTTGTCTTTAGTGCGGTAATTCTTTTGACATTTTTTTCCATAATGGAACGGGCAAAGGTATTACACCGTACAGCCTTGTCTTAAGTGCGTTAATTCTTTTGACATTTTTTTCCATAATGGAAAAGGCAAAGGTATTAAACCGTACAGCCTTGTCTTTAATGCGTTAATTCTTTTGACACACTGATTTTATCCATAATGGAACAGGCAAAGGTATTACACCGTACAGCCTTGTGTTTAGTGCGTTAATTCTTTTGACACATTGATTTTTTTCCATAATGAAAAAAAGGCAAAGGTATTACACCGTACAGCCTTGTCTTTAGTGCGTTAATTCTTTTGACATTTTTTTCCATAATGGACAAGGCAAAGGTATTACACCGTACAGCCTTGTGTTTAGTGCGTTAATTCTCTTGACACACTGATTTTTTCCATAATGGAAAAGGCAAAGGTATTACACCGTACAGCCTTGTGTTTAGTGCGTTAATTCTTTTGACACACTGATTTTTTCCATAATGGAACAGGCAAAGGTATTACACCGTATTCTATATTCTTTTTCTCTGTCAACGGATCCAATGCAATCAGAAATAAAATTACATAAAACAAAGTATTTATTGCAGTTGGTATGTTAATGTATGGGGACAAGAGATTTCCGACGGCAAAGTTAAGTTTGTCTAGAACAAATCGCGAGCGTCTCTATAGTAATATAATATCGTAAGTTGAGTATGAGTACAGTGACCATTTGAGTTTACACTCAAAATGGGACTCGGATATCGGGTCCGGGTCTCAGACATTCAGTATAAATATATGCAGCTGATTAATTTAAAAAAAAAAATTACAAAAAATGTTGATCAGCGGGCGCACTGTATTTATACTGAATGCTAGTTTGGGGGTGGGGTGGGGGAGCGAAGAGAAGAATGCTGCGGTTTCAGTGGATTCAGTGTACACTGGAACCGTAGCTTTAATGGGATGTGAGAGAGAGGGGGTAGGTCTGGTATACACGCGTCAAAGACACTTCATCCGACCGCCGGATACGCATGCCAGCCGAGGAACAGATCCTCTACCATCAATAGGCTTGCTGAGTTACTCGATGAAGCTTCCTAGTATTCTATATATAATCATATGCAATAGGGATAGGTCTCATTGCCGGATGCGCAGTATAATGAAGCTTCCTAGTATTCTATAAATAATAAAATGCAATAGGGATAGGTCTCATTGCCGGATGCGCAGTATAATGAAGCTTCCTAGTATTCTATAAATAATAAAATGCAATAGGGATAGGTCTCATTGCCGGATGCGCAGTATAATGAAGCTTCCTAGTATTCTATATATAATCATATGCAATAGGGATAGGTCTCATTGCCGGATGCGCAGTATAATGAAGCTTCCTAGTATTCTATAAATAATAAAATGCAATAGGGATAGGTCTCATTGCCGGATGCGCAGTATAATGAAGCTTCCTAGTATTCTATAAATAATAAAATGCAATAGGGATAGGTCTCATTGCCGGATGTGCAGTTTAATGAAGCTTCCTAGTATTCTATAAATAATAAAATGCAATAGGGATAGGTCTCATTGCCGGATGCGCAGTATAATGAAGCTTCCTAGTATTCTATATATAATCATATGCAATAGGGATAGGTCTCATTGCCGGATGCGCAGTATAATGAAGCTTCCTAGTATTCTATAAATAATAAAATGCAATAGGGATAGGTCTCATTGCCGGATGTGCAGTATAATGAAGCTTCCTAGTATTCTATAAATAATAAAATGCAATAGGGATAGGTCTCATTGCCGGATGCGCAGTATAATGAAGCTTCCTAGTATTCTATAAATAATAAAATGCAATAGGGATAGGTCTCATTGCCGGATGCGCAGTATAATGAAGCTTCCTAGTATTCTATAAATAATAAAATGCAATAGGGATAGGTCTCATTGCCGGATGCGCAGTATAATGAAGCTTCCTAGTATTCTATATATAATCATATGCAATAGGGATAGGTCTCATTGCCGGATGCGCAGTATAATGAAGCTTCCTAGTATTCTATAAATAATAAAATGCAATAGGGATAGGTCTCATTGCCGGATGCGCAGTATAATGAAGCTTCCTAGTATTCTATAAATAATAAAATGCAATAGGGATAGGTCTCATTGCCGGATGCGCAGTATAATGAAGCTTCCTAGTATTCTATAAATAATAAAATGCAATAGGGATAGGTCTCATTGCCGGATGCGCAGTATAATGAAGCTTCCTAGTATTCTATAAATAATAAAATGCAATAGGGATAGGTCTCATTGCCGGATGCGCAGTATAATGAAGCTTCCTAGTATTCTATAAATAATAAAATGCAATAGGGATAGGTCTCATTGCCGGATGCGCAGTATAATGAAGCTTCCTAGTATTCTATAAATAATAAAATGCAATAGGGATAGGTCTCATTGCCGGATGCGCAGTATAATGAAGCTTCCTAGTATTCTATAAATAATAAAATGCAATAGCGATAGGTCTCATTGCCGGATGTGCAGTATAATGAAGCTTCCTAGTATTCTATAAATAATAAAATGCAATAGGGATAGGTCTCATTGCCGGATGCGCAGTATAATGAAGCTTCCTAGTATTCTATAAATAATAAAATGCAATAGGGATAGGTCTCATTGCCGGATGTGCGGTATAATGAAGCTTCCTAGTATTCTATAAATAATAAAATGCAATAGGGATAGGTCTCATTGCCGGATGTGCAGTATAATGAAGCTTCCTAGTATTCTATAAATAATAAAATGCAATAGGGATAGGTCTCATTGCCGGATGCGCAGTATAATGAAGCTTCCTAGTATTCTATAAATAATAAAATGCAATAGGGATAGGTCTCATTGCCGGATGCGCAGTATAATGAAGCTTCCTAGTATTCTATAAATAATAAAATGCAATAGGGATAGGTCTCATTGCCGGATGTGTAGTATAATGAAGCTTCCTAGTATTCTATAAATAATAAAATGCAATAGGGATAGGTCTCATTGCCGGATGCGCAGTATAATGAAGCTTCCTAGTATTCTATAAATAATAAAATGCAATAGGGATAGGTCTCATTGCCGGATGTGCGGTATAATGAAGCTTCCTAGTATTCTATAAATAATAAAATGCAATAGGGATAGGTCTCATTGCCGGATGTGCGGTATAATGAAGCTTCCTAGTATTCTATAAATAATAAAATGCAATAGGGATAGGTCTCATTGCCGGATGCGCAGTATAATGAAGCTTCCTAGTATTCTATAAATAATAAAATGCAATAGGGATAGGTCTCATTGCCGGATGCGCAGTATAATGAAGCTTCCTAGTATTCTATAAATATTAAAATGCAATAGCGATAGGTCTCATTGCCGGATGTGCAGTATAATGAAGCTTCCTAGTATTCTATAAATAATAAAATGCAATAGGGATAGGTCTCATTGCCGGATGCGCAGTATAATGAAGCTTCCTAGTATTCTATAAATAATAAAATGCAATAGGGATAGGTCTCATTGCCGGATGTGCGGTATAATGAAGCTTCCTAGTATTCTATAAATAATAAAATGCAATAGGGATAGGTCTCATTGCCGGATGTGCAGTATAATGAAGCTTCCTAGTATTCTATAAATAATAAAATGCAATAGGGATAGGTCTCATTGCCGGATGCGCAGTATAATGAAGCTTCCTAGTATTCTATAAATAATAAAATGCAATAGGGATAGGTCTCATTGCCGGATGCGCAGTATAATGAAGCTTCCTAGTATTCTATAAATAATAAAATGCAATAGGGATAGGTCTCATTGCCGGATGCGCAGTATAATGAAGCTTCCTAGTATTCTATAAATAATAAAATGCAATAGGGATAGGTCTCATTGCCGGATGTGTAGTATAATGAAGCTTCCTAGTATTCTATAAATAATAAAATGCAATAGGGATAGGTCTCATTGCCGGATGCGCGGTATAATGAAGCTTCCTAGTATTCTATAAATAATAAAATGCAATAGGGATAGGTCTCATTGCCGGATGTGCGGTATAATGAAGCTTCCTAGTATTCTATAAATAATAAAATGCAATAGGGATAGGTCTCATTGCCGGATGTGCGGTATAATGAAGCTTCCTAGTATTCTATAAATAATAAAATGCAATAGGGATAGGTCTCATTGCCGGATGTGCAGTATAATGAAGCTCCCTAGTATTCTATAAATAATAAAATGCAATAGGGATAGGTCTCATTGCCGGATGCGCAGTATAATGAAGCTTCCTAGTATTCTATAAATAATAAAATGCAATAGGGATAGGTCTCATTGCCGGATGCGCGGTATAATGAAGCTTCCTAGTATTCTATAAATAATAAAATGCAATAGGGATAGGTCTCATTGCCGGATGTGCGGTATAATGAAGCTTCCTAGTATTCTATAAATAATAAAATGCAATAGGGATAGGTCTCATTGCCGGATGCGCAGTATAATGAAGCTTCCTAGTATTCTATAAATAATAAAATGCAATAGGGATAGGTCTCATTGCCGGATGTGCAGTATAATGAAGCTTCCTAGTATTCTATAAATAATAAAATGCAATAGGGATAGGTCTCATTGCCGGATGCGCAGTATAATGAAGCTTCCTAGTATTCTATAAATAATAAAATGCAATAGGGATAGGTCTCATTGCCGGATGCGCGGTATAATGAAGCTTCCTAGTATTCTATAAATAATAAAATGCAATAGGGATAGGTCTCATTGCCGGATGTGCGGTATAATGAAGCTTCCTAGTATTCTATAAATAATAAAATGCAATAGGGATAGGTCTCATTGCCGGATGCGCAGTATAATGAAGCTTCCTAGTATTCTATAAATAATAAAATGCAATAGGGATAGGTCTCATTGCCGGATGCGCAGTATAATGAAGCTTCCTAGTATTCTATAAATAATAAAATGCAATAGGGATAGGTCTCATTGCCGGATGCGCGGTATAATGAAGCTTCCTAGTATTCTATAAATAATAAAATGCAATAGGGATAGGTCTCATTGCCGGATGCGCAGTATAATGAAGCTTCCTAGTATTCTATAAATAATAAAATGCAATAGGGATAGGTCTCATTGCCGGATGCGCGGTATAATGAAGCTTCCTAGTATTCTATAAATAATAAAATGCAATAGGGATAGGTCTCATTGCCGGATGTGCGGTATAATGAAGCTTCCTAGTATTCTATAAATAATAAAATGCAATAGGGATAGGTCTCATTGCCGGATGCGCAGTATAATGAAGCTTCCTAGTATTCTATAAATAATAAAATGCAATAGGGATAGGTCTCATTGCCGGATGTGCAGTATAATGAAGCTTCCTAGTATTCTATAAATAATAAAATGCAATAGGGATAGGTCTCATTGCCGGATGCGCAGTATAATGAAGCTTCCTAGTATTCTATAAATAATAAAATGCAATAGGGATAGGTCTCATTGCCGGATGCGCGGTATAATGAAGCTTCCTAGTATTCTATAAATAATAAAATGCAATAGGGATAGGTCTCATTGCCGGATGTGCGGTATAATGAAGCTTCCTAGTATTCTATAAATAATAAAATGCAATAGGGATAGGTCTCATTGCCGGATGTGCAGTATAATGAAGCTTCCTAGTATTCTATAAATAATAAAATGCAATAGGGATAGGTCTCATTGCCGGATGCGCAGTATAATGAAGCTTCCTAGTATTCTATAAATAATAAAATGCAATAGGGATAGGTCTCATTGCCGGATGTGCGGTATAATGAAGCTTCCTAGTATTCTATAAATAATAAAATGCAATAGGGATAGGTCTCATTGCCGGATGCGCAGTATAATGAAGCTTCCTAGTATTCTATAAATAATAAAATGCAATAGGGATAGGTCTCATTGCCGGATGCGCAGTATAATGAAGCTTCCTAGTATTCTATAAATATTAAAATGCAATAGCGATAGGTCTCATTGCCGGATGTGCAGTATAATGAAGCTTCCTAGTATTCTATAAATAATAAAATGCAATAGGGATAGGTCTCATTGCCGGATGCGCAGTATAATGAAGCTTCCTAGTATTCTATAAATAATAAAATGCAATAGGGATAGGTCTCATTGCCGGATGTGCGGTATAATGAAGCTTCCTAGTATTCTATAAATATTAAAATGCAATAGCGATAGGTCTCATTGCCGGATGTGCGGTATAATGAAGCTTCCTAGTATTCTATAAATAATAAAATGCAATAGGGATAGGTCTCATTGCCGGATGTGCGGTATAATGAAGCTTCCTAGTATTCTATAAATAATAAAATGCAATAGGGATAGGTCTCATTGCCGGATGTGCAGTATAATGAAGCTCCCTAGTATTCTATAAATAATAAAATGCAATAGGGATAGGTCTCATTGCCGGATGCGCAGTATAATGAAGCTTCCTAGTATTCTATAAATAATAAAATGCAATAGGGATAGGTCTCATTGCCGGATGCGCGGTATAATGAAGCTTCCTAGTATTCTATAAATAATAAAATGCAATAGGGATAGGTCTCATTGCCGGATGTGCGGTATAATGAAGCTTCCTAGTATTCTATAAATAATAAAATGCAATAGGGATAGGTCTCATTGCCGGATGCGCGGTATAATGAAGCTTCCTAGTATTCTATAAATAATAAAATGCAATAGGGATAGGTCTCATTGCCGGATGTGCAGTATAATGAAGCTTCCTAGTATTCTATAAATAATAAAATGCAATAGGGATAGGTCTCATTGCCGGATGCGCAGTATAATGAAGCTTCCTAGTATTCTATAAATAATAAAATGCAATAGGGATAGGTCTCATTGCCGGATGCGCGGTATAATGAAGCTTCCTAGTATTCTATAAATAATAAAATGCAATAGGGATAGGTCTCATTGCCGGATGTGCGGTATAATGAAGCTTCCTAGTATTCTATAAATAATAAAATGCAATAGGGATAGGTCTCATTGCCGGATGCGCAGTATAATGAAGCTTCCTAGTATTCTATAAATAATAAAATGCAATAGGGATAGGTCTCATTGCCGGATGTGTAGTATAATGAAGCTTCCTAGTATTCTATAAATAATAAAATGCAATAGGGATAGGTCTCATTGCCGGATGCGCAGTATAATGAAGCTTCCTAGTATTCTATAAATAATAAAATGCAATAGGGATAGGTCTCATTGCCGGATGTGCGGTATAATGAAGCTTCCTAGTATTCTATAAATAATAAAATGCAATAGGGATAGGTCTCATTGCCGGATGCGCAGTATAATGAAGCTTCCTAGTATTCTATAAATAATAAAATGCAATAGGGATAGGTCTCATTGCCGGATGCGCAGTATAATGAAGCTTCCTAGTATTCTATAAATATTAAAATGCAATAGCGATAGGTCTCATTGCCGGATGTGCAGTATAATGAAGCTTCCTAGTATTCTATAAATAATAAAATGCAATAGGGATAGGTCTCATTGCCGGATGCGCAGTATAATGAAGCTTCCTAGTATTCTATAAATAATAAAATGCAATAGGGATAGGTCTCATTGCCGGATGTGCGGTATAATGAAGCTTCCTAGTATTCTATAAATATTAAAATGCAATAGCGATAGGTCTCATTGCCGGATGTGCGGTATAATGAAGCTTCCTAGTATTCTATAAATAATAAAATGCAATAGGGATAGGTCTCATTGCCGGATGTGCGGTATAATGAAGCTTCCTAGTATTCTATAAATAATAAAATGCAATAGGGATAGGTCTCATTGCCGGATGTGCAGTATAATGAAGCTCCCTAGTATTCTATAAATAATAAAATGCAATAGGGATAGGTCTCATTGCCGGATGCGCAGTATAATGAAGCTTCCTAGTATTCTATAAATAATAAAATGCAATAGGGATAGGTCTCATTGCCGGATGCGCGGTATAATGAAGCTTCCTAGTATTCTATAAATAATAAAATGCAATAGGGATAGGTCTCATTGCCGGATGTGCGGTATAATGAAGCTTCCTAGTATTCTATAAATAATAAAATGCAATAGGGATAGGTCTCATTGCCGGATGCGCAGTATAATGAAGCTTCCTAGTATTCTATAAATAATAAAATGCAATAGCGATAGGTCTCATTGCCGGATGTGCAGTATAATGAAGCTTCCTAGTATTCTATAAATAATAAAATGCAATAGGGATAGGTCTCATTGCCGGATGCGCAGTATAATGAAGCTTCCTAGTATTCTATAAATAATAAAATGCAATAGGGATAGGTCTCATTGCCGGATGCGCGGTATAATGAAGCTTCCTAGTATTCTATAAATAATAAAATGCAATAGGGATAGGTCTCATTGCCGGATGTGCGGTATAATGAAGCTTCCTAGTATTCTATAAATAATAAAATGCAATAGGGATAGGTCTCATTGCCGGATGGGCAGTATAATGAAGCTTCCTAGTATTCTATAAATAATAAAATGCAATAGGGATAGGTCTCATTGCCGGATGTGCAGTATAATGAAGCTTCCTAGTATTCTATAAATAATAAAATGCAATAGGGATAGGTCTCATTGCCGGATGCGCAGTATAATGAAGCTTCCTAGTATTCTATAAATAATAAAATGCAATAGGGATAGGTCTCATTGCCGGATGTGCGGTATAATGAAGCTTCCTAGTATTCTATAAATAATAAAATGCAATAGGGATAGGTCTCATTGCCGGATGCGCAGTATAATGAAGCTTCCTAGTATTCTATAAATAATAAAATGCAATAGGGATAGGTCTCATTGCCGGATGCGCAGTATAATGAAGCTTCCTAGTATTCTATAAATATTAAAATGCAATAGCGATAGGTCTCATTGCCGGATGTGCAGTATAATGAAGCTTCCTAGTATTCTATAAATAATAAAATGCAATAGGGATAGGTCTCATTGCCGGATGCGCAGTATAATGAAGCTTCCTAGTATTCTATAAATAATAAAATGCAATAGGGATAGGTCTCATTGCCGGATACGCAGTATAATGAAGCTTTATATGGTCTTCATGTCCGGCTGGCTTATGAGCCTGGGCAGTGGAGGAATTCTGTTAAAAGACGTCTTTAACCCTAAACGTTGGTCACAAGTCCAAGGTATCTCTCGTCATTGTATTCATAATGTTTAGTTATTTATCAGACCAGTAGCAGTATCTACGTTGCATCACATCCCCCCTCTTTTCCTCCCTATTTTCTTCCGAACACGATTAATTCCTAAGAACAATTAAACCTTCTCGCACGGATGCGTCGGTGACTTTAGCACGATATCGGATAACGGGACTGTCCGTACTATACGTAATGTATGGTCACATTGATTATGAGTTATGACCGTAATGAGGTCAGTGCTGCTCGCCAGTAGACCGGAACTATGATTACATTGTAACACTCACTTGATTTAATAAATAAAAATTTAGTTACAGTGTTGCCAATTAACTCCTATCTGTTGCATTAATTTCTACATCTTCTCTCACAAAAAGGGTTACGGAAAGAAAAAAAAAAAAAAATTTTTTGATTCCAAAACTGAATTAATCAGAATAGTCTAGATGGAAGCCGTGCAGTGCCTGGAGCTTGAGACCTAATAGTGGGTTTAAACACGCCTTTTAATATGCACCACGCCACCAACACTACACTACTACTTTAATATGTATGCGATATTACTTGACTAACTTACTCCTATCGACACGAAAGTTATAAATTGTCTACTGTTATAAACGGTGTTGGTAATACTAAGCGAAGCGAGGGCTGGTGAGTATGAAATAGTATTGCAACGAAATAGTTGATATTTCACACATTACCTGTTACTTTTCGGTCCATCGGTTAACAAACATTTATATATAGGAGCCGGTTGTGTCCCGACACAGTACACGGACAGACGGACAGAATATGCGGGTGAGTTTATATTTATAAATTTAAAAAAAAAAAACTAATTAAAAAAATTGCAAGAAATAATGCTAAAACTTTAAGCATAATTTTTTGCATTTTTTAAAAAATTATTATACTACTACAATTCTAAATTTTCCGGGATAAAAACTATCCTAAATGTTAATCAAGGATATAAAGTATCTGTATGCTAAATTTCATCGAAATCTGTTCACCCGTTTTTGTGTAATTGAGTAACAAAGTTTCACATAAGTTTGTAAGAATGTATGTTTGTTACTTTTACGCAAAAACTACTGAATGGATTTTGATGAAACTTTACAATAATATAGCTTACGTGTTTTAGTTAATATGCTTCTGGTGCGCCGTGCTGGCGACAGTGAATGCTCAAGATGCAGAATATTATGCTCCACAAACATTCAGACAAGTAAGTCATCATTTAATTTTTTCTACCCTCGCTTCCTTTTGATTTAATGCTGTGAACTTATGAGCAATGAAACCCAATTTATTTATTTATTTATTTATTTATTACTTTGGAAAACAAACAGCATATCTTATAACACATAAAAATAATATTTATAACTAATACTTATGCCAACAAAGTTTTCACTAATGCTATATACAATAAGTGAACTCAAAAACAAACAAAAAAATTATATGAAGGTTAACAGTTACTTTTACTATATAACAAAAATTGATATTAAATGTTAAAGATAGGAAACAAACAAAAGTTAAAACGTAAAACTTAAAAAACAAAAAAAAAACAAATTATAACTATACAGAACTAGATCTGAGTAAGGAAACAAACTTATTAAATCCACTATTGAACAAGTCAAGGTGGTTATACTTCATATTGTTAAGATTACAGGCTCTTATAACAAAACAATTGCTGCAGTAATTTGTTCTACAAACGGGGGTTGCGAAAGTATGATGATATCGAGCGTTCAACCGAGGACAGTTAAATGAAATTTTACTTAACAGATAAGGTGAATCCACCAGGTTATTGATAATTTTATAAAGGAATGTTTGATCCCTCTGCTCTCTTCGCGTTTGGAGTGACAAAAGAGTGAGACCGTTGTGATTGAATTTAAATTTTAAGTGCTTTAAGAATTTATTTTGTATTCTTTCGATTGCGTTAATATATTTAGCATAGCGTGCATTCCATACAGTTGATGCATATTCCAAGTGTGAACGAACATATGCATTGTACAGAATGATCATTGTATGCGGATTCTTAAAGTCCACGCCTTGTCGATATATGAAACCCAACATGTGGTAAGCTTTTAACGTAATTTTCTCAATATGCTTATTGAACGTGAGTTTGTTATCAAGGTATACACCAAGATCTCTAACTTCTGTAACTCTTTTTAAATTTACGCCACAGAGAGAGTAATTATATAAATATTGTATGATGTTCTTTGAAAATGTTATAGTGTAGCACTTTTCCAAATTCAAATGTAAGCCGTTGAATCTACAATACTCCCCTAACTTATTTAGATCATTTTGTAGCTTTATACAGTCCTGGTTATTTCTAATTACTTTAAAAATTTTTGTGTCGTCGGCATAAAGTAAAACATTTGAATTTCTAAAACAAGAATTAATGTTGTTAATAAAAATATTAAACAATAAGGGGCCCAAGTGGGAACCTTGAGGTACGCCTGACATTATTGGAGCAAAGGTAGAAGTGAACCCCTTAACAGCTACGGCTTGAGATCTGTTTTGAAGATAGGAAACCAGCCATCTAAGCAAATCACCATGTACACCGATATATTCCAGTTTTCTTTGCAGTAGGTAGTGAGATATTTTATCAAAAGCTTTCGAATAATCGGTGTACACGACGTCCACCTGATAACCTTGCTCCATGGCCCTCAAGACTATGTCGAGGAATTCACAGAGATTTGATTCTGTTGATCGTTTGTTAACAAACCCGTGTTGATTAGGAATAAGTAAAGGCCTTAAAAGAGGGAACATAGTATCAAAGATAATCTTCTCAAACATTTTAGGAATGACGGACAATTTAGAAATACCTCGATAATTTTTAATATCATATTTGTCGCCTTTTTTAAAAATGGGTGTGATTAAAGATTTTTTCCATTCTAAAGGCATGTGGCCAGAATGTAAAGATTTGTTAAAAATTATTGTTAGTGGAATAGAAAGCAATTTACTGCATTCTTTTAGAAAAATTGGATGCAAACCGTCTGGACCACAACCCTTAGATGTATCTAGCTTAGATAAGTAACACTTTACCTTATTGTAGGTGATCTCAACCGAATTAATTATAATTTGAACATTAGAACTCGTGGCATCATTCAAAACTCGAATCCGATCTGATTCAAAGACAGACTGAAAAAAATTATTAAACATATTAGCTATTCTTTGACCATCTGAAGAAACCTCTGAGTCCAAGTACATACTTTCTGGTAAACTGTTATGACTTTTTTTCGATTTTATATAAGACCAAAACTGCTTGGGGTTATTATGAATATTTTTTTCAGCATTTTCAATAAATACATTGTAACAAATATTTTCCAAGTACTTTGATTGAGTGCGTAGCTCAGAGAATTTATCATAATCGGATATACGTCCATAGATTTTCCATTTTTTATGCCATTTTAGTTTTTTATTAATAAGTTTAATTAGTGGTCGTGAGTACCAACATGGATATTTACTACTTTCATAAATTAATTTTGATGGAATAAAATTTTGAACAATCTGATCAATTATTCGGTAGAAGACGTCTACTGCCTCTGTTATCTCTTTATCATGCAGTTCCAACTCCCAATTGATTTTTGCCAATTCTGCATTAATAATTTCATAATTAGCTTTACGAAATTGACGAACTAAACGCCTATTCTGTCTTAAATGACGCTCCTCCGAGCAAATGTCTATGTCTAAACATAGAGCAGGATGATGAACATCCTCCGGTTCAGATAATGGAGTGGTGCGAGAGACAGTACAATTAATGTTAGATAAAATAAGGTCCAATAATCTATCATTAGCATTAAATACCTGGTTAAATTGGCTTAAGCCAGTAAAAGTCATAAAAGCAGATAATTGATAGGTCATAATATTCTCAGAAGGGTTAATTATTTTAAGAGAATTATTGTTTTCGTTGTATGACCATATTGCCCTTCCAACGTTAAAATCTCCGAGTATAAGCATATCGTATTGTGGATACGAAATAATTAAATCAGAAATAAACTCAAAGAATTTTAATTGAAATTCAGATTGTTTACTATTTTGTGGAAAGTAGCAACAAAATATTAACAAATATTTTTGAATTGAATTGTTGTTGAATGAGATACTTACATACGTGATGTCAACATCGGAAAATGTGGGTAGATCATGTACATTTCTTATATCAACAGATATGTCACGCCGTATAGCTATAAGTGTACCACCGCCTTTATCCATTTTGAGATTGTGATAATCTCGGTCTTTACGATATACATTATACCTGCTATCAAATAATTCCTCATCAAAAATACCCTTTAAAAGCCAAGTCTCTGTTAAACAAATAATGTCATAATTATTCTTAAGTACATTTAGATAGAATTGTTTTGTTTTAGTCCGTAAACCACGGACGTTATGATAAAAAATATTTAAAATCATGGTGGAAGTATGTAAATCAATAAATATAAATAATGTTTATCCCGTTTGATTCGATTAAAATTATAACAATATAACACTATCTTAATCTTTAAAATAATACAAAAAGCCTGCAACTTATTATATAAATCTATCTTTTTATCTGTAAACTTATGACTACAAAAATTGAAAGCATAACCACTGACAAGCTCAACAATAAATTCATTTCTTAAAAGTACCATTTTATTCATAAATAATAATATTTTAAAAAAGCCTAACAATTTTCTGGTAACTAAGCTATGTGACGATATACTAAAACCAAAAATACAGAAATACACAACATAAATAATTAAGTTAACGCTTATGAAATTTTTTTTAAACATTCTTCAGATGAAATGTGAACGACCGGGGAAATGTCTGTTTTGCGGACCATAATAGTACAATTACGGACCCAACAGTACCTATAGCCCTTTTCTTTAACTTTCCGCTTCGCTTCTCCAAGCAAAGCTTTGTTGTGGGTGGATAAATGGTCATTAACGTAAATCTGGCTCTGCACCCCCGGGAATCCTATATCGCTTGCCTTGATGGTCCCCAATTTGCGAAGTGATGACAAGAAATCGTCCTTTTTATAGCGAGCTTGCATTTTTAAAATAATGGGTTTTGGTTTAGTCTTGTCTGTATCATTTTTAGAGGCCACTCGGGTAACAAAATCCACATCAGATTCGGGGCACAGATGATAGTTACATTTTTCTGCTAGTAATTTAATTACATTTATAAGGTTTTCACCCTTTTTCTGAGGAACACCGTTGATTTGTATGTTTGATCGCCGGACCCATTGTTCATTTTTTCTGTGGCTATCCTTTATATCACTTAAATTTTTTTTTAAATCGCTCAATTCTCCCTGAATGTCATGAATATTTTTTAATTCCATATCAAAATTATTAACTTGTTCGGTGACCAAATTTATAGACGATTCTATGTATGTAATTTTCTCGGACCATCTTTTTACGGTGTCGGTGACTTTTTTAAATTCCTCAGTTATATAAGTTTTAAATGATTCTATGGTTGAACTTAAACAATTAAAACGCTCGTCGAAATAGGACATCAAAGAATTAGCATCATAGTTCTGGTTAATCTGGCTTTGATGTATAGTGGCCGTCTCTTGGGGGCTATTATTATTAATAACTTTTCTAGTAATTTTGCAACTAGGACACTTCCACTTGGCTTTATTCATCGCCAACATTCTCTTTAAATCTGATTCGGATAAACCAACACATCTATGATGATAAATACCTTGACATGCTGTGCATTTAATATATTCTGCAGGTTTTACAGGTTCTAAGCATTGCTTACAATCCATTGTGCTTGCTTTTTGTTATTTTATTATTTTATATTTCAAATAAAGAAGGTAAGCAATAACTTATTATTTCCTCAATTCTCAATCCGTTTCAAAAAGGTCGCGTCCAAAACGTCGCAAGCGCCGTGGAGATTGTGTCGCTTACGTGTTTTATTCACATATAAGCCGCCCAGCTGATTTAACTTAAATGTTTCACAATTATTTGTATTTTTACGATTAATAAACAATTGATTTTCAAAAATTTTTTTGCACATTGAAACTTTGTAGTATATATAACAACATTAAACAAATGTTCACTCCAAATAATAACTTAAAACACTTTTTTTTTAACTTATATATTAGCACTACTGTTTATCGTGGCGACCCTACCTCCCTTCAAGGGTAGTCAGAAGGAAAAGGATGCTAATAACTGTGACCTTAAAATCCCTTCATCGCTACGTGAAGGGAGTTTAAGATATTGAAATTATTACGCGATGGGTTGGCAACACTAATTTGAGTAACAGTATTACTTTCTAGAATATTCCTGGATGGAATAAAGAAAGAAATGATTCTTTCTCAGCGAAGCGAGGTGAGTGTAAACTGATATACAATAGCGTGATAGAATTACTACATGATTGATGTGTTGCCACTTCGTTACACTCCGATTACCAGGTTACTTCCAATAACCAGCCGACTCGCTCTCGCTTCGCTGAGTATTTAAACTGTTCACTCACTTACATAACTATGAATCATATCGTTTTCTCCGACTTACTGCAGCAAATCCGACAACCACGACAAAGTGTTTTTATTTATATGTTTATCTGTAACAGATTCCTCGTGCCATGTTCCAACCTGCCGACACACCATGGGCTTCGTCACAAAGAAATAATGACGTAGTAAGTTATATTAGTGATTTAGTGAGTCATCCACTTACCTCCTCAGCACAGGAGCTCTTGGGTCCTCAGCCACGGTTTTCAGGATGTTATTTCTACTCCTCCGAATCCTTGTCACAAGCGAAGCCACCTTTTCCCTGATGATAGCATGGAAACCGATTGGGTAAACATCCCCCAGGCACTACAGAATCGGGGGAGCATCATCATCCTGAAAACATTATTATATTGAACAGCTGCACCCTGGGCTCCCTCTCAACATCATCATCTGACACTTGGTCTGGGTCAAGGAATGGTGTCTGGGTACTTGCCGGTGGCCCCGAAGACCATAACCTCGGTTTTCCTTATGATGCGGCGAATTTTTCACAAACCTTCAGCATCTCCAGCATTGACCTCGCAGTCGGGCTCAGCAGCTAAACAGCTATGGAGAGGAAAACCCCCCCTGTCTCACTCCGCACTCCAACCTGTACGTTTCACCAGATTTCTGTTGCCCCTATAACAGCAAATACAATACAGAATAAAATTAATTTTTAAGGGGGGTTCCCATACACCTTTAATGCGCGAGTCCGACTCGCATTTTTTTTTAAATTACTGACTGACAGACAAGTTATTTGAGCATATTCTTGCACAGGAATTCTTTATTGCAAAGTGTGTAATTAATTTCTGCAGTCATTCTTTTTTGAGAATTCCTATAAGTATCTAAAAAAATGGAGGGTGTCTGTGTATTCTTTAATGTTTTATCTACTTTCTGAATAAATTTTTATCAAAATTAATTCAGTAGATTCAGTCTCACATTCTAACGAAGTTTCAAGAATTTCTAATATTTTTGTTTGACTCTGTTGCTGTTAAGTCTGTGTTTGTTTGCAGGTGGATCCATATCGTCAGCAGATGTTCAGCCCGAGTAATGACGTCACTCCGCAGGGCACCACAGCGCAGTCCTGGAGGCCTAACCCACCTCCAGTCTATGAGAACTATAATAAAGGTTATTTAATTTATACTGTTATTTATTAACTGTTTGACTTTTCTATGGCAGCCTGGTATAATGTTGGCAACACTGATTTGAGTGGCAGCCTGTTAGTCATCGCGAGTATTCTAGCCTTCAGGAGCAATATTCTAGTCAGACTATAAAAATGAATTGTTCTCTCTCTCCAGGATCTGAAAGTCCTCGATCAGAGCAGTGGCGTCTACCATATGGTCTATCCAAGGAGCAGCAAGCAGCTATACTGCATCACAAGCAGTCCTTAAGTTCAGGTAGGTCATTCCCTGTCCTTGGACACTAGATATTTCATAAGGCAAGGGTCCTTGGCTAGAGAGAAGTGTTCTACACCTCAAAAATTTAGAGAAGCCATCGAGATCAGCAAGCGTCCAGTGTTCGCCGAGCCCTCACCATCTTCCCATCTTCTTCTTCCCCTCTGCCGCTGGGAGAGCATCTCGTAAGAGCCGATTAACCCTCTCCCATCTCATTACTGCTCCGGTTCCAATACCGGGTTCTTGCTCGGGGTCTAAGTCAAGAGATACCCTCTAGTTTTGCCGATGTCCATGGGCTACTAAATTTTTTTTTAATAAAGATTCTTAACCCCTCCAAGTAAGCTATAATGCTTGTGGTAGGAGGGGGGCACGTCAGTAGTTCAAAGTATCGATCGTGAAACCAACTCCTCAACCACTCACCTACTGACGCTCAAGACGACGCTTTTTTCTGAAGGAGTTCATCCACATAGTTGCTTTGTGGCGTGTGTGTCATGAACAATTGCTGGGAGTGAGTGAGTGAGATGGTGGAGGAATAGAGGTATGAGTGAATACATAAGTGATTGAGGGTATAAAGTTTTTGAAATTAATTTTATTTTACCCTTTTTTAACGCAGTGTCGTGATTAAATTGATTAAGCATAAATTCTTGCGGAAGAATTTTTTACTGCAAAATCGTTTGTAAGCATTTTTCTATGTAAGTATAATTTAATGAATTTCTAGAAGGTGCCTTCCGCTTTGAATACGCGTCAGACAACGGTCTGGCTGCTGGAGAGGTGATAGAACCTGACGGGTCGAGGGTTGGAGCCTACCAGTACAAGGATCCGAGCGGACAGCTGGTCAAGTTGAAGTACAGAGCTGGGAAGGAAGGGTTTCAGGTAAATGAAAAAAATCTGTCGACAATGGTCTTCTTTTTTCTGGCAACACTGGCCAAACGTCATGTGTTTCGCGCGTGTTTATTATTATTTGTTGTAGATCCTGGAAGGCAGCCATTTACCCAAAAGTCCTGAACCAGTAGTTCCACCAGCTGCAAGTGAGTTAATCTACACAAATATATTACAGCGCCATCTATTGGAGACTTACTCAATTCAGGTATCTTACTTAGGGGGAATCCCCCGTCGGGTGCCATTATATTACTTATAGATAGTAAAATATATATTAATTGATTTACACGCCATCTGTTACTGATTTACGGAAGTTCGATTATTAATATTTAATTGACTATCCGGTTGTTTGAAAATATTTGTAATATCAAAGTGGCGCCATCTAGCGGACGCTTGCTCAATCTAGATAACTAAACCTGTGTGACTAATTGAACAGCGCCATCTATTAGATACTTACACAACCTAGAAGGACCTTAAAAAAAAGCGCGAAAATATGCTCTTTCCTACATTTTTAATTTATATTACAGATTTCAATTTTTTTCCTCTGTTTTTATTACATAATGGGCAAAGGTATTACACTGTACAGACTTATATAGAAGTATCATAAAAAACCAGTACTATTATGCTTCAAAATTATTCTCTGTTTTTATTCCATAATTGGCAAAGGTATTACACTGTACAGCCTTATATAGAAGTATCATAAAAAACAAGTAATATTATGCTTCAATTTTTTTCCTCTGTTTTTATTACATAATGGGCAAAGGTATTACACTGTACAGACTTATATAGAAGTATCATAAAAAACCAGTACTATTATGCTTCAAAATTATTCTCTGTTTTTATTCCATAATGGGCAAAGGTATTACACTGTACAGCCTTATATATAAGTATCATAAAAAACAAGTAATATTATGCTTCAATTTTTTTCCTCTGTTTTTATTCTATAATGGGCAAAGGTATTACACCATACAGCCTCATATAGAAGTACCAAAAAAATCAAGGAATATTATGCTTAAATTTTTTCCTCTGTTTTTATTCCATAATGGGCAAAGGTATTACACCATACAGCCTCATATAGAAGTACCAAAAAAATCAAGGAATATTATGCATCAATTTTTTTCCTCTGTTTTTATTCCATAATGGGCAAAGGTATTACACCGTACAACCTCATATAGAAGTACCAAAAAAATCAAGGAATATTATGCTTCAATTTTTTCCTCTCTCTTTATAATATAATGGGCAAAGGTATTACACCATACAGCCTCATATAGAAGTACCAAAAAAAATCAAGGAATATTATGCTTCAATTTTTTTCCTCTGTTTTTATTCCATAATGGGCAAAAGTACTACACCGTACAACCTCATATAGAAGTACCAAAAAAATCAAGGAATATTATGCATCAATTTTTTTCCTCTGTTTTTATTCCATAATGGGCAAAGGTATTACACCATACAGCCTCATACAGAAGCACCAAAAAAAATCAAGGAATATTATGCTTCAATTTTTTCCTCTTTTTATTATATAATGGGCAAAGGTATTACACCGTACAGCCTCATATAGAAATACCAAAAAAATCAAGGAATATTATGCTTCAATTTTTTTCCTGTTTTTATTCTATAATGGACAAAGGTATTACACCATACAGCCTCATACAGAAGCACCAAAAAAAATCAAGGAATATTATGCTTCAATTTCTTCCTCTCTCTTTATTATATAATGGGCAAAAGTACTACACCGTACAGCCTCATATAGAAGTACCAAAAAAAATCAAGGAATATTATGCTTCAATTTTTTTCCTCTGTTTTTATTCCATAATGGGCAAAAGTACTACACCGTACAACCTCATATAGAAGTACCAAAAAAAATCAAGGAATATTATGCTTCAATTTTTTTCCTCTGTTTTTATTCCATAATGGGCAAAAGTACTACACCGTACAACCTCATATAGAAGTACCAAAAAAAATCAAGGAATATTATGCTTCAATTTTTATCCTCTGTTTTTATTCCATAATGGGCAAAGGTATTACACCATACAGCCTCATACAGAAGCACCAAAAAAAATCAAGGAATATTATGCTTCAATTTTTTCCTCTTTTTATTATATAATGGGCAAAGGTATTACACCGTACAGCCTCATATAGAAATACCAAAAAAATCAAGGAATATTATGCTTCAATTTTTTTCGTCTGCTTTTATTCCATAATGGGCAAAAGTACTACACCATACAGCCTTCTAAAGAAGTATCTTAAAAACTAACGCCATCTATTACACATACTCCAGGTAACTACAACTCCCAAGCGTACGAGCAGCAGCGCCGCCAGTACGACCTGCAGCAGGAGTACAACCAGCAGAGACCTGAACCGCAAACCTGGCAGAACCAGGTAACGACAATCCTCCTCTACCTTCACCTCTCCCCCCTTTTATTTATATATAATATAGTCTGTCTATTAAAACAATTATTTGAAGGGAGGTGAGGGTCCGAAGGGCGCCGGCAGTCAATACTTCAATCAAAACTGGAGACCAGATGGTCATGATGATGGACAGGTACCATTTCTTTATTAAAACATAAATGAAAAACAATTGCGTTACAAGTTGTGAACAACGACAATGTTGTGAAAACACGCCAGGACAGGGTTACAGTTTGAATATAGATTCCAAATTCAAATATCTGTATCTATTCCAATGAGTTTATACTACAGTTTTGAATTTAGAATCTACTATCGATTAATAAATTTCAGCCGTAAAAGTACTACGGCGCCATTTTTAATTAATTACTTGTAACTGTATGTGTGTGAAATTTGCTTTAATAATTTCCTCAGTGATTATTTTCACATTTTTCTGTTTTTATTCCATAGTAGGCAAAGGTATTACACCGTACAGCCTTGTCTTTAGTAGGTTAATGTCTCCCTACAGCTTTAAATAGAAGTACCATAAAACAAGTAATATTATGCTTTAATTTTTTTCCTATGTTTTCTTTCCATAATGGGCAAAGGTATTACACCGTACAGCCATGTCTTTAGTAGGTTAATGTCTTCCTACAACTTTAAATAGAAGTACCATAAAAAAAGCAATATTATGCTTTAATTTTTTTCCTCTTTTCTTTCCATAATGGGCAAAGGTATTACACCGTACAGCCTTGTATTTAGTATGTTCATGTGTTCCGTTATAATAATCTAAATCTTTGTAGTTGTACAATACTTTGTTTTCATAAGTCAATGAAAAAGCGCGGGAATATCCGAAAGAGGTGGGCCTCCCGCTCTTCATCTTTCCCCTTTCCACCCCCACTTATTCCACCACACAAACCACAAAACAATTCACTTCACAGAGACGTTCCCAACAAGCCCGCACCACTCGGAAACTCCCGCGCTTCTCTCGCATTAAAAGTCTTTGAAGACAAAGACTTTTAATTTTTTTATTCCCTCTAGTGTTGCCATTAAATATTAAAAAAAGCATATCTGTGGTCACGATTGTTCTCTTTTTTTAATATATCTGTCGCGTAACGTTTATTTTTTTTAATTTTAGTATCGAGACAACGACTTGGAGGATCAGAACAGAGGCCCCCACTCTTTCGGAGAAGGATACGCATTTGCTTTTAAAGGATAACTTCTATCCGACACAAATAAAAAAAAATAAAAATGTATCCAGTATTTTAATATAAATTGTCTATTATTTTATTCATTCCCAAAAACAAAACAAAAGAATATTTATTTTCAGGCTCACAGGATCAAAAGTCATGTTGTCAAGCCGTTTATTAAATTTATAAAAAGTAAACGCGCGATTTTCCCGCCTTTTTATATCACATTTTTGAGACAGTTGAATTAAAAAAAAAACGCTTTTAATTTTTTTTAATCTTTTTTTTATTTTACTCCAAAGCTGAATAAATTAATTTAAAAGGCGCGAAAAAGACGCCATGATTAATAAGCTTTGATTAAAAAAAAAAAAACAAATATTTTCATTGATAATTAAAAGTAATAATTGTGTTCTTTTTTTAACACACTGGATTTATAAATGGTTGTTTATTTTATTTCACAATGGCAACAAAAAGTAAGGCAATTGCCTCACATTAAATCAATATGATTCACCAGCTCTATCCAGATAATATCCACTCGTTGTGAGACCTTGCGTAAGACTAAGACTATAGTCCGATTGTCGAGGGTATATAAAGAGTGGAGACTGTTATATAACCACTCTATTTTATTCCATAATGGGCAAAGGTATTACACCGTACAGCCATGTCTTTAGTAGGTTAATTGTCTTCCTACAGCTTTAAATAGAAGTACCATAAAAAAGTAATATTATGCTTTAATTTTTTTCCTATGTTTTCTTTCCATAATGGGCAAAGGTATTACACCGTACAGCCAAGTCTTTAGTAGGTTAATGTCTTGCTACAGCTTTAAATAGAAGTACCATAAAAAAAGTAATATTATGCTTTAATTTTTTTCCTATGTTTTCTTTCCATAATGGGCAAAGGTATTACACCGTACAGCCATGTCTTTAGTAGGTTAATTGTCTTCCTACAGCTTTAAATAGAAGTACCATAAAAAAGTAATATTATGCTTTAATTTTTTTCCTATGTTTTCTTTCCATAATGGGCAAAGGTATTACACCGTACAGCCAAGTCTTTAGTAGGTTAATGTCTTGCTACAGCTTTAAATAGAAGTACCATAAAAAAAGTAATATTATGCTTTAATTTTTTTCCTATGTTTTCTTTCCATAATGGGCAAAGGTATTACACCGTACAGCCAAGTCTTTAGTAGGTTAATGTGTTCCGTTATAATAATCTAAATCCTTGTAGTGCGTAAGACTAAGACTATAGTCCGATTGTCGAGGGTATATAAAGAGTGGAGACTGTTTACATAACCACGAGGCAACTACACTGTAAGGTACTCACGCGATCTTAGTCGTGTACGACTCCCAGCACTAACACAACACTGCACTTAATTAACTTTTAGTAACACTACCCAGATAATATCCACTCGTTGTGAGACCTCGCGTAAGACTAAGACTGCAGTCCGATTGTCGAGGGTATATAAAAAGTCGAGTCTGTTTACATAAGAAGTACCATATAAAACAAATAATATTATGCTTCAATTCTTTTCCGCTATTTTTATTCCATAATAGGCAAAGGTATTACACCGTACAGCCTTATATAGAAGTACCATATAAAACAAATAATATTATGCTTCAATTCTTTTCCGCTATTTTTATTCCATAATAGGCAAAGGTATTACACCGTACAGCCTTATATAGGAGTACCATAATATAAAACAATTAATATTATGCTTCAATTCTTTTCCGCTATTTTTATTATAATAGGCAAAGGTATTACACCGTACAGCCTTATATAGGAGTACCATAATATAAAACAAATAATATAATGCTTCAATTCTTCTCCGCTATTTTTATTCCATAATAGGCAAAGGTATTACACCGTACAGCCTTATATAGGAGTACCATAATATAAAACAATTAATATTATGCTTCAATTCTTCTCCGCTATTTTTATTCCATAATAGGCAAAGGTATTACACCGTACAGCCTTATATAGGAGTACCATAATATAAAACAAATAATATAATGCTTCAATTCTTTTCCGCTATTTTTATTCCATAATAGGCAAAGGTATTACACCGTACAGCCTTATATAGGAGTACCATATAAAACAAATAATATTATGCTTCAATTCTTCTCCGCTATTTTTATTCCATAATAGGCAAAGGTATTACACCGTACAGCCTTATATAGGAGTACCATAATATAAAACAAATAATATAATGCTTCAATTCTTTTCCGCTATTTTTATTCCATAATAGGCAAAGGTATTACACCGTACAGCCTTATATAGGAGTACCATATAAAACAAATAATATTATGCTTCAATTCTTTTCCGCTATTTTTATTCCATAATAGGCAAAGGTATTACACCGTACAGCCTTATATAGAAGTACCATATAAAACAAATAATATTATGCTTCAATTCTTTTCCGCTATTTTTATTCCAAAATAGGCAAAGGTATTACACCGTACAGCCTTATATAGAAGTACCATATAAAACAAATAATATTATGCTTCAATTCTTTTCCGCTATTTTTATTCCATAATAGGCAAAGGTATTACACCGTACAGCCTTATATAGAAGTACCATATAAAACAAATAATATTATGCTTCAATTCTTTTCCGCTATTTTTATTCCCTAATAGGCAAAGGTATTACACCGTACAGCCTTATATAGGAGTACCATATAAAACAAATAATATTATGCTTCAATTTTTTTCCTTTTTTTTATAATAGGCAAAGGTATTACATCGTACAGCCTTATATAGAAGTACCATATTTCATTCATCGTGCTGAAAAATCTTAAAAATATATTTTTTTTTAATTTTTTTTTAGATAATATATACCATCGTTAGTGTATTTCTGAAATCCGTTTTTTCAGGAAACTCATAGTTTTCAGGATATGATTTTTTGAAAATTCGTGAAGTTATTACCTTAAAAAAATATTTTTAAGATTTTTCACGAATTTTCAAAAAATCATATCCTGAAAACTATGAGTTTCCTGAAAAAACGGATTTCAGAAATACAATAAGGATGGTATATATTATCTAAAAAAAAATTTTAAAAAAATTTTGGAGGGGGTGCCCTATTCTAAAGAAGTACCGAAAAAAAAAAAGCACTCATATTGTTCATATACCCACACTTTATTAAAACAATAGAATTCATAAACTTAACGACATAATGAAAGTAATGAATTACAATATTAATGACTAGATCTAGATTATATTCTATATTCAGTAATGATCACTAATGACTATCACAATATTACAATCAAATTATTACTACCATACACTTCAGCTCGAGGCTTTTTTAATCGAAAATTAAAGTACATCTTCGATCACATGAAATGGATACACAGTCCAATATCGTATTTTAAACATCTAAAAAAGACGTAAACGACAAATATTCCTAAAAATTTTTTTTTTTGTAGCTGGTATACATGCAAAGTTAATAGAGAAAATCTCCATAATCAATATAGATTGTAGTATCTGTGGAAAGACCATATTATAATCTGTAGTTCTGACAGTTAATCTATGATCTATGATTATATTCTCTGTGGTTGACTGGCTGAAGAAAAAATACGAGGGTTTTCGATGTTTTTTTTTAAATACTTATTTGAGGAGTGCTCTCATTTAGTTGAGACACTTTTTGATGTTAATGTGTATCTAGTTCACTGATCGAAGGTGTACACTAAATTTCTGTACACTAATCTTACACTAAAAGATAGAATTAATAAAAAAACACTAATGAGTTAGTTAACTAAATGTAAAGGACCCAAACCCAGCTATTGCTTAGTTTATTACTAAAACTATTTCGTACAACAAAAACATCAAATATGAATGATTAATGATATAATTTATCTCTGGTTACCCATATTGGAAGAGGCAAAGGTATTACACCGTACAGCTCTGGCTTTAGTAAATCAATTCTTAATAACCAATCTCAATCGAATTAATGATAAAATCGATTTTATATTTTAATCATTAGTAAAAAAATGTTAGTATTGAAGTATGATAATGATTTAGTAGAAAGTGTTTATTTGATAATGATAATCATTATTTTATATTTATTAATGATAAAATTCATAAAATAATAAAATGATTTTTATTTGATTATATGTATATTAAATAACGATTTTATATTTATTAATGACATAATTTAATCTGAAAAATAGTTGAAGTTATATATGTGTGATGAATATAATGATTATATTATATTAATATATATTTGTTAATGATAAAAATGATTCTATATGTGTTGCTTAGCGCTAAGCTCGAGAACGGCTGGACCAATTTCGATAATTCTTTTTTTAATGTATTTATTATAGTCAGTAGAAGGTTTTAAGGAAACTTAACGACCATATTAACTTTTCTAATGTAACGTTTAAGGCGTTGACTTAACTTTCACTGTCGGGTCAGCCAGTAAGCGATACAAACAATAATGATGTTAATATATTTGTTAATGATTAACATTGATTACGTGATTAACGAAATCATAAAAATGTATTCATAAACTGCCACACTCGTAGACGTCAAATGATTACTTAAGTCACTCCTTTTTATAATAATAATTAATCGCTCCAAGAGTCAGTTTCAGAAAACTGCTCAGTCTGAATCGCATTGATCTTCTCAGTCTAATGACTGACAGTTCTATCTGTAGGGGTTGTCTTCAAGCGGAAGAGACGACTGCCCACGTTGTCCTGGAATGCACAACGGGCACAAATCCTCAAGGACATGAGGTCGCTCCAAGAAGCCTGTGAAGTTCCCAGGAAACTTCTGCGCTTCTGGAAGGAGCTGGGCTGGCTCTTATAGCTAGTCATCCCTGCACGCACAATCGACCGACTGAGAGTCTAAGTGCGGAAACAGCAGCCCACTTACATTGCATTAGAGTCAGTTTCAGGATAGCTAACACATGGAAGAGATATTGGTCAATCGAAGAGAAAAGGAAAGGCAACCATGGGCATGTACAGAAAAACTAATGAAGAAAATAAATATGTCGGAGGTGTGAGTTAGGTTAGCTTAGCTTAGGTTTATGTTCGTCTAATCTTAGGCTTAAACAGTGAAACTAAACAGTGGAGGTGAATGTTAAAATTACTTAAAGGGATCGCTTAAGCCTAAACCTTGGTCACAAGTCCAAGGCACTGCTTGGGTGCCTGTCATAATAGTAAGAGATCGTAACGTTTAGTTATATCTTAACCGTATAGCTCTTGAGATAGGCCATATGTTAAGGGAGACAAACAAGAAGAAATGGACTAAAATGGTAACAGAGGTACCCCAGAGATGGGAAAAGTCGAGGACAAATTAAACGTTGGGAAGATGACCTTAAAAAAGTGGCTGGACCAGAGTGGATGAGAATAGATAGAGAAAGAGAGATATTGAACACTCTAGATCAGTTAATGATCGTTTAGATCCCCTTAATGACTTAAGTCTAGCAAAACCTTCACTTAACCTCGATAATGAGTGATTAGACGATCTAGAAATCTGAAAAAAATGTCGGTCTTTTTATATTTTATGGTTTGTTTCCCTATCTGTCTGTTTAGACACTAAAATCGATCGATCGTAATTTGTTGATGACACATAAAAATGTTGTCAAAAAAAATCATTAATTTTTCTCCATATTTTTCCACTAAAAAGTAACAGTAAAACACGGTATTACTTTTTGAACAATAATAAAACCCACTTTTTTAGTCTGGCCACTCCAAATGAGTGTCTCTGAGTGACAGTTAGTAATGACAATATTAAATAAATCATTTGATTGTGATGTGATTCATTATTCTAAGTAAAATTACTCATTATATGATTATGTATTTCTCCTTATTATATATCTAATACTGGAAGTTTATGTGATTATATGCCTTACTATATTCTACTGAACATGCTATATATGTTTCCTATGCTATATATGAGATACAATGCAATGGAATTTATATATTTCTAACTCTCACCATCTACGCAGCCATACGCATTTGGTTAGAGTTGTCTTTGATTAAAGGGGGTTGGGGGGTTGCATGGCAATTACATCAAAGATAAAAAGTAAACACGCACATCGAAATGTGAATATCACTGCTCAGAATGAGGAGGGAGAGAAATGCATCAATGTTTACGTAAGCACAGATGGAAGGGGGCTTTGCTTACTTTTGTGAATTAAAGAAAGAGTGATACCAGCTTTATTAAAGTTAACATTCGATAGTGGCACGTCACTAGTAATGTCAATTCTGACAGTTAAAAGCGATACTAGCTTTGTAATTGATATTATCACCGTGTGTTTCCAATCGTGGCACATCACTAGTAATGTAAATTTTGTCAGTTAAATATCACTGCTCAGAATGAGGTGGGAGAGAAATGCATGCATCAATGTTTACGTAAGCACAGATGGAAGGGGGCTTTGCTTACTTTTGCGGACATGAAGGGAGGAGCTGCCGATAAATGCGTAACGTAAATGGCGTCGCTTGATTGAAATCTCTTGACTCATCATCATCACAATCCATTAATGGCTCACTGCTCAGCCAGGTCTCCTCAGAATGAGGGATTAGACCACACACCTTTGAGAATATGGAGAACTCAGAAGTGCAGGTTTCCTCACGATGTTTTAATTGCTTAAAACACCACTCAGAAAAGTCACGAGGTAGACTTCAACGCCTCAACCACTGAGCTCATCACAGCTTTGAAAGCTTATTACTATAAATTGTCAGCTAAGAAATTAATATTTTCACTTTACATGTCACGTTTTATTGAAAATTAAAAAATGAAATGTCACGTGACTTGATCTTGGAACTGAAGCTGAAGTCTGAAGCTTAAGTTAGGCTTGGCTTAGACAAGCGTTAGGTTAGCCTTGAGCACTAATACCTCCACCTTGGCCATAAGTCCAAGGCACTGCTTGTCCCTGTCAGAATAGAACGAGATCGTAACGTCTCTCCCTATGTATGCTTAGATCTTCAAAACTACGCAACGGATTTTGATGCGGTTTTTCCTATAGATAGAGTGATTCAAGAGGAAGGTTTATATGTATAATACATACATAATATAGTAGAGGAAGAAACCTATTTAAATAATATATTTCAAAGACAAAAATAAAAAACCCATTGCATTTATACACTAAACATTTATCATTATATAATGATACCTAAGAAATATTGTCCTACATTAATCATTAGCTCATATAGATTCAATATTACATAATGATATAAGCTACTCTACAAGATATGGAATATATCATTATTCTATATAATATAATGATAAGCATATATAACCATTCATATTTGATGACAAATAGCGATAATATATTTATTTAAAAATGGCTTAAAATTAATCATTAATGATATTAAAATTGTCAAAGAAAAAATGACATTATACGCGATACAAAAAATAATGATGTTAATGATAAACTTGATTTTATATATAATACTGATTACACTTACGATTAAATATTTAATAATGATTAATAAATAAATTATATTTATATTTATAAACGATACAACTAGTAATTAATGATAATCATTATATTTGATAATGATTCTAAATATTTATATTTACTAACGATTAAATATTTCTTAATGATTATAATAACTACATACAAAAATGATTTTATATTGATTAATGACAAAATTTATGTTGACTGAAATTAATGATAAAAAATATATTTCGTAATGATTTTGGTCCGCAAACGAAGTGCGCTCAACTAACACGTGCTTATTGTTTTTTTATTGTCAAATATTTTCAAAAATAAACCGGTCACACTTACCTAATATTAAAAGTTTAATAAAATATATTGTCTAAGTCACATTTGCGAAAAAAAATAAAAAACCCTGAATACAGATATATAGATACAGACAGATATGTCTATAGATAGAGAGAGATAGAGATATTGGTCATTATATACGTTTTTGTTTGAGAGACTAAATTGACATTGACAAGCTTAGAATGGTGATACCAGCTTTGTTATCGATTTTATTACCATCAACAACGCATTGTGGTACATCACTAGTATTGCCTTTTAAGAGAGTGATAGCTTCCATTTAAGTTAACATACAATAGTGGTACATCACATACCAGCTTTGTAATCGATTTTATTACTATCAACATCTGATACTGGTACATCACTAGTATTGTCAAAGAGAGATACCAGATTTCATTAATGTCAATTATTGATTCGATAGTGGCACGTCGCTAGTAATGTCAATTTTGTTACTTAAAAAGAATAATACCAGCTTCATAATCGATTTTATTACCATCAACTTTCGATAGTTGCACATCACTAATTAACTTTCGATAGTTGCACATCACTAATGTCATTTTTGTCAGTTAAGAGTGATACCATCTTTGTAATTGATTTTTACGTCAATTTCTGACACTGTTACATCACTAGTAATGTCAATTTTGTTGGTTAAAAGTGATACCAGCTATGTAATCGATATTACCACCGTTCAACGTTCGATAGTAGCACATCACTAGTATCGTCAATTAAAGAAAGAGCGATACCAGCTTTTATCAACGTCATTTTCGATACTGGCACATCACTAGTAATGTCAATTTTATCAATTAAGAGCGATACCAGCTTTGCAATCGATTTTATTATAATCACACATCACTAGTAATATTAAGTGATACCAGCTATGTAATCGATATTACCACCGTTACTAACCGATAGTGGCACATCACTAGCAATGTCAATTTTGTTCCCAAAATAAAGAATAGACAGAATATATTTATATATCTACAGTATACGCGAATATATTTGTATATATTGTAAATATTTGTTACAGCTACGTCACTACTTTTTTTGTTTTTTTTTTAAATAGTCAAGCATACTTATAGAATCGGGCGGGTCTCAAGATGGCGGCGGTATCAAATGGCGGGCTTATTCTTCTTCCTCGTTCTGGTAGCTCACGTAGCGAACTGATGACTTCTCCCCTACTATTAGGCTCTGTGAATAAAACACATTACATGACGTCATCGTTCACAGATATTTCATAATCCCTATCTTACAGTTTGCAAGTGTTATGGTTCGCTACACTGATCAAGTACAAAATCGATTTTTTAATTTTTTTTTTTTTTTTTTTTTTTTATTTTTTTTTTTTTTACTAAAGTGAAGTTAATTATTAAAAAAATATATATTAATAATATTTATTTTTTTCTTGGTGCAATAAATAAACAATATGTATACATTGAAACAAAATGGCGGCCAGTCATGTTGTGAAATATTATCAGTATAATAAGTGTATATTATCAGTAATAAATATTAAACAGGGGGGAGGGGGTTGGCCTATTCTTTTTTTTTTCTTATAATTGGGGGAGAGGGTCAAAAATGAATGAACCTAAAGGGTTTTGTTACCAAATATACAAATTTAAACATAACGCCATCTATTGAACAAGAAAAACATCATAAAAAAATTATTAAAAAATCAAAAATAAATGAATCGATAAAGACGAATCGATTAGAAATCGATTTTTCTACAATCACTATGTCGGGACAGATTAATTTATTAGTGTAGTAACTAAAAGTATTCATACGCTTACGACTGTAATCCTATTTTATTATTATCCCGTAGAAATTGTGAATTATTCCGGGATAAAAAGTATCCTATATGTTAGTCCAGGATATAAAGTATATGTGTGCCAAATTTCATTAAAATCTGTTCAGTCATTTTGGCGTGATTGAGCAACAAACTTTCACATTTATAATGATATACATATGTGTGCGTGCACGTGTACGTATGTGTGTGTGTGTGTGTGTGTGTACCTGTTTCTCATTGGTGGCCGGTGGGGAGCGTAGAATCAGCAGCAGTGGCGCGTATGCGAAGTTCAGCAACGCAATGATGACGAGCATCCATTCGAATCCGATGCTGTTGACTAGAGCTCCAGAGAAAGCTGGACCTGTATAGACATTAGACAACATATAATATTGCACACGGGCGCCTTAGACTTAGGAGCACCTAGAGCAACTCCCCGAGAGGTGAACAGCATCATCATTCTTTCTCTTTCCAACTCATCATTATTCAAAGCGAAGTGTCTATTCGTCGGCTAATAAATTTGATGTCAGATTATCGGATAAATAAATAAGTAGTAGGTTAGTAGGTAGGTAGGTAAGGTTAGTTTTTTTAGGTAGGAAGTTTAGGTTTGTTTTTTTTGGTAGGTAGGTTAGGTCAGGTTTTATTTGGTAATTAAGTTAGGTTTGTTTTAGGTAGGTAGGTTAGGTTAGGTTTTATTTGGTAGGTAAGTTAGGATTGTTTTGTTTTGCAGGTAAGGTAGGTTAGGTCAGGTTTTATTTGGTAATTAAGTTAGGTTTTTTTTTACCTACCTACCTAAGGTTAGGTTCTTTTGGGTAGGTAAGTTAGGTTTTTTTTTTGGTAGGTAGGTTAGGTTTTTTTTGGTAGGAAAGTAGGTTTGTTTTTTTTGTAGGTAGGTTAGGTTTTATTTGGTAGGTAAGTTAGGATTGTTTTGTTTTGCAGGTAAGGTAGGTTAGGTTAGGTTTTTTTTGGTAGGTAAGTTAGGTTTGTTTTAGGTAGGTAGGTTAGGTTAGGTTTTTTTTTGGTAGGTAAGTTAGGTTTGTTTTAGGTAGGTAGGTTAGGTTAGGTTTTTTTTTGGTAGGTAAGTTAGGTTTGTTTTAGGTAGGTAGGTTAGGTTAGGTTTGCTTTTTTTTGGTAGGTAAGTAAGGTTTGTTTCAGGTAGGTAGGTTGGGTTAGCTTTTATTTGGTAATTAAGTTAGGTTTGCTTTTTTTTGGTAGGTAGGTAAGGTTAGTTTTTTTTGGTAGGTATTTTAGGTTAGATTTTTTTAGGTAGGTAGGTAAGTTAGGTAAGGTTTTTTTTTGGTAGATTGTCAGGTTAGGTTAGAAAAAAGATACTTACCAACAGCATACCCCAAACAGAAAGCAGTATCTCCAATCGCGTAAACAGATCCATACACAGCAGCGTGACGGATATCCACCAGGAACCCAAGCTCCGGCATCATGGAGGAGTCCACCATGCCGATGGCGAAGCCGAGCCCAGCGTTGGGAATGATCAGGTGCTCCAACTTACGAGCCATCGGGATCTACAATAAATATTCGTCTCAGAAAACCCTTTCATTTGATACCCATATCAAAAATTTAATCCGCCATCTTGGCCCGTTCGCCATATTGGATTTAGATCTAAAGCTGTGTGCTTTTCATCGCAATCGATTGAGGGCAATTGCTTTATAGTTCAGCTACTGATTTAATCCGAACATACATATAAAAATTAAATTGATAAGTGAATAATGTTAGACTAGTCTATGTTTGTCTCTTTCACTCTCTTCTCTCTCTGGTTTTGGCTATGATGGAGAATAGTTGGAGGATTTCTCGAATTCTTCGAATTCTCGAAGAATTTTTATAATAAATTGTAAAAAAAAATATTTCAATTTCTAAATAGTAAAAAAATCTTATATTATATATAAAAAAATAGGATATTTTTTATCCCACTTAATGGCCAATTCAAATAGATAAACATTTTTGTAAACATTATTGACCTAAGATCTGTGTATCGTGGGATGTGTTTGTTAATAACCAATAGCATCGCTTTATTTATAACATTAATACATACCAGGATAAGGCAAAGGCCAATGATGACAAGTCCAGAGCAAGCTGCAAGCCAACGTCCCATTTTGTGACCGAGAGGACCGAACAGATTTGTGCCTAAAATAAAAATATTATTAACTCTTATATTGTGTGTCAATTAAGGATGATGTAGCTATTTATCAGTGGGAGTAATATTAAAATCGGTTCAGTATTTACATTAATATATACAAATAAACTCCGTAAGTTATAAATTCGCGCCAAAACGAACTATTAGACTATTAATTTTCCATAGAATTTGAATATAGACAGTTTAGGTCTTGCATAATGCAATATTAAATACATTTAGCGAGACCCAAATTATATTTTCCTTTTAGACAGTTTAGGTCTTGCATAATGCAATATTAAATACATTTAGCGAGACCCAAATTATATTTTCCTTTTAGACAGTTTAGGTCTTGCATAATGCAATATTAAATACATTTTGCGAGACCCAAATTATGTTTTAATCATACAATGAATTAATTGCTCAAAGCGAACGTTCCGTTTTTTTCAAAATGTTAAATTATTTATTCTTTTTATATCTAATATTTTTTTTATAAAAATTTAGTTAGTTATTTTTAACTTGATATTATTTGTTGACAACAAAAAAAAAATTCTTATTAAAAGAATAATACATAAAACGAAACGGAGTTTCCAGACAAAACATATTTAATATTAATTTGAGCATATTAAATTATTTTTTGTCGAAAATGGAAACGCGGTAATGTGAACTAGAATAACGAAGAAACAATTATTTTTTTAAAATTAATTATTAATTAATAGGTTTTATTCATAACGTACCAATAAGATAGCAAATGCTTGCGGGTAAAAACGCGACGCCTTGTTGCCAGCGTCGCGCGTTCATTGTGTCCGCCATCCAGATCGGTAAGCTTGGCTCCAGCATGGCTATGCCGACGTTGGCGAAGGTTATTGCACCTAGGATATTGAAAAATATAAGATGCTCGTAGATGCCATTCAAAGAGGATGAGATTGAGAGAGAAGATCAAAGAAAAAAAATCAATCAAACCCCACTTTTAAGTGAGTGAAAAAAGGAGGACTCAAAAGTATCCAGGATCTCAAAATATCTCTTGAGGGTTAAATACCGATTATCTACAAAAATCCACGGAATCATAACTTACCAGCAGCCACAATAATATAAGGATCGGTAACCAGAGCTTTTAAAGATGGCGGCTCACTCTCTTGCCGAACCACTCCTGGCTGCAGGATCATTAGTTGCAGCACTGTTGAAAATTAAATACAATTTTTATTAAATTCCATTACGGATTTAATTTGATGAAGCTCGTTTACTTACATCCGTCTCCCAAAGCCAAAGCTGACAGCATCAAGAAGGGTGCAGTTTTGCCGACGAACTCGTACATCAGACCTCCGAAAGGTGGACCGATGAGGACACCCAGGGCCAAACCACCTAAGGCTATACCCATGGCATTCCCACGTTCCTGTTAAAAACATTCTTTAGATTGATAGAATGTGGTTCTTGGTTAATTTCTGAACCATTCTCATCCTGAGAAGCCTTCCACTCAGGATGAGAAGGGTACAAGGCCATAGTCCACTTTGTTGGACAAGTGCAGACTTCACACTTTTTTGCTTGTAAGGGGACGGGTTACAATGCAATTCTTCTCTGCCCACCACCCTTTGGTGGTAGGGCACATGTTCCCCAGACTCAACCTCCCCCACCCATCCCGTTAATGCTGCGGTTTTAGTGAACTCTGGGTTCTTATTCAGGGTCCACTGAAACCGTAGCATTCTTCTCTTCATTTCCCTTCCTCATTCTATCTTTGAGGAGGCAACGCATCGTCAAAACAAGAGTAATGGGCGACGGTGGCCACTTGCCATCAGGTGAGCCATCTGTTCGTTTGCCCCCTAACTGCCAATAGACAAAAACATTATAGAGAACCTTGGCCTTCGCTATCAAAGTGGAAATCAGAGAACTAATCGACTGTCGAGTTATCAACGCTAATGATATAAACTGATGGATGTCACTAACCTTATCATCAGGATACCTCTCAGCAAGCATTCCCATACCGGAGACGGAGGAGCACGAAGAGCCGATACCTTGTAAAGCGCGAGCAACGAACAGGACACCATAGGAGCGACCGAATGCGAATACTGTGGACAAGTCAGAAATTATTGGTTCCACTCTGCCTGAGGGTCCCCGGGTACATAGAGCAGTTTTAGGAGTTTCTACTAGAGATGGTTGCGGATGTGTAGCAATAGAATCGCTTAGTTTGACAAACTGAGCAAGGCTAGATAAATGAAGCGATTCTATTGGTTCTCATTAAACAAATTAGCTAGCATCCTCGCACATCTCTGATGGTTCTGCTTTCGATAAAGAACGCGAATGATTATGAATGTTGTAATACTTTTTTTCAGATAAGTAGTTGGATAGGGGCCGTTCCAGTATTACGTAAGCACTAAAGGGGAGCGGAGGGGTCTCCTTTTTTTACTTTTTTGATAATATGAGGAATGGGGGGTCTGCATGGTAATTACGTCAGCGATATTAAAGCAAACACGAGACACGAAACGTGAATATCCCTGTCCAGAATGAGCTTGGGGTTTGGGCTTTGCTTGCTGCTTATGTAATATCTGAACGGCCCTTAACTACAGGTACAAGGTACTCCACAGTTAGGATGGGTTAGTAAATAATGAAGAAGATAAAAATTCAAATTAAAAATAAACTTACTGAGCGTAGACAGAAACATCAAGATGAAACCAGTGAACATGGGCACGCTGTAGCCGATCCTGAAACAAGACAACCATTATAACCTAGACACAGCCACGCGCCAAGCATCTCCTGCGCGCGCGCCAAGTACTTATGTGCGCCTGGAATTCTGTCTAGGCGCAGTAGTTTTTAGCTAGCGCAATTATTTCCGGGAGGGTTCCTAGCAGCGCCTTCGTAGAGTGCCGATCCAATTAAAAAATTGCGTAAGTTAACTAACTTACTGAAAAAATATAATTGTAGTTTTGAGGTGACTCCATTGAACATCGAAATAGTTCTGAGAAAAATGGTATGGTCTAGACCGCATGTATGACCTGACAAGGTTACTGATCCGACAATGTCAGGAATTGGTAACACATGGCCAAAAGTGTCAAAAATTGGAGACAATGTATTAAGAACACATGGCCAAAAGTGTCAAAAATTGGAGAAAATGTACTGGTAACACATGGCCAAAAGTGTCAAAAATTGGAGAAAATGTATTAAGAACACATGGCCAAAAGTGTCAAAAATTGGAGAAAATGTATTAAGAACACATGGCCAAAAGTGTCAAAAATTGGAGAAAATGTACTGGTAACACATGGCCAAAAGTGTCAAAAATTGGAGAAAATGTATTAAGAACACATGGCCAAAAGTGTCAAAAATTGGAGAAAATGTATTAAGAACACATGGCCAAAAGTGTCAAAAATTGGAGAAAATGTATTAAGAACACATGGCCAAAAGTGTCAAAAATTGGAGAAAATGTATTAAGAACACATGGCCAAAAGTGTCAAAAATTGGAGAAAATGTATTAAGAACACATGGCCAAAAGTGTCAAAAATTGGAGACAATGTATTAAGAACACATGGCCAAAAGTGTCAAAAATTGGAGAAAATGTATTAAGAACACATGGCCAAAAGTGTCAAAAATTGGAGAAAATGTATTAAGAACACATGGCCAAAAGTGTCAAAAATTGGAGAAAATGTATTAAGAACACATGGCCAAAAGTGTCAAAAATTGGAGAAAATGTACTGGTAACACATGGTCAAAAATTGGAGAAAATGTATTAAGAACACATGGCCAAAAGTGTCAAAAATTGGAGAAAATGTATTAAGAACACATGGCCAAAAGTGTCAAAAATTGGAGAAAATGTATTAAGAACACATGGCCAAAAGTGCCAAAAATTTGAGAAATTGTGATGAGTAGTACCTAATCCCCCTCATGATGACCATTATCGGTCTACTTAACGCGAATTGAAGAAGAACAGAAGCCAATCATAAGCGTAGCAATGATTTCTTCCTATAGGGGGACAGGGGGAAATATTCTACATGGAGGCAAGCCCCCTAAGCTCCTCCTCCACCATGCTACGCCCATGAAGTTGATTAAGTTCTAGAAGAAATATGATCGACTTACTTATGTGTTAGGGGTCCAACGAAGGGGTTAGCTAGCAGCTGCACGATGGCTTTGCTTGCGAACATGACCCCAACAGCGACGGTCTCGTGGATGAGCTCCTTGTGGCGTTCCTCCTTCTGCGCTGTTATGTTCACTGTAACAATGAACGCGCGATCAAACGCGACTTAATGTAAGCTTCAAAGACCTTTAGTAGACCTGGGTCGCAAGCCTCAAGCACTGCTCGGCTTCCATCTACACTAGATTGTATAATATCGTAGTCCTTTGAGTGTTATTGTGCAGTTAAGCTCCCGTGAAACTTACATAAATAATCCAAGATTTCCAGGATTAAATAAACAATTATCTGCTATTTGTAATTTGTATAAGTTGGCAACACTGATGACAAAAAATGTTCCACAACAATTAATTATTAAAATAATTTTGAATTTGGAATTATAATCCGAGTGACATTGTTTTTTATACGTATACACTAACTCACTATACTCTGTCCATTTTATTTATGGTTTTTTGACAGCTCGACGACTGACAAGTTAGTGATGTTTTTTTTTATAGTGGATAAGGTGCAAACGAGCAGATGGTCCACCTGATGGTAAGTGGCCACCATCGCCCATGTACATCGACAAAACAAGAGATACCCTCGTTGCATCCTCGACGATCGAGTGGGGAGGGGGAGTGAAGATGAAAAAATGCTGCGGTCTCAACAGATCCAGAGTTAGAAACCAGAGTCCACTAGATCCGCAGCATTAATAGGATGGGAGTGGGGAGGGGTAAGTCTGGCCCACATGCGACTCGACCGGAACGCATCTATGACACTTGGCGGTCGGATTCACATGCTGGTGGTCGCAAGCCAGTCGGGAAACAGATCCCCTACCACCAAGGTGGTGCAGGGTTACTCGGCTCTTATGAGATGCTCTCCCAGCGGCAGAGGGGAATAGTATTCTATCCCGTCCCCTCACGGGTAAATGATGTCCTAAAGATTCTCGAATATGATAACCGCGCGAATTCGTCCGCGTGTAGCTCCGCTCCTATTGGTCTTAGCGTGATGATATAAATCCTATAGCCTTCCTCGATAAATGGGCTATCTAACACTGAAAGGATTTTTCAAATCGGACCAATAGTTCCTGAGATTAGCGCGTTCAAACAAACAAACTCTTCACCTTTATATATTAAGTATAGATTTTTTTGGTAGTAATAATAATTAAGTAAGTTTTTTTTCATAAAAAAATATTATATTGTCGTTGCCTGTTAGCAACACCGACGTGTAGACAATATATAATCTTTAGTGCTATAAATTAGTCAGTCTCTCTGGAGTTGTCGCGCAGTGTACATGGAAGTTAGTGTTATAGTGTCGTGGTTGAGGTCACCCTTCTTGAGGTCCACGTAAGTGTTTTTTCTTACCTATTGTAGTTGGTCGAGCGGTAGATCCTGGGTCTCAAGCCCCAGGCACAAGCAGTTGCCTACCGGCGTATTATTATAAAATTAGTTTCAACATTTTGTCAGAATTTAAGTAATAAAAATAAATTTTTTCTCTTAAATATAATTAAAAAAATAAATCCATGGCACAATTGTAATCATCGTTGTGTGGCACATCACTAAGGGAGCGTACACGTCCATGAAGTACAATATTATTTATATGAAAATGTAACGTAAATAATACGAAACTTCATGGGTGTGAGCTGTCAAAAACCATCAAGTAACACCTGGACGCCATTTTGTGAGTCAGCGTCAAACAAAAATATAGCTACAGCTGTAATAGTGTTACGCGACTTGCCGCCATTTTGTTTTAAAGTATTGTTTCGTGAAACATTACTTTGAAAGTTATAATCGTCAAAAAAAATATGACCTTTCGTATGTTAGTCACAAATTGTTCTTGAACTTGAATTTCTAATGATTATCCGCCATCTTGATTGTGGCAAGGACGAATCAGTTTACGCGCTAATGTTATTATCTGATTGTGGGTAGACGGAAATATTAGTTTCACTGATAACGTAATGGAGGGAAACGCTTGTGTGTTGTATTTCGGAGTAATTGAAATCCTTGTTTTGTTTTTATGGAGGACTATTGCAAGGTTGAGGTTAGAAGGGGAGAGTAGGGACAGGTGGCTCCCCTAGAGAAACACAAAAAATTTCACTTATATATACACGTAATTACTAGTCAAACTGTTCAACTTACCTTGAGTAATATTCTCCACGAAGAGTGTCTTGTTTAAGCATGGGCAGTACGGTGTAGGAGATGGCTTAGGGGTCGTCAGGTCTTCCAGGTCTACCGACAGCGGAGCATCAGGGTGGCGGATGTCGTATAGAAACTCGGGGATGATCGGCACTGTTGGACAATGTTTTATGTTTTAGTAGAGTAGATCATTTTTGCCAATATGAAACCTTATTTTTGCTGTGTGTGACTAAGACTGGACGATATGGACTCGGAATTGCGCACCAATATTTGGCAAAAAATCACGCTTCCATACAGGGAGCCCCCCTTAAATGTTTTATTCTGTTTTTAGTATTGTGAAAAATTCAGCTGTCTACCAGACGTCTGTCCGTCAGACAGCAGAGTCAGGTCCTGTTGTCCTGTATTTATGTAGATGAATTTGACGTATGTTTGGGTTGCTAGGGATGTGTAGAGAACCCTGAAAAGGTAGGATATATCGACCCCCAAGTGTCGACTAATCCATATGATGGATTCTACCTGTGAGGGGACGGGTTAGAATACTATTCCCCTCTGCCGCTGGGAGAGCATCTTGTAAGAGCCAAGTACCCCCTTGGTGGTAGGGGTTCTGTTCCCCGACTGGCTTGCGACCGCCAGCATGCGAATACCTTACCCCCTCCCTCTCCCATCCCATTAATGCTGCGGATCTAGTGGACTCTGGGCTCTTTCTCAGGGTCCGCTGAATCCGCATCATTTTTTTCTTCATTCCCCCTTCCTACTCTATTCTTGAGGATGCAACGCATCGACAAAACGAGAGAGTATCTCTTGTTTTGCCGATGTCCTTGGGCGATGGTGGCCACTTACCATCAGGTGGACCATCTACTCGTTTGCACCATATCTATTATAAAAAAAAATGATGCCAGGAGTCTGTGATATTAGTTTTTGACCTTCATGGTATTTCAAAATAGTTTGGGGATCTTCGCTTGGATTTTTAAAGCTACTTTTGAGGGTCTCTTGCCAAGTCTCTCTGTTTGCGATGAATTCAAAACCTACAGAACCATGAGATTCATGAGGTTTTAGGTGTATTTCTGAATAATGACGTTTTTATTTGTAATAATTGATATACCTCAACGAGGCGAGGGCGAGTAAGCCAGACCAGTAAACGCCTAGATTTAAACTATAACTGACCCGACGCGACTAAACGAAGTTAAACGGGTGATGACTTTGTAACTGCATCAAAGGGTTGATAGCGAGTTAGTGATGTGCTGTAGAGATTGCTATCGATGTTTTAAATTTTATTAATAACTAGCTGACCGCGCAAACTATTATTTTACACATTTACTTTGTGCTGTTTTTTGGGTGAGACGACTGGTGGGGATAATTGATTAATTTCCGACAAGAAACGTTCTTTCATGCCAATTTTGAAGCGTCAGTAGCTCAGTGCGGGCGTTGGATTCACGATCGACCAGTCGTGGGTTCAAATCCGGGACATTGGACTACTGGCGTGGCCCACTCTTGACACAAGCATTTAGCTTACTAGGAGGGGTAAAAGAAATACTAGTAGTCTTAACAAACAAGACTTTTGTTATTTCCATTGAGATAAAAAGATTTTTAGGTTAATTTTATTTATAAAAAAAGCTTATATTTAATTTGTTATCTACCCTACACAGTGCAGACAATAAGTTGAATATGATCAGTGATGACGAGTCCAGAGCAAGCTGCAAGTCAGCGTCCCATTCTGTGACCGAGAGGACCGAACAGATTTGGGCCTAAAAACTCTTACATTGTGTGTCATTTGAGGATAGTGTAGCTATTTATCAGTGGGAGAATTATCAAAATCAGTTTAGTATTTACAGATATGTACAAATAAACTCCGTAAGTTCCATAGGTAATGGAAAAGGCGAACTAACAACGAACAAAGCTTATATTTTTTTTATGATAGACAAGGGACAAACAAGCAGACGGTCCACCTGATGGAAAGTGGACACCGTCGCCCATGGACATCGACAAAACTAGAGGGTATCTCATGCGGCTCGGCCGGAACGCGTCAGAGACACTTGGCGGTCGGATTCACATGCTGGTGGTCGCAAGCCAGTCGGGGAACTGATCCCCTACCATCAAGGGGGTGCTGGGTTACTCGACTCTTACGAGATGCTCTCCCAGCGGCAGAGGGGCATTGTATTCTAACCCGTCCCCTCACGGCTAAATTATATTCAACTTGTTGTCCACCCTACGCAGGGCACTTACTTCCCCTAGTTTTAAAATGTTTTTTAAAAAAAGAAGAGGAATAAGAAAATGTAATTTTAAGTATATTTAACTAATTCCAAACAAAAACGTAACTATGTCTTATTTCTTCTACTATTTAGCATTATTGCTAGCATCAAATAAGTCCACATTAACAATAAAATAATATATTTTTATCGACATTCCCCAACACTAGAAGTAAATGAGCTGTCACGAACAGGCGCCCTCCATCTCTTTGAGTGTCCAACGTTCATACACGAAATTCATGACATTTTATTTATTGATATGAACTGAGAGCTCTCTGGTAATAGAAATTATTATTATATACTAGACCTGCCCCGGCGTTGCACGTAAATAACTATATAAAAATATTTTAATAAACAGAATAAAAATTTAACATTTTTTGGGATAAAAAACTATGACTTTTTCGTATACTAGTTAACCCCCTTGCCATCCCCCCTCCCCCACTTCCCTTGGCTTATGACAGGTGCAAATTGCAACCATTAGATTTATCAAAAACATTAAATTTTCAATATATTGTTGCGCTTACAGCAGTAACATTAAATTTATTTTATTATTATCCCACAGGAACTGAATTTTCCGGGATAAAAAGTAGCCTATGTGTTAATCTAGGTTATAATCTATCTGTGTGCGAAGTTTTATTGAAATCCGTTTAGCCGCTTAAGCGTAATTGAGTAACAAACATACAAACATCCAAAATTTTCACATTTATAATATTATAAAGAATCAATTCTCCCCTCTCTCCCCTAAAAGTGAAATTCCATTTTTATTTTTTATTTTAAAAAATTAGGTAAATAGATAAGCCCAATCTTGTCATCCTCTAGATTTTTAATTCTATCTCCAGTTTTTATTCTATAGATAAAAAGTAGGTCAGTTGAGATAAAAGAATTTTAAAACTTACTTACAATTGTTTGAAAATATTTCAAAGTTTGAAATTCTTTTGACGGCGCAAAATTCTTCGCATTATTTAACAAGCGAGGTCTAGCAGTGGAGGCGAGCTTTAGAAAATATTTTATCATTATATAAAAAACTAGTCGACCCATCCTGGCTTCGCCCGGGTGCAATTTAAGAGCCGTAACCGCTATATCCCTGCATTTTGAATCTGTAATATCTTCCAAAATATTCATTTAAATTCCATGCTGTAAAGGGCCTTATTGACCTATATTAAATGCACAATGTGTGTAAGGTACCTAATTGGATAAGGATTAATGCTGTATTGTTTAAAATCGATTCGTAAATAACCCATTATTTCTCGTAAAAAGTAAAGGATAAAAAATGGCTATTGTGGGTTATCCCTAAGGGATAGACATATACCATCACAGACTTTTCTGTAGACCTTTTTAAGGTGTACAATACTGCAGTACATTATTTTGATCTATCTCGAAGGGTTCAGCCAGCGTTTGCAATGTAAGAGCATACGTGTTTATTTACGCCATCACATTAGAAACCTCTAAAATTATCAGTGTTGCTCTACTATATTATGTATATATTATACATATAAACCTTCCTCATGAATCACTCTATTTAATAAAGAAAACCGCATCAAAATCTGTTGCGTAGTTTCAAAGATCTAAGCATACATAGAGAAAGCCGAGGCAGATATTTATTTCCAGACTGGAAGATTCAATTTCCTCCCTCGCTGTCAAACGCTACTGAACTCTAACACAATTTGTACCGCCGCTGTACGAATTAGTGTTGTGATCTAGTTATCGATAAATCAATTTTTGAAATAAAATTCTATTCACAAAGAACGCTTTTCTGTCTGTATGTACATCAAGACTCTTTTTTTATAGGATCATACATACATACATACAAATATATAATGCTGAAGAGTTTGTTTGTGTAAACGCGCTAATCTCAGGAACTGCTGATCCGATTTGAAAAATCCTTTCAGTGTTAGATAGCCTATTTATCGAGGAAGGCTATAGGCTATATATCATCACGCTAAAACCAATAGGAGCGGAGCTACACGCGGATGAAGTCACGGATCGACTACATGTGCTCCCTGATAATGGATGCCGCACCACGCCACCAAAAAACACTATCTAGTATCTTTAATATGAACTGCGCGATATTATTTGACTGACTAACTCAATCCTATCAAAACGAAAGTTTTTTTATCTTTCTACAATCACATTTTCCTTGCCATGATTCTGGCAACAAGACGGCAATAAGAGACCACAAACGGGCGTCGGTGGTCACAAAGTTGGTCATGAAGATCAAGGTCATGTCTGCCAGTCGCAAGTCAATCTGACCTTCAATACAAGGATAGAATAAACAAGGGCAGATCTCTTAATTTTGGGCGCTGGAATTATCTGGTGCCCCGCAACGACGACCAAACAAGTCTCCCACACTGACGAATAATGACGTAATACTGTGTACATATTTTATTTTGTTGCGGCTCCAAAAGATGATGCCTAAATTAAATACTGCTATAATTACTTCATAGCTAAGCCGCCATTGCTCAAAAGAGCTTAAAATTAATCAATAATAGAAATATAAATTGTTAAGGTATAAGGGTCATCGATATCTATGGCGCTGGAGTAGGGTAGTAGTCACTTCCGTCGTTTTGACAGTCTCGACTCTTTCTATGCCATCGACAGTCTGACTCGAATCTAAGTCTTGCGCGGTCTCTCAAGGAGTGAAGCAGTCTCTAGATATTGTTAAGTGCAGTGTTGTGTTAGTTTTATGTGAGTTTAACATTTGGTTTAAACTGGATATCCTTAAGCCTACACCTTGGTCACAAGTCCAAGGCACTGCTTAGGTTTCTCTCGTAATTGTTAGAGATCAGAGAAGTAGAAGTATCTACGTTGCTTTTACCCAATAGTCCACTCAATATCATCCCCCCCTGTAATGTTTTCCAATATTCCCATCTCCTTCCCAAGGTTAGGTCTATCTATCCTTGCTGAGAGATGGTTCATATAAATTAAATAAAGTTTCAACGTAAATAGTTGACAAATACTCATTCATACATAAATGGGTTAGCAATTTTTTTACAATTATCAACCCCCCTTTCCCCCGTGTCAGCAAAAGTAATCAGTCTCATGCTGACGTCAACATTAGCAAGTACTCTTAAAGGCCTTACTCTCGTGTAAGTGTTTACTTTTTTATTTGTGACGTAATCATCATGCAGACCCCCTCCATCCCCCATGTCATAAAAGATAAGCGAAGCAAAGACCTCCCAACCCCTATACCCCTAGTGTATGTGACTTAGATCTATCCTTGCTGAGAGATAGCTCGTACAAATTAAATTAAATTTCAGTTACAAAACGCGGTTAGGCGACGCGAAAACTTAATTCAACATAATATATCTTGTTAGCTAAGATGGGATGGGATTATAAGTCATTTAATTTATCGATAAGTGTTTAAATGAGTTTCTATAATAACCCAAAACTTCTTAAAAATAAATTGACATTTTATTTTCTCCAAATTGTCATTACTGTTAGACTGTTTGGTGTGTCAACGTTGTTGTTGGTAAACCTTATGACAAGCAATTTTAATGGGCGTAGGAGTCGTGGAAGGTCAAAACATCGTTAGGTGGATGGTGTGGACCGTGACGGACGAAGTGTTGGATTGGCGGACGATGGCCGGTGATAGACTGAAGTAGGGGGATTTGGTTGACCAAGCCAAGGCCCACAAAGATGATGATACTCGAAAAACCAGGGATAGTATTAAAAACTCTAACTTCAACTATAGTATATTTTTGTCACTTCCTTGCTTATCGCTCTAGATTCCGATTTAGTAAAAGTGTGGTAAAAAAGCTCTCTCGTTTGTCGTATATCTGTATCTCTACCTCATATTTAACTCATATTTAAGGTGACATACATGGGAGGTGTACGAAGGATCCATCACGCAATACTCAAGCCTGGTGATGAGTAAGTATCCTCAATCATCATCGCAGATTTTCAAAATTAACCTTTGCTTCAGTCCTAGCTTAGTTTCCTTCAATTTGATTAAACTAACGTAGAAGAACCAAGGTAACCGACATAGCTCAGAGAATCGCAAAGCTGAAGTGGCATGAGCGGGGCACATAGCTGGAAGAGCCGATGGGCGTTGGGGAAATAAGGCGGCCTCGGATCGCAGGCAGTCGTTGGATCCAAAGGGCACAAAACCGCTCTATGTCCAGCAATGGACGTCCAATCGGCTGAGACGACGAACAACCGATTGCAAAGAAAGGTGGAAGATACAGAAAAAAAAGAACGTCTACGGAGATGTACAAGAGTGATACAACATTACCCCCCGGAGTCAGCTAACCTCTATCTAAATATCCTTTGATTTCTAGTTCGTTGGAATAATTAAAATACAATCCACTTGCTTGTGGCTCATCCCCTTTAATTAGATAAATTCTGCGGTTTCAGCGGACCCTGAGTAAGTGCCAAAGTCCTCTAGATACGCATTAATGGGATCGAAAAAGGAGGGGGTAAGTCTACCATAGTGGTAGACTTGATATAGATAGTTGTACTATCCAACAAGCAATCATATTTAACCTTCTTGACTAAAGGATAAAAACACTATATAATTGTAAACATCTATCGATATTAATTTTCAATTTATCGACGTGTCCCATCACTACGTCTAACAAAGTTCGCTTTGATCTATCATGAAATTTGGAGTTATTAAATTGCTTTTGATTTCATTTATTTCGACTTCTTGCTGTTTCACTCACACACTCACTCATTTATTCATTCACACTCTGTTGACAAATATGACTATAAGATAAGATATACCTCTTTATCACAAGTCGGTTAACCCCTAAAATAAATAATTCCAGAAAGACGTTATCTGCTAAAAGCGTTAGAGATTTAACGCCTTCATGCATTATGCAATGCAATACAATACAATATTCATTGGTTCGTATACAAGCTGTTGCTTGTGGCTTCTATTGGATTACAAGCCGCCATTTTATTCTGTCGTTTATTAACGTCAATTGTTGATAAATAGTTGGTTCACTAAATCTTCACCTACTTATAATATGTGACTGTTTGTACGTTTCACTCAATCACACATAAACGGCTGAACAGATTTGGATGAAATTTGAAATACAGATACTACGTGTCTTGGATTAATACATGGGATACTTTTTATCCCGACAAAGATACAATTTCCCAAAGATAGGAGCGAATTTCATATGGTACGTGACTGTTTGTATGTTTCACTCAATCACACATAAACGGCTGAACAGATTTGGATGAAATTTGAAATACAGATACTATGTGACTTGGATTAATACATGGGATACTTTTTATCCCGACAAAGATACAATTTCCCAAAGATAGGAGCGAATTTCATATGGTACGTGACTGTTTGTATGTTTCACTCAATCACACATAAACGGCTGAACAGATTTGGATGAAATTTGAAATACAGATACTATGTGACTTGGATTAATACATGGGATACCTTTTATCCCGACCAAAATAAGATTTTATTAAGATAGAAGCAAATTTTATAGTACGTGACTGTTTGTATGTTTCACTCAATCACACATAAACGGCTGAACAGATTTGGATGAAATTTGAAATGCAGATACTACGTGTCTTGGATTAATACATGGGATACCTTTTATCCCGACCAAAATAAGATTTTATTAAGATAGAAGTGAATTTTATAGTACGTGACTGTTTGTACGTTTCACTCAATCACACATAAACGGCTGAACAGATTTGGATGAAATTTGAACTACAGATACTATGTGACTTGGATTAATACATGGGATACCTTTTATCCCGACCAAAATAAGATTTTATTAAGATAGAAGCAAATTTTATAGTACGTGACTGTTTGTATGTTTCACTCAATCACACATAAACGGCTGAACAGATTTGGATGAAATTTGAAATGCAGATACTACGTGTCTTGGATTAATACATGGGATACCTTTTATCCCGACCAAAATAAGATTTTATTAAGATAGAAGTGAATTTTATAGTACGTGACTGTTTGTACGTTTCACTCAATCACACATAAACGGCTGAACAGATTTGGATGAAATTTGAACTACAGATACTATGTGACTTGGATTAATACATGGGATACCTTTTATCCCGACCAAAATAAGATTTTATTAAGATAGGAGCGAATTTCATATGGTACGTGACTGTTTGTACGTTTCACTCAATCACACATAAACGGCTGAACAGATTTGGATGAAATTTGAAATGCAGATACTGTGTGTCTTGGATTAATACATGGGATACCTTTTATCCCCACAAAAATAGGATTTTATTAAGATAGAAGCGAATTTTATAGTACGTGACTGTTTGTACGTTTCACTCAATCACACATAAACGGCTGAACAGATTTGGATGAAATTTGAACTACAGATACTATGTGACTTGGATTAATACATGGGATACCTTTTATCCCGACCAAAATAAGATTTTATTAAGATAGGAGCGAATTTCATATGGTATATGACTGTTTGTACGTTTCACTCAATCACACATAAACGGCTGAACAGATTTGGATGAAATTTGAAATGCAGATACTGTGTGTCTTGGATTAATACATGGGATTCCTTTTATCCCCACAAAAATAGGATTTTATTAAGATAGAAGCGAATTTTATAGTACGTGACTGTTTGTACGTTTCACTCTATCACACATAAACGGCTGAACAGATTTGGATGAAATTTGAAATACAGATACTATGTGACTTGGATTAATACATGGGATACTTTTTATCCCGACAAAGATACAATTTCCCAAAGATAGGAGCGAATTTCATATGGTACGTGACTGTTTGTATGTTTCACTCAATCACACATAAACGGCTGAACAGATTTGGATGAAATTTGAAATACAGATACTATGTGACTTGGATTAATACATGGGATACCTTTTATCCCGACCAAAATAAGATTTTATTAAGATAGAAGCAAATTTTATAGTACGTGACTGTTTGTATGTTTCACTCAATCACACATAAACGGCTGAACAGATTTGGATGAAATTTGAAATGCAGATACTACGTGTCTTGGATTAATACATGGGATACCTTTTATCCCGACCAAAATAAGATTTTATTAAGATAGAAGTGAATTTTATAGTACGTGACTGTTTGTATGTTTCACTCAATCACACATAAACGGCTGAACAGATTTGGATGAAATTTGAAATGCAGATACTACGTGTCTTGGATTAATACATGGGATACCTTTTATCCCGACCAAAATAAGATTTTATTAAGATAGAAGTGAATTTTATAGTACGTGACTGTTTGTACGTTTCACTCAATCACACATAAACGGCTGAACAGATTTGGATGAAATTTGAACTACAGATACTATGTGACTTGGATTAATACATGGGATACCTTTTATCCCGACCAAAATAAGATTTTATTAAGATAGGAGCGAATTTCATATGGTACGTGACTGTTTGTACGTTTCACTCAATCACACATAAACGGCTGAACAGATTTGGATGAAATTTGAACTACAGATACTATGTGACTTGGATTAATACATGGGATACCTTTTATCCCGACCAAAATAAGATTTTATTAAGATAGGAGCGAATTTCATATGGTACGTGACTGTTTGTACGTTTCACTCAATCACACATAAACGGCTGAACAGATTTGGATGAAATTTGAAATGCAGATACTGTGTGTCTTGGATTAATACATGGGATACCTTTTATCCCCACAAAAATAGGATTTTATTAAGATAGAAGCGAATTTTATAGTACGTGACTGTTTGTACGTTTCACTCAATCACACATAAACGGCTGAACAGATTTGGATGAAATTTGAACTACAGATACTATGTGACTTGGATTAATACATGGGATACCTTTTATCCCGACCAAAATAAGATTTTATTAAGATAGGAGCGAATTTCATATGGTACGTGACTGTTTGTACGTTTCACTCAATCACACATAAACGGCTGAACAGATTTGGATGAAATTTGAAATGCAGATACTGTGTGTCTTGGATTAATACATGGGATACCTTTTATCCCCACAAAAATAGGATTTTATTAAGATAGAAGCGAATTTTATAGTACGTGACTGTTTGTACGTTTCACTCTATCACACATAAACGGCTGAACAGATTTGGATGAAATTTGAAATACAGATACTATGTGACTTGGATTAATACATGGGATACTTTTTATCCCGACAAAGATACAATTTCCCAAAGATAGGAGCGAATTTCATATGGTACGTGACTGTTTGTATGTTTCACTCAATCACACATAAACGGCTGAACAGATTTGGATGAAATTTGAAATACAGATACTATGTGACTTGGATTAATACATGGGATACCTTTTATCCCGACCAAAATAAGATTTTATTAAGATAGAAGCAAATTTTATAGTACGTGACTGTTTGTATGTTTCACTCAATCACACATAAACGGCTGAACAGATTTGGATGAAATTTGAAATGCAGATACTACGTGTCTTGGATTAATACATGGGATACCTTTTATCCCGACCAAAATAAGATTTTATTAAGATAGAAGTGAATTTTATAGTACGTGACTGTTTGTACGTTTCACTCAATCACACATAAACGGCTGAACAGATTTGGATGAAATTTGAACTACAGATACTATGTGACTTGGATTAATACATGGGATACCTTTTATCCCGACCAAAATAAGATTTTATTAAGATAGGAGCGAATTTCATATGGTACGTGACTGTTTGTACGTTTCACTCAATCACACATAAACGGCTGAACAGATTTGGATGAAATTTGAAATGCAGATACTGTGTGTCTTGGATTAATACATGGGATACCTTTTATCCCCACAAAAATAGGATTTTATTAAGATAGAAGCGAATTTTATAGTACGTGACTGTTTGTACGTTTCACTCAATCACACATAAACGGCTGAACAGATTTGGATGAAATTTGAACTACAGATACTATGTGACTTGGATTAATACATGGGATACCTTTTATCCCGACCAAAATAAGATTTTATTAAGATAGGAGCGAATTTCATATGGTACGTGACTGTTTGTACGTTTCACTCAATCACACATAAACGGCTGAACAGATTTGGATGAAATTTGAAATGCAGATACTGTGTGTCTTGGATTAATACATGGGATACCTTTTATCCCCACAAAAATAGGATTTTATTAAGATAGAAGCGAATTTTATAGTACGTGACTGTTTGTACGTTTCACTCTATCACACATAAACGGCTGAACAGATTTGGATGAAATTTGAAATACAGATACTATGTGACTTGGATTAATACATGGGATACTTTTTATCCCGACAAAGATACAATTTCCCAAAGATAGGAGCGAATTTCATATGGTACGTGACTGTTTGTATGTTTCACTCAATCACACATAAACGGCTGAACAGATTTGGATGAAATTTGAAATACAGATACTATGTGACTTGGATTAATACATGGGATACTTTTTATCCCGACAAAGATACAATTTCCCAAAGATAGAAGCGAATTTCATATGGTACGTGACTGTTTGTACGTTTCACTCAATCACACATAAACGGCTGAACAGATTTGGATGAAGTTTGAAATACAGATACTACGTGTCTTGGATTAATACATGGGATACCTTTTATCCCGACCAAAATAAGATTTTATTAAGATAGGAGCGAATTTCATATGGTACGTGACTGTTTGTACGTTTCACTCAATCACACATAAACGGCTGAACAGAATTGGATGAAATTTGAAATATTAAATAAGAATGTCAATAAGTATTTCCAAAATCTTTAACTTATGTAATAACGATTATCTTTGACACTTAACTTTTATCTACACTACATTTAAATCAAAAAACAAGAATAAATAAAAAAAAACACATTTAAGGGGGTATTCTGGTAGAAATTTGAATAAAATCGATTTTTTTTATTAAATATTTTTAAAGTTTAACTATTTAAGAATATGTCTACAAGAGGATTTTTCAAAATTCAAATTATTTTCGGAGATACAGCTATTTTACTGATGCAGCATCCAAATTGGTTCGGCCGGAACTAATTGAATAAAGAGAGAGAGGAACTTTGAACGCGTCACGATTTCTCAAGTTCTACTGACCAATTTACCTGACAGTCTTCTTTATATACTTCTCTATATCTAGAAGTACCCTCATTCTCAAATTTTAATTTTTACTATATAAAAAAATTTTCAGGTTGCTAGATGGGTTGGAATCGTAGGTATGGTCACGTGCCATTTTTTTGAGTCCCCCCACTTCATCTAATTTTATGATTTTTTAACTTTTTTATGTATTCTCGTAATGTTAATAAATAAGTTATAAAAAATGTATAGTAAAAATATTGATACCTTTTTTATTAAATTTTTTTTTTTGATTTTTTTTTTTTTTTTTTTTTTTTTTTTTTTTTTTTTTTTTTTTTTTTTTTTTTTTTTTTTTTTTATAAAGATTACTAGCACTATGGATCACATACTACTAGTATTCCCTTAACCTCTTTGTGTCAGGAGTGGGCCACGCCAGTAGTCCAATGTCCAGCATTTGAACCCACGACTTATCGATCGCGAATCCAACGCCCGAACCACTGAGCTGCTGACGCTTTAAAATATCCCTCTACACTAGAATACCCCCTTAAATTTATACAAAATTGTTCACATAATAAACATTGTAATAAACACAATATTACTATAACTCACCAACAGTTGTCAGTAACATGTTGTCCAGGAGTAGAGCGATGGCCACGATGACCAGCACCAGCTTCCTGGACTCCCGACAGGCGGCGATGCGCGCGCGCCATCCTCCCAACCCGTCTGATGCTGCACCCATGATGATACTCTGTGGACAATAAATAGTTTACATGCTAAATACTGAATAGTTTGTTCACTAAATGGCATAAAAAATAGTTTTCATCAAAATATAAAGTGTAAGAAAAGATTTGAATAATTATACAAAATGGCGGCATTTAAATAAAAGACGCGACAGTCTAACAATGGAGACGATTTAATTCGTCCTTCATCTTAAAACCCTTTGCCTTTACTTTTACAATTGTATTATACTAGCGTAGTGAAATGTATAACTGTGTCTGTTTGTCGCGCTTTCACGCCAAAACTGCTGAACCGATTTGGATGAAATTTGGTGTACAGATAGTCTAGAGCCTGAGAAAGGATATAGGGTACTTTTTAATGCGAAAAAAGGGTTGTAAGGGGTTGAAATGGGGGATGAAAACAGACAGTTAGTATTATTAATAAGTTATAAGAAGTATGTATTTGTCTCAAAAATCGATAAAAAAATAATGACTATCGAGTTATCGACAGCTGATTCGAAATTCAAATGTTATATACGAAGTAAGTTATAATTGCTTCATCTACTAAAGACTAGGCTGTACGGTATAATACCTTTTCATTTTCTATTATGAAATAAAGCAGAAAAAAAAGCTATAATTGTCAATATATTATGTTTGTAATAATTAAATTAATGAAAACGAAAAATATTCATAATTTGAATTTCGAACACTAATTGTATAGTAAAGAGATTAACAACCTTGTGTCTGTTGTCATAGGTATATAGGGAGGGGCTCAGTTTGTTGTTTATTCTAAATTCAAATTTCGAACAAAATATTTATGACAAATGGTCAATCTCAATATGTCAACCGGTTGTAACAATATGTGCTAAAAAAATTTTATTGCAATTGAATTCATTGTTCGAAATTTAAATATTTTATATTTATGATTCAAATTCGTGCAAGATGCTAGTAAAGGTCGCCATTAAATTCATTATTCGAATTTTTTTTTGTACGTAGACAATTTAGGAATTACAAATTTAAATTTCGAACACAAATTGTTGGATGATGCTTCGATTCAATTTTCGAACATAACATAAAGAGATCAAAAATAAGTACCAGGAATGTCATAAGAGGTAGATCAATGTCTATACTAATATAAAAGGGTTGCCATTTAATAAAACAGTCTAGTATTCTCAAAAAGGGGTCGAGTGGTTCTTGAGTCGAAATTAACTTTGCTTTTAAACTTTAATTATCCTGAGCAAGATTGCGTCGGTCCAAAACTTGTAAATATGTATTGAAATGGTACTTGTGGCACGTAACCCTCTACGGCGTAGAATTTCTACGACGTAGCAACTACGGATTTCTGTAACGTAGCAGATAAACGTAATGGGATATTTTTTATCCCTTTAATTAATTTATAATCAGTGCCAACTAAAAAATTTGTATAATTATTGGTCAGAGTCAAGGCTGTACGGTGTAATACCTTTGCCTTTTTTATTATGGAATAAAAACAGAGGAAAAAAATCAAAATGCGTTAAATAAATAATGTATTATGTGAAATAAAATCAATTTTTTTTTTTTTTTAATTTAAAAACGCGCTTAACGGCTGTACCGATTTTGAAAAAATATTCAAACAATTAGCAGAATAGTGCAATCAATACGGTGAAGTTAGGTAGCGATCCGATAATTTTTTTTTAAATACATTTTCCCTAAGCGAAGTGAGTATAAAATATAATCTGAAAAGCATTATGGAAGACCCAAAATAATGAGAAATTTAATCTATGTTTCATTATGCAAGACCCAAATAATGCAAAAATATTAATTTTTACTATTTCATTATGTAAGACCCAAAATGCGAAAATAAATCTAGTATTGCATTATGCAAGACCCAATAATTCGAATATATTAATCCGTAGGTCTCTTGAGAATTAATTTCATTACAATTACAGTAATTGATTTTTTGAATAGTCAAGTTAATTTTTTTTTATTATTCATATTTGTTTTTTTAAATCAGGAACCTTTATTTAAAAGTATGTTTTTTTTTAATTTAATTTAAACGGCAGTACGTGCGGCAGTAAATTATATTACTTAGCCCTCATTTCGTTCAGTTAAATGTAAAAAAATACCTTCAAAATGTAATAGAAAACAATTATTATATTAACATAGATATAACTTACCCTAAATATACATCAAAACGCCCATCTTCAAACAAACAAGAGCCCACGTCCTCTCTGCTCGACTACCGAGGACAGACTGACACAAAATACGATATGAAATATCACTAAACGTACACCAGTACATACTGACCTCCCATATATACGAGATCAACCCCTTTATACTCCATCCATTGTTGGGAGAGGCGGGAAGGGTAGGTCTTGGTCGCTGGGCTATTAAAACGCTGAAGTATTAATTGCTATTTGAATTCCAACTTTAAACCTATAGAGATAGAGTTCAAATTCTATTATTCGAAATTTGAATTGTCTATCAAATATATGACAAGCAATTTTAAATCTTATTTCATTTACGCTATGGTTGAAAATTCATTGCATTTATTTGCAAAGTTATACGATTTTATTGTACAATAGATTTTGAGTTTTAACTTTATGATTATAAGGTTGATATTTCTTTGTATTGAATAATAAAAGCTACAGGTCTTCGATAAGTTCCCGCTGAAAGTGCGTTATGTAGATGGAGAATGTTGTTCGTGAGATTTTAAAGGACTTTAATATGAAAAAAAAAATTAATGCTTTGATAGTCATATTAAAGATTATATATGATATGTATATGTTATTCTAGATTGTTCTAGTAATCTTCTTTTAGAGAAACAGTCTTGCCTATATTTTTCGAAGAAAAAATATAGGCATTATAATTATATAATTTACATTGCACCACAGATTGTTAATATATATTAAGGGTTACCAGATAAAAAAAGAATTTACTTAAATATTATTTGGTGTTGCTATAAAGCAACTAACAATTAGTTTAGTTGCCATGACAACAGAAAATTTGGAAATAAAAGGAAAATAAAATTTAAAAAATTCACGCACCTTCTTATTGCTTCACAATCTCATGAGAGGTCCTTAATTTCTCCTTCCATCCCTATCGCACTTACCACACCATTCGTGCCGTCTCTCTTCCTCTAAGTACAATCCCTCGGCTTTTATGTCCGATACTATACATTTGATTTGACTTTGTTTGTTATACTTTTCGCGTCACTTAGTTGAAGACCTTTATCATCTATTAAATAAAAAAAATAGACTAATCTTCATCAATATTTTTTACACAGATTATATATAACATGACAAGGGGTTTATTACATATATGATATGATAGGGGTATCATTATCTTCAAACGCATAATTAGGTCTTACATAATACACTAGCACAGATTATATTTAATAAAACATTAATCTTTGTTTAATTTTGTTGGAATTTAAATAATAAATAATAATTTAAATAAAATATTTTTTTTCTTTCATTATTATAATTTGTATGACACTGTACTAAATTTAAAAAAATTTCGACATTGGATGTACGGTATAATGCCTTTGCCTTATCCATTGTAGAATAAAAAGAAATGAAAAAGAATAAGAAGCGTCTATTAAGCTCTATTATCTTTTTAGACTCTTCTCCTTTTTTTCCTCTGTCTTCTTAAAAGATAGGGCTGTACGGTGTAATACCTTTGCCTTATCCATTATGGAATAACAACAGATGAAAAAAAATTAAGAAGCGTCTTTTAAGCGGTATTTTCTTTAGTCGATTCTCCTCCTTGTTCTCCTTTGTCTTCTTAAAAGACGAGGCTGTACGATGTAATACTTTTGCCTTTTCCATTATGAAATCTGGACTCTCCTCCTTTTCCTCATCTATCGTCCATGTTTAAGTGTGTGTGTGTGTTTATTTTAAATGATATTTAACCAAACCCCCTCCCTCCCCCTCCTCCTAAATCAAAGGAAGTTTAAAAAGCAATATTAACCCAGTAATTTCATCTCCCTCTAAATCAACAGCAAGTTATATTGGATTTTATTAATCCATTCAAAATACAATTTAATTAAAGCGTTCACAGAATTTTACATATTAATCGCGTCGGCCCAAAACTTGTAAAGAAACCAAAGTAATGACTTTAGTGATTAAAAGATGATGTTTGGATGTTTGGATAGGGATACTTAGATATGTAGGGGTGTCTGGATGTTGGGATATTTAGACAAGGATAGTTTGTTGGGATAGAGATGTTTGTAGGTGAGGATGCTTATATGTTTAGATGCTCAAGTATTTGAATGTTTGGATAGATATACCTTGATGTTTAGACACTCAGATGTATCGATGTTTATCAGATGTATCGATGTTTGGACATTCAGATGTATCGATGTTTGGACACTCAGATGTATCGATGTTTGGACACTCAGATCTATCGATGTTTGGACACTCAGATGTATCGATGTTTAGGCACTCAGTTGTATCGATGTTATGACACTCAGATGTATCGATGTTTGGATAGGGATACGTGAATGTTTGTATTTTTAAATAGAGATGTTTGGAGGTGAGGATGCTTAAATGTTTGGATGCTCAAGTATTTGAATGTTTGGAAAAATATACCGCATGTTTGGACATTCAGATGTATCGATGTTTGGACACTCAAATGTATCGATGTTTGGACACTTAAATGTATCGATGTTTAGACACTCAAATGTATGTTTGGATAGACATGTTTGGAGGTGAAGATGCTTTGGTGATTGGATGCTCAAGTTTGAATGTTTGGATAAGATATACCTGGATGTTTGGACACTCAGATGTATCGATGTTTGGATAGGGATACGTGGATGTTTGTATGTGTGAATGTTTGTACGAGAGAAGTCACGAGTAGATATAAGTACATAACAAAAGCGATTCCCTAATTTAATAAGTGGGTAGAGTATATTATATCAAAGCACAACTATCAATAGATTTGGTCTAATCTGGCAAGTGTTATTGCGTCTCGCTCAGACCCTCTCCACCACTTAAACAGGTCCTTAGGGTCTGCGGGGTGGATTGCGGAGTCCGTGGAGTGGTTGATTATATTGCGCGAGGAGTGTGACGAGTTTAGAGAAGATAAAGTTACAATACATTCTTGGTGGGAATTTTGAAGATTTGACATTATATCACTCTAGGGGGGGCCGCTACCCCACCTGCCCTGTATTAAATCAATATTAATTAATAGCCAATTTGATCTGAAAACACTGGACACTATCATTCTTAAGGTTGCTGACCATTTCTCCACCTTTCCCAGAAGCTGTTCTTGTCTTATTGAATATACTAGCGCCATCTATTGTCTGATAATGGTGACACAATTCCAAACAATATTAAACTTACTAGTCGACTAATAGATGTATATATTTTATTATAATCTTTGAACTCTGATTTTTTTTTTTTTTGGGATAAAAAGTAGCCTATGTTTTAATCCAGATTATAATGTATCTGTTTACCAAATTTTAGAGAAATCCGTACAGCCGTTTTTGCGTAATTGAGTAACAAACATCCAAACATAAAAAAATCACATCTGGATTTATAGACTACTAGTTGATCCGCGCGATTTCGTACGTGTGTAGTTCCGCTCCTATGGGTCGTAGCGTGATGATATATAGCCTATAGCCTTTCTCGATAAATGGGCTATCTAACACTGAAAGAATTTTTCAAATCAGACCAGTGGTTTCTGAGATTAGCGCGTTCAAACAAACAAACTCTTCAGCTTTATATATTAGTATAAGATTACTTGTAAGCGAGTATTGCACTCAACTTATCCTCATTCGTCTCCACAGTTTTCTCTGTTCCTCTCACCGCTGGTACAGCGCTCGGCACTCTGCTAATCTTTTACGTCACTTATCTATCTATATCTACAGCTATAGCTAACAGAAGGATGACTCAGTCGTTACGAATATTATATAGGTTGAGATTCGAATACAGATAATATAATTAATGTTAAACTGATGATGAAGAGCCTACGATGGCCTTGGAGGGTTTTAGCTTCTCCCACCCCTAAATTTGCTACTGATTATCCATGGATTAGGGGGTTAGAAGATTTGGAATTTTGATGAGGGAAAGAAGTGGAATATAATTTTTTTTTAATTATACAAAATCCTACTGCTCGTTAATTTATGACAAAAATGTGAGAGTAGTAAGATTATAACAAAATTTTCCCAAAAACCTCCCATCTGTGGCCATGAGCAGTGTCGATCACAAGAGCTTAAAAAACATCTTTACTAATAGATTACATTCATCTATTAGCAAGTGAATTGTTATAAAATCCTCTCTAATTAAAAAAATTCATAATCTGGGAGGGATGAGCAATAAAATGAATGAACGATCTCAAAATCTTACCTTCTTTGAAAAGTGACTTTTATGCAATTCAAACCCTCTCTCCCCTTCGCCAGCTTCTCATTTCAGTAAAAGGAAGCAAAGCAAGGATTTGAACGGCCTCAATATTAAGAATTGAAGTATCATAAAATCCTCCCATCTACGAGAGAGACAGCAATAAAATCCATTCAAAATATTTCTTATCCTTCATAAATTAATATGGGCAATGGTATTATCATGTCAAAAGACAACAAAATCCTACTTTCTTTTTAACACGTTCGCTGCTGCGGCGCTAGAACCAAACCAAATTTTGCTGTACCAGCACCCGACTTCCAAGGTCCATACAGACGAGGAAACTCATGACATCAACGTTTTTGTTTAAATAATCGATAGGCTACATCCTCGTGTATACGCGGCTGCGAGAGATAAAAGGATTTCTTTCAAAATCAGCTATTTACGGCAATTTATTGCCGTATAGCATAAAAGTTACAAAATGCTAGGAGTCAGTAGCTCAGTGGTTCGGGCGTTGGATTCACAGTGGATAGGTCGTGGGTTCAAATCCGGACATTGGACTAACGTCCACACAAGCCCACTTCTGACACAAGCTATTTATTAGCTTAGCTGGAGGGGTAAAGGGAATACTGAATTTTCAAAAAAGTCTCTTTTACTTTGCTTTTACTATATATCTACACTACAGATAAAATAAAACGGACTTAAATAAAACTGTTGCCTACCCCCCCTATCGGCTTTTTATCGGATATATTTCGGTGAGTGTGCCCGGGAATTACATAATCAAATTCCTGCCGCCCCTTTTTTTACAGGACTCCCAGACAAACCCGACCGAAGCGCCATCGGTACATGGTGGACATTCCTCGGATGCGAAGATGTGGAACAGTCTGCCGGAGTCTGTATATCCTGAAAAGTATAATGTTGGTGCTTTCAAATGTAGAGTAAATAGGTACCTTCTAGGAAAGCGCGCTCCATCCTAGACCGTGTCGTGTTTTTAGGCAAGTCATGGTCAAACGCTGACCTATATACCATAAAAAAAAACTGTTTAAATATCAAGGTTCTCTAAGGTATTGTAGTTAGTATAATATGATGTCGGTGTTTGATGAATTCGAATATTTCCATCAATATTTATAAATGTAGAACTTGTCGGTGTAATAAGCTGCGTACTTTTTGGTGTCTACCTCACTTACGGCAACTATTTTTCCTTACATATATTATACTGCGAGCGTGAGGCAAGGACAACGAGCTGCTGCACTGGCTACTAGTCAAAAACGGCAAAATACTTGCCGTAACGCAGCGAAAGTGTTAAGAAGTGAGCAGATCTTCCCAAAATGACCGCTGACCGCCAAGTGTCTCTGACGCGTTCCATCCCTCCCTCTCCCATCCCATTACTGCTGCAATTCCAATGAACACCGGGTTCTTGCCCGGGATCCATTGAAACCGCAGCAGTCTTCTCTTCGAGGCGGCAACGCATCGACAAAACAAGATACCCTCTAGTTTCGTCGATGTGTATAGGCGACGGTGGCCATTTTCCATCAGGTGGACCCTCTGCTCGTTTGTCCCTTAACTATCATTAAAAAAAAATCCTCCCATCTATGAGAGGGATCCACTCAAAATCCATTCAGAAATGTTTTAGTATGGTATAGCTACCGGCACGTAAGTGCACCCTCACTATTTTTGCTCACACCTAAAGTTAGTTGCCGGCTACTATATAGAGTAAGGCAGGATGTATTTTTTTTTACTTTCATTTTGAATTTCGATGAACAATTTAACTCTCACAAAACTTTCCCAGAATCCCCCAATCTTTGAAAACATTTTTTCTACTGTTTTGAAATACGTATAGTGAGTTATTACCTTTATTGTCAACTTAAGCGAAGCGAGGGCAGACAACTAGTATAGATAACTCAGTTCTAACATTTGCAAGTTGTAACAAAACTTATGAATTGGTCAAATTATAGATAAACACGAACTGGGATCTCATTGATTTTTAATGGATACACATTTATTACTTTAATGGTTATAAATATATCTTAGTCTAGATTCTTAATACCACTATCATGTCGTAATTAAAATAACTTTATTTATCGAATTATTCTTAACAAGCCCTTTCATTTGATGTCCATATTGTAGGAGTGCATTATAACTAGTCCGCCATGTTGGATTTAGAATGACGTCAGCTAAGATTCACACACATACAAATAAAAAATAGAACACATAGTTTAGAGTATGTGTAACCGCTATGTCCCTGCATTTTAAATCTGTAATATCTTCAAAACTATTCATTTAAATTTCATGCTGTAAAGGGCCTTATTGATCTATATTAAACGCACAATGTGTGTAAGGTACCTAATTGGATAAGGGTTAATGCTGTATTGTTTAAAATCGCTTCGTAAATAAGCCATTGTTTCTTGTAAAAAGTAAAGGATGAAAATGGTTATGGTGGGTTATCCCTAAGAGATAGACATATACAATCACAGACTTTTCTGTAGACCTTTTTAAGGTGTACAATACTGCAGTACATTATTTTGATCTATCTCGTAGGGTTCAGCCAGCGTTTGCAATGTAAGCGCATAGGTGTTTATTTACGACATCACATTAGAAACCTCTAACATTATCAGTGTTTCTCTACTATAATATGTATGTATTATACATATAAACCTTCCTCTTGAATCACTCTACCAATAAAAAAAAACCGCATCAAAATCCGTAGCGTAGTTTTTAAAATCTAAGCATACATATAGGGCAACATACATTTTTAAAAGTTTCTTTTAAATATGATATAATAATGATAAAAAGTAAAAATAGTCGCTATAATCTATTAAAATGTTTAACGGGTTTTAATGCGGTTTTCATCAGTAAATAGAGTGATTCAGGGCGAGTCACTAGTAAATGGGGTTCCATGTTAAATCGACCAATGGTTGTAATTAACTCCTTTAGATTTGGATGAATTTTCGCATGAAGGAATGTCTGGCAAAGGAAAAAAAAGAAAAAAGTCTTTCTTTAATTTTTTTTTTTTAAATTAAACGAATAGTAATAAAGTCCTGAATAAATAGTCTAGATGGAGTCACTACTCCAAGTGTGTCGGCACGCAGCGCCAGATATTCAATAAGCGACGTTCCTTCTCTGTACTTAGACATTTATTCAGATGACGTCACTTCTATTTATTTTTACAGGATAAAAACTTCAAATAAATAATCTTACTAATGTATGTTTGTTAGTCTTTCACGCAAAAACTACTGAATGGATTTTGATGAAACTTTACAATAATATAGCTTACACATCAGAATAACATATAGGCTATAATTTATAATGATATAGTTTTAATTATCCAAGATATAGCGGGTGATGATTCAATTGTTTTAACTATAAGAACCCAGAGTTCACTAAAACCGCAGCATTAATGGGATGGGAGAGGGAGAAGGTAGAACTGGCCCACATGCGGCGCGACAGGAACACGTTAGAGACACTTGGCGGCCAGATTCACATGCTGAACAGATCCCCTACCACTCCATCTGTATCTTTTTACACCTTTTTCAAAAAGAAGATAAAATCTTATATTTCTGATTTATGCTCTTACTAAAAAGGAGTTTAAATCTACCCTCTAAAGTTAAAAGGAAAAAAAAAGATGATTTAGTTTTCGCAATACTAGAGGTGAGGGTAACGTGGACGACGCACGTCTACGAGTCGCAACTACTTTAAGTAATTGTTTAATATATTTAGTAGTCATTGAGAGCAGCGCACGGGCGCGGTGTGCCCCCCCCCCCCCTGTTAATCCCTTTATTAATCAATAAAGGGATTAACAGGGGGGGGGGGGTCATCGGGAGATATCCCGAGTTCTGTGTGTGCTATATCTTAACGCTAGTTAATTGACCCTTCCCTGAAGAAAACGGACTAGTGGTGAAGTGCGAACTATTTAATGTTATTATGTGTTGTGGTGCGACCGGGCATGCCCAAGGAAGATTCAAGATCATCAAGAACTTGTGAGTACTGTGTGCCTTTATCACCTAACTGACAATAGATAACCCTTAATCTAAAGAAGCTGATACCGGGCCCAGCCAGCTTCCACGTGTGTGGGGATTTGTAAGTAATTACTAGATGACCCAGCAAACGTTGTTTTGCCATATAATTTTTTTTAGGTCCTCCCTTATTATTTAGGGGGTATAAAAAAATACCCAAAAAAATCATAAAAATCGGTCAAGCCGGTTCCTCCTTTTTAGAGTTCTTTAATTTTTCTGTAGCTTATAGAAAGTGAAGGCATAAGGATAGATGGACTCTACCAGATCAAGAGGTAGTCCAAGAACCAGATGGGTAGACGAAATTGTAGCGTGTGCGGGTAGAAATTGGCTAGACAGAGAAGGATGGCTTTCCTTGGGGAGGTTTTTACCCGAAGGGGGTTTATGGGAAAGGGAAATAATTAAGTAGCTGTTAACTAAAGTAATTAGAATAAAGCTTTATTATTATTATTAATGTAGCTTATAGATAGAGAAAAGGTGAGTAAAAGAGAGAGAGGATGAGAGATAGCTAGAATTTTTAAAATCGCATCAGTAGCAATAAAAACACATATATAGTCTATCTCAACTAAGAAGGTAGCTTTCTATCAGTGAAAAAATTATCAAAATCGGTTCAGTAGTTCTAATACTATTATATTAAGCTGAAGAGTTTGTTTGTTTAAACGCTCTAATCTCCGTAACTACTGGTCCGATTTGAAAAATTATTTCAGTGTTAGATAGGTCATCTATCGAAGAAGGCTATAGGCTATATATCATCACGCTACAACCAATAGAAGCGGAGCTATAAACGAACAAAGTTGCGCAGGTCGACTAGTAATTTAATAGAATAAAAGTGAACATAAAATAATGTCGTAGGACTTGTCCGTAGAAATACAAAATGGTGGTGACAGTACAACAGCACGATCGGCGCGCTGGATATTTAATAAAGCATTACGTTCCTTCAGATATTCACATTTTTGGTCATTCAGGTTATAAACATACCGAGTTACAAAAAGATGAGTTAATAATATACTACTTACGCCATCTATTGACGGGTGGTATGTCTGTCTGTTACATAATCACGCTTAAATCACTTATTTACTGTAATCAAATGAGTGGATCATACATACATACAAATATATAAAGCTGAAGAGTTTGTTTGTTTGAACGCGCTAATCTCAGGAACTACTGGTCCGATTTGAAAAATTCTTTCAGTATTAGATAGTCCATTTATCGAGGAAAGCTTTAAGCTAAATATCATCACGCTAAGACCAATAGAAGCGGAGCTACACGTGAACAAAGTCACGTGGGTCGATTAGTAGTTTATAAGATAAATCGAACAGAAAAATTAAAAATCGATTCACAAAAAGGAGCCATTACCGGACAATATGCATCAGCGAATTGAACCCGTCACCGCCAGTGTTGCCACCGCCACCCCATCATTGAGTAAAGGGGGATAGAGTAATATAAACAGACAATCCTAAAAAAATAAATGTTACGTTTTCTGATTTCAAATTCAAATTGTTTTGATTCCAAATTCAAATTGTTTTGATTCCAAATTCAAATTGTTTTGATTCCAAATTCAAATTGTCTTGTTACCAAATTCAAATTGTTTTGATTCCAAATTCAAATTGTCTTGATACCAAATTCAAATTGTTTTGATACCAAATTCAAATTGTCTTGTTACCAAATTCAAATTGTTTTGATACCAAATTCAAATTGTCTTGTTACCAAATTCAAATTGTTTTGATACCAAATTCAAATTGTTTTGATTCCAAATTCAAATTGTTCTGATTGCAATTTCAAATTGTCTTGTTACCAAATTCAAATTGTTTTGATACCAAATTAAAATTGTCTTGTTACCAAATTCAAATTGTTTTGATACCAAATTCAAATTGTTTTGATTCCAAATTCAAATTGTTTTGATTCCAAATTCAAATTGTTCTGATTGCAATTTCAAATTGTCTTGTTACCAAATTCAAATTGTTTTGATACCAAATTCAAATTGTCTTGTTACCAAATTCAAATTATTTTGATACCAAATTTAAATTGTCTTGTTACCAAATTCAAATTGTTTTGATACCAAATTGAAATTGTCTTGTTACCAAATTCAAATTGTTTTGATACCAAATTGAAATTGTTTTGATTCCAAATTCAAATTTTTCTGATTGCAATTTCAAATTGTCTTGTTACCAAATTCAAATTGTTTTGATACCAAATTCAAATTGTCTTGTTACCAAATTCAAATTGTTTTGATACCAAATTCAAATTGTTTTGATTCCAAATTCAAATTGTTCTGATTGCAATTTCAAATTGTCTTGTTACCAAATTCAAATTGTTTTGATACCAAATTAAAATTGTCTTGTTACCAAATTCAAATTGTTTTGATACCAAATTCAAATTGTTTTGATTCCAAATTCAAATTGTTTTGATTCCAAATTCAAATTGTTCTGATTGCAATTTCAAATTGTCTTGTTACCAAATTCAAATTGTTTTGATACCAAATTCAAATTGTCTTGTTACCAAATTCAAATTGTTTTGATACCAAATTGAAATTGTCTTGTTACCAAATTCAAATTGTTTTGATACCAAATTGAAATTGTCTTGTTACCAAATTCAAATTGTTTTGATACCAAATTCAAATTGTTTTGATTCCAAATTCAAATTGTTCTGATTGCAATTTCAAATTGTCTTGTTACCAAATTCAAATTGTTTTGATACCAAATTCAAATTGTCTCGATTCCAAATTCAAATTGTCTTGTTACCAAATTCAAATTGTTTTGATACCAAATTGAAATTGTCTTGTTACCAAATTCAAATTGTTTTGATTCCAAATTCAAATTGTTCTGATTGCAATTTCAAATTGTCTTGTTACCAAATTCAAATTGTTTTGATACCAAATTCAAATTGTCTTGTTACCAAATTCAAATTGTTTTGATACCAAATTCAAATTGTCTTGTTACCAAATTCAAATTGTTTTGATACCAAATTGAAATTGTCTTGTTACCAAATTCAAATTGTTTTGATACCAAATTGAAATTGTCTTGTTACCAAATTCAAATTGTTTTGATACCAAATTCAAATTGTTTTGATACCAAATTCAAATTGTTTTGATACCAAATTGAAATTGTTTTGATTCCAAATTCAAATTGTCTTGTTACCAAATTCAAATTGTTCTGATTGCAATTTCAAATTGTCTTGTTACCAAATTCAAATTGTTTTGATACCAAATTCAAATTGTCTTGTTACCAAATTCAAATTGTTTTGATTCCAAATTCAAATTGTTTTGATTCCAAATTCAAATTGTTCTGATTGCAATTTCAAATTGTCTTGTTACCAAATTCAAATTGTTTTGATACCAAATTCAAATTGTCTTGTTACCAAATTCAAATTGTTTTGATACCAAATTGAAATTGTCTTGTTACCAAATTCAAATTGTTTTGATACCAAATTGAAATTGTCTTGTTACCAAATTCAAATTGTTTTGATACCAAATTCAAATTGTTTTGATTCCAAATTCAAATTGTTCTGATTGCAATTTCAAATTGTCTTGTTACCAAATTCAAATTGTTTTGATACCAAATTCAAATTGTCTCGATTCCAAATTCAAATTGTCTTGTTACCAAATTCAAATTGTTTTGATACCAAATTGAAATTGTCTTGTTACCAAATTCAAATTGTTTTGATTCCAAATTCAAATTGTTCTGATTGCAATTTCAAATTGTCTTGTTACCAAATTCAAATTGTTTTGATACCAAATTCAAATTGTCTTGTTACCAAATTCAAATTGTTTTGATACCAAATTCAAATTGTCTTGTTACCAAATTCAAATTGTTTTGATACCAAATTGAAATTGTCTTGTTACCAAATTCAAATTGTTTTGATACCAAATTGAAATTGTCTTGTAAAATGTATGGGAATGACATATGTCAACGATATATCACGTGATCAAATTAAAATGACGTATGTAGAATGAGCATTCGCTCTTAATGGGTACGATCCACTAAGCACTCATGAGTACAATGACCACACTCACGACCACGATTTTTCCCGTTCCACTTATTTGAGAGCGATCCGATCGGTAATCCAAGTGGAATATGTTATTGAGCGTTTTGAGCGTTAACGAAAATAATTCGAATGGCGAGTTGCAAAGCAATAGTTTCAAGAGGTTAAGATAATTTAACTGAGGTAGGGCACAGCAGGAAACTTCCTGCTCAAATATGGAGCAGCCCGACTGGGGTAGTACCTCGACCTTACAGAAGATCACAGCTAAACAACACTACTCTAAAGCAGTGTTGTGTTCCTGTTGGTGAGTAAGGTGACCAGAGCTCCTGGGGGGAATTGGGGATAGGGTCGGCAACGCGCTTGCGATGCTTCTGGTGTTGCAGACGTCTATAAGCTACGGTAATCGCTTACCATTGTAACCTCTCCTACCCTTCGGGTGGGAGGTTAACAAAAAAAATGTAAATTAGATTCAATTGTTTAATGACAATACGATCCGAAGATTCCACAGTTACAATTGTAAAAAAAAAACAACTCTTTACTACATAAAGTTTTATTAGCAAGAAATGAATCGAAAAGCTACCTAAAGCTTCCTTCGCATTCTAGTATAGTTTACAGGATTTGATTTGCGCGCCTGAGGGACTGACCGTAGGACTTACAGTGGTAAAATTGAAGGGTTGAGTTGAATTAACAGACAAAAGGAAAAAACAACCGGTTACTTGCTCACGGTCATCCACGCCTGACGGCGCGCATGCCAGAGTCCGCGGGCTTCTCACGGAGCCGGGCGACTCGGAGAGGCAGCATCAGCCTCCTAATCGCCTTCATAATGGAACCCGGAGCAGGGTATGCAGGGAGTAAAAAAAAGAAAAGAATCCTAGGAACTTGTCCTTCGGGAAACAAGGGTCTTCCGGACGCAACTCCACGCACCAACAACACAATCCCCTCCGGATACAGACTAACATCCGGATACAGACTATCCTCCGGATACGGAGTACCCTAGGTACACACGCCCCCTAGGTACACATGCCCCCTAGGATTACCGCTGCAGAAACATTCCCTTCATCTAATAAATCTCAATCCGTATCAAATAAACTTATTTACATCTTAAAGTTATTTGGGCGTTGTGAACGCTCAGTGGAACGTACCAATTATGTCAACATGGCTTGTCAACACTTATCGTTTGAAATTGTAGAAAGAGAATTGAAACATAACGTTTGTAACTTGGCTAAGCCCCCTGAAGTGTTTTAAAGAATAGAATAGAATATACTATTAAAAAATATAACGATGTAAAACGAGGTTTAATACAGTTTTAGAAATTAGTAGTTATTTTTTGTTTAAACCTTAAAACATATCGTTCTTAGAATGAAAGTGACTTAAATTGTAATTTTTTGAAAATCATCAAAATATCAGCAAAAAGGGATAGTTTGATGTAAATTAAAGTTAGACTTGCTTATTCATTAATTCTCTCTTTTTGCGGCAGGATTTGGTCGATTTTGGTTTCAATTGTCTGGCAAACAAAACTTATAGTAATACCTGATAACCTAACATTTGGCACCCTTTTGTTACAATTAAAGGTCAAAACCCTTCCAAGAGCTGGCTGGCGGTCGTTAAACCCAGCATCGTTTGTACATATAAATATAAATACGAGTACAGAACCGGGGACTTGGTCTTGTGTACTTAATTACCCTAAGACCAATAGGAGCGGAGCATCACGGGGACGAAGTCGCTCCCCCGTGCAAGGGGTATAATATTACAATGTCTGTTACTTAAATACACTAGCGTATCTGTGGAATAATCTGTGGCAAGATCGGGGTTAGAGGGTTGGGATGACGAGCTATGCTCTAAGAACGGGTTTACATGCCGCTGCTAATTAATTTTTATCAAATTATTATAAATGTAGTCAATCACACAAAAACTGCTGAACGGCACACAGATACTTTATATCCTTGATTAGCACATAAGATACTTTTTATCCCGGAAAAAATAGTTTCTACGGTATAGCGTACTGAATACCGGGGCGGCTCGTAAGGCACAATCCGGAAGAGCACACCGCTCACATAAAAGTGCTAAGCAAGTGACGCTTGTAGAGTCAACACGTCCTGAAGATGCTTCGGTTACGGAGCGAAACGTACGTCGATTGTCGATCGCGATCTACTTGTGTGGTGTGTACTGGTTCGGGTTCGCGCGTGATTGTACAGTGGATTCCGTCTCATGTTGGCATAGAAGGCAATGGAGTGGTGGATTGTTTAGCTGAGGGTATTCTTATTATACAAATATACTGTCTACCGTCAAACAAGAAAGTCTCAAAACATGGAATTGACTAAAGGGATATGGTATAAAACAATTCAGCCAAATCTAAACAGCAAACCTTGGTTTGTTGGCGCCAATATGACTTCGTTCCGGACACATTCCTCTAAATAGTTTCGCGGCAATGATAGAAATTACAAACACCGGTCTGTTTAGGATGCAACAAAAATGAAGATGCTATTCACATAATGGCGGAGTGTGTCCGAAACGAAGCTGAAAGATCTGATTTTTTATTTAAATATAATTGTAATCTAACAGATGTAGGCCTTTATAACTGAATTCTGGCCTTTCATGTATCGGAGACAGAATGTTATATACATTTGTAGAAATAGGTTTAAGACGTAGGAATTAATTATTTTTTTAAAGTTGATTTAAGTTATTTATAATTGTATGTCCTATGGGGGTGATATGATTAATAGGTGACCAAACCCCTTTAAAAAAATAAAGATTAAAAAAAAAAAAAGAGCAGCACTATCTTAGAAAACAGCACTAGTGTACGATGTGAAGATTACTAGTAGTATGGATCACATACTCTACCCTTTACCCCTCCTAATAAGCTAGGAGTGGGCCACGCCAGTAGTCCAATGTCCAGGATTTGAACCCACGACTTACCGATCGCGAATCCAACGCCCGAACCACTGAGCTACTGACAATCCTCATCAGACAATCCTCAGTGATAACTCATCGGTCCAAGGGGTAATGCATGACCTTTGCGACTGTCCGAAATTCAGAAGTAACGGAAATGATTTCGAGATTGAAAACGTTTTTTTTTTCTGAAATTCGCAGAGAGGGGTCATGCAAGCTGTAAATAGATGTAATAATAGTAAGATTAAGTTTAAGACATAAGTATATCAAACATAAAAAAAAACAAAAAGAATACCACAGAGGGTAATTTTAAAACACTAGTTGTACTATATTTTTATTTAAATGCATGCGCGGCGGAGGGGGTGGGGGGATGTTAAGTACGCCGCCGGCGGGGGCAGTCGTGATGTAGTCATTAAAAGTGGCGCAAGCGCGTGGTGTGCACCCCCCTCCCCCTGTTGATCCCTTTATTGATTAATAATATCCCGAGTCCTGTGTGTGCTATATCCCAAACGCTAGTTGAACCTTCCCTGACGAAAACAGACTAGTGGTGAAGTGCGAACTATTTAGTGTTATTACGTGTTGTGGTGCGAACGGGCATGCCCAAAGAAGATAAGAAATCATCAAGAACTTGTGAGTACTGTGTGTCTTTATCACCTAACTGACAATAGATAACCTTTAATTTAAAGAAGCTGAAACCGGGCCCAGCCAGCTTCCACGTGTGTGGGGTTCTGTACGCCCCACTAGTTAACCCAAAATGTAAATAGTAGCAAAAAGAATAAAACAGTTGAAAATAGTTCAATACAAAAGAAAAAAGACTAGCATCACCAATGCTTTGTTATACTCCCATCATAGTTCTAGAAAGTTCTAACTTCTACTGCGAGGGTTCATCAGTTGGGATTCAGATCTGAGCTCTTGTCGAAGTATGACGTAGATTGATCCTGATCCTCTTCCTGACAGTAAGGCCTAATTCGTGGCAAAGATGAGAATTATCTATGTTGGCTTTACTGCTTTAGAATTGTCCAATCTCCTTTGATGCTCCAGATTTTGAAGGTTTAAGCTAGCAACACTGATAGTAACTAATTAGACATAGAGAATATATAATGTCTATCCAATATATTTGAGGATGCAAGTAGTGTAATCTAATTAGATATCCCTTACCGAGGTTCAGGATTATTTACACCTGCTCCTGGGTCACAAACTTCAGTCACTGTTCGGCTACTTGTCTAAAATGCATGTACGTATAGCTGATGTGCTGTACAGTGATAGGAGTCATCTTATTTCATAAGACATAGACAGTGTCTAGAATCAAGACTCGGGAGCGTGACTCTGCTAAAAGGAGAATAAAAGAGAAAAAGGAATATAAACAGGACTCGCCCTTAAGCACTCCACCACCCTTCTGGAATACTTCTGGAGACGTCCCAGCGTGCGTGAGCGTATACGTGCGACTGTCTTGTCGCGCGGGCGCAGTCGAAGAGTGAGAAAAAACGTTAAGAGAAAAGGTGAAAGAAGGAGACAGCGGAGCGAGTGGACCGAACAACTCCTTTAGACTCTAGCTCTGTCGTTCACTACAGTACTTTTAATTACGTTTCAAATGCTTAGTTACACTATGTTACTTTACGCCAAGCTATGTTACGTTACGTTACTTAACACTACACGACGCTTAATGATGTTACGCTACGTTAAATTACTTTACGTTACACTACGGTATTTTTAGTAACGTAATGTTAACTTTCATTACATTACTTTTGCAATGCACGTTACACTACAGTACGTTTTGTTATGTAATGTTATCTATCGTTACATTACGATATGTTACATTACACATCATCTAAGTCGATCCTACTCTTTACAAATTTATTGATTTTAAATTAAAAAAATACTTCTATTTGTTGGCGATGGTGAGTTCCTTGTTTCTATAGGACTACCCTATAAGGCCCCCCCTTAGCCAAGTTGACTTTCTACAATTGTTAACGCATATAGAAAACCTAAAAAATGCATGCAACCATTTGCACTTAATGGGTGCCTTCCACTTACGAGTACAACGACCACGCTCTCAAGCACCGTTTTTGTCGTTGCACTTATTCGCGAGCGTTACGAACGTTAATACAAGTGGAATAGGAATAACCCATTTGAGTGAGATGGTATAAGTGAGATAAAACAATAATTTCAATATGTTAAGGTTACTATTATTTGTAATTCTTAAGAGTAATCAATAATTAATGGTTAAATCTATATCTATACTAATATTATAAAGAGGAAAGATTTGTATTTTTGTATGTAACGAATAAACATAAAAACTACTGGACCGATTTCTAAAATTCTTTCACCATTAGAAAGCTACATTATCCCTGAGTAACATAGGCTATATTTATTACAAGAAAAAATTAGAGATCCCCAGAAATTCTCACTAAAACCAACACAAAGTGCAAAAAAATTAGCCATAAAATATCTTTCATCGCATGCGCTGCGAAAAGTATCGATGATAGAACAAAAAAATGTTTTACAATATTATAGAACGTATCAATATCTACAAAAAACTCCGCGAGATCATATGTCCAACTATTGTAGTTAAGTCACTATAACTACTTTTTTACATTTTAAAGTTGATAAAAATGCCTATCAAAATCAGACCATGTTTTCCATAACTTTGTATTAATTCTTATCCAAATAAATTATTTCGTAATGAAGACTGTTTCAATACCTGTTAATTACTTTTTGAATTATTGAAATCGGACATTCCAGTCAAAAGATATTACGAAATAAAAATATCAAGATAAATAAAAAATAATCCCAGACGGGCCGCCGGCGCGGTGTGCAGTGCCTCGCAGCGCAGCGAGTAACGCGGCGATAGAGGGAGCGACAGAATGCGGGAGCCAAAATGTTAAAAAAAAATTATCCACCCGTGCGAAGCCGGGACGGGCCCCTAGTTAATTTTGAAGCTTAAATTAATTTATTTACCTTACATAAATATATTTACCTGAGGCAGTACGTTGAGCATCCGCTACAAAAACATTCGAATTTCACTAATAAATCTCTATCCGTTTCCTCTCAAATAAAGTTATTTACATCTTAAAATTATTTGGGCGTTGTGGACGCTTAGTGGAACGCACCGAATATGTCAACATGGCTTGTCAACATTTATCGCTTGAAATTGTAGAAAGAGAGTAGAAACATTATGTTTGCTTGACTAAGCCCCCTGAAACCTAGATCGTACTTTGATTTATTTTGATTCAAAGTTCGACTTTCAACTAAAAATGCTAACCACACTTTGCTAAGTAAAGACAAAGTAATCGATTTCGGTGACTTTCTAACCAAAGTAAATTTTGGTATGTAATGAGTATAAAAAAAATAATTCCTCAAATCGAACGTGTATTCATACAAAAGCAAGACTTCTCACTTTGAAGCCAAAATGGTCGCGTACAGTGTGGTTTCAGAGGAATTTCCTCCCGCGAACAGTGCAGATGTGGAATGAGCTTCCTGCCAAGGTTTTCCCAGGGAGCTACAATATGGGGTCCTTCAAAAGGGAGGTGAATAGGTTTTTGACGCGGCGGCAACGCACAAGTGACACCCCTCGTGTTTCAAGTGTCCATAGGCGTCGGTAACCGCTTACCATCAGGTGGACCGTATGCTTGTTTGCCACCATCGTGGTAAAAAAAAAAATGGTTTCTGATGCTCCTGCCTTTCACCTCTACCCTCGCGTGTTTAACGGACTAAAGACGAACGCTTCATACTACCACTGATTTCATAATTATATAATTCTTGGACTCAGTAATCAAAGTATTTAAGTTTAAACACCTTAACCATGGCACCTTCCCATATTTTAGCATCTTCATCATGCGCTGGTACGGCAGCTGCATATGCTGGCCTTGGCGAAGGCGTAGAGACGATGGGCCCATGGGGGTCGGGGGCGCGTCTGTACGATGTGACCCGGGATTGGAGAGCTGGCCTGCATTTTGGCATGCAGGCCAGCTTCCCATCTGATTGCGATGAGGCCTTAGGTTAGGATTTTAGTTATAGTTTATTTGTAGTTGATATATTGTTTAAACTTAAATACTTTTCATAATTAGCATTTGTTATGTAAACTTTATGCTATATTTGTGCGTGTAATGCAACTAACCCTAACTTTACTTCCACTAGCAGTTAGCAACCTCACAAGTCTTAGGCACTGTTTAACTGAGGTAGGGCACAGCAGGAAACTTCCTGCTCAAATATGGAGCAGCCCGACTGGGGTAGTACCTCGACCTTACAGAAGATCACAGCTAAATAACACTACTCTAAAGCAGTGTTGTGTTCCTGTTGGTGAGTAAGGTGACCAGAGCTCCTGGGGGGAATTGGGGATAGGGTCGGCGACGCGCTTGCGATGCTTCTGGTGTTGCAGACGTCTACTTTACTCTTTCCATCAGAGATATCTGAGGATGCTTAAGGAGGGATGTGTTTGGTAAGAACTCTGAGCGAGGCTAGGTGAATGTAGTAATACTATTTGTTTGTCTCTTTGGATTGGTGTCATTAATTCCGCCGCATGTAACCCTCGCTGAAACATTCAACAGGCAGCCATTCTTTGTAAATTGAAATTCATCGCGCGCCCGATGGTTCCACGTCATTACCATATCATGTCATGTCATTTATTGAATATACACTTAATTGTTCTATATAGGATACTAAGAAATATTTAAATTTATTACTAAATATAATAATTATAAGAAAAGAGAAATGATAGAAGAGACGAGAGAGGTTAAATGTAGAAAATCGTACTAGGATGTAGGGATATAAATATTCATTGAATGTCTAATTATTAATTTACTAGCCGACCCTTGCGAATTCGTCCACGTGATGCTCCGCTCCTATTGGTCTTACCGTAGTGATATACAGCCTTTCTCAATAAATGGTCTATCTAACTCAAAGGCCGGTCAGGCTTCACAGACTGTGGCGAAACCCGGGTTAACTCGCAACAAGGTGATGCTGTGTGTGTGGTGGGATTTGAAGGGCATTATTCATTATGAGCTGTTACCACCAGGCAGGACCATCGATTCTGAACTCTACTGCGAACAACTGATGAGATTAAAGCAAGAAGTTGAGAGAAAGCGGCCGGAATTTATCAACAGAAGGGGTGTAGTTTTTCATCATGATAACGCTAGACCTCACACATCTTTAGCCACTCAGCAAAACTTAAGAGTTCGGCTGGGAGTTAATGCATAGAATAGAATAGAATCTTATCGGGATCGTGGGAAGAACGAAGCGGATGCAGTTCCTGAAAAGCTATACGGGCGCAACACGGTCGGGATATAACTAAACATTACTATCACATACTATTCTGACAGGAACTATTACGACAGGAACCCAAGCAGTACCTTGGACTTGTGACATTCGCCTCCACTGCCCAGGTTCCCTGCTTAAACCCAAGTTTAAACTGACGCGCGTCATCACGCGTGAACGGTTGGACCGATTCCGCTAATTATTTTTTTAGTTGTGTTTATTTTTGTCAGGAGAAGGTTCTTATGTAAGAAGGAAGGAAGAAAGAAGGACAAGATATATATATATAACAAGCACGTATAAGTACGTTACACTCCACTAACTACGATACGTTTAGTACGTTAAGTTACACAACGCTTCGTTACGTAACACTGCGTTACGTTTTCTTGTAGTCAGAACCAGGATATGTAACTCACTCACTCTCCCACACTCCTGCTGCTACCGGCACACGGGATCCATGCTGGCTTCCATCCTCTCAAGAACATTGCTACACTACGGTATGTTTAGATACTTTACATTTGGTTTCCTTCAGACTACCCACCCATAAAGTCTTTGAAGCACAAAATGATCAATCAATTCAATTCACGTTCTGTTATTATATATAACAATAAATGGTTTTATTTTTTTTAAAATATGACCTCGGTAATGGTTAAAATCAATTTTGAAATATAATCTATTCTAAAAAGACGTAAACGCCAAATGACGTCATCAAATATGTTTTAGTTTTTTTTCTCCGAAACGAATGAGCAAAGAAACGGTATTTTTGTTTATAATTTAGCTTTCTTGTCTTTATAATAAAATAAGTTAATTAGCTACCCACCGTCACTTCGCTGAGGGATCAATAGTATAAACAGCGTCTAGTACATAATAAAAATGTCTCAAAATCGATTCAGCAGTTAGTGTTTTAGTACATAACATTCGATTATGTTACACAACGCTTCGTTACGTTACACTGCGTTACGTTTTGCTGCGCATCGGTACGTTACACTACTCTAAGTTACTTTATTCTACACTACACTAAGGTATGCTTAGTTACACAATGCTACTTTACGCTAAGCTACGATACACAACATTTTACTTTACTTTACTTTACACAACGCTTCGTTATGTTACGCTACGCTCAATTACTTTGCGTTACATTATGGTACTTTCAGTAACGTAATGGTACATTACACTACACTAAGTTATGCTTAGTAACATAATGCTACTTTACGCTAAGCTACGATACACAACATTTTACTTTACTTTACACAACACAACGCTTCGTTATGTTACGCTACGCTCAATTACTTTGCGTTACATTATGGTACTTTCAGTAACGTAATAGTACGTTACACTACACTAAGGTATGCTTAGTAACATAATGCTACTTTACGCTAAGCTACGATACACAACATTTTACTTTACTTTACACAACACAACGCTTCGTTATGTTACGCTACGCTCAATTACTTTGCGTTACATTATGGTACTTTCAGTAACGTAATAGTACGTTACACTACACTAAGGTATGCTTAGTAACATAATGCTACTTTACGCTAAGCTACGATACACAACATTTTACTTTACTTTACACAACACAACGCTTCGTTATGTTACGCTACGCTCAATTACTTTGCTTTACATTACAGTACTTTCAGTAACGTAATGGTACGTTACACTACACTAAGTTATGCTTAGTAACATAATGCTACTTTACGCTAAGCTACGATACACAACATTTTACTTTACTTTACACAACACAACGCTTCGTTATGTTACGCTACGCTCAATTACTTTGCGTTACATTATGGTACTTTCAGTAACGTAATGGTACGTTACATTATGGTACTTTCAGTAACGTAATGGTACGTTACACTACACTAAGGTATGCTTAGTTGCACAATGCTACTTTACGCTAAGCTACAATATACAACATTTTACTTTACTTTACACAACACAACGCTTCGTTATGTTACGCTATGCTCAATTACTTTGCGTTACATTACGGTTCTTTCAGTAACGTAATGGTACGTTACACTACACTAAGGTATGCTTAGTTGCACAATGCTACTTTACGCTAAGCTACAATATACAACATTTTACTTTACTTTACACAACACAACGCTTCATTATGTTACGCTATGCTCAATTACTTTGCGTTACATTACGGTACTTTCAGTAACGTAATGGTACGTTACACTACACTAAGGTATGCTTAGTTGCACAATGCTACTTTACGCTAAGCTACAATATACAACATTTTACTTTACACAACACAACGCTTCGTTATGTTACGCTATGCTCAATTACTTTGCGTTACATTACGGTACTTTCAGTAACGTAATGGTACGTTACACTACACTAAGGTATGCTTAGTTGCACAATGCTACTTTACGCTAAGCTACAATATACAACATTTTACTTAACACAACACAACGCTTCGTTATGTTACGCTACGCTCAATTACTTTGCGTTACATTACAGTACTTTCAGTAACGTAATGGTACGTTACACTACACTAAGGTATGCTTAGTTGCACAATGCTACTTTACGCTAAGCTACAATATACAACATTTTACTTTACACAACACAACGCTTCGTTATGTTACGCTATGCTCAATTACTTTGCGTTACATTACGGTACTTTCAGTAACGTAATGGTACGTTACACTACACTAAGGTATGCTTAGTTGCACAATGCTACTTTACGCTAAGCTACAATATACAACATTTTACTTTACACAACACAACGCTTCGTTATGTTACGCTATGCTCAATTACTTTGCGTTACATTACGGTACTTTCAGTAACGTAATGGTACGTTACACTACACTAAGGTATGCTTAGTTGCACAATGCTACTTTACGCTAAGCTACAATATACAACATTTTACTTAACACAACACAACGCTTCGTTATGTTACGCTACGCTCAATTACTTTGCGTTACATTACAGTACTTTCAGTAACGTAATGGTACGTTACACTACACTAAGGTATGCTTAGTTGCACAATGCTACTTTACGCTAAGCTACAATATACAACATTTTACTTAACACAACACAACGCTTCGTTATGTTACGCTACGCTCAATTACTTTGCGTTACATTACAGTACTTTCAGTAACGTAATGGTACGTTACACTACACTAAGGTATGCTTAGTTGCACAATGCTACTTTACGCTAAGCTACAATATACAACATTTTACTTTACACAACACAACGCTTCGTTATGTAACGCCACGCAAAGTAACTTAACGTTACACTACAATACTTTTAATTACGTAATGTAACGTAGTGAAAGGTATATTACGTTACGTTTTGCAATGCATCAGTGCGTGACACTACGCTAAGTCACTTTATTTTACACTTACACTACGATATATTTTTTTATTACTTGCAGTGTGGATAACATACCACTAGTATTCTTAACCCCTCCAAGTAAGCTAAAGGCTTGTGTTAGGAGTGGGCCATGTCAGTAGTCCAATGACTGGCATTTGAACCCACGACGCCTCAACCACTGACATACTGACACTTCAAATGCTTAGTTACACTATGTTACTTTACGTTACTTAACACTACAGTACGCTTCGTAATGTTACACTACGCTAAATTACTTTACGTTACACTACGGTATTTTTAGTTACCTAATGTTACCATTCGTTACATTACGATACGATACGTTACATTATTGACTATAAGCATTAATTAAAAAAATGTGAATTTCTGCGACTGATATGAAATTGGAGGTAAGTTAAAAAATATTAAAAAAACTAATATTCAATTCATAAACATGAATATAAAATAATCCCAACTAATCTCTACGCATTAACAAGAACACTATCACTTCCGTTATCACCAATCAATATTTATCATTTTTTTATCATTGTTACTGATAACTGAGTTTCTTTTCAGTTCACTCGTGATTTGCGTCGCGTGTGTTTAATTAATTAAATAACTTTATAATTAATTTTATTGTGTTGTGAAAATAACTTATTCGTTAATTTATGAAGAAGTTATTTTTAATATGTAAGTTATGGTTTTTTTTATTTGTTGTTCATTCCACACTAGATGGCGCTGTAATACATTTTCTAAATTAATTGTTTTTAACATCCCCCCCCCCCATCCCCACTCTATTTTCGAGGATGCAACGCATTGACAAAATGACAGTATCTCTTGTTTTGCCGATGTCCATGATGATCAGGTTAACCATCTGCTCTTTTGCACCATATCTAACATACAAAAAAAAAAAAAAATTAGATGTGCTAAGCGAGACTAAATAAATGAAGCGATTCTATTGGTTCTTCTCGCACATCTCTTGGGAACGCAGTCTAATTAGCTTGTAGATGCAGGGTTCAAACCCCAGTCACTGGACTACTGACGTGCCCCCCTCCTAACACAAGTATTTAGCTTAGATGGAGGGGTTAAGGAATACTAGTATGTGATCCATACTGCTAGTAATATTTTAAAACTATAGCAAGTAACTAATGACAGAGAAGGATGCCATACCTTGAGGGAGGCTTTTACCCGAAGGGGGTTTATGGGAAAGGGAATGGGAAATAATAATAATTAGCATAAGCTATAATAGACTTAGAATAGGTTATTTATTATTATAAGTTACATATTGTTATCGTTTAATATAGCCATGGAATTAAATAAAACTTTATTATTTTTAAAGATTTTAAACTGTAAACACTCACGTAATTTTTATTTTTTTTTTGGATTGTGATGACACGGGTGGGTACCAAGTGTTAAATTTTTTTTTTATTAATCGTTTAAAGAAGCAAGTAGGTTTGTCATTGTCTGAATAAATGTAGAAATTTTCGGACAATTCTACACGTATTTCAGATGGCAGCACTTTGTAGAGTTAAATAAGTTAATTTGGGAAAATGTTTAGGAACGACATCTGTGCTTGAAATGATTATTAGTACTGTTTTCATTTTCCTCACTCTCTTGATTTCTTCTTGAAGCTCCGTATACTATTATTATTATAAGTTTTAAAAAAAAAATTATTAAATATATATCGATACTTTCTGCCACTTAAGACTTCCCTATTTTTCATCATCATCATCATCACGACCCTTCAATGGCCCACTGCTGAGCCGGGTCTCCTCCTCAGAATGAGGAGGGTATTAGGCCATAGTCCACCACGCTGGCCCAGTGCGGGTTGGCAGACTTCACACACCTTTGAGAACTGTTAGGGAACTCTCAGGAGTGCAGGTTTCCTCACGATGTTTTCCTTCACCGTTAAAGCAATTGATATTTAATTGCTTAAAACACACATAACTCAGAGTCAGAGGTGTGTGGGTGTGTGGGGGATCGAACCTCGGACCTCCCGAGTAAGACTTGAAGTCTCAACCACTAGGCCATCACTGCTTTAATTATTATAAATATGATATTTTATAGATTCACAGTGCTATCGAAAATGCTAAGAACTATCAATATTCTATTGCTACTTTTCAAAAAAAAAATTATCCGCACTGATATTTAGATGAAAAACATTTTTTTTTGGGAGAAATGCAACCAAAAAGTATCGATACTTATTACCGCGATTAAAATAATACAATGAAAAAAGATTTTGAGTGAATATGAAGGAAATTTAAAATGTCTTGAAAACCCTGTAATCGGTTTCAAGAAGAGTTTGTTTGTATGAACGCGCTAATCTCAGCAACTACTGGTCCGATTTGAGAAATTCTTTCAGTGTTAGATAGGCCATTTATCGAGGAATGCTATAAGCTATATATCATCACGCTAAGACCAATAGGAGCGGAGCTACACGCGGATGAAGACGAACAGAAAGGTTCTGTTTAATTACTTTCAATTAACATTAAAATCGTGTTGGACCTAGTTAGGTCCTCAAATAGACTTATTTCAATCTATATCCGGTTTATATTTTTAATTTAGCTCCTCAGTAATTGAAACAATCCCAAATAAACTTCAACTTGAAGGAAGAGTTCCAATGCTTACAGACGGTGTAGACTTAAGTCTCCGGAGAGATGTTGGCTCTCTATGTGTCTTCTACCGTCTGTACAATGGGGAATGTTCTGAAGAACTATTCGATTTAGTGCCCCCAACTCTTTTCCGCTATCGCACTCTCCGCCGCTGGGACAATTTCCACCCTTACCATTTGGACGCCTGGCGTCCTAGTAATGTACGTCAAGATCCTTTCTCCCACGCACGTGCAAGCTATGGAATGACCTTCCCCCAGAGGACTACAACATGAGGGTCTTTAAATGGCGTGTGTACAGGTTTCTCAGAGGTCGGCGACGCATCGACAGCTCCTTGCGTGTTGCAGATGTCCATGGGCGACGGTGAACACTTACCATCAGGTGGACCTTCTGCTCGTTTGCCCCTTATTAATTATAAAAATAAAAAAAAACACGTTGGCTTTCTCTTATAAAAATAGATGGATATGATCTACTTCCAGTTTTCATATTTACTTGTCAATAATTAAATGTAATGTCTAATAAAGAGAAACGTAGGCTTAGAATCCAAGAATTGCCCAAAAGACATAAAGGGAGGATAAAGAAGAAGAGAAATTAGGTCCTCAATATTTCTCACAATCGCCACACACACAAGGGAGGATAAAGCTTTAAAGGAAACTTCGATGACCACTTACTTCTAAATAATTCCAGCTATCATCAAAAAAAGCATTAAAGAGGGGTTTTTAATTTTTCTAAATCTTGACCTCATTAACATTACTTAACATTACAGAGTGCAATTTCCTACAATGCAATACAATATCTGATAAGGATATCTATAGTTATCTTTATCGGCGATAACACCTAATTATATGGCTGGCATTGGTCACAGCGTCTTGTTAAAGTATTTCATCGATACGTGAGTATCCATTAAATTACTTTTAAATATCTATTTTATAATCAAAAGGTACCAAATTATTAATAAAATCAACTTCCTCATTTGTATTTCCATTCATATAAGTTACTTCACTTCGTTTACCTATTTGCGTGTCTTATCTCTATCTTCTACATCGGCTAAATCAATTTGGATACCTTTTGCTGTTTATACAAATTTAATAGCTTCTATACAACTGTTTTACAGATCCAAAATGTCGGATATACAATCTAATGTACCAATAACTCAAGAACTAAGAGATTCTGCTACAGCATCATCAGCAGCAGATGACCAAATTGAAGTCAAAGAAGAATTTACATATTCTCCAGTGATAACAGTAACTAAAGAAGAAACTACATTAACTAAAGGAGAACTGAAGCTTCAGAAAGTTGTGGTCTCTGAGGACATATCGGTAAGATTCCAGCATCTGTTTAAAAAGCAAACGATTCCAGGAAAAACTGTGGTAGCTCAAGTCCAGAAACTTGAATATGGTTACAAGAAATAAATGAATATAATTTAATTTTGATCATTTGATTTTCATTTCGTATAATTTCCTATTGAATACTAAAATAACGTGAACGGTAAAATAACTTATTATGGATGATTATTTTTTTTTGGTAGATAAGGTGCAGACGAGCAGATGGTCCACCTGATGGTAAGTGGCCACCATCACCCATAGACATCTTATTTTGTCGTTGCGTTGCATCCCTAAGATGGAGTGGGGAGAGGGAGTGAAGAAATAATGCTGCGGCCCCTGAGCAAGAGCCCAGAGTCAGCTAGATCCGCAACATTAATGGGATGGAAGAGGGAGGGCGTAAGTCTGGCCCACATGCAACTCGACCGGAACGCGTCTATGACATTTGGCGATCGGATTCGCATGCTGGTGGTTGCAAGACAGTCGGAGAACAGATTCCCTACAACCAAGGGGGTGCTGGGATACTCGGCTCTTACGAGATGCACTCCCAGCGGCAGAGGGGTATTAGTATTCTAACCCCCTCACGGATATACATTTATAAGATAAAGATAACTTTAGTAAAATAACTAATTCATTAATTAATGAAGAAAATAAGAAAGTTATTTTAATAAAAATAACTAATTCGTTAATTCGGATTCTAGTACGTGATTTGGATCCTATAGTTAATAATCGTGTAGTAAATTAATGAAAATAATAAAAAATTATTAAATTCCAGGATGAAACAACAAATACAACAGTAAATAAAAAAATAAGTGTCATGGAGGCAAATAGTCCTAATGTAGCTCAGTCTGTTATTCATAGTGAAGTTAATATATCAGTAAAGCCAGTACAAGCAAGTTATACTGTTAGCAAAAGCGAAAAAGGTAAATTTAATATTAATTAAGATAATATCAATAAAAAATTATCTTATCATATTGGGTTCAAAGATTCTTAGAAAAACAAAACTACTGCTGATAATAAACAGAAACTTGATTGTTTTGTTTAAGATAATGAAACTAGAGAAAATGACGATAAGAAATCAAGGAAGACAAAAATACCGATGTTTAAATTAAAAGAAGTAGCAGAGAGAGTTAAGAGAGATGAAGAAAGTTCAATAGAAAAAGCTGTCCACGAGGTACGAATTTATTTAGCATTCCATTTGACAACAAATGCAATTTTCAAATTTACTAATATTTCATTATTTTCAGCCTGTCTCTGATACGAAGAGACGATCATCAATCCCAAGATTAAAAGACACAAAGAAAAATACACAAAAAGACCCAAATACGAATGGACAACAAAAACCAGATTCACCTAAAATTGATGATGAATTTGATAAAATTTATGAAAACATTTCAACTCCAGAAAAACTTACTGAAGCTGAAATTGTGGACTCCATTTTTGAAGAAATTATCCATGCATATGACGAAAATGAAGACACAAATACAGAAAAAGTTAAAAGTAAAATACCATTGCTTAAGCGTAAAAGTGAGCACGAGATTGTAATTCCTCCTCGTTACAGGAAGAGTTCTCTGAAAAAAAGTTATTCTACAGATGATTCAAAAATTCCTGTACAGTCAAAATCTGTTGCTAAAACAGATTCAGCTTCGACTAGAGTAAAAAGCAGCGTACAATCAGGAAGTTACTCTTTAGAAAATAAATCAGAGTCAATGTCTACTACACATTTTCAAACATTTGAAACTGATACTGTTGAAATTTTGAAAACTGAAAGGACTATTGAAACAACGGAACTTAGTGAAAAGTCAACAAAATTAGAAAATAAGAATAATACAATAACATCTCAAGAAATAACAAAAGGCAAGATTCCTGTTAAGTCTGGAAAAGATAAAACTGAAAAAGTAAATTCAGCAAGTGTAAGCAGGCTTCCGATGAGGCAATCTATTTCTGGGATTACAAAAGTTACATCTAGTTCCTCAAAATCTTATACTAAAACAAACGTCGAGTCAGTCAACAAAAAGACTTTCAGTGAGACTGCAAGTAAGATAAGTACAGTTCAGAATATTTCAAATGAAAATAGTGTAAGCTCAATAAATTCTAGCAATTCTGAAAATGTTAGTAGTCCAGTTGCTGATAAAACAATTTCTAGTACGAATAATTTATCGACTAGTCAAGTGCAGCGTAGTGCAACGAGAGAAGATATTTCAAGCGAAAATATTAAAATCATTAGGACTTCTAGTAGAACTGAAAATTTAAGTCGACAAGTCTCCAGTACAAGAATAACTGAACACAATTTTAACGCAACGCAGTCAGGTAACGTGACTCTAATGGAAACAACGTCTATTATAAATGAACCTATTAATAAAGAGACATTGAAAGATAGATCAACCTCTATAAGCAATATCAAAGAGGTTGAAGCGCAGTCAGTAAGTAATGCATCTATTAGTGAATCAAATGTAAAAGAATTTAAAAAACAAAATTCTATAGTTGAAAACATAAACACTGAAATAATAGATAACATTGAAAGTGCAAAATTACTTCAAGTCTCTTCGACTAACACAGGACTTCAAAATAACACAACAACAACAATAAAAGAAACAGTAAAAGTTGGTTATCTACAGTATGATAGTGTTACTGAAAAAAGTGGCACCAAGGGAGAATATACAACAACACCAAATTTAGAAATAAAAGTAAAAGAAGTTACAAGATATACTACTAATGATAAACCAACTAACAATATAATAAAAGAGAATGAACTTACTGAAAAGTACAAACGTCAAATATCTGGATCAAACGGAAATGTAATAGAAACTGAGACGGGTGTGACAAAAAAAGATAATAGTTTTATTAATAAAATTAAAAATGAAGATCTAAGTACAACAGTTACAGATAATAAATTCCAACATAAAACTACAGATAAAATTGAACATCATTCAAATGAAACAAATGAAAAAGTTAATAATAAAACTGATGTCAATACACTGAAAGAATCAAGTATTGATACCGCTGATGAGGTTAACGCATTAGAAAACAAAAATACTTCGCAAGTAATGGCAACTCAAAGAACTGAAACAAATGCAAGTGTAAATACAAAAACTGATATCAAAACACTGAAAGAAACCAGTGTTGATTCAGCTGAAAAGGTCTACGCATTTGAAAACAAAAATACTGCGCAAGTTCTGGCAACTCTAAGAGGTGAAACAAATGCAAGTGCAAATACAAATACTGATATCAAAACATTGAAAGAAATCAGTGTTGATTCAACTGAAAAGGTCAACGCATTTGAAAACAAAAATACTGCACAAGTTCTGGCAACTCTAAGAGGTGAAACAAAAGCAAGTGGAAATACAAAAACTGATATCAAAACACTGAAAGAAATCAGTGTTGATTCAGCTGAAAAGGTCTACGCATTTGAAAACAAAAATACTGCGCAAGTTCTGGCAACTCTAAGAGGTGAAACAAATGCAAGTGCAAATACAAAAACTGATATCAAAACACTGAAAGAAATCAGTGTTGATTCAGCTGAAAAGGTCTACGCATTTAAAAACAAAAATATGGAAGTTATGGCAATTCAAAGAGTAATAAGTTCAGAATATATGCAAGAAAATAAACAGCTAAATAATGGAGTAGTAAATAAAACTGCAGAAACATCTCAAGATAAAACAGAAAAGGATACTACTCAAGATAAAACAGTGGAAGTTGAAACAAAAAACAATATAACATCACAAATAAAGAATCTAGAAGAACTAGATGAAGAGGATATCATTATTTTAAAAGGCAAAGTAAGTAGAGTGATTAGCAGATTGGATTCCAGAGAATTTAAAATAAATAAAACAGATGATGATATACCAAAAAATGTATCTGTAGTATCTAAAATTGCGATTTTTGAAGTAAGTATGCCTATTTTGATAATGTTTAATGTTTTAGAAGGAATTAAAAATTTGTTTTTGTATTACAGAAACCTGAATTTGAAAATCCAAAAAATAAAAATGAAGATTATAAACCAAAAATTGTTAATGGATTACTTAAAACAGATAATCAAAATGTCGGAACAGATTTTGGAAATTCAACAAATTTAGATAAAGAAGTAAAATCTGATTATTATAGTTTGTATAATAAAGTTCATTCTTCTGTTGTAAATCGATTGAATAGTATAGAAATGCGAGCGAAGTCGAATAAAGAAGCAAGTGAAGATAGAGAAGCTAAATTGGAAAAGAAAGAAGAAGAAATTAATGTAACTAAAGTTGAAATGAAAAGGACTGATAGTGAAGTTTTTATTAGACGAGATACAAAGGAATTTAATGTTAATAGAGAAGGAGATAGAAGATCGAAGAGTGTAGCAGAAGTAGATTTAGGAGATGTTCTGAAAGGGAGAGTGAGACAGATGGTTTCGAGGATGAATTCTATGGAACAGATTAATTTAGAACGACGTGCTTTTGATAGAAAAGAAAGAGCGAGAGGATCTGTTTTATCCAGAGCTGCATTATTTGAGGTGAGTCAATATTAAATTATGATTTTTAAGTAAAAAATAAAGCCAAGTTCGTGATTGCTAACATACGGTTTTTTTGGACGTGTAATTTGTGAAGTTTTGTCTATCATATCAGTGCTTTTATATTTTGTACCGAGTAAGTAATGTCATTTTCAAGGACAGGAAGTTAGGTAATACCTGGAACTTGTGGTCCAGGACCAGGTTCCTGATTCGACCATACAGATCATCAGAAGGAAAACTTGAAGGAACACCTAACACTACTACACTACTTTAGACAATCTTCACTGTGTATTCAAACTCAACGCGCAATAAAACCTTGCCTATATCATTCCCTAAGCTCTAGTCTATATCTGTATCAAATTTCATCAAAATCGATTCAGTAGTTTTAGCGTGAAGGCATAACAGACATACAGAGTTGACATATTATAAATGTGTTGTGTTGTTTGTAACTCAATAACGCAAAAACGGCTGAACTGATTTCAATGAAATTTGGTACACAGATACTTCATAACCAGGATTAACACATAGGCTACTTTTTATCCCGTAAAAATACAGAATTCCTGCGGGATAATGTAATATATAAAATTCTCATGTCACAATTTTTGTTTGCATACTCCTCCGAAACGGCTTGACCGAATTTGATGAAATTTTATATGTATATTCTGTAGGTCTGAGAATAGGTTGTTATCTTTTTTTTATGCCCCTAAATGATAAGGGTGGCCCTCCCCAATTTTTTTTTAATTTATAAGGCAAAAATCGTTTGGTTAGTCAGCTAGTAATTAGTTTACAGTAAGCGCCTGAATATTTTATTTAATGTTTTTTTTGATAAATCTGAGTGGTATACTGTACCCGAGCGAAGTGAGGCAGTTCGACTAGTATTAAAATATTGGTAGCGGTTTTCCTGTCCGAACTTGGTTAACATTCTACCGCGTGTCTGAATTTATATTTATGATATTGATAAATGTTGCTTTTAATAGAATTCTTGTTCTATCTTATCTGTAGCGAAACTAGATTTACTATTTATTTATCCTCGCTTCGGTGAGGTAAAATGGAGACAAAATTTGTAATCTTAATAAAATAATCAAACCAGGAATAATTTTCAATCTATAATCAAAACATTTTGGATTGAGATTGGTTATTAAGTTCGGCTGTTAGATCGTCTTACCAAATCCAAAATTATTAGATGTACAAAAATTCTGAAACAGCGCCATCTTGTGAGTCATAAACAAATGACTACAAAAATGACTAAAACTTGATTGAAGTATTGAAATATACAAATATCATGAATATAAAAAAAATCAAAAAATTTAAAAAAAAAAATTATCTTTAGTAAGACAAGGCTGTACAGTGTAATACCTATGCCTTTTCCATTATAGAATAAAAATAGAAAAACAAATGTTGAGTAGTATGTAAATAATCTCGTCTAAAAATTAAAAAAAAAATTTAGGTAGATTATAAAAAATTTAAATTCATAAAATTATAATAATATTATAAAAATAAGGCTGTACGGTGTAATACTTGTGTCTTTTCTGTTATGGAATAAAAAAAGAAAAAATTCAAAGCATAATAAAATTATAATGAATTTCAATTTAAAAAAAAAATCAATTTTAAGGCAGATAGAATAAAATATATAATTATTAAAAAATAGACATTCAAAAATTTTTTTTTTTTAATATTTCAAGGGAGGTTTTTTTTGTTATAAAAAACACAAAAATTATTAAAAAATGCTAAAATACAATTACTGTTCTTAGTGTAAGAGCAGAAAATTTCTAATGACTAGCTGGTTCATGAGATATAGACCTGTTGACAGACAGACGGGAGTCTGAGGTTTTTTCAACATCCTTTGAGTTGACTTCTGTTGCAACTGAGGAACAAATTTTTTTTTTTTTTTTTTTGTTTTTTTTTTTTTTTTTTTTTAGCTTGTGTCAGGAGTGGGCCACGCCAGTAGTCCAAATAAACAATTATTAAAAAGGTTAAACTAATAACATAGATTCTAAATTCAAAATTATACAAATAAAAAAATAGGAGTGTTTGTTTTTAAAATTAAAATAAATTTTTGCCTTTCTCTTTGTTGTGGCTAATCTCTGCAATGGCTGCACCGATTTTGATGGGACATTCACTGGCAGATAGGTGATGTAACAAGGAGTTATTTAGGCTATTTAACATCTCGCTACGACCCATAGGAGCGGAGCAACACGCGAATGAACTTTTAAATATATCATTCAAAGATTTTTGATTACAGATTAAAAATAGTTATCAAGACGAATTTTCAATCTATAATCAAAAGAGTTTGGATTCAGATTGGTTATTAAGTTCGACCATTAGATCGTCAGTCCAAACGCAAAAATGATTAAATGTACAAAAATTCTGAAACAGCGCCATCTAGTGAATCCAAAATAAAAGACTACAAAAAAAATTGAAATTCATAAAATTGTTATAATATTATAAAAATAAAAACTTACTAAAGACAAGGCTGTACGGTGTAATACCTTTGCGTTTTCCATTATAGAATAAAAACAAAAAAAACAAATGTTAAATAGTACGTGAATAATCTCGTCTAAAAATTAAAAAAAAATCATATTCAAAAAAATATATAATAATATCAAATTAAAAAAAAAAATAAAATATTAAAAAATAAAAATTTTAAAAAAGAATTTGAAATTCATAAAATTATAATAATATTATAAAAATAAAAACCTACTAAGACAAGGCTGTACGGTGTAATACCTGTCCCTTTTCCATTATGGATTAAAAAAAGAGAAAAAATTGAATAAATTTCAATTTAAAAAAAAAAACAATTTTAGGGCAGATAGAACAAAATATATTTATTAAAAAATAGAAATTCAAACATATTAGATTTTTTTTTAATATTTCAAGTCTTGTAAAAGGATGTTAAACATTCAGCCAAATTAAAAAAAAAATTAAAATATTTCTATTCTAATTTCAAATTGCAACACATACGTTTTTAACGCCATCTATAATAAAATATCTAAATCCACTCAATATAACGCGTTCATAATTAATTCGACGGTAGTTGCAAATAATTAATTCATTTTATTGTATTACAAAACCATTCGTACTTTCGCCGGCGTCGTGTTCACACGTGTCTGGAATTATGAAGCTGTTCGTGTTATTTGTTCTGTGTTTATCTGTAAGTATTACTTTTTAATTTCTACAAAATGGTAGACAAGTTTACACGAATCCCTATTTCCTTTTATGACGTCATCACGCGTGAACGGCTGGACCGATTTCGCTAATTCTTTTTTTGTTGTGTTCGTTATTGATAGGAGAAGGTTATTATGTAAGAAAAAATTAAGAAAATTTGCGCGGGAAATTAGAAAATGTAAGAAAACTTTACGGCGTTTAACTATTCATAGTCAAACCTAATATTCATAGTCAAGACCAATATTTATAGTTAACACCAATATTCATAGTCAAGACCAATATTTATAGTTAACACCAATATTCATAGTCAAGACTAATATTCATAGTCAAGGTCTACACTTCTACACTATTATATAAAGAGGTAAGATTTGATTTATTAATGTTTGTTGCGAAACTATCAAAAACTACTGAACCGATTTTGAAAATTCTTTCACCAATACAAAGCTAGATCCTTTCTACGTAATATTGATGATATAGTGTTGCCATATATATTATAATTAAAAAGATGTGGCCGTTTCACTCAGAGGACGTACCCACCTTACTTTTATTTATTAAGATTTAAAAAAATAAAAGTCAAAAAAGGGGGGTAATTAATAATAATAAATATACTTTATTTTACACCAAAATTTAAACAACAAAAGAAATATATGTACAATAGGCCTTATCGCGCCTTATCGCTCAAAGCGATCTCTTCCAGCCAACATTGTGGTGGAGTCATGATTACTATCTTATACTAATATATAAAGCTGAAGAGTTTGTTTGTTTGAACGCGCTAATCTCAGGAACTGCTGGTCCGATTTGAAAAATTCTTCCAGTGTTAGATAGCCCATTTATCGAGGAAGGCTATAGGCTATATATCATCACGCTACGACCCATAGGAGCGGAGTTACACGCCAACCAAATCTTTACGCAGTCGCTTCACGTAGTTCGCTTATATCTTCTAAACTACTCAACATATTTTGATGCGGTTTTCACCAATAGATAGAGTGATTCAAGAAGATTTATATGTGTAAGAATAGTGAGACTATAAGTAATAGCGAGGGGTGGGCGAAGCGGGCAACCGCACCACGACAAGGTACCAGAATGCGCGACCTGCACGACTTCGTCCACGTGTAGCTCCGCTTCTATTGGTCTTACGGTAATGTTATATAGCTTATAGCCTTCCTCGATAAATCGGCTATCTGACACTGAAAGAATTTTTCAAATCGGACCAATAGTTCCTGAGATTAGCGCGTTCAAACAAACAAACTCTTCAGCTTTATATATAAGCTTCTAGAAAGGTCTTAAAGCTTTTTGTGTTTTTTTTTTTTAGAGAAAAGTAGTGCCAGTGTATTCAGATGAAAATGTTGCCAGGAGTTCAGAAAAAGTGATTGCAGAGCCAAGTTTATCTGATGAGGAGATACAGGAACGGATAGCTGAGTTGGGCAACGCGAAGGTGAAGTATGGGAAGTGGGAGGAGATGAGCACCATGGAGCTGCGGGATGGGAGCACCATGCCCGTGCTGGCTGTTGGGACTGCTTTGGTGAGTATCGTTACACACACACAGACACACACACACACATACAGAGAGTGTAAACATTCATTACTTTTCCCGCGTCTTATTTATACCACAGACTAAAAAATTGTTTAATGGTGAAAACGATAGACATGGCTCCTGTCTGATTATATAATGAATAAATTTAACTACTAAAGACAAGGCTGTACGATGTAATACCTTTGCCTTTTAAATTATGGAATAAAAACTGAATACAGTCAAACGAAAGATATTGCTTCACTATAAAATGAAGAAAGAATTTAAAACTACTAGGTTGTACGGCATAATACTTTTGCCTTTTTCAATATGGAATAAAAACAAAGAGAAAAAATAATACAGTCGAACGAAAGATATTGCTTCACTATAAAATGAATAAACAATTTAACTACTAAAGACAAGGCTGTACGGTGTAATACCTTTGCCTTTTTTATAGAATAAAAAACAGGAAAAAAATTAATACAGTCGAACGAAAGATATTGCTTCACTATAAAATGAATAAACAATTTAACTACTAAAGACAAGGCTGTACGGTGTAATACCTTTGCCTTTTTTTATAGAATAAAAAACAGGAAAAAAAATTGAATACAGTAAAACGAAAGACATGACTTTACGGTCTTACTATAAAATGAATAAAGAATTTAACTAAAAACAAGGCTGTACATTTTAATTCCTTTGCCTTTTCCATTATGAAATAAATTTGAAGACTAAAAAAAAATCCTAAATGTTCCGTTCTATCTATCGATCTAATCGTGAATCTAATTTGTCCAGGGACGTACTCAAACTTAGATATTTAGGGGCTAAGTGACAAAGGGAGGATATTTTTGCCATATAAATTTAAAAAATTAGGGTTGGCCACCCTTATCACTTAGCGGTATAAAAAATAGATGCTGACCTATTCACAGACCTACCCTATATGCACACAAAATTTCATTAAAATCGGTTGAGCCGTTTTGGAAGATTTTGGTACCAAAGAACGCACCCAAGAATTTTATTGCATTACTGGCTGACCGAAGTTTGAATTTGATGATTTTTTTTTTACTTTTACTTAATAAAGAAAAAAGGAAATGTATTACACCGTACAGCCTTGTCTTTAGTAGTTAAATTGTTTATTCATTTTATAGTGAAGCAATATCTTTCGTTCGATTGTATTAATTTTTTTCCTGTTTTTTATTCTATAAAAAAAGGCAAAGGTATTACACCGTACAGCCTTATCTTTAGTAGTTAAATTGTTTATTCATTTTATAGTGAAGCAATATCTTTCGTTCGATTGTATTAATTTTTTTCCTGTTTTTTATTCTATAAAAAAAGGCAAAGGTATTACACCGTACAGCCTTATCTTTAGTAGTTAAATTGTTTATTCATTTTATAGTGAAGCAATATCTTTCGTTCGATTGTATTAATTTTTTTCCTGTTTTTTATTCTATAAGAAAAAAGGCAAAGGTATTACACCGTACAGCCATATCTTTAGTAGTTAAATTGTTTATTCATTTTATAGTGAAGCAATATCTTTCGTTCGACTGTATTAATTTTTTTCCTGTTTTTTATTCTATAAAAAAAGGCAAAGGTATTACACCGTACAGCCTTGTCTTTAGTAGTTAAATTGTTTATTCATTTTATAGTGAAGCAATATCTTTCGTTCGACTGTATTAATTTTTTTCCTGTTTTTTATTCTATAAAAAAAGGCAAAGGTATTACACCGTACAGCCTTGTCTTTAGTAGTTAAATTGTTTATTCATTTTATAGTGAAGCAATATCTTTCGTTCGACTGTATTAATTTTTTTCCTGTTTTTTATTCTATAAAAAAAGGCAAAGGTATTACACCGTACAGCCTTGTCTTTAGTAGTTAAATTGTTTATTCATTTTATAGTGAAGCAATATCTTTCGTTCGAATGTATTAATTTTTTTCCTGTTTTTTATTCTATAAAAAAAGGCAAAGGTATTACACCGTACAGCCTTGTCTTTAGTAGTTAAATTGTTTATTCATTTTATAGTGAAGCAATATCTTTCGTTCGACTGTATTAATTTTTTTTTCCTGTTTTTTATTCTATAAGAAAAAAGGCAAAGGTATTACACCGTACAGCCATATCTTTAGTAGTTAAATTGTTTATTCATTTTATAGTGAAGCAATATCTTTCGTTCGACTGTATTAATTTTTTTCCTGTTTTTTATTCTATAAAAAAAGGCAAAGGTATTACACCGTACAGCCTTGTCTTTAGTAGTTAAATTGTTTATTCATTTTATAGTGAAGCAATATCTTTCGTTCGAATGTATTAATTTTTTTCCTGTTTTTTATTCTATAAAAAAAGGCAAAGGTATTACACCGTACAGCCTTGTCTTTAGTAGTTAAATTGTTTATTCATTTTATAGTGAAGCAAGCAATATCTTTCGTTCGACTGTATTAATTTTTTTCCTGTTTTTTATTCTATAAAAAAAGGCAAAGGTATTACACCGTACAGCCTTATCTTTAGTTGGTTAATTAAAAAAAATAGTAAACCAAAATTAAACTCACATTTAAAATAATACAACAATTTTAAACGCCAATTGTATTTTAAACTTGGGGGCCTCGTAATTTTTTTTTTATTTTTTTAAATTACCTTATTTCCTTACTACCGTAGTATTTTTAAGTGTTATCCAGTAACATTATTTAAATAAATCTGAATAAAATTGAAGTGATTTTGTCGACGTCAAAATTGGCAACACTGATATTATTGTAATAATATATATAAAAGAAAAACAGTATTTTGAGAAAATTAGTTGGTTAATTCTGTTAAAACTGATACAGAGTTTTATCTTTATTATTCCAGCTGGAACCCAAGCTGGTCAAGCACATAATATCCACAGCAATAGACCTTGGCTACCGTGCGATAGATACAGCATTTATTTATGGCAACGAGGAGCTGGTTGGAGAAGCTATACAAGCTAAGATTCAAGATGGCAGTGTTAGGAGGTGAGATATACATTTCATATTTTATTTGATAGTACATAGACTTATCGAAAATAGATTCCAAATTTGGAATCTATTTCATGGAATCTATTTTCCCCAGAGAGGAGCTGTTCATCATGTCCAAGTTGTGGAGCACGTTCCACCGCCGAGACCTGGTGGAGACGGCGTGCAGGGCTTCCCTCAAGGCCATGGGCTTGGAGTACTTCGATCTATATTTGATTCACAACCCCATGTCCTTAAGGGTGAGTTATATTGTAATATTAATTATTTTTTTATTAACACAGAACACATATTAATTTTAGCCTCCATTAAAACTAAAAAAAAAAAAAAATATTTTATTTTCATCATCAAAATAATATAATTAAAAAAAATTGTTGCTGATGATCACAATTCAAATTTAGAATTTATTGTCATTGATAACCACTTTAACCGACCAAAACATTGTTGCTGATGATCATATCATGATTCATGATATAATTGATAAATTACATTTGTGGTAATTTATCAATAATATGTGTTACACAATCACGCTTAAATCACTGAACTGATTTTGATGAAATATGATACGGAGGTAAAGTAGAGCTTGAGGAAGGACAAATGAGTGAGCTCGTACGCCATCTAGCGACGTGGGGGTGAAGTACATGTCAAGCTGGTCCATGATTCCAGGAAGGTCCAAATCCGATACCAAAGATCGCCAACGTGCTGCAGTATTCAGAGCATGACTACTTGGAAGCCTGGTACGGGATCGAGAGTGTCATTCGCCAGGGGTTGGCTAAGAAGGGTGGTGTTAGCAACTTCAACTCCCTACAAGTAGACAGGGTGGTGGAGAAGGGGAAAATCAAACCACTACTTAATCAGGTAATCGCGAAAACTCAGGGCCAATATTTGCACCTATCCAATCTTAGATTATTTAGGGCTCCAGCTCAAGATCCCTTGGAAATAAGAAGCCTTGAAAAGATTAACAAAAAATATTTAAAAAAAAAAGAAACCAATATTTTAACCGGCAATGGTGTTATAAACTTGGGGCCCTCTTAATTTTTTTTTTAAATTTTTTCACTATCCTTTAAGCTACTTTAGATGTTCAAAATTGGCAACACTGATATTATTGTGATAGATTCTGTCGTTCAATAAGAGAATGATTTTGACATTGCATCTTGTTACCCCGCAGATGTAAGGGACTCTCAGTGTCACAATGAAAAAAAAAAACGAAAAAAAAATTGAAACTAAATTGCTTTAGTTCATTAATAGCCTGTTCAACAAAGTATCCCACCTACTTACCTAAATGGGCCCTCAACTTTGATTCCAGGCCCCCACCACGATCCGCCCCTGAACTGAAGTCTATTTTTAATCTTTTTAGGTGGAATGCCATCCATATCTAACCCAGCATAATTTAAGCGATTTCTGCGCTGTCCGCAATGTGAAGCTAAGCTGCTTCAGCGTGCTCGGCTCTAAGGGGACTCCAGCTGAACTTAAGGGAGGACTTGAATCCGTCATTGACGACCCCTTGGTGAAGGTTATGGCGGCGGGGTTGGGAGTCACGCCTGCACAACTGCTCATTGCGTAAATCAACTCTTTTAACAAGTTTTCCCGCGTTTTTTTACTCCACAGATAATTATTATTTCAAGAATGTAAAGTTAGACAGATTATATATGTTATTAGGTATCCCTGTATGATAAAATATATATTTATTATCTGTATTTGTAATCTACATTTTATTTACAAATAAATTTGGTGTTTTTGTTTGTAATATTAAAATAACATTTCTTACATTTTTCTCTGAAACGGCTGAACCGATTTTGACGAAACTTTCACTGGCAGATAGCTAATGTAACAAGGAGTAACTTAGGCTATTTACATCTCGCTACGACCCATAGGAGCGGAGCAACACGCGAAGGAAGTCTCTTCTATCTATTGTCGTTGTTTCCTCAATAATTCTTAATTCAAATTTTGGAGTTTTGTTTTTAGATACCAACTCCATCTTGGTCGTCATGTAGTTGTGAAGAGCTCAAGTGGCGCCCACTTGTGGGAGAACCTGCAGGCGCTGAATGTGACCCTGGACCAGTCGCAAATATCAGCCCTCAACGCTTTGAATAAGAATAAGCGTAATTTCATTTTTAAAGGGTAAGTTTTAGGGATCTCCCAAAGTATGGATACTGTTTATTTTCAAAAAAGGAACAGTCACAGATTAAAAATGTCAAAATTAATTCATATTGAATACTGAGAGTCAATTATAAAGGAATACATAGCTTCGGCCTAAGGACACGGCTGTACGGTGTAATCCCTTTGCCTTTTCAAGTATGCAAAAAAAAATTAGTGTCAATTATAACGGAACACATAGCTTCGGCCTAAGGACAAGGCTGTACGGTGTAATACCTTTGCCTTTTCCAGTATGCAAAAAAAATTTATTTAGTGTCAATTATAACGGAACACAGCTTCGGCCTTACTAAAATGAATAAACAATTAACCTACTTAAGACAAGGCTGTACGGTGTAATACCTTTGCCTTTTCAAGTATGCAAAAAAAAATTAGTGTCAATTATAACGGAACACATAGCTTCGGCCTAAGGACAAGGCTGTACGGTGTAATACCTTTGCCTTTTCCAGAATGCAAAAAAAATTTATTAAGTGTCAATTATAACGGAACACAGCTTCGGCCTTACTAAAATGAATAAACAATTAACCTACTTAAGACAAGGCTGTACGGTGTAATACCTTTGCCTTTTCAAGTATGCAAAAAAAAATTAGTGTCAATTATAACGGAATACATAGCTTCAGCCTTATTATAAAATGAATAAAGAATTAACATATTAAACACAAGGCTGTACGGTGTAATACCTTCGCCTATTCCATTATAAAAAAATTAATAAGTTTCAAATTATTATTGACCTTATACTTACAAATTAGTTAGAGTTTATATTAAAGGCGGATTCCACTGTCTGACACCAACTTAGGGGGTTTTCCCCCTAAATTTAGGGGGCAAAATTTATACAACTGGTTTCAATACCATGCTTAAACTTTTTTTTGTTTTCAGAATGGGCGACACTCACCGAAACTATCCATTCAAGATAGCTTTTTAATTGACAGTCGCAATTTCGCGCTTTTTTATTGACATTTTTTATCTTTTTTATTACGTAGGATTAAGCAATGATATTTTGCTATACAGCCTGTGACATTTGTACTTAATGTTTTTTTGTATCTGTATGTAATTACATATCGCCATTTTGTAAACCCACCAACTCATATTTGACAAACATTGTGGGTTTTGCTCCAAAAAAAAATCTTTTTTTTTTTTTTTAATATTAGAAATAAGAATTGACATCATCATGTCGTTTGTTAGTATTAAGTATTTTTTTATGATATTTACAATTTACTAGAATAAAAATACATTTGTGTTTCTTCTCTTAATTAAGAGAATAAAATAACTTGAAGTAATTGAAGTTTTATTTCAATTCATGATAGGCTTTTGTTTAATCTTAAATCAACGAGTACTAAAACAATTAGTTACAGATAATAATAAACTGCATATTAAAACCTCCATGGTATGATCCTCCATTATGGGAGAGGCAAAGATTAATTATGAGGAAGACTAAGACAAATTCCAGGCAGTGCCTTGGACTTGTGACCAAAGTGTAGGCTTAAGGAGCTCCTTTATGTAATTACGACACTCGCCTCCACTGCCTGGTCTCACAGTCTGTCTTAGGTTAGGTTAACATAAACCTAAAAGGCTAACCTAACCTAAGGTTGTGACCCAAAATACATTAAACTCTAACAAATCTCCAGGACTTGACAATATCAAAATCGCTGATATTAAAATCTAAGGACAGGATATTTCTGCAGCTATTGCTGACTTAATAAATTGTAGCAATAAATCTGGAACGTACCCCAGGGACCTTAAAGCTGGTTGCATTCGACCGATCGACAAAAAGGGAAAACACGACGACTTCCCAAATTACCGCCCTATTACATTTTACAGAAACCACAATGTTATTTATCCAAATCAATTCGGGTTTCAACAGGGTAAGTCTACATCAGACCTTTTATCGAAACTCAGTGACGAATTAAACGACAAAAAATACGTCTTAGTCTTGTTTATAGATTTTTCGCGCGCGTTCGATACGCTAAACCATAAGATTCTAATTAAAAAACTAGAAAACAGCGGAATTCGCGGGCCACTACTCAAATGGTGCGAAAATTATCTTGAGAACAGAGTTTCTGTTGTTAAAGTTAACGATATCCATAGTAAACCCATATTAGCGTCGGAAGGCATGGCCCAAGGGTCAGTTCTAGGACCTCCACTTTTTATCCTACGTTAACGATATGAGTTATTGTATTAGTACTTGTTATCAGTTTGCGGATGACACATGTCTTATAGTGGCTGACAGCTTATAACTTCTTACAATCTGATTTTGATTCTTTAACAAGATGGTGTCATGATGCTGGAGTTGTAATAAACTCAAAAAAGACTAAATTGCTTATTATTAAATCCCCTTATTTAAAACAGTTGCCTTTAAACAATGTCATAGCCCACCAATGTCTACATGACACTCACAATATAAAATACAAATTTCAAAACGACGAAATTGGTCTGTTTAGGCATTGTAATGTATTAAAACATCCTGTATACACTCGGGCAGTCCCTCAAAACCGGTTGTGCACGACTCGTGCGAACAATAGGTATAAACAGACTACCTCCAGAGTTAATCAATAAAATCACACCTCGCAATTTAAAGCAAAAACTAAAAAAATACTTTATCAATAACGATTTGATGCATTTGCCTGGTCTCGAATTTAAGTTTAAAAAAAAATAAGTATATTGCATAGTTATAGTTATATTAGTTTTATTTTTTACTTTTGTTATAGTCTTCATTTTAAATTTTACTTATTGTTTCTTTTTTTTATTTTATATTAACAACGTTTTTGTAACAATAGACTCAAATATTAGCATTGTTTTCAAACCTTTGTGGTTTTCTTGTAAATGCTAATAGATCAACTTTGTAATTATATGTGTTATTTTAATAGTAAATAAATTTTTAAAAAAAATGTCCAATATCCGTGATGCGACACACTATTTGTTACACTTCAACTCCAGGTGATGTTCACTCATAGAGACTTGTCGAGAGACTAAAGTGTATTGCGTCAGTCGGGGAATATAAAGGGACTAGACAATGGTAGCAATGCCCCTCCACTAGTGTGTAAATCAACAAAACGGAAATAGGGCGCTGGCATCCCGATTAATTGATAATCGTTTACTCGTTTGAGACTGTTAAAAATCGTTGAATATTAAAATGATGCGACGGAAGTGATGGTTAATTTTCATTATCATTATCCTCCTCTAATTATAGCCCGATACGGCCTTCACTATTATCCTACCCCAACTATACCCCGACATATATAAATATTTAAAAAAAATATATAAATATATCAAAAAAATATTTTTACCTTTTATCTCTATTGAAGTTTGAATATTTGATTTTTCAAATCGGATACATTTACGGATTTTATCAAAGATTAATATTAATCGATTTTATATCGAATGTGATTTATATTTTAATAATATATCTAATACCTACCGTTACTTACAACTTGATTAAACATTTTAATGAAATATGTTCAAAATAATAGTCGCGATCCGTATTAAAAAAATAGTGAACAAAAATGCAGTAAATAGGACTATACTATATATCTTAAAAATAATAAATTTTTTCCTTATACCGATTTATTAATCTATAAATTAAAAGAACTTTTACAAGATATTTTCATTATTGCTAGGTACTCTTGTTTTGTGGTTAATTGCATGTAGTGAAGAACTATTACTTACATCTATCATCAATATTTTGTAGGTACACCACAAAATCGTTTGGTCATAGTGAAACTTGAAATAAAAAAAACATTTTTTTAATTTTTTATTGCCGAGTAAAAAATTTCAATCAACTAATAGATATCGAATCGATATTTTGAATCTGTGCAAAATATTCTACAACGCGTATCCGAACGCTGCTTGATTTATGAAACATAGCGTCAGGATGGAACTATTGTGTTATTGAAACGTTATAACCTTTTATTTCTTATTTCTATTTTATTCGTTCAGTTAAAATTACAATGAATTAACTTTATATTCTTTTACTGTGTTTTTAATTATATTGTGTAAACAACGTTCAAAGGTAAGTTCATTCAAAATGTTTAATTATAGTTAATTGTATTATAATTAATAGCATGTGCTGTTCTTAAAATAATTAACTAATCGACCCGCCGCGGCTTCGCTCAAATGCTATTTATTACTTATAATACTTAGATTTACCAAAAAACATTTAATTCACAATATATTGTTGCTAAATAAAAATATTCAGGCGCTTAGGACAGTCTACATATTTTACTATTATCCTGCGGGAACTTCAATTTTTTCCGGTATAAAAAGTAACCTATATGTTAATCCAAGTTATAATGCATATGTGTGCCATAGAAATCCGTTCACCCATTTTTACGTGATTGATTAACAAACATACAAACAGATTTATAATATTAGTAAGATAAATTTAATAAATAATACCATATATATATTCTTGTTAATGATACACGTATATGTTTATATATGTGTATGAACACAATAGCTTGATATTTACGTATAACTGTACCTTTGTGTGAATGCCCTGAATGCTTTAACTAGTTCAATATTCCTGTCTATTATGCAGTGTTTTTCAATCTTTTTAGTACGCGACCACTTTTGTTTACTACACGATTATGATTATCATTCATATATGAGTCGAATCAAAAGAGAATTTACCGAAACAAAGCAAATTTAGGGTCATAATAATGTGGTCAAATAGAATGATACAATTTCGATTTTTTGCTTATAATGAACTGTATATGCACATTAACTAACATTTTTTTTGAGTCTCGAATGAAAATTTTTTAATTTTGGATGTTTTAAGAGTCCTCTCCAAAGGACTGCTCAAAAAAAACATTTTTCAGAGGTTGCTCCAAATTTTTTATAATTTCAAATATCTATTTTTTTTTTTAATATTCGAATTTAAATTCCATACATTTTTTTTGTTTAGTACAATAATAGATAAAAATACACCACGAGATGAACTAAAAATCAATCACAATATAGAAAAACGAAAAGAAAATTTTACCGTAACGAGAAAAAAATTAAAAAAAAAACATTTTTTGAGTTGTCCTTTGGAGAGGGCTCTTAAAACATCTAAAACTAACTAAAAAAACTAAAATTTTTTTCACTCGAGACAAAAAATATATCATTATAAATATCATTAATTATAGCCTATGTGTTACTCTGACATGTAACCTATATTAATGTAAAGTTTCAACAAAATCCATTCAGTAGTTTTTGCGTAAAAGAGTAACAACATACATTCCTACAAACTGTCGCTTTTGTAAGTAGGATGTCGGAAGTGTAAGTTAGGTTTAGGTTAGCCTTGTGTCGGGTTAGCCTTATGTTACCCTCACCTTAGGTTTAATTAGAGAACCTGGGCAGTGGAGGCGAATGTTGAAAAAACATATAGGACGTCTTCAAGCCTACACCTTGGTCACAAGTCACAAAAGTCCAAGAAACCCTTTATGAGGTGAAGGTCTCTTCTAGAGATTTCCATTTGAGCCTTTCATACCCAGTTAGGCCTCGTTATGTCCACCTCTCTTCCTTTTGCCCTCTGGACCTTTCCACTTTAGGGATTTAGGCATGATTTATTTTTTTTAATTTTCGTCATGCTCCATCCCATCCCTCTTTGACTGTCAATCTTTAATATAATAACGACAAATATAATAGTAATTGTAAATTATTAAGGAATTTTGATTATATAAATATCAGGGTTAAGGCTTATAAACCTTAAGGCAATTTACTATTTTAAATGATAATCAATTTACGTTATTGTGTCTTGGAACTGGTGGAATATTCTTGACTTTCAAAACGTAACTACGAATATATGATAAAGGTTGCTAGGTAATGCTTTGTTGATATACATTCTCTTTCAATTTTGGATGAAGTATAGAGCTTGCCACGCACCATGCATGCAACCCCTCAACCATTAAAAGTTTCCCCCGTTATTGTTATACAATCAAAACTTACACTGTGAGAGGACGGGATACCCTTGGTGGTAGGGGATCTGTTCCAGGACTGACTTTCCCATCGACAAGTGTCTTTGACTTGTTCTGGTCAAGGCGCATGTGGGCCAGTCCTACATCGTCCTTCTCAGTGGACTCAGGGTTCATCTTCCTTCAAGGTCTGCTGAAATCGTAGCATTCTACTCTTCATTCCCTCTATCCACATTACAAGAGTCACTTCCACTGTGAGATATGTAAGGATGGGAAGCGAGAGATATGTTTACCGTACCAGACAGGAGGTGAGACACAACAGACGCCATTTTGTATTTATCTATACTCCACACAGAATTGGGGAACATCCCTTGAATATATATTTGATCTTCAGGCAATGCTGTTTTTTTTTCAGATGTTTTGCATCCAAGAAAAGGAGTCACCACACTCCGACCCATTCAGAACAGAAAAGGACCCACTAAACACACAATCCGATTCCAGCGATGACGAACCCAACGCAAAAAGACTGAAATACTCAAACCCCGAACTAGATCTCCAAGTTTTTCAGATACCCACATTTAATACTCCAAAATCACTATCAATATTTCCTTCAACGACACCAGATTTACCAAAATTTGTGAATAATCCAATGAATTTAGCAAATCCATTGGCTTTTGCAACGAGTAACTTGAATGCTAATAATATTGTGAAGAATTTGCACAGTCGTTACTCGTTACCAGCCAAGTTAACGATAACTCCTGTTAAGTCGTTGACGGATGGAGAGATTGTGAGGTATAAGAAGAATGGGGAGATAGCGAAGAAGAGAGGTCCACCTAAAGGATATAAACGGAAGCCCAAGGATTTGTCGAATAGTTTAACTAACGGAGCTTTGTTACAGGTGAGCGAGTAATTTTTTAAAATATTAGTGTCTGATAGAGGCTACGGCTAATCCTAGAGGTTCAGCTTCGGCCTTAAGTCAATCAAATGTCCAGCTCCTTCTAGAAGTTTCTGGAAAGCTTACTAACTTGGTTAAGATACTTCGAAGCTTTATAAAAAACATACACAATCTAAGTCATGATTTCTAAGTCTAAGACTGAGATTGATAAGATTTCTAAATCTTGATTTCTTGAGTCTAAAATTTGCATCAGTGTAACTGAGTCAGAATTGATTTCTAAGTCTAAGACTGACATTGATAAGATTTCTAAGTCTTGATTTCTTGGGTCTATAATTTGCATCAGTGTAACTGAGTCAGAATTTATTTCTAAGTCTAAGACTGACATTGATAAGATTTCTAAGTCTTGATTTCTTGGGTCTATAATTTGCATCAGTGTAACTGAGTCAGAATTGATTTCTAAGTCTAAGACTGACATTGATAAGATTTCTAAGTCTTGATTTCTTGGGTCTATAATTTGCATCAGTGTAACTGAGTCAGAATTGATTTCTAAGTCTAAGACTGACATTGATAAGATTTCTAAGTCTTGATTTCTTGGGTCTATAATTTGCATCAGTGTAACTGAGTCAGAATTTATTTCTAAGTCTAAGACTGACATTGATAAGATTTCTAAGTCTTGATTTCTTGGGTCTATAATTTGCATCAGTGTAACTGAGTCAGAATTTATTTCTAAGTCTAAGACTGACATTGATAAGATTTCTAAGTCTTGATTTCTTGGGTCTATAATTTGCATCAGTGTAACTGAGTCAGAATTGATTTCTAAGTCTAAGACTGACATTGATAAGATTTCTAAGTCTTGATTTCTTGGGTCTATAATTTGCATCAGTGTAACTGAGTCAGAATTTATTTCTAAGTCTAAGACTGACATTGATAAGATTTCTAAGTCTTGATTTCTTGGGTCTATAATTTGCATCAGTGTAACTGAGTCAGAATTGATTTCTAAGTCTAAGACTGACATTGATAAGATTTCTAAGTCTTGATTTCTTGGGTCTATAATTTGCATCAGTGTAACTGAGTCAGAATTGATTTCTAAGTCTAAGACTGACATTGATAAGATTTCTAAGTCTTGATTTCTTGGGTCTATAATTTGCATCAGTGTAACTGAGTCAGAGTTGATTTCTAAGTCTAAAACTGACATTGATAAGATTTCTAAATCTTGAATTCTTGAGTCTAAAATTTGCATCAATGTAACTGAGTCAGAGTTGATTTCTAAGTCTAAGACCGACATTGAAGTGACTTCTAAGTCTGTGTTTCTAAGTGTAACCTAACATTGTTGCAGGCACAAAACACAATATTAACAAGTTTGCTAGCGGCCAACACAACATTGACAACAGTGACTGTTCCTCCCCGACGTGAGCCTGTGCAACATATCAAACTACCCCCAGGTAATATATCAGGACTCGGTTTGTGTGAGTGAGTGAGATAGAGAGATTCAAAGAGTGAGAAGAACAACTTATTTAATTCGTGGACCACTTATTGAGTAACATCAACACTATGTGTACTATCAGCTTCAGCTGGTATCCCACGGGAACGGTGTTTTATTTTTCGGGATAAAAAGTACCGTAGTGTTGATCTGAGATTTTATTTTTTTTTTTTTTTCATCAACCCCCTATAATTTGTGTAGAACAACTTTGGGGGTCAGTCTAGAACAAGTACACTATGGAAATGGTCTAAGCATAATATATTTGTCATAATTATATTCTTAGGTATTTTAATGTAAAAGCTACAAGCGAACTTAAACATTAAAATTCTTGAGAATACCTGTGTCATCATTGGGATAAAGGCCAATTGATTCATTTAACTGTATAACTGCTCTAATAAAAAATACCTGATTAGCAATTTTGAGAGTCTGTGAGGGGAGAGCATCTCGTGGGAGGAGAGAAACCCAGCACCCCTTTGGTGGTACGGGATCTATTCCCCGACTGGCTTGAATCGCATGTGGACCAGATTTACCCCTCCCATCCTGTTAATACTGAGGTTATAGTGAACTCTGGGTTCTCGTTCAGGGTTCTCTTTTCTCTTGGTTCTTCACTCTATCTTCGAGTGGCAACGCATCAGCAAAACAAGAGTCACTCTCTTGTATTGCCGATGTCCATGAACGACAGTGGCCACTTACCTCGTTTGCCCACAGAGATAAACTTCTTAATTTCAGGCACAGAATTAGTGGAACTGTTACTGGACCCTGAAGACTGGTTTCCAGCTGAACCCTACAGGATGGTGTTTAGCAGAAAAAAGAATCCAAAATGGAAAAACTTTCCGTACAGATGCGAACATTGTTTTAAGGTAATACTTTGATTGTTGTCATCTTAAAATGTTTTGTTGGCCCATCGTAGCCATTTTTAATAGTAAGATATATTAATATTCCAGGGCTATCGAGTAATATCAACGTTGGTGTCTCACTCAGCGGAGCGGCACGGCTGTGTCCCCAACTCCCTAGCGCTGCCATGTCCCTGTTGTCCCCACGTGTCTCTAAGGCGCAAACATCACAAGAAACACTTGGAGACACATGAGGGGAAACGGCACAGGATATTCTGTTTATATTGTTTACCACCAGGTAAGTGTAAAATGATTACTTGAGAATACTTGTGTCATTTGAACAAATTTATACTTTAAAATTCTTGGGACTACTTGTGTTGTCCATGTGATGAAATCGTATACTCTTCCCACATGAGAAAGTTTTACATTAAAATACCTAAGAATACTTGTGTCAGTATTGGCATGACATATTTAATTTTCTTTACACGAATCTATATATTAAAATACCTAAAAATGACCTATTGACATGTTTATTATTTATATTCTTCAAAATTTTAAGAAGCAACTTTATTGGAATAGCCGGGAATTATTGTGTCATTGAAAAGCAAATAATTGTCCACCTGTGAATATGACACTAAAATTCCTAGGTATTTTAATGTTTGCTCAGATCTGATGAGTAGTTAATGATATTGACTGTGACATAACTTTTCTCAGGTATTTTACTGTATAGATTTGAATAGATGTTAAAATACCTAAGAATACTTGTGTCAGCTTTAAGATGATATGTTAAAAATTCTGTCCTCTTTCAGCTGACCCCTCCGAGCCCTATGTAAAGGAATCTGAGAAGTACCCCTTTGACAAGTTCCCCCAATTCTGGTACGCCTCTGAGGAATCCCTCCGTTTACATAAAAAAAGGAAACATCCCTACGCCGCCATGTTTAATAACAACTGGTTCTACTCTTGGATGGAAAATGTGCCGAACAGCTAAAAATGGTAGGAAATTATGTTCGTAGAAAATGGTAGGATTTTTAATTGTGTCTATAGAGTTCTCCTAATAGTGTCAAGTGGGTGTACAGAGGCTGAGCAGCACCTGGGCTATAAGAATCACCCCCATGTATGTTCCATAAAGATTGTCCGTGAAAATTTTAAGACTTCAAAATTTTTTTATGGTCCAATGTTGGTAGATTTGACCATAATTATTTTATTATTTGAATAGTTTACTATTTATCTATTTAAGGAAAAATATCAACCAAAAATGTCTCTGTGATTGATGATGAAAAAAAAACATTACTCGAAAACTATCAAAATTGCGGAACCGGTGGTTAGCCCGGGTACTGTTCTGCTTCTGGACACTTACTCTGACATTCTGTAAGTGAAGGGTGGACTTTTTAATTTGTCCTTTTGTACCATGGTAGCTTTATTTTAAAATGTCAGATTGACGTGTCGGTCAGTGGATTTTTTTTTATTTTTAAATCAATATAAAAGATCACAAAACATTAAATAATTCATTTAAAAAAATAGCGCCATCTTTAATCTATTATAATTAAATATAAAATTTTATTGTAATTAAAATCGAAATGCATTTAAAATCGTTCAACATTTAAAATATTTCTATAAACGTAATATGGTAGAAAATGGTAGGAAATTTCTATTATATTACCTACAAGCATAATACAAAATGTTTATGACATTATCACCATGGTAGGAAATGGTAGAAAATTTCTACCAAATGGTAGTTTTTATTTGGAACGAATAGGTACAAAAGAGAATCAAAATTTAAGACTTATTAAGATCAAAAAACATTTAAAACATCTCTATAATAGACATAGTATGGTAGAAATTGGTAGAAAATTTCTACCAATTGGTAGTTTTTATTTAGAACAAATTGGTACAAAATGGCAGCTTTCTAGATATAATTGTACATTAAATCACAACAGTGAGATAGATTAAGGCCAGTACGTAACGCCTGAATAGTATTAGTATTTTTGGATGACTTTATGGCAACACTTAGTACTTAGTGACGTGTATATTTTTGTATCGTGTTTAAACATTGTGCCTTGGTGGATACATTCCAATGTTTTATCTGTATTTATATTGGAAGGTCAAAACTTTTAAAATTATGGCTCGATTTTATATCTGTATACAAATAGTAATAAGTGCCAAAGCGTTTGTGTATATTGTTCACAGATTAAAAATATTTTGTCGATACATTTAAAAAGTAATTCTATTTATAATTTTTTCTGGCAACACTAACGAAATGTCATTTGTCAAAATAATTTTAATTTCGACGAAATTGCCGCGCAGTTTTAAGGTAATTAAATTTTGAAAAAATACTTAAAAATAAAAGGCAAAGGTATTACGCCGTACAGCCTTGTCTTTAGTAGTTAGGAAATTCAGTTTGATTTAAACCCAACTGAAAAAACTCAAAACAGCTATTTATTTGACTTGTGTTGTTTTTTATCCATAATGGAAAAGGCAAAGGTATTACACCGTACAGCCTAATTTTTAGTAGTTAGGAAATACAGTTTGATTTAAAACCAACTGAAAAAACTCAAATCAGCTATTTATTTGACTTGTGTTGTTTTTTATCCATAATGGAAAAGGCAAAGGTATTACACCGTACAGCCTTGTCTTTACTAGTTAGGAAATTCAGTTTGATTTAAACCCAACTGAAAAAACTCAAAATAGCTATTTATTTGACTTGTGTTTTTTTTTATTCATAATGAAAAAGGCAAAGGTATTATTCCGTACAACCTTGTCTTTAGTCAATTTTTTTATTATAAATGACCTCCCAGTGTTGCCAGTGAAAATATTTACAAGATTTTTATACATATACACAGAGCATTTGTAGCTTTTAAGTATATTTTTAGAATATATGTAAATAGTAATCAAAGATATATAACATAGTATTTGCGTAACAGTAGAAATATAAATATATATTGCTACTTAGTCTATAACGTTGCTATGGTAACGTATTATAAATAAAAAGCGCTGTAGCGCTGTGCTTTTACTTAATGGTTAGAGTAGTAACAATGCTTGCAGCGCTGCAGCTGACTTCAGCTCCATACTGAGCGACTAGTTGTACACTAAACGCGCTTTAGCGCTGCGTGCTTAAAGTGTATGATTAGACTAACAGCTATTGATTCAGTGCTTCAGCGCACTTTGGTTTAAATTCGTAAAATATTAAAATGGAGCACTTAATTTGCTTCAATTAATTTTTTATTAATATAATGACAAGTAGTAACATAGCTACTTGCTACCTTTAGTCTTCTTTTGTGTAAATGTGGCAACACTCAAAAACTTATTTTATTAGACTAAATAAAATTAATATTCAATTTAGTGGCAACTCTAAATCTCTATGTAACGAAATTCCATATTTAAAAATTCTATAATGTTGCCATGTGTATATCAATTTAAAAAATTTAATACTCTATATTTAACATGTGTTAATGTGGCAACACTGAAAAAAAAAATTTTTTTTTTCGAGGTTTAAAACTATAACGCAACCTCCCCCCAACGCCACTACTATGTTATATACCTTTGTAGCGCGTGAACAGACGTACAAATAACAAACCAGTATTTCTATATATATAGCATTTAGTGATTAGTACTAATTAGACGATTTAGTTCAATTGTCGTCCTGCGCCGCCATTTTGTTTTAGTTGAACTAGGTTGCAGTCGCCTGATCCGTCAGTATTATTGTAAGACTTCATTGATATGCGGGTAGTTTTACATTATAGCATCACAATTATTTTTAATTAGTTGCTCTTATATAACGTGCGGTGGGGGTGGGGAGAGGGGGGTTAGGAAGTAACGTCATCTTTTGACTTCATGACAATTTTATAAAGTAAATGTTAATATCAAATCCCCTTCACCCCCCCCCCTTCCATCTTTCATTTGTAGACCCCCCCCCTATTTATAGCCTCCCCCCTCCTCCAACTTATCGTCACAAAATTTCTTTAAATGGATCTGTGAACTTTAATTCGTACATTTGTTTGGACCCCCCCCCCCTCCTATTTATAGACTCCCCCCTCCAACTTATCGTCACAAAATTTCTTTAATTAATATCTGTGCACACTAATTCATTTGTAGACCTCCTAACAACCCCCCCCCCCATCCCTCCAATTTATAAAGTCATAGATCGTCACAAAATTTCATTAAATACGATAATAAGAGACAAAAAAACGTACCCCCCCCTCCCCCAAAAATTTTATATTAATATCACTCATATATAACAAATCGATTGACTGATTGATACTCAATACTGTTTAGTCAAATTATCAGCATTTACTTTTTTTACCCCCTTTTTATGAGGTTTTTTATGAAGTACTTGTATTTAATTTATTATAGTATAAATATTTGTAATACTCTTCGTCGTGGATTTGTAATTAAATTAACAATTTTTTTATATTATTGTGTTTTACTCGAAACCACTGTGACGGAGTGGACATCGCCTGGAGTGATGCTGGTGGAAGTGTAACATTGGATTAAATGGATTGCGTAACATGGTTCGAATAGTGAAATAGTTATTACATCTTAAAGTGCGTCACGTAACATAAGAGGGGGGGGGGGGGGGGGGTGTTACGGTATATCGAATAGTCAATTTATAGAATACTTGAATAGTTTTTACGTTACATGTGGTGCGTGACGTTGCATCGAACAAAAACGTTTGTTACGTACGCTGCCTTAACGATGAGAGATGTATGACTCAAAGTTTGAATACTCAGCGAAGCGAAAGCAGGTCTGCTGATACATTTTGTATGAAAATATATTTATTGATTTCATAGGGTGAAAATAAAAGTCATAACATCAAAACACGTATTTATTTCATTACAAATAATCACTAAACATATTCACAGACACTAACACCCGTCTCACTCACTCACTCACTCACTCACTGCCGCCTCCTTCACCACCTGGAACAGAAACAAACAAATTAATACAAAATGTAGTATCGCTCCATCCCTTTCACACACACGATAAAGAATGAGAAGGAGATATGATAGGGAAGAGTGAGAGACTTAGTCTTGATCTTCCATCTCTTTCACACATATACAATCAACTCATTGTATAAATAAACTCTTCCTAAATTTGCATGAGTCACAAATGTCTTATATTACAATCTTATCATGCCATCTCTTTCAAACGTACAGGGAGAGAGCGAGAGGGAGACATCCTTAATCTCGCTCTGTTAACACACGCAAGAAGAATGTCCTTTTGCAGCTAGTGTTATGATGCTATCTCTTTCACTCATAAGGGGCAGGAGGTTGAGGGTATACCAGTCACTGCTTGGCGCGGCGCGAAGGCTCGGTGGCGGTGGGGGGCGGCGGGGGCCCCTTCTTCTCCAGCTCCTCGAGGTAGCTGTTGATGATCAGCGTCCTCTCATCGGGAATGTGCTCCAGCGCTGCGTACCTGTGACACACGAAATGTGACATTACCGACTGTTGGTGACGTAATAGCAAGTGTGATACATGGAGTGTCACGCTGTAAAGTGTCAGGTTATGAAAAATATCACACAGTAATGTCATGTAAAGAGTGTCACACTATAGAGTATCGGGCTATAAAGAGTGTCACACTGTAAAGAGACGCTGTAGTGTCACGCTATAAATTAAAACGCTGTAAAGTGTCACGTTGTAGTGTCAAGCTGTAGAGTGCCACGCTATAGTGACACTACAAAGAGTGTCGTACTGCAGAGTGTCACGCTGTAAAGGTTGTCATACTGCAGTGTCACGCTGTAAAGTGTCGTACTGCAGTGTCTCGCTGATAAGTATTACGTAGTAAAGCGTCTCGCTGATAAGTGTTACGTAGTAAAGTGTCTCGCTGATAATTGTTACGTAGTAAAGCGTCTCGCTGATAAGTGTTACGTAGTAAAGTGTCTCGCTGATAAGTGTTACGTAGTAAAGTGTCTCGCTGATAAGTGTTACGTAGTAAAGTGTCTCGCTGATAATTGTTACGTAGTAAAGCGTCTCGCTGATAAGTGTTACGTAGTAAAGTGTCTCGCTGATAAGTGTTACGTAGTAAAGTGTCTCGCTGATAAGTGTTACGTAGTAAAGTGTTTCGCTGATAAATGTTACGTAGTAAAGTGTCTCGCTGATAAATGTTACGTAGTAAAGTGTCTCGCTGATAAGTGTTACGTAGTAAAGTGTCTCGCTGATAAGTGTTACGTAGTAAAGTGTCTCGCTGATAAGTGTTACGTAGTAAAGTGTCTCGCTGATAAGTGTTACGTAGTAAAGTGTCTCGCTGATAAGTGTTACGTAGTAAAGTGTCTCGCTGATAATTGTTACGTAGTAAAGCGTCTCGCTGATAAGTGTTACGTAGTAAAGTGTCTCGCTGATAAGTGTTACGTAGTAAAGTGTCTCGCTGATAAGTGTTACGTAGTAAAGTGTTTCGCTGATAAATGTTACGTAGTAAAGTGTCTCGCTGATAAATGTTACGTAGTAAAGTGTCTCGCTGATAAGTGTTACGTAGTAAAGTGTCTCGCTGATAAGTGTTACGTAGTAAAGTGTCTCGTTGTAGTGTTACTATAAAGTGTCTCGCTATAAAGGACTGTCGCGTTATATGTAGTGTATGGTTGGTGTGGGGGGTGGTGTGGGGGGTACCTCGCGTCGTGCTTGAGCGAGTCCTGCAGCGCCTGCATGGCGTGCGGCGCGTCGCGCACGGCGGCCAGCGAGCGGTGCGTGATGGAGCGCGTCTCCTGCAGCAGCTGGCGCAGCGCCGTCTTGGCCGCGCTCTGCTTGTCGCGCTGGTAGTCGCGGAACTCGCGCTCCATCTGCAAGCACACACACACACACGCGTCACGCCACGCTACACCTACAGTCTCGCTGGGAGATATCTCAACTGACTTGAACGAATGAACGAATGATACCTGTGGAGCGGACTTGTAAGTGGGCGCGTTGGGGTGCTCAGTGAGCTGCTTCTTGACATCCCTCCAGTGCGCGGTGCACGTGACCCCCAGCTCCGCCAGCAAGGCCCGCAGCTTGTCGCGCCGCTTGTTAGACAGAGCGTTTATGTGCTGAGCGAAGAGGCGTTCCTGGAAACACATGTTATTGACACTCGTCGCCTTTCTAGAAGACCCCCCCTTTTCTCTGGAGGTACTTCATCAAGGACACCATAAATGCTTTAACTTTTGATGAGCACTGTGCGAGCGAGAGATCATGTTTTCTCACCTTATCATCCTTATTGAGCTCATCAGCCAGGCTGTACCGGTGATCCTTCTTCAGCTGCTTCTTCGCCTCCCGCCACGCGAGGTCTGGGTTCCTGACTAGATCTGCCAATAACGCGTTGAAGTGCTGGAATTTTTACATTTCATTTAAACCATGAAATGAGATGAGAAATGTCCAACCCATCCAACAAGACAGAAAAATGGCAGCCTGTCAAAATTCCCCCATCAAGATATCCAACTATGACCATCAAAACATGATATAAGAGTGAAGAGAAAAGGAGATTTAACTAGATAGATATAGCATCCAACAAAGTGCTTAGAAGATATATGGAAGATACACTTTCCAAGATGGCGGTAACAAGAAAATCCGCTGATTAATACCGGCCTGGTCTCCGGAAAGAGGTGCAATACCAAGCTCAAGGTTCAGGACATCATTGGACATTGGAAAAAGGGCTCTCGATCACTTAACACTACAGAATTACCAAGAAGTTGGAACTTGGCCTCCCTTCTATGTGCGGGTATGGTCTGGGGTTTTGGCTACCGAGTACATGGCTTTGCTGATGTCATGTGATTGTCAGGACTTAAATCTAGGGCGCCATCAGGTTAGAATCTGGTTGTAAATTTTGGCTACCAAGCAGCACCAATAGAGACAATCCTGTGTGTGTTGGTGGGAGTAATGCCCATTGACTACCGAGACATTGTCTGATGTCATTTGCTTGTCAGGATAGGTCAAGACGTATTTGGGGCGTCAAAATCGACCTCCAATGGTGTTCAGACCTAAATCTAAGGCGCCATCTGGCTTGAGGAAGGGGTATTAGTGGCCCTCGATGAAATGCCAAGCCGCAGCCGAATTACTGAATGGGTAGGTTAGGTTATAAGTTTTGGCTACCAAGACCATGGCTTGTCTAACATCATTAAATTATCAGGATAGGTCAATACGTATTTCGGGGGTCGATTTCGAACCTCCAATGGTGTTCAGACCTAAGCCAGGATTGAAAAAAGGTCTTTAGTGGAACTACAGCGAGGTTTGGACATCATCACCACCGTCAGACGATCCTGTGTATGTGTGTTTGGTGGGGGTAATGCCTCCTGAGTACCAAGACATTATCTGACGTCACTTGATTGTCAGGATAGGTCTAGACGTATCTGGAGATCAGACCTATGCATATCACGATAAGGACTTAAGGAAGGGCTTGATCATGTCTTTCATCAGTGATCGACTAACCTGCACAGCTTCATCCCGTTTATGATACTCCCTCTCCTTGTCCCTGTCCCGCAGACTGGTGGCGAGCGCGCGCTGCACTTGCCTCTCCCTCTCCTTGATGGAAGCCTGGGCCCGCGCCTCCTTCTCTTTCACTGCCTCGCTTTCCGGATCCTCAGCCTCTGGCTCCTCCACCTCTGATGCTTCGGGTTCTGCTTCCTATTTAATCGTTAAAAGGGACATACAGACTCTGCAGCTTCAGACAAAAACGGCTAAACCGATTTCGATGAAACAGGTCGACGACCAGCCCATCTATTCTCACCAATGAGATTTCGTCTACCCTCAAATGACTGACAAAATAATGAAAGATATATTTAATAATTTGCTCTCTCACTCATACGACTATCAACGGAAATATTCTTTACTACTATATAACATCCGTGACGTCATCCTCGTGTGACGTCATTGGCTGTATGTATTGTCAGCGACACTGAGGTAATCATATAAACAAAAGAACGAATGTTCGACACACACACACGCACACAGCTGCAGTTCATACTACTGTTCATTACTTGATGATGACGTATTGATTATCGAGTGACGTCACATATTAGAAGATATCCATATGTAGGGGGAGGGGGGGTGTTAATAATTGCAAAAGTATAAATAAAAACACCACCTCAATATAACATATTTAATACCACAATCATTCAAAATGTCCCTAACAAGTGTTACCATATTAAAATATTTACAATATTACATAGACGTCAATGGATATTTACAATGGATTCAAAATGGCGGATCCAATCGAATACAGACATTTAAACATTTAAATCTTCATAAAATACGATAAGTGTCCGAAATAAATCAATCACTCTAGTGACTAAAACCGAAATTGGAGTCCTTACATTTTGGAGCTCTTTTCCTTCGGACACAAATATAGGAAAAAGTTTGAAATAAAAATAATTAAGTTTGTCTTCAATAACAAAGTGACTGAAACCGAAATTGGAGTACTTTTAATTTTGGAGCTCTTTACCTTCGGACACTTAACACTGAGTCCATATTATAGTAAATGAGTTATTTTGTGTTACATCTAGAATTTTTTTTTAAAATCGACAGAGATTATTAAAAAAAAATTATGAAAAATAAGTACATTTTTTTTAAATCCATAAACACTGAATGGAAGAAATAATCACAATGGTGGGTAATACAATTTATTGGAATAGCAACACTGTATCTGTGGTTGATTGTCGATGTAATTCCGATCTGAAATGTATTCCGTTACAACTCTCAGTATCATATGGCAATCCGTGACGTCATTCTCGTGTGACGTCATTGGCTGTATGTATTGACAGCGACACTGAGGTAATCATATAAACAAAAGAACGAATGTTCGACACACACACACGCACACAGCTGCAGTTCATACTGCTGTTCATTACTTGATGATGACGTATTGATTATCGAGTGACGTCACATTGAGTGTACACTATATTAGAAGATATCCATATGTAGGGGGAGGGGGGTGTTGATAATTGCAAATCTGAAATGTGTTCCGTTATAACTGTCAGTATCATATGGAAATCCATGACGTCATCAATCGACGTCATACTGTAACATGAATGACATTGACAGACAAGACAGTATAGCTAACTATAAAGGAATGGCTTCTCGGTGTACTGTAGTGACGTCACACCCTACAGCGCGGGGGCTCTATAAAATAAATTGTTTTTCGAACACCCGCCATGTTTGGATATTCCCGCGCTTTTTCTTTGACTTATGAATTACAAGGAATTGTACAACTACAAGGATTTAGATCATTATAATGGAACACATTATATTAACCTACTAAAGACAAGGCTGTACGGCGTGATACCTTTGCCATTTCCATTATGGAATAAAAATAGAGAAAGAGAATTAAAAGCACAATATTTCTGAATTTTTTATGGTACTTTTATACAAGGCTGTATGGTGTAATACCTTTGCCTATTCATTCCATTGTTCAATAAAAACAGTGAAAAAAATTAAAGCATAATATTTCTGAATTTTTTTATAAGGCTGTACGGCGTGATACCTTTGCCATTTCTATTATGGAATAAAAATAGAGAAAGAGAATTAAAAGCACAATATTACTGAATTTTTATGGTACTTCATTATAAGGCTGTACGGCGTAATACCTTTGCCATTTCCATTATGGAATAAAAATCGAAGAAATAATTGAAGCATAATAATACTGGGTTTTTTATGGCTGTACGGTGTAATACCTTTGCCTTTTCATTCCATTGTTCAATAAAAACAGTGAAAAAAATTAAAGCACAATATTTCTGAATTTTTATTGTACTTTTATATAAGGATGTATGGTGTAATACCTTTGCCTTTTCATTCCATTGTTCAATAAAAACAGTGAAAAAAATTAAAGCACAATATTTCTGAATTGTTTAACGTTACTTCTATACAAGACTGTAGGGTATAATACCTTTGCCATTCCCAGAATAGAATGAAAACAATAAAAAAAACATGGCGGACACAGAAAAGCATGAAACCGAATCCATATGAATCTCCGATATAACTAATAATTACATGTTTAATGAAGGAAAATCGACCTTACCATAAGGCTGCGTCTCCACCAGAGATGTGCGAGGATTCTATTGGTTCTTAACAAACATATCCTAACACATGTTTGAAACGCAGCCGAAGACCATCAATAAACAGACGACAAAAACAAACTACATTTATTTAATACTAATAAATTTACACTACATTAATATTTACACATAACCAATTACAGAGCTGATAAAAGGCAACATTTGATATTTGTGCAGTTGTAGTACATATGACGCACATTGCCGGCGAGACTGACGTGACGTCACACCTCGGCATGACGTCACGAGCGCCGCGCAAAGTGTATCTTACTTTTAGCTTTGACTGTGGAAAAATATCTATATACATTTCAATACAAGTTGCGTTGATCCAAAACGAGAGCGGCAACACGTTTTCGACCGACGCGAGTTGCGCAAAAATCCATTGATTACCATCATAAACACCAAATATGAATATCCTTAATCAAATCTAAGATTATATGAAATCCGTAATTTCCGTAAATTACGATATATTTACAAATGCCGTCACAGATTAAATAACATTCACTTATTCATACCAAATATTGCCACGTTTGAAAAAAAAATTAAATTATAAGAAAAAAAAATTTCAAACGCGGGTAGTCGGAGATTATTATATAAAAAAAAAAGCTTACGTCTAAATATGAATACAAGTCGTATAATGATTGTTAAACTCCAACTACCCACCATAAACTAATAGAAATCTAATTGTCCCGGTCGCACAGTAACCTGCGCTGTTCTAGCGATCAGCGTTTGTGGAACACGTAAAGTAAACACTATTCTTTCTCAGACTTCTTTCGTTTCCTCTTCTCCGTTTTCTCCACCTTCTTCTTACCCTTCTTCTCCGGCTCCGGTTCGGGCGATTTGAACTCCTGCTTGCGCTTCTTCGGCGGTGATTTTATCGGCGACTTCTTTTCCGTCGCCAACTCCTTTTTGGAGGACCTCAACTGTTTGGGGGAGAGTATCTCCTTTTCTGGTGAGGGTGAGGGGGACTTTGACTTCTCGGTGGTGGCTTTATCCTTCGCGGCTTTCGCGGACTGAGCGGCCTTCTCCTCCTCGCCGGGTATCCCGAGTATCTCCGCCCACTGATCGGGAGGGGGCGTGGGCTGTTTCGCTGTTTCGTCCTCAGTAATCGGGTCAGATTGTTTCTGCGAGACAAAGGGAGTGTTTTGAGTTTGGTAAGTTAGTTAGTGTTAGATAAAGCGAACCTGCATCGGACACATCTCACGAATAAACAGACAAATCAATCGCAAAGCATGAGAAACCTAAATAACTCAACTAAAAGGTAATATAGTTTCCGATTACCATATTTGTCTAAATTAGACGTGACCCCCCATTAGGCCTGTCATAAATCTGCGGGATGTCCGATATAGGTTCTACTACCTAACTATACCTCACTTACTCCGTTTGTCTCTTCTTAACAATATCAATTCACTGGAAACCACACACTATTTTTTTTTTTTAGGTGCGGGGTCACGACCCCCCGCAGATTATGACAGTCGCCAGAAACACTTGATCGTCCAATTTGCTTGTTCCCATAGTCGCAAACCTATAATGTCATTAGAAACAAAATGGCGACGTCTAAACTCGCGATTAGTCACTATCACAGTTTCACAGTGTCCGTAGCAGATTAGCTTTTATTTAATAAAAATATTAAATATATAATTTTCGCAAAGTTACGGAATTCCGGAACATTTCATACTTTTGTGCTAACTACAAAAGAAGGTTAATGGAAGAAGCAAGAGGCTTAAGGGCCGTCCAAGTATTACGTAACTAAACGAGACACCACCCCCCTCCCCCCCATCTCCTTTCGTTAACACTCAGCTGAATGTAAAACAGACTGATGTAAACAATGGTGACTGTTGGGTTTCTTGCCAGTTTATTCTCATGAGAAGACCACTTTCGGAATTGGTGGTAGCTTTAGACAAACTGACTGACTGACCAATTTTGACGTGTCAAAAGTACTTTGTAATTACGTAACACTTGAACGACACACTTCAAGATGGGACACTAACGAAAGAAGTGGGGATAACATGGGAGTAAAGAGGAAGAAAGAGAAAAAATTAAAAGAAGTCATATCTTAGAATAAGTTTAGTGTATATGGAGGGTAATAGTAATTATTAGGTAACTTCTTCTTTTTCTAAAATTTCAAAAAGTTACGGATTACATTTAGACTGTTTGTTCCGGCTAATCTCTGAAATGGCTAGACCAATTTTGACGGGACTTTCACTGGCAGATAGCCGATGTAACAAGGAGTAACTTAGGCTATTTAACACCTCGCTACGACCCATAGGAGCGGAGGCACACACGAACGAAGTCGCGCGGGTCGGCTAATTAATAAATAGAATTGAAAGGGGAAGGTTCCAGAATTAAAAGTTAATGTATTTTTTTTACATTACAACACTGTAACATCAATGTAATGTTTCATATAGTTACGGTTGTAATATTCGAAAGATCATATTTTTGTTAATGTAAAGAAATTCAAGTGAATTTCTCATTGTTACGAATTTCCGGAAATTTTCATATTGTACTAATAATATTATATACTTAACAATACAAAGTAAACAAACGAAACAGCGATTTAATACACTACTAACGCCATCTATTGACGGATAGATGCTCTGTCTGTCTGTTACACAATCAGTCTTAAATCACTAAAGCGATTTTGATGAAATGAGATACAGAGATAAAGAAGAGCTTGAGGAAGGACATAGGCTATGTTTTATCGCGAAACAAATGAGTGTGCTCGCACGCCATCTATCGGCGTGGGGGTGAAGTGCATGTCGAGCTGTGTGGCCGTTGTGTCTTTGGGAATTAATTAAAATTGAGAAAAAACTATAACAATACTCACTTCCCCGGTCTTCTCCTTCTTTTTGTCCTTTTTACTATCCTTCTCTCGTTCCTTATCCTTATCTTTATCCTTGTCCTTGTCTTTTTCTTTGTCTTTGTCTTTCTTCTCTTTCTTGTTACCTCTGTCGCGTTCTGTAGAATTATAACTTCTTTAACACAAGTAATATTTATCTAGATAACGTCTCTAACGTTGGGGGGGGGAAAGGGATTATTAAAAAAATAACAGATCCGCCATCTTTGAAAGCTCGCCATGTTGGATTTATTCTAAATAAATGATTAAACTAACCAAACATTTTCAAACAAATCAAAGGTGTACTGAATCTTACCCTTCTCCTTTCCATCCTTCTCCTTCTTCCTCTCTTCTTTAACAATCTTACAGTACTCTCTGAAATAGTCTTCTCTCAAGGTACTTGACTCCACTATCTTGTATCGGGAATCGGAATCGATTTTCTTTTTAACTTCTACCCACCGCGCTCGTCTGTCAACAGTTTTCTCTTTGAGGAGCACTATGAAGTCCGTCTTGGCCTAAAAGAGGTGGTCTTTTATTAGTGTGTGGTCATTTCTAGCGCGAAAGGGTGGAGTTTGTGACTTCAATAGTGTACGAGAAGACTTATCTGTAGGTAGAGGGTAAAACTAAAAAAAATGGTGAATAAAGTAACGCAAAGCAAATCCTCTCAAACACAATTAAAACCACAGAACTCCAAAAAACGCTGAATACTGCTACTTCTGAAAAAAAAGAATATATTAGAAGCTGAAAAGAGTTTTATTAGTGTGCTGTGGAATGAAAAAATTATTAATTCCTGAAAAAAAATGTTTCATTAGTTTATACTAAAGTGGAGGTAGTTTAAAAATTTTGTTAAACTACTTCTGCGGAAATTCCGTTTAAATATCAGACGTCATTGTCAAATCCGACATGTTGGACCTTAGTGTCCATAAATAGCAGCGAATAAATTTATCCAAAATATTTACCATTAGTTAGTAAAAATGTTTTTTTTAAGTCCATCTGATGATAAGTGGTTACCGTTGTCCATGGACATCTACAACACATGAAGAGCTGATGATGCATTAACGGCCTTGTAAGGACCCTGTACATCCTCCATTTAAAGACCCTCGTGTAGTAACACGCTGGAGGCAGATCATACCACAGCTTGCACGTGCGTGGGAGGAAGGATCTTGACGCTTTTGGAATCTAACCAAACGGCAAAGAGAACGATGGCGAAAAAATCGGAGGCACCAAATCAAAGAGTTCTTTGGAAAAATTCCCCAGAAGACACATAGTGCCAACATCTCTCCAAAGATTTAGGCCGTCTAGACTGTCTAGCATGGGATCATCGATGACACGATGAGCGCCACTCCAAGATGGACGAACCTGGACTTTATAGAGTATATATTTATGGTAGATAAGGTGCAAATGAGCAGATGGTCCACCTGATGGTAAGTGGCCAATATCGCCCATGGACCATTGCATCCTCGAAGATAGAGTGGGGAGGGGGAGTGAAGAAAATAAATGCTGCGGTTTCAGCAGACCCTGAGCAAGAGCCCAGAGTCTAAATCCGCAGCATTAATGGGATGGGAAAGGGAGGGGTAAGTCTGGCCCACATGAGCCTCATCCGAAAGAGGGGCACAGTATTCTAACCCGTCCCCTCACGGGATAAAAGAAGCTTTTTAGCAGTTTTAGATATTAGATCCTTTACGGACTCAGTATGCTGTTGGCCCTAGCAGCCTTACCAACGTCACCAGGTGAGTTGGGCGAGTTTGGCCACGAGGTTCGAACCATGCCACTACCGTCGGAGACGGTGTAGTGTATGTGCAGTATACGGGGCATTGTCTGACGTCATTTGATGGTAAACATCGGAGGATTTCACGTAGAAGATTTATTTATAACAGTATATGTAATAACTTTATACTTTAACTCTTTATTACACACTACGTACAGGAATACATACAATAAGCCATCTCTTCCAGACTACCTTTAGGTTAGGAAAACAGTTACGAGATGGGTCCATACCCATGTATTATTTGTATAGGGTGGTGCAATCATAAACCACATACAAATAATTACAACCTAATACATATCCAGATAAACAATAAACTAAGAACCATTAAGGAATATATATGTCGGGGATTTTAAACGATGCGAAGGGAATGGAAAGAGGCAGATGAGGAATATTGGGGAACACTAACAGGGGTGATGGTATCGAATGGAATATTGGGTAAACGCAACGCAGATACTTCTACTGAATCGATAAATGATCAAATATGATCTGTAACAATTACGAGAGAAACCTAAGTAGTGCCTTGGACTTGTGACCAAGGTGTAGGCTTATGGACGTCCTTTAAGTGATCACAACACTCACCTCCACTGCTAGGCTCTCTGTTTAAACCTAAGGTTAATCGCACATAAACCTAACCTAACACAAGACGAGGTAATTACATTGTAAGGTACTCACGTGACCTTGATCGGACAGCACACCTAGCACTAACACAACAATGCACAACACTATCACTATTCAGACACTACTTCACTTCTTGAGAGACCGTGCACGACTAAGACTTCAGTCAGACTGTCGATGGCATATAAAGGGTCGAGGGTCGAGACTGTCAAAACAACGGAAGTGACCACTACCCTACTCCAACGCCACAGATTGCGATAACGATTTGATTATTCGATAATCTTTTACTATTCACCGACATATATAAATACACAAATTAGATAATAAACGTCAATCATTCTTATGATCTGAGTCATCGTGGATCAGCAAGAAGATAATGTTCCTTTACGGATTTATTAAAAATGTGAAGGGTCTTTGACTGTCTTATACTTAAGGGTAGATCATTCCAAAGTTTTACTGCTTGAACTGTAAACGAATCCGTACCCATGTTTGTGTTATGGACAGGCGTTTTAAGCATAAAACATCCTGGCGTACGTAACCTACTTGGAGATCAAATAAACTCAAACTTTTCCTTCAAATAAGAAGGAGTATTCGGATGGAGGAGCAGTGATGGCCCAGTGGTTGAGACTTCAAGTCTTACTTGGGAGGTCCGAGTTCGATCCCCCCCACAGGCACACACATCTGACTTTTTTTTTTATAATAGATAAGGTGCAAACGAGCAGATGGTCCACCTGATGGTAAGTGGCAACCATCGCCCATGGACATCGGAAAAACAAGAAACACTCTCTCGTTTTCTCGATGCGTTGCATCCCCGAAGATAGAGTGGGGAGGGGGAGTGAAGAAGAAAAATTATGCGGATTCAGCGGACCCTAGGCAAGAGCCCAGAGTCCACTAGACCCACAGCATTAATGGGATGGAAGAGGAAGGGGGCAAGTTTGGCCCACATGCGGCTCGACCGGAACGCGTCTATGACACTTGGCGATCGGATTTGCATGCTGGTGGTCGCAAGCCAGTCGGGGAACAGATCCCCTGCCACCAAGCAGTTATGAGTGTTTTGAGCGATTAAATATCACTTGCTCTAACGGTGAAGGTAAATATCGTGAGGAAACCTGCACTCCTGAGAGTTCCCTAAAAGTTCTCAAAGGTGTGTGAAGTCTGCCAACCCGCACTGGGGCAGTGTGATAGACTATGGCCTTAATACCCTCATTCTGAGGAGAGAGAGAACATGTAAATCCCGGCGACGGCGCATAGGGAGCCACTTAAGCTTTGAGCGAAATTGTGATACGTGGTCATATTTTCAGAGTCCGAATATGAACCGGATTGACAGATTTTGAATTCGTCCAAGTTTGTCAAGTTGTTCCTCCGTCAGGCTAAGATAGCATCCGCGTAATCAAGAATAGATAAGAGCAGGGAATTTGCTAGCATAGTTTTGGTTGGAATTGGTAGAACCTTTTATAGGCGACGTAGGCAACTAAATGCTGCAAAAGTTTTCCTGCTAGTTTCTTTGACTTGCTCTGACCATGAAAAGGGTAACGTTATTCAGAAACATGATGGTCAAGTAAAAACTGCGTACCAGACATCAACGACCACCTCCAAGAATTTGTATAAAGAGGCATCTTTTGGAAAAGTGCGCTACATCTTAGACACCATCACTCACAAAAGACACATTAAAAAAAAAAAACAATATAATAATTTAAATACCCACAACGAGAAGTTACAGCTGTTCCGCTGTGTATGTTTGAGTTGTGTGATAGATCCTCTGTCTCATCTCGAGATATGGTCTTTAGCCATGCCCTTTGCGTTTACAGACCTACAAAGTCTTGTTTTGACCCTTATTTTGGGTACAAATGAGAAGGATATGCTGCTCCGTTTGAGGTCTAATCGGTCTCCCGTGGAGGGAAGGCCTTTGGCTGGCAGTAGTGGACAGGATAGGATGATAGAAAATAACATTGGTTTAGATATGCATCTACCTCCACTTTAGAAGTTTCACTTAAACTAACCTAACTTTACTGTGCGAGCAAAAATCAGCTTTATGGGTATCAATGACCATTTTATTGAAGTCTAAGCGAAGCGAGGGTCATTGAAAATAATGTGCTTTTGTTGGTCTGTATGAGAGTAACATAGCATACTTTTTATCCCGGATAGAATAATTCCGAACATTTGTTTGACCCATAAAACTGATTATGCTAAAAACTCTTGAGTTTACATTTCTTTACTTCAACTTTAAACTTTTCAAAAAATTTACAAACTCTTTAAAAAACTATCTTTCTTATATAATTTTACTTCTATTTATTATTTCACAAATTTAAATTTGAATTTACTTTTAAATCTGCATTTTTAAAAAATTAAAACAATAAAATAAAAAACGAGCAACCGTTCAGTAGTTTTGAAAAAAAAAAGAACTTATTTATGAACAGAAACAGAAAAATAAAAAAAACCTGAAAAAGAAATAATTAGTGAGCTCTTAATTATCTGACATTTGTTTTTTTCAAAAAAAAAAACTACTTTCCAATTATTTACATTTCTCTGGCAACATTTTCCCATCACCTCAATTTAAAGCAGTGGCAACACTGCTCTGCATGCAAATTGGGATTTTTATATAATATTACTTTAACTTTGTATCAGAATTGTCTTTAATCCAATTTGTTAGATAATTTCTATGTATAATATATATTATGTGTATTCTTAAAATTATGTCTAACCTTATGTCAGTTCTCGTGCGCAGGAGTGACCACTTGACAATATAATAATAAAAAAAAAACTTTATATTTAAATTTACCACGACAATGGAGAGTTTTTAAACCAACATTTTTGATATTAGCAAAAAAAATTGGTTTTTTTTTCAAGCAAATAAATATTATCAAGATCAAATGAAATCAAGAATATTTTTATTAAATAAATTACTTTTGATATTTAAATACTTTTTTTTAATTATTTAATAATGATCAATATGAAACGTGAAGTGTCAGGATAACCAAACTCCATTGTATTTTGAAATTACACAACAATTACTATTAATTGCGCTATTATTTATAATTATTACGACCCGTTCCATTCTTCGATCATTACGACCCTTCCTAAATCTTTATCAATACGAATCTCTCGATTATTGCGACCCGTTCCATTCTTCAATCATAGCGACCCGTTCCGTTCTTTGATCATTACGACCCGTCCTAAATCTTAATCTATACGAATCTCTCGATTATTGCGACCCATTTCATTCTTCGATCATTACGACCCGTCCTAAATCCCAATCAATACGAATCCCTCGATTATTGCGACCCATTCCATTCTTCGATCATTACGACCCGTCCTAAATCCCAATCAATACGAATCCCTCTATTATTGCGACCCATTCCATTCTTCAATCATTACGACCCGTTCCATTCTTCGATCATTATGACCCGTTCCATTCTTCGATCATTACGACCCGTCCTAAATCCTAAATCAATACGAATCCCTCGATTATTGCGACCCATTCCATTCTTCAATCATTACGACCCGTTCCATTCTTCTATCATTACGATCCGTTCCATTCTTCGATCATTACGACCCGACCTTAATCTTTATCAATACGAATCTCTCGATTATTGCGACCCGTCCTATTCTTCGATCAATACGACCCGGTCTATACCTTTATAACCCAATCTATGCCCTGATCATTACGACGTTAAACATCACAACCCTGTCTATACATCAATCATTACGTGCAGATCTATGCCTCGATCATTACGACCCAGTCTATACCTTTATAACCCAATCTATGCCCTGATCATTACGACGTTAAACATCACAACCCGATCTATACATCAATCATTACGTCCAGATCTATACCTCGATCATTACGACTCAGTCTATACCTTTATAACCCAATCTATGCCCTGATCATTACGACGTTAAACATCACAACCCGATCTATACATCAATCATTACGTCCAGATCTATACCTCGATCATTACGACTCAGTCTATACCTTATAACCCAATCTATGCCCTGATCATTACGACGTTAAACATCACAACCCGGTCTATACATCAATCATTACGTACAGATCTATACCTCGATCATTACGACCCAGTCTATACCTTATAACCCAATCTATGCCCTGATCATTACGACGTTAAACATCACAACCCGATCTATACATCAATCATTACGTCCAGATCTATACCTCGATCATTACGACTCAGTCTATACCTTATAACCCAATCTATGCCCTGATCATTACGACGTTAAACATCACAACCCGGTCTATACATCAATCATTACGTACAGATCTATACCTCGATCATTACGACCCAGTCTATACCTTATAACCCAATCTATGCCCTGATCATTACGACGTTAAACATCACAACCCGATCTATACATCAATCATTACGTCCAGATCTATACCTCGATCATTACGACTCAGTCTATACCTTATAACCCAATCTATGCCCTGATCATTACGACGTTAAACATCACAACCCGGTCTATACATCAATCATTACGTACAGATCTATACCTCGATCATTACGACCCAGTCTATACCTTATAACCCAATCTATGCCCTGATCATTACGACGTTAAACATCACAACCCGATCTATACATCAATCATTACGTCCAGATCTATACCTCGATCATTACGACTCAGTCTATACCTTATAACCCAATCTATGCCCTGATCATTACGACGTTAAACATCACAACCCGGTCTATACATCAATCATTACGTACAGATCTATACCTCGATCATTACGACCCAGTCTATACCTTTATAACCCAATCTATGCCCTGATCATTACGACGTTAAATATCACAACCCGATCTATACATCAATCATTACGACCCGTTCTATACTGTTATCATTAGAACCAGACCCCGATCGTCAAGTGATCACCCCATTTGTGTCCACCGCCGCAATAACACCCCCCTGCCGCCGGCGCCGCTCGCCTGGAGCTGTGAGTGTTTGCGTGACTTTGCCGTTATTTATATTATTGTTGTTATGCTAAAATATTTTAAGACATTTTGAGATTACGTGTTTGGACGGTCACGCTGTTTGGGGGGAGGGTATTTTATATTTTTAATTAATCTACATAATTTTAAGTACATTTCCTGTAACGGCATAATCATGAAACACAATTGCTTGATAGAAAGGGAAGAGATGTCAACAAAAAAATTATTTAAGACTCATACTATGCGTTTTGAAATTCAATTCATAAAATTAGTTTTTCAAAAAAAAAAAAATTCAAAACACATAATATATCAAAATAAATTATCGATATAATCTATGTCGTCAAATATTTGTTTTAACATTTTCAATAAATTAATTTAAAAGTAAAATTTTTGGTAGAAGACTATATCGAAAATTTTCAGAAATTTCAAAAAAAAACAATTTTAGAAATACTATAATTCTTCGCCTAGGCAAAACAAGATTTGCAAATGAACGGGATTCGAACCCGTTATTATCAAACAGTTCGTCTGTTTATGATATTTCAGTCAGGAATCGAACCTGAGCTTAATCGACAAGAACAAAACCTGAAAAAAAAAACATTTCATTTGATATAAATAATCATATAAAAATGTTCCCAAACTTAAACCTTTAAACTGCAATTCATATCAATAATTCTAACCCTTAAACCCTCAGATTTTTGTGAGAAATCAGCACCTCAAATGTTTTATCAAAATCAGCTTAGCAATTTTGAATTTTATTAATATTATTGGATCACGTGGGCTATGGCTGCTTTATCAATTTCGCCTTTTATAATTAGAGGTCAAAATTCAAAAGGCATTGCAAATAGCATTTTAATGTAGTTTCGTTTTGTCTGTCCCTATGTATGCTTATCTTTAAAACTACGCAACGGATTTTGATGCGGTCTTCACCAATTGATAGAGTGATTCAAGAGGAATGTTTATATGTATAACACATGAATATTATAGCGGAGAAAGTAACCGTGCGAAGCCGGAGCGGGTCGCTAGTCGTATCTTATATCACACGCTCGCTCACTCCGCCCACTCTCTTACCTGTTCCCGTTTCTTGTCCTTCTCCTCCTTCTCCTTCTTCCTCAGGTCCACGATGTACTCGTTGAAGTAGACCTCTCTGTCTCTCATCTTCTCTATATTCTTGAACCTCTCATCTTTGCTGTACTTGCTCGAGAAATCCGTGAATGATGATCTGGGAATAAAAGTTTTTACTAATTATCTGATTTTCACCGTCACCCCTTAAAGGCCCACTGCTGAGCCGCGTAGCCCACCACCCTGGCCCACACTTCACACAACGATGGAAAACTTTAGGGGAACTCTCAGGAGAGCAGGTTTCCTCACGATATTTTCTTTCACCGTTAAACTTTATTTTTTACCATTTATTTAAAAAAAGTAAAAAAGATATGCAAGCATTAACAATTACCCGATCAAAAACCTTACTATTACGACCCAATCTATACCTTGATCATTACAACCCGATCTATACCTTGTGGTTACGACATCTATTGGCAACTTTGTGCCTCACGAGTGACGCGAACATACCCGTCATTCACTCCTATCCATTCTCTCCCGTCGACGTGCACTTTTACACTTTTGCTCCGCACCCGCACGCGCATAGTCGCACACCCGCATTTTTAGTTACGACCTGGGCATTGTGCTGAGTCGTCGCTCTCCCGCATATCCCGATACATTGGTGAGGAACCGCCCGGTGCAGCTCAATCGGCGTGGTGGAAGACCGGAGGACGAGCAGTAAAAGGCAAGAAGTTAGTGCACGTCTTCCCTATTTTTTCCATTTCGCGGCTTGTGAGGCATCATATGTTAATATTATAACCACATATTACAGTCCACTATAAACCGCATTCCGCACCACCTTGATCATTACAACCCGATCTATACCTTGATCATTACAACCCAATCTATACTTTGATCATTATGACCCAATCTATACCTTGATCATTGCAACCCGATCTATACCTTGATCATTATGACCCAATCTATACCTTGATCATTACAACCCGATCTATACCTTGATCATTATGACCCAATCTATACCTTGATCATTACAACCCATTCTAAACTTAATCACTATATTGGCCAACGACTCCATCTAACGTGGCTAGACAAAGGAAAGTGCTTTATATATATTTACACCATCTATTGACGGATAGATGCTCTGCCTGTCTGTCACACAATCACGCTTAAATCACTGAACCAATTTTGATGAAATGTGATACAGAGGTAAAGTAGAGCTTGAGGAACAGCATAGGCTATGTTTTATCGCAAAAAAAAATACTTAAGAATACTTAGTAAACAAATGAGTGTGCTCGTACGCCATCTATCGACGTGGGGGTGAAGCATGTCGAGCTGTGTGGCCGTCATGTCTTTGAGAATTAGTCATATATACATTAAAATGTAAAATGCACCCAGGCAAAGCCAGTACGGGACGACTAGTAATTATATATAACAAATAAACACCAGTTTCTAAAGTAGTTATTTGATTCGCAAGATGGCGGACAGGGAACAGCTAGGCATGTGACATACAGGACTTTCAAGTAATAACATAGATTTAAATTTCAATACTCACTTGGAATGCAACTTAGCCTCGTCCATCAGTTGTCTGAAGGCTTGCCTCTTAAGCAAGATTCTGTGCTTCTTTTCCTTCCTCTCTTCTTCTGCTCTTTCTCGCACATATTTGTCGAACACCTGGAAATTACACAACATTTTCTAAACACTATACTCAATGCTATGCTTCTTCTTCTTACCAACAGGATCTTTAAAGATAAACAGCTGGCTATGTGTTAATCCAGGCTAATGGATGGAATACAAACCTGTTTCCTCTCCTTCGAGTCCAGCAAGAGATACCGGCTGTCAAATACAATCTTGTGCAACTCCTTCTCCCACGGTGAGAACGCGGAAACGTCGCTCTCGTGCAGCATCTGCAGGAAGGCCCTCACTCTCTGCTCGAAGGGCACGACCGCACGCTCGCGCGCCGCCTTGGCCTCCGCCTCCATTGCTGCTTCCTTACCCACGTCTATCACTTGTGCAGTTTTCTTGCGTACTGCAATACATAGTTGTCAATATATAATTTTGATTTTTACACAAATAAAATTGATTAATCTTTTAAGTTAATCAATAAACCTTGATCATTTATACTTTGACCATTACGACCCAATCTATACTTTGATCATTACTACCCAATCTATACCTTGAACATTACGACTTAATTTGTACCTTGACTACTACGACTCAATCTAAGCCTCGATCATTATGTCCCCGATGTATTGCTTGATGGCTATGACCCAATGTATACTTTGATCATTACCACCCGCACTATACCTTGAACATTACGACCCAATCTATACTTTGATCATTACCACCCGCACTATACCTTGAACATTACGACCCAATCTATACTTTGATCATTACCACCCGCACTATACCTTGAACATTACGACCCAATCTATACTTTGATCATTACCACCCGCACTATACCTTGAACATTACGACCCAATCTATACTTTGGTCATTACCACCCGCACTATACCTTGAACATTACGACCCAATCTATACTTTGATCATTACCACCCGCACTATACCTTGAACATTACGACCCAATCTATACTTTGATCATTACCACCCGCACTATACCTTGAACATTACGACCCAATCTATACTTTGAACATTACCACCCGCACTATACCTTGAACATTACGACCCAATCTATACTTTGATCATTACCACCCGCACTATACCTTGAACATTACGACCCAATCTATACTTTGATCATTACCACCCGCACTATACCTTGAACATTACGACCCAATCTATACTTTGATCATTACCACCCGCACTATACCTTGAACATTACGACCCAATCTATACTTTGATCATTACCACCCGCACTATACCTTGAACATTACGACCCAATCTATACTTTGATCATTACCACCCGCACTATACCTTGAACATTATGACCCAATCTATACTTTGATCATTACCACCCGCACTATACCTTGAACATTACGACCCAATCTATACTTTGATCATTACCACCCGCACTATACCTTGAACATTACGACCCAATCTATACTTTGATCATTACCACCCGCACTATACCTTGAACATTATGACTCAATCTATGCTTTGATCATTACCACCCAATCTATACGTTGAACATTACCACCCTATCTGTACGTTGAATATTATGACTCAATCTATGCTTTGATCATTACCACCCAATCTATACCTTGAACATTACGACTCAATCAACTTGATCAATATGTTCCAATAAAATCTTATTCATTTCGGCCCCTATATATTCCTTGATTATTTCGACCCAATCTATACCTAACTAAATTACATTCTGATCGATTGTAATGACAAAGGTACGGAATGGGTGGATAGAAGTTTATTACACATACCTTCAGGTTTTTCATCTGCCTTTGCTTTTTTAGCTGGTTCTGCTTCAGATTCTGATGATTCAGAATCAGCGTTCCTCTTCAACTCTCCGTTAGAACTCTGGGCTGGTGCTGTCGCCGGTTTCTCTTTGATCTGTAAAAAATCATATGGAATTAATTTTTTTTAATATATATCAATTGAATTAAATGTGCTGACTGACAAAGATATCTCAGTTGGCAACATTAAGGGTTAGTAAACAGAAATTTAATATACAAGAGGCATGTAAATAGAAATTTAGTGTACAACGAGTGTATGAATAGAAAATCATGATACGAGAAAGGTGTAAATAGAAATATAGTATACAAGGAGTGTATGAATAGAAAATCATTATACGAGAAAGGTGTAAATAGAAATATAGTATACAAGGAGTGTATGAATAGAAAATCATTATACGAGAAAGGTGTAAATAGAAATATAGTATACAAGGAGTGTATGAATAGAAAATCATTATACGAGAAAGGTGTAAATAGAAATATAGTATACAAGGAGTGTATGAATAGAAAATCATTATACGAGAAAGGTGTAAATAGAAAATCATTATACGGGAAAGGTGTAAATAGAAATATAGTATACAAGGAGTGTATGAATAGAAAATCATTATACGAGAAAGGTGTAAATAGAAATATAGTATACAAGGAGTGTATAAATAGAAAATCATTATACGAGAAAGGTGTAAATAGAAATATAGTATACAAGGAGTGTATGAATAGAAAATCATTATACGAGAAAGGTGTAAATAGAAATATAGTATACAAGGAGTGTATGAATAGAAATTTAACTGTCGCACATATTTTTATTTTTAATTTATCAATATTAATATTTTGTTGTATTTGTGTAGAGGATGTATGGAACTTACAATATCCCGCCCTTGGGGAGGTTGACTGACGGCTTGGTCAACGTCAGCACGTCCGGTGAGCTGCGGCGGCCGCTCCCACACTGACAGTCGCGCTGTCGGGTTGTAGAAGAACACCCGCCCGTCTCCAGTCCACACGACACACCTGGGATCACGATCACAAACATAATGTATTCTGGTATCAAAGGGTAGCTTCTCAACGAGCAACGATAGACTGATTTCTATAAAGCATATGTTAAAATAGCGGAACATATCATGTAAACTCTTTTAGGAACAATCGAACTTACCAAGGAGTTCCGGATATCGGTGTACTCGACACAGGTCTGCTCTTATCCGTCTTTGCTTTCTCCTTCTCCGCCTTCTCCTTCTCGACGCGTTCCCGTTCCGCCTTCTCCTTCTCTGCTTTTTCTATCTCCACTCGCTCCCGCTCTGCCTTTTCTTTCTCCATCCGCTCCTTCTCCGCTGCCGCCTTCGCTGCTGCTGTCACTTCGGCGTATTTTTCTACGTCTATTACTAAATAAATTTTAATGAGGACTTTTTCTATTCACATCCATCTTGCATACTAATTTTCTATTCAAACCTTACTATGAATAGTAGGGGAGCCCAAGAGGACATTTTTTGGGTTTACTCGAGCGCGTCTGATTAATGTAAAGTATTTTGAAAATCTGACGATTTGGGCGTGGCGGAAGATGTCGCACCTTCACCACACTGCTTTCCGACGTCATGACATCATCACAGACAATCACAAAACAACGCATTCATATCATTTTATGTATATATCACTTAATATCTGACGGCGCTTGCTATCATTCTAGACAACCTCCCCCACCAGTCAAGTCGGTAGACGAACATACCGTCATTTCAATTACAAGTCAGACGATCTGGCAGGTATCTTCATGTTATTTTTTCTTATTTTGAAAAGTAATAGATGTTTATCAGAACACTAAAATGACAAATTTTATGTAACCTATTATTCTTACTATCATCTAATCTACAAAATGTTACATGACCCTAAGACGCTCGAGTTAATCCTCTTTTAGGATCAAGGCCTCCCCTACTAAAATGATATATATTAAATAATTATATGTACCTATTGATTTGTTTTCTATTTTTTCTCCTCTTTCTAGTGCTATCTTCATTTGTAGATCTAAAAAAAAATTATATTATGAATTCATTAGTTTATTAAAAAGCAGTAAACAGTAAAGGAGGGTAATTTAAAATAAATAAAAGAAAATACTAAGGAGAAAACTAATACTCTGGCGTCCCAATCCTTACCTTCTAACTCCTTCATAGGCGAAGGCATCGACCAAACACTCTGCCTGCTAGCGGCATGGTAGTAGTATGGTCTGCCGTCTGGTGCTTGGTGAGTAGTCCACTCTGCTGCACGAGCTGCTAACTCTGGGGGAATCACCTGGGGAATAAGGACATAGTGATATCATATACATATATCGCACAATAAATAAATAGAAGCAAAAGGCCTGGTACCCGAGAAATAGCACCAAAAGAAAATTGGAGATCGAGATTCTGATCTGATAGGGCTCAATGGAGAAAGTTGGGTGAGTCTTTTATCTATATAGCGGCATTATTTTACTAAAATCTTGAGGAAAGCTTGAATATCCAGGAAAGAAATACTTACAGTTTCTTCTTTCTTTAATGGAACAGTTGCTTGTTCACTGGGAGCTTCACTAGCAGCCAACGGAGCACCCATTTGTGGTAACTGAGTAGCGGCACCTGGACAAATATTTAGTTATTGTAGAATAATATACAATTTACGAAAATTTCCCGAATGTGTAGTCTTCTTAAGACTTACCAGCATCAGGTACAGCAGCAGTTGAAGCAGCGAGGCCGGGAGGTTGTGCCACTAGAGGTGGAGCCCACCAGCCTGGCCATGCACCTCCTGGTCCCCCCGGATTAGGTATATTTGTGTTCGGCATGTTGGTAGGCATTGTACCCGGAACATTCATGTTTATGTTGGGAATGTGTCCTGTATGGAAAAACAATTATTAAAAAAAATGGAGTGTATTAAAAGAGCCCGGGTTCCGGGATAATGAAGTCGTACGTACCTTTAGGCGCCGATTGTGCATTCGCTGTGTTGCTTTGTACAGGAGGAGCAGAGTCTCCGGGTGGAGTGTCGTCATTGTCTTCACTGTCTTGATCCATTAATTTTTGTTGTGGCATTTGTTGACCATTGTCTAAAAAATATATAAATCATTACATAAAGCTTGATTGTCCAGGCACTTGAGTTAAATAGTTACAATATTATGGAATACTCACTTTCCTTAACCCATGGTGGAGGTTGAGTCATAAACGGAGGCACAGCACCCGGCGCAGGCCCCTGTGGCCCCACCCCAGGGGGCATCATTCCCATCATTCCATTTGGCATCATTCCCATTGGTGGCCCACCCATAGGAGGACCACCCATGGGAGGGCCTCCCATCGGGGGGCCACCCATTACACCATTCATTGTCATTGGCTGACCACCCATGCCAGGGATTTGACCTAAAAAAATATAAATTAATTACCACCATAAATGTCATCACCAAAGCATGTTTATGATAAAAGTCAAATTTTCAATTTACCAGCAGCAGCCATAGCCTCCATCTCAGCCTGTGTGATAATTTTACAAGTGGGACCCTCTTGGGGCCTAGTCCATGTTGTCTCACGAGTCCTAGAATGGTAGTAATATAATTTTCCATCTTCTGATTTTGTTTCTACCCATACTTCTGGCCCTGGCTGTTGAAACAAAAAATATATTTAGTTTATTTAGTTGTTGGACACCGAGTTGGAGCAGACAAGCAATTGTTAACGTTGCTCTTCTTCTGTCTAAAGTGCATGTTTTAATTTAACTTACCATATTAGGGGGTGGCATCCCTGGCGGCCCAAATGGTGGCGGTTGTCCCATCATATTTGGAGGAGGACCCATCGGGCCTCCAGGCGGCATCATACCAGGTGGGGGCCCAAACGGTGGTGGGCCTCCCATCATTCCCGGTGGTGGAGGACCCATAGGCCCCCAATTGTTATCATAGTTCGGTCCGTTATTAGGTCCAAAGCGAGGTACACCACGACCTCGGAAATAGCCTCGACCTCGCATAGGTGGGCCTCCAGGTCCGTAGCCCCTACCCCGGAAGCGCATTGGAGGCGGGCCATTCATCCAAGTAAGTGGCCCTCGACCTCGACCCCTACGCAATAAATAAAAATTAAAATAAACATTCCAAATTAGCCTCAAAATTGAGCTGTGTTAATAGTGTCCAGATGCTGCTAAAATTTATTTGTTGGCAATACTAATTTTAAAGCAGGGTTCTAAAAAATCATGACTTTATTCGATTTAGAAAAAATCGAATAAAGTACCATATTTTCTAAAAATCCTAATTAATTACAATTTTTTTTGATTCTTTCATTTTATGATATAATTTAACTATGTTTTTGGGCAAATCGGAAGGTTCTTCGAGGGATTGCACGAACACAGCGCAGGGATTCCCCCTTTTTTCTGACATGTGAACAGTGTGACCATTTTTATTAGATTTCTTTTCTCCTTTTTTTAGTAGATTTGAAGCAAATAAGGCAATAATCTAGTAGGATAAAATGTCTTTGTAGAATTTAGTAGAAATCAGAAACACATCGGTAGATTTTAATTAACACTGACAGATGAGGAATAAAGTGTTTTGGAGGAAGCACGAAATCACTGTGATGGTTCAGTTTTGCTACCATTGTGAGTAAAGCTTAAGTCAAAATCAAAACCATTCAGAAGTGTGATGTTCTCAGAAGAAATACTAAAAATTGTGACATCACTTGAGTGGTGGATGTCACAGAATATATATTTAGTCAAAAAGTTTGTCCAATGGTGAAGCAATTGTTTGGGGCGATAGCTTCTGTGGAAAGAGTGTTTTCCACCTTTGGATTGTGTTCACAACAAATTAAGAAACCGATTGGGAATTGAAAAGGCTGGAAAACAATTTTTTTATTCAAATATTATAAGAATTTTTCATAAATTTCTAAACCTGTTTTTTTCTGTTGATTTCTGTGAAATTAAACATTTTTAATTAAATCATTGATTTTTGTTGAAAACATCATTTGATTCAAATCAAAATGATTTATGCCAACCTTGTTTTAAAGTATTCCTACAGTTCTGTTCTTGACCAACAATGTTGCCTATGATTGGCTTCAGTTCTGGATCCGTTATCCAGTGTTGCCGACTTGGCTATTTGTACACATCTATGAGTTACAATACAAAAAAAAAAAATTTAACTTTAATCTTTTATTTTAAGATATCCTACTCTAAGAGAGTGTGCAACGTTTTTATAAATTAACAAAATAATGATTATAAGAATGATCTAATATATTTATAGAATGTCAAATGTGTCAAATGTTTTTGTGGAACTATCGGGGGGCTAACAGGATCCGTGGAACTCTTTTGAAAAAATTCTTAGAAATTTTTGAATTTTCAAAATATTGTAACCTTTAAGTTTTCAATTTTTTCAAAATTGTTTTGGAAAACTCTTGGAAGTAAATGAATATGAAAGAAAAAGTTGATTTTCTAAAAGGGCTAACACTTTTTTGAAAAAAATTTTCTGGTTCTAATTTATTGGCACTATTTTTAAAAAGTGTCAGGAACTATAGAACTGTGCTCTACCCAGCACTCTGAAAAAAAGTTCATTTTTCGAAAATTGGGGGGCAACGTGAACTTAGCCCCTAATTTTGAAAAATCGATTTTTAGTGTATTTAAACGCCGGAACTATTTCTAAAAGTTACCAAGCACTATAGAACTATACAAAAGGATGTCAGAACCTTGAAATAAAAATCGGAATTTTGACTGTGGGGGGGCAGCTTCACACGCATCAATATCATGTTATTTTTTTTTGAAAAGTGATGAATGCTTCTTCACAAACATGCATATCTTAAATATATATAAGGAAGGGAGTGAAAGTATTTTTAACACTTTAAATAATGGTTTGCAGCTATCTTAACGACCAACACCACATAGGGATCTATTTTCGAAATATTACAATTAATAGTTTTAATAGCTTTTGTAAATTAAATTTTAGATTGTTTGTAGGTTTGACTCGCACTCAGTCTCAACTACAGTCTTGCAACTAATGGTTACTTCAATGCATATCGTTTATATAAATAAGGAACAACAGCGGGCCTAAGATACTTCCTTGTGGTACTCCGTAAGCATTTTGACGATAAGAAGATTGGAAGGTAATTTTGTAGTTATCTCGCATTATTTCCACACATTGTGTGCGATTGCAAAGGTAATTTTTAATCCAATTGTGTGCATGTCCTCTTATACCATATTTGTACATTTTATTTAGTAATATTTGATGAGATACAAAGTCAAATGCCTTAGTCATATCTAAGAACAGCGATACAGGAAAGATATTTTTATTTAGGCATTCAGTAACATTCTTGACAAGAGTGAAGCAGGCAAGTGTGGTAGAGCTACCTTTTTTGAATGCAAATTGTGTACTTTTTAAACATTGCTTTTTCGAATATTTTTGAAAGTACTATAATTTTCCGGATTGTTAGGATCACCTTTTTTAAATACTGGCTTTACGATGGACTTCTTTAATAATGTCGGAAACTTTCCATCTGAGAAGGAAACATTTATTAGATGAGTGAGAGGAGTAGCTATAAATGTTGCCCATAGTTTTATAAGTCTTGTATTAATCATGTCATAACCTGTAGAATTTGTATTTTTTAACAACGAATTTACTTTTAAAATATCAAATTTATTTATTAGAGAAATATGCTATTATTGTTATATGTTATTTTATTATTGTCAGGATTAGTCAAACTTATAAAATAATTGTTAAAATATTCGCTAATTAAATAAGGGTCAGTTATATTATGATTTTCAATTTCGATCTCATTAATTTCTGTTTGTTTTATCATATTTTCAAATGTATTTTTGATAATATTCCAGGACGCTATACATTTATTATTGGAATTTTTTATATACTTGATGGTCCCGAGTTTTTGAGCTTGTGATATACATTTTTCAATATAAAATTATATTTATATTTGTTTTTGTTATACGTTTTATTATGAGAGCTAAGACGATATTTATTGTACATCATTTGTTTCATTACACAACTTCTCTTTATCCTTCTGGTCAATAATGTATTTTTTAATAGTTTTCGAGTCACTTTGTATCTTATTACGGGAAACACAGATTAAGAAATAGAATCAAAAGGTCATGAAATTCATTAAAAGCAATATCTGTATCCGATTCTTGTAGTACATAACCAAATGACAGGGCTGACATACAATTTTTAAATTTTCTTAAGTTGTCACTGTTTTGAATTTGAATGATAGTTTCCTGAATATTTAAATAATTAGTGTAATTGCTTTTTTGCTCAAGAACTGTTCAATGTAGTTAGAGTCAGGAGGTAGCGCGGTGAAGGAGAATGAAAGGCTTTTTAATCTTGAACCTGGTCGCAAGTCCAGACACTGCTTACGTCTGGATTGTGTAGCTTTTTTACAATATGTATATAGCAAATGTAAAATGAAATCTAAAAATAAATCAATATTTATTCTATTGATTGGTTGGTCAATAATAACTGAGTTACCATAGTCACCATGACCTTCAAACATACTCAATATCAATACACTAGATACATCAACTCAACTATACACAACCTCAAGCAAGAAATAGTATTGAAAAAATTATTTCTTAATATAATGAGTAGATAACTGACTGGAGTCACACTCTTCCCGCCAACTGGAACCTTCATTTGCTTAAAGTATATGTCGGAGAATAGTAAAAGACTTTCTTCTTCTTCTTCTTATTTTATGGCCTTCTACCACAATTAGCAGCGGTAATTTTGCCGATGTCAATGTAGGAAAATATCGAGCACTTTATTGTTTCTGTCCGCTGTTAATGTTAAAAAATGCAGCGTGATTGGGGTTCAGTTTACTCACTTTCAAATAATCGAAAAGTTGTTTTGACAGTCTCGACCTTTATATGCCATCGACAGTCTGACTGAAGTCTTAGTCGTGCGCGGTCTCTCAAGTGAAGTAGTCTATGAATAGTGTTAGTGCTGGAAGTGCTGATTAAGGTCGCGTCAGTACCTTACAATCTATTCGCCACGTCTTGTATTAGTTTGTGTTTATGTGAGATTAAACTTGGGTTTAAACAGAGAGCCTAGCAGTGGAGGCGAGTGTCTCGATCGAATAAAGGAATTCCTTAAGCCTACACCTTGGTCACAAGTCCAAGGCACTACTTAGGTGTCTCTCGGAATTGTTAGAGATCATATTTAATTTTTTTTTTTTTTTTATAATTAATAAGGGGCAAGCGAGCAGAAGGTACACCTGATGGTAAGTGGTCACCGTCACCCATGGACATCTGCAACACGCGAGGAGCTGCCGATGCGTTGCCGACCTCTAAGAAACCTGTACACACGCCATTTGAAGACCCTCATGTTGTAGTCCTCTGGGAATACCTCTGGGGGAAGGTCATTCCATAGCTTGCACGTGCGTGGGAGAAAGGATCTTGACGCACGTACATTACTGTGTTTATTTATCGGTTTAGTAGAAGTATCTTCATTGCGTTTACCCAATAGTCCGTTAAATATCATCACCCTTTTAGTGTTTTCAAATATTCCCCTCACCTCCTTTCTTCTCATCATTAAAATCCCCGACATGTAATATACTGATCACAGATTGACAAAAAAAAATATGTCAACTAAGGGAATCACTGTTAGGCTAACATAAACCTAACCTAACAAAAGGCTAACCTAACCTAACGTTGTGACAATTAGAATGTAAGTCATTGAACTTAATCAAACAGCACTCCCAGCACTAACACAACACTACACTTTTACTTACACTATTCAGATACTACTTCACTCCTTGAGAGACAGCGCAAGACAAAGACTACAGTCAGACCTTCAGTATATAAAGTGTCAGGACTATCAAAATGACCACTATGCTACTCCAGCTCCATAGATGTTAATGACGATTCGATTATTCGATAATCGTTTACTATTTTACAATATATGTATGTGGGAGAATACGAGGGGGTAGGTACTATAATATTAAAAGGGAGATTCAAATGTACAAATTTATGCGAACACCAATATCTAAAGTTGTGTGTGATTACAATCTCATACTATACTGACAGGAACCGAAGCAGAACCTAGGACTTGTGACCAAGTCAGTAGGAGCCCTACCACATACTTGAACATCTTCTACCTAGGTTCACTAAGTTTAAGACTAGCCCTACATTTAAGAGCTTTTTTTTTAATGGGGGAAATGCATTTACGCATACCCCTTAAAGTGGTTATGTGGGACTTCCAGCTATAAGCGCTGGACTACCGCACTAAAACCCACCACCGTCCATGCCGTATGTGAGGCGCCGCAGGAACGCGTCAACATACTACCGCAGACGCCTCGGCATATCCACCCGTCTGCGGGTACAAGTACGACGGCCCAAGAAAGCATCTAACCGAGGGGGGTGACATGGCTACTAAAACATCTAGCCCCCGGAGGAGCCAGAAGCGGCCCATTTCCCTCGAGATCAGGTCGCTCGCAGGTCATCTCTGCAAACAGAGGAGTACCCGGAGCGACCCGTATTTCCGGCGACCGGACCACCCTAGTCTTAACCGCCGTTTGCGACGCTCCAACGAACGTTGGAGTTCAAGACCCGCGCCATTCACGCCGGCGATCCGCGACCTCCGCGCCCAACCTTGGCGCTATCATTCGCGCCGGCCGCCAGACCGCTTCCCCCATCCCGGGCCGTGCCACACCGAGACAGGAGTTAAGGAGGAGCCGAAACAACCAGCGCAAATGTCACTCGAGCTTACGCGCCCCTCCATGACGCCCTCGCGTCCCTCGGCACTAGATGAGCTCGACTGCCCCCATAGTTGCCGAGGGTGCACCAAGCAGCTTCCGAGGAGGTTTCTGCAGCTAGCACCCCTACATATAAGGGCTAATCCAACACAAAGCCAACCTAAGCCTAACTTACACTTCCGACATATACATATGTCTTCTCCCTACTTCCGACATATAAATATGTCAGAAGTGTAAGGTACCCTTAGGTTAGGTTAGCCTTATATTAGGTTAGGTTTATGTGACTTTAAACTTAGGTTTAAACAGAGAACCTGGGCAGTGGAAGCGAGGGTTGTGATCACTTAAAGGAGCTCCTTAAGCCTACACCTTGGTCACAAGTCCAAGGCACTGCATGTGTTCCTGTCAGAATAGCATGAGATTGTAACGTTTAGTTATATCCTGACCGTGTTGCACCCATAGCTTATATTATAGGCCAACCGTTGTGCACATACGTTGCTTATAAATGATTGTGTATCCCTATTAGTTTCTGACATATATATCTACTAAAACTCTTACATATTTTAAAATTCTACAAAAAAAATCTTTAATAAAAACATGTTTGTTAAAAACCTTTATGCATTTATAAACTGTGAGTGGTTTTCATTGAAAATCTTTCTCTGCTGATGTTAAATTATATTTTAAAATATATAAAATAAAATTTAACAGCAGCAGGAAAGGGCAAACATGGTGAAAGAGACTGATGGTTAAGATCCCAAAGAGACACCTTACATTAAGATTGTCCCCCCTTGTGGATTTAAGTTGAGGCTCTATTAAAAAAATATTCTAACAGTATGGATTGCACGCTACTAGTATTCTTAACCCCTCCACATGGGCCACGTCAGATCAGGAATCCAACACCTGAACCACTGACCTACTGATGCTTAAAGACAATTACAAAACACAGGTAATTTTTTAAATTTACAACCTAAGAAAGAAAGTAACTTTACTCACAGCTCCCGTAACTTCTGATTTTGATACTAATTTTATCTTTAACATAACAAATAAGATGAACACAGAATATTATAACATGGAGGACTATTAGAGTAACATCGCTTTAACTATAAGGGTGTGTTACATATGTGAACAAATACAAATTCGCACAGCTACACAATATCCTAATATATAATATATAAATATGAAACAAATTGCAACAGTTGAATATGTTAAGTGATTCTGAGTCCGCAATAGCTATGAGCGTGAAGACGAGGCTTATTAAATCATCATAGATTCATTAAATCTCCACAGCTGAGATAGGTCTCTTTAGAACAAGGAGGGTGTTAGGCCCTAGTGCACCACACTGTCCTAGTGCAGGTTGTCAGACTTCACACACCTTTGACGACATCAGAGAACTCTCAAGAGTGTAAGTTACCTCACAATGTTTTCCTTCACCATTAAATTACACACAGAAAACATTTATGGTTTGCTTAAAATGTTGCTTCATGTGCGAGTTATACAAGAAATCAAATAAATACACATGTATAATATTGGACAAATGCTAAATCTAAATAACAGTATTTTTACTAGACTCCTATGAGTCTATGAAGACTCAACTCGATAAATAACAAGTATCTCCTGATCTCATAATAGAGAAAATGAAATTGGCCGCTATCGGCTATACGACTGTTGTTCCAAAGTGTATTTTTATTAAAAAAAATTTTGCAATCCAATATAAACTATAATCAAATAAAGTGTATTTTTAGCACACTATATAAAGCTTATACTGATTGTCTGTATAGCATAAGCATAGCAACAACTATCAGCAACAGCCTTGTTATATTAAACATAAATTAACATATAAGTTCAGACATTTTTCCAGTATTAAAGACATTTTAATAATCAAATTCATACTTTAGAATAGTGTACCAAATTTCATCAAAATCTGTCCAGTGTCTGTTGAGTAATAAATGGTATGACTAGCCCAACTTTGTTTTACATATATATATATATATAGATATTTATTACAAGAAATCCTAGAGATTCTGAAGATATAGAGAAAAACTTAGATATAAGGACCAGTGACTTATAAAATCAAGCAACCTTTACAATTGATAAATCAATAATTTTAACATATCATTGAGCAATTTAACTACAACATTAAGTAACTATTTTACTAATATTATTAATGTGTTTTTAGATACCTAAAGTTCCCACGTCCACGTCCTCGAAACCCGTTCCCATTGTCATCATCCTCGAACCCATCATCATAATCACCTAAATCACCATAATCCTTGGAAGGATCACTAGCACTATCGTTACTATCGTTCCGACTCGCATCGATAACCGCACTCGTGTCCATATATTCCTCCTCCATATTTAATATATTTTCACTCATTAATACACTAATTATGTCCGCATTCCTGAACTAAATGTTTTTGGCAAACACTAAAACCACATTTTGCAATGGCGGAAACAAGAACAACATTGGTCCTAAAATGGCGCCCGAGGCCGGTGGCTTCCTTAGTGATGCGTACTGCAAACTGCCACAGATTATAAATATTAAATACCGGTTTTGTTTTACGATTCATTTCATATTTTGTTTTTGGATTTTTTAGTAAATAATAACTACCTTAATACATATTTTTATTTTATTAATCAAGAAGATTTTTTTGTTGAAACCACTTAAAATTTTTACCTTAAATTTAATAATCAATTACTGTGCGTTTGTAATATAAAACTCGTAAAAAGACAGACTTGTTATTTTTTTTGGTCTCAAGATTGAGAAATTAACATATTTTTTTTATGCTACTAATTCTCAGGAATGACACAGTTTATAAATAAAAAATAAATGTATATGTGTGTTGTTTTAGGTATGTTAGTAAAAGTTATTGAATAAAAAAAATACTGAGCCGATTCTGATAATACTTTTACCTGTAGTCTAATATAACTGAGATATTGGATTTATAGTTGTATTGGTTCAATTCTAATATGAAATCTATCATTTATAATAATTTCTGAGTAGTCATTTCTAATTCCTCTATCGAATGACTAATCCAAAAGATATAAAATCCAGTCATCAAGCATTTATAATACGCAAAGGTTATAAAAGCTATTGTAAATCGGTGCTGCATAGATGGCATACACGAAACGGTAAACCGGTAAAACTCTTAATACGCGCTTGTACTCGACTCAGTAGCACTAATAGTAATATATATTTCTTAATTAGTAGAAGACTACATACTCGCCCTAGCTTCGTTTCGTTATTAATAATTTAATGCCTAACTTACAATGACCATTTTTATCAAACTGAACACCGCCAAATTTAAGAGTTAAAAACAAAATAAATTGCAATGGCGAATAATCACTAATAAAAATTAAAGAAAGCATACAAAGAAAATATTTTTTTTTAATTTTGTTACTTTGAAAGTTTTAATTACCTTTTAATCTTTATATTATATAATTGCTATACCAAAATAAATAAAGTTTCAATCACAAAAAAAGTGATTCTTATTAAAAAGTTTTAGCCAAGTGTAGTGATGCTAGAACATATAGATAAATAAAAATAAAACAAATTAATCCTTACTTACTTACTGTAATTTTATTAAAGTGTTCTATTGATTAATACATTATTGTTACATATACATAATACTTCAGCTGACGAATCCAGGTTAGGTTATTAGTATTACTTGCTATCGAAGATGCTCCAATTCAGTATGTTTTTCTTTTCCTTAACCATATGCTTTACTCTTTCATCCTTATCATCTTTATTTGCTTCCTTATGTTTATTTAATATTTTGTTACTTTTGTATTTCTGAATACATTTGGTAGTAAAATAACAAGCTCCAACAGAATCAGATGGAAGCATTGTGCGTTGATTAAACCTTGGTTTAGTATAAGGATTTGTTCTTGATAAGCTGGACTTTGTATTAGGAGAGTAAGGAAATGGTGGTGATATTCGTGTTGGTGGTGGCTGAAGGTTATTTGCAGATGAAGTTGTATGTCTATTTAAATTATCTGTCGACGAAAATTGAGTATTTTCTTTTTGTTGGATTGGGGGCCATGATATTGAGCTCTTCGGAATAGAACTGTTTGAAGATTGAGAATAAGACAGTTCAGATGAATTTTGTATTGGTGCTGGTATAGCCGGAACGTTATAACAAGTCATTGGATCTTGAACTGGTGTTGGAGGAATGTGGACGTCATAACATGGGCCAAAAAAAGTGTTAGGTGTATTAAATTGTCTATATTGATCATAATATTGGCTTTGATCATAATTCATGTAAGGATTCGTTCCGGTCATGTTAAATGATTGCCATGGGTCATAAGTATTTAAAACATTCTGGGATTGATTTGAGTTGGGGTGATTCACGCCACATACTCCACAACCAACTAATGGTCCACAAGGACCACATGGACTGACACATGATGGGCCACAGGGGCCCCCAGGACATGGGGCGCACGGTGCACAAGGTCCTCCCGGTCTAACTGGTCCAGCACAGGGACCACAAGGCCCAGTCGACACGTGATATGGTCCACAAAACCATGTTCCATAAGGATAATAGTAGTATCCCGTCATATATTGAACACATTTCGCTGGAGTGTTACAAGGTGGTGGAAGGCAATGACATCCTCCTCTACTTCCACATGGGCCGCAAGGAAAAGGACAAGGACATCCAGCAACGCTTCCCAAAGTCTGAACTGCATTATTCCATAGGTTTTGTGGTACAGTGAAATATGATCCAGTATTTAATCCTCGTTTTTGAGAATCTAGTAACATTGCATTAGCTCCACCAAAATTACTTTTTAAGCCAAGGTCTTGTCTGTTAAGCAACAGAACTGAACATGTTCGTCGAACGCAATTTGGAAATAGGCCTTTCGGAGCTGAATCATATATGTTATGGAGAAGGCTTGGACAGGATACACTCGTGTGAAGTTGACACTCAGATTTGATAAGCTTGTGATTCTTCATTCCTTTAAATCTGTTTAAAGCCGACTTGGTAACTTTTTGTGTTCTCTTGCACAAGCTTCTCTTCATTTGGTTGTGCACTGAAAGGACGATTAAAACTATAATCTATTTTAATACATAATTAAATAATTTTAAAACATAATTCTAACTAACTTGAAATTTGGCAAAAAATCTATATACCTAAAATGAATAAGCTATTTATTTTTAATATTTGTAACTGTTAAGATTTGGTTATGTTAATTGAAAAACAGAAAATGAGTAAAATATTTTATTTAACTTCCTGAAACATTGATCTGCTTATAAATTTTCATATTTTTTTGTCCGCTTTCAAAAATCATATGGTTCAAAATCAGCGTTCACACGTGGTTGGTGATTCCTTCTATATCTTCTTTCAAGTCTAGCATAATTTAATAATGCTTGCTTTGAACGTAAGTTTCTTCTTCTTTCTTCTAGCGTCATGGGTTTGTCGCTTTCTAATGAGTTTAATGTATGATAAGTATTTGTTTGCGTCTTATTAAATGCTCTCGGAAATGTCTTCTCCCTTTTACCACTCAAATTAGATTGTGGAGGGATATTATTAGGAGGATACACTATAGATGAAATAACTGGTGGTATAGATTTCTTTGGTTTCGATTCATTATCGCTTCTACGGTAATTAAGATTAAATATTTTAGATAGCCCTGGTTGTGGTTGCAAATCATTTAAAGGATTATAACGTGTTCCAGCTGGAATTTCATTATCGTTTACTTTATTTTGTTCTGCTTTCTGGTTTTTAGCTGGTTCCAAGTTAGGTGCAGGACAAATGCACGCTGCACAGCACTTAGGACAAGGGCTTGGGCAAGTTCCACCAACTGGAGCACAAGTTCCAGCAACGTGATATGGCCCGCAGAACCATGTACCATATGGATAGTAGTAGTAACCTGTCATGTATTGAACACATTTAGGTGGAGTGTTACATGGTGGAGGTAGGCAGTGGCATCCACCTTTACATCCGCATGGACCGCAAGGAAAAGGGCAAGGGCAACCAGTGTTACAAACATTGGAATATCGTCGCTTCGATATTAAATCATGTTTAAAATCATCTTGTAAGAGATGTTTGTTCTGGGTTATAATATGGCTGGTGCTGAAGTTCCTTACTGGCTCCAGGTTTTTCTGAACAGGTATACTTGTGTGAGATGCGTACGAAAGTCTCGTAAGAACTGTTTTTCGTTCATTACTGAATTTGATAGGTAGAATCTTGGTATTTCTGATTTTCTTATTGACAACACAGTAGGGCTTAAGCTTGCCGGCTCGACGTCCCCCCGCCAGGACTGTAAAGTGTAGATTACGCTATACGTTTTATTAAATGAACTAAATAAAAAAGTTTGTAGGTAAACCTATCGACCCAACCTCGCTCCGCTGATGAATACTTAGTATTAGTATCTATTCTTAAAATATATTACTTGTATTTGCAGTTTGTTAATCCAGATAAAATTATAAATCAATATGAGTATAAATAAACCAACTTTGATGTCATTAAAATTAAGTGAACATGAATAGAACAATAACTTTATTGAAATTTTGTAAAAATAATTACAGCCAATAGAAATTCAAATATTTATTATCAAAAAAGTGAACATATAATAATAGCAAATAAAATGTGTCATGGTGTAATTTTTATAGCACTTGAAATACGGGGTTTCTTTTCTTTATAATTGGATGGCGATGATCCTGAAGGCGTTGTGCCTTGTGGAGGAGGATTGGACCCTTGAGGGTTGGTTCCTTGCGGCATTGCGTCCTGTGGCATTGGTCTATGAGGCATAAATCCCTGAGAAAACATCTCTGTAGGTGGTGCACCTACTACAGCTGCAGCTGCCATACGTTGAGCTCCACACATGGGACATACGCCAGCTTCGGCTTTCTTTGGAGGGCATTTGCAGGGGCAAGGGCAACACGGACCACATGGGCCACAAGGGCCACAAGGGCCACAGGGTCCACAAGGTCCACATGGACCACAGGGTCCTGGACATCGGCAAGGTCCACATGGCCCGCAAGGTCCACAAGGTCCGCAAGGTCCGCATGGACCACATGGCCCGCAAGGTCCGCACGGTCCACAAGGCCCGCAAGGAAAGGGGCAGCGGCATGGTCCACAAGGCCCACACGGTCCACATGGTCCACTCGGTCCACATGGGCATGCTCCGGTTGTATCACTCTTTCCTTCGTCTTTCTTTTCAGCAAAGCCTCGTAGTTGTATGAAATCTCCACAGCTTGAAGTGGTTTTGCCGTTGTAGGAAATGAACGCCGGGCGAGCTGCAAAGAACATCCATACATAATACTCGGTGTTAGTGAGCTGGTGGCTGTTATTCGAAGAACGTGGGTCGAGCCGAGTATTATAGATGGAGGTCCTTCGCCAGCGGCCACCGCTCTCCGAAATAACAGTAACACCAGCGGAAGTATGTAACGGCGGAGATCAAAAAATTTCAGGTATACGTATTTTATGACATTTTAATATATGAGCAAAATATTTATTTCGATTTTTACTAAGAATACCGGTTTTTGAACAACACTAGTGCGCGCTTTTTCCAAAAACATTATAGATAAATAAATAAATAGGAAGTTGGGAGAATGAATTTTAAATTATGTACTGAAGTAAATTATATGAAAATTTAATAAATAAGATAAATACAAATGTGATTGTCGGATTACTAAAGTAATACTTACAGAGTGGTGTAGTGTTCTTCTTACACGGGACGGTGGATAGTTGACGCCCTTTCATGCATTTAAGGAAAGAAACATTTTTCGGTAGGACTGCTTTTCTCAATACTAACGCCATTTTCTATATTTTGAATATTAATTGCGGCTTTAAACAAAAAATTTGGAAATCCTATTGTATTTTTACTTGAAAATTTTTGCCATGTTAGATGATCCTTGTGGAACAATAGCTGCTGTGGAATGATCGCGATTTGAAAATTTTATTCTTCTTTTTTATTCTTTTTTTTTATGGAAGAAAGGAACTTTGTATTCAACCTCATTTTGATTAAGGAGTATTTATGTGTGATATAAATATTAATTCTAATTATTACACAATCACAAGTTTAATCATTATGTTTTTTTCGTTTATTTGCGTTTTCGGAGAAAATTTACTATGGTAAAGTATATTTTTTTAACACCATCAAAAAGATTTTAACGAACAAAAACGCCACCGATTTAAAAAAAAAAAACAGATATATAAACAAAAAGTGGGGGTGCTTTTTCGATATTAAGTCAAAATAAGATTGAAAAAAATAATATTTTAAATTAAAAAAAAAATACAATGTATTTGGGACAAGAAAAAGGTAAGTTTCACTAAATTTCGTAAAAAAAATCGTTATTTGAATTTTTCATATTTTAATGAGAAATATAGATCGTGACGTCACTGACGTGAGACGTCACTATATGGGAGGCAATATTTTTAAATATCCGGTGTCAGTACCATTTTTATTTCAATTTCGATTTTTAATTCTTCGGCATACTACGCTGGGCCTCCGGATATCCGGCCAATTATCGCAGCGCCTATATTCAATATATCCGCGTAGGAAAAAAGCAAAACCCAACTTCTAAGGAGAACGACTTTTTCGTAGACATCTCGAATCGATCGCAATTACGTTTACGACCCATGTATTTGGTGGCCGGATACCGGATATCCGTTCTAATTTTAACTACAAATAAAACAATAATTATATATTACAATATGTATATTATTTTTAAATAATACATTACTATAAAAATACTTAAAATAACATTAAATATAACAATATGGACCTAATAACTAAAAAACCAAGATTGTCTAGATTCTAAATGATACGCCAGGTCCGAATTAAGGTAGCATTTTTGGAGGCCCTAAATTCAACAATATTTTCAATTTTAAATGCAACACACCGATACGAGGGCTTGTTACTACCTAATTAATTTTTTTTTAAATAAAACATACCATAATGATGCCAAGGAAAGTGAAAAAAAAATCAATATAAATGCTAATTTCTTTTTCAATTATTTGAGCAAATTAAAATATTTTTTTTTTTCGAAATTTCTCGAAAAAAGCAATTAATGTTGAAGTGGTGAATGTAACCTTAAAAGAATCATTAAGACTCAGTGTTGTGAGTTAAAATTGAGAGACAAAGTTATCTTTGCAGTTGATAAGCAGCCATCAACATAATGGCGACGAAAAAAAGAGTCAAAATAATTACTCCTGCGCCTGGGATCATGAGGTATGATTACTGGGCAACACTTAAAATTCCGGGACTATCCCGGATTTCCCGGCCATATGTCAACCCTGATTATTATTCAAAAGAATTTCTCTGTGCAATGTTTTGTCCATAGATGGCGTTGTCCACCATTGGATGGATTGAGTTGTTAAAACCCAGAGCTGGATAAAAATCAGAAACCCCCAAGTTTCTGATTTTTATTATTACTACCCACACAAAAGAGGACAAATTAAGGAGTGATGATAAATTATTTGCACGAAACCTCTATTTGTTCATTATTTTTAATTGAATTAGGCAGATCCTGGGGAAGTAACATTGGCGACTCCAGCTGTCTCATTATCTTCATCTCCTTCTTCTCCATGTGCACCCATAGCTCCCATCAAAGCCTGAAAATCAGTGAAAGTATTATTAAAATCAGATCAGAAGTTACAAAGATACTACTATATTAAAAATTTGAAAGTTTGTTTGTTACTAAATCACGCAAAAACCGCTGAACGGATTTCGATGAAATTTGGCATACAGATACTTCATAATCTAGATTAATACATAGGCTTCTTTTTATCCCAGAAATTTCAGTTCCTGTAGGATAATAATAATTGTTTACGTAAGCACCTAAATATTTTTATGTAGCAACAATATATTGAGAATTAACTGATTTTTGATAAATCTAAGTATTGTATATGCGCAGTTCGACTAGTAATTAATGACTCATGGCCGAATTCAGGAGCCATACAAAACGATGGGATATTATTTCTGATTAGACTTAGTATAGTTTAGTATCTAATATGGTCAATCACCTGGCAACACGAGCAGAATACGCAAGTTAGACAGGCCATACATGAAGCCCAACACGCCATCTGCCCCATACCCGGAGTTGCAGGCTGGCCTTAAGAAAAAAATATTAAATAATTAAAAAAGAGAAATAAGTAATGTTTTGCATTTATTAAATGTAGAAATATAACCTAAAATCTAGAAAATATTATATCATCTAGAATATGCGCACTCTAACATCTATTTATAAGCTCGCGGAGGAGCAGGGATAATTGTAGGCAGGGTTGACACGCAGGCCCAGAAAATTAAAAACGACCTTCAGGTATAGGTGCTCATAAGTATTTCGCACACCGGCGCATAAGATGCTTGGCGCGTGCCTGCGGATCACCTAAAACTTGACAGACTACCTAAAGAGGCAGTTACCGATGGTTGGGTCGTTATCGTGGATTGTATTAAGGTCTATTGCAGAAATCGTGATTCGAGGATTCCAATATGAGCAAGGGTGATCCGGTCACATTCCTCTCAATAGTTTTGCGCATTTGCTTATACAGTCCATCTCCATTCATCATCCATCACGAATTGTTGCTACTATAAGGGTGGCATTTTCTTTTTTTCGAATTTGACTGCCAGCACGTAAGTATAGGTTTGACCTTGAATGCGCAAAAGTTACTATTAGGCCAGAACAGAGTTTCAGTTCCCGCGCGTCTGCCGTGCCACCGATGGAATGCAGCACCCTCACAATGCGCAACAAACCCCTACTATTGCTGCTCAAACCTACAGTTAACTACCAGCTCCTATATCATCCCTTTTTCTGTGATACAAAATATATATAGGAACAGAAGTAACCTTGACCAGGATATCCTTGTGGTGGATAACCTTGTCCTGGTGGATATCCTTGCCCTGGTGGGTAACCTTGTACTGGATAACCTTGGTCTTGGTAACCTTGTCCCGGTGGATATCCTTGCCCTGGTGGGTAACCTTGTCCTGGATAACCTTGGTCTTGGTAACCTTGTCCTGGATATCCTTGACCGGGGTAACCTTGAGGACTTCCAGGTCGGTAACTTTCCTAGAAACAAAAATGTATGTTTTAAATTATTTTTTTTTGATATTAATAAAATAATAATATATATACCTGTCCAGGAGTTTGACCTTGTCCATAAGGTGGCGGTGTTACATTGGCTGTAGGTACACCGGGATACCCTTGACCGGAATCTGGATATTGAGGTGGGTAACTTTGTGGACTTTGGCCATATTGCCCTTGACCTTGTCCGCTATACGGCCCTTGGTTTTGTCCACCAAAGGGTCCTTGTCCACCAAATACATTTTGGCCTTGTCCGCTAAATGGACCTTGACCCTGACCACCGAACATTCCCTGGCCCCCAAAAGGTCTTTGATCTTGATCATGACCAAATCCTCGACGTGGTCGGTGTGTTGGCTGAAATTTTTTAAATATTATTTTAAAAATTCTGTTTAATTAGTCTGTCTGTGTGTTTGTACGCAAAAACTAAACGAAATTTGATCTTCATCTTTCAATTCGCCAGGGAGGGATTATTGAATTTGTGGGGGCCCTGAGCCTCTGAACAATTTTAACTATTTCATATAAAAATTTGTAACTATAATTTAGGTCATTTATTATTGTGGCAACACAGAAATGATGTTGGTTTAAGTCTAAAATATAATTAATATGTAATTATAAATAACCAAATTTCCCATTTCCTCTCACTCTCTGCTTTCTCTTCTCTTCTTCTCTTTTATAATATAAACATAATTTACAATCTTATCACAAATGTAAACAATAATGATTAATGACAGAAATGTCAACAGAAGAGTCATAATGTCATAATATATAAAGAGGTTAAGTTTGTAACTCATTTGCAAAATTAATATTAATGATAAATTTGATTTTTTATTATATTACTACCAGAGCCGGCCTACGCCGGGTGGCGATGCTTGCATGTTTAAAAGTATAAAAAATATATAAGATTATAGATTTCTATTTTCAATATCGATGAGAGACTCATTCGGCTACTAAACATGCGGTGTATGGTATCAACTTTCTAGATCATTCCAGAAATTTCTCGAATATTCTAAATCGATTATAATAGTTTGCACTCATTTTAGACTTAGGTCTTCCATTCCAGAAATTTCTATAACTTTCTAAATCGATTATAATAGTTTGCACTCATTTTAGAATTATGTATTCCATTCCAGAAATTTCTCAAACTTTCTAAATCGATTATAATAGTTTGCACTCATTTTAGAATTATGTCGACCATTCCAGAAATTTCTATAACTTTCTAAATCGATTTTAATAGTTTGCACTCATTTTAGAATTATGTCGTCCATTCCAGAAATTTCTAGAACTTTGTAAATCGATTAATTATAATCGATTTACAAACTATTAAGTTTGCACTCATTTTAGAATTATGTCTTCCATTCCAGAAATTTCTCGAACTTTCTAAATCGATTATAATAGTTTGCACTCATTTTAGAATTATGTCTTCCATTCCAGAAATTTCTCGAACTTTCTAAATCGATTATAATAGTTTGCACTCATTTTAGAATTATGTCTTCCATTCCAGAAATTTCTCGAACTTTCTAAATCGATTATAATAGTTTGCACTCATTTTAGAATTATGTCTTCCATTCCAGAAATTTCTCGAAAATTCTAAATCGATTATAATAGTTTGCACTCATTTTAGAATTATGTCTTCCATTCCAGAAATTTCTCGAACTTTCTAAATCGATTAAAATAGTTTGCACTCATTTTAGAATTATGTCGATCATTCCAGAAATTTCTCGAACTTTCTAAATCGATTATAATAGTTTGCACTCATTTTAGAATTATGTCTTCCATTCCAGAAATTTCTCGAACTTTCTAAATCGATTATAATAGTTTGCACTCATTTTAGAATTATGTCTTCCATTCCAGAAATTTCTCGAACTTTCTTAATCGATTATAATAGTTTGCACTCATTTTAGAATTATGTCGTCCATTCCAGAAATTTCTCGAACTTTCTAAATCGATTATAATAGTTTGCACTCATTTTAGAATTATGTCTTCCATTCCAGAAATTTCTCGAACTTTCTAAATCGATTATAATAGTTTGCACTCATTTTAGAATTATGTCGATCATTCCAGAAATTTCTCGAACTTTCTAAATCGATTATAATAGTTTGCACTCATTTTAGAATTATGTCGATCATTCCAGAAATTTCTATAACTTTCTAAATCGATTATAATAGTTTTCACTCATTTTAGAATTATGTCGATCATTCCAGAAATTTCTCGAACTTTCTAAATCGATTATAATAGTTTGCACTCATTTTAGAATTATGTCGTCCATTCCAGAAATTTCTAGAACTTTGTAAATCGATTATAATAGTTTGCACTCATTTTAGAATTATGTCGATCATTCCAGAAATTTCTAGAACTTTGTAAATCGATTATAATAGTTTTCACTCATTTTAGAATTATGTCGATCATTCCAGAAATTTCTCGAACTTTCTAAATCGATTATAATAGTTTGCACTCATTTTAGAATTATGTCGATCATTCCAGAAATTTCTATAACTTTCTAAATCGATTATAATAGTTTGCACTCATTTTAGAATTATGTCGATCATTCCAGAAATTTCTATAACTTACTAAATTGATTATAATAGTTTGCACTCATTTTAGAATTATGTCTATCATTCCAGAAATTTCTATAACTTTCTAAATTGATTATAATAGTTTGCACTCATTTTAGAATTATGTCGTCCATTCCAGAAATTTCTATAACTTTCTAAATCGATTATAATAGTTTGCACTCATTTTAGAATTATGTCTTCCATTCCAGAAATTTCTCGAATATTCTAAATCGATTATAATAGTTTGCACTCATTTTAGAATTATGTCGTCCATTCCAGAAATTTCTATAACTTTCTAAATCGATTATAATAGTTTGCACTCATTTTAGAATTATGTCTTCCATTCCAGAAATTTCTATAACTTTCTAAATCGATTATAATAGTTTGCACTCATTTTAGAATTATGTCTTCCATTCCAGAAATTTCTCAAACTTTCTAAATCGATTATAATAGTTTGCACTCATTTTAGAATTATGTCTTCCATACCAGAAATTTCTCAAACTTTCTAAATCGATTATAATAGTTTGCACTCATTTTAGAATTATGTCTTCCATACCAGAAATTTCTCGAACTTTCTCGAACATTCCAGTTCAATTATAATTTTGAGATCTTTTCAGGTCCTTATGCGTTAGAAAAGGACAGAAATATGTTTTAACATTTTGTGCCACCCACAACCATCCACTTCCAAACTCCCTTACTACCACGAGACCAAGGGGTATTTACCACCCCAACGGAAAGTGAATTTTTCCGGGATAAAAGGTAATGAACTAACTATGAGCCAAGGGAGATGAAAATATCTTTTTTTTTTTACCTGTAACCTGTAATATCGGCAAAAGAACTTTCGGCGGCTGCTCTCTTACCATGTGCATCGTCTGGTATATGGGTTATGCTATACATGACCCTGACCTGACCCCACCCGTATAGGATTAGAGTCTTGTCTTTGTTAGGTTAGGGGGGGTGTAATAAGGCGCATAAGTTTGGTGTCATAGTAAAAAAATCTAACTTTTTTTTCTGACCGGCACTTTCACTTTTTGGTCCAAAAATCTTTGATTTTTTACTTTATTATAATCCCGCAGGAACTGAATTTTTCCGGGATAAAAGTAGGCTATGTTTTAATCCAGGTTGTGAACTATCTATGTGCCAAATTACAATGAAATTTGTTCAGCCTTTTTTGTGTTATATTGGAAAATTGACTTGAATGATTGAAAATTGTTGTCTGAGTCTGTTTGTTGCGGCTAATCTCTGAAATGGCTGGCCCGATTTTGACGGGACCTTCACTGGTAGATAGCTGATGTAACAAGGAGTAACTTAGGCTATTTAAGATCTCGCTACGACCCATAGGAGCGGAGCAACACGCGAATGAAGTAACGCAGGTTAACGAATAATAAACAATTATTTGCATAGCTGTTATTGTGAAGTATGGGTCATAGTTAGGGTTGCCATATGAAAAATTTATATGTCTGGGACAAGTGCGAGAGTATGAAAGTTTTATGAAAATTAGTTCAGCCGTTTTGGATAAACCAAGTGTTTTCTTTTAGATGTTATGATGACACTTAAATGTTCAAAAAATCTAGATTTTTCTGTTTATCTATTGAATCAGTTGGTGTGACGTCATCGTCTTACTCCAAGGTTATAATTTTCCGCCCTGCCCATAAGTTTCCATGTGCGTAAGGTTAAGGTGGAGTTTCCTTAACGCGTGCGTCAGACATTTTACAATATTTTTATTATAGAATCTAACTCGATTTTGGATTTTGTAATCCAAAGATTTTAGATTGAGACGGATTACTACAGTTTCGTACATAACGGATTACTCACGTACAGATTTGAGCCAGAATATTTTTCTTGACTATAGTTTCGAACATGTTCTGGTCATCCTTAGGAAGCGAGTGACCCGCGATTTCAACTTGGCGTTTAATCAAATTATTTATTAAAAATATTTTATCTGTTTGTCCTGTCATATTATATTGGTAATATATTCTTGGTCAAACAGGAGGGTTCCCCCCACTCCACTCTAGGGGTAAGACAGACAAGTTACTGCGTGAAGGTTGGTTATAGTGGCGTAGGGTATGGTGGCGCAAAACATGAGTTGTGTGGGGTTTTACAAACAAGATAGAACTTACTACTAGATGGAAGTCGAGCAGCGCCTGGGGCTTGAGACCCAGGAGCAGGTTTAAAGACGTCTTCTACTAGATAACGAAGGCCTAACACGACAATATAACACTAAATTCCATGTACTCGCGCAAAAACACCAGAGAGACTGACTCTAATCTAACACACTAACAGATATATTGTCTACCTGTCTGTTGGTATACTTGTCATCACATAAAATAATCTACCCGTTACTACTTTACGACTGACTTACGACGCGTTCCGGCCGAGTCGCATGGGGGCCAGATCTACCCTTCCCTCTCGCATCCCATTTCTGCTGCGATTCCAATGAACACCGGGTTCTTGCTCGGGGTCCATTGAAACCGCAGCAGTCTTCTCTTAGCTCCCCCTCCTCATCCTACCTTCGAGGTAGCAACGCATCGATAAAACAAGAGATACCCTCTAGTTATGTCGATGTCCATGGGCTACGGTGGCCACTTTCCATCAGGTGGATAGTCTGCTCGTTTGTCCCTTGTCTATCATAAAAAAGAGGTCTCGAAGAGAGCATTGAGCTCAGAGCAAGAACCCGATATGCATTGTATGTGGGCTCCTGTTTCCGCACTTAGACTCTAGTTCGGTCCATTGTGCGTGTCCAGCTTCTTCCAGAAGCGCAGAAGTTTCCTGGGAGATTCACAGGCTTCCTGGAGCGACCTCATGTCCTTGAGGATTTGTGCCCGTTGTGTGGCGACGCCTACGCATTCCAGGACAACGTGGGCAGTCTGTCATCATCATCACGACCCTTCAATGGTCCACTGCTGAGCCGGGTCTCCTCCTCAGAATGAGGAGGGTATTAGGCCATAGTCCACCGCGCTGGCCCAGTGCGGGTTGGCAGACTTCACACCTTTGAGACCTTTAGGGAACTCTCAGGAGTGCAGGTTTCCTCACGATGTTTTCCTTCATCGGTAAAACAAGTGATATTTAATTGCTTAAAACACACATAACTCAGAGTCAGAGGTGTGTGCCCAGGATCGAACCTCTGACCTTCCGAGTAAGACTTGGAGTCTCAACCACTGGGCCCTCACTGCTTACTACACCGCTGCTGCAGTCTGTCATGCCTCGACATTACTCCCACCATTAAACTCTTCGACAGAGAAGGAAGAGCTTGTTTAGACTCCTGACTGTCTGCCGTGTTCCTCCATCTCGCATTGTGCATGTCTAGGGTGAACCCGATATATACTGGAGACAGCATTAATGGGATGGGAGAGGGAAGTGCGGCTCGATAGGAACAGATCCTCTACCACTATAGATGTCTACCGTGATATATGCGCTAACGTCACGTCGCAGTAAGGAAGCTACACCTTAAGACAGCATAAATATAGCGTAATTAGGTCGGTCGTGCCAGTGAGTGTTTAGTCGTCACGAGAGACAGACTTAGAACTTATATAACAAAATGGCGAATGTTCCGCTAATAGTGTTCAACAATGGAAGAACTTGTCCTGTTATTGGATTGGGCACTTGGAAGGTGAGTGTTTGGACTTCGATCATTTATTACTAGATACACAAAGATTGCTGCTTTTGTTCTAATTATATATTTAAGAAAAATAATGTTTTTAAGACAAAGCCAATTTCTCCAAATTTTTTTTTTTTTTTTAATTTATTATAATTGCCTAGAGAGAATTTTTTGAAAGAATGCGACGTCTCTAATGAGTATTTTTTTTACCTCTCAAATAGTCATTATATCTTAAGAGGGAAAACCATTGAAACATTTTTTATAATCTGTATTATTACTTTACTAGTCAACCTGCCCGGCTCTGCTTGAAATCATTTAACTCTCAATATGTTGTTGCTAAATAAAAATATTCAAGCGATTACGATTGTAAACATATTTTCACCCGCTATATCTTGGATAATTCACACTATATCATTATAAATTATAGCCTATGTGTTATTCTGATGTGTAAGCTATATTAATGTAAAGTTTCATCAAAATCCATTCAGTAGTTTTTACGTGAAAGCGTAACAAGCGTTCTTACAAACATTTGCGTTTATAATATTAGTAAGAAAATTACTCTCAAACCAAAATCCAGATACAGATTGAACATAGATTCCAAATTTGAATTATTTAAAAAGAAATTTGAATTTGGAATCTATTATCAGTCCACAATCCAAAGATATTAAGAGTAAGAGACCTACGATAGTTCTGTGATAGAAGAAGTAGATTCGACAACATTCTTAGGGATTGTTATTGACAGACACTAACTGGAAAGAACACGTAGAAAAAGTTTGCTTAAAATTAGACAAGTTTATATATGTCGGGGATTTTAAAACGATGTGAAAGGAGATGGAAGGAGGAAGATGGGGAATATTGGGAATATTGGGGAACACTAAAAGGGGGTGATGGTATTGAATGGAATATTGGGTAAACGCAACGTAGATACTCCTACTGAACCGATAATTTATCAACCAAGGTGTAGGCTTAAGGAGCTCCTTTAAGTAATTACAACACTCGCCTCCACTGCTAGGCTCTCTATTTAAACCCAAGGTTAAACGCACAAAAACCGAATCTAACCTAAGGCTAACCTAACCTAACATTGTGTTTACTTAACCACGTGGCAATTACATTGTAAGGACTTACGTGACCTTAGTTGGACAGCACTTCCACACTACACTGCACTTGACACTATCACTATCACTAGCACTACTTAGATGTTCACTTCTTGAGAGACCGCGCACGACTAAGACTTCAGTTAGACTGTCGATCGCATATAAAGGGTCGAGGGTAGAGACTGTCAAAACAACGGAAGTGACTACTACCCCACTCCAACGCCATAGACAACGATAACGATTCGATTAATCGATAATCTTTTACTATGCTCCGACATATATGTTTTGAGAAGGCTACACAAAATTTGTAATATAAAAACTGGTCTACTAGCATATCAAGGTTACGTATCATCAATTCTCAGATACGGTTTAATTCTTTGGGGAAAGCTAGACAGTTGTAATTATTCAAAAAATTTAAAATATTACCCCTACCATGTCTTTATTGATATTTGTAAAATAATATAGTCAATACTTCAAAAGACTAGACGCATTCGGAGTGGTTAGAAACAGTAGAAAAAACAGACTAAACACCACAATTAAGACTTAAATTATTTTCTTCAAACTGTTATTGTATGGCAATCCGAGTATATAATTTATACTTGTAGTGTATGTATGTATGTATATATGTCGGGGATTTTAAAACGATGTGAAAGGAGATGGAAGGAGGAAGATGGGGAATATTGGGGAACACTAAAAGGGGGTGACGGTATTGAATGGAATATTGGGAAAACGCAACGTAGATACTCCTACTGAACCGATAATTTATCAAATATGATCTCTAACAATTACGAGAGAAACCTAAGCAGTGCCTTGGACTTGTGACCAAGGTGTAGGCTTAAGGAGCTCCTTTAAGTAATTACAACACTCGCCTCCACTGCTAGGCTCTATTTAAACCCAAGGTTAAACGCAGATAAACCGAATCTAACACAAGGCTAACCTAACCTAACCTAAGGCTAACCTAACCTAACCTAACATTGTGTTTACTTAACCACGTGGCAATTACATTGTAAGGACTTACGTGACCTTAGTTGGACAGCACTTCCACACTACACTGCACTTGACACTATCACTATCACTAGCACTACTTAGATGATGTTCACTTCTTGAGAGACCGCGCACGACTAAGACTTCAGTCAGACTGTCGATCGCATATAAAGGGTCGAGGGTAGATACTGTCAAAACAACGGAAGTGACTACTACCCCACTCCAACGCCATAGACAACGATAACGATTCGATTAATCGATCTTTTACTATGCTCCGACATATATATACCTGTTTATGAATGTATATTTAAGTTGAAGTGTTTGATTTGGTTATTATTTTTAATGAGTGCGCCTACCGTTTCTTTTTTTTTATTAATGATTCCTGCACCGCAAGGTTGCCTGGAAGAGATCGCTCTGAGCGATAAGGCCGCCTATACATATATTTCTTTTGTGGTGTAATTTTTTGGCTTACTTTTGTAATATTTGGTGTACAATAAAGTATATTTATTATTATTATTATAACAAACTACCGGTTTTCCAGTGTTTAAGAGATATTACCGACCTATTGTATAAAAAAAATAATTATTCCATTGACGAATATTTAAACAAAAATGATGACAAAATAGACAGCTAACATAATTAATTTAAATGTCTCCATTAATATAATATATGAAATTTTCTTCTAATTGTCTGACATTTAAATATTCAACAATAATTTAGAATTAAAAAGGACATTAAAAATAGGTGTTTAATTTTCATACTATTTATAAGTTTACGGTGACATTATTTATTGTTGTTGATTTATTAATATCATCCCTATGTTATTAAGTTAATACTATTATTTTGAACTATTCTTAATTTGCACGCTGACGTCGTCAGTAGAATGTGTAAGGACTCCTTTAATTTTGTACCGTTTTTATGTACTCACATTCTGGCAAATAAATTATTATTATTATTGAAGAGTTCATTATATACGTTTACTTATAATTAATAACAAGAGGAAGAGAGACGGAAATACTCAATCTCTAAGTGAAAGAATTTTTAAAACCGGATTAGTAACAACAAAATCCCCATAATCTATTAATTTTAAAATGTATATGGCAACACTAAATCACCTTTGTCACTCACGAATAGTGTAGTTTTCTATCTGTGAAAGAATTTTTAAAATCGGATAAGTAGTTCAAGAGAAACCCTTCAATTTACAAAATGGCCACCTTATGGCACTTAAATGGCCATATCTTTTTAATTAGAATATTTTTGGCAACACCACATAGCCTATGTTACGCGGAAAGGTTGTAGCTTTCTATCGGTGAAAGAATTTTCAAAATTGGTTCAGTAGTTTTAGAGCCTATTCGCAACAAACAAACATAAACAATCAAATCTTCCCTCTTTATATAATAGTGTAGATTACTTTCAATACAAAATCCAGATATAATCTGTATCTGGAACATAGATTCCAAATTTGAATTTTCTATACAGAAATTTGAATTTGGAATCTATTATCGGTCCGTTACCTGAATCTGATTGAATAACCTAGAACGGCAAATATTAGGATGCGGCAATTTTATTTATCTACAGAATTTTAAGATGTATATTTGTGACATCGTTGCGCCTAAAATAATGTACCGGTTTTGATGCAGTTTGTTTTGTTTGAAAGGTAATTTAATCGAGATTATTCTTTGCTATGTATTGTGGAGATCTGTTCATCCGTTTGATGTCTATCAGCTCATTAATAACTTGAGAGCTTCCTCATTGTTAAACTCTTCTTTTACCGGATATTATCATTTATTGTGTTAGAGGGAGGGGTAAGGGGGGGAGGGGGTAGCAACACAATATCTTCCTACATATGTAATACTTTAAATCAATAAATAAAACATGGCATTGATAAATTATCACTACTATTTCAGGTGTATAAACAAACAGAATTGTTACATTTAATTATATAGTACGTGTCTTCTTTAGGCTGCGTTTCCACTAGAGATGTGCGAGGATGTGTTTCGTAAGAACCAATAGAATCGCTTCTTGTATAATTTAAGGATCGATGGAAAATATTCATGCGTTCAGTAAACATTTTATTATCCCCCAGGTATGGATTTCTCCGGGATAAAAAGTATCCTATATGATAATCCAGGTTATGAAGTATCTGTGTGCTAAATTTCACTGAAATCGGTTTAGCCGTTTTTGTGTAATTAAGTAACAAAGACATTTATAGTATTAGTAATCATGGCGTAGCGCGGGTACGTAGAACAATAAGTCTTAAACAAATATTATTCACATTAAATTGTCTTGAAAATTATTGTATAATTAATAATAATGGCGTCCTCATTTATTATTATTATCTTTAAACTGTTATGGAAATTATACAACGTATAACTAAACGCTATAATAACAATAAGCTGATGATTATTAATTCAAGTAGTTGCAACCCGGCGACGTCCGTCATCCACGTCCGTCATAGACATTATTAAAAAAATAGTTTAAATATCTGTGTACTGTTTGTTGGCAACACTACTCTCACATTTATTATCCTATAGGGGCGGCTGTCATCAACGGTCAGTTCAGTTCAGCCGTATCTAATCCAGCGATTGACAGCGCTTCAGCGTCTCACGTCTGTTCTCTGTATATTGCACCAGTCTTAGGACTACCGCCGCACAGCTGACGACAGCGCTTCAGCGATTGACGACACTCGCGAACCCTGTCCAACGCCAACATCCGCAACCCGGGATTCCTATTATTGCGTCCGGACTTCGATCATATCATCATCATCGTGCAGGCAATGAAGATGAAGGAGAAGGAGAGGAATTTGGTAAACGCAACGTAGATACTGCTACTGAATCAATAAATAACTGAACATTATGATCTCTTACAGTTACTACAGGAACCCGAGCAGTACCTTGGCCTTGTGACCAAGGTGTAGGCTTAAAGACGTCGTCGACGTGTTTAAACCTTAGGTTACACAGGAATAAGGTGGATATTTCTTTTGCAGTCCAAACCAGGTGAAGTGACTCAAGCAGTGAAGGATGCAATCGAATGCGGCTACAGGCACATCGACTGCGCGCACATCTACGGGAACGAGAAGGAGGTGGGGGAAGCTCTGAAGGCCAAGTTTGATGAGGGAGTTATAAAACGGTAAGCTAATAAATAAACACCTTTATCCCAATACTAGTCGACCCGCGCGACTTCATCCGCGTGTAGCTCCGCTCCTATTGGTCTTAGCGTGATGATATATAGACTATAGTCTTCCTCGATAAATGGGCTATCTAATACTGAAAGAATTTTTCAAATCTGACCAGTAGTTCCTGAGATTAGCGCGTTCAAACAAACAAACTCTTTAGCTTTATATATTAGTTTGTCTGTTTGTCGTGCTTTCACGCCAAATCTACTGAACCGATTTCAATGAAATTTGGTATACAGATAGTCTAGAGCCTTAGAAAGGATGTAGGATACTTTTTATTATATAAAAAGGTTGTAAAGGGTTGAAAGGTGGGGATGAAAAGTTGTTAAATCATATAGCAGCCATACTAATTGAACACTACGTCTAGCACCGCCACTGGATAAGTGTAAAAAAAAATTGTGTTGCTAATATTTTACAATTTACTACTCGACCTCCATAGTTTGACACGTGTACTTAAGTTTAGAAAAAAAAATATAATCTTAAATATTTTTGTCAATTTAGTAAACATGTTGTTTAACCTAAAGGTCAGGCATGGCCGTCGTGTCCAAACATTTAACCCAGAAAACGATAAATTAAAAACAAGTTAGTGATTGCATAACATATTACGACAAAACGATTCATTTGTTTATAAATATATTAATCTAATTTATCTATCTTCTCTCTCTTTCTTGCTTTAATGACGGATCTATTTTATATGTATGTAGTATTCCTATTTCAAATATTTGTTTTTTTGGATAAAAAGTTGTCTATGGGAATCCCTACTAAAGACAAGGCTGTACGGTGTAAGACCTTTGCCTTTTTTATGCAATAAAAAAAAAGAGAAAAATATACGAAAATAATTTATTTTATTGATAAAATTTAGTCGTATCATAATAAAAAAAATCATAAAAAAATATTTAAAAAATTACAATCTGTTATAGACTGTACGATTTTTGCCTTTTTTATGGAATAAATATAAAGAAAATATACACAAATAATTTTTTATGTTATTAATAAAATTTAGTCGTAGCATGATAAAAAAATTATAAAAAAAATCTTTAAAAAATTACAATCTGTTATAGGCTGTACGGTGTAATACCTTTGCTTTTTCCATTTTGAAATAAAAACAGAGAAAATATACATATAATTTTTTTTTATTTTTATAATAACATTTAGTCGTAGCCTCAGATCAAATAAAAAGCTTTTGATCTGAGGTAGCATAATAAAAAAAATTATAAAAAATCTTTAAAAAATTACAATCTGTTATAGGCTGTACGGTGTAATACCTTTGACTTTTTTATGTAATAAATATAGAGAAAAATATACAAATATATTTTTTTATTTTATTGACAAGATTTAGTCGTATCATGATAAAAAAATCGTAAAAAAAATTACAATGCACTGAAATAGATATTCCCTTAAAATCTGTTAAAGGCTGTACGGTGTAATACCTTTGCCTTTTCCATTTTGAAATAATAACAGAAAAAAAAGCGTGAACGTGTGAATGTGAATACCTAGTTTTTTTTTAATCATAAAAAAATTTTCAATGCAATGTAATAAAGTCAGGACCTTTTTTTTTGTTAAATGGCATTGAATGTGCTTAAGCACAAAACATTCTGCCAGTGTCGCGTATACTGAAGAAAACACTGGGAGAGTCAGGACCTTAGAAATCAGGCAAAAGCTGTCAAAGGCTGTAGGGTATAATTTATCTATCTTCTCTCTCTTTCTTGCTTTATTGGGGGATCCATACCTTCATCTATTTTATCTGTATGTAGTATTCATATTTCAAATTATTTTCTTTTTTAAATTAAAAAGTAGTCTATGGGAATTCCTACTCAAGACAAAACTGTACGGTGTAATACCTTTGCTTTTTTTATGAAATAAAATATTAAAATTGTATTATCAATATAGAAATATTTTTTTTTATTGTTAAGATTTACTTAGTCGTATCATAATAAAAAAAATCATAAGAGTAATCTTTAAAAAAATACACTATCACCTACAATAATACCCTTATAATCTCTCAAAGGCTGTACGGCGTAATACCTTTGCCTCTATTATGGAATAAAAACAGAAAAAAGCTATGTGAAACCCGTACAGTTTTTTTTAGGTTATTGTATGATAGATATACAAGAATTATTTTTTATTTTATTGATAAGATTTAGTCGTACCATAATAAAAAAAAATTACAATGTAATGTAATTCCTTAGATGCTGTCAAAGGATGTACGATGTAATACCTTTGCCTTTTCCATTATGAAATAAAAACATTAAAAAAACGTGAACGTGTGACTGTGAATCCGTACAGTTCTTTTTTTTTGGATTATTGTATGGTTAATATAAAAATATTATTTTAAGTTCCATCCCTCCTCTTTACACAGAATATACAAAATTCAATATAATGAAATTTAAAGTCACGACTTTAGAATCTGTCAAAGGCTGTACGGTATAATATCTTTACATTTTCCATTATGAAATAAAACAGAAAAAAAAGCAATGTCAAATGAAATCTGTGAAAAATATTTTTGTGATTTCATATCCATCGTATTTTAAAAAAATGTGTTTATTATCTAACTACGCTGGGCTAAAACATTTTATTAAATGATTTATTTCCTAATTCAAAATAAGTGCAGAGATGTGTGAGGATGCGTACCGATACCGAGGTATGTGAACGTTAAGAATCGCTTCATTTGGTTCTAATTAAATTCACATCACAAATTGCTAATAAAAGCCTTAAGGTCAAGCTTCCTTTTCACGCCATAAAACTTATCTATGATCGATCACAATACGCTATCAAAGTAAACAATATTGTTTTACTAATTTTAGTGACCTTGAAATCATTGCCACTTGAACACCATACATTGCTGTACGAAAGAGACGGAGAGTGGATATACATAAGAGAGAGCGGGATAGCATATACATACGAATGTGTAGGAATATTATGGCAGTTGGTGTCGAATTCCCGCTTTTTTGCAGAAACCTAAAGATAGAGAATACATATTAAGCCTATGTTAGAGCGAGATAGCATATCGACGGTACGTAAATAACGACATGTACTGAATTAAAATAATAGTCGGCCGTAGTCAAATGATTTTTATTAATAAAACAACATTTTCAATCAAAACAACATTTTAATTATCTGAAGATATATCTAATCTAATTTATCAAGAAGTTCTGTTGTCTGTTTGTATAACTTCTCTAATATAATCTCTTGCTCCTTCTTTCTTGCTCTTGTGTATTTTAAATTGTAGCCACCGTTTATGATATTAAAAAAAATCTTCCATACATATAAAGGTATGGACAAGATAAATGTATGTTGTAGTCGAATTCCCGCTTCTTTATTAGCGAGATTGCATATGTTTTTTTTCCTGGAAAAAGCAAGGGTATTATACCCTACAGCCTTCGTCACATGTAGTAAAATTCTGACTTTCTATTAGGGATGGGCGCATGAAAAAAATATCGATTACATTTGTTTTTTTATCACCAAGGTTATATATTTTGTTGTAATGTTAAATGTTTAAAAAAAGGTTGAGAGGGCTCTTTGGGGTTTATTACGTAATTATTAATAAATTACCTTTTTTTGTTATAATATCCCAAAGAAAAAACTTTTATGGATAATATTTGAGCGACTGTCATCTATTATTATTAACCAAATGTCTAAAAATTTCTCTTTAAATAATTCAAACTTTGGAATCATTTAGATAAAACAAAAAATAATAAAATTAAACAAACTACCCCCACTTTTATGAGGGAGTCTTCTAAAGGTAATAGTGGAGAGTGAAAGACACGCGATTACTATTTTCAATTAATTTAACGTCTTTGCTACAATAATAGTAGAGTTAAACAATAATGTTGCCATGTAACCTACAACTGATACTATGAGTTAAATAGACATTTTTTGATCCTGTCCATTTCCGGTTTTGGATTTGTCCACTGAAACCAAAATATTCCTCTCTCCTTTTCCCTTAAAGGAAAAGATAAGTTTTATTATATTAGTGTTGTTTTAAATTCTAAGGGGTCATTCAAGTGTTATGCACGGAAGAGGTTTGGGATCTTTACTTTGGGGGTTCTATATTGTGATATCCTCGCTTCCCGGCATTTGCTTGCTTAGATCTTTTAAACTACGCAACGGATTTTAATGTGGTTTTCACTAATAGTTGAGAAATCATACGAAACGAGTTGCTAGTCTTCTATCTATATATATAAAAGGAGAAGCTGACTGACTGACTGACATATCAACGCACGGCCTGAACTATAAAGGTTAGAAACTTGAAATTTTGCACAGGGGTCCTTTTTATATCGCAAGGGAGCACAAAGTATAGGATTTTCGAAAATTCACGCCATAAGGGGGTAAAACGGGGGTGCAAAATTAGTATAATAGGTAGTTGACTAATATAACTACCTCAACATCGCAAACGAAGTTGCGGGTAAAAGATAGTTAAGTGTAAAAGACATATTTGTTGTAGAGAGGACATCTTCATAACATCAAAGTTGTGGTGCACCTTCCACCGACCGGATTTGGTTGAAGGAGCTTTGAAGACTTCGCTGCAAGACCTTGGGTTGGAGTACTTGGACCTCTACTTGATTCACTGGCCTCAAGCGTATAAGGCGAGTTAAAACTTAATTCTAGGTCATCTAAATCACGTCGCTGAAGTCATAGTAAGCCATACCATATTTTCATTCCTATAGCCTTTATTCCTTCTTCCTGCCTGCCTAAATTAAAAGAAATCCAACGCTGGATCAGATCAGGGTCAAGTCGTTATCATTCCAAAGACATTTTTAAACCGCAAGTAAATTCTATCGCAGAAACAACTCAAGGTAAAGTCTACTTCTCGTCTATGTATAATCAATACATTGTCTGAAGTATTTAAATAATAAATGTAAAATCAATAGCGATTCCATTATTGACCGCATTCTTGATATAAATGACGTCATCGTCTCTACGAGTTCTCATCATCTACATCTACACTATTATATATATATATATATAGTTCGTTTGTTGTGAATAGACTCGAAAGCTACGTCCTTTCCGGGATAACTTAAGCTTTGTGGTGTTGCCATAACGTGGCCATTTTGTATAGTGAAGGTTTTTTTTAGAACTACTGATCCGATTTTGAAAATTCTTTCACTTATAGAAAGCTGTAGCATTCTTTTGTGACATATGTGATGTAGTGTTGCCATATATATTTTAGTTAATAGAATATGGCCATTTTGTCATATATATATATTAATAAATAGGAGCGTTCAAGTATTACCTAAGCATTAAAGGGATTAGGAGTTCACGTCATCGTCTCTACGAGTTCTCATCATCTACATCTACACTATTATATATATATGTCGGGGATTTTAAAACTATGTGAAAGGAGATGGAAGGAGGAAGATGGGGAATATTGGGGAACACTAAAAGGGGGTGATGGTAATGAGTGGAATATTGGGTAAACGCGACGCAGATACTCCTACTGAACCGATAAATGATCAAATATGATCTCTAACAATTACGAGAGAAACCTAAGCAGTGCCTTGGACTTGTGACCAAGGTGTAGGCTTAAGGAATTCCTTTAAATGATCATAACACTCACTCCACTGCTCAGGCTCTCTGTTTAAACCCAAGGTTAAACGCACATAAACCGAATCTAACACCAGACCTAACTAACCTAACATTGTGTTTACTTAACCACGTGGCAATTACATTGTAAGGACTTACGTGACCTTAGTTGGACAGCACTTCCACACTACACTGCACTTGACACTATCACTATCACTAGCACTACTTAGATGATGTTCACTTCTTGAGAGACCGCGCACGACTAAGACTTCAGTTAGACTGTCGATCGCATATAAAGGGTCGAGGGTAGATACTGTCAAAACAACGGAAGTGACTACTACCCCACTCCAACGCCATAGACAACGATAACGATTCGATTAATCGATAATTTTTTTTTCTATGCCCCGACATATATATTAATAAATAGGAGCGTTCAAGTATTACCTAAGCATTAAAGGGATTAGGAGTGTTATGTTTGATGACATGGGGGACGAGAGGGTCTGCATGGTAATTACATCAACGACAAAAAGTAAACACGCACATCCAATCATGAATATCCCTGCTCAGCTCACTCATTTTTTTTCTTCACTCTATCTCCGAGGATGCAATGCATCGATAAAACTGGAAAGAACATGGCAAATTCTGCTCTAAAATCTAGCTCTAAGAAACTACGGAGTAGATAATCCTCGTTTTTAAATTGTGCTATTTTTCCCGCAGGAAGGAGACGAACAGTTCCCTGTTGATGAAAACGGCAAAGCCCTCGCTTCCCCCGTCGACTATTTGGACACTTACAAAGCCATGGAGGCGCTGGTGGATAAGGGTCTGACGAAGAGCATCGGCGTCTCAAACTTTAACAAGCGACAGGTGGACAGAGTGATGGAGAACTCGAGGATCAAGCCAGCTGTTAACCAGGTACTTATGATATTATCAGCCAGGGACCAAAATAATCCTCAAGTTTAGGCAGTTCAGGGGAGTCTTGACCCCTAATGCTATCAGGCAGATGGTGAGGAGTGATGGAGAGGAGGAGAAACCGCAAAGAATACTCAAACTTCAAATTCATTAATTAATCTATAACTTGCCTATTATTTTTAAGGTCGAAGTCCACCCCTACCTCAACCAACAGAAGCTAATCGATCACTGCCGGTCTTTAGGCATCGCTATGACAGCCTACTCTCCCCTAGGATCTCCTGACAGGCCCTGGGCTAAGCCTGGTGATCCCCAACTGCTTGAAGACTCAAGATTGAAGTCCATTGCTGACCGATACAGCAAAAGTGTTGCGCAGGTTTTGATTAGGTAAGCTTTTAAATTTGTTTTGTCCAAAGCGCAGTTGTGCAGCGACTTTGTTCTGCCATGTTAAAAAGATAGAAGAACAAATCCCCTTTTTAGGGTTACCATATCAATGTTTATACAGATAATATATGACTATGACAATAAATGTTAAAGACACAATATAACTCTAATCACATGACTTATGTCAAAGCGTAGGTACTCTTAAAAAAATGATGGTTGCTTTTTGCAAGAGATCTTACCTCGAAAATTTCAGTTGGCAACACTGAATTTGTCCCTCGATCTAGTTGTTCCGAAACCATCGATGCACGAGTCCGATTCAAACTTCACAGGTTTTTTTACAAAGTACCTTCATCTGCAAATATCAATGAGAAAACAACACCTGAAGTATTTAATTAAAATATAAACTGAAAAACACCATAAACATGTTTGTAGAAACCATAAAGCACTTCAGCTATCTCATATATGAAGAGTTAATAATTATGTCAACAGGATTAGGCGGGTTATTAAATGAGTCATAGACACTTATACTGTAGTTCATCATCTCGTTACTGAAACGCATTTCCATCGGAAGTACAACAGTTGTGCAATCTTGTAAACTATTTAAATAAATGTTACTAAAATTTAGAAACAATTTTTATTAAAAAAAATGTTATGCTACACCCGAGTGACATAATTGCCTTTTTTTGTGGGATGGCCATAAAAATGTGGAATGGTTTTATAAATAACTAGACGACCCGCGCGACTTCGTCCGCATTATGCTCCGCTCCTATTGGTCTTAGCGTGATAATATATAGCATATAGCCTTCCTCGATAAATGGGCTATCTAACACTGAAAGAACTTTTCAAATCGGACCAGTAGTTCCTGAGATTAGCGCGTTCAAACAAACAAACTCTTCAGATGGCTATTTCCCAGGTACGCAATCGATCGTGAGCTCATCGTGATCCCGAAGTCGGTGACCAAGAGCCGCATCCAGCAGAACTTCAACGTGTTCGACTTCCAGCTGTCTCCTGAGGACATTGAGCTGATCGCCACCTTGGAGTGTAACGGCAGGCTCTGCTCTATGGGAGAGTGAGTATTGCGTGTTATGTATTATTATTACATAAAATGTATTATTTTACCCGAAATTGGGGTAATTACCAGCTTATTAGCAACATGGTCTCCCTAGCCACGACATTGTTTGAGAATTATGGAAGACTAGCTGCGTACCGCGGTTGCACCCGCTTATATCATTATAAATTATAGCCTATGTGTTATTCTGATGTGTAAGCTATATTATTGTAAAGTTTTATCAAAATCCATTCAATAGTTTTTGCGTGAAAGAGTAACAAACTTTCGCGTTTATAATATTAGTAGGAAGATTGGGAACTGATTATAAATCTACAAGACTGCTCTAGCGAGTCTAAATCAGACTTTGATGATGACCATTTGGGCTGTCAACCATTTTAATACATAAATGTGTTACAACCTTCTTTTGCTTGATTTGTTTGAAATATTCAGTAATTTTAGTTGGAGTATCGATAATTTATATCGACCTTATCTCAGGTCTAGTTATATAAGATAATGAAAATATTTCAAGGTTTTTTTTTTTAGAATTTTAAAAAGGAATAATAAAATTTTATTATTCTTTTTTTATTACTATCGTTTTGTAGTGTCATGTTTTAGTAATAAATAGTTAATAATAGAACTTAAAATCCATAAAGTTATCGAATGTATGAACAGCTATATCTATCTCACTCTTACTCGCAAGTACATATGGCTTTCTCACTCACTCACTCCTACAGCTTTATTGATCGAAGCTACAGCTAGAGAAAATTATGAAAAAAACTATATTTAATAAATGATTTTCAAATATTTTTTTACACTTAATTTTTTTCTATAATTGAAAAGGCAAAGGCATTTCACTGTACAGCCTTGTCTTTAGTAGGACAACACGACTATTTGATTTGTCGTCTGTTTTTATTCAATAATGGAAAAGGCAAAGGTACTTCACTGTACAGCCTTGTCTTTAGTAGGACAAGACTATTTGTTTTTTTTTTCATAATGGAAAAGGCAAAGGTATTACACCGTACAGCCTTGTCTTTAGTAGGCCAACACGACTATTTGATTTTTCGTCTGTTTTTATTCAATAATGGAAAAGGCAAAGGTATTACACCGTACAGCCTTGTCTTTAGTAGGCCAACACGACTATTTGATTTTTGTCTGTTTTTATTCAATAATGGAAAAGGCAAAGGTATTACACCGTACAGCCTTGTCTTTAGTAGGCCAACACGACTATTTGATTTTTGTCTGTTTTTATTCAATAATGGAAAAGGCAAAGGTATTACACCGTACAGCCTTGTCTTTAGTAGGACAACACGACTATTTGATTTTTCATCTGTTTTTATTCAATAATGGAAAAGGCAAAGGTATTACACCGTACAGCCTTGTCTTTAGTAGGACAACACGACTGTTTGATTTTACGTCTGTTTTTATTCAATAATGGAAATGGCAAAGGTATTACACCGTACAGCCTTGTCTTTAGTAGGACAACACGACTGTTTGATTTTACGTCTGTTTTTATTCAATAATGGAAATGGCAAAGGTATTACACCGTACAGCCTTGTCTTTAGTAGGACAACACGACTGTTTGATTTTACGTCTGTTTTTATTCAATAATGGAAATGGCAAAGGTATTACACCGTACAGCCTTGTCTTTAGTTGGCCAACACGACTGTTTGATTTTACGTCTGTTTTTATTCAATAATGGAAAAGGCAAAGGTATTACACCGTACAGCCTTGTCTTTAGTAGGACAACACGACTATTTGATTTTTCATCTGTTTTTATTCAATAATGGAAAAGGCAAAGGTATTACACCGTACAGCCTTGTCTTTAGTAGGACAACACGACTGTTTGATTTTACGTCTGTTTTTATTCAATAATGGAAAAGGCAAAGGTATTACACCGTACAGCCTTGTCTTTAGTAGGACAACACGACTGTTTGATTTTACGTCTGTTTTTATTCAATAATGGAAAAGGCAAAGGTATTACACCGTACAGCCTTGTCTTTAGTAGGACAACACGACTATTTGATTTTTCATCTGTTTTTATTCAATAATGGAAAAGGCAAAGGTATTACACCGTACAGCCTTGTCTTTAGTAGGACAACACGACTGTTTGATTTTACGTCTGTTTTTATTCAATAATGGAAAAGGCAAAGGTATTACACCGTACAGCCTTGTCTTTAGTAGGACAACACGACTATTTGATTTTTCATCTGTTTTTATTCAATAATGGAAAAGGCAAAGGTATTACACCGTACAGCCTTGTCTTTAGTAGGACAACACGACTGTTTGATTTTACGTCTGTTTTTATTCAATAATGGAAAAGGCAAAGGTATTACAGCGTACAGCCTTGTCTTTAGTAGGACAACACGACTGTTTGATTTTACGTCTGTTTTTATTCAATAATGGAAAAGGCAAAGGTATTACACCGTACAGCCTTGTCTTTAGTAGGACAACACGACTATTTGATTTTTCATCTGTTTTTATTCAATAATGGAAAAGGCAAAGGTATTACACCGTACAGCCTTGTCTTTAGTAGGACAACACGACTGTTTGATTTTACGTCTGTTTTTATTCAATAATGGAAAAGGCAAAGGTATTACACCGTACAGCCTTGTCTTTAGTAGGACAACACGACTATTTGATTTTTCATCTGTTTTTATTCAATAATGGAAAAGGCAAAGGTATTACACCGTACAGCCTTGTCTTTAGTAGGCCAACACGACTGTTTGATTTTACGTCTGTTTTTATTCAATAATGGAAAAGGCAAAGGTATTACACCGTACAGCCTTGTCTTTAGTAGGACAACACGACTGTTTGATTTTACGTCTGTTTTTATTCAATAATGGAAATGGCAAAGGTATTACACCGTACAGCCTTGTCTTTAGTAGGACAACGCGACTATTTGATTTTTTATCTGTTTTTATTCAATAATGAAAAAGGCAAAGGTATTACACCGTACAGCCTTGTCTTTAGTAGGACAACACGACTATTTGATTTTTCATCTGTTTTTATTCAATAATGGAAAAGGCAAAGGTATTACACCTTACAGCCTTGTCTTTAGTCAACCACGACTGTTTGACATGATTTATTTATTAAAATATTTTTCATTTGTTTCAGCGTCCACCATCCAGACTTCCCGTTCCATGATGAATATTAAATTAAAAAAAAAATAATTTAAATTTTCACTTGTCATCTGTCAATTAATGACATGTCCTTTTTTCCATAATGGAAAAAGTAAAGGTATTACACCGTAAAGCCTTGTTGACATATGTCAATACATTTCAATATTTGCGTTTTTTTTTTTCGAAAAAAAAAATACAGTAATTTCTTTGCACTAATATTAAAATTTATTTGTCACAATAATCTGTCTTTTTATTTCCCCTACCCCCCCCTATTGTTATTTTACCCCCTTGAGGGTAAAACGTGTGTAAGTTGACGATACTTTCATACAACTTTTCATCCCCCTTTTCAACCCCTTACAACCCCTTTTTCGCATCAAAAAGTAGCCTATATCCTTTCTCAGGCTCTAGACTATCTGTATACCAAATTTCATTCAAATCGGTTCAGTAGTTTTGGCGTGAAAGCGCAACAAACACACAGTTACTAGATTTAAATATTAACTTAAAATAACTATCTTTCATAATTTGAAATTCGAGCGTAAACAGCACGTCACGTGACATTCCTGCGTGACGTCATATTTCAATAAACTACGATACTCCAACTTAAACAGCTGAGGAAATGTGACGTCACGCGCAAACATGGCCGCCCGCGTTTCCCTCTAAATCTCGCTCTTGATACAAGTAAAATATTTTAATGGTATTAAATAGTCAATCATCTATAAAAGACTGATCTAACTGATCATCATCCATTGCTGACTATATACAAACAAACTGAGTATTGATGAAACAATCACATACTGTAGTTGCAATGAACGTTGTATAGTGCAATTCACAGATCATCCCCAATAGATTCCGCATTGAAGACGACATGTAGTCACGCCCACAATTTACTAATTAGTGTCAACCAGACATTAGACCCGTGACGACGTATATGTTTCCGTGTTTCACAAATATAGATGAATCGTTTTTATTTACAGCAAATTAACAAAAATGAGTAGCTGTGCTGTTAAATGGTGTGGGAAAGCTCAAGTTCTAAAAAAGATGGAATAACATATCACAGGTAAGTTAACAAATTATAAAACATGTATCCATGCAGAGCTCAAGTTATAATGGATTCTTAGAAGTAAATCGTAAAGCGAGCCTTACACTCGTTGATGTCTTTTTGAAAAGTCTCTTTCACTCGTTTGCGTTTATGCTATATTTGTCTTTGTCTTTCAAAATAATTAATTTTTTGAAATTGTAATTAGTTCAATTACAAAAGAAAAGTGCTAGTTTTTTTAAATTATAGATTGACTGAAAATACTGTGAGTGCAATTATTAAAATTCAATTCAATATGTTCTTTAATGTTGGAAGGTTTGTAAACAAAACAATATCAAAGAAAAATGGCGGGAATTCGAATAACATACTTTTATACGCGCGTTCTAGATAGTGAAGCGCGCGGGAATGAGTGTTCTTTTTTTGAAATTCATACAGATACCATCGAGCAGTAAGAACTCGGCTGTCTGGTGAGTGAACCCCTTGCGCAGAAGGAATTTGAGTGTTATATGATCGATTTTCGAATCTCCGAGGACTTGAGATTATAATTTTTTTTTTTTCAAATTTTTGTGAGTTCAAGTCAAAGCATTGTGTAATGATGCCATGTTATTAATTTTATAAAATAAAATGATTAATTGGCAAAACAAATTACTGAAGCAACGTTAAATATAAAATTCTCGTGTCGTGCTGTTTGTTACCAAACTCCTACGAAATGGCTCGACCGATTTTAATGAAATTTTGTGTACATATCGGGTAGGTCAGTACATATCTGTGATGAGGGTGACCCTCCCTAATTAAGCCTGATTGTGTAACAGACAGACAGAGCATCTATCCGTCAATAGATGGCATTAGTAGTACATTAAATCGCAGTTTAATTTTGATAAAATAAAACAACAGGTAACACCAATTTAATAATATTTATTTTATACAGCATAAAAATTGTAAAATATATTTTATAATTTTTTTTTTAAATAAGATATCCAATAAAAATTTTAATACCAATAGAATCGCATCTACACATCCAGAAATACAAATTGATTCTCTTAACTATTCCGATTCTTCGCTCGATTCAAATTTTAACTTCTCTTTTGTTTTTCTTTTGACAGCTCTCCGTTCTTTATTTGAATTTATAACATCTTCACCTTCGTGCGACTCTTGTTCTTCATTCACTTCCTCTTTTATCTTAACCCCCTTCTCCTCCCTCTCCTTCCTCTCCAACAACTGTTTCTTCGACAAATATACTTTACAAACTTTCCCCACCTTCGGAGAATCAATTTCTCGCGTTTCACTCTTAACCTGCGACCGTTCATTTTTTTCGTTTCTAGGAAAATTACCGATATTTCTAAAATAATCGTAGCGTTTAACTGTCGCGTTTTTAGGTATATCTATATTATTAAAATCCATCGGAAATAGCCCAGCCTTTAAAAAACCTTTTTTGATAACATTAATTGGAATTATCGTCACGACATCTTTGAGTAGGGGAGCTAAGTTTTTAACTTCCGGGAATTCCCCTTTATTTTTACTTAAAGCTTTCTGCCACATTTTATCCATTGGTTTAAACAACGCTAATTCCATTGGTGATATTTCATTGGAATATGGGTATAGGGCGATAAGCTCGACGCCATTTTGGAAACAGAAGTTGCAGAGCTGAAACGTCAGCAATGACGTATGAGCGTTCAGGAAAAGGACAACCGGCTTTTTAATATCAGCCTCCTCCAACCAAGGATTAAATACATCCCTCACGTATTCATAGAAGTTATCACAACACGTTATACCATTGTCTGATCGTTTGACTGCCCATTTATCTGGAATCTTCTCCATTACTTCTTCAGGTACTTCTTTATACGCAAACACGATCATTGGTGGAGCCAAAACACCAGCAGCGTTGGCCGTAAACAGAACATTATGAGACTTATCCTGCACCAATCTATATTTATTTTCATACGTCGTTGTAAAAAACAATCTCTCATCAGCAGAAAAAACCCTTTTAGGGTCATCCATTAATTCCCTCAAATTATTCTTAACTAAATACTCCTTCATGTTCCCAAACCACTTCTTAACCTGGACGTTAATCTTACTATAAACTTCCTCCAATTTTTTAGTGTCCCTAATCTCAATCTCTGGATGTTTATCTAAAAAATCATTAATCCAACTAATTATATGTGATTGGGGGACTCCTTGATCCCCTATAATTTTTTCAACACTATTAAATATACTTGTTTTGTCTAAAACAAACTCTCTGTCCTGCATTTGTATCAGCCACTTCGCTAAAGCATTTTCCTCTGCTACCCTCAAAGACTTTATTAAGACTTTACTAACACCACCGATTTTGGGGACTCTATATGCTTTAGCTCCTGTATGTCTTGCTTTCTCTCTTAGTATATCCTTTTTTGTTTTTAAGGGCGTGGCGTGATCTATTGAAGTTATCTAGAAATAAGATAAACGTCCTAGTTCAACAAAATCTAATTTAATAAATATTTTTGACTACCCCCTCAATTTTGTTGGTCTTTCTTTACTATGTAAGCAGATGAGCTGAGTCTTCCAACAGAGATGATAAATGAAAGTTTTACTGAGGATACTAGACTAATATAGTAATATAGTCTGAACTAGACTAGAACTATAGTATTGGGAGGGTAGGAGGAGGAGAACACACTATGGCCAGTCTAAAAGGGACGGTGACCACTTACCATCATACGTTATTATATCAATAAGTTGACTGACTTTCCTTACTATGTAAAAGTAACTGAGCTGAGTCTTCCCGCTAGTAGTGATAAATGAAACCTTACTTACCTCAAAATATTCATTGGTATAGTGTTTCTTTTTGTGTATGTTCAAAGCTTGTATTGTAAAGAACTTTATCTCGCAAATGTCACATATCACTTTTTGGTGATAAGGATGATGCTGTATAAAAAAAACAGTTTTTTAATTAAAAATGGCAATTGGCGGCGCTTTTTCACCGCCTGCACGGTACATCATAAGACTTAACATGCGTTCAGCAGTTTGTTTTAAGGGGCATGCGAGCAGAGGGTCCACCTGATGGTAAGTGGCCACCGTCGTCCATGGACCTAAAGTGTCTCTTGCATTGCCGATGCGTTGCCTCCTCGAAGATAAAGGAACCTAACCATCCGATACTTCTCTTCTTACTCGATTCTAAACACGGTTAAATTTCGGAAGAGAATGCTCGCTTCCTTTAGTACCTTTAAATTAACGACCAATACTTCAAAATATCCAAGTTACTGACTTGTGTTCGCTTATTCCTATACTTTTTTATTATTTTTTACATTCTATTTAACGACAACTTCGATTAACGTATTAAAATACTCAGTTTCTCTATACAGATCTTTATGATCTAATTTTTGTTATAGATAGTGTCTGATATGACTGAATTAATTGATTCTTCAATTTTTGTGTAGGTAATGACGGACTTTAGACATTACTGGGGAGTACGACCCCCTAACAGGTCTATGGGATCCATTGATCTAATCGATATTTACAAATAATACAATGACACTGCATGGGAACACGGCAAAGACACTTTTTATGGTAGTTAAGGGACAAACGAGAAGACGGTCCACCTGATGGTAAGTGGTCACCGTCATCCATGGACATCAGCAATACAAGAGAGTGACTCTTATTTTGCAAATGCGTTGCCACCTCGAAAGTAAGAGTGAGGAAGTGGAATGCAGAGAAGATTGCTACGATTTCAGTGGACCCTTAACGAGAACCCATAATTTACTGGAACCACAACATTAACGGGATGGGAGGGGGAAGGGTAAGTCTGGCTCACAAGTAGCTCAACCGGGACGCGTCTATGACACAGCCGGGGAACAGATACCCTACAACCAGGGAGGTGTTAGGTTACTCAGATCTTACGAGATGCTCTCCCAACGGCAGAGGGGAATAGTATTTTAACCCGTCCCCTCACGGGTGATAGTATAATATTAATAAGACATACCTGATAAACAGCGGGTCGGTTTGTATGTTCAGTTTTCTTGTGTTTGTATAATTGACTCCGTGTCAACAATATATGACATACATTACATGCCACAAGTTCTCGATTCTAAAAGAGAAAACTATTTGATGATCGTGTGATTGACTAAAAGTAATAAGTGTATATGTAATACTTACATATAAAATTGGTCTTCGGCAAGTCTCTGAACATGTTTTTAGATGTTTAATTAAACCTTCTCTTGAGTAACAATTTTTTTTACAATACTGAAAATTAATTAATCATCATTTGTACTAACATTATTGCTATATTTCTTTACAATTTATCAATAGAGCAAGCTGGGAAGGAATATGTGTACTGTTCCTGGATATGTCTAAAGCATTTGATCTAGTGCGTCATGAGAAATTGGTAAATAGACTCGAGCGCTATTCTTAACTGGTTTAAATCATATTTTACCAATAGAAAACAAAAAACAGTGGCCTGTAAGTAAATGAGTAACACGAATAACACGTATGAATCAAACTATAGGAAGAATAATTCTGGCGTGCCACAAGGAAGCTCACTAGGCCCTCTTTTATTTATTAATAACTTGATAATATAAATTTGAAAAAAATTAAGAGAATCTTTACTACATTTGCAGCTGAGCTGAGTCTCCCCGACAGAGATGTTAAATTAGATTCACAAATTCGGGCTACGAGATATAAGCGCTTGTTTAGCTGAACGGTTCTTTGGCTGAGGGTGGCCGAACTACTTGTATTAGTAGCCACAAAAGATGGCTTAAGAAATCATGACCAATATGGCTAAAAGTGATTGTGACCATTTACCATCAAGTTTCAAGTGAGTTTTGGACTTATTAAATTGTATGTTATAATATATCTCAGCTAGATGGCACTTTATTATTACATGATAGTCAGTCATTTTAAGGCAAACATCTAATTATATATTATAGGTTGGGGAAAAAGTCTTTTCGCATTATAGTATGTATGAACTTGTAATGAAATCTCTTTGGCTATACTATTTTTATCTGCCTGGTTTTGGTATCATTACAAGTTTACATTTTAAAGATAATTCCAAATTCAAATTAGGAAAATGTGTGATTTTTATTTGTTTTTCGTACTGTGAAGATGAGTGAGTCTAATGAAGGAATTCCATACATTTTAAAATTTTACTACAAAAAGGTAAAAATGCAACGCAAGCCGCGAAAATAATTTGCGATGTCTATGGAGCTAGTGCAGTGTCTGTGAGAGTAGCACACATTTGGTTTAAGCGTTTTCAATCCGGAAATTTTGATGTCAAAGATGCACCTCGCTCTGGTCGCCCTATTACGGATAAAATGGATGCCATTTATGAAAAAGTGGAGCAAGATCGGCATATCAGTAGTTACGACGTAGCTGAAGAACTGGGAATTAACCACAAAACAGTTTTGGCGCATTTGAAAAAAACTGGGTACACAAAAAAGCTCGATATTTGGGTACCTCACGAGCTCACTGAAAGAAACCTAATGAACCGTGTACTCATTTGTGATTCTGTATTACGACGTAATGAAAACCGAACCATTTTTGAAGAAGCTGATAACTGGTGATGGAAAGTGTATCACGTACGACAAGAACGTGCGAAAAAGGTCGTGGTCACAGGCCGGTCAGGCTTCACAGACTGTGGCGAAACCCGGGTTAACCGCAACAAGGTGATGCTGCGTGTGTGGTGGGATTGGAAGGGCATTATTCATTATGAGCTGTTACCACCAGGCAGGACCATCGATTCTGAACTCTACTGCGAACAACTGATGAGATTAAAGCAAGAAGTTGAGAGAAAGCGGCCGGAATTAATCAATAGGAGTGTGGTATTTCATCATGTTAACGCTAGACCTCACACATCTTTAGCCACTCAGCAAATATTGAGAGAGTTTGGCTGGGAGGTGTTAATGCATCCGCCGTATAGTCCTGACCCTGCACCTTCAGATTTCCACCTGTTTCGGTCTCTTCAGAATTCTTTAGGCAGTGTCAGGTTAACATCACGAGAGGACTGCCAAAAGCTACTTGTCGCGGTTTTTTGATCAGAAGCCTCAAAATTTCTATAGCAATGGGATCATGTCCCTACCTACAAGATGGCAAAAAGTTATCGAACAAAATGGTACCTACATACTTTAGTTAAATGTAAATAAACTGTATTAAAAAATGTTTTGAATTTTCTTAAAAAATGCGAAGAAACTTTTTCCCCAACCTAATATGTTTACCTATTTCGAATTATGATGTTGGCAACACTGATTTGAAAAACATTTGTTGTTGTGCCAACGTAAAGATAAAAGCTAACAATATAAATACGCCGCCATGACATTTATTATAATTATATCACAAGTATTCTAGCAGTAATACTGTTGCTCTGAATCTACAGTATATTCCTCATGAGGATATTCTAGTCAAGCTGTCATACTGTCGGTATCTATCAATGATCATTAAAAAGATATAAAAAAAAAACTTTCCACAATACTTACAATACATATAAAACCATCTTTATGAATCAAAAGTAAATGTTTGCTCATATATAGTTTATTCACATACTCTATACACAGATCACACTTCACCTTCGACTTATCCAACTCCGGATGCCGTTGAGCCATATGAAGCTTTAGCCTCCGTTTAAATATATGCCGTTGACAAATCTTGCAAGCAGTCTGTTTATTGAAATCTTTACTTGTTACTTTATCCTCATCCTCCGAATCTGTATTCTCAAACTCAATCATTATCCCACTTCTGACATCTCCATCCACTTCATCCAACGGCTCTTTCTTAATATCCTTATTATCTACAGTACTATCACAACTATCTGTTTCACTGTCTGATTTCTTATTCAAAAATAACAGCTGATTTTCTGTATCTTTACATTTTTCTCTGAAATCCAGGATATGTTTTAGGTCTTGTGAACATTTTGTACATATTTTTTGGGGTAATCCATCGTTGGCCTTAACCTGAAACATTAGATTGTATATCATATCTCCCGGTGAGGGGACGGGACTATTCCTCTCTTCCGCTAAGAGAGCAACCCTACATCCCCATTTGTGGTAGATCTGTTCTCGGGCTGACTTGCGACCACCAGCATGCAAATCCAACCACCAAGTGTCATCTAGTGGACTCAGTGCTCTTGCTCAGGGTCCGCTGAGACCGCAGCATTTTTTTTTTCACTCATACTCCCCACTCTATCTTTGAGGATGCAACAAATCAACAAGTCAAGAGTTTATCTCTTATTTTGTCGATATCCATGGTAAACAAGAGATACCATCTTGATTTGTCTATATCCATGGGCGATGGTGTCTGCTCGTTAGCAACTTATCTGCAGTAAAATTCAATTAAATTATTTGATACTCGTCAACCCATCCTATTTTTGCCCTGGTGGAATTTATTTCAGCCTATGCCCTTCCCTGAGCTCTAGTCTTTGTACCAAATTTCATCAAAATCAGTTGAATAGTTTAAATGACAGCATAACAGACAAGACAGACCATCTCTCCATCAATAGATGGCATAAGTTTGTTTATTTTGTACTCTTAAGTATTTCTGTCAAGGCCAGTAGGGCCAACGTTACTATCCGAAAAAAAAATAAGGTATTTTCAAAATTACAATATTAAGGTTAGGATTGTCTATGGCAATAATAGTTTTGGTTATAAACTCTTTTACGGCCTAAATTTTTAGGTTATGGATTGAATATTCCAAATTCAAATGTATGGAAAATTTAAATTTGGAATCTATTTTGAATTGTGACTTGGCTGCTAGTCAACTTTTTTTTGTATTTTATTACTTTTTTAATTTGCAAAGAGAAGAATGTTATTGTTGAATTTGAAAAACAAATGAATGAATGGCTCATTAAATACAATGTATCATTTGCATTATCTATGGTTTTATTCAATTTGTTCCAATATTCTTTATCTATCGTTCAATTCTAGTTGAGTTGTATTTATGACTCTTACTCGGGATGCCATACTATATCATAGTAATATTAACCATCCTAAGAGAACTTCTAAAATCCATCTTTTTTTTTTAAATTTACAGTTTTCAAGGTACATTTTTTTTTAGGATAATATTTACCATCATATCAAGATGATTTTTTGTAAATCATATCTAAAAATTGGGAGCGTGTCCTTTTCTAAAGAAGTACTATATGTTTTTTATGCAAGCAGACAGTCACTTAATGGTAAGTGGCCACCATCACCCATGGACATGCACAACATATGGGAGTATCTTGAAGATTGAGAGAAGAGAAGAATGCTGAAGTTTCAGTGTACCCTGAAGAATCCAGTGTACTAAAAACGTAGTGTTAATTGGATGAGAAAGGGTAGTCTGGCCAGGGCCATTTACCTGAACTCCAGAAGCTTGGAATATGTCATCAGAATTGAACGAATTGTCCACAAATATTGACACAAGGTTGTCCGCACTCATACACAATCTGCACACTTTGGGAACAGCCATTTTTGAGTAAAATTATTTAAACATTTATTACTTTATTAAATAAACATACAAATAAACACTTAGGCTTTTGATAGCCATTGACATTGATTTTTAAAATCGATATAATCGAGTTTTTAAATCGAAAGAAATCAATATACGATCTTATCAGTGAGAAATATTATTTATTATCTTACAAATAGTGGGGAAATATTTAAAATAATTTATCATATATTTTAGCGATTTTATAAAATGCTTATAATAATAAAAAACTAAAAAGTTAAAAATTAAATCGATAATTTTAGAGATAATTACACATCCCGAGTTTCGATTTTTTTACTAAGAGACGCCTTTTTTTTTTAATGTCTTTGTATGTGCTTAAGCACAAAACATTCTGCCAGTGTCGCGTATAATGAAGAAAAATCGAGGGAGACTGAGCGGTAAAAATTGCCAAAGATTCAGTGATAATTTCTGTAACTACATTAGGGTTAGTGACGGTGAAACGTAGAGATGCTTATGCGAAGAGACGCCTTATATCGATAACACTGTCCAAAATAGCTTGATCTATGACAGCTGTCACCGCAAAACATCCTATAAATTCTCCCAGCCTTCCTCTTTTCAAGGGTTGGCGTTCCAACCCACTATTCACACAAATTCGAAAGATTTTTTTATTATTTATACAGATGCCTCTAAATTGTCAAAAGGGATGCGTAGGTGTAGTTTGCTGGATTCCCAATATATGTTTACTGTATAAATATCCTGCAGAAACATCTCTCTTCTTACTCGTCTTTACAGGAGAGTCAATAGCTTTATTAAAATCCATTGCTTTTGTTGGAATTCTTAACTAGACTGACACTGACTGACTCGTTATGCTGCCTACAAGCCAGAAAGATAACCCCTTTGGCAGTAAAGTGAGATTTTTTTTAATGGTAAATAGGGTGCACAATCGCTCATGGACATCGGCAAAACAAGAGATACCATCTTGTTTTGCCGATGCGTTGCATCCTCGAAGATAGAGTAGGGAGCGAGAGTGAGGAAAATATGCTGCGGTTTCAGCGGAACTTGCCAAGCTCAGCGCAAGAGCCCAGAGTCCACTAGATCCGCATTAATGTGATGGAAGAGGGAGAGGGGGTAAGTCTGGCCCACATGTGGCTCGACCGGAACGCGTCTATGACACTTGGCGGTCGGATTCGTATGCTGATGGTCGCAAGCCAGTCGGGGAACCCCTACCACCAAGGGGGTGCTGGATTACTCGGCTCTTACGAGATGCTCTCTCAGTGACAGAGGGGAATAATATTCTAACCCGTCCCCTCACGGGAATTTCCAGTATTTTCAAAATCAAAGGTTTGTCCATCAAGCTCGCGTGGAACTCTGGTCACGCAAAAACTGGAACATTACCTTATTTTTCATACCATCCTCATGATCTACGCAGTATTGCTAAAGATAATCTTGCAGAGTCCTGGTACACAATGTGGGATTCATCAAAATCAGTCAAAGATAAATTTTACCCATCAGTCCAAGATCATAAACCTCGAAGACCCTGGTTCTTTTTTCATCGAAATCAGGTTCGCTGGGTAATTTCTACAACAGTCGTCTTCGAATTGGCTACTCTTGTAGACATCTTTGTAAATTGGGGATTCGAGATATTTCTTTTTATGAGTGTGGTCTGGACGAAGGGTTGATCTCCCATATATTGTTTTCCTGTCCTAAACCTGCCTATAAACTTTACGACGTTCTCCCTGTGGATATCCCTCGTCCTGTAAATATTGAGTGCTTTCTTAGATTAGTGTTTTCTCGCCGTCATGTAAAATTTGTTAATACTGTAAATAACTTTCGTTTATATTTAACATTGAAATGAACCCATATTTTTAAGACATCGATATATGTAGAAAAAAAATATCGATATTTTACCGTGATTATATTGTAGGTGATGTGACCGGAGTTTGGTGCAGTCAGCGATCGAATATATGTGACGATAGTGGAGCTACTGAGCTTACTCTTTCTACTAGTAGTGGGAATCGTGGGTTAACAAGAGATAGCAAAAGATAATTAATGACTAAACGAACTTACCAAGTGAAATTCGGTACTAATTATGCAAGCAGTATCATTCGACGCGATTTATTAAAAATGGGGTAAATGTGATTTAAAATAAAAATAAAAGGTGTGTGTGCGATTCACACACGATAGAAGTGAAACTTCAGTAAATCGACAAAAGAATGAGATGAATATATATAATAATATAAAATAGTATGTATATTTCTGTCTCATTCTTTCCTACACATTTTTGTATTTGTGTCTCTTACCTGTCGTTTTTTCCGTTGAATCCGGTTTGAAATCACAACGATTCTAAAGAAGTTTCACTTCAAAAAAATATCGAATGTGACACTTCGCAATAAATATCGATTTTGAAAATTTTGAGATTTAAAATATCGACGAAATATATCGACGAAATATATCGATTATTTTTTTTAAAATATCGATATTTTTATCCCTATTGACAATTGACATTTAAGTTCACGTGTGTCGCTCCATGATTAGTGTTTCGCTGAAATTGAATTTAGTTTTATATTGACATTGGCTAAATTACCGCTGCTAAATGTGGTAGAAGGCCATAAAATAAGAAGAAGAAGAAGAATTATAATAATAAATATAACATTATGACAAAATGTTGATAACAGAGAATAAAGAAATTGATTTATTTGTAGCGAGTAAAATAGGATCGTTTAAACGTAAGTATCGTTTTATTATTGAAGTAATTCTGTATGGAATAACATGTTTTTATTTATTTTTTAATATGTTTAATATACAGTAAATCAAAAAATAGAAAATATGTATTTTATAGCTGTCCAATAATGTCTCCTGTGGCGCCACCGAGGTGCCCAACTTACTGGCAGTGCACATTGAATGACTATAGTAGTATATATAATGGCAATTCTTAAGAACAGGGGGCTAGACTTTCCTTTATCTGACGCGACAGAGGGGTGGTGATTGGGGGAGGTTAGGTTTTTTTTGTCGGAGACATATTCTAGGCGAAATCATTACGCCAGTACTAGGAAAGTTCAGGATTTTTCTTTCTCCCTCCATAATTCCTAAAATACGAGTCTCCGGCAAAAAAAATTGGAGGATCGATAGAGTTGACCCCCACCTACCCCAATCACCTCCCCTCCCTCCCCTACGTCGCGTCAGATAAAGGAAAGTCCTTCTACAACAGTTTTTCAGGAATTTGATAGTTTTCGAGATATGATTTTTTGAAAATTCAGTAAACACCACTACCCATATGCCATTTCATATCAATAAATAAAAAGAATAGAACCGACCTTCATGCAGTACTTTTCTGTCATATCCCTAGAGTGTGTATAAAAAGTGGAGGGAGAAAATCCCCCACCCGCTGTAACAGAATATGAAAACTACCTACTACTAAATATGCGCTAACTGTAACGGCTGAGGCTAAGCAAGTTGTTTTTTTTAAATATTTTTTTAGATAATATTTGCTTAGGATGACAAAAAAAATTTTTTTTTTAAAAAAAGAGACTAGCAGTATGGATCACATACTACTAGTATTCCCGTTATCTCTCCTAGTAAGCTAATAAATAGCTTGTGTTAGGAGTGGGCCACGCCAGTAGTCCAATGTCCGGGATTTGAACCCACGACTTGTTGATCGTGAATCCAACGCCCGAATCACACAAAAATTTTAAATTTTCTGAGAAATTTTCCAATAATTGTCTTTCCTATATGATGAGTTGCACCATAATGGTGACTCGAGATATTTAAATATAGCATAATATGTATGTTTTTTTTTCAGATATAAAATTCCACACAGACCTAACAAAAAACAATAAAAAATGTATAGAAAATCTAGTGGATATAAAAAGTTTGCAAAAAGATGATGCTATTACATCAATGGTTTGGGGTGATCCCGAACAAACAGAAATATTGATTGGGAAGAAAAACCAACAGGTAAGTTGGTGGCAGTCGTTATCCATTATGAACAACAACTTGTCTACTATGGTTAGGCACGCGTCAAGCATCTTCTGCTTATGAGCGCCTATACCTGAAGACTCACTTGCTCCTTTTTTGGTTTGGCCCCCCCAAAAAGGTTCTGCCCTCGCACATATGGACGGCGCATCCCTTACTGTGGTTATGTTAATCATCTGGTACCCTGGGGGAGTCATATTTTATTCCCTTACAACCCATTAATGCCTCACTGCTGAGTTGGGTCTCCACCACATAGTACGGGTAGTCAGACTTCTTACACCAACAGGGAACATCCATAATCACTCCTAGGAGTGCAGGTTTCCTCACATTTTCTTTTACCGTTGAAGCAAGTGATATTCATTTGCTTAAAACACTCACAAAACCAGAGGTGTGCCCAGGATCAAACTTGGACTTCCCAAGTAAGACACTAGGACATGATGGTATACGTTATCAAGAGGACAAGCTTATAGCACTCATAAAGCTGCTACTTAATGTCCACTCTAATTAATCAATCAATCTAGAGCTAGACTAGCGTCAAGAGCAAGCCCATTATAATTAAAAAAAAAAAAAATGATTATCGACTCCCCACCACAGTGGTATTAGTACTGTGATGGGATGATTATATATTTACATACCAAAAATATAATTAAAACAACAGAATTTTCCAGATTCAAGTCTACAACACAGAGCAGGGTTTCATCAAAACATATACAGCAGATTTTGGCACAGGAGACATTATTGGTCTCGGCAAACACAAGAGAAGATTGATAGCTGGGTTATCTGATGGTCACGTTCAGGTTTGGAGTAAGAAGGAGAACTTTCTGTTTAATGCTGGCGGGAAGCTGGATAAGATACGAGTATGTGACAATGATACCACATTAATTGCTACAGGTAAGGGTTTTACTAAAATAGTTTTAGCATTTCTTACTGTTTATCCTTCTAATCCTTCGGACTTAGAAGACTTCTAAGTTATTCTAAGACTTGCACTGCCATTGTAGTAGAATAAATGTTTCTATGTAATTAAAAAATGTGAATAAGGTGCAAACGAGTAGATGGATCACCTGATGGTAAGTGACCACAATCGCCCTAGAACATCGACAATACAAGAGAGATACTCTTGTTTTGTCGATGTTGCATCCTCGAAAATTGAGTGCGGAGGGGGAGTGAAGAAAAAAAATGCTTCAGTTTTGGCGGACCCTGAGCAAGAGCCCAGAGTTCACTAGATCCGCAGCATTAATGGGATGGGAGAGGGAGGGGGCAAGTTTGGCCCACATGCGGCTCGACCTGGACGCGTCTATGACACTTGGCGATCGGATTCGCACCCTGGTGGTCGTAAGCCAGTCGGGGAACAGATCCCCTACCACCAAGTATATAAACTGGCAACACAATTCTTACTTTAATAATATTAGTGGAACATGGTAGTGGTTATTGGTACTCAAGTTTATCAATTTGGAACATTATTTTAAAATTACAACCCATAACCCAAACATACACTAATGGGATACAAGTTATTTTAGGTAGGTAGGTAGGTTAGGTTAGAGTGTGCAGGTACAGGAACTGCATGATTTAATACCAGCTTCACCATTTTACTATCGAACCACCAGACGCCGTGAGGGGTCTCCACCCTTTCGTAGTTGACATACCGCCTGTTCGTATGAAGCGATTTGCTTCCTTTTTTCTAATGCGGACAACTCAGGAGTAGAACGACTTACCGGCGTCAGTTTAGGCTGTATCTTCACTTTCCATCAGGTGAGATACAGCCAAGCTCTTGTCTATTGTTTAAAACTTAAAAAGTTATACCCCTCTTCTGACATACTTGATTGTGAATCAAACCCATAGCCTCCAATTGTGGATCATCATTTCGAACTGGACTAAATAAAATTAATAACCAATCTCAATCCATGGATTGAGCAAATATATACCTAAAATTTGATGGCAGATTGCAATAAGAATATTTAAACAAAGTTATATAATTAAAACATGTTCGTCTCCAACCGTTTGCTGAGGGGAGGGGAGGGCCAAGCTGATACTATTGAAAGATGGGGACGTATGAATTGTAACATTAAAATTTTTCGTCATTCCAGGATTACTTGTATAGTAGAAGTGTAAAGGATTAGAGATTCATTGGATTTTTTTTTTGTTCCTCTATGGGGTAGCAGTTCCCCCTGCTGCCCACTCCCTTGGCAACGCCCTTGTTAATAAATTAAATTAGACACACACACACCCTATCTCTAGATTTTTCCAATGCAACCCTTTATACATAAAATGCGTCTGTTTTTACTCAGGTGGAGAAGAAAATGAGCTAAAATTATGGAGAATAGGGGAAACCGCTCCCCTCTTTATAGCAAAGAACCTGCCACACGATTGGTTACAACTCCGCAGACCGGTGTGGGTGTCTGACTTGACGTTCCTATCTCCTGAGACCCTGGCTGTGTGTTCTAGATATGGTTATGTCAGGTAAGTGAACGTTTGGAACATTATTACCCATAACCCAAACAAATATTAATTGTTGTTTGTTCGGTGGCTTCCAGTCTTTGAGATTTTTGTTTAAGTAAAATCGCTTCTTCCATCCACCCTTAACATCTCGTAAGAGTACCCGTTGGTGGTAGAGAATCTGTTCCCCGACTGGCTTGCGACCACGTGTCATAGACGCGTTCCGGTCGAGCCGAATGTGGGTCAGACTTACACCCATCTCCCATCCCATTAATGCTGCGGGTCACTGGACTGTGGGTTTTTGCTCAAGGTCTTGCCGCAGTATTGTTTTCTTCACTTGCTCCTTTTTTTTAAATAGTAGAATGCGAAAGCTTTCTCGCAGCGTCTCAATATGGCGGAGAGGGTAGGACCATTTTTATTTTCACTCAAAACGAGACACGGACATCTAAAATAAATAATTATTTCAAATTCATAACCTGCCATTTTGTAAGTGACAGTTTTCTTTCGAGACAATGGGACTGACAGCCAAATCCCATTACTTATGGCCACATTATAGATAACCCCACTTGGGGTTTCCTTAGGGCTGAAGGGCCCAAATTTGAAAAATATTGTTTTTTTTTATAAAATTCATCAAACAATTATATTATTTAATTTTTTAATAAAAATAATTAACAGTTATTTTCTGCTAAACGGATTTTAAATAAATTTGGCATACCGATAGTTTATAACCTGGATTAAAACATAGGCTACTTTTTATCCCGGAAATATTTATAGTTCCTGTGGGATAATAAAATATATTTTTTGATAATGTGTTTCAGGTTATATGACACTCGGGCTCAAAGGCGACCAGTCTGTAATGTGGAATTTGAAAAAATGGCCGCCACTTGTATCGTGCCTGGATTCGATGAACGGTAAGAGATCAGATAACTTTTATACCGACATGATTCTTAAAACTGTTCTATGAGACCTGGAGATAGTATGTGTTCGATAGAAAATATTTTATATCTTGGTGTTTGTATTACATTACAACCCATAACCCAAAAGTACAAAATTAGGAAGTAAGGCTTTAATCTCTTTCACTACTTTTTGGGTAACAGGGTTAAAACCTTGATTCCTTTTTGGGTAAAGGGTTAAAACCTTGATTCCTTTTTGGGTAAAGGGTTAAAACCTTGATTCCTTTTTGGGTAAAGGGTTAAAACCTTGATTCCTTTTTGGGTAAAGGGTTAAAACCTTGATTCCTTTTTGGGTAATAGTCTTCAAATAGGTGACCAGATTCACACAATACATAGCTAAGAATCATCTCGATTAAATTACCTTTCGAATAAATAAAACGGCATCAAAATTGGTCTATTATTTTGGTTGTTACAATGCGTTTGTTTCGGGTTAAATTTCAGTCAAGTGTTAGTCGGCTTCGGCCGAGGCCAACTCCACCAAGTGGACCTCAGGAAAGGGAAACCAGATAAAGGATACAAGGGAGCAGTCGGGGCTATTACCAGCATAGCATTAGCACGTAGCCAGGGTCTCATCATCAGCTCCAGTCTTGACAGGCATGTGAGGGTCCACAAGGCAGAGAGCAAGGACATGATTTATAAGGTAACCCGCTATATTGGATTTAGAATGATGTGATTTGATTATTCGTTTTCTACTGAGCAAATCCTTTCCGCCATCTTGGGACATCCGCCATATTTACATTTTAAAGTATTTTCTACCAATGGCCTTTGAATATAAACTACAAAATAACTTTAATTTCCAGCAATACTTAACGTCCATGCTGAAATCCGTACTAGTACAAACAGAATCCTCCACCCCCCTTCAAAATGGAGATGAGGTCAAAGAGGAAGATGATGTCGAAGTCAAGGAGGAGGACATGGACGATATATTTGATAATATGGAAACTATTGGGTAAGTTCAGCTCGACATGCACGTCATTTCAACCCATCCCATCCTTGTCTATCGCTGTACGAAACTCACTTTCGCATTTATAATATAATTTCATTTGCAGAGAAAAAGGTAAAAAACGAGCCATATCATCAACTACAGAAGCAAAAAGAACGAAACCATCAACAGAAGGTAGCACCATAGAGATAGAGGATGAAGAAGAAACAGAAGAAGCAATTGTGAAGCTGCTCAGAAGTACAGAGAAGCAGAAGAAAAGGATGGAGAAGAAAAAGCGGGAGAAGAAAGCAAAGAGTGTTTTTCATAATGCTTAGAATATAAAATTAAATGTTTTTTTTTTGTTTTATTTCTTTAATCTGAGAAAATTAAAGAAGTGAAGGACAAAGGCCATTTTCATAAAAAAATATTAGGGATTTTTGGAAAAAATATTTGATCTTTACCGCAGATTCGATTTTTAATAAATCTCCAGCTTCTAAGGCAGAGGAACAACAAATAGTGTCCATTCCAACGCTCCGCATCGGCTTATTAAGAGTTCCACACGTGCCCGCAATAAAAACAAGTGTTGTCTGCAGGTGGCCGCAAACGTGTCCAGAACAAACACCACCTGTTTCGTCAGGTGGCCGCACAGGTGTCTCTAACAAACTTTTGCTAAGACTGGATCCAGTAATTAAACAAATGAATGATTATACTGCCCCGGAGGTAAGGGAAGAAAAACGGAGCACCCGCCTTGCTGCGGAACAGCTCAAAAAGTACATTAAGGACTCAATTCTCATTTTTATTTTCTTCACCTCAGGAACCGGCACTAATATTACACTGCACTTAAAACTTTCACTAGCACTACCTAGATAATATCCACTCATTGAGAGACCTCGCGTAAGACTGCAGTCCGACTGTCGAGGGTATATAAAGAGGCGAGACAATCGTCCGCCTATTTGTAGAGATATATATACCCTCCCACTTATTCTATATAAAGCAGCTACCTAAGCAGTATTTTGGACATGTGACCAAAGTGTAGGTTTAAAACGCTTTTCTACAAATATCCAACACTCACCTCCACTGCCCAGGTTCTCTTTAGGTTAACATATCCCCGTGGCAACTACATTGTCTACCTACAATGTAGTTGCCGTAAAATAACATTATTATTAAACTTTCACTAGCACCACTTCAGACTACGTTCACTCAGAGATTACTTGATGGACTAAACTTTGATCTACCGAGAAAGAGAATATATAGTGGTAGGAGCACCCCTCCCACTAGTAAGGTAATAGTTAAATATTAGACAGAAATGAAAAAATATAAAAAAAATCTTTTACTAGAAAACTTTAATTACATAAATTATATTACTTATCTATCTTTATTCTATCCATGGTCTTTTAGGTCTTCTTGATGTTAATTATATTAAATTAGGAGCATGATTTTCCTTATCCAGCAGATCAGGGTTAGCGGTGACCATCATGAGGTCCCACAGAGCATCACTGTTGGACTCCATCTCGAATGGCAGTAACAGTCTTCGAGTCTTGTTTTTGATAACTGGGTTTTATTAAGGATTTTATAAAATAACATAATTTTTTTACGTTGGACGTTAAGTGGTCACCGTCGCCCAGACATCGGTAAAAGAATAGATACACTCTTGCTTTGTCGATGCGTTGCATTCTTGAAGATAGAGTGGGGAGGGGCAGTGAAGTAAAATGCTGCGGTTTCCCTTCCCAACACTTCCCCTACCACCAAGGGGGTGCTGGGTTACTCGGCTCTTACGTTCTCCCAGTGGCAAAGAGGAATTGTATTCTAACCCGTCCTCTCACAGGATGTCATGTCACGGTGTTACCACTTCGGAGATAGAGAGAGGATAGGGAAAGAAGAGAAGAATGCTATGGTATGGAAAGTCCAGTGGAACCACAACATTAATGGTATAGGGGGAAAGGGGTAGACTAACCCACATGCAGGATAATCTTTGGATTAAAGATTGAAATTGAAAATTCAATCTTTGAAATCTATATTGGATGCTGGGTTACTTGCCTCTTACAGGATGCTCTCCCTGCAGCAGGCGGAACTAGTATGGATCAGGGATGATCGATATTCATTGATCACCATCAATAAACATCGATGTTATAAGAATAAAATATCGAAACGTCAATAATTCTTTAGGACGCTCTAGTCTGTATTGGATGAACTAGGTTTGTCTATCAAATTAAATATTAATTAGCTATAACTACCAATTTTAACTATTTTCCATTAGATGGCACTGATCAACGAAACCGTCATTCTTTGTGAATCTTCAGTTTTTTAGAAATTCTCTCAGTTTTAAGTTAATAAGGCCTCGAAATCTACAAGTTTTTATTTAAGATCTAGCTAGCGTCATCAATTTTGATAATAAATGATTTTTCTTGTTTTTAATTATCTCCCTATAATGTATTATATTTATTACTATCATTAAATAATGCAAAATAATAAAAAGATAAAGATGTAGATTTAATGTTATTTAATTTGAAATAAAATACTAGAAATTTTAATTTTTTATAACATTTGTGATTTAATTAATAGTTTTGTTTGTTACCGATGTTTTTGGATATCAATGTTTTTCAATCAATATATATCGAGGATCGATACTTTCGGTTCTATCTTAACATCGATTTTTTCTAATATCGATCATCCCTAGTATGGATTGTATAGCTAAATTATAAAAATATCAAAAAGGATACAGCCCGAACACATATCAGGAGGTGAATTATAAAAAAATCTGATTCCGGTAAACTCTTTTGCTACTTTAAAAGTTTCTCTGAAACAGAAACAATGTTATTTAATCTTCATACAACGCCATCTATTGGATATTCACATAACCTAGATAAATCATGTGAAGCAATAAACTAGTTTATACTGCCATCTATTAGACATTTATAGAACTTACAAACCCTTTAAACTTTTGGAATTCTACAAAAATTTCAATACTAAAATTAGCCAAGTCAGTTCAGCCGTCTTTGACTTTTAGACTGCATTTCCATCTGAGGATGTGTAATGAGAGATTTGTTTTTAAAAACCAATAGAATCGCTTCATATCACATACTCTAAGGGAGGCTACGTAGATGAAGCTATTCTCTTGGTTCTTAACAAGCATATCCCTCGCTACACATCCTCACACATCTCTGGTAGAAATGCAACCAAAGAGAGACTAACAAACAGCAATTCATTTAAATAAATAAGGAGACACCTCACAGATTACCTGACATTATCCAATTTTATCTGATCATTATCAGTTATCTTCAGCTGAGACTTCAATGATGTACAGACTTTCTCCATTTGCTCATCTCGATCAGACACTTTTGCTAATTGCTCACTTAGTTCTTTCTGAAAAAGAAAAATTCAAATATTTTTGAACAAAATTGATATTTAGTATTTATTTCAAGTATTATTTAATACTTACTTTAAGTTTTATTTCTACAGCCAACTTTCTTTCTAATTCCATATTTTTTTCAGTAACTCCTCTTTCTTGTAGCTTATCAACTTCAGCTGAAAAATTATATTTTTCTTTCCGTTTAATTTGTATAAAAAATAATGCTGTCTAAATGAATAATAAAAATCGAGTCCTAGCTATCTCAAATACACTTAAGTGACCACTTTATTTTTTACTTAAAACGAGACAAATATCTCCAGTTGAAAAGACAAATAAAATTGAAAAAAAAAACTACTCATTTGTAGCAGAGAAAATACAGCACAGTGATATAAAAGAAAAGAAAACATTAGCATACGCTAGAACAAAGGATAAATTTGCGTCTCAAAAGCTTTCTTTCGAGACAACGGCGATCAAAAATAGGACGTATTCTCAAATAACGTATAATGGCTAAAGTTATTGTTTCTTTTATAAACCTATATAGATCATAATATCAGAATAGAAATGCACTACTATATTTACCATCAAGTTTAGCGCAAATCGCATCAAATTTTTCACAAACATCTAAAAACCAAGGCTCTGTCGTAACGGTCGTCATGGTATTGTTTATTTATTAAATATTTTCATATATTTATTAAATTAAAACCAATTAATACAGCAGATTAAAGTAATCACAACGTTTATTTTTAAATTCAAACTGAAATCAATACATTGTCATTGACAGATAAAAAAATAGATATTTATCACAGATAGTAAACATTTTTTTTTACCTACTCACATATTTATTGTAATTTAAAAAGTATATAAATAAATATATAATTTATTTATAATAATTAAATTTAATAAAATTATTTTATTTATTTTAAATTAGAAAATCTGTAATCACCATTTAGTTCTTTGATAGTAAACTAGATGGCAATCTCTATGTCATAATTGTTCATAATCAAAAGATAAAACTTAGATTAAAGATAAGATAAGAGATTCTATTTTAATATTATATATTTGAAATGATTTATTTATTATTTAGTATTTTATTTATAAATGTGCTTTTTTTTAAGACAGGAAGAGACAGATAATCTAATACCGACGGTGGCGCCTCCAGCAGTCGACGACCGAAACTATTTTACGAGCACTTTTGTGATGGCGGCCGATATTAATAGATTGTAAGGGTGTTGTTAGTTTTCAATAATAAATGTTATAAAATGGAGGAGACAAAAGTTATTTATTACATAGATGACGAGGAGACACCGTATTTGGTTAAGATACCGATTTCACCAGAGAAAGTGACGTTATTGGACTTTAAAAATCAATTGAACAGGCCGAACTACAAGTTTTTTTTCAAATCTATGGACGATGATTTTGGTGTTGTTAAAGAGGAGATTGTGGATGATAACGCTCATCTGCCGTGTTTTAATGGTCGTGTAGTGTCGTGGCTGGTGTCTGCGGAGGGGTCTAACCCGTCGGATGGGGCGTCGCAGTGCACTGATAGCAATGCTGGTAAGGCTAAACAAAACATTCACGGAGCTCCAACAGTTCCTTTGACTCGTGATACCTGCACGGATACAGACAGCACTATAAGTTCTCGACCTGGACATAGAGCTTCCTGTGACAAATACAAATATAGAGGGTTGAGAATTAATGGTCATTCAAAATATGGTAATCACGGTCTTGAATATGAAACAGCTTCAGTGCTCAGCTCTGATTTGGACTCCACAAGCCTGTTTGACAGCCAATCTGAAATTACAACAACCACCGGCAGGCATACAAATGCTTCAGTGGACCGAGCTCTTACTGAATGCAGCAGTGTGTCTCATTTACAAGTGAGCTCCAGAAAAAGACCACAACGACGGCGAAAAAGGCCTCAAGTGATGTCGCGAACGTCTTCCTACTCTTCTATAACTGATTCAACCATGTCAATGCACATAATAACAGTGACGTTAAACATGGACACAGTGAACTTTCTTGGTATATCCATTGTGGGGCAGTCTAACAAGGGGGGTGATGGTGGCATTTACGTGGGGAGTATTATGAAGGGTGGTGCAGTTGCCCTGGATGGTCGGATTGAGCCTGGTGATATGATACTACAGGTATGTTATCTAATCAGTATTATTTTTGTATTAAAATTTATATCATAGGTTTTTTCATCGAAATTAGTAATTAAAATGAAGCAGATAACATTAAAAAATTACTTGAGTCCTACTTATAGTATTAATATGAAGTAATTTGCATGTTTGTTACTTTGTCACAGCCGAAGGGCTATTTTTATCCCAAAAAAGCAAAGATAAGTGAGATAATGTTCATGGCGTACGGAAGCATATATTCTCATGGATATGGAAACTCTTTTAATAACATCAAGATTTCATTGAATGTAAGATAAATCAACACCATCTGCCTCAAGACAGGACAGTGGAGACTTAGAAAAACTATTAGTCTCTGGTAAAGTCGGAGGCAGCAGATCGATTTACAAATCACTACATGGTGCTTAGGTCAGGCAGAAATGGAAGAAGACCTTAAGAGATAGACCGCTGGGATGCTTTGCAAGGGATGCACTCTGAGCAAGGCTAAGTACATGAAGTGATTCTTTTCTACATCCTCGCTCTTCTCTGGTGGAAACACAGCCATATTATATGCTTCCAAGTATTATATATATCCAAGAAGTGACTCGTATCAGATTTCTTAAGATAAATCTAATGATGTTAAGTTAAACAGTATCAGGTATCCTGATTAATGTTAGGAAGAATATTGTTGTTATTACCTTGTAACTTAATACCTTAAATGGAGGTGGGTTGGCCACATGATTCGAGAACATCAAGCATCAAGCAAATTGGATTGGAAAATACTGCAGGGCGACTATGGCACAGAACAACCCAAATAAGAGAAGACTGGAAAGAGTTGGATAGATGCCTTTGTGTCGCATTAAATAAAATGGCCTGATGTCCAAGAGCCTCGATCAACACCTTAAGAGGTTCGTGTTAGATGGCTGGTTTAAGGTTTAGATGCAGAATGTGATACTGGACACAAGACATATTGTGAGGAAGTTCCTTTTTCTGGAGCTCTAACAATCGGTAGCTTGGACCATGCTCCTGCTGCCGGTTGGCCTCTATTTTTTATATTTTAAAATATATTTTGTTTTTTTGATTGGAGCTAAGACAAATTTCTGTTGGTTTGCCGTTATTAACCTCTTAACTCTACCATAGTAGACTTCACTATCTATCGTAATAGGTGACCCAGTTCTGTTCATGAGAATCTGACTGAGAGAAGCTGTGTGGTTTCCTGGCATCTGGTGCAACTACTGAAAGTAAGAACTATAGATTTGCCGAGGTGTAAGACTACTTAGTCCTGAGAAGTCTCTATATAATAATCCATCACACCCCCAAGTATCTTTCTATTAATTCGTTACTCACTTAAGTTTACCAAACTCCTAGACATGAATGTCTGAATCCAAATATAAATTATATGCTTACATGTTGCAGCTGTTCTAGTTTGTTCTTATGTTAGGTCCGGGTAATAGCATTCTGCTTAGTCCAAAATTGGAGTAGGAGAGTCTGTGCTAAGGAGATATTTGTTTTAGTTGATATAAAGTGTTTCCATCGCTGGATGAGGAAGGCGGAGGATAGAGAGATAGTTAAAGGAACTTGTAATCACAAATATTTTCATACTATCTTCAGCAAGGTATGGTTAAGACTTAAATGTCATACTCAGGAGGTCCAAGTTCAATCCTGAGAACTCATCTCTTGACATTTATGAGTGATGTGTGTTTTAAGCAATTAAATACTTGCTATAAGGGTGGAAGGTGGAAGGTGAAAGAATACATTGTGAGGAAACCTGCACTTCTGGGTGTTCCCAAAAAGTTAGCGTGCTGGACTATGGCTCATCCTCCTCCTCTATTTTTGGGTTCGGGTGTAGTAGAATTAATAAAAAAATATTTAATTAATTTTCCAGGTAAATGATGTGAACTTTGAAGATATGACAAACGATGAAGCAGTGCGAGTACTGCGAGAGGTAGTACAGAAGCCTGGCCCCATCAAGTTAGTGGTAGCGAAGTGCTGGGATCCAAACCCTAAGGGTTACTTCACAATTCCCAGGACAGAACCTGTCAGACCTATTGATCCTGGTAAGTTTGAGGCATAGATTCTAGTTAGCATTTATCAAATTTAATATTACAATGTGAAAAATAGTTCTTCATAAGCTATTACAGTTTTAAAGACAGTACTACATAAACTATTACAAGGAAGTATTAAAGTGTGTAAGTATCATTCAATTATTACAGTGTAAAAGGTAGTACTTTATAAGATATTACTGTGTGAAAGACAGTGTTACATAAACTATTACAAGGAAGTATTATAGTGTGTAAGTTTCATTCAATTATTACAGTGTAAAAGGTAGTACTTTATAAGATATTACTGTGTGAAAGACAGTGTTACATAAACTATTACAAGGAAGTATTATAGTGTGTAAGTATCATTCAATTATTACAGTGTAAAAGGTAGTACTTTATAAGATATTACTGTGTGAAAGACAGTGTTACATAAACTATTACAAGGAAGTATTATAGTGTGTAAGTTTCATTCAATTATTACAGTGTAAAAGGTAGTACTTTATAAGATATTACTGTGTGAAAGACAGTGTTACATAAACTATTACAAGGAAGTATTAAAGTGTGTAAGTATCATTCAATTATTACAGTGTAAAAGGTAGTACTTTATAAGATATTACTGTGTGAAAGACAGTGTTACATAAACTATTACAAGGAAGTATTATAGTGTGTAAGTATCATTCAATTATTACAGTGTAAAAGGTAGTACTTTATAAGATATTACTGTGTGAAAGACAGTGTTACATAAACTATTACAAGGAAGTATTAAAGTGTGTAAGTATCATTCAATTATTACAGTGTAAAAGGTAGTACTTTATAAGATATTACTGTGTGAAAGACAGTGTTACATAAACTATTACAAGGAAGTATTATAGTGTGTAAGTTTCATTCAATTATTACAGTGTAAAAGGTAGTACTTTATAAGATATTACTGTGTGAAAGACAGTGTTACATAAACTATTACAAGGAAGTATTAAAGTGTGTAAGTATCATTCAATTATTACAGTGTAAAAGGTAGTACTTTATAAGATATTACTGTGTGAAAGACAGTGTTACATAAACTATTACAAGGAAGTATTAAAGTGTGTAAGTATCATTCAATTATTACAGTGTAAAAGGTAGTACTTTATAAGATATTACTGTGTGAAAGACAGTGTTACATAAACTATTACAAGGAAGTATTATAGTGTGTAAGTTTCATTCAATTATTACAGTGTAAAAGGTAGTACTTTATAAGATATTACTGTGTGAAAGACAGTGTTACATAAACTATTACAAGGAAGTATTATAGTGTGTAAGTTTCATTCAATTATTACAGTGTAAAAGGTAGTACTTTATAAGATATTACTGTGTGAAAGACAGTGTTACATAAACTATTACAAGGAAGTATTATAGTGTGTAAGTTTCATTCAATTATTACAGTGTAAAAGGTAGTACTTTATAAGATATTACTGTGTGAAAGACAGTGTTACATAAACTATTACAAGGAAGTATTATAGTGTGTAAGTTTCATTCAATTATTACAGTGTAAAAGGTAGTACTTTATAAGATATTACTGTGTGAAAGACAGTGTTACATAAACTATTACAAGGAAGTATTATAGTGTGTAAGTTTCATTCAATTATTACAGTGTAAAAGGTAGTACTTTATAAGATATTACTGTGTGAAAGACAGTGTTACATAAACTATTACAAGGAAGTATTATAGTGTGTAAGTATCATTCAATTATTACAGTGTAAAAGGTAGTACTTTATAAGATATTACTGTGTGAAAGACAGTGTTACATAAACTATTACAAGGAAGTATTATAGTGTGTAAGTTTCATTCAATTATTACAGTGTAAAAGGTAGTACTTTATAAGATATTACTGTGTGAAAGACAGTGTTACATAAACTATTACAAGGAAGTATTATAGTGTGTAAGTTTCATTCAATTATTACAGTGTAAAAGGTAGTACTTTATAAGATATTACTGTGTGAAAGACAGTGTTACATAAACTATTACAAGGAAGTATTATAGTGTGTAAGTCTTTCAATTTTTACAATGTGAAAGACGGACTATTAATGTTTTTATTTAATCAATTATGTAATATCTAGAAAATTTTTTGATTAATTAGGTAGTATGCTCATATAGAATAACATTACAGCATAAAAGACAGTATTGCGTGAGCTATTACAGTGTGAAAGATCAAATATAACGATAATAATTAAACCATTCCAGGTGCCTGGGTAGCCCACACTCAAGCGTTACGAGAGGTTTATCCCCCACCACCATTATCAACCCTCCCTGCAGCATCTATACCAGAGAGAGCATCGGATGCAGGATCGTTGCCCAGTGAGCCGCAGTTGTCTGTTGGGATGGACATGGCGTTGGTTGTGAGGGCGATGTTGAGGCCTGAATCTGGTAAGTTGTAGATGTGAAAGGTCAGATTACCATAGACAAACCAGAAAGAAATGTCTTCGGGGGTCTCCAACTGTTGTTTCGGCTACATGTTACTTGTTCCTTTAATTCTGCATTGCTCTTCACTTGTCTAGTATAGTTTTTTTAATACTCTCTGTCAATTGCCACTACCAACACTCAGACTCCTTATATGTTTCCCAGGGCTAGAGATCCGTGACAGAATGTGGTTAAAGATCACAATACCCAACGCGTTCATTGGCGCTGATGTTGTGGACTGGATCCTGCAGCACGTCGCTGGAATAGTGGACAGGCGCGATGCGAGGAAGTACGCTTCACACATGCTGAAGGTAAGAAAACATTTGCTATACTGAATACATAAAGTTGAGATACCCCACCACTCTCCCCCTACTCAGCTACTACTTCTCTGATATATGTTTAATTAATAAGCAATTAAATATCATTGATATCACTTCAACGGTTCACTCTCCGAGAGTTTTCTAAAGTACCCTGTTGGTGTGTAAGTCTGCCAGTCTGCGCTGGGTCGGCATGGTGGACTATGGCCATCTTTCTCATTCTGAGGAGGGGAGGCCCAGCAGTGGGTCATAAATGGGTTGTGATGATGATGAAGACGTCACTTGCCATGTACAACAGATTAGTGATGACATAGTTTTACTGTATTGAAGAAACTATTACAGGCTGGCTTCATCCGTCACACAGTAAACAAAATAACGTTCTCGGAGCAGTGTTATTATGTGGCTGGTGAGCTCTGCGCGTCTCTAGCAGCACTGCGCCTGCGCAGCGCGGACCAGGACAGCCTCGCGTCTGACACACTAGCGCCTCTGCCTAACCCTAAGTGAGTATTTATATTTATGCAGTAACTATAGTCTCACATCTTAATAACTCCCGACAATTTCAAAGTCTCAGGAATTCCCGGGAAGTCGAGACTTTTAACTTTTTACAGCACATCCTGTAATTTCACTGTCTGTGCTGACACTGTGCTGTTCATTTGTGTATTTCACTTTTGTTGTTCGTATATGCTAACAGACAGACTTCCAATCCAAACTTCACAGAACAGCGGCAAACGCATTTGTATTGTACTCAGTAGTTCTCATCTCGAGACTCGACTCAAAAGTCCCGGGATAGACATTGATAGTTATATATGTAAGTTTTTATGTAGGTATGTATTTATGTATAGTGTATGTAGTATATTGTACTGTACGTACACTTATTTTGAATTATCTTTTGTGCCTGCAGGGGTTACTGGAAGAGATCTCTTCTAAGAGATAAGCAATTCTTTGTATATATTATTTAGGGTACAAAAATAAATAAATAGTTCAAAATAGTTCACATCACTGTCACTCGCATTTAACTCTCTCGTTATCTATATTACAGGGTGAAAGACAGTATCACATATACTATTACAGAGTGAAAGACAGTATTACATTAGATATTATAGTGTGACAGGTAGTCTCTGGTGGAGACGTAGCCTGATAGTGTAAGAGATAGTATTACATGAGCTATTACAGAGTGAAAGACAGTATTACATGAGATATTAAAGTATGACAGATAGTCCCTGGTGGGAACGCAGCCTGACAGTATAAGAGATAGTATTACATGAGCTATTACAGAGTGAAAGACAGTATTACATGAGATATTATAGTATGACAGATAGTCCCTGGTGGGAACGCAGCCTGACAGTGTAAGAGATAGTATTTCATGAGCTATTACATAGTGAAAAACAGTATTACATTAGATATTATAGTATGACAGATAGTCTCTGGTGGGAACGCAGCCTGACAGTGTAAGAGATAGTATTACATGAGCTATTACAGAGTGAAAGACAGTATTACATTAGATATTATAATTTGACAGTTAGTCTCAGGTGGAAACGCAGCTTGACAGTGTGAGATATAGTATTATATAAGCTATTACAGAGTGAAAGACAGTATTACATTAGATATTATAGTATGACAGATAGTCTCTGGTGGGAACGCAGCCTGACAGTGTAAGAGATAGTATTACATGAGCTATTACAGAGTGAAAGACAGTATTACATTAGATATTATAATTTGACAGTCTCAGGTGGAAACGCAGCTTGACAGTGTGAGATATAGTATTATATAAGCTATTACAGAGTGAAAGACAGTATTACATTAGATATTATAATTTGACAGTTAGTCTCAGGTGGAAACGCAGCTTGACAGTGTGAGATATAGTATTATATAAGCTATTACAGAGTGAAAGACAGTATTACATTAGATATTATAGTATGACAGATAGTCTCTGGTGGGAACGCAGCCTGACAGTGTAAGAGATAGTATTATATAAGCTATTACAGAGTGAAAGACAGTATTACATTAGATATTGTAGTATGACAGATAGTCTCTGGGGGAAACGCAGCCTGACAGTGTAAGAGATAGTATTATATAAGCTATTACAGAGTGAAAGACAGTATTACATTAGATATTGTAGTATGACAGATAGTCTCTGGGGGAAACGCAGCCTGACAGTGTAAGAGATAGTATTATATTAAATTACATATGTTATTACTAAGCAATCAAGAACGGTAGCAGAGCGTAGTTTCTAAATTTTGATTGTTTTTTTCAGCATGATGGGACCGGGCTACATGCCGTACGCTGGCTCGTATGGCTACCAACCGATACCGTTCAAGTATTCGTCCTGTGTTACCAGCGAACACACTATTTATGGGTAAATACCTTTCTATTATTATAGTTGGTTTAAAACTTCCTCAAACTCTGATTATTGAAACCACATGAGAGTTCAGTAGTTTTTGAATTTATTGCAAACAGATTATTTTATTGTTCGACTCGACCGCCATTTTGTTATGTTGCTGTTGTTGTATTTCAGGTATAACAGAGAGGAGAGTGTGCTATCTGGCAGTGGGGGCTCCAGTGCTGGCTCGGACCATCTTACCACTAAAGAACCTGCTGGTATGTCCATACTATTAGTTGTGTGAGCGAGACAGCATGAGCATACTCACTGTTGCTACTTCTGTAGACACTGAGTGACGTCACTTCGTACGAACACGTAAGAAAATGTCAAAAACGTTGAATGACGTTCACACACAAAGTATTTTGTGGTTTTCATAACGTAATGGAATACGCAGTGACGTCACGTCGTGCGGAACTATCTTCTTCATATAGAAATATACAAATCGAATGAACTGTGTGACGTCACGTCGAAAACGTTTAGTGACGTCACATCGTTGATCAAATTTTCTTTATAAGGACTACAACAATTCATCTGCAAGTGTTTGTTTCCAGCGACACGTGAAAATGAGGTGAAGTCAACATCGTCGGGCTCCGGCGCCAGTGTGGTGGGGTCCGGAGGCGGCGGCGGAGCCCGACGCTCCCACTCGCACTCCAGCGGCTCCGACCGCGCTAACGACCGACCTGTCGCTTTCCTATAACGGTATGTGTTCATTATTATAATCAAGGGGATTGGAAGGATGGGGATGAGAGGGAGTAAACAACGCGTCAATGACCTATGAATACCACCAAGGACTACCTCCAACCAACTGCTGGACTCAGGCCTCCCCCAGAGATTTCCAGCATCGATAACCTGTGACTTGCATCCAGTAGGATACACACTGCTAGAAAACTCCCAAATGCCGCCCATCCGAGTTAGATTCGATGACCTTCCGGTTACTGGAGTGTTAGATCCATCTATTAGGACACTCTGTGGAGGTCATCGAGCACATCGCTTAGACCTTCCAGGGGTTCTGCCATGATTATATACAATGGACGTCTTTTGAAAATATTAAATACAATATTCCCCTCTGCTGCTGGGGAAGAGAGAAGAGGATGGTAAGAAGCAATCTGAAACATTCCGGTTGCGCCCCACCGTGAGCAGGACCTTCCCTCCCTCACTCCTCCAAACACTCTGAGTCTCTTTTGCTGCTGGGAGAGCATCTCGTAAGAGCCTATTAACAACATTTCTTCCACCACTCCTCCCACATACTCCAGGTCCACTGAACCTCAGTTGAAGAATGCACTCCTTATAATACTGAGTGGTTGTCCCGTTGACAGACGCTTTGATCAATCAATCTTTACGGGCATTAAACAGTTTCTTTTGCTTCGAAAGGAATCTAAAAAAAAGTGGATGTCTTAACGCACTCAGTATGTTTTTCGCTTCTACATTGGATTAAAAATAGAGTTATATGTTTTTTCATCGACAAAACAAGAGGTATAGGATAGTTTTGTATCGTTGTCCATGGGACAACGTTGTCATCGATGTCTATGGGACAACGTTGTCATCGATGTCTATGGGACACGGTGGCCACTTTCTATCAGCTGGACCATCTGCTCGTTTGTCTTGCCCGTTTTTATCTATCATAAAAAAAAAACTGAAGTCCTTCAGTCAACTTCATTATTGTCAAACTTTCAATACAGTACTGGAATGGATGTCTACTCTATTCCAACGCTAGACTGGAATGCTATTGGAATAATGTAATCCAACTGACTACTGACGCTTGAATTTTTAATTTAACAATTTTTTTTAATTTGTTCCAGGACAAGACTCTAAAGTGTCTGCCACTGCCAAATAATGATAGGAGTTTACGTACGTATTAAATGTTATGAACTATATACATGTATTATTACCCGTAGTTGTCTATGGACCAGACGGACCGGTGTGGACTTAGAGATGTCGGTAGTTGTGACCCCACCATTGATAATTGGATCCCTTTTATTGTCTATTATGTGCCATTGTGTTATTTTGAATTGAAACGTGAATTGTGACGTCATTATTCATAATTATTGTGTCAATAAAAACGTTTATTTATCTGTGACATTTATGGAAATTTATCGATTAATCTAAATGTCTAATTTTTGTAACTGCCCTACTAAAATATAGGGTTTTTCGTCTTCCATCTTGGATACCATTCTTTCCTCTTCTCCTTCTCTTTCTTTCCTCCTAAACCCTAAATGTAATATATGGTTAGTCTGCCATGTTTGGGCAACCGCCATATTGGATTTATTTAGATTACTGGCGACTCTATAAACAAATTTAGATTAATCGATAATATTTCAATTCAGTGTAAATCGATTATATTTCAATATATACAGTTTTTTTTTAATAAATATGTATGTTAAATTGGTAGCAGAGCGTAGTTCTGTCAATAAGTTGAAATTAATTTAGACCTCAATAAATTTATTTTAGTGAAGCGGTGGTAGCAGAGTGTAGTTCTGATACTAACTTCAACAGATTTGTATGAAGTAGCGGTAGCAGAGTGTATTGAACAGATTTGTATGAAACAGTGGTAGCAGAGCGTAGTTCTGATACTAACTTCAACAGATTAGTATGAAACAGTGGTAGCGGAGCGTAGTTCTGACATTAAGTTCAACAGATTTGTGTCAAGCAGTGGTAGCAGAGCGTAGTTCCGATACTAACTTCAACAGATTAGTATGAAACAGTGGTAGCAGAGCGTAGTTCTGTCAATAAGTTGAAATTAATTTAGACCTCAATAAATTTATTTTAGTGAAGCGGTGGTAGCAGAGTGTAGTTCTGATACTAACTTCAACAGATTTGTATGAAGTAGCGGTAGCAGAGTGTATTGAACAGATTTGTATGAAACAGTGGTAGCAGAGCGTAGTTCTGATACTAACTTCAACAGATTAGTATGAAACAGTGGTAGCGGAGCGTAGTTCTGACATTAAGTTCAACAGATTTGTGTCAAGCAGTGGTAGCAGAGCGTAGTTCCGATACTAACTTCAACAGATTAGTATGAAACAGTGGTAGCAGAGCGTCGTTCTGACATTAAATTCAACAGATTTGTATAAAACAGCGGTAGCAGCGCGTAGTTCTGACATTAACTTCAACAGATTTGTGTCAAGCAGTGGTAGCAGAGCGTAGTTCCGATACTAACTTCAACAGATTAGTATGTAACAGTGGTAGCAGAGCGTAGTTCTGACATTAAATTCAACAGATTTGTATAAAACAGCGGTAGCAGCGCGTAGTTCTGACATTAACTTCAACAGATTTGTGTCAAGCAGTGGTAGCAGAGCGTAGTTCTGACATAAACGTCAACAGATTTGAATTAAACAGTGGTAGCAGAGCGTAGTTTCAACTGTATATTGAAATATAATCGATACAAATGAGATGTGTCTTACCGACTCAGATGACGCCAATTAATAGTTTAAATAGTTTAGCGACGCCATAACCTAGTTGTATATTAGTTGTGAATAGTCGAGTAACGCTAGGTAGGTGCTGTAGTATAGTATTTATAAATGGTTGTATCTGTCGCTCTTTTGGGGGTAGACTGAAATGTTATATTTTAGTCTACCGTCATTAGAGTTGAGATTTAGATGTTAGTTATATTTTTCATACTGTCAAGGCTTTTAGTCCAAGAGCCCGCGACGATCCGTCTTTCGTTATTTTATCAAACTTGAAAGTTTTATATGACCCTATTAGGGGTATAAACGATCTCCAAATATGAAGTTTCGATCACGGTTGCTTTGTAAAATTTATAAAATAATGAAGGCCTGATCGTCACGGGCTCTTGAACTATCAATATAATGTGGAGAAAGGCAAAGATTGTAGACCTCGTTTTTAAACAGTGACGTTTAATGAGTGGGTAGCTTTATTTAAATAAAGCATAAGGTAATGTACATTGCTGGTTCATGAGCGTTTTGAGTGTTGGTAGCAGATCGTAGTCTCGCTATTAACCAACAGTATAGTTTGATCAATCTTCTTCAATCATCAATGTCACAATACTCAATATATTTGCACGAGGAATTGGTAGCAGAGCGTAGTCTCGCTGCTAACCAACAGTAGAGTTTGATCAATCTTCTTCAATCATCAATGTCACAATACTCAATATATTTGCGTCAGGAATTGGTAGCAGAGCGTAGTCTCGCTATTAACCAACAGTAGAGTTTGGTCAATCTTCTTCAATCATCAATGTCACAATACTCAATATACTTGCATGAAGAATTGGTAGCAGAGCGTAGTCTCGCTATTAACTGACAGTACAATTTGATCAATCTTCTTCAATCATCAATGTCATAATTAATATTCAATATATTTGCGTGAGTAAATGGTAGCAGAGCGTAGTTCTTAGTTACTTTGCGCAAATTAGCGCATTTTGCTATCGATATAAAGTTTAAAAGCAATGTAACAGAGGGTAATCTAATAATTTTTGCAAATAGATTGAGATCTACACGGTAGCAGAGCGTAGTCCCGCTGCTAACCAACAATGTACGCCTTAACGAATGTATACGTAGAGTCGAATCGGAATTTATGTATGAGGGTAATATAAAATATCTAGATATACTAAGTATAGTTATAAAGAATATTTATGACTAGTAGACCCCCTGAGGGGTCTTCGTGAATTACGTCAAATATCCATGTATGGTGGTTACTGAGATGTGACGTCACATCACTCCATGGTACTAACATAGATGTCACTCCATGGTGGTTACTGAGATGTGACGTCACATCACTCCATGGTACTAACATAGATGTCACTCCATGGTGGTTACTGAGATGTGACGTCACAACACTCCATGGTATTACACACTACGTACATCACACTACGGAGGTTGTTAAGGGTAATATAACCACCATGGAGTGATGTCAGACTACGTAGAGGGGATAGGGGTGTGTAGCGTCACTCCATGCTAGGACCCCCTTAACGTTTGACGTAATTTATGAATGCCCCCCCTAAATAGGAAATATAATCTGTAGAATAGAAGCGGTTGTTTTTTTTATCTACCCACATAAAAGTTGTGGGTAGATTGAGAAATTTTTCAAAATCGCTGTAAAAAGTATTTATGCGTAATTTTAGTTTTGACATATCAAGCGTTTAGCTGTTATAGAGTTTATCGTTTTGGGTTTAGCATATTACGAGCGAATAGCTGAGGTAGCAGAGTGTAGTTGGTGCGATTGATTCAATCAAATTTGCAACCGGTAGCAGAGCGTAGTTTCAACACTAAATTTATTTGCTCGTAATGTGCTTATGCCCTTATAATTTAAATGCTTCCAAAATTTGTGTTCTTTATTTAAAATTGGATTTTTGTTATCTTCTAGTCTCATTTGCAGCGATTTCATATAGAATTATTGATTGATTGATCAATCTTCTTCAATCATATGCAGAAACTGTATCATTCTGAAGGTCATAAGCGAATCAAGCTCATATTTCAATATCATTAAGAATTGGTAGATGATTGAAGAAGATTGATCAATCAATCGAACAAACTATAATTGTATATAAACAAAATACTCAGCGTCACATTAAACTGCATTTAATAACAATCTTTTCCAACGTATCTTATATCTAACCCCTGAACTAAATATTTAAAAAAAAAAAATACCAAATGGTAGCAGAGCGTAGTTCTGACATTTTACACTCCATACATATTTGAAAGATACAGCCCTTTAGGTATTCTGAGATCGATTATATTCAAAGTAAATCGATGTAAATCACTTTTTAATCTCGATTTTATTGTCAATCGATTCATGAAGTTGTCATTCGAATCGGTTTTAAAATCGATATCTTTCGAGAAGAGTAATTAATAAAAATAAACGAACTAATTTATTTTGTTTGAGAGATACAGCCCTTTAAAGGCGATTACATTTATATGTTATTAAGATCAATACAATTACATTATTCCAGTGTAAAACATATACTCAAAATCGATATTTCGATATTGAAATCGATCAGTATATAGATTTTTTTATATCATTATATCAAATTTAAAAAATATCGATATTGAAACATCATTATGTTCATCAGTTCATATAAAAATATCGATTTTGATAATATCGATATCAGATGCGCGTAACAGTGTAAGTTGTCAGTGTGAGCTGAGCCGCGGTGGGGGTTAGACGCGTTCCATGTTGTGATATCAGTGAGTGGTGAGTGGTGAGCGGTGAGTGGTGAACGTAGTGTAAGTGTAACTGTATTTTATTGTATATTATTAAACAAATAGAAATTTGTAATTTATTTATGTGTTTTATATTATCTATCTCGACATTCCATCCCCTTAAATCCTTTTTATCGCGATAAAACCTATCCTATGCCCTTTCCCATACTCTAGTCTATCTCTGTACAAAATTTCATCAAAATCGGTTCAGTAGTTTAAGCGTGAAAGCGTAACAAACGGAGATTTCTAACAAGTAATACATGTAAGTCAATATTCAATATATACTTTATGAAATTACTCGTCAAACTACCGCTAAACTATCGGGACAATACTCATAACTTGGTCATTAAAATTAGACGACGCAGTGCAAGTGAAATTTAAATCTACCTTTCGTTTCATAAATGTCTTCACAATCTTGAGATTTGATGAGTTGACATGGTATCAGTCTTGAGACATTGAAGGTATCAGTCTTGAGACATCGAAGGTATCAGTTTTGAGACATCGAAGGTATCAGTTTTGAGACATCGAAGGTATCAGTTTTGAGACATCGCAGGTATCAGTTTTGAGACATTGAAGGTATCAGTCTTGAGACATCGAAGGTATCAGTTTTGAGACATCGCAGGTATCAGTCTTGAGACATCGAAGGTATCAGTTTTGAGACATCGAAGGTATCAGTCTTGAGACATCGAAGGTATCAATTTTGAGACATCGAAGGTATCAGTTTTGAGACATCGAAAGTATCAGTTTCGAGACATCGAAGGTATGAGTTTTGAGACATCGATGGCTTCACAGATTCAAGACATCGATGATATCAGTTTTGAGACATCGAAGGTATCAGTTTTGAGACATCGATGGCTTCAGAGATTCAAGACATCGATGATATCAGTTTTGAGACATCGATGATATCAGTTTTGAGACATCGAAGGTATCAGTTTTGAGACATCGATGGCTTCAGAGATTCAAGACATCGATGATATCAGTTTTGAGACATCGAAGGTATCAGTTTTGAGACATCGATGGCTTCAGAGATTCAAGACATCGATGATATTAGTTTTGGGCCATCGAAGGTATGAGTTTTGGGACATCGATGGCTTCAGAGATTCAAGACATCGATGATATCAGTTTTGAGACATCGAAGGTATGAGTTTTGGGACATCGATGGCTTCACAGATTCAAGACATCGATGATATCAGTTTTGAGACATCGATGGTATCAGTTTTGGGACATCGACGGCTTCAGAGATTCAAGACATCGATGGTATCAGAAATAGGAGAAATCGATGGCTTCAGTTTCGAGACATCGATGGTATGAGTTTTGAGACATCGATGGTATCAGTTTTGGGACATCGACGGCTTCAGAGATTCAAGACATCGATGGTATCAGAAATAGGAGAAATCGATGGCTTCAGAGATTCAAGACATCGATGATATCAGTTTTGGTACATCGATGGCTTCAGAGATTCAAGACATCGATGATATCAGTTTTGGTACATCGATGGCTTCAGAGATTCAAGACATCGATGGTATCAGAAATAGGAGAAATCGATGGCTTCAGTTTCGAGACATCGATGGTATGAGTTTTGAGACATCGATGGTATCAGTTTTGGGACATCGATGGCTTCAGAGATTCAAGACATCGATGGTATCAGAAATTGGAGAAATCGATGGCTTCAGTTTCGAGACATCGATGGTATGAGTTTTGAGACATCGATGGTATCAGTTTTGGGACATCGACGGCTTCAGAGATTCAAGACATCGATGGTATCAGAAATAGGAGAAATCGATGGCTTCAGTTTCGAGACATCGATGGTATGAGTTTTGAGACATCGATGGTATGAGTTTTGAGACATCGATGGTATCAGTTTTGGGACATCGACGGCTTCAGAGATTCAAGACATCGATGGTATCAGAAATAGGAGAAATCGATGGCTTCAGTTTCGAGACATCGATGGTATGAGTTTTGGGACATCGACGGCTTCAGAGATTCAAGACATCGATGGTATCAGAAATAGGAGAAATCGATGGCTTCAGTTTCGAGACATCGATGGTATCAGTTTTGGGACATCGACGGCTTCAGAGATTCGAGAAATCGATGGCTTCAGTTTCGAGACATCGATGGTATGAGTTTTGAGACATCGATGATATCAGTTTTGGGACATCGACGGCTTCAGAGATTCAAGACATCGATGGTATCAGAAATAGGAGAAATCGATGGCTTCAGTTTCGAGACATCGATGGTATGAGTTTTGAGACATCGATGATATCAGTTTTGGGACATCGACGGCTTCAGAGATTCAAGACATCGATGGTATCAGAAATAGGAGAAATCGATGGCTTCAGTTTCGAGACATCGATGGTATGAGTTTTGAGACATCGATGGTATCAGTTTTGGGACATCGACGGCTTCAGAGATTCAAGACATCGATGGTATCAGAAATAGGAGAAATCGATGGCTTCAGTTTCGAGACATCGACGGTATGAGTTTTGAGACATCGATGGTATCAGTTTTGGGACATCGACGGCTTCAGAGATTCAAGACATCGATGGTATCAGAAATAGGAGAAATCGATGGCTTCAGTTTCGAGACATCGATGGTATGAGTTTTGGGACATCGACGGCTTCAGAGATTCAAGACATCGATGGTATCAGAAATAGGAGAAATCGATGGCTTCAGTTTCGAGACATCGATGGTATCAGTTTTGGGACATCGACGGCTTCAGAGATTCGAGAAATCGATGGCTTCAGTTTCGAGACATCGATGGTATGAGTTTTGAGACATCGATGATATCAGTTTTGGGACATCGACGGCTTCAGAGATTCAAGACATCGATGGTATCAGAAATAGGAGAAATCGATGGCTTCAGTTTCGAGACATCGATGGTATGAGTTTTGAGACATCGATGATATCAGTTTTGGGACATCGACGGCTTCAGAGATTCAAGACATCGATGGTATCAGAAATAGGAGAAATCGATGGCTTCAGTTTCGAGACATCGATGGTATGAGTTTTGAGACATCGATGGTATCAGTTTTGGGACATCGACGGCTTCAGAGATTCAAGACATCGATGGTATCAGAAATAGGAGAAATCGATGGCTTCAGTTTCGAGACATCGACGGTATGAGTTTTGAGACATCGATGGTATCAGTTTTGGGACATCGACGGCTTCAGAGATTCAAGACATCGATGGTATCAGAAATAGGAGAAATCGATGGCTTCAGTTTCGAGACATCGATGGTATGAGTTTTGGGACATCGACGGCTTCAGAGATTCAAGACATCGATGGTATCAGAAATAGGAGAAATCGATGGCTTCAGTTTCGAGACATCGATGGTATCAGTTTTGGGACATCGACGGCTTCAGAGATTCGAGAAATCGATGGCTTCAGTTTCGAGACATCGATGGTATGAGTTTTGAGACATCGATGATATCAGTTTTGGGACATCGACGGCTTCAGAGATTCAAGACATCGATGGTATCAGAAATAGGAGAAATCGATGGCTTCAGTTTCGAGACATCGATGGTATGAGTTTTGAGACATCGATGATATCAGTTTTGGGACATCGACGGCTTCAGAGATTCAAGACATCGATGGTATCAGAAATAGGAGAAATCGATGGCTTCAGTTTCGAGACATCGATGGTATGAGTTTTGAGACATCGATGGTATCAGTTTTGGGACATCGACGGCTTCAGAGATTCAAGACATCGATGGTATCAGAAATAGGAGAAATCGATGGCTTCAGTTTCGAGACATCGATGGTATGAGTTTTGAGACATCGATGATATCAGTTTTGGGACATCGACGGCTTCAGAGATTCAAGACATCGATGGTATCAGAAATAGGAGAAATCGATGGCTTCAGTTTCGAGACATCGATGGTATGAGTTTTGAGACATCGATGGTATCAGTTTTGGGACATCGACGGCTTCAGAGATTCAAGACATCGATGGTATCAGAAATAGGAGAAATCGATGGCTTCAGTTTCGAGACATCGATGGTATGAGTTTTGAGACATCGATGGTATCAGTTTTGGGACATCGACGGCTTCAGAGATTCAAGACATCGATGGTATCAGAAATAGGAGAAATCGATGGCTTCAGTTTCGAGACATCGATGGTATGAGTTTTGAGACATCGATGGTATCAGTTTTGGGACATCGATGACTTCAGTTTCGAGACATCGATGGTATGAGTTTTGAGACATCGATGGTATCAGTTTTGGGACATCGACGGCTTCAGAGATTCAAGACATCGATGGTATCAGAAATAGGAGAAATCGATGGCTTCAGTTTCGAGACATCGATGGTATGAGTTTTGAGACATCGATGGTATCAGTTTTGGGACATCGATGGCTTCAGTTTCGAGACATCGATGGTATGAGTTTTGAGACATCGATGGTATCAGTTTTGGGACATCGACGGCTTCAGAGATTCAAGACATCGATGGTATCAGAAATAGGAGAAATCGATGGCTTCAGTTTCGAGACATCGATGGTATGAGTTTTGAGACATCGATGGTATCAGTTTTGGGACATCGATGGCTTCAGAGATTCGAGACATCGATGGTATGAGTTTTGAGACATCGATGGTATCAGTTTTGGGACATCGATGGTATCAATGTCGTGACTGTTAAATTCTTAATTCATTTGACTTTTACAAAAAAGAGGGTATTAAATAAAACAAATATATATTTAAATATTATAATCAATACGCTGGCAATACAGAGAATTGTAAAAAATAATTTGTTTAATCGACTTACAAGACAATCGAATAAATGCAAAAATAAAATTAAAAAAAAATAATACTTTGAAAGGAATATACTTATTATTATAAGCTATATACTAAGTGTGACAATGTGGGTATTTGTGAAAATAAAAAAAATATTCAAATACCCTCAAATTAATACATTTATGACGTAAGAGTCGACCAGTCTTTAATTAGATTTGAAATTTCGAAAACTCCATTTAACACTACCCTCAGTGTTGCTATACTTAAAATTAAAAATAAGATAAAAAGATGTTGTTCCTGGCAACATTCAGTCAGTCCCTTTAACGTAGTAAATGTTCTTTATGGTGTGGCTATTGAATCCCAATAATGTTGGTGAAAGGGGATTCCCCAAATCAGTGTTGCCATTATAGATACGTAATTTACCCCACACAACTTTAATATGTGTGTTACCAAAATAGCACAAATATAAAAAATGTAGTTTACCCACAAAGCACATCATTTTAATATGGATGACCCACATAGCACATCATTTTAATATGGGACACCCACATAGCACATCATTTTAATATGGATCACCCACATAGCACATCATTTTAATATGGGACACCCACATAGCACATCATTTTAATATGGATCACCCACATAGCACATCATTTTAATGTGGATCACCCACATAGCACATCATTTTAATATGGATCACCCACATAGCACATCATTTTAATATGGATCACCCACATAGCATATCATTTTAATATGGATCACCCACATAGCATATCATTTTAATATGGATCACCCACATAGCATATCATTTTAATATGGATCACCCACATAGCACATAAATATAATAAGGATCACCCACATAGCACATAAATATAATAAGGGTTACCCACACAAGATATTAAAATTATGGGGTAAATTATGTACCTATAATGGCAACACTGATTACATACATTACTACGTTAAGGGGACTCACTGAGTGTTGCCAGTAAACTTATATAGAGAGTAGATAAACCAACCAAAACCAGTAAAACTTTAGTATGTCTATTAAAGACCGGTCAAGTGTGAGCCTTAAATATAAAATATTCGCTATAAAAATAATAATTACAGGCAGAACCAGAGGATTAAACTAAAATAAGTATTATTGATCACACACAGATCGCCATTCGAGACGATGACGTCACGACTTTTAAATCCTTTATTCATTTAGTGTTTTAGCGGGGAATTCAAAAATATTTTATTGACATTTAATTTTTTTTTATTCCATAATAGAAAGGGCAAAGGTATTACACCGTACAGCCTTGTCTTTAGTTAAATTCTTTATACATTGAACGTTTTAGCAAGAAATAAAAAAATATTTTTTCGACATTTACTTATTTTTTTCTGCTTATATTAAATGAAAAAGGCAAAGGTATTACGTCGTACAGCCTTGTCTTTAGTTAAATTCTTTACACATTGAACGTTTTAGCAAGAAATTAAAAAATATTTTTTCGACATTTACTTATTTTTTTCTGCTTATATTAAATGAAAAAGGCAATGGTATTACACCGTACAGCCTTGTCTTTAGTTAAATCCTTTATTCATTTAGTGTTTTAGCGGGGAATTCAAAAATATTTTATTGACATTTAATTTTTTTTATTCCATAATAGAAAGGGCGAAGGTATTACACCGTACAGCCTTGTCTTTAGTTAAATTCTTTATACATTGAACGTTTTAGCAAGAAATTAAAAAATATTTTTTCGACATTTACTTATTTTTTTCTGCTTATATTAAATGAAAAAGGCAAAGGTATTACGTCGTACAGCCTTGTCTTTAGTTAAATTCTTTACACATTGAACGTTTTAGCAAGAAATTAAAAAATATTTTTTCGACATTTACTTATTTTTTTCTGCTTATATTAAATGAAAAAGGCAAAGGTATTACGTCGTACAGCCTTGTCTTTAGTTAAATCCTTTATTCATTTAGTGTTAGAACAGTTTATTTTATTGAAATTTAATTTTTTTTTATTCCATAATAGAAAGGCCAAAGGTATTACACCGTACAGCCTTGTCTTTAGTTAAATTCTTTACACATTGAACGTTTTAGCAAGAAATTAAAAAATATTTTTTCGACATTTACTTATTTTTTTCTGCTTATATTAAATGAAAAAGGCAAAGGTATTACGTCGTACAGCCTTGTCTTTAGTTAAATCTTTTATTCATTTAGTGTTAGAACAGTTTATTTTATTGAAATTTAATTTTTTTTTATTCCATAATAGAAAGGGCAAAGGTATTACACCGTACAGCCTTGTCTTTAGTTAAATTCTTTACACATTGAACGTTTTAGCAAGAAATTAAAAAATATTTTTTCGACATTTACTTATTTTTCTGCTTAAATTCAATGATAGAGGCAAAGGTATTACACCGTACAGCCTTGTCTTTAGTTAAATTTTCTTTAAAATTCATTTAGTGTTTTTTAATTAAAAAATATGTTTTTTAATTAAAATTGACATAAATTTTTTTGATATTTTTTGTTTAAGTGTTGCCTACTTCAAAGTTTTCCCTTATATCTGGTATTATTAAAAATCTATTATTTTATTTTAATGTGTGTGACCAGTAATAAAAACTTAATGGATTTTGAAAAATGAGGATTTCATCTGTTTTACAAAATGTAATATTATTTATATTTAAAATACAAATTCGATTAATTATTGCAATATATAAATAATATCATAAGTATTGAGAATATATACATTTTTGTGTACTGGCAACACTATGCATAGTTCAACCAAAACAATTTAGTTTAACTATTAGCATGATATTTCAACTTGCAACACTTGAACGTAATTTATGGATAGTTTTGCCAAAATATGCCAAATAATCTGGCAACACTAAAAACGAGTTGTATCAAGTTTATGTTACAATACTTATCATATTATTTACATACAAGTATACTTAACTTACGATATCTTGAGTACTATATAGTATTAGAGCTAAAAAGGCAATTCGTAACTCGCACCTACACTGCTTACCTGAAATTTAAAAAATACAATTAGTATAATAATCTTATAACTTAGTTACGACTTAAAAAAAAATAAACTGTTACCCGTTTACTCAAAATTAAATATAAACGTAACAGTCTACTTATAAAGTATATCATGTCTATTCACTGCAACCCGTTTACTCAAAATTAAATATAAACGGAACAGTCTACTTATAAAGTATATCATGTCTATTCACTGCAACCCGTTTACTCACAATTAAATATAAACGGAACAGTCTACTAATAAAGTATATCATGTCTATTCACTGCAACCCGTTTACTCACAATTAAATATAAACGGAACAGTCTACTTATAAAGTATATCATGTCTATTCACTGCAACCCGTTTACTCACAATTAAATATAAACGGAACAGTCTACTAATAAAGTATATCATGTCTATTCACTGCAACCCGTTTACTCACAATTAAATATAAACGGAACAGTCTACTAATAAAGTATATCATGTCTATTCACTGCAACCCGTTTACTCACAATTAAATATAAACGGAACAGTCTACTAATAAAGTATATCATGTCTATTCACTGCAACCCGTTTACTCACAATTAAATATAAACGGAGCAGTCTACTAATAAAGTATATCATGTCTATTCACTGCAACCCGTTTACTCAAAATTAAATATAAACGGAGCAGTCTACTTATAAAGTATATCATGTCTATTCACCGCAACCTGTTTACTCACAATTAAATATAAACGGAGCAGTCTACTTATAAAGTATATCATGTCTATTCACTGCAACCCGTTTACTCAAAATTAAATATAAACGGAGCAGTCTACTTATAAAGTATATCATGTCTATTCACTGCAACCCGTTTACTCACAATTAAATATAAACGGAGCAGTCTACTAATAAAGTATATCATGTCTATTCACTGCAACCCGTTTACTCAAAATTAAATATAAACGGAGCAGTCTACTTATAAAGTATATCATGTCTATTCACTGCTACCCGTTTACTCAAAATTAAATATAAACGGAACAGTCTACTAATAAAGTATATCATGTCTATTCACTGCTACCCGTTTACTCAAAATTAAATATAAACGGAGCAGTCTACTTATAAAGTATATCATGTCTATTCACCGCAACCTGTTTACTCACAATTAAATATAAACGGAGCAGTCTACTTATAAAGTATATCATGTCTATTCACCGCAACCTGTTTACTCACAATTAAATATAAACGGAGCAGTCTACTTATAAAGTATGTCATGTCTATTCACCGCAACCTGTTTACTCACAATTAAATATAAACGGAGCAGTCTACTTATAAAGTATGTCATGTCTATTCACTGCAACCCGTTTACTCAAAATTAAATATAAACGGAGCAGTCTACTTATAAAGTATATCATGTCTATTCACTGCTACCCGTTTACTCAAAATTAAATATAAACGGAACAGTCTACTTATAAAGTATATCATGTCTATTCACTGCTACCCGTTTACTCAAAATTAAATATAAACGGAGCAGTCTACTTATAAAGTATATCATGTCTAGTCACTGCAACCCGTTTACTCAAATTTAAATATAAACGGAGCAGTCTACTTATAAAGTATATCATGTCTATTCACTGCAACCCGTTTACTCAAAATTAAATATAAACGGAGCAGTCTACTTATAAAGTATATCATGTCTAGTCACTGCAACCCGTTTACTCAAATTTAAATATAAACGGAGCAGTCTACTTATAAAGTATATCATGTCTATTCACTGCAACCCGTTTACTCAAAATTAAATATAAACGGAGCAGTCTACTTATAAAGTATATCATGTCTATTCACTGCAACCCGTTTACTCAAAATTAAATATAAACGGAGCAGTCTACTTATAAAGTATATCATGTCTATTCACTGCAACCCGTTTACTCAAATTTAAATATAAACGGAGCAGTCTACTTATAAAGTATATCATGTCTATTCACTGCAACCCGTTTACTCAAATTTAAATATAAACGGAGCAGTCTACTTATAAAGTATATCATGTCTATTCACTGCTACCCGTTTACTCAAAATTAAATATAAACGGAGCAGTCTACTTATAAAGTATATCATGTCTATTCACTGCAACCCGTTTACTCAAATTTAAATATAAACGGAGCAGTCTACTTATAAAGTATATCATGTCTATTCACTGCAACCCGTTTACTCAAATTTAAATATAAACGGAGCAGTCTACTTATAAAGTATGTCATGTCTATTCACCGCAACCTGTTTACTCACAATTAAATATAAACGGAGCAGTCTACTTATAAAGTATATCATGTCTATTCACTGCTACCCGTTTACTCAAAATTAAATATAAACGGAACAGTCTACTTATAAAGTATATCATGTCTATTCACTGCTACCCGTTTACTCAAAATTAAATATAAACGGAGCAGTCTACTTATAAAGTATATCATGTCTAGTCACTGCAACCCGTTTACTCAAATTTAAATATAAACGGAGCAGTCTACTTATAAAGTATATCATGTCTATTCACTGCAACCCGTTTACTCAAAATTAAATATAAACGGAGCAGTCTACTTATAAAGTATATCATGTCTAGTCACTGCAACCCGTTTACTCAAATTTAAATATAAACGGAGCAGTCTACTTATAAAGTATATCATGTCTATTCACTGCAACCCGTTTACTCAAAATTAAATATAAACGGAGCAGTCTACTTATAAAGTATATCATGTCTATTCACTGCAACCCGTTTACTCAAAATTAAATATAAACGGAGCAGTCTACTTATAAAGTATATCATGTCTATTCACTGCAACCCGTTTACTCAAATTTAAATATAAACGGAGCAGTCTACTTATAAAGTATATCATGTCTATTCACTGCAACCCGTTTACTCAAATTTAAATATAAACGGAGCAGTCTACTTATAAAGTATATCATGTCTATTCACTGCAACCCGTTTACTCAAATTTAAATATAAACGGAGCAGTCTACTTATAAAGTATATCATGTCTATTCACTGCAACCCGTTTACTCAAATTTAAATATAAACGGAGCAGTCTACTTATAAAGTATATCATGTCTATTCACTGCAACCCGTTTACTCAAAATTAAATATAAACGGAGCAGTCTACTTATAAAGTATATCATGTCTATTCACTGCAACCCGTTTACTCAAAATTAAATATAAACGGAGCAGTCTACTTATAAAGTATATCATGTCTATTCACTGCAACCCGTTTACTCAAAATTAAATATAAACGGAGCAGTCTACTTATAAAGTATATCATGTCTATTCACTGCAACCCGTTTACTCAAATTTAAATATAAACGGAGCAGTCTACTTATAAAGTATATCATGTCTATTCACTGCAACCCGTTTACTCAAAATTAAATATAAACGGAACAGTCTACTAATAAAGTATATCATGTCTATTCACTGCTACCCGTTTACTCAAAATTAAATATAAACGGAACAGTCTACTAATAAAGTATATCATGTCTATTCACTGCAACCCGTTTACTCAAAATTAAATATAAACGGAGCAGTCTACTTATAAAGTATATCATGTCTATTCACTGCAACCCGTTTACTCAAATTTAAATATAAACGGAGCAGTCTACTTATAAAGTATATCATGTCTATTCACTGCAACCCGTTTACTCAAATTTAAATATAAACGGAGCAGTCTACTTATAAAGTATATCATGTCTATTCACTGCAACCCGTTTACTCAAATTTAAATATAAACGGAGCAGTCTACTTATAAAGTATATCATGTCTATTCACTGCAACCCGTTTACTCAAATTTAAATATAAACGGAGCAGTCTACTTATAAAGTATATCATGTCTAGTCACTGCAACCCGTTTACTCAAATTTACTACATCATCAATTTCTAGGTCTAACTGTAACCAAGCGCTTATCTACTATCCATAAAAAAATCCGTCATAAAAAAAATCATAAAATTTTTATAGCCTATGTAACCCGAGCCATTATTACGAATTTATTGACACCTAGCGCCTAAACTACAGAACCAATTTTGATGAATGCATCAAAATTGGTTCTGTAGTTTAGGCGCTAGGGTGCAACATACATAGATACATACATAGGATGCCAAAATCATAACCCTTCTTTATGTCTTCGCCGTAGTCGGGTAAAAAAGTGACTTTGGTCGACTACTTAAATATGGGATAATGGATAAAACAGTACAAAGTTGGTAATTTAGACTTTGGGACAGTGCGTTTATTATTTCTAAGAAAAGGGACTTTGTACTTAAAACGGGACAGCTTACTCGAAATGGTACTAACAAGGTATAATCAAACTAACAATACAATCAAAGCGTTAGTTATGTTTTGGTTATTAAAGCTGCGTTTTTACCAGAAATGTGTTGCGAGGGATGTGTTTGTTAAGAACCAATAGAATCACTTCGTTTATCTAGCCTCGCTCAGTGTAAAAATCCTTTTTTTTAATGATAGGTAAGGGACAAACGAACAGACGGTCCACCTGATAGAAAGTGGCGCCGTCGCCCATGGACATCGACAAAACTAGAGGGTATCTCTTGTTTTGTCGATGCGTTGCCTCGAAGAGTGAGGAGGGGAAGCGAAGAGAAGACTGCTGCGGTTTCAATGGACCCCGAGCAAGAACCCGGTGTAGGTTGGGAGAGGTAGGGGTAAATCTGGCGTTAGAGACACTTGGTGGTCGGATTCGCATGCTGGTGGTCGCAAGCCAGTCGGGGAAGAGATCCCCTACCAGCAAGGGGGTGCTGGGTTACTCGGCTCTAACGAGATGCTCTCCCAGCGGCAGAGAGTAATTGTATTGTAACCCGTCTCCTCACGGGTAAACAGACTAAACATTTCGCGAAACTGTTGCATTAAAATTATATATGAAGAAGAGTATCACGCGCATGCGCAGTTAATAACATAAAGAAATGTAATTACCCGCGGTACTTTGAAATTGAGATTTATTGAGCGATATCAAATAAATCTGTCTTTGTAATTGAAGCGATAAAAATCGATGTTATCGCACATATTGCAAATGCAAATATTTTATTCTATCGTAATTTTATTATCAACTGCCCTTTCTTCGCTGAGGGATTTATGGTATTATTACTGATTGGATAAACGCAACGTAGAGAGTGCTACTGAACCGATAAATAACTAAACATTATTATCTACAATTACGAAAGGAATCTAAGCAGTGACTTTTGACCAAGGTGTAGGCTTAAAGATATCCTTTGAGTAATTACAACACTCGCCTCCACTGCTCAGGCTCTGTCATTAAACCTAAGATTAGGTTAACCTACGCCTAACTTAGGCGCCGATATGCTTATAGATGCAGACAGCATATTAATTTCATTATTTTTAAAGCTCCTATTTTTTAAGACACCCGTTTACTCAAAGCTGAAGAAAACGGGTCAGTTCACTCAAATAATGATCATGTATTCAAATATCTACATTAAACAATACAAGGTTGGAACAGCTTTTTAAACCGAATAATCCGTGTAGTTTACTCCAAAAGGGACTGTTTACTGAAAATGGGATAATCATCATATCAAAATAAGGGACAGACTACTCAACTTAAATCGGGACAACCTACGAAATCAGAAGAGAGCTGTAAAGTATTTTCATTCTAAGCATGCGTTTTCCACCAGAGATGTGCGCCTCATTTGACACATGAGCGAGGCTTCTATTGGTTCTTAACGAACACATTCCTCGACCTTTCGATTCCTTTAAGTACGAATTACTAGTTCGTCCTTTGCTAATATTATGGAGAAAATAAATTATTTTTATTCGCAACAAATAACGTGTTGCTTTGTGTCTATGACGTCACAATGTTATTAAAATAAAATAAACAATAGCAAACATAATATTCCTTAACTAATCCATGAAATTGTTTTCAAACGCAACAATGATGCTAAGTAAAGCTGAACGACTCGTATTTATTTTAGAAAATTATATACAGTCGATAGATTTGTGTTTCTTCATTTCAGCTACATATACTAATTTTTATTTATCTATCTACCCTCATTTATTTTTATTTGATAGGCTCAAGTGTGTGATATGACTACGGATATGAGACAGTTTATTTTTAATTAAAATTTACGTTACAAAGACTACGATACTTTTTAATATTCATATTGTAATAAAGGAAACAAATTCAATGTTGGTAGGGTATTATTTAATGCACAACTGGCAACCCTGTATCTCGTTCTATCTCGGTTAAATGAAGTAAGATAAATCCCGGCCCCCAACACCAATAAAAACTAAAATTATTTTTAATTAGTATATTGATTCCAGTTTCCTGGATATCTATACTGAGGTCTGGAGTCTATTAAGTTAGTCCAGATTTCTTGATTCCACTTTCAGTGCTTTAACCTTTTGTTTTGGTCACAAATCAAGGTAAAGGTTGGATTCCTGAACCTGGTGTTATGACGACAAACTTCATTGAAAGCTCTTGTGACTAATGTCAGACATGTCGCAACGGTAGTCATATTCAAATGCTCGTCTCTTGCGAAATGCTTAACTGTTGGCAACACTTCATTCAGGTAGATTTCAAAAAGCACTTTTAACTCCAAACTACTAAAGGACCCAAGCTTAAATTAAAAGAACATTATCAAAAACATCCAGCGTGTCAATGATAACTATGATAACATCATTACCAGCCGTTATCAGAGGAAGTATCACTACAACTACATGTACGTGATAGTGCTAACATTTATTTTGTGTTCGAAAACATTGATTTTAATCAGCTCTAATACTATACTTGTTGGTTCTTTCGTGCTGATACCTATTCTTACCGTACCTGATTTGATCCCGAAAAAGGTACTCTTTTTGGAAAATGAATGATGTTCTTCTTCAGCAAGAGTCCTCGTAAACAGAGGGACGAATTACAATGTATTGAGTGTCCAAATAAAGGGATACAAACAGTTCAGCACGCTCCTCTCTGACCTTACAACATCTACGAAACCTCAAACATTTGATGATATGTTGTTTATTAAAGATCCTTGTTAGAGGATCCATCAATTAGATGATTGTGATATTAGTGTACATAAGGCCGTGACATACTCTCACGTTTCTCATATTATTCACATAAACGTATCGAATGACGTTATAAAGGCTTTACAGATTAGGTGCTGGTTTTAGAAAGGCTCTGTTTAATAACGCCCATGTATCACTTTCGATTTCGAAAGGACACTTTACATTAGGTAGGCTGAAATATGGCTTAGAAGAGGGTGTCTCCCTGGGCGGGGTGTTATTGACGATCTCGTTGGACATCTCCAACGCTCTCCACACTCTTCCCTGGGAAACCATCAAGGCAGGTCTAGTGTTTCATGGTGTGCCATTAAATCCGCAGGAGATAATACATAATTGTTTAAAAAAAATAGCGTGGGGTTTATATTCATTTCGAAAGGAGATCCATGCTTCGTAGTGAACCAAATTTGGTTCATTTAAAAAAAAGGTCTACGGGACGCAAACGCAGTCCATCTGTGCTCACCCTAACACCACGTACCGGAAACAGCGAAGCGAAGGCCGCAACCTTGCGTTGCATTTGCGATGACCAATCTATTAATAGATTACTTCATTATTAAATTTGATTTAATCAATATGATTCAATATTTATTGGAGGCGGAATACTAAAATTATTGGTGCCTATAATGAGTACCTAGCTAGTAAGATAAGAATCAGGACAAAATCCAAAAAAGAAGGTGCCGGATTTAAGTTCAAAGTTGGTCCTATATCAATTTCAATAAGGCTTTCGTTGACAGGCGATTTTCTCTTGATTCTTGATTAATATGGCACTAGAATATCGATTCTAAATTATTATTTTGGTGACGCTGTCTACTGTTACAAATACTTTAAGACTTTGGACACAATTTATAGGTCCCCAAACCTAAAGACCCAAAATCTTTGAATTACAGATTGATACAATATTTTCCTAATTTGCATTTTCCATACACGTATTTTCGATCCATAGTCCTTAGATTCTTAATTGAGATTGATTGGCAGATAATTAATAGTCACAGAATAAAACTAATTTCGATTCTTTGCTAAATGTCGATCTAAGAAAGACCATCCCAGGTTTACATATATTTATGAGATGATAGATTTTTGTCATTTAATGTGAATCAATATACCTAGATCTGATGGATCGATTCAGGTTAATATCGATCTAAAATCGATTTCCTAAAATTGATCCTACTTCTACTTATTCCCCCGCCATTATCGCTGTACGTTTTTCTCGGATTTTAATACTGACGGAAATATGAACAGATTTTTTGTCGTCAACAAATGCAGTTTGAATATCCGGTTATTTTTTGTCTCGTTTATCCTTGTTGGCACATGTGCGATGCATCTGCTAAAATTAAATTTGAACAAGATGTCTTTAATAAACTGATGCTAGATACTCGACTAATAAAACTCTTATAAAGATAAATAGGATGCAAATTGTAAATTGATTTTAAGTATATTAAAAGTCGTTTCGAAGAGTATAGTCTATTGTAGAGCAAAAAGACAACTGATAAACACTGTCATTGAGGATCACGTGAGTCATTAACTTTTTTTAGTGAGTTTGTATTTAGACTAAATAAGTAGACTATAGATACAGAATTAATAGCGAGTGGAACTGTACATGGGTCTCAAATCTCTAAATAATTTTCGGCTATATAAACATTGTCCCATTACAAATTGATTTTAAGCGTGATGACCCGTTTTGAGTTGTACCATTTTTAATTAACAGTCACCGTCGCCCATGACATATGACAATGACAAGATAAGTTCTCTTCTATTGCTATCTCGAAGATGAGAGTAGAGGGGGAATCAGGAAAAGAAAGCTACGACTCCAGCGGATCCTGAGTCCACTGAAATCGCAGCATTAAAAGAATTGGGAGAGTGGATGGGGAACAGATCCCTACCACTAAAGGGATTGTGAGATACTCTCCCATCCATCAAAATTGTCCAAGATAACAAGATATATAATGCTCGTTAATTTAATTTTATCATCACAAACTTTTAGTAAAAATGGCGTAACTTTTTTGAGTGTGATGTCCCGTTCTTTAAATATTTTAAGCGTTATGTCCCTTTTTGAACGAAGCTAACAATAATTATTGTGTGCACTTTACACATGTCGTCATATTTTGATTGACAAGCGATGGTCATATATATCTACACATATTATTAACACTGTTTGTTTGTATTATTGTATTTATAAATAAAAGCAAGAAGTAAGCGCGTCTGTACGTTGTGAGTTGATGCGTGCCACACTCGCGAGGCCGTTCACTCCGTATTCTCTGTAATAGGCAATTTTAATTATGTATTTACTTTCTGTGGGAAATTTTACTTTAAAATATAGTGTACACTCCACCATAGGAGTGGCCACGATGACCAAATTTTAATTTTGGTACTTCCTCATATGGTGACGACGAAAAAGTTCAACCCATACTTAAATTATTTTTTTTTATGGTACATAAGGTGTAAACGAGCAGATGGTCCACCTGATGGTAAGTGGTCACCATCGCCCATGGACATCGCATCGACTGCAACATCCTCGAAGATAGAGTGGTGAAGGGGAGTGAAGAAAAAAATGCTGTGGTGTGGTGAAAAAAATGGTGCTGGCCCACATGCGGCTCGACCGGAACGCGTCTATGACACTTGGCGGTCGGATTCGCATGCTGGTGGACGCAAGCCAGTCGGGGAACAGATCCCCTACCACCAAGGGGGTGCTGGGTTACTAGTATTCTAACCCGTCCCCTCACGGGTATCTCCTACCTCAGGGTACACCCTACCTTGGAGGCTGTAACGCATTGGCAAGATAAGAGGGTATATCTTATATTGTCGATGCCAATGTGAGGTGGCCACTAATCATCAGATGAACCGTCTGCATTTGCGCCTTATCTGCCAAAATATACCAACCATCCTTTCATCATCACAATACTTCTGTCCCATACTATGGATGAAGACCAGGAAGACTAGAGAAAGTCAGGTTGTCCTAAATTCTTCTAAAACATCGATACTCCTTTTAAAATATTAGGGGGAGGGGCAGGAAGATTCTAGAAGATATAATAACGTAAACTACAGCTGAGAATGTCTCCCAATTTGATGAAAAATTTCGAAATTCTTTTTTTTTTTTCTGTAAAAATACTGTATAAATTACACTTCTAAGAATCTATTCAAGTACCCACGGACTGAATCAGAATGAATGTTTTTGAACGAGTTCAAGTAGTTCCTATTTATGAATGATGTTGTTCCAGTTTCTCACTGTGATTGTAGACGTTTTATATAATATGTGTCTATCGAATAAAACAAACACAATCAAGATTTGTGGCTTTCTAGAACATTCAAGCAATGAGCTACCCACAAATAAACTTTTGGAAACTATCACGTGATATTACAGAACTCTTCTCGTAATTGATATAATCCTTTCGACCTTCCTTCCACAACAACTCACTATTTTATTTTCAATAAAAAAAGATTACCAGCAGACCTACTGACGCTTAATGCAAAACTCACTCACTCACTCAAATGTCGCTTTGTAGTACAATTAGTATCTTATTAACAAATAGCGCCGATGGACCTCGTTTTTGGCTTGGAGGTCTTATCAAAGGACGTTCATATTTTTAATATCATTTTCCCTATAACGCGATAATAAATATAGAATATTGTGCTAATGTATTACTATTTTATAATGTACCCACATTGCTTCCTCACAGGTCTGGAGGAGTTGACGGCAGTACAGCCAAAGTCACATTATATACAAAAAAATGACCTTTTAAAAAATGGCTTGCGTCCGAGCAGGATTAAACTAATACCAGTAAACAATGCTCGGTCTCACTACACTATTACTGTAGGTTAAAACCACTCACATGATCATGGTACAGCAGCTTCACTGAACTAAACGTCTCGCAAGACCTGCAGCCACTCGCCGACAGTCACACGGATATACAATCATGCACAATGGATGGCCTATCATGAAAGCTTTCACTGTTTAAACCTAAGATTAGACTAACATAAACCTAACCTAACACAAGGCTAACCTAACCTAACCTAACTCACACCGACAAATACATTTCAAGTCAAGATGCTTTATAGTATAGTTAATTTAGCTCTTAAGCGGAGAACTTAATGTGTTTAATGGTTGTTACTATGGGGGCGGCATGTTCTTCTTGAAAAAACCCCTTAAAAAAAAAATTAAAATTTAAAGTGCCTTGTTACTATTGCTAGGTCCCTCTTAGGTAGCAAACAAGGGTGAATGGCCATTTAACACCAACTGTAGTATTTGTGACTATAATAACTATTTTATAATCTACCTACAGTCCCTTGCTCATGATACGTCAGGCAAGACGTCAGTTGGAGTGAGAGCTAGTTGCCATATTCTTCTATGTTTCTGGGCACATTTCACCAAATTATGGAGGTCATCCATGGTACCATATTCTTCGTAATTGGGAGAATTAGATTTTCTCGTTGATAAGTAGAGACATTGCTCGTAATGGGGTTGCAGCCATGGATTGTTATGAGTCCATGACTAATATCGTTAATTGTTAACTCGTGTAAGAGTTGCCAATCAGTGCTTAAAGTGTTAAAGATTCCAAAAGGTCGGAAGTTCTGATTTTATGGTTCCGTCACCGATAACGAAGATTGGAATACAATCGACACTTGTCTCTAAATAAACCTTAGTACCTTGTAGTTAAATTCATTTAAAGGGTTCAAAAGTACGCGCTTTAATCAATGATGTTAACATTAGAATATTAATAAAATAGTCATTAAATTGATTACATATGTCATTAGGTTTGTAAATTATTTTGTCGTCTGCTATCAGCTCTTGAATGTTGGTATCATTTGTAATTACATTCAAATTATTTTTTAATTACGCTTCACGTAGCATTTATTATCATTTAACGACTTTTTCCGCAGACTTTACTGTTATTATAAATTTCAGCATCTCTAAACTATTGTATCTAGTTATGAACCCCTTTGGGCAAGAGACTCCCTTATCCAAAATGATCTGATGCTCTCACGACCCTCACTGCAACTGGCGTCCGCCCTGACATCAATGGGCAAGGGACAGTGTGGGTAGGTTATAAAATAATAGTTATAATAATTGGAAACACTACACTATTGATTCAAAATATTTACCAATTTAAAAACGAAATATCAGTTGAACGAAACGAAATACTAATTTAAAAACAAAATATTTACCAATTTAAAAACGAAATATTTACCAATTTAAAAACGAAATATTTACCAATTTAAAAACGAAATATTTACCAATTTAAAAACGAAATATTTACTAATTTTAAAACGGAATATTTACCAATTTAAAAACGAAATATTTACCAATTTAAAAACGAAATATTTACCAATTTAAAAACGAAATATTTACCAATTTAAAAACGAAATATTTACTAATTTTAAAACGGAATATTTACCAATTTTAAAACGGAATATTTACCAATTTTAAAACGAAATATTTACCAATTTAAAAACGAAATATTTACCAATTTAAAAACGAAATATTTACTAATTTTAAAACGGAATATTTACCAATTTAAAAACGAAATATTTACCAATTTAAAAACGAAATATTTACCAATTTAAAAACGAAATATTTACCAATTTAAAAACGAAATATTTACTAATTTTAAAACGGAATATTTACCAATTTTAAAACGGAATATTTACCAATTTTAAAACGGAATATTTACCAATTTTAAAACGGAATATTTACCAATTTTAAAACGGAATATTTACCAATTTTAAAACGGAATATTTACCAATTTAAAAACGGAATATTTACCAATTTAAAAACGGAATATTTACCAATTTAAAAACGAAATATTTACCAATTTAAAAACGAAATATTTACTAATTTTAAAACGGAATATTTACCAATTTTAAAACGGAATATTTACCAATTTTAAAACGGAATATTTACCAATTTTAAAACGGAATATTTACCAATTTTAAAACGGAATATTTACCAATTTAAAAACGGAATATTTACCAATTTAATAACGGAATATTTACCAATTTAAAAACGAAATATTTACCAATTTAAAAACGAAATATTTACTAATTTTAAAACGGAATATTTACCAATTTAAAAACGAAATATTTACCAATTTAAAAACGAAATATTTACCAATTTAAAAACGAAATATTTACCAATTTAAAAACGAAATATTTACTAATTTTAAAACGGAATATTTACCAATTTTAAAACGGAATATTTACCAATTTTAAAACGAAATATTTACCAATTTAAAAACGAAATATTTACCAATTTAAAAACGAAATATTTACTAATTTTAAAACGGAATATTTACCAATTTAAAAACGAAATATTTACCAATTTAAAAACGAAATATTTACCAATTTAAAAACGAAATATTTACCAATTTAAAAACGAAATATTTACCAATTTAAAAACGAAATATTTACTAATTTTAAAACGGAATATTTACCAATTTTAAAACGGAATATTTACCAATTTTAAAACGGAATATTTACCAATTTTAAAACGGAATATTTACCAATTTTAAAACGGAATATTTACCAATTTAAAAACGGAATATTTACCAATTTAAAAACGGAATATTTACCAATTTAAAAACGGAATATTTACCAATTTAAAAACGAAATATTTACCAATTTAAAAACGAAATATTTACCAATTTAAAAACGAAATATCAGTTGAACGAAACGAAATACTAATTTAAAAACAAAATATTTACCAATTTAAAAACGAAATATTTACCAATTTAAAAACGAAATATTTACCAATTTAAAAACGAAATATTTACCAATTTAAAAACGAAATATTTACTAATTTTAAAACGGAATATTTACCAATTTAAAAACGAAATATTTACCAATTTAAAAACGAAATATTTACCAATTTAAAAACGAAATATTTACCAATTTAAAAACGAAATATTTACTAATTTTAAAACGGAATATTTACCAATTTTAAAACGGAATATTTACCAATTTTAAAACGAAATATTTACCAATTTAAAAACGAAATATTTACCAATTTAAAAACGAAATATTTACTAATTTTAAAACGGAATATTTACCAATTTAAAAACGAAATATTTACCAATTTAAAAACGAAATATTTACCAATTTAAAAACGAAATATTTACCAATTTAAAAACGAAATATTTACCAATTTAAAAACGAAATATTTACTAATTTTAAAACGGAATATTTACCAATTTTAAAACGGAATATTTACCAATTTTAAAACGGAATATTTACCAATTTTAAAACGGAATATTTACCAATTTTAAAACGGAATATTTACCAATTTAAAAACGGAATATTTACCAATTTAAAAACGGAATATTTACCAATTTAAAAACGGAATATTTACCAATTTAAAAACGAAATATTTACCAATTTAAAAACGAAATATTTACTAATTTTAAAACGGAATATTTACCAATTTTAAAACGGAATATTTACCAATTTTAAAACGGAATATTTACCAATTTTAAAACGGAATATTTACCAATTTTAAAACGGAATATTTACCAATTTAAAAACGGAATATTTACCAATTTAATAACGGAATATTTACCAATTTAAAAACGAAATATTTACCAATTTAAAAACGAAATATTTACCAATTTAAAAACGAAATATTTACCAATTTAAAAACGAAATATTTACCAATTTAAAAACGAAATATTTACTAATTTTAAAACGGAATATTTACCAATTTTAAAACGGAATATTTACCAATTTTAAAACGGAATATTTACCAATTTTAAAACGGAATATTTACCAATTTTAAAACGGAATATTTACCAATTTAAAAACGGAATATTTACCAATTTAAAAACGGAATATTTACCAATTTAAAAACGGAATATTTACCAATTTAAAAACGAAATATTTACCAATTTAAAAACGAAATATTTACTAATTTTAAAACGGAATATTTACCAATTTTAAAACGGAATATTTACCAATTTTAAAACGGAATATTTACCAATTTTAAAACGGAATATTTACCAATTTTAAAACGGAATATTTACCAATTTAAAAACGGAATATTTACCAATTTAATAACGGAATATTTACCAATTTAAAAACGAAATATTTACCAATTTAAAAACGAAATATTTACTAATTTTAAAACGGAATATTTACCAATTTAAAAACGAAATATTTACCAATTTAAAAACGAAATATTTACCAATTTAAAAACGAAATATTTACCAATTTAAAAACGAAATATTTACTAATTTTAAAACGGAATATTTACCAATTTTAAAACGGAATATTTACCAATTTTAAAACGAAATATTTACCAATTTAAAAACGAAATATTTACCAATTTAAAAACGAAATATTTACTAATTTTAAAACGGAATATTTACCAATTTAAAAACGAAATATTTACCAATTTAAAAACGAAATATTTACCAATTTAAAAACGAAATATTTACCAATTTAAAAACGAAATATTTACCAATTTAAAAACGAAATATTTACTAATTTTAAAACGGAATATTTACCAATTTTAAAACGGAATATTTACCAATTTTAAAACGGAATATTTACCAATTTTAAAACGGAATATTTACCAATTTTAAAACGGAATATTTACCAATTTAAAAACGGAATATTTACCAATTTAAAAACGGAATATTTACCAATTTAAAAACGGAATATTTACCAATTTAAAAACGAAATATTTACCAATTTAAAAACGAAATATTTACCAATTTAAAAACGAAATATCAGTTGAACGAAACGAAATACTAATTTAAAAACAAAATATTTACCAATTTAAAAACGAAATATTTACCAATTTAAAAACGAAATATTTACCAATTTAAAAACGAAATATTTACCAATTTAAAAACGAAATATTTACTAATTTTAAAACGGAATATTTACCAATTTAAAAACGAAATATTTACCAATTTAAAAACGAAATATTTACCAATTTAAAAACGAAATATTTACCAATTTAAAAACGAAATATTTACTAATTTTAAAACGGAATATTTACCAATTTTAAAACGGAATATTTACCAATTTTAAAACGAAATATTTACCAATTTAAAAACGAAATATTTACCAATTTAAAAACGAAATATTTACTAATTTTAAAACGGAATATTTACCAATTTAAAAACGAAATATTTACCAATTTAAAAACGAAATATTTACCAATTTAAAAACGAAATATTTACCAATTTAAAAACGAAATATTTACCAATTTAAAAACGGAATATTTACCAATTTTAAAACGGAATATTTACCAATTTTAAAACGGAATATTTACCAATTTTAAAACGGAATATTTACCAATTTTAAAACGGAATATTTACCAATTTTAAAACGGAATATTTACCAATTTAAAAACGGAATATTTACCAATTTAAAAACGGAATATTTACCAATTTAAAAACGGAATATTTACCAATTTAAAAACGAAATATTTACCAATTTAAAAACGAAATATTTACTAATTTTAAAACGGAATATTTACCAATTTTAAAACGGAATATTTACCAATTTTAAAACGGAATATTTACCAATTTTAAAACGGAATATTTACCAATTTTAAAACGGAATATTTACCAATTTAAAAACGGAATATTTACCAATTTAATAACGGAATATTTACCAATTTAAAAACGAAATATTTACCAATTTAAAAACGAAATATTTACTAATTTTAAAACGGAATATTTACCAATTTTAAAACGGAATATTTACCAATTTTAAAACGAAATATTTACCAATTTAAAAACGAAATATTTACCAATTTAAAAACGAAATATTTACCAATTTAAAAACGAAATATTTACTAATTTTAAAACGGAATATTTACCAATTTTAAAACGGAATATTTACCAATTTAAAAACGGAATATTTACCAATTTAAAAACGAAATATTTACCAATTTAAAAACGAAATATTTACTAATTTTAAAACGGAATATTTACCAATTTTAAACGGAATATTTACCAATTTTAAAACGGAATATTTACCAATTTTAAAACGGAATATTTACCAATTTAAAAACGGAATATTTACCAATTTAAAAACGGAATATTTACCAATTTAAAAACGGAATATTTACCAATTTAAAAACGGAATATTTACCAATTTAAAAACGGAATATTTACCAATTTAAAAACAAAATAAGCAGTTGTAGTAATTATTAGGAGTCGATTTCTAGACTTATGTCTTTAGTTTATGTAGCTTGACACTTGGAAAGTTAATACATCCCCTCTGCCTCTGGGAGAGTATCTCGTAAGAGTCCGAGCCAGTACCCCCATTGGTGGTAGGCTGTGACCGACTGGCTTGTGACCACCAGCATGCGAATCCGACCGCCAAATGTCTTTGACGCCTCCCTCCTCCCTCTCCCAACCCATTTCTACTGCGGTTCCCATGAACACCGGGTTCTTGCTCGGGGTCCATTGAAACCGCAGCATTTTTCTCTTCGCTCCCCCTCCTCACTCAACAAGAGTTTTGTCCATGTCCATGGGCGACGGTGGCCACTTTCCATCAGGTGGACCGTCTGCTCGTTTGCCCCTTATCTTTTTATAGGCATTTGTCTAGATAATTTTAAATACTAAATATAATTTTATTGCCATAATAAAAACGCTTTCGTAAATCAGTTCTGCGTTGTTATAATGAAATGTTGATTGATTAGATACGATAACATTTATTTATGGCCATAAAATTTCCAATGAGTCATGAGACATTGTTGAGCTTAAACTCTCTAAACACATATATGTATATATGTTTGGGTTAAATCAGCCATCTGAATTTTAAAGCAACTATCCACAAAATTTAATTACAATATGGCGGGCGTCCCAAGATGGTGGTCTAGTTAATTTTTGCGTACAATCATCATCAATCATTGCTCATAAGAATACGTAAAAATTGACTTCACTGTAAATCCAATATGGCGGATCTCCCAAAGTGGCTGACTAGTTATTTCAGCAATTTCCTAGCAACCGATTAAGCTGAAAGCTAAAACTGGGCATATGGATGTAACGACTGAAATTAGAACAGTAATTTCAGGGGACTAATGAGTGAGTCTGCCTGTTAATCTACCCACATAAATGTGTGAGCCAAAAATATATAGATCAGCAGAGAATTACTGTTTATCGATTGCCAGAAGCTTGTAAGGTCAACAGGTGGATCATGTCTGTCCTAATTAACTGAAAGTAAAAGCTTATATATAGACACTTGCGACCTGTCCACGTGATTCTCCTCTCCTATGGGTCGTAGCGTGATGTTACATAGCCTATAGCCTTCCTCGATAAATGCTATGGAGGTTACCCAACACTAACGGACAAGTTGTCCCTGAGATTAGAGTGTTCAACCAAACAAATAATTGAATTTTAAGCATCAGTAGGTGAGAGGTTCAGGTGTTGGATTCACTGGACTATTGACGTGGGCCACTCCTAACACAAGCATTCAGCTTAGATGGGGGGTTAAGAATACTTGTAGTATGCGATATCCCTTTTTTTTTTCCAAAAAAAAAACCAACTCCAGGTCAATTCTCATCATTTGTTTCCAAAAATATTTCTCTACAATTTTGTTTTTTTTTTTTGCGAAATAAAATATCTTCTTCATTCTAACTTCATTGTTGTAAAATTCAATTTACTCATTTTTTTTATTGTGGATAAGGTGCAAACGAGCAGATGGTTCACCGGATGGTAAGTGGCCACCATCGCCCATGGACATCGACAAAACAAGAGATATCCTCGTTTTGTCGATGCGTTGCATCCCCGAAGGTAGAGTGGGGAGGGGGAGTGAAGAAGAAAAAAAGGCTGCAGGCTGCAGTCTCAACGGGCCCTGAGTTAGATCCCTGAGTCCACTAGATTAATAATTTAGTGTGGCGTTTAAAAATAATATACAATTGAATGCATTGTAGCTCATTTTTTAACCTAAATACGTTATCAACAAGATACAACTATTTTTAAATATGTGTATCATATCAATGGGACATGTAAAATCAAGTATTCATCACCATTATAATCATAACCCATAAATGGCCCACAGCTGAGCTGACTCTCCTCTTAACATTGAGGAGGGGGTTAGGCCATAGTCCACCATGCTGGCTCTGATACACACCTATGAAAACATGGAGAACTCTCAGGAGTGCACGATGTTTAGATGTTTAACACACTGGTGTGTGCCCAGGATCAAACACAGACCTCACGTGTATTTAAATTTGAGTTACCGGGTAACTTTCTATTTAAAATGGGTCAAAAATATTTCAACAACTTACGATTTACATTAGTTGAAGTTACCAGGCAACTCAACGGGACATTTTACTTAAAATAATACATTAAATACGGAACAATTATTCAGGGACGCGCCAAGAATCTTCTGCGCCGTCGTCGCCAAATACTCTATATGAGCTCTAGTTATAGTTGAAGACCAAAAAAAAGGAATTCTGTCTTAGCCCTTAGTTTTGGCGCCCCTGTCTAGAATTACTTTAAGTCACAAACATAAGAGGTGAGAGCAAAAATATTTAATTCGAATCATGACCCCTGGGGTCCCTGAATACTTTGCGTCGTCGTGCGCCGCTAAACCTAGCACATATGGAGGGCGCGTCCAATTATTTAAACAAAGTAAGCAAAGAACCCCAAACTTACGTAATACTTGAGCGCCTTAATTATATTTTGTTATAATTAATTTAAATGGCAACATTGGTTTTTGGTAATTTTAAAATGTATGAGACGAAACTGGATCACAACTAGATTGATATTTAAGTAATTTATGAAATATTTTATTTATTTATTCTGAGTATATTTAATTAAATAATGATCTCGTTATCAAAATGTCAAGGCAATTAAAGCTTCTTGAATTATATACATAATAATAACAAAATTGTGCATTAATTTGGACAATCCACTGAAATTATTAAAATATAAAGAGGAGGAGAGGGGATATATTGAAAAACAAAAATAAATATTACTGAACCGATTACTATACTTGCCTCCACTGACTAAGTTCTGTGTTAAAACCTTAGGTTAGGTTAACCTAACTTACGCGCTGACATGTGTATAGGGAAGCGTCGTCCATACATGTAAGGTCGTAAGGTGCACGACGGCGCCTTGAAGGCTTTGGCTTTATTGTAGGCTGGCTAAGACAGAAATCCTTTTTTTTTTGGTCTTCAAATATGTCAAGAGTATTTTGCACGACGGCGCATGTAATATAAGTGAATTGCATTTACGGTCGAAATTAATCTATCTCAATCCAAAATCTTTAAATTCAAATTTGTAATCTAATTTCTGCCGTTTAAAAGATACAGCTATTTATATGTTGATGGATGTTAGTCGAGACCAAAAAACTCAAATGTTTGGGGGGGTGGAACACATGATGCGAGAAAATAATGATAAATGGACAAAAGTTATAACAGAATGGAATCTAGGGGTGATTCCCAACAAGGGTGAAAAGAGGAAGGCAAGGAAAACGTTGGTCTGATGACAAATGGTTTAACGGTGAAGGAAAACATTGTGATGAAACCCGCACTCCTGAGAGCTCTCCTTGTTCTCAAAGGTGTGTGAAGTCTGCCAACTCGCAATGGACCAGTGTGGTGTGGACTATGACCTAAACCCCTCCTCATTTTGAGGAGGAAACCCAGCTCAACAGTAGACCATTAATGGGTTGTGATGATGACGATGAAATAAAAAAAGAAGAAGAAAGAGTATGTATAATAAATAAGTCTAATACACTGATATGATATAATTGAAGCAACTGATAATTTAATTAAAATTTTGTCTAAACTTTTCTTGAAGAAAAGTCAAATTGTAAAATCACTATTATGAGTTTTTGAAAAAAAAACAAAGTTCATTAAAAAGGTTTTTTTTGTTTATGGTAAGCAGTTTACCAAATATGTTAGTACAATTAGTATACGATAAAAAGGGTAAATAAAAAATGAACAGACAGAGGAGACGGAGGATCTTTTGATAATTATTAAAGCTTAAATAAATAAAAAATATATCAAGCAGACATACAAACTGGAGCATACCAAACACCAGAAATTTTCCATAGTGGGTATTCTAAATTTTTGTAAACTATTTGGAACAAATTGTAAAAATGTCTTGGAGGTGGACGTTGATAGCTCATAAGTAAATGTTTCTAAGCCAATCATTAATACAAGTTTTTGAAATTAATTAATATAATCAAATAAATATAGCACTGATACTATATAATTGATTCCACTGATATTTGAACAAAAAATTCTTTATTACATTTTTGAAAAAAAAAAAAAATATATAATAAACTATGGTAAATTCAGATTGCGGCACTTCTCACAATATTTTTTTTTCCATAATATTTACCATCCTAAGTGTACTTCTGAAATCCGTTTTTTCAGGATATTCATAGTTTTCGGGATATAATTTTTTTGCCATATTCTAGAGAAGTACCCAAATTGCCCCACGGTTTTACCCTCTATATCATGGATAATTCATACTATATCATTATAAGTTATAGCCTATATGTTATTCTGATGTGTAAGCTATATTATTGTAAAGTTTCAGTTGTTTTTGCGTGAAAGAGTAACAAACATACATCCATACATTCTTAAAAACTTTTGTGTTTATAATATTAGTAGGATCATGATTCCTATAACTTTTGATTTTTTGTTGATACTCAGCTTAATCAATACAATAAAAGATAAATGGCGTTTTGATAATGGAACAAACTGACTGACTGACTAATATGATGTATCAAAAGAACTTTGTAAAAAATTCAATTAAAATAAAGTATTGTGAGTTTGATCATAAAAAAGTATACAAAAACCCTACAATGAAAAAGCGAACAAATCTACGATATTTTTTTCTCTTTTTTCTTTCTGCTAATTCCTATAAATTATAAATATATGGATACCACAGTATATACAATAAAAAATAATTTACATATGCAAAGTGAGGGTAGCCTAGTTAAAAATAAAGTTGTATATTTGGTCTCACTGATATGACATAATTGAAGCAACTGATAATTGAATAAATTGAAACTTACTATAGAAAAATAAATAATTGAAACTTACATGATATTATGGCATAGTCTGGCTACCCTGGGCTCGGATACTGCTGCTCCTCGATAGCCTCTTCCCAATCGTCTGCACGTGGAAACCAATATTCTGTAATGCTTCGTGATTCAGGATCTTCCTTCCATCAAAGATGTATGCCGGCTTCATCATGACCTCATATATCTTCTTATAGTCCAAAGTCTTGAATTCATCCCACTCCGTACACAACACAATTGCATGAGCACCAGACACAGCCGAGTATGCAGAATTATGGATTTCAATATTCTTCCTAATGGATTCCGGTTCATTTGTGACTAGAGGGTGAGTAAGTTCAAAATAAATTTGATCGTGCTCCACCTTAGGATCATAAATATGGAGCTTTGCCCCTTCATCGAGGAGTGTTTTTGAGACATAAATGGCTGGAGATTCTCTGGTATCACCAGTGTTCTTTTTAAATGAGAAGCCGAGGACAGCAATTTTTTTATCAGCCACTGTGTTAAATAATGATTCTATGACTTTACGAGTAAATCGAGTTTTCTGGTAATCATTCAGATTTACAACTTGCTGCCAGTATGCGGCAACTTCTGGAAGGTTCAAACATTCTGATAGGTATATAAGATTGAGGATGTCCTTTTGGAAGCAGCTTCCACCGAACCCAATTGAGGCTTCAAGGAATTTAGGCCCGATTCTTGAGTCTCGACCAACTGCCCTCGCTACTTCGGACACATCAGCTCCCGTTGCTTCACAAACAGCTGATAACGAGTTAATACTTGAGATTCTCTGTGCAAGGAAGGCATTTGCCGCTAACTTTGATAGCTCGGAGCTCCAGGTATTTGTGGTTAGGATATTTTTAGCTGGAATCCAATGTTCATACACCCAACATAACTCTTGTATAGCTTTTTGTCCTTCAGGAGTTTCTTCTCCACCGATGAGCACTCGGTCAGCCTCAACAAGATCAACAATAGCTGTTCCTTCAGCTAAGAATTCAGGGTTGGAGAGAATTTGGTACTTCACACCAGGTTTAGTATTCGCTCGTAATATCTTCATGATAATCTCAGCAGCTTTGACAGGAACAGTACTTTTTTCCACCACAATTTTGTTGCTCGTAGCAATATCAGCAATCATGCGAGCAGCACCTTCTATGTACTTGAGATCAGCAGCTCTACCTTTACCATTACCGATGGTCTTAGTAGGAGTGTTAACTGATATGAAGATGAGATCAGCTTCTAAAATGCTGGTTTCTATGTCTGTAGAGAAGAACAGGTTCTTACCTCTGCATTGCTTGACCACGTCGTCTAGACCTGGTTCGTAAATGGGTAGTTTGTCGGAGTTCCACTGGTTGATCCTCTCAGCGCTTCTGTCACACACAGTCACTTTGATGTTGGGGCACTTTAGGGCTATGACACTGCAGGTGGGGCCTCCGACGTATCCCGCACCGAGACAGCAGATCTTCTCGATCACCATTGTGGGAGCTAGCTGTTGTAGTGTACTCAGCGGAGGCCTCGAGGCTAATGACGGGCAGACGACTATGCAATCATTTTATAGACTCTTCATATGCAACATTCACTTGCTGAAGTCAATGACATCTGACTAGTGTAGCGTTGTTTCAAAAGTATCGATATATCGATATATTTTAATTCAGTATATCGATATTTTTATCCAACTACGACGAAGCCAAAAGGAAGGGTAATGATTTTGGCTGTCTATGTATGTATATATAATATAGTATATATCGTATAGTATTTATATATATGTCGGAGCATAGTAAAAGATTATCGATTAATCGAATCGTTATCGTTGTCTATGGCGTTGGAGTGGGGTAGTAGTCACTTCCGTTGTTTTGACAGTCTTTACCCTCGACCCTTTATATGCGTTCGACAGTCTAACTGAAGTCTTAGTCGTGCGCGGTCTCTCAAGAAGTGAACATCTAAGTAGTGCTAGTGATAGTGATAGTGTCAAGTGCAGTGTAGTGTGGAAGTGCTGTTCAACTAAGGTCACGTAAGTCCTTACAATTTAATTGTCACGTGGTTAAGTAAACACAATGTTAGGTTAGGTTAGCCTTAGGTTAGGTTATCCTTGTGTTAGATTCCGGTTTCAACCTTGGGTTTAAATAGAGAGTCTAGCAGTGGAGGCGAGTGTTGTAATTACTTAAAGGATATCCTTAAGCCTACACCTTGGTCACAAGTCCAAGGCACTACTTAGGTTTCTCTCGTAATTGTTAGAGATCATATTTGATCATTTATCGGTTCAGTAGCAGTATCTACGTTGCGTTTTCCCAATATTCCATTCAATACCGTCACCCCCTTTTAGTGTTCCCCAATATTCCCCATCTTCCTCCTTCCATTTCCTTTCACATCGTTTTAAAATCCCCGACATATATGTATATTATTTATTAGTGTAGTGTATAACTTGATATATATTTACAGTAGTATTTTATGTATTAATTTTATTTTTCTAAGCAAGTGCACCACCTACCATATTTCTGTGGATTGATATCCTAGCATCTTGGTTGCCTGGAAGAGATCGCTCTTAGCGATAAGGCCGCCTGTTGTGCGTCATTCCTTGTATGCTCGCATTTCATGGTGTAAATAACAACAACAAATACACTTTGTATTTGTTGTTGTTGTTGTTGTTGTTGTTGTTGTTGTTGTTGTATATATAAGGTGTGAATAGATTCGTAATAATAGCGCGAGTGACAGACTATATAAATTTTTTGTTTTTGGTTATAACCTAACCTCGAAAAAAATTAAACTGAGATAATCATCACATGTTTGATATCAAAAGAAAGGTCTTGGCGAGCACATTACAAATATGTATATAATTTAAAATCCCATCAAGTCCAGTCGTTGCAGTTATTCACTCTTTTAAGCAATAAAAAACAATTTGATTCTTCTTCTTCTTCTTATTTTATGGCCTTCTACCACATTTAGCAGCGGTAATTTAGCCAATGTCAATGTAGGAAAATATCGAGCACTTTATTGTTTCTGTCCGCTGTTGATGTTAAAAAATGCAGCGTGGTTGGGGTTCAGTTTTCTTTAGAAAAATGCAATTAAGACAGATTGTTCGGTGTCTTTATTATACCTGCAACCACACATAAGACTATCTACAATTAAACCATCACCTATATTATTAATTAGTTATAGCATAATATAAATAGGAGGGACACACATGATAGATAATTATTTTAATATAACTAAAGTTAACACACCTAATTTTTTAGTATATTATAACCTAATATTATTCATTTTAATGTATTTACATAGAATCTTTATTATACAGGGGTCAGGGAAGGAAAGAAGAAAATGAAAATTAGTAGGGCGAGGAATATTAGTAGGTAGAAGATCATACAAGGAGATGGGGAACTTTTTACAATCAAAAAATATATGGTCTGGGGTGCCTTCATCAAGACCACATTCACATAGGGAGTGATCTCTCACCCTGATTTTGGCTAGATGGACAGGGGTACACGCATGCCCTAACCTTAGACGACAGATGGTTGAAGTGACCTGCTTACTTGCTTTCTTATATTTAAAAAACCACGGTTTTTGTGGAATATTCAACTGGATAGATCTGTAGTATTTGGCTATGTGTGTATTCTTAGAAGACCATCGATTGCTCCAGGAACTAAAGAGATCGCGTCGAGCATTTAAAACAATGTCTCCCATGTAGGTAATACACCGCTCTATCGGACCAGACTCAGCTGCCGACCTAGCCCATGTATCAGCTTGCTCATTGCCGGAGATACCACTGTGCCCAGGAATCCATATTAAATTGACCACTAAACCTTTAGTGTGACAGCGGTAAAGCATCTCTTTAATTTTAAGAAATAGTGAGAGATTTAGAATTTTGTTTTTAATAAAAAAATTGCCTAATATCGCATCCAAACAGCTTTTACAATCTGAGAATATTAAGGCTTTATTTAAGCTATGGGATTCTATATAAAATAGTGCTTCCAGAATTGCAACTGCCTCACCTGTATATACAGTAGCCTGAGGGGGACATTTGAAACCCAAAAAGATTCTAAAATTAGGAATCCACACAGCGGCTCTTACTTCACTTTGATTGTTTAATTTGGAGGCATCCGTATAAACTACATGCCAGCCATCCCACTTTCCTAATAGCCTTAAGAATTTGGTGTTAGCCTCTAGTTCGCCCTTACTAATACCGAAATCAAGAATGACATTTGGTCTAAAAACAAGAGCCTCATAGCTTATCTCAAATAATGGAAATTTAGAATTTTGATCGATGGGATATTGCATATTTAAATATTTCTGATAGCTAACAATTGACTTAGGGGCCGCCTTATGACTCCAGTATTTTGCATGAGTAACCTTTTCAGACAGCATTTGAAGAAGTGTTATAAATGTAAAAACAGAAAACTACAAAATAAAAAAATTAGATAGATAGAATAGAGACAGATAGAAAGCCAGAAATGCGTAGGTATAAAAATGGTCAAGGCAGAACCGTGGTCGTTTCCGATGTATCAATACAAAATATGCAATATCAAAAATTGTATCTACAAACAAGATTTTTTGAAGTGAAACTTCTTTAGAATCGTTGTGATTTCAAACCGGATGCAACGGAAAAAACGACAGGTAAGAGACACAAATACAAAAATGTGTAGGAAAGAATGAGACAGAAATATACATACTATTTTATATTATTATATATATTCATCTCATTCTTTTGTCGATTTACTGAAGTTTCACTTCTATCGTGTGTGAATCGCACACACACCTTTTTTTTTTATTTTTTGTATAAAAATTAGTTAATATTACATATTGAGTTAAATACACTATTATTTTAAAAATTATAAACTTTTGAAAATTACCAAGATATATTTTAACAAATACCGATATATTGTTTTTTTTCGCTTCCGACATCCCTAGACTAGTGTAGAACATTGAGTGTCTTTAGTCGGTTTTAGGTTAAAATCGATGTTTTAAATAATCGATAACGCTATCAATGAGTTACGTTCAGTGTTAACTATTATCTACTAATGGTATCAATTTTAATATGTTACGTAATCTAAAAACAGTGTTGCAGAATCTATCGATGTTATCACGATAATGTAGTGGAAGGCATCTAAGTTTGTTTCTAACCTTGAATGCGCAGAAATCATGAATCGAAGCGAAGAGAGCTTTTCATAGAGAACGTAATTTATTCTTTCGCGTCGGATCTGCTATATATTACTAGCTGCGCCCCGCGGTTTCACCTGCTATAGTTTGGATAATTCACCCTATATCATTATAAATTATAGCCTATGTGTTATTCTAATGTGTAAGCTATGTTATTGTAAAGTTTCATCAAAATCCATTCAGTAGTTTTTGCGTAAAAGAGTATCAAACTTTACTATTAATTAATAAAAAGAAGAGAAGGAATGTTTTAGTAGTCTATATGCAGACTAACATTATGACGGCTTGACTAGAATCCTCCTGGGGTTATACTTTAGACTCAGACCAACAGCATTACTGCTGGAATACTCGCGATGTAATCAATGATAATTCTGTCGTGACGGCGTATTTATTTTGCAATTCCTACTTCCTTGATTTGTGTTTATCAGTCGTACCAACTCTCTACTCAAATTATAAGTGTTGCCAACATCATAATTAACAATACATACAGTCTTACAAACTTTCGCGTTTATAATATCAGTAGGATTTGACGCAGCACGCTCGCAGTGTCCAACTACCCACACTACGTTAGCCTGCTGGTGGTGGCAAGCCAGTCGGGGAACAGATCCCCTACCACCAAGGCTCTTACGAGATGCTCTCCCAGCGGCAGAGGGGAATAGTATTCTATCCCGTCCCCTCACGGGAGAAAAATGCACATCAAATAAATTTTTTTCTGTCCTTCGACGATAATGACGTCATGTGTAATGTTTTGTTCTAACATAATGGAATCACTGGCACTATAGCAAACTCTCGATTCGCGACTGCAACACCAACTGGCGTCAGCCCTGACCTATCATGAGTAAGGGACAGTGTGGGTAGATTATAAAACAATAGCTATTATAGTCACAAATACTACAAATCTCAATCCAAAATCGCCAGATTACAGATTGAAAATAGAGATTGAAATTGATTTATACCGTTAGTCATTCCAGTAGGGGATTACAAAAGTTTTTTTTATTATTGAAGTGAAACTTCTTTAGAATCGTTGTGATTTCAAACCGGATGCAACGGAAAAAACGACAGGTAAGAGACACAAATACAAAAATGTGTAGGAAAGAATGAGACAGAAATATACAAAACGACAGGTAAGAGACACAAATACAAAAATGTGTAGGAAAGAATGAGACAGAAATATACATACTATTTTATATTATTATATATATTCATCTCATTCTTTTGTCGATTTACTGAAGTTTCACTTTTATTGTAAAACACATTGATTCACAGCATATTTTCAACAAATTATCCATTACAGACGAAGAGCGGTAGCGACAGCACTTGACATAGCTACCGACACGTAAGTATAGTTTTGACCTTGAATACGCAGAAGTCACTATTAGGGGCGTCAGTTCCCGCGCGTCTGCTACTCCACGCTCATAATGCGCAACAAACTCCCACTATTTTTTCTCAGACCTAAAGTTAGCTGCCGGGTACTATAGCTAGCAATGGTTTAGTCCCTAGATTCGCGTTTGAGAGGTTTGACATTGGTGGAGTTATGTGTGTTTAAAGCAATTAAATATCACTTGCTTTATCGGTGAAGGAAACCTGCACTCCTGAGAGTTCCCTAAAAGTTCTCAAAGGTGTGTGAAATCTACCAACCCGCTCTTGGTTAGCATGGTGGACTATGGCCATACTCTCTCCTTCATTTTGACGAGGAGACCCAGCCTAGTAGTGGGTTATGATGATGATAATGATTGTGTTATCACGTACTAGCTGACCCGACAGACGTTGTCCTGTCTTAACTATGAATTCGAATTGGCTGTCAAGTGATCGTTAAGTTTTCTTAAAATTTTCTAATTTTCCGCGCAATTTTTTTAATTTTTTCCTCCATAAGAACCTTCTCCTGACAATAACGAACACAACAAAAAAAGAATTAGCGAAATCGGTCCAGTCGTTTAGGCGTGATGCCGTGACCAAGGGAGATGGTCAAGGTATCGATATATATTTGAAATCGATACATAGGTATGTAATCGATTAACAAAACTTTTTGAAGTCCCTAGTATTGAGTATGCCGTTACAACTGACAGTAGTTTACTATTCTTGCAATATTGGTGACGTACTTATCGATAATATATATTTATTATTATAATATTCACTCACACAACTATGAATCACATCTGTCATCGTTAAGGCAGCGTTTCTACAACTTGCTGCAGCAAATCCGACTTCCACGGAAAAGTGTTTACATTTTTCAGGTTATTATATAGCTTATGACACTTACAAATAATGTGGCTTTCTATTGGTGAAAGAATTATCGAAATCGGTTCAGTAAATCCGGAGATTAACACCTACAAACTTTACTCAACTAATTTTATACTAATAAAGCTGAAGAGTTTGTTTGTTTGAACGCGCTAATCTCAGGAACTACTGGTCCGATTTGAAAAATTCTATCAATGTTATATAGCCCATTTATCGAGGAAGGCTATAGGCTATATATCATCACGCTACGACCAATAGGAGCGGAGCATCACGCGGACGAAGTCGCAAGAGTCGGCTAGTTTAATAATATAAATGTTATTAACTACCGAAATTAATATCCAATAGCAATCCAATATCTGTGGATTATGTGCTTAAAGTGATAATTTTATCAAAATACAATTCCCCTCTTAGAGTCGAGTAACCCAGCACCCGATTGGTGGTAGGGGATCTGTTCCCCGACTGGCTTGCGACCACCAGCATGCTTGGGTTCTCGTTCAGGGTCCTCTAAAAACGTACAAATAGATTACCTTGTACCTGATCGAAGTTTTTTTTTTCTTCTGAAATTAACAAAATGGCAGTTTGGATCTGAATTATAATATTTTTTTTTTTAATTTTCGTGAAGTGAAAATTCTCATTTTTCCAAAACTCTGACTACCCCTAACCCCTTAAGTAATAATTTATTTATTTACAGATTAAATAGTTTTATACAACATACACTTAAGTTATCCCTTTGACTAATTATAAAATTTAAAAAAAAATTCTTTGACAAATACTTCAACAACCAATATGTTTGTATAGTTTTGGCAGAGAGGGAGAGAAGAGAGAAAGGAAAGAAATGGTGGTGATGAGGAGCAGTGCCCTTAGGTTTATTTTGGGACAAGGCTGTACGGTGTAATACCTTTGTATTTGCTATTATGGAATGAGAGAGAGAAAGAACAAGTAATGGTTGTCATACTAAAGGTAAGGCTGTACGGTGTAATACCTTTGTATTTGCCATTATGGAATGAGAGAGAGAAAGAACAAGTAATGGTTGTCATACTAAAGGTAAGGCTGTACGGTGTAATACCTTTGTATTTGCCATTATGGAATAAGAGAGAGAGAGAACAAGTAATGGTTGTCATACTAAAGGCAAGGCTGTACGGTGTAATACCTTTGTATTTGCCATTATGGAATGAGAGAGAGAGAGAACAAGTAATGGTTGTCATACTAAAGGCAAGGCTGTACGGTGTAATACCTTTGTATTTGCCATTATGGAATGAGAGAGAGAGAGAGAACAAGTAATGGTTGTCATACTAAAGGCAAGGCTGTACGGTGTAATACCTTTGTATTTGCCATTATGGAATGAGAGAGAGAGAGAACAAGTAATGGTTGTCATACTAAAGGCAAGGCTGTACGGTGTAATACCTTTGTATTTGCCATTATGGAATGAGAGAGAGAGAGAACAAGTAATGGTTGTCATACTAAAGGCAAGGCTGTACGGTGTAATACCTTTGTATTTGCCATTATGGAATGAGAGAGAGAGAGAGAGAGAACAAGTAATGGTTGTCATACTAAAGGCAAGGCTGTACGGTGTAATACCTTTGTATTTGCCATTATGGAATGAGAGAGAGAGAGAGAGAGAGAACAAGTAATGGTTGTCATACTAAAGGCAAGGCTGTACGGTGTAATACCTTTGTATTTGCCATTATGGAATGAGAGAGAGAGAGAGAGAGAGAGAACAAGTAATGGTTGTCATACTAAAGGCAAGGCTGTACGGTGTAATACCTTTGTATTTGCCATTATGGAATGAGAGAGAGAGAGAGAACAAGTAATGGTTGTCATACTAAAGGCAAGGCTGTACGGTGTAATACCTTTCTATTTGCCATTATGGAATGAGAGAGAGAGAGAGAACAAGTAATGGTTGTCATACTAAAGGCAAGGCTGTACGGTGTAATACCTTTGTATTTGCCATTATGGAATGAGAGAGAGAGAGAGAACAAGTAATGGTTGTCATACTAAAGGCAAGGCTGTACGGTGTAATACCTTTGTATTTGCCATTATGGAATGAGAGAGAGAGAGAGAACAAGTAATGGTTGTCATACTAAAGGCAAGGCTGTACGGTGTAATACCTTTGTATTTGCCATTATGGAATGAGAGAGAGAGAGAGAACAAGTAATGGTTGTCATACTAAAGGCAAGGCTGTACGGTGTAATACCTTTGTATTTGCCATTATGGAATGAGAGAGAGAGAGAGAACAAGTAATGGTTGTCATACTAAAGGCAAGGCTGTACGGTGTAATACCTTTCTATTTGCCATTATGGAATGAGAGAGAGGGAGAGAACAAGTAATGGTTGTCATACTAAAGGCAAGGCTGTACGGTGTAATACCTTTCTATTTGCCATTATGGAATGAGAGAGAGGGAGAGAACAAGTAATGGTTGTCATACTAAAGGCAAGGCTGTACGGTGTAATACCTTTGTATTTGCCATTATGGAATGAGAGAGAGAGAGAGAACAAGTAATGGTTGTCATACTAAAGGCAAGGCTGTACGGTGTAATACCTTTCTATTTGCCATTATGGAATGAGAGAGAGGGAGAGAACAAGTAATGGTTGTCATACTAAAGGCAAGGCTGTACGGTGTAATACCTTTCTATTTGCCATTATGGAATGAGAGAGAGGGAGAGAACAAGTAATGGTTGTCATACTAAAGGCAAGGCTGTACGGTGTAATACCTTTCTATTTGCCATTATGGAATGAGAGAGAGGGAGAGAACAAGTAATGGTTGTCATACTAAAGGCAAGGCTGTACGGTGTAATACCTTTCTATTTGCCATTATGGAATGAGAGAGAGGGAGAGAACAAGTAATGGTTGTCATACTAAAGGCAAGGCTGTACGGTGTAATACCTTTCTATTTGCCATTATGGAATGAGAGAGAGGGAGAGAACAAGTAATGGTTGTCATACTAAAGGCAAGGCTGTACGGTGTAATACCTTTCTATTTGCCATTATGGAATGAGAGAGAGGGAGAGAACAAGTAATGGTTGTCATACTAAAGGCAAGGCTGTACGGTGTAATACCTTTCTATTTGCCATTATGGAATGAGAGAGAGGGAGAGAACAAGTAATGGTTGTCATACTAAAGGCAAGGCTGTACGGTGTAATACCTTTCTATTTGCCATTATGGAATGAGAGAGAGGGAGAGAACAAGTAATGGTTGTCATACTAAAGGCAAGGCTGTACGGTGTAATACCTTTCTATTTGCCATTATGGAATGAGAGAGAGGGAGAGAACAAGTAATGGTTGTCATACTAAAGGCAAGGCTGTACGGTGTAATACCTTTCTATTTGCCATTATGGAATGAGAGAGAGGGAGAGAACAAGTAACGGTTGTCATACTAAAGGCAAGGCTGTACGGTGTAATACCTATTTTCATTATGGAATAAAAACATAAAAAAAATTGGCGGGAAAACACTTAATGTCTTTAAAACTAATCAACAATTCCACGAAATATTTTATCAAATTACATGCAGATAAGATTGATAAAAGTCCAGAGGAAAGCAAAACAATTTCCGGTATTGTATCATGATAATACATTTCTAGTAATTTACATATAACTAGTCAACCCAGCTTTTGTTTTTTTTTTTTATATTTTTCTTTGAATGTGCTTGAACACAAAACGTTCTGCCAGCATTGTCTATTAGTATTTTGTTAATAATGACATTTTTAATTTCGTAATATCTTTTGAATGGAAGATCCGATTTCAATAATTCAAAAACTAATCAACAGGTATTGAAACAGTCTTGAATACGACATTTATTTGGATAAGAATTGATACAAACATTTTATTGCTTTTTTCTTTTTTATATATTAGTATAGATATAGATAAATTATCAACAAACTACATGTAAATTGTAAAAAGTATGTTTTGTAATTTATGATCTGTGTTACACTTATCTTGTTACGGAAATAGATAAGTTATTGGAGATTATTTATATTCCCTACTTTGTTATTAAATACAGATTAAATAATATTGCACGTGGAACTGTTCATGTTCATGTCGGAACTATACTCCTTTATCATGTTCGAGGAACGACTCTGACGTCACGCACCTTGTAGACAGAGAACGGTTCCTGCGACAAGATTTTTAGTTATATCGCTGTACCAAATTTTGTCGTGTGAAAGCTTAACAGACATACACACATGACTTTATAATATTAAAGTGATAATATAAATTGAAGCGTCAGTAGCGCAGTGGTTCAGGCGTTGGATTCACGATCAACAAGTCGTGGGTTCATATCCCGGACATTAGACTACTGGCGTGGCCCACTCCTAGCACAAGCTTTAGCTTAGTTGGAGGGGTAAAGGGCATACTAGTAGTATGTGATCCATATTGCTAGTAATCTTTAAAAAAAAAAAAATAATAATAATAATAATTGAAATTTGGAGCTAAAACCCGTGAGGGGACGAGTTAGAATACAATAGTATAATAGAGATGCTCTCCTAGCGGCAGAGGGGTATTCCCCTCAGAGCATCTCGTAAGAGTCGAGTAACCCAGCAACCCCTTAGTGGTAGGGTGTTCTCCAACTGGCTTGCAAATCCAACCGCCAAGTGTCATAGACGCGTTCCGGATGAGCTGCATGTGTGCCAGACACCCCCTCCCTCTCCCACCCCATTAATGCTGCGGATCTAGTGGACTCTGGTCACTTGTTCAGGGTGCGCTGAAACCGCAACCTTTTTTGTTCTTTACTCCCCCTCCCCACTTCATCTTTGAGGATGCAAAGATAAAGTGCATTACAAGAGGGTATCTCTTGTTTTGCCGATATCCATGGGCGATGGTGGCCACTTATCATCAGGTGGACCTTAGTAGTTCGGTTTCGACCATAGTTCCTGAAACTATTATGATCCGGAACTATGCACTTCTAATTAAATTGTTCGGTTTCTATCATAATTCCTGAAACTATTATGATCCGGAACTATGCGTGTCTATTTAAATAGTTCGGTTTCTATCATAATTCCTGAAACTATTATTATCCGGAACTAATCATTTCTAATTAAATTGTTCGGTATCGGTCATAGTTCCTGAAACTATTATTATCCGGAACTATGCATGTTTAAATTAGAACCGATCCTCAATTTATTCGGACATAACGGAATAGATACCCTGGAAGCAAAATCGATACAATCCTAGTGTCATGGCGTCTTGGATGACGTCACACGTCTACGAAGTAACCTTTTTTTTTGTCGCAGGGGAATGCATTTACGCATACCACCCGATCCTTTGGGGGGATCGAATGATTATGACGGACTCGCCAGCGATAAGTGCCGTCCTACCCACTAAACCTACTGCGATACCCTCTCCGTCAAAAATGAGGCGCCCCAGGGTCGCTATTCGCATTCTACTGCGACGCCTCAACGGTCGGCTCGCTCTAAAGCAGGCCTGCCCGCCCTGGGCGTGTCCCGAGTACGGAAGACACGCCCAGTGCCACACTGTGGTCCGGGGGAGGAAGAAGATGCGCATATCGGCGTCTCCTTCCCCCAAGTCGACGTCTCCTTCCCCCAAGTCGACGTCTCCTTCCCCCAAGTCGACGTCTGCGGATCGGGTCGTCGAGAGCATCAGCCTCACGATCCCTCTCCGCGGCCTCCTTCAGCGAGATCACCGATTCGCAAAAGGAGGCCACTGCCAACCAGCTCCTCTGGTTTTCGAGCATGGCCCCAACCACGCTCGACAACGAGAGGTCCCCGCCAATAATTGACCACATGGCTTGGCTCTGTGGACCCCAAGCTTGGCATTCTGCCAGAGTGTGTCGCGAATTATCTTCCTCCGCACCACACTCGTGACAGACCGGCGTCACTTCTCTCCGAGCTATCTTATGCAGATATCCTCCGAAACAGCCATGCCCGGTGAGTACCTGCACGAGTCGGTAAGTGAGGACGCCATGCCACCTCCCGAGCCAGCGACTAAGGTGCGGACGAACTGCTTCCACAGTCCTATGTTCCACAGGACCGGACCAAGAACCGAGCCCTGAGGAACACCACGCTCCACCCGTCGACGCTGCAGCCTCCCGGCAGCCCCCTCCCATGTGATCTCTCTCTCCTCCAGATATGCCTCCAACATCCGCCCGAGATAGGGAGGCACTCCATGGAACCAGAGCGCCTCACGTATGGTCTCGAAGAGTAGTTGAAGGCATTTTCCACGTCTAGGGAGACAACCAGCATCACGTTTCTCTCTCGCACTGCCTCCGTGGCAACCCGTTTCAATTCGGACAAAACGGACAGGGCGTCGATGGTGGATCGACCCGCCCTGAATCCGAACTGGCCAGGCGAGAGATTGCTAAACCCCCTGCTCTGTTGTATGAAAACGTCAAAAACAACAATGATGTTTTCGCGTGGCGTGACGTAACACTTTCTGATCGGTGTCCCTTCATTTTTTGTTATTAGTGGACACAAGCCTATTGTCGGCGCTCGGATCGCCATAGTATGTGCTCAGCTGCTCACCATAGACAAGTTAAACACTTTATTGATAGTATCTCCCTGTAGTGATGCTACGCATGTTAGTACTAGGGCTGGGATCGGTAAATAAAAAATATTTCTATATATCGATATATGCGCGATTAACTACAGTATTCTTAAAATATTCCAAAAAGATTTTTTTCCTGTAAGGTTAATTCTTTAACAAGAAATTACAACTTCGCTATAATCAACGGAGAACACGTGGATCAAAGAACACCGCATAAATTCACAACACAATACTCAACGTACGTTTCGCTCTGACACTGGATCATCAGGAGATGTAGACTCTTCAGCAGTCAGTTGTAAAGTGAGGACTGCGACAAAACAAGTCATAACAAATAACAATAATTATTATTATTACCGGTTTTTAACTACAATAACAATTATTATAGTATTAGGGGATCTGTTCCCCGCCTGGCTTGCGACCACCGACACGTTCCGGTTGAGCCGCATGTGGGCCAGACTTACCCCCTCCCTCTCCCATCCCATTAATTCTGCGGAACTGATGGACTGTGGGCTCTTGCTCAGGGTCCGCTGAAACCGCAGCATTTTTCCCCCCTCCAGTGGTATCTTCGAGAGGGTATCTCTTGTTTTGCAGATGTCCATGGACAATGGTGGCCACTTACCATCAGGTGGACCATCTGCTCATTTGCACCAAATCTGCATTAAAAAAAAATTATTACTTATTGTTAATTACTATAAATAATGGTTATGGGTTTGATTGGTTAACTTCCCTGGAGATGCTTAGTAAAGGGTAATTGGAGACGTTTACTTATTCATTTAGCAGTTCAAATGTTTGGTTATTGAAAATTTATCGAATTTGATACTCAGTAATAAAAATCGAATAAAATTATCGATGTTATATATCGACATTTTTTACCCATCCCTAATATTCAATAGAAGTTCAAGTGAGCGCCGGTGGTTATTGTAAAACTGCTCTTATAATATTCAACAAGTCATGTCAGGTAAGAATAAAACCAAAAGTATTTATTCAATATTAATTATCTTAAATGATATTCGTCACATATATAGTTTACGAGATTTCCACTCTCCAGTTCATCTCAAGATGGCGGAATCGATCATTTATTTTCTTGGCTTTTTCCTTTTATTTTTTTCTTCAAATTGTTTTCGTGAACTTATTTCAGTGTAGGAAGTGTTTCAATGTGTGAGTGAGCCCTGTTATGATTTTGATGCAAAAATGGGATTTTTGGTTTGTTTTTTTTTTTGTTTATTTATTATTAATTAAATAAAATATTATTTTTTTCTTTATCTATACTTTATAATCTGTAATATAATTTTTTATGTTTTAAAGTTTTTGACACCCCCTATTTTTTTCAAATATTTTTTATTTTATATAATAACAACAATTCTAAGTGTATTTCTGAAATCCGTTTTTTCAGTTTTCGAGATATGATTACAAAATTTCTCAAAAAAAAAATCAAATTTTGTGTGAACTTTGGAATAGTGCCCTCCCCCCTCTATTTTTTGAAATATGTCAAGAAGAACTTTTGAAAATTCATGTCTCAAAAAGAATTTAATAAATATTTTTTTAAATGAATTTCAAAAATGGCTTTTTTAAGTGTGAGTAGAAATACCTAAAAAATAACAAAGAAATAGGGGGGGGGGGGGGGCCCCCTATCCTACAGAAGCGCCCTTACATGTTTAACGAATTTAATAAGAACATTATTTTTAAGAGACTAAATTGGAGGTATGCGTTGATACCTTGGACTCGGCAAAAAGCGCCCTCGACGGTGGCGCCGACGAGCTGGAGGTATGCAGTTGCATAATCCAGGGAGGTTTCACTCCTTCACCGGGATTGCTTAAGGAGATTATAAAATTGGTACATTAGCTTCTCAACATATATATATATATATATACATGTCTATATGTCTGTTTCCATCAGTTTTACTCAACTCGCCAATCTTTTCAGGAACCCGTCATAAATGTGTTGATAAGATGCAGAGGCGGCTCAGACTTTATTTATACCGAAGAAGAAATGACCACAATGCTATCCGACATAGAGTTTTACAAAGAAATGGGGGTGAACAGCTTCATCTTCGCCGCTCTGACGGATGAACAAGAAGTAGACAAAGTGAACTGCGCTCGGGTCATACAGCAAGCTCACCCTTTGCCTGTTTCGTTCCACAACGCGTATGATTTGTGTAAAGACCCTGTAAGGGGTATCGAAGATATTATTGAGCTCGGATTTACGAGAGTACTGCCAAGTGGTCCACATCCATCTGGAGGGGATGAAGATTTAAAATGTTTAAAGGATCTATTAGAAAAGTACGGTGACAAGATTGAAATAATGCCCGGAGCAGGGATCAATCTCGACAACGCCAACATGTACAGCCGCGCTGGATTCAGGATAATACACTGCGGTTGTAAGAAAGTAAGGAGATTCCCGAAGTTACGTGGCTTGGAATTGGGTAAAAATGATGTATTCATAACTGATGTCGATATTGTCATGAAAATAAAAAACAATTTAAACGAAATGTAAATAGAGAGGCCGCGCGAGTCTCTTGGCCTAAGCGCCGAAGCGCCGCATAATACTAACCCCCCCCCTGTAAGTGGTGGTCAGCTTTATGTATCATCTCCCGGAGCAGTGTGTCCAGGGAGCGGGTATTGTACTGGCGGATTTTAAGTACATATCTATATGTTGTTATTAACGAAATAAAAATATTGTGATTGATTTACTATTCGATCGAATACTGAATAGTGAAAAAAAAATGGCTGAATAGCCGAATATTTGTGGCATCTCTAGTCTTCACCACATCGAGTACGAGGCAGCTCTTGTTCTATTCTACGACATTATCATTGTTGTCTGAAAATAAATAAATAAAATAAAAATCAACCATTTTTAATATGTGTCTAACATGTTTAATATGTGTCTAACATGTTTAATATGTGTCTAACATGTTTAATATGTGTCTAACATGTTTAATATGTGTCTAACATGTTTAATATGTGTCTAACATGTTTAATATGTGTCTAACATGTTTAATATGTGTCTAACATGTTTAATATGTGTCTAACATGTTTAATATGTGTCTAACATGTTTAATATGTGTCTAACATGTTTAATATGTGTCTAACATTTTTAATATGTGTCTAACATGTTTAATATGTGTCTAACATGTTTAATATGTGTCTAACATTTTTAATATGTGTCTAACATGTTTAATATGTGTCTAACATGTTTAATATGTGTCTAACATTTTTAATATGTGTTTTACGTAGAAAGTTATGAATAAATATGTACATCGTAAAAAATTGAGTTTTTATATTTCATTTTAAGCAATGACGTCACAATATAATAATATGCTTAAACTGCATCATCGATTGCTGTGGGGCCTGAGCCGTGGACCAGCCAAAGCTTTAGTCAACAGGTTTGCCTCCATATCTTCAGTTTCTTATGAAATGCGGGCAGCTTGCTTGTCATTCAACATGACTACATCTTCATAGTCAGCACCTAAATCTGTGCAGAGAATTTTCAGGTGGATTGCTTCCTTTGCAGCTTCGGTCAATGGCATCCAACTTATGGCAGTGCCAGCTTATTCAAAGCAATAGCCTAAGAATGATTTTCGGTTACTCTCACATGCACCCCAATCTGCATCTGCCGAACCATTCAATTTTAGTCCGGTCTTCTTATATATTCAATCTAGTCTTTTGTGGCTTTGAGGTACCGAAGTACTTCTCTATAGGAATCACTGCAGAACTTCATTGGAGTCTATACAGACTTGCAATCCTCCATCCTGAACTTTTTGAAGGTTTCAATTCCAAGAGGGAAATCACATTTTGAATTTAGCGGGTCTTCAATTTTTTTAAGCTTGCTTGGACATGAGTAGGCAATCAATAAATCGTCGACATAGATAACTATTATGATTTTTACTCCTCTTTTATCCATGGAGCAGCTTCCGGTACTCAAAATCCTTAGTGTTTTAATTCTGTATCGATTTTTAGATACCATACCATAAATCGCTTTATTTAGACAACAAATTTTTTGTGAATTGATTTATACATTGTAAAAATAACCAAAAACCGATATTTAATAAAATATCAACAGGCCAAACAATTTATATCATAACTGGAACGCTCACTTAAAACTATTGTATATTCAAATATGCACCTTCAAATAACTAGCATAAGGTTGACTTTTTTTTTCAACACGTAAAGAGCAATAATCGTTTCGAGCTGGACCGGACTAAAGGGGATTTTGTCTCTGTCTTACGGTGGTTTTCTCAGGGTGTTTGTGACAACGTGTATACAAATAATTGCAATTAAATAGACAGAAGTTGATGTTAGTTACACAATATGGATATGGATTTTAAAACGATTCTAATCGCAATCCCATAAATAAATTTACAAAAAAATCGAGACCAAGAGAAAGTTTGTTGTCTAAATAAAGCGATTTGAGTATCGGAAGCTGCCCCATGGAGGAAAGAGGAGTAAATATCATAATAGTTATCTATGTCGACGATTTATTGATTGCCTACTCATGTCCAGCAAGCTTAAAAAAATTGAAGACCCGCTAAATTCAAAATGTGATTTCCCTCTTGGAATTGAAACCCTCAAAAAGTTCAGGATGGAGGATTGCAAGTCTGTATAGACTCCAATGGAGTTCAGTGATTCCTATAGAGAAGTACTTCGGTACCTCAAAGTGTGTGGAACCGCCACAAGTTGGATGCTATTGACCAAAGCTGCAATGAAAGCAATCCACGAAAGATATAGTCATCTTGAATGACAATCAAACTGCCCGCATTTCACAAGGAACGGCATGCAAGAAGTAGCAATAAGAGTTAAATATCTCCAAACTGAAGATATGGAGGCAAACCTATTGACTAAAGCTTTGGCTGGTCCACGGCTCAGGTCGTACAGCAATCGATGATGCAGTTTAAGCATATTATTATATTGTGACGTCATTGCTTAAAATGAAATATAAAAACTCAATTTTTTACGATGTACACATTTATTCATAACTTTCTACGTAAAACACATATTAAAAATGTTAGACACATATTAAAAATGTTAGACACATATTAAACATGTTAGACACATTTTAAACATGTTAGACACATATTAAAAATGTTAGACACATATTAAAAATGTTAGACACATATTAAAAATGTTAGACACATTTTAAACATGTTAGACACATATTAAACATGTTAGACACATATTAAAAATGTTAGACACATATTAAACATGTTAGACACATTTTAAACATGTTAGACACATATTAAAAATGTTAGACACATATTAAAAATGTTAGACACATATTAAACATGTTAGACACATATTAAAAATGTTAGACACATATTAAAAATGTTAGACACATATTAAAAATGTTAGACACATATTAAACATGTTAGACACATATTAAAAATGTTAGACACATATTAAACATGTTAGACACATATTAAAAATGTTAGACACATATTAAACATGTTAGACACATATTAAACATGTTAGACACATTTTAAACATGTTAGACACATATTAAACATGTTAGACACATATTAAACATGTTAGACACATATTAAACATGTTAGACACATATTAAACATGTTAGACACATATTAAACATGTTAGACACATATTAAACATGTTAGACACATATTAAACATGTTAGACACATATTAAACATGTTAGACACATATTAAACATGTTAGACACATATTAAACATGTTAGACACATATTAAACATGTTAGACACATATTAAACATGTTAGACACATATTAAACATGTTAGACACATATTAAACATGTTAGACACATATTAAACATGTTAGACACATATTAAAAATGGTTGATTTTTATTTTATTTATTTATTTTCAGACAACAATGATAATGTCGTAGAATAGAACAAGAGCTGCCTCGTACTCGATGTGGTGAAGACTAGAGATGCCACAAATATTCGGCTATTCAGCCATTTTTTTTTCACTATTCAGTATTCGATCGAATAGTAAATCAATCACAATATTTTTATTTCGTTAATAACAACATATAGATATGTACTTAAAATCCGCCAGTACAATACCCGCTCCCTGGACACACTGCTCCGGGAGATGATACATAAAGCTGACCACCACTTACAGGGGGGGGGTTAGTATTATGCGGCGCTTCGGCGCTTAGGCCAAGAGACTCGCGCGGCCTCTCTATTTACATTTCGTTTAAATTGTTTTTTATTTTCATGACAATATCGACATCAGTTATGAATACATCATTTTTACCCAATTCCAAGCCACGTAACTTCGGGAATCTCCTTACTTTCTTACAACCGCAGTGTATTATCCTGAATCCAGCGCGGCTGTACATGTTGGCGTTGTCGAGATTGATCCCTGCTCCGGGCATTATTTCAATCTTGTCACCGTACTTTTCTAATAGATCCTTTAAACATTTTAAATCTTCATCCCCTCCAGATGGATGTGGACCACTTGGCAGTACTCTCGTAAATCCGAGCTCAATAATATCTTCGATACCCCTTACAGGGTCTTTACACAGATCATACGCGTTGTGGAACGAAACAGGCAAAGGGTGAGCTTGCTGTATGACCCGAGCGCAGTTCACTTTGTCTACTTCTTGTTCATCCGTCAGAGCGGCGAAGATGAAGCTGTTCACCCCCATTTCTTTGTAAAACTCTATGTCGGATAGCATTGTGGTCATTTCTTCTTCGGTATAAATAAAGTCTGAGCCGCCTCTGCATCTTATCAACACATTTATGACGGGTTCCTGAAAAGATTGGCGAGTTGAGTAAAACTGATGGAAACAGACATATAGACATGTATATATATATATATATATGTTGAGAAGCTAATGTACCAATTTTATAATCTCCTTAAGCAATCCCGGTGAAGGAGTGAAACCTCCCTGGATTATGCAACTGCATACCTCCAGCTCGTCGGCGCCACCGTCGAGGGCGCTTTTTGCCGAGTCCAAGGTATCAACGCATACCTCCAATTTAGTCTCTTAAAAATAATGTTCTTATTAAATTAGTTAAACATGTAAGGGCGCTTCTGTAGGATAGTGGACCCCCCCCCCCTATTTCTTTGTTATTTTTTAGGTATTTCTACTCACACTTAAAAAAGCCATTTTTGAAATTCATTTAAAAAATTATTTATTAAATTCTTTTTGAGACATGAATTTTCAAAAGTTCCATTATAAATATTTCAAAAAATAGAGGGGGGAGGGCACTATTCCAAAGTTCACACAAAATTTGATATTTTCTGGGAAATTTTTAAAACTGAAAAAACGGATTTCAGAAATACACTTAGAATTGTTATTATTATATAAAATAAAAAATATTTAAAAAAAATAGGGGGTGTCAAAAATTTTAAAACATAAAAAATTATATTACAGATTATAAAGTATAAATAAAGATAAAAATAATATTTTATTTAATTAATAATAAATAAACAAAAAAAAACAAACCAAAAATCCCATTTTTGCATCAAAATCATAACAGGGCTCACTCACACATTGAAACACTTCCTACACTGAAATAAGTTCACGAAAACAATTTGAAGAAAAAAATAAAAGGAAAAAGCCAAGAAAATAAATGATCGATTCCGCCATCTTGAGATGAACTGGAGAGTGGAAATCTCGTAAACTATATATGTGACGAATATCATTTAAGATAATTAATATTGAATAAATACTTTTGGTTTTATTCTTACCTGACATGACTTGTTGAATATTATAAGAGCAGTTTTACAATAACCACCGGCGCTCACTTGAACTTCTATTGAATATTAGGGATGGGTAAAAGTAGGAGGGCTATTGATAAAATATCGATAACTTCATCCATCATAGCTTGATCGATGACAGCTTGTCACTTTGACATAACTAGACCTGTAGATAAGGTCGATATAAATTATCGATACTCCAACTAAAGTTACTGAATGGTTCAAGTCTGATTTAAAGTTCCCAATCTTCTTCCATAATTTGCAATCAATGTCGCAAAATACGGTACTTCATAGACGTGTTATGCGCTGACAGCTGTCATCGTTATGCACAACTTTTTCTCTTCTCAAAATGTACAAAATCATCGAAAGATTAATCTACATTATTTACACTGTTATATTGTTTTTTAATAGTGGTTATTATCTCCAAGGCTGTACGGTGTAATACCTTTGCCTTTTCTAGTAAATTATATAAATATTTCTTTCTTTTCTAGAAAATTAGGGATGGGTAACAAAATCGATTTATATCGTCGATTTTTAATACTGAATGTCAAATTCGATATTATTTCAGCACTATTATATTGTATATTTATTTTAATTGTGAACGCAGCCAATAAAAGGCTATTGATGGTTTCGATGGTGAGGACCATGTTTTTTTTTTAATTTCCAAGGAGAAGCGTCCGAGCTGGGAGGGTTTTTGGGAAAAAAAATTTTGTATGGTCTGGATGGTAAATTAAGTGGGAGTAAAAGGGAACAGAAGGAGGAAAGAAATAAAAAAGATTAAGAGATGTTTTTCGAACACCCGCCATGTTTGGATATTCCCGCGCATTTTCTTTGATTTATGAAAAGCTGTATCGACTTCAATGGGGTGAGGCCATGAGCTACCTCTCACAGTTCAGTGATTCCTATAGAGAAGTACTTCAGTACCTCAAAGCCACAAAAGATTTGGTTGAATATTATATAGACCGGACAAAAAAAGCAATCCACCTGAATATTCTCTCCAAAGATTTAGGTGCTGACTATGAAGATGTAGTCATGACAATCAAGTTGTCCTGCATTTCATAAGGAACTACATCCAAGGAGCAATAATAGTTAATCAGGTTTGGTTCAGGCTGTCAAAAATCATCGAGTGTTTTTGTGAAGTTAACCCCCTTAGCGGGGACTTGTGAAGATTTTGCGGGGTTGGTGCAACTGCCTGGGCGCCATTCATTTATTACGTAAGACTATTTTCGACAGTTTTTGACCCTCACCTCCTCAAGTGTCATAGACGCGTTCTGGTTGAGTCGCATGTGGGCCAGACTTACTCCATCCCTCTCCCATCCCATTAATGCTGCGGATCTAGTGAACTGTGGGCTCTTGCTCAAGGTCCGCTGAAACCGCAGCATTGTTTTCTTCACTCCCCCTCCCCACTCTATCTTCAAGAATGCAACTATGAGCGATGGTGGCCACTTACCATCAGGTGGACCATCTGCACGTTTGCACCTTATCTACCATTAAAAAAATATTTATTACGTAAGAATCTAACGGAAAAAAGAACAAATAAGACATGTTCGACCCCTCTCCCTCCCTAAATCGTCATACGTAATAAATAAATGGCCCTCTGAGGTAGCCCCACCCGCTACACCATCCTGGGTGTTCCTACTCAGCGCCTGGAAATTCCCCCTAATCCTCCTTAAAGTGTTACCACTGGAACACCTATGGGCGAGGTCAGGATAACCCTGAGTTTTCTTTGATATGAAAACATAAAAGTAAGAAAAAAAAACTCTAATAGAACTGCCATTTACCATCTCCGGTGGGAAGACACAGCTCAGCGAGTAACGGATAAGGTTTGTTTAAGTCCTATTAAATAGAAGCACAGATTATACAGTGAAAATAAAAGATAATTATTTAGTTTATTTATTTTCAAGCGAGGTCCGGAGCCCATAACTTGAAGGTCCTGTCGTAGGAGCACGTCGCGATGTACTTGTTGTCCATCGATATGTCCGCACTCATCACCTGAAACAAAACGCACAAGGGGGCGTTCAAGTATCACGTAAGCATTATTACAATCATCCACACCTCCGCCGCCATGTCAGTAAAAGTAATCAAATCCTTAATCTTCCCCGTGCCAAGCTAATCCTCCTTAGTGTTATATTTTTATGGCAACACTGTAGAGACTATGCTCATTAAATGTATATAATATGTAGCTTGATGCTCGATGTTGTATGTGTGTTCAACTCGTGACTTTGACAATTGACAATCGAAATTTTGGACAATTGACAATCGGATTTTTGGACAAGTGACAATCGGATTTTTGGACAATTGACAATCGGCTTTTTGGACAATTGACAATCGCATTTTTGGACAAGTGACAATCGGATTTTTGGACAATTGACAATCGCATTTTTGGACAAGTGACAATCGGATTTTTGGACAATTGACAATCGCATTTTTGGACAATTGACACATCGGAATTTTTGGACAATTGACAATCGGATTTTTGGACAAGTGACAATCGCATTTTTGGACAAGTGACAATCGGATTTTTAGACAAGTGACAATCGGATTTTTGGACAAGTGACAATCGGATTTTTGGACAATTGACAATCGCATTTTTGGACAATTGACACATCGGAATTTTGGACAATTGACAATCGCATTTTTGGACAATTGTCACATCGGAATTTTGGACAATTGACAATCGGCTATTTGGACAATTGACAATCGGAATTTTGGACAATTGACAATCGGAATTTTGGACAATTGACAATCGGATTATATATACAAGACAGTAATCTATCTATATATATAAAAGGAGAAGCTGATTGACTTAATGACTGACATATCAACGTAGGGCCTAAACAATAAGGGTTAGAATCTTGAAATTTTGCACAGAGGTTCCTTTTATAACGTAAGAGAGCACTAAGAAAGGATATTTGAAAATTCACCCCATAAGGGTGTAAAACGGGGGTGCAAAGTTAGTACGAAACTCTGCCGTTTTTGAAGTTATTGAAATGAAATTCAATATGAAGATTCTTCATTGAAAGTTATGAAACACGTGTGAAATATTTTTTCGAAAATCATCTCTCAAGGGGGTAAAAGGGGGGTGCATAGTATAACTACCTCAATATCACAAACGAAGTTGCGGGTAAAAGCTAGTTATCTATATATACTACCTTATTATCATGTCCAGATAAAGTCCTCAATGGATGCCAAGCTGGGTTGGACCACAACTTGGCACTTTTGTCATACGATGACGTCAGCAGAAAATGGCCGTGACTCTTCTGATATCGTACATCTGAAAAAAACGACCCCATGATTGAGTAACTTGCTATAACCTTAATCACGTAGCGCAACTCACTAGCTTACCCAAAGAGATCAATATAACCAGGGTGGGGTTAGGTGGGGGTCATACTTCCTTGTGTCCAAATTTAGATCCCCTACTTTTCATGTATTGAAGTCACTGATCCATTCATTTATTCACTCACTCACACAAAAATACACTCAAGAGTTATTGACTCATGCTTAAAGTCGTTCACACACTCACTAATGACAAAAATACACTCCAGAGTTATTCACTCATGCTTTGAGTCGTTCACACACTCATTCATGAAAAAAAAATACACTCCAAAGTTATTCACTCATGCTTTGAGTCGTTCACACACTCACTCATGACAAAAATACACCCAAGAGTTATTCACTCATGCTTTGAGTCGTTCACACACTCATTCATGACAAAAATACACTCCAAAGTTATTCACTCATGCTTTGAGTCGTTCACACACTCATTCATGACAAAAATACACTCCAAAGTTATTCACTCATGCTTTGAGTCGTTCACACACTCACTAATGACAAAAATACACTCCAGAGTTATTCACTCATGCTTTGAGTCGTTCACACACTCATTCATGACAAAAATACACTCCAAAGTTATTCACTCATGCTTTGAGTCGTTCACACACTCACTCATGACAAAAATACACTTCAGAGTTATTCACTCATGCTTTGAGTCGTTCACACACTCACTCATGACAAAAATACACTCCAGAGTTAGTCACTCATGCTTAGAGTCGTTCACACACTCACTCATGACAAAAATACACTCCAGAGTTATTCACTCATGCTTAGAGTCGTTCACACACTCACTCATGACAAAAATACACTCCAGAGTTATTCACTCATGCTTTGAGTCGTTCACACACTCACTCATGACAAAAATACACTTCAGAGTTATTCACTCATGCTTTGAGTCGTTCACACACTCACTCATGACAAAAATACACTCCAGAGTTAGTCACTCATGCTTAGAGTCGTTCACACACTCACTCATGACAAAAATACACTCCAGAGTTATTCACTCATGCTTTGAGTCGTTCACACACTCACTCATGACAAAAATACACTCCAGAGTTATTCACTCATGCTTTGAGTCGTTCACACACTCACTCATGACAAAAATACACTCCAGAGTTATTCACTCATGCTTAGAGTCGTTCACACACTCACTCATGACAAAAATACACTCCAGAGTTATTCACTCATGCTTAGAGTCGTTCACACACTCTCATGACAAAAATACACCCAAGAGTTATTCACTCATGCTTTGAGTCGTTCACACACTCACTCATGACAAAAATACACTCCAGAATTATTCACTCATGCTTAGAGTCGTTCACACACTCACTCATGACAAAAATACACTCCAGAGTTATTCACTCATGCTTTGAGTCGTTCACACACTCACTCATGACAAAAATACACTCAAGAGTTATTCACTCATGCTTTGAGTCGTTCACACATTCACTCATGACAAAAATACACTCAAGAGTTATTCACTCATGCTTTGAGTCGTTCACACATTCACTCGTGACAAAAATACACTCAAGAGTTATTCACAATTCTTGAGTCGTTCACACACTCACTCATGACAAAAATACACTCCAGAGTTAGTCACTCATGCTTAGAGTCGTTCACACACTCACTCATGACAAAAATACACTCCAGAGTTATTCACTCATGCTTTGAGTCGTTCACACACTCACTCATGACAAAAATACACTCCAGAGTTATTCACTCATGCTTTGAGTCGTTCACACACTCACTCATGACAAAAATACACTCCAGAGTTATTCACTCATGCTTAGAGTCGTTCACACACTCACTCATGACAAAAATACACTCCAGAGTTATTCACTCATGCTTAGAGTCGTTCACACACTCTCATGACAAAAATACACCCAAGAGTTATTCACTCATGCTTTGAGTCGTTCACACACTCACTCATGACAAAAATACACTCCAGAATTATTCACTCATGCTTAGAGTCGTTCACACACTCACTCATGACAAAAATACACTCCAGAGTTATTCACTCATGCTTTGAGTCGTTCACACACTCACTCATGACAAAAATACACTCAAGAGTTATTCACTCATGCTTTGAGTCGTTCACACATTCACTCATGACAAAAATACACTCAAGAGTTATTCACTCATGCTTTGAGTCGTTCACACATTCACTCGTGACAAAAATACACTCAAGAGTTATTCACAATTCTTGAGTCGTTCACACACTCACTCATGACAAAAATACACTCCAGAGTTATTCACTCATGCTTTGAGTCGTTCACACACTCACTCATGACAAAAATACACTCAAGAGTTATTCACCATTCTTTGAGTCGTTCACACACTCACTCACGACAAAAATACACTCCAGAGTTATTCACCATGCTTTGAGTCGTTCACACACACTCACTAATGACAAAAATACACTAAAGAGTTATTCACCATTCTTTGAGTCGTTCACACACTCACTCACGACAAAAATACACTCCAGAGTTATTCACTCATACTTTGAGTCGTTCACACACACTCACTAATGACAAAAATACACTCAAGAGTTATTCACCATTCTTTGAGTCGTTCACACACTCACTCATGACAAAAATACACTCAAGAATTATTCACTCATGCTTAGAGTCGTTCACACACTCACTCATGACAAAAATACACTCAAGAGTTATTCACTCATGCTTAGAGTCGTTCACACACTCACTCATGACAAAAATACACTCAAGAGTTATTCACTCATGCTTAGAGTCGTTCACACACTCACTAATGACAAAAATACACTCAAGAGCTATTCACCATTCTTTGAGTCGTTCACTCACTCACTCATGACAAAAATACACTCAAGAGTTATTCACTCATGCTTAGAGTCGTTCACACACTCACTAATGACAAAAATACACTCAAGAGCTATTCACCATTCTTTGAGTCGTTCACTCACTCACTCATGACAAAAATACACTCAAGAGTTATTCACTCATGCTTAGAGTCGTTCACACACTCACTAATGACAAAAATACACTCAAGAGCTATTCACCATTCTTTGAGTCGTTCACTCACTCACTCATGACAAAAATACACTCAAGAGTTATTCACTCATGCTTAGAGTCGTTCACACACTCACTAATGACAAAAATACACTCCAGAGTTATTCACTCATGCTTTGAGTCGTTCACACACTCACTAATGACAAAAATACACTCAAGAGTTATTCACTCATGCTTAGAGTCGTTCACACACTCACTAATGACAAAAATACACTCAAGAGCTATTCACCATTCTTTGAGTCGTTCACTCACTCACTCATGACAAAAATACACTCAAGAGTTATTTACTCATGCTTAGAGTCGTTCACACACTCACTAATGACAAAAATACACTCAAGAGCTATTCACCATTCTTTGAGTCGTTCACTCACTCACTCATGACAAAAATACACTCAAGAGTTATTCACTCATGCTTAGAGTCGTTCACACACTCACTAATGACAAAAATACACTCAAGAGCTATTCACCATTCTTTGAGTCGTTCACTATCTCACTCATGACAAAAATACACTCAAGAGTTATTCACTCATGCTTAGAGTCGTTCACACACTCACTAATGACAAAAATACACTCAAGAGTTATTCACTCATGCTTAGAGTCGTTCACACACTCACTAATGACAAAAATACACTCAAGAGTTATTCACTCATGCTTAGAGTCGTTCACACACTCACTAATGACAAAAATACACTCAAGAGCTATTTACCATTCTTTGAGTCGTTCACTCACTCACTCATGACAAAAATACACCCAAGAGTTATTCACTCATGCTTTGAGTCGTTCACACACTCACTCATGACAAAAATACACCCAAGAGTTATTCACTCATGCTTTGAGTCGTTCACACACTCACTCATGACAAAAATACACTCCAGAGTTATTCACTCATGCTTTGAGTCGTTCACACACTCACTCATGACAAAAATACACTCCAGAGTTATTCACTCATGCTTAGAGTCGTTCACACACTCACTCATGACAAAAATACACTCCAGAGTTATTCACTCATGCTTTGAGTCTTTCACACACTCACTCATGACAAAAATACACTCCAGAGTTATTCACTCATGCTTAGAGTCGTTCACACACTCACTCATGACAAAAATACACTCCAGAGTTATTCACTCATGCTTTGAGTCGTTCACACACTCACTCATGACAAAAATACACTCCAGAGTTATTCACTCATGCTTTGAGTCGTTCACACACTCACTCATGACAAAAATACACTCCAGAGTTATTCACTCATGCTTAGAGTCGTTCACACACTCACTCACTAACTGACTCACTCGTTCAATTTTGTTTTCAAACATTGTTTCAAATTATTTAAAAAAATAATAGATTGTGGGAATTAATCGCTGAGTGAATGGGTGAGTGAGTGACACATGACCGAACGAGTGAATTTTCACTCATAGTTCTGAAGTACCAGACAGATTTTAATGTCATTTAATAGGGTGGTGATGATAAGGTAATTTAAAGGGGAAGGTAGAGAAACCGTCCTCCTCCCCCTACTTACCACTTAACAGATGCGTGTGCGCAGGTATGGTGTATATCGCCGCTCGTTTCCTTAAATCCCATATCCTTGTCTGAAAAAGACAAAAACGTCATGACGTCACGCCTTAGTAAACCGATAAATGTACACCATGGACGTTTACTTAGGCGCTGTACGAAAATTACGACTAAACACTATGACGTCACTGTCCGCGATATATATCCAGAAGGAGCTACTATACAAGTTTTTATGTTTATTTTTTGCAATTATCAACCCCCCCGCCCCCTCATGTTAATATAAGTAAGCAAAGCCCTAACCCCTCCCCCCCATGCTGACGTAAACATTGCCTAGATATCCTATATTCTCGTGACGAGATCACCACGCAAAGAAAGGAGCCCTCTCCTCCCCCGCCCCTATTGGATAGCATTAAAAATCCCCAAAAACATTCTGATTGTAAACCCGACCGAAGTTAATAATCAATCTTAATCCAAAATCTTTGAATTGTAGATTGAAACTAGATTCCAAATTCTAATTTTATTTTTTTTACTATTTAACTTTATATGACAATTTTAGCTAAAACAGCTAATGATTCTACATACCTGATGGTCACCCCCTGCCGTTGCTAGGTGATGCCCCTGAGGAGCTGTATCGACCCCCAACACAGGCCCTAGATGCCCCGAGAGGAACATCACACATCTGCCAGTGCGGAGATCCCATACGCGACCGAAAGCGTCCATACCCCTATAACCCATTTATATAAATATCATTATCTGTCTGTTACGCCTAAACCACTAAACCAATTATGATGAAATTTAGTACAGAGATAGACTAAAAGTTGGGGACATAAGCCAGGCTTATCGCAAACAAAAAGCTTGAAGGGGTTTAAATATGAGATGAAGTACATGTACATGTGTGACCAGACTTCTTCATATAGATCCGGGCAAACCCAAAACAAAGGTGTTGCCAGTATCCTTACCCAGTAACTGCTAAGGAGCCGTCACACTGGAATGCAATGCTGTACACCGGTTTCGCGTGCCCTTCTTGATGCAACACTTCTTTACCTAACAAAACAGTAAATTAGTTTTAGTATACCCATATAGTGGAAAATATTGTCGGCCATCTTGAATACGTGTAGCGTCAGTAGGTCAGAGGTTCGGGCGTAGGATCGTAGTATGTGATCCATATTGATAGTTTATAATAAAAAAAAAAAAAAAAAAAGTATTGTCGATCTTTGCCTAAGTTAACCATCTTGCCTCAGGCTTGGCTTGCCACTGATTATCTTATTACCCCCCCCAATCTGGTGAGAGGTCAACATCTAGACGGTTACAACGGAATTGAAGTTGAATGTAAATAGTGTAAAAGAGTATTTAAAAAAAAAAAAATAAAAAAAAAATTGCGATTAATAATATTATATTATATATCTTGTAAGTAACATAGTATATACAAATCATTAGTGTCTGTAAATAAATGAACATTTAGAACATAAGGAACACAAATGGCATTGACCACAAAAGGATTTTATAATAATGAAAAAAAAAAAAAAACTAGATGGTCCAGGAAGATCCCTTTCTAGTATAATTGGCAAAAAGAACTGATAAAAAACAGTGTAGTGCTGTGCTCTTCTTCATCCAGAAGATGAAAAGAAGACACACACGCTACAGTAGTTATAGATAAAAAAAAATTTCGGCCATCTTGGAAAGTGTATATTAGTTTACTATGACGTCATTTAATCTTCATATTTTCAGAGCCCTTTTATTTGACAATCGATTCAAGAATCTTGAGACATCCGCCATATTGAATTCAGAGTATGTTATTTTATATTTCGTAATATCAGTTCCTTCTATTTAATACCCATAGTATGGAGGAAAATACCGCCCGCCATATTGGATATTGGTGGTCAATCAACTTATATCCTTATTCTTATTTATAAATTCCTTAGCGTGGTTTATCTGTCCTTCTTATTTTTTCGCTGGGAGAGCATTTCGTAAGTCGGTGGATGAATAAACAGACTGTTGAATGAATGAGTGACTGAATAAGTGAGGGGACGGGTTAGAATACAAAACCCCTCTGCCGCTGGGAGAGCATTTCGTAAGTAAGTCGGTGGATGAATAAACAGACTGTGGAATGAATGAGTGACTGAATAAGTGAGGGGACGGGTTAGAATACAAAACCCCTCTGCCGCTGGGAGAGCATTTCGTAAGTAAGTCGGTGGATGAATAAACAGACTGTGGAATGAATGAGTGACTGAATAAGTGAGGGGACGGGTTAGAATACAAAACCCCTCTGCCGCTGGGAGAGCATTTCGTAAGTAAGTCGGTGGATGAATAAACAGACTGTGGAATGAATGAGTGACTGAATAAGTGAGGGGACGGGTTAGAATACAAAACCCCTCTGCCGCTGGGAGAGCATTTCGTAAGTAAGTCGGTGGATGAATAAACAGACTGTGGAATGAATGAGTGACTGAATAAGTGAGGGGACGGGTTAGAATACAAAACCCCTCTGCCGCTGGGAGAGCATTTCGTAAGTAAGTCGGTGGATGAATAAACAGACTGTGGAATGAATGAGTGACTGAATAAGTGAGGGGACGGGTTAGAATACAAAACCCCTCTGCCGCTGGGAGAGCATTTCGTAAGTAAGTCGGTGGATGAATAAACAGACTGTGGAATGAATGAGTGACTGAATAAGTGAGGGGACGGGTTAGAATACAAAACCCCTCTGCCGCTGGGAGAGCATTTCGTAAGTAAGTCGGTGGATGAATAAACAGACTGTGGAATGAATGAGTGACTGAATAAGTGAGGGGACGGGTTAGAATACAAAACCCCTCTGCCGCTGGGAGAGCATTTCGTAAGTAAGTCGGTGGATGAATAAACAGACTGTGGAATGAATGAGTGACTGAATAAGTGAGGGGACGGGTTAGAATACAAAACCCCTCTGCCGCTGGGAGAGCATTTCGTAAGTAAGTCGGTGGATGAATAAACAGACTGTGGAATGAATGAGTGACTGAATAAGTGAGGGGACGGGTTAGAATACAAAACCCCTCTGCCGCTGGGAGAGCATTTCGTAAGTAAGTCGGTGGATGAATAAACAGACTGTGGAATGAATGAGTGACTGAATAAGTGAGGGGACGGGTTAGAATACAAAACCCCTCTGCCGCTGGGAGAGCATTTCGTAAGTAAGTCGGTGGATGAATAAACAGACTGTGGAATGAATGAGTGACTGAATAAGTGAGGGGACGGGTTAGAATACAAAACCCCTCTGCCGCTGGGAGAGCATTTCGTAAGTAAGTCGGTGGATGAATAAACAGACTGTGGAATGAATGAGTGACTGAATAAGTGAGGGGACGGGTTAGAATACAAAACCCCTCTGCCGCTGGGAGAGCATTTCGTAAGTAAGTCGGTGGATGAATAAACAGACTGTGGAATGAATGAGTGACTGAATAAGTGAGGGGACGGGTTAGAATACAAAACCCCTCTGCCGCTGGGAGAGCATTTCGTAAGTAAGTCGGTGGATGAATAAACAGACTGTGGAATGAATGAGTGACTGAATAAGTGAGGGGACGGGTTAGAATACAAAACCCCTCTGCCGCTGGGAGAGCATTTCGTAAGTAAGTCGGTGGATGAATAAACAGACTGTGGAATGAATGAGTGACTGAATAAGTGAGGGGACGGGTTAGAATACAAAACCCCTCTGCCGCTGGGAGAGCATTTCGTAAGTAAGTCGGTGGATGAATAAACAGACTGTGGAATGAATGAGTGACTGAATAAGTGAGGGGACGGGTTAGAATACAAAACCCCTCTGCCGCTGGGAGAGCATTTCGTAAGTAAGTCGGTGGATGAATAAACAGACTGTGGAATGAATGAGTGACTGAATAAGTGAGGGGACGGGTTAGAATACAAAACCCCTCTGCCGCTGGGAGAGCATTTCGTAAGTAAGTCGGTGGATGAATAAACAGACTGTGGAATGAATGAGTGACTGAATAAGTGAGGGGACGGGTTAGAATACAAAACCCCTCTGCCGCTGGGAGAGCATTTCGTAAGTAAGTCGGTGGATGAATAAACAGACTGTGGAATGAATGAGTGACTGAATAAGTGAGGGGACGGGTTAGAATACAAAACCCCTCTGCCGCTGGGAGAGCATTTCGTAAGTAAGTCGGTGGATGAATAAACAGACTGTGGAATGAATGAGTGACTGAATAAGTGAGGGGACGGGTTAGAATACAAAACCCCTCTGCCGCTGGGAGAGCATTTCGTAAGTAAGTCGGTGGATGAATAAACAGACTGTGGAATGAATGAGTGACTGAATAAGTGAGGGGACGGGTTAGAATACAAAACCCCTCTGCCGCTGGGAGAGCATTTCGTAAGTAAGTCGGTGGATGAATAAACAGACTGTGGAATGAATGAGTGACTGAATAAGTGAGGGGACGGGTTAGAATACAAAACCCCTCTGCCGCTGGGAGAGCATTTCGTAAGTAAGTCGGTGGATGAATAAACAGACTGTGGAATGAATGAGTGACTGAATAAGTGAGGGGACGGGTTAGAATACAAAACCCCTCTGCCGCTGGGAGAGCATTTCGTAAGTAAGTCGGTGGATGAATAAACAGACTGTGGAATGAATGAGTGACTGAATAAGTGAGGGGACGGGTTAGAATACAAAACCCCTCTGCCGCTGGGAGAGCATTTCGTAAGTAAGTCGGTGGATGAATAAACAGACTGTGGAATGAATGAGTGACTGAATAAGTGAGGGGACGGGTTAGAATACAAAACCCCTCTGCCGCTGGGAGAGCATTTCGTAAGTAAGTCGGTGGATGAATAAACAGACTGTGGAATGAATGAGTGACTGAATAAGTGAGGGGACGGGTTAGAATACAAAACCCCTCTGCCGCTGGGAGAGCATTTCGTAAGTAAGTCGGTGGATGAATAAACAGACTGTGGAATGAATGAGTGACTGAATAAGTGAGGGGACGGGTTAGAATACAAAACCCCTCTGCCGCTGGGAGAGCATTTCGTAAGTAAGTCGGTGGATGAATAAACAGACTGTGGAATGAATGAGTGACTGAATAAGTGAGGGGACGGGTTAGAATACAAAACCCCTCTGCTGCTGGGAGAGCATTTCGTAAGTCGGTGGATGAATAAACAGACTGTGGAATGAATGAGTGACTGAATAAGTGAGGGGACGGGTTAGAATACAAAACCCCTCTGCCGCTGGGAGAGCATTTCGTAAGTAAGTCGGTGGATGAATAAACAGACTGTTGAATGAATGAGTGACTGAATAAGTGAGGGGACGGGTTAGAATACAAAACCCCTCTGCCGCTGGGAGAGCATTTCGTAAGTAAGTCGGTGGATGAATAAACAGACTGTGGAATGAATGAGTGACTGAATAAGTGAGGGGACGGGTTAGAATACAAAACCCCTCTGCCGCTGGGAGAGCATTTCGTAAGTAAGTCGGTGGATGAATAAACAGACTGTGGAATGAATGAGTGACTGAATAAGTGAGGGGACGGGTTAGAATACAAAACCCCTCTGCCGCTGGGAGAGCATTTCGTAAGTAAGTCGGTGGATGAATAAACAGACTGTGGAATGAATGAGTGACTGAATAAGTGAGGGGACGGGTTAGAATACAAAACCCCTCTGCCGCTGGGAGAGCATTTCGTAAGTAAGTCGGTGGATGAATAAACAGACTGTGGAATGAATGAGTGACTGAATAAGTGAGGGGACGGGTTAGAATACAAAACCCCTCTGCCGCTGGGAGAGCATTTCGTAAGTAAGTCGGTGGATGAATAAACAGACTGTGGAATGAATGAGTGACTGAATAAGTGAGGGGACGGGTTAGAATACAAAACCCCTCTGCCGCTGGGAGAGCATTTCGTAAGTAAGTCGGTGGATGAATAAACAGACTGTGGAATGAATGAGTGACTGAATAAGTGAGGGGACGGGTTAGAATACAAAACCCCTCTGCCGCTGGGAGAGCATTTCGTAAGTAAGTCGGTGGATGAATAAACAGACTGTGGAATGAATGAGTGACTGAATAAGTGAGGGGACGGGTTAGAATACAAAACCCCTCTGCTGCTGGGAGAGCATTTCGTAAGTCGGTGGATGAATAAACAGACTGTGGAATGAATGAGTGACTGAATAAGTGAGGGGACGGGTTAGAATACAAAACCCCTCTGCCGCTGGGAGAGCATTTCGTAAGTAAGTCGGTGGATGAATAAACAGACTGTTGAATGAATGAGTGACTGAATAAGTGAGGGGACGGGTTAGAATACAAAACCCCTCTGCCGCTGGGAGAGCATTTCGTAAGTAAGTCGGTGGATGAATAAACAGACTGTGGAATGAATGAGTGACTGAATAAGTGAGGGGACGGGTTAGAATACAAAACCCCTCTGCCGCTGGGAGAGCATTTCGTAAGTAAGTCGGTGGATGAATAAACAGACTGTGGAATGAATGAGTGACTGAATAAGTGAGGGGACGGGTTAGAATACAAAACCCCTCTGCCGCTGGGAGAGCATTTCGTAAGTAAGGTACCCCTCGGTGGTAGGGGAGCCTCATGTGGGGCAGATATACCCCCTACCTCTCCCATCCCATTAATGCTGCGGTTCCAGTGAACATCGGGTTCTTACTCCGGGTACACTGAAACCGCAATATTCTTCTCTTCCCTCCCCTCCTCATTCTATCTTCGAGGCGGCAACACATCGACGACGGTGGACACTTTTGACGAAATTTATTTCCAGAATTAATCCTCATATATACCTTTCATATGCTAGATATAACATGATTATGCATTGGGCGTCTGCCATATTGAATTTAGAAAGACCAAATTTAGGGAGACGTTTATCTTTCGTATTCTTAGTGAAGAGAGAGAGTAGTAGAAAATGTATACTTACATGTCTCCAAATCCCACAACCTCCACGAGTTGTCAAAGACAGTGGTAGCCAAGAACCTCCCAGAGGGGTGGAACTCCAGCCGCGCCACACGTGAGGGGCTGTGCCCTTCCAGTGAAGCTATGGGGGAGTCACTGAAATAATATATAAATGATAAACAAAGTAGAAGAAGAAAAAGTGATAGAAAGGGAAGGTGAAGAAGATATTGAAAATGATGAAATCATATAAAAAGAGACTCCGAAGGAGAAGAAGAAACAGTAAGGGATGAGAATGAAAGTAATAAAGAGGACAAGGGAGACAAATCTAGAGTAGAAGATATTGAAGATGATGAAATCATAGAAATGGAGAGTATTACTTCTATAGGAATAATTAAAGCACCAAATAATTTACAAGAATATAAAGAAGCTATAAATGAAGGAGAAGAAAGGGATGAATAGAAAAGTAAATAAGAGGACAAGGGAGGTGAATCTAGTGAAGAAGAAAATGGAAATGACGAAATCATAGAAAAGGAGGAGGCTACTCGTACAGGAATAGTTTAAGCACCAAATCATTTACAAGAATAAGAAACTATAAAGGAAGGTAGCGATTGTTGTGGTATTATCTATGAGAAAACTAATTATTGTCTGTGGTTGGACTATGATTATTATCTGTGGAAGGTGAGGTTAGGTTAGGTTAGTTATTGGTTTTTAAGATATGGTGAATAAGTAAAATGTGTCTACGAAATAATAAAGTTGATTGTACTAAATATTCTTTGATTAATTAATACTTAATACATAAGATTAAACATGGTGTCAGGTGTAATTTAAAACCCAGAGAACCCATATTAAAAAAAAAAAAAAAAAGTAAGTTTTTAAGAATTACGAGAAGTCTTTACAAGAATAAAATGGCGGCCTCGGATGAAAATTTAGAATTTGCTCAGAGAGAAGCAAAGACCTCAACGTCGAGTAGATTAAGTGGAATAATTGCGCCTCTTATAATAAACAATGAAAATGCTTCGATTTCTTGGCTAAAATGGTACCAGAAATTTAGCTTATATTTAATGGCGAACGACCTTGAAGAAGCAAGTGACAAAAGGAAAGTTGCTTTATTACTTCATAGTATTGGTGACTTTGGACTGGAAATATATAATTCATTTGATATTTCAATCCATGAACAAACGTTCAAGCTTGTTAAAGAAAAATTTGATAATCATTTCATTCCGAAAAAGAATATTACTATGGAGAGACATAAATTTTTTACCAGTGTACAATTGCCGAATGAAACATTTGACGACTTCGTAACTAATTTACAGAATAAGAGTTTATCGTGTGAATTCAATAACTTGCGAGAAAGCTTAGTGAGAGATATGATTGTAATAGGCATAAACAATATATCAACAAAGGAGAGACTTTTACGATGCGAAGATCTAGATTTGTATAAAGCGATTAGCATTTGCAAGGCCTCTGAATTGTCACAAAAACAATTATCAGAAATTATGAATGAGAAAAGTGACAAAATAACAAAGGAAGAAGTATTGGCTGTTAAAAAATCAGTAATTAAGAATTGTTTTAGGTGTGGTGCAAATTGGAATCCTACCCATAAATGTCCCGCTATAGGTTCTATCTGTCAAAAATGTCAGGGTCCTAATCACTATGCAAGAGTGTGTAAAAGCAAGAGTCGACATAATCAATTTCAAAAGAGAGTAGCTAATGTCGAAGAAGAGGAAACAATTTTTATTGGATCAGTAGCAGTTAACAGTGACTGTGAGTGGCTTGAAAGTTTATTAATAAATGGCAAAGAAATTAAAGTTAAATTAGATACTGGAGCTCAAGTTAATTGTATGTCTTATGATAATTATACTAATTTAGGTTTAAGTCCAAATTTTATCAAAAACAAAAATATAAAATTAGTGACATTAGATGATAAGAGCATTTCAGTTAAAGGTGTATGTACTTTAAAGTGTTGTTTGCTCAATGGATACTCCAATAATGTGGAATTTGTTATAGTAAATGCTAATTGCCCTACCATATTAGGCTTAAAATCTTGTTCAGAGATGAAACTTATTAAAAGAAATTATATTAATAAAATTTGTTCTATCAATGTTAATAATTGCGATGATGTAGTTAACAAATATTCAGAATTGTTTAAAGGTATTGGATGCTTTGATAAACCATATACAATTAAATTACAGGAGAAAGCAATCCCAAGAGCAGATCCACCTCGCCGGATTCCACTGGCTCTCAGAGAACCCTTAAAAAGGAATTAGACCGTATGATCCAACAGAATGTCATTGAGAGTGTGAAGGAGCCGGCAGAGTGGGTCAACTCTTTGGTGGTAACTAAAAAGTCGAATAATAATATCCGTGTATGTATAGATCCTAGATACTTAAATAATTATATAATAAGACAACATAAACAATTTCCTACTGTTGATGATATATTAGATAAGCTATCTGGTCATACTTATTTTACTAAATTGGACTGTAATAGTGGATTTTGGACAGTAAAGTTAGATAAAAAAAGTTCAAAGCTTTGCACTTTTTCTACTCCATTTGGAAATTATAGGTACAAAAGGTTACCATTTGGATTATCGATATCCACAGAAGCATTTCAAAATCGCATGGAAGATTGTTTTAATGGGATTGAAGGCGTTGAATTTTATTGTGATGATTTAATTATACATGCCAATTCTATATCTGAACATAACAGAATATTAGTTGAAGTATTAGAAATAGCCAAAAAATCTAATATACGGTTTAATAAAGAAAAGTCAAAGTTTTTACAAACAGAATTAAAGTTTTTAGGTTTGATTGTCAGTGGTGAAGGCATTAAACCTGATCCATCTAAAGTATTAGCCATTACAGAAATTAGTTGCATTAAAGATAAAAAAGATTTGGAACGCTTCCTCGGAATGACTAACTATCTATCTAGGTTCATCAATAATTATTCTACTATTACAGCTCCTTTGAGGGAATTACTTAAAAAAGATGTATTATTCTGCTGGAATCAATCCCAAGAAAATGCATTTAAATTATTGAAAGAATGTTTAACCAATTCTCCAACTTTAAAAATTTTTGATAGTAATAAAGATATAGTAGTATCCGTTGATTGTAGTTCAGAGGGGGTAGGAGCTTGTCTCATGCAAGATAGTCAGCCAGTTGCTTATGCCTCAAAAGCACTTACTGAGTGTCAAAAGGGTTATGCGCAAGTGGAAAAGGAGATGTTTGCCATTGTTTTTGGTTGCATTAAATTTCATAAATATATTTTAGGTAAACATGTTATTGTTGAAACAGATCATTCAGCTTTAGAAATTTTATTTAAAAAACCTCTTAATAAAGTCCCTATGAGATTACAGAAAATGATGTTAAAAGTTCAAGGTTATGATATTCTGGTTAAATACAAACCTGGAAAGAAAATGTATATTTCAGACTTTTTGAGTAGATCTTATCTTCCTATACAAAATAAGTTAAATGATGACTTTGATGATACTTTAAATGAAGAAATGATTTGTCATGTTGAAGTTATGTTAGAGTGTCTTCCTATTTCTGAATCTAAAAGAAAGTTAATTAGAGAAAAAACAAAAGAAGATTCAACACTCTTAGGCATCATGGAATATGTTCAAAATGGTTGGCCAAATACAAAAAATAAAATTATTGATTCTATAAAACCATTTTGGAATTTTCGCCATGACTTATCAATTGTAGATGGAATCATTTTTAAAAATAATGTTTTAGTAATTCCTAGATCTTTACAAAAAGAGATGTTAAAATGTATTCATGAAGGACATTTTGGTATTAACACATGTATCAAAAGAGCTAGGAGTGTTATGTTTTGGCCTAATATATCATCACAGATTAAAGAGATGTGTCTGAGTTGTCAAATTTGTGCTGCTTATAGAGATAATAATAGTAAGGAACCCATTATATTTCATGATATACCTGATTTGCCATGGATCAAGTTAGGGTCAGATTTATTTGAATTCAACAAACAACAGTATTTATTAGTAGTAGATTATTATAGTAAATACATAGAAATAGCTAGATTACATCAATTGTCTACTAGTAGTGTTATAAGACAATTGAAATCTATCATGGCAAGACATGGTATTCCTGAAGAATTAATTACTGATAATGGGCCCCAATTCTCAAGTAAGGAGTTTAAATGTTTTGCTAATGATTATGGATTTTTACACATTACTTCATCTCCTAATTATCCAAAATCAAATGGTTTAGCAGAAGCTAGTATAAAAACTGTCAAAAATATGTTAAAAAAATGCTTACTTGATAATACTGATCCGTATATTGCATTGTTGAATTTAAGAAATCAAGAGAAGGAAAATAGCCATTCACCTGCTAATCTATTGTTTGATAGAAGCTTAAATCCTAGGTACCCGGTTACCAAAACATTTCTTCAACCTAAATTATGTTCACGTGATTTCAAAGCAGATTACAAACAACAGGAAAAAACAAGGAAATATTATAATAAAAATGCAAAATTATTAGATGAATGTTATGTAGATCAAAAAGTAAGATTCAAAAAGAAATTTGAAGATAAGTTTTGGTCACCAGGAAAAATTGTGTCAAAATTAAATCAGCCTAGGTCATATTTAATTAAAGATGATTATGGGAACATGTATAGAAGAAACAGGCAACATATTAACAATAGTTATAATTACCAAACTGATGTAGACAATAATTCTTTTAAAGCTGATGAAAATCTTATTAATCAAAATGAAACTGTTATGAATGAAAATAATTTAGTCTTAGATAGGGATACTAGTAATTATTGTAGTTCTGAAAAAAGTAAATGTATTAATGATAACAGTAGCAATGATAACTTTTGTACTGAAAACTTAAATAATAAAATGACAAGATCTGGTAGAATTGTGAAACCTCCTTCTCGTTATATAGAAGATTATTAGGAGGGGAATGTTGTGGTATTATCTATGAGAAAACTAATTATTGTCTGTGGTTGGACTATGATTATTATCTGTGGAAGGTGAGGTTAGGTCATTGGTTTTTAAGATATGGTGAATAAGTAAAATGTGTCTACGAAATAATAAAGTTGATTGTACTAAATATTCTTTGATTAATTAATACTTAATACATCAGATTAAACAGCGATAAATAAACGTTTTCTGAATGAGTGAAGAGATGAATTTTGAAGTGTAACTTACTTTACAAAATTCCATAAATGTACAGAACCGTCATACGCACAAGACGCCATCGTCACGGATTTAGTAGATTCCTCTACGTCCATGTCTTCTGCTTTATCTTCTTTGTCGTTCTCCTCCGCTTTTTGTATCTAGAAGACATGAAAAAAATTTATACTTATTTTCCCAAATTTTTACTTAACTTGCACTTATCCGCAACCAATTATGTGATGATCTAAATCCAATATGGCGGACGCACCAATATGTCGGATAAGTTATTTTTGTGTATGCCCATCATACAGGTATCAAATGAAAGGATTTGTTGTGGAGAATATGAAAAATAACTTCACTCTAAATCCAATATGGCTGGCCGTCTAAGATGGCAGACCAAGTTATTTATAAGCATTCTGATATCAAATGAAAGGATTTGCTGAGAAGAATACCATAAATAAAATGGCCACTTTAAATCCAATATGGCGGACCATCTAAAATAGCGGATTAGTTATTTTTAAGCAGTCTCATAATATGGTTATTAAATGAAAGGATTTGCAGTGAAGAATACGAAAAATAAAATCTTATAAAATCCAATATGGCGAAATCAATATGGCCGTACATTTACTCATGAACACAAGCTGTAGGCACTATCGGCGATTTTGATGAAATGTGATAAAGAGATAAAGTAGAGCTTAAGGACATAGACTATGTTTTAGCACGAAAAAAAATGTGCTCGCATGCCATCTATCGGCGTGGGGGTGAAGTACATGTCGAGGTGTGTGGCCGTTGGTTCTTTGGGAATTACTCATATATAAATTAAAATTATAAGCAGAGACGTATCAAATAATATTACCTTTTGTCTAAAATGGTGTGGCAACACCGCACTGGGATGGAAAACAGCAGCGCTGACGTTGCATGTGTGTCCTTTTAGAGTCTGTAGCTCTGTACAGTTCGGCACTGACCAGACTTTAACAAGACCTGACCTGAAATATAAATAAAGGTAACATTTTTAGCTGAAAAAAGTAATTTGGTGAGCTCGTGACGTCACGATCCATAACATCACAACTATATATAATATAGGAAACAGACCCTTATTTTTTTTTGCTTCTATAGACCAAAGTCTCGTCCACTCTTTAGGCTTCATTTCCACTAGAGCTGAAAGAGGATGCAAAGCGAAAAAAACTTACCAACTGGATGTAATCAACATTTCACTATCACTGCTAAACCGGCAGAAACTTATTGGTCTTGTATCACCTATCTGAAAAAAAAATACATTACAAGTATTGGATGGAGGATCTTCATACAAATATTGCGATAAAAGTATCCGAACTCAAGTTTTTATTGGGACAAGTATACATTTTTAGTACAGAAGATAATTGAGAAGTGGCTAAAGAGGAATTGGATCTCTTTTACGTTTCACTATATATCAGCAATCTGCTCAACAGATCCATCCATCATGCCATCATCCATGCCATCCCATGAGGGGACTCAGGATGGTTAAGCAGGGTTGGTATCTACCTCAGAAGGAGAAAGCACGACCTGTTAAACCTCCAGGGACGAGGACACTTGATGATAAATTGCTCCGCAACCCCGTCAACAGTTGCCCACAACTGGACCCTCACCTAGAGACTTAACGTTGCAAGTGTTTCCCATTTTTTTCATTGCCATTCCTTTAGCACAGTTCTCATTATGTCCGGTGATTTCTTTATTGTGACTTATTTTTTTTTAATTAACTAGGAAATATGGTTAAGAAAAAGCATCTTTATGGACTCAAGAGGACAAGGAGAGGAAGACCAGTTAAGATGTGATCTGATGAAATTAAAAAAACTGCTGGTCCATTCTGATCAAGACTCGCTAGAGAAAGAGAAACATGGTTAGTGCTAGAGGAGACCTTTGTGTCTAAGGACTTGGTTGTCTTACCTGACTGCAATATATAGACATAGCGGAGGCTTTCCTCTGAGACTCCTGCTTGGCAGCAGCTCGCACACTACCAGCTAATTGGAGATCTTCACGTGCTTTGTTTAATCTGTTAAATAGATAAAAATAAAATATAGAGTAAAATGATCTGTTTGGCCCTAGATTTTTTTTTCTCGAAATCTTCATTGTCAACTAAGGACTCCAAATTGAAATTTGTGTATAGAAAAATCAAATTTGGAATGCGTTTTCTATCTGAATTCTAGGGATTTGGGATTGAGATTAATCATTAATTTTGGCTGTAAGACTTCATCTATCGATTCATATTAATTTTGAAGTTCGTGAGAAGAGCTCTATTTTTCAAAACAAGAACACTAAAAGACAAGAAAATAGCCAAATATCTAAGCGGCTTAATAAAATGAGAAGATTCCCTAAAGAGAGCTACGATACTAAAATCACTCAATCAACTGTTACTTAACAAAATACAGTTTAGTTTTATATACATCAGTCCCCTGTTTAGCTTAACATTTTAACAAGGCCAACAATTTCCACACAACCCTGTCTCTTGCTATTTTTTTCCATAGTGAACCAGCATATCATCAGAACACCTCACACGCACATGCTACGTGCAGTTACTTGTGTATACGTGCATGTACGCTCTGTCGCTATGAGTATATGCATATACATCCGGCTCGAAGGGCCATTGTTGTATCACATATAAATGACTAATCCTGTAAACTCTGGTTTATTCACCGCTTGGAATTATTACAAAAAACAAGATAGACTAGGTATAACATAAAAAAGACGAGATGAGGGGAAGGTAAGAGAACATAATTAAGTGGAAATCATTGTAGGCCTTCATGTCGAAATAACATATCATTTTATACAAATCTACTAGTTTAGTTAATCTTACCTATGCTTAGCTTTAGGCAAGGAATATCTGGCTATCCATATCCTGGCATCTCGGAGATCTGAGGGACCTTCGTGGTACCAAGTCCCTTCTCTACCTCTATCACGTTCTATTCGGGCTTCTTCTTCTTCTAACTTCTTGTGTATTGCATCTTCACCGAGACTGGAAAACATTCATACAGTAAACTCGATGTAACATCACTCGAATAAACATCAATACATCATCATCAAGAAATGAACTGCAGCTGTGTGTGTGTGTGCCGAACATTTCAGAACATTCGTTGTTTAGTTTACATATTGGCATTACCTCAGTATCATTATCAATACAATAAGTAAAGAAAACAATTAATGACGTTACATGAAGGTAACAGATTTATATGTAATCATCATCATAACCCTGCCTGAAATGTCTCACTGCTAAGCCGGGTCTCCTCATCTAATTATGGGTTTAGGCCATAGTCTACCACACTGGTCTAAGCCCACCTTTAAGACCATGGAGAACTTTCAGGTTGAGCAGTGCAGATTTGTCAGTGTTTAAAACACACATAACTCAGAGAAGTGGTTGCTGTGTGTCTAATGGTGAGATTGAATTGGGACCTCCTGAGTAACGGCCCAATTATAGAATCCAAATTTCTGTGTATTACATTCAAATCTTAAACCTGAGGATTTTACATTTAATCCGCATCCAAAGCTTTCAGATTGAGATTGATTATTAATTTTAGCTGTAACAGAACATCTCCAGTGTTGTTATGTCAAATTTAGACTTGATTTTGTTGTGGAAGTAGTTCGGTTTATAAGAAGTGATATAATACTCACTAGCTAAGCAAATCTCTAAGTCTGACTCGTCTTTCAGCTGGTCCTTCACCAAACAGACAGACAGGCTCACCAAGTTGTCTGAGACTTCTTCTCACCTGAAATAAGAGATTACTGAAGTACAGTAAACGTTTTTACCATTTAGGATATAAAATTCTGATAGCTTCTGAAAGTCCTTAAGTTGACATGTTGAGCACCTTTCCACCTGATGGAAAGTAACCACCGTTGGACATAGACAAAACTAGAGTATCTCTTGTTTCGCCAATAAGTTGCTGCCTCAAGAATACCAGTGAGGAGGGGAAGCGAAGAGAAGAATGCTGCAGTTTCACCGAAACTGCAAAATTAATGGGATAGGAGAGGGAGGGGGTAGATCTGGCCCACATGCAATGCAACTAGAATGCATCATAAACACTTGACGGTTGGTTTCACATATTGGTGGTCACAAGCCAGTCAGGGAATAGATCCTCTACCAACAAGGGTTGCTAGATCACTCTGCTCCTACGAGATACTCTCCCAGCGGCAAATTGTTTTCTAACCAGTCCTCTCACAGATCAAAGAATATCTTAGAATACAAGAACCACTCCGACAAGGCAAACATTTTTTTATATTTAAAATTCTAACATGGTTTTAATCCAATATAAATCTATGTGTGATTTACCTCATCATCATCAGTGGATACGTTAAGTTGTCGAGCTTTGCGTCTTCTTTCAAATTCTTCTAGTAGGGCTTTTTTGTCTTTAGACATCTCTTCTTCAAGCTCCATATATTCTAAAATATTATACATATTATATTTACTAGATATAAATACAAGAATAACAAATTAATTTGTAATCAGCAGGGCTTGGGGTTCACATCTATAAAAAGATTCCACACCCTATGTAAATTATGCCAAAAACTCACATCAAAAAGTGCTTAATAAATAAAGTTTCCTACTCTGTACAGGATTACTTGAACGATGACAAAGCTCAGAATCAAAATGAAGTTGATGCTCAGCTGAATGATTATACCCTTATAACAGAACACAGACGGACTGATGTATACAATGCTCGCTCGCTCTTCTCAACAGACACCTACATTCCGAGCTGGTGGTAGTTTCTGACAAACTGACTGACTTTATAAAAAGTAATTGAAATAAATTATTTTGAGTGAGATCATAAAATAGCAAAAATTACCATTAGATATCTGTATATCACCAAGTTCTTTACTTTCCTCCACTCCTTCCTTAGCTGCTGCCGCAATGGCAGCCAGCCTGGCTTTCTCCTGCTCCTCGAGAGATCCATAGTGGACTTGCTTCGGCTTCTTTATTGGTATTGCATCTTCATCATCAGACATTTTGAGGTTAGCTCTTGGGAAACTTTATTTGCTAAACATAGAACGTATTAATTATCAAATTGTAAATCTGTATATTAGAATTTATAAGTCTTTTATTTATTAAGTGTAAAAAGAAGTTTATTTTCAAATTTAAAATGTTGAAAAAGCGTCTCAATTTATTAGAATTCAAAGCAAAACAATACCCAGTGTTGCCAATAAATGAAATACAAATTACTCGTTTTTTTTTCAATATCAATAGAATCAACCGATTTTACACAAAAGCATGTTTTCCTACAGAATACTTAGATATTTGGTTCTAAAATATATTTATTAATGTTTCAAAACAATTTGAATTGATAAATAGTTGATATTGATATAATAGGAACTGAACTTCAAGTATCAAACCTTGAATTACCCGGAAATCGAGAAAGTATTAGAACGGTTTTATTAGTGTTGATAATGATATACAACACTGATAAAACCATAGACTATTAAGAGATATTGCAACAGATAAAACTTTACTACATTTTTTTTAATAACGTACGTTGTATGTTTTAGTAACGGTTATATATTGTTAAAATCTATGGATATTTTTTTTTCTTTTTAACTTTAAATCTCATAATATTCAACATTTACTTATATCTGATTACTATTTTATTGTAATATATTAATTTCCTCGTTTGTTACGTCTTTGACAATTGGAAGATAATCGAAGATTTTAAATAAGTATCGAATTTATTGTTTTTATATAAATTAAAAATGCATTTTTATTTATTTTAAATGAATAATAAAATCAAACAGTTGGAATATCGATTAATAATAACAAAAATATTTTTTATACTGGTAATATTTAATATAAGCTTTCAAGTTTTCATGTTTACGTCAAGCTTGAAATATTTTCAAATATATATAAAGATATTAAATAGTGTAAATTACATTATTTAATGCAATAAATACCATAAAAATATGAAATAAGAATATTAATGAAGAATTTGAGTGATTTGTGTTTTATGTATGGATCCGAACATAACCTAAAAACTGAATAACAATTGTAGTTCTATTGTATTTTAAAGGGGTTTTACTTCTGAAGATGGCTTTCCAATTATCTAGAAGAGAGGTAGATGACCTGAGGTCGTCTATCGACCGCGCTATTTACAGAACTATTGGCAAATCTGATAGTTCTCTGCTATCTACTGTATCATCTTGTTTGACTAACGGGTAAGTTTTAATTTTGTAAGTACAGTAGAGTGATGTAGGGACCATCCTCAAAAGTTTCTGTTAGGTGCCAAAATGGGCCTTATAATATATGAGTAATACTTATATTAAGTATCCATCGCACTTCAATTTCCCATTTTCCCATAAGAATATAAATAACATAGGAAACATCTATCTAATGAACAAGAAGTTGAAGCATTTTTCTTATTATTCTTTTAATAGCACACCAAATTATACATTTTACAATTTCTACAACATCTACCATGACAGATTCTATAAATTATATACTAAAACTTCTTCAATAGCTGATTATAGATTTATTTCTGCAGTTTATTGATAATGTCAAAATTGTATGTCAAATCATTTCACTGTTTCATTAATTTTAATTAAATATATTTAACTATTTGTATAAACCTAATTCCCAAAGGGGAACTACTCATGTAAAGAAATGTCAACGGACAGGTCAAGACGGTATATTTCAATTTTGAATTCTGAGTGTTTATAATGCTTTTATGGGTACAAACAATACAAACTGTAGGGTACACTCCCAAAGTGAAGTTTTTTTTCGTGGAGTTGAATAAATGATTTGCTTATGTTAAATATAAGATACCTAATAGGAAATCTATCTACAAGTAAACAACAGACACAGACAGAAAGATTAGTTTTGTGTGACCACTGTGATTGTGATGTTAAATCCCGAATAAAACAGAATTTATGAAACATGGCCTTTTTTTGTTACGGTATCAAAAGTCCCATAAAAACTATACAGGATTTTATTTAGGAATATCTTTTATTATCTTTTTATAGTCTGTTGGTTCCGATATAAAATTATTGTTTTTACAGTTGCTTCATAAAATATCCCTCTTTTCGGTTTGCCTTTTGGCATAGGCCTCCTCCAGCCTTCTCCATTCAAGTCTGTTGGATGTGACCCTAGTTTGGCGAATATCGTCCTTCCATCTGGTTTTCGGACGTCCCTATCTTCTTATACCATCTCTGGGGTACGAAATAGTTGCCCTTTTGCTCCATTTATCCATAGTGCAACGCCACATGTGGCCAGTTCAACACCATTTCTGGGGGTCAATATGTGTTAGTATGTCGGTGACTTTTGTTTCTCCTCTAAGCTTTGTGTTACTAATCTTATCTGCGAGTCTTAAGCCTTCAACAACCTTCTTGACCGTTGTCATTTTGCAAACTTTTTCCTATGACCTTCTGTCTCGCATCCATAGGTCATGCAGGGGAGAATACATGTGCTGAACGTCTTTATTTTTGTGTGTACCCCTACTACTCTCCTCTTCATGACCTCTTTATTCCATCTGCTTGCTACTCTTGGGAGGGGAAATGATTTGTCCTAAGTACACATACTCGCCTACATATTCAAAATTTTCTCCTTCTATAATTATTATCTTTTAACATATTGTTCTTACAGTAAACATTCCTTTGTTGAATTAATGTTTTAATTTTATTATGGTATTATTAATTTTGGAAATAATTTTTTTAGATATGATCGGCGTAAAATCATAGACAAGATATCTTCACACATTGACTCTAAAAAGGCAAGCAAACTTGCCGATAAAGCAATAGCACTAGCTCAAGAGCTGGTCTCTTCATCTAAGACACAAAAACGGAAATATGATGATAAGGACAAGGATAAAGATTCCAAGAGGTAATGTCTATTTCTGTTTTTATTTTTTTTTTATATAAAATTCTGCTACCAATTTACTGTGTGTAAGTTTAACATATGTCTGTGCGACTGTCTAAGCAAGTGTGTTGCTAGATTAAAATATAATTTCATCTAAGCCTAGAATTTAGGGATGGCGATCCGAGATTGATTAATCGGAGAATCGATTTCAGACCAAAAAATCTATCTTTTAAATTGATAGCAGTAAATCGATATTTCACCCTTTAAAATGGACATTCGATTTTTTTGTTATTTTTCTAAAAATCGACTAATCGGCTGCTGATTTTATGAAATGAGTTTTGGCGACAATGTCCTTTTTTTACTTTCACCTCAGCGGGTGCAAAAAACAATCTCGCTTTACCTCGATCTAAGGCTCCGATGACGACGATAATTTTTTTTTTTTGCTTTTCAACTTAGGAAGCACAAAAACCATTCCAAATGAAAACTAGACGTAAAGATAGATTTTTGAGGAATCGATCTTTTTGGTGCCGATTATTTTTGTGAATCGACTCATAGGGTTGCGATTCAAATCGATTTAATAATCGATCTTTTTCGAAGAGAATCGCCATCGTTATTCTAGATGTTGAATGAATTTCAAATTACGTGCTGAATTACCTTCAAACTTTGAGATTTTTTTTAACCATAGACTAAAACTACATATTTGTATAATATTATAATTATATTTTTATTACTTTACTTCAATATTTAATTTTTTTAAAATAGTAATGATGATGAGTAGATTAGACCACAGACTAACTTAAAAATTTCCTAATTATTTTATACATAAGTCTTTATGTGGCAAGAGGAGAGATTTCTTTTTACCAAAGACTAAAGATTATACATTTATTAATCATTTTTACTAAAATGTTGCCATATGCATATAATATAACAATAATAAAGTTGATAATCGATTTTCGAATCTACCCACTTCAAATATTGATTTTTGATTAAATTTGTTTTGTAGAACACGTTACGATGATAGACATGAATTCCGTGACGACAGGCGGGATCGAGATAGGGAGAAGGATAAAGAAGAGAAGGAGAAAAGGGATATTGTTTCAGAACTGCCAATCTTAGGAGAGGGAGAGACCATTGGTTCTAAGATGACTGGACTTAGTGCTGATAAAATAAAGGTAGGTTTAAAAAAAATAAATGCGAAAGTAACTCTGATTGAGTAATCGCGTTTCACCGTGGAATCGATTTTGATGAAATTTGGTACAGAGATAGACTAGAGCTTCGAAGGACATAGGCTATGTTTTATTGCGAAAAAAACGACCTAGTGACATACTAGTCACGCTACCTAAAAAACTAGCCAAATAGCGAACTTTTTGTCATGTTTTTATTCCATAATGGAAAGGCAAAGGTAGGCAAACCGTACAGCCTCATTTTAAGTAGGTTAATTCTTTAATCTTGTTATAGTAAGGCCGAAGCCATGTCTTCCGTTATAATTAGAGAGGTAGTCAAAGAAAAAGCGCGGGAATCTCCGTCGGGCTTCCTGCTCCTCATCCCTCCCCTTTCACTTGCTTTACTCTCCCCTCTTCCATCCAAGCTATACAAAACAAATTTATTTTATCAAGACGTCTCCAAAAAGCCCGCACCTTCCGTGACTACCGCGCTTCATCTGACAGCTATTAGCTGTGATTTTAGTGTTGCTATAGTAAGATTTTGACTTCCCTAAAACAAGCTTATAATTTATATTTATTTATTTTACAATTATAATGTTAGTCTTAAATTAGGACTAAAAACTAATCCAGTAGTATCAACATAAGTCAGTTACTTAATACCATAGGCAACTGAGTTGAGACTTCCTGGCAGAGATGATAAATGTAAGAATTGTTTTTTTACTGAGGTATATAAATAGACTAGATAATTAGATACCGTACATAATATTGCTATTGAAGTAAAAAAAAAAATAAGCCCGGGGCTATTTGAAGAAGCAGCTGAGTTGAGACTTCTCACTATAGACGATATTTACGAAAAGAATAACTTTTAGTTCAAAATTATTTTAACGCAGAGGGGGGAGGGAAGGAGAAATACGAAATGTAATATGAAATGGTTTTCTTTCCAGATAATGATGGCGAACGCACAAAAGGAAATAGAAGAACGTAAAAGAGCGCTAATGGCGATAAAGGGGGAGCCTCGGAACGTGTCCACAGCTGCCGCCACCGCGCAACAGATTAAAGCGAATCTACCCTCCAATTCTATACCCCCACCGAGCGTCATCAAACCCTTGTTATATTCTAAACCTGGTAAGTTTTAATACCAGGTCTTTCCAAATTACAACAAATAACAAAATAATCTTTTGAATTACTAAATCATTCTTTACTACTATGTTTTCACGAATAATGTGCAGGTGCCTTACCTTCGTAAGCAATAGAGCTGAGACTTCCCTCTAGCGATGATATATTTATGACAGTTCATTAATATGTTTAGCGGCAATGCCAATGTCAGCTGAAGAGATGGAGAAGCAGAGGAAGATAGCAGAACTGCAAGCGCGGATACAGCGGAAACTTGCTGGTATGAATTGATCTTCAAAAGTTTATTTTTTATAAAACTATCTCGCTTCTACGTCTAACCATTATATAATAAACGCTCTCTTAAGGTGTGTTCATACAAAACAAAGCTCAGGACTAATTGGTCATAAAATCATTAATTCATCAATGAAGCTCATTATTCATAGGTGGAGCCCTAGCAGCAGCTGGGGCGTCAGGACCTGCTCCCCTCATTTTAGATAGAGAAGGGAGAACTATTGACACAACGGGCAAACGAGTCCAACTGACCCATGTTGCTCCGACCCTTAAGGTTTGTATACTCCCTTTAGTTAAATAGTCCAGTCTTCATCCCCAGGTAATAACATTAGATTCCATATTCCAGGCAAACATCAGAGCGAAGCGTCGAGAGGAGTTCCGGGCTCAGCTCTCTGGTCAAGTGTCCGAAGCCCCCGGGACTTCGCCATGGGTGGATTCCCGTGTGGCAGTGAAGCCCCCAACGAGGACTAAGCGAGCGTTGCGCTTCCATGAGCCAGGGAAGTTTACTCTAATGGCGGAGAGGTTGAGGATGAGGGTAAGGCAAAATCTTTTGAAATTTACTGCCCACTAAATAGGATTGTAATAATGCACACTTAGAGGCTTAGTAAGAGGGCTCCTGTATACTCTATTGGAAGTTCTGTTCTCTGTTCCTTCTGATCCCTAACTGGCATGGAGCTGAAACTGGCGGCGACCTAGCGGCGGTCAGATTGTAAAATCAGGGTTGCCACACCGCGTCGTTTTCCGCTCGCGCCCAATGCTTACTTTATGTAATATTTTACATTATCCTACATTAAATTAATGAAAGGTAATCATTACATTTAATTAATGAAATAAAATTATTAATATAATATAGAAATTTATTTTTTCGAGTCATAAAATGAACGCGTTTCAATTAATATTTTCTATTTAATATTTTATTTCTCGTCAATATATTTAAAGCAAATTTATTATAAGTTAAAATAAAATTTATAAGTATCAAACATTTTATTTAATTTAGTATTTTAGTTAGATGTGGATGCGGTTGAGTATGAGAGAACGCGGCAGAAGAAATTCCAAAAAAAAAATAAACTCAGCCTTGATTCTCTCCAATTGTTTTATTACATGTTAGATATATAGTATATCAATCAAATACCAGAAGCTGAATATAGCAGCAGTTTGCTTTCTATGTTTATTAGAAGGTAAAATAAAGTAGTCTCTAACACATGGGATACGCATGTACTTACATAATAGTTATGATAATATTATATTTTAATGTTTTTAACATACAGAATATAAAAAATATTGTTTGACCTGTAATAAAAATATGAAACAGTATATAATAACTTGAAAAACTTAGATTTTTGTGATCAAATGTAGTTATACTGGATTGTGACAACCCTATGCGTTCGGCCGCTAGCTCTCGCCGCTAATTTCAGTTCCATCTAACTGGCTTGCGACCATCAGCGTGCGAATCCGACCGCCAAATGTCTCTACCATGTCTCTTCGAGGCGGCAACGCTTCGGCAAACAAGAGATGCTCTCACATTCTGCCGATGTCTATGGGCGACAAAGGCCTCTTTCCATCAGGTGGACCGTCTGCTCGTTTGCCCCTTAATTGTCAGTGTCATCCATTTATTTGGATAATGGGTTAAATATGTGTGTGTGATCGTTGATCGATGATCGTTGTCAGGAGCGGAAAATCCGGAAGATTCTCAAAATATACTTCCTTGGTTTAAATATTTTGTTCTGTGCTCAATTGGGGGGTAGAGACTGAACTCGATATCGCGTTATGTAGGTATGTCCATTGTACATGTCCTCCAGTATGACTCACTATCAAGAGGTGACCTCTTTCTGTGAACCTTCTCTCCATTTGAAACACTTCCTCGTGACTTATGTTCCTATATCACCCAAATAAGGCATCCATTCCGATGTGCGCTTGATCTCACTCCTGGTTTTGCTTATTTTCTTCTCTTCGTCGATCACAGTACGTCGCCAGGTTTGTTTGGGACGGCCTTGCTTACGTTTAACTTGGGGGTTCCAGTCCATTGCCTGAACCTCTTCGGAGTGTGTGGCCTATTCATCTCCACTTCCGACGTTTCAAAGACTTCCTCAGTGTTTGATTAAACAAGCGTGAGTAAATTCTAGCAGCAGCCCTTGACGTACCATGGATTAGTTTACCAATTTGTCTGGGATGCCACAGTTATCCTACGTCTATAATCATGTTTATTTTAAAGAATAAGGATATGAAATATTTTTTTAATTTAGTTCTAGAACTGCTCTTCCCCCATTACAATTATGAGTCTGCCATCTTCTTTACTCACTTGATGAGTGAGTCATTTGACTTCCAAGAGGAGGACAATCCGTTTTAGTTGTATTATCTTTCCAAAAAGGGAGGATTTACCACAAGAGGATTGTACAGCTGGATGTGTAATTTCAGGCACAACTAGAGAAACTCCAGAATGAGATATCTCAAATAGCCCGCAAGACTGGTATCTCTTCTGCTACCAAGTTGGCACTACTGGCAACGGATGCTCCAGATTCTGAACGAGTACCTGATATTGAATGGTAAGTTTCCAAAAAAATAAGCAGTAAGTCAGTTAATAACAACCTAATTTGTTGCTAACTTTTTAACCTTAGTTATATCATTCTTAATCCAATATGGCGGACCGCCCATGATGGAGGGCTAGCTATTTTTTGTGCATATCCATGATATGGGTATCAAATGAAAGGGTTTGTCGAGATAAGTATGGAGTATAAAATAATTTTATTCTAAATTCAATATGGCGGACCGCCCAAGATTGTGGAATGTTTATTTCAACCATTTAAATTTTTTTTTCTGGATTATTTTCAGGTGGGATAGCGTCATACTGATGACACCAGAAGAAAGAGAAACGAAAAGAGGACGGTTAAACAAACCAACAGACGCACGAACAGACACACAACGGGTTGAGGCTTGCAACACTGGCGATGATGATATAGTTGACAATGTTAATGAAGACGCCATTACTAATTTGGTGGAACACCCGCAACAGTTACGACCACCAAGTAAGTGAAAATATATTAAAAAAAATTATACTAATTATAAAGCTGAAGTACAAAAAGAATTTGTTGTTTTTTTTATAGCGGAACCTCTAAAACCTACATACATGCCAGTTTTCCTCACGAAGAAGGAGAGGAAGAAGCTGAGGAGGCAGAGCAGAAGAGAAGCATGGAAGGAAGAGCAGGAGAAGGTCAGATTGGGTTTGGAAGCTCCGCCTGAACCTAAATTGAGGTAAACTTTCCGCTGAAACTTCAGGATTGAATTGAAAGTGAATTAAAATACATTCGTTCACTCACTCTCACAATCTCTCTCTCACCCAAAAAATATTTTAAACTACGTCGACTTAATTGGTGTTTTTTCCAGGATATCAAACCTGATGAGAGCCCTCGGTACTGAAGCTGTTCAGGACCCGACCGCCATCGAAGCCAAAGTCCGGGAGCAGATAGCAAAGAGACAGAAGACCCACCAGGAAGCCAACCAGGCTAGGGCCCTCACCAAGGAACAGAAGAGGGAGAAGGTATAGAAGAATGTTGCTATTCATATCTGTCTGTCTATAATATACTACTAACGCCATCTATTGACGGATAGATGCTCTGTCTCTCTGTTACAAATATTTTTTGTGTCGGAAAATAGTAAACGATTATCAAATAATTGAATCGTCATCGCCATGTATGGCGCTAAAGTAAAATAATAATCACTTTAGTCGTTGAGATAGTCTCGACTGATAATCCCTCGACAGTCTGACTAGTTTTACTCTTGCGCTGTCTCTCAAGGAGAAGATATTATCTGGGTAGTGCTAGTGAAAGTGTTAAGTGCAGTGTTGTGTTTTGGTAATGTAAACACGTTAGGTTAGGATATTTTTTTTAAATTTTTCCTATAATAACACAATATTATTTTTTGTAGGTAGACAGAAAAATCAGAGAAGATACAAGTATGGGTGTCCACGTTGCTGTGTATAGGTAATATTACAATAATATTTTTTTATTTAAAAAAAAATAACTGCTTTTTTTTTTTAATTCTGTGATCTTTTTTTAGAGTGAAAGACCTCTTCGAGTGTGCTTCGGCGAAGTTTAAGGTGGAGGTGAACGCACAACAGTTGCACATGACCGGTTGTGTGTTGTTACATAGGGGCTGTTGTGTTGTTGTTGTCGAAGGAGGGCCTAAGCAACACGCTAAATATAAACGGTAGGTTGGAGTAGGGATAGAGAGAATTAAAGAGTTTATAGAGTAGAGTAAAGAGAGGAATAGAAAGAATAAGAGAATGAGTTGAAGAGTGGTAGAGATAGGTAGAAAGTTTGTATAAGATATATGAAAGAGCATTCAAAGAGCTTTTACCCGTGAGGGGCCGGGTTAGAATACTATTCCCCTCTGTCGCTGGGAGAGCATCATGTAAGAGCCGAGTAACTCAGCATCCCCTTGGTGGTGGGGGATTTGTTCAGCGACTGGTTTACGACCACTAGCATGCGAATCCGACCGCCAAGTGTCTCTGACGCGCTCCGGCTGAGCCACATGTGGGCCAGATCTACCCCTCCCTCTCCGATCCCATTTCTGCTGCGATTCCAGTGAATCAGGTTCTTGCTCGGGGTCCATTGAAACCGCAGCAGTCTTCTCTTCGCTCCCCCTCCTCACCTTTCCTTTAGGTGGACCGTCTGCTCGTTTGTCCCTTGTCTATCATAAAAAAAAGGGTAGTGGATAATTTGAGAGAAGAAAGAGATAGAAGGAATAAGAGAATGAGTTTAAGAGTGATGGAGATTGGCAGAACGTTTGAAAAACCATTTTAAGAGTAGTAGATAGTTTGAAAGAAGAGAGAGATTGGTAGATAGGCGAACGAAAATGCAGAGAGAGCGAGACAGAGCATAGTTTTTAGAGAAGAATAGACTATGAACGAGATGATTGAATGGTTTAGTAAGCAGAGAGAGATTAATATAATTGGATCGAGAATAGAGAGAGAAGGTATCAACATACGTTATAAGATACAGCTCTCAAAGAGATAATTGGAGGAAGAAAAGGGTGGTAGAGAAGTTTAGAAAGGTAGTGGGAGGTACACTCTCTTTAAAATAATATTCTCTTGCAATTTAAATAATAATTTAATAGAGAAAGAAAGTATTGGTAGAAAGGTTATGAAAGGGAATGGAGATAGGAAATGATTAGAGAGGTAATAGTGACGTGAATACACTAGCAGAGAGATATCTAAGAGAGATTGAGACTCTAAGATTGAGGTAATATTCTCTTGCAGGTTAATGCTGCATCGTATAAAATGGGAAGAGGAGACGGTGAAGGACGCGGATGGAACCTCCGTGGGGAACTCCTGCCAGCTCGTGTGGGAGGGGACAACTCCTAAAAGAGCTTTTGGAGATATTAAATTCAAGGTGAGGATTTACTATTACTACTACAGTCAGTGCTACTGTTACCAATTTAATTCATATTACTGTTACCACTACAGTCAGTGCTACTGTTACCAATTTAATTCATATTATTGTTACCACTTCAGTCAGTGCTACTGTTACCAATTTAATTCATATTACTGTTACCAGTTCAGTCGGTGCTACTGTTACCAATTTAATGAATACTACTCTTACCAGTTCAGTCGGTGCTACTGTTACCAATTTAATTCATATTACTGTTACCACTACAGTCAGTGCTACTGTTACCACTTCATTCAGTGCTACTGTTACCAATTTAATTCATATTACTGTTACCACTACAGTCAGTGCTGCTGTTACCAATTTAATGAATATTACTGTTACCAGTTCAGTCGGTGCTACTGTTACCAATTTAATTCATATTACTGTTACCACTTCAGTCAGTGCTACTGTTACCAATTTAATTCATATTGCTGTTACCACTTCAGTCAGTGCTACTGTTACCAATTTAATTCATATTACTGTTACCACTTCAGTCAGTTCTACTGTTACTAATTTAATTCATATCACTGTTACCACTACAGTCAGTGCTACTGTTACCAATTTAAATCATATTACTGTTACCACTTCAGTCAGTGTTACTGTTACCAATTTAATTCATATTACTGTTACCAGTTCAGTCAGTGCCACTGTTACCACTTCAGTCAGTGCCACTGTTACCACTTCAGTCAGTGTTACTGTTACCAATTTAATTCATATTACTGTTACCACTTCAGTCAGTGTTACTGTTACCAATTTAATTCATATTACTGTTACCACTTCAGTCAGTGTTACTGTTACCAATTTAATTCATATTACTGTTACCACTTCAGTCAGTTCTACTGTTACCAATTTAATTCATATTACTGTTACCACTACATTCAGTGCTACTGTGACCAATTTAATTCATATTTCTGTTACCAGTTCAGTCAGTGCCACTGTTACCACTTCAGTCAGTGCCACTGTTACCAATTTAATTCATATTACTGTTACCACTTCAGTCAGTGTTACTGTTACCAATTTAATTCATATTACTGTTACCAGTTCAGTCAGTGCCACTGTTACCACTTCAGTCAGTGCCACTGTTACCAATTTAATTCATATTACTGTTACCAGTTCAGTCAGTGCCACTGTTACCACTTTAGTCAGTGCCACTGTTACCACTTCAGTCAGTGCTACTGTTACCAATTTAAATCATATTACTGTTACCAGTTCAGTCGGTGCTACTGTTACCAATTTAATGAATACTACTCTTACCAGTTCAGTCGGTGCTACTGTTACCAATTTAATTCATATTACTATTACCAGTTCAGTCAGTGCCACTGTTACCACTTCAGTCAGTGTTACTATTACCAATTTAATTCATATTACTGTTACCAGTTCAGTCAGTGCCACTGTTACCACTTCAGTCAGTGCCACTGTTACCACTTCAGTCAATGCCACTGTTACCAATTTAATTCATATTACTGTTACCAGTTCAGTCAGTGCCACTGTTACCACTTCAGTCAGTGCCACTGTTACTAGTTCAATCGGTGCTACTGTTACCAATTTAATTCATATTACTGTTACCAGTTCAGTCAGTGCTACTGTTACCAATTTAATTCATATTACTGTTACCACTTCAGTCAGTGCTACTGTTACCAATTTAATTCATATTACTGTTACCACTTCAGTCAGTGCCACTGTTACCACTTCAGTCAGTGCCACTGTTACTAGTTCAATCGGTGCTACTGTTACCAATTTAATTCATATTACTGTTACCACTTCAGTCAGTGCCACTGTTACCAATTTAATTCATATTACTGTTACCACTTCAGTCAGTTCTACTGTTACCAATTTAATTCATATTACTGTTACCACTACAGTCAGTGCTACTGTTACCAATTTAATGAATATTACTGTTACTAGTTCAGTCGGTGCTACTGTTACCAATTTAATGAATATTACTGTTACCAGTTCAGTCGGTGCTACTGTTACCAATTTAATTCATATTACTGTTACCACTTCAGTCAGTGCTACTGTTACCAATTTAATTCATATTATTGTTACCACTTCAGTCAGTGCTACTGTCACCAATTTAATTCATATTACTGTTACCACTACAGTCAGTGCTACTGTTACCAATTTAATTCATATTACTGTTACCAGTTCAGTCAGTGCCACTGTTACCACTTCAGTCAGTGCCACTGTTACCAATTTAATTCATATTACTGTTACCACTTCAGTCAGTGTTACTGTTACCAATTTAATTCATATTACTGTTACCAGTTCCGTCAGTGCCACTGTTACCACTTCAGTCAGTGCCACTGTTACCAATTTAATTCATATTACTGTTACCAGTTCAGTCAGTGCCACTGTTATCACTTTAGTCAGTGCCACTGTTACCACTTCAGTCAGTGCCACTGTTACCAATTTAATTCATATTACTGTTACCACTTCAGTAAGTGTTACTGTTACCAATTTAATTCATATTACTGTTACCAGTTCAGTCAGTGCCACTGTTACCACTTCAGTCAGTGCCACTGTTACCAATTTAATTCATATTACTGTTACCACTTCAGTCTGTGTTACTGTTAGCGTTTAGTTAATGTTACTGTTCTTGGTTTTGTTAGTATTTCTGTTACCATTTTAATCGTTCCTGTTGGTGTTACCATTACTGTTACTAAACCAGGCAATAATTTGAATTGCTTGCAACAAAAGTTGTTGCCATTACCATTGGTTTTATCATTACTGATACTGTTACCAGTCTTCAGCATTTCTTTTTTTGTTAAAGATCATTTTGTTGCTGTCATCAGCAGTGTTACCATTGCTTTTATTGCAGAACTGTTACTGCTGCCAATTAAATTACGATTACATTTATCAGTACTGTTAATGTTACTGTTACCATTTTATTTAGAATAGTTGTTACCGATTCAGGAGAAGTTAAAAACGACGAAATCAAAGATAATAAAGTATATGTATATCATTATAGGTGATGCCGACAGAGAAACAAGCGCGTGAGTTGTTCCACAAACATGGCGTGGAGCACTACTGGGACTTGGCCTACAGTGGAGCTGTTTTAGGGACTGGGATCGAGGAGCCCTAAATAATTATCCCTATCCATTCGCTTTATAATGTAAATAATCTTATTGTAACATCAGTTACGATAGTGGTTTAAAGCTAGTAAAGAAATTTCTCTAGGGCATGAAACAAAAATATTTTTTATTTACACCAAATTGTATGACAAAAAAGTTTAGGGCTTGAGAGTAAAATTATATTAATTTAAATCCTAGGGTATGGAACAAAAATATTTTTTTATCTATATTTTTTATCTAGGTACCTAATGAGGAATAATTAAATTGATTTATACACTAGGGCATAAGACTAAAATGTTATTTTGTGCTCTAGGGAGGTAGGGCATTAGAAATAAACATTGTTCATTTATGCCCTAGTGGTCATGTATATACGCAAAAAGAATTCTTGAAAACTTAATAATAAGATTGTTCATTTATATTTCTTGTTTATACCCTAGGGCACATAACAAAAAGATTATTTATATATGCCCTAGATGAATAAATGCATTAAAAAAATGTGTATTCTAGGGTACTAGGGCATGAGAAATAAAAAATAACCAATTCATGATTGAGGGTATAAGACAAAAATATTGTTCATTAATTCCCTAAAATAAAACATGTTTTTTTTATACTTTTTCTGGTATAGTGTTGCCAGTAAATATAATTCCATGATGTAAACAAATGATTTGTCTTAAGATTATTTTCATTATAAAAACTAAAATGAAATAATTATTAGACTTAAGTTAAATACACAAATGTGTGATGTAATTATTAAATGTGTTTTAAATTCATTGTTTTTTTATATATCTCTCATCATTCAATCTTTCACCTACATATATACTCTATCTATTTACGATCCAGTTCATCGATATGAATCAGCTACTCTATCTTTTACTTATCTATATTCTATCCATCTCTGTTCTGTTTCTATCATCCGTCTATCCATGATCCAATCATTCTTTTGTCCGTGTGTCTATCATCCATCTACTTTAGATCCTTCTGTCTATTATCCATTCATTTCTTTACCATCTGTCTATCATCAATCAATTAATTTATTTCCTTTAGCATGGTATTGTACAATATGATGTTATTAATAGGCATTTTCGCAGAGATGTGGCTGTATCTCACTGATGACGCGTTGGATCTCGGATTTCAGCTCAGGAATTGTTTCTGGTTTATTCGTGTAGACCTGAGATTTCAGAAAACCCCAAAGAAAAATCGCATGATCTTGGTGGCCAGTTTCTTCAAATTTTTTGACCACTCTCCGAATGGTTGATCTCTACTGAAAATTCTTCGAAATTTGCGAGTTTCCCCCTTGCACAAAAAAAATTAACACTATATTTAAAAAGTGCACTCTTACTGAGACACCCTTTATTATATTAATTATAATGGTAACATTAGTAATGAAATGTCATTTAAAATAAAATAAAAATGTTATAATAAAGCTAAATATTATACCATCGTGTCACATCTCATTATTGAAATATTCGTTTAAATTATAAAAACAATGAATTAATAACCAGTTTTTTAGTTCTCTTTTGAACTTCATAGATGGCAATCTCTTATAGGTTTTGGTATTCGATTAAATATTTTAATTCCCTTTACATAACAATTTCTTTAATAAATGTCTGAGCGACAGGTTGGATATAATAGGGTAGGATCGCTTTGACCAAATTGTGTCTTATCCCGGGCTTCGTCAAAAAGTTCATTATGTTTTTTGATGAATACAGAGATGTCTAAAATATATAACCCCGTTAAAGTTAGAAGTTTATTTTCTTTAAAAATTGGTCTGCATATATCATAAATTGCTCGTATATAACATAGGCATATAATTGATATAACATAGGCATGATAGGCTATAAGTGCAACATCTTTGCTGACTGTGCGTGTCTGTGTTTTATAGGAGGTGCTTTTGTTATCATTTGGAATTATCATAGAGACATCATCAGCAAACATGATACTTTTATGAGTAGTTATGTCAGGTAAATCATTAATATATAATATAAATAATAGTGGTCCCAGGACACTTCCTTGTGGAACGCCTAATTTATTTACAAAGTCAGAAGATTTGTGTTATTAATTTATCAAGTTATTTAATTTAGAGATTTGAACATATTGAATTCTATTGCTTATAGCATCTAATACCGTATTTGTCACAATTGTAAAGCAAGATACTATGGTTCACACAATCAAATGCTTTTGACATATCAAAAAATATACTTGTCACGAGAACACTTTTGTTAATGAATTTTGTAATGTTTTTAATAAGGACAAAGCTGGCTGACAAAGTGTCGTCGATTTGTTTTTTTGAAAATCATATTGTTCATTTTTTAATATGCTATATTTATTTATAAAATCCGTAAGTCTATCGTACATAATTTTCTCAAAATTATTTGTAAATATTGGAATTAGAGATGTCGGTCTATAATTATTAATGTCACTGCGGTTACCTTTTTTTAAAAAGATATTATTACAGATATTTTCAATTTATTTGGAAAGATCCCATGTGTAAATGATTTATTTATTAGATGTGTCAAAATAGGCGCCAATAAATCAGAACATTGTTTAAGTACATGTGTAGTAATAGAATCATACCCAACTGACTTTGTACTTTTCAACATTTGTATAACTGTTGTTACCTCAGATTGTGATGTCGGATGCAAAAATATACTGTTACTCACTTCGTTAATATTATATTTATATTCCACAGGTTTTGTGTTCGTTATATGTTTAGTTCTGTTTATATGACATACATTCATCTATCATCCATCTGCTAATAATCTCTCTATCATTTTATCTGTCCACAATGCCATCTATCGATCATTCATGTATTTCTGTTATTTCATCCGTCTAACATTCGATCTCTCTATCATTCATGTCATGTCTTTCATTTGATTTCTCTTTCATTCCATCTGTCTATCATTTGATTTCTCTTTCATTCCATCTATCTAACATTCGATCTCTATCATTCCATCTGTCTTTCATTTGATTTCTCTTTCATTTCATCTGTCTATCATTCGATTTGTTTTTCATTCGACCTCTCTATCATTCGATCTCCCTATCATTCGATCTCTCTATCATTCGATCTCTCTATCATTCCACCTGTCTTTCATTTCATCTATCTAACATTCCATCTGTCTATCATTCCATCTGCCTATCATTCCATCTGTCTATCGTTCCATCTATCTAAGATGCATGTATCAATCATTTCATCTGTCTAACATTCGATTTGTCTTTTATTCCATCTGTCTATCATTGCATCTATCATGTATCAATCATTTCATCTGTCTAACGTACGACCTGTCTTTCATTCCATCTGTCTATCATGCATTTTATCCATAATTTACCTAGCATCCGTCTATCTATAATCCATACAAAATACTCGTCTATCATCCCATCTTACATCCATCTCATTAAAATGATCTCTATCCATTTAACTCTTTAAACTGTCTGTGTATAGGTGATAAATAAATAGTCAAGTCTTGTTTAGTTTTTTTAATAATTCAATTGATACAATTCTCATATAGATCTTGTGTTACCAGGGAAATCATTGTTACCAATTTCGTTATAATACAATTATTGTTACCATTCGGTTATATCCGCCATTATTGCTTTATACATTTAAATCCAATTCTCTTATAATGTGTTGGACAACCAGAATAACGACATAAAATACATCCTTCAATTATTACTATTTCTTCTGTTGAGTTATTATTATCCGTTAAATTGTTACCATTAGATTGATCAAGGTTACTGTTACCATAGTAACCAGTGTTACCAGTCAGATTATAATAACCTTGACTAAAATCATTGTAAGGTGGAGCAAGATTTGTGTATCGGCCATTAAAATAATTACTGTTATTGTTACTAGTAGGATTATAAACATTGTTACCAGTAGGATTGTAACCAGTGTTACCAGTCATGTTATTTAAATTTTGACTAAAGTCATTGTAACGTGGAGCAGGATTTGAGTATTGACTATTATAATAATTACTCAAGCTATTATTATAAACATTGTTACCAACAGAATTATAAACATTATTACTAGTAGGATTATAACCAGTAGGTTTATAACCAGTGTTACTAATAGGATATCCAGTATGATTGTAGCCATTGTTATCAGTAGGGTTATAAGCACTGTTACCAGTAGGTCTATAACCAGTGTTACTAAAAGGATTGTATCCAGTAGGATTGTAGCCATTGTTATCAGTAGGGTTATAAGCACTGTTACCAGTAGGTCTATAACCAGTGTTACTAAAAGGATTGTATCCAGTAGGATTGTAGCCATTGTTATCAGTAGGGTTATAAGCACTGTTACCAGTAGGTCTATAACCAGTGTTACTAAAAGGATTGTATCCAGTAGGATTGTAGCCATTGTTATCAGTAGGGTTATAAGCACTGTTACCAGTAGGTCTATAACCAGTGTTACTAAAAGGATTGTATCCAGTAGGATTGTAGCCATTGTTAACAGTAGGGTTATAAGCACTGTTACCAGTAGGTTTATAACCAGTGTTACTAAAAGGATTGTATCCAGTAGGATTGTAGCCATTGTTATCAGTAGGGTTATAAGCACTGTTACCAGTAGGTCTATAACCAGTGTTACTAAAAGGATTGTATCCAGTAGGATTGTAGCCATTGTTATCAGTAGGGTTATAAGCACTGTTACCAGTAGGTCTATAACCAGTGTTACTAAAAGGATTGTATCCAGTAGGATTGTAGCCATTGTTAACAGTAGAGTTATAAGCACTGTTACCAGTAGGTTTATAACCAGTGTTACTAGTAGGATTGTATCCAGTAGGATCGTAGACATTGTTATCAGTAGAGTTATAACCAGTGTTACTAAAAGTATTGTAGCCATTATTATCAGTAGGATTATAACCAGTGTTACCATACTGGTTATTATAATAATCAGTAGGATTATTTACGTTATCAGTTTGTTGGTTCGAATGTGTTAAATTATAAACTTTATAATATATTGTGTTCAAAAAGCTTTTAACAATACCTTCACTTGGTGATCTTTTAGCTCGACCGTTTACTTTTTTTAATATTTCAATTATTATACTATCTTTATTTGTATCTATTTCAAATACATCATCTTTATTATTATTTTCATTATTACTTTCTGGTTTTTTATCATCCTTATCACTATCATTTAATTGATTAATGTTATTTTCATTAACAAGTCCATTAGTTTTAGGTTCCTCATCATTAGGATTGGTAAATTCGTTAAAAGTTTCATCAAATTTGTCTTTTGAATTATTTGTTTTATTTATTTCAGTATTTACTTCATATAATTGATTGGCAACACGTGTAACCTTATTCTTACCTTTATCGAAACTTACAGTCACTGGTTTCGTATCTTTAAAGATTTCTGGTTTTTTTTCAAATACATCTACAGCATCATCGTAAGTATTTTTGATATCATTATCGTGATCATTGTCTTCTGGTATCCCAACGTCGTTAAGGCCTTTGTAGATTTTTGAAGTATCTTCAGATTCATCGTTAAAATTATTTTTTATTTTAAACATAGCGTCTGCTTCATCTAAAGCTTTTTTCACATCTGTATGTATACCTACATCATCTTGTGCATTATTATTATCATTATCTTGATCACTGGTTTCTGTTTTCGCAGCCTTGTTGACATGTTTTAAATTATTTAATTCATTTTGTATTTTAAATTCAGCTATTAATTCATCAAAAGCACCTTTAAATTTGTCTGCATCATACCTGTATTTATTATCTCTTATCTGTTGTTGTACACAATCGCAAACTTCTCTTAAATCACTTGCATTAAAATGATCAAAAATCAATTTAAATATCTCTGTATCCTTTATAGCTTCTAAGTCATCACTAAGTTCCTCAATATTTACTTCCTTATCCATTTCAAGAGCGCCTTCATTAAATTTCTTCTCCATTTCAGCTATAGCTTCTTTTAAATCTTCTTTAAAACAATTCGCAATTTGATTAAAAACTTCATTATCTATCTGTCTTCGTACACGAATATCAAAGTCTGGATTTTTAACTGTCTTTATATTATAATTGTTATTTTTTGCAACTATATTTATTACTACAGCGGCTATTAGTAATAATATAACCATTTTGATTTAACTTTTATCACTTTAACACTATTTCATTATTATTTCGCGTCTCACGTGATGTAATGGTTATTTACGACTAATTTATATAACCTCTGTGTCATCTTTATCAATTTATAAAACGTGTAGCAGATACTGACTTTGCTCATTAATTAATTCGAGTTATTCAATATTTGTGTTTTTATCCTTGTTTCTTGTTTTATGAGTTTAAGGAGTTTTACAAAGTTTTACTAATTGTGGTTTTGAAATGGCTCCTCCTATATCATTATACTATAAGAAGGTATTTATTTAACTGGAGGGAGGAGGGGCGCTGCTTAGAATATGTTGAAAAAGTCTGCCTGATGATTTGATTGCGAATTTAATTTTGGCGCCCCCTAAAAACTTAGCTAGCCTTTAAAGGCGCCGTGAAGTTTTCAGGGGCGCCAAAAAAGTTCCCGGGTGGGGCTTGATTTTGCTCTCCTAAATTCCGCTAGGTACTACTTACTTTCGTGACGCCTATGGGCTTGCACGTCAGGAGTCCCTCAAGGTATGCTGAGAGTTCTCTCCCTTTGCCTGATGGCTCCATTCAGAGCAATGGGAGGAGGTGGCACTGTTCAGCAGAAGCTTCACCCTCGAGCCGCCCTGAGCTTTCTGCCAGAGTGTGATGCAGTGTGTCTTCCTCCCCCCTGTCGATTTGACGTAAATACTTACCGAAGCAGTACGCAGCAGTGTCTGGTAAGTCAGCTGATATATAGGATAGTTTATATTCGTCCGCGTGTAGCTCCGCTCCTATGGGTCGTAGCGTGATGATATATAGCCTATAGCCTTCCTCAATAAATGGGCTATCTAACACTGAAAGAATTTTTCAAATCGGACAAGTAGTTCCTGAGATTAGCGCGTTCAAACAAACAAACTCTTCAGCTTTGTATATTAGTATAGATTTTTTATGGTGTTAGATTAAAATTATATTAATGAATAAACTGACATTAAAACAATATTTTATATATATAAAATATTTCTCTGCGGAGGAAGTGGTTTACGATAAGCTCGGACAGTTCATACTTATTCACCGAAATGTGTTTATTTATAATATATTTCGTAACTATAATATTAATCAGCTGACCCGCGCGACTACGTCCGCGTGATGCTCCGCTTCTATTGGTCTTAGCGTGATGATGTATATCCTATAGCCTCCTCGATAAATCAGCTATCTAACACTGAAAGAATTTTTCAAATCGGACCAGTAGTTCCCGAGATTAGCGCGTTCAAACAAACAAAATCTTCAGCTTTATATATTAATTTTTTTTTTGTATGTTTGTTACTCAATTACACAATAACAGCTGAACGGATTTCAATGAAATTTTTTACACAAATACTTTATAATCTAGACTAACACATTGACTACTTTTTATCCCGGATAAATTTATAGATCTTGCAGGATAAAAATAAATAGCAGGTGAAGCTTAACTAATTCATTATATATTGTTAATTAAAAAGGAGATGTTGTAGTACACGCAGACTAACAGCATGACAGCTTGACTCGAATATCCTCCTGGGGGTTATTTAATGAAAGTCTCAAGGATGTATCTCCACCAGAGATGTGTGAGGATGCGTTTATTCTATTGGTTCTTGCCAAACACATCCCAACCAGTGCATCCTCACATCTCTGCTGGACACGCAGCCTTAAATAATATCCAATAGCAGTATTTTCTATTTAAATGTTCAAGTTATTTTATATTGTTTATGTTGCCATGGAGCAGAACTGGTTCGGTCCTCTCGCCCCGCGATCCCCGCTAAAATGTCACTAATAGTGACTGCACATCCAAGATCAAACTTATGTGCAAAAAAAACAATTTTTCAGGGTAATAATTTTTGAGTTGGCAATACTATTTTCTTAATTAAAGTAAATGTATGTTTGGATGTTTGTTACTCGATTACGCAAAAACGGCTAAACTGATTTTAATGAAATTTTTCACACAGATACTCTATAACCTGGATTAACTCATAGGTTACTTTTTATCCCGGAAAAAATTATAGTTCCTGCGGGATAATAAAATATATTTTTATTTAGAAACAATATATTGAAAATTAAATGTTTTTTGATAAATCTTATTACTCCATATAAAGCTGGGGAGGTTTGACTAGTAATTAATAATATCTCATTCTATACTATGTTAAATAAAATTAAAAAAAATAAAACTGCATAATAAAATTTTCAATTTATTTGTACAGAGAACAGAAACGTCTCACATTTATCTATTTACAATTAATTAGAAAACGCGTAACCTACAAACATTCATCAATTCTACTAACTGACTCGCCGCGTGACGTCACAACGTAAACGAAATTATTTTAAAAAAATGAACATTTTTCGACGCGACAAATCAGAATACAAAGGAAATAATACCGTAATATTTACAATTTACAAGAAAAAAAATTAAGGGACTTCTTTACCCACTAAGGACGTGGACGAACTGACAAATCGACTCATAGGACAAGAGCTCACGACAATCAGACTTTCGTGATTTTATAAAACTTGAAAGTTTTCGAATATGTCCCTAATATAGATGTATACGATCCCTAACTAAGAAGTTTGGATATCTTGCTTTGAAAGATAATATTTAATGTGTCTGTACTGTATTAACTCAGACATCCAGGGACGCGTCCATATGTACGAAGACGTAAGGCGCACGACGGCGCCACAGCGGAAAAGGCGCCATGAAGCTTTGAAGGGGCGCCAAAGCGAAAACATAATACGATTGGAATAAATAAAAATTGGTTCCAAGAGCACGTCAAGCATGGGTTAACAAGATTTGAACAAAAAATATGGAGACGTAGTAGACGGGCGCGGGACTAGTCATAGGCGAGCCAAGATAGAATTCCTTTTTTTTGGTCGTCGAGTATGACGATACATCTCATCCGCATCCACATCTGCAATTAATGCGGAACTTTCACGGATATATTTTTCATTTCCACCAGCCAGTGTTGCCAGGAAACAACTATTTAGTGGAGCTGGATTAATATATAATCCATTAAGAAACAGATTGGAGGTTGAGCAGGCAATATTCTCTAAGGCTCTAATAATGCGCATCAGCGGATGTCAACCCTGGTAAGAACCATTGAAACTGTCTGGTTAATGGGAAAACATCTTTTGATAGTTCTTCAAGAAACATATATAACATTCAGCTTTTATATTACAATGTTAAGTATTGTTATCATTGATGAGGGTGTCTGACAGAGGGTTGCAACTGCATTAAGTGTCTGACAATGGACGAAGTGGTTTCTAATATTATTCTAAACAAAATGTATATAGGAGATCCATACTTCCTAGTTGGGTTTTTTTTATGGCAGATAAGGTGCAAACGAGCAGATGGTCCATCTGATGGTAAGTGGCCACCGTCGCCCATGGACATCAAAATACCTTCTTAAGATACCTTCTTGTTGCATCCTCGAAGACAGAGTGGGGATGGGGAGTGAAGAAAAAAATGCTGCGGTTTCGGCCGACTCTGAGCAAGAGCCCATTGTCCACTAAATCCGCAGCATTAATGGGATGGGAAGGGGAATGGGAAGGCCCACATGCGGCTCGACCGGAACTCGTCTATGACACTTTGCGATCGGACTCGAATGCAATGGAACAGATACCTTACCATCAAGGCGGTGCTAGGTTACTTGCTTCGTACGAGATGCTCTCCCAGTGGCAGAGGGGAATAGTATTCTAACACGTCCCCTCACGGGTAAAATCAATGGGTATTGTTTACATCTCAATTAGGGACATACTCAGAAACTTTCAGCTTCTATAAAATAACGAAGGAATAACCGTCATAGGATATTGGACTATTAAAAAAATTATACTAAATTTAATAACAAAAAAAAATTAAAAATGATTTGTCAGATTCATTTTAGTCCAAGGGCGAAGGGAAGACCGTATTGTTCCCAAATCCCTTTTAATTAACCCGAGATCGACTTATAATAATTCCATATCACAATTAAATTAAATATTAATTTTAATGGACATGGCTATTTATATGACCACTTATATTTAAGTGCAATGGCCAATTATAATTATTAAATATACTCCACAAATTAGAATTTATTATAATGGTGGTATTTTAGTTTATTTGAAGAGCAACACCGAGTCACAGATAAATGGAAAGTAGATTGTCTATGGTACAGTTTTGATTTAATCACTTTGTGTCTGTGGTCGTTGGCGCAACATGGCGGACACAAATAATCCAATCTTATTAAGATTCTAACGTACTTTAAGTGCAATGGCCAATTATAATTACACTAAATATCGGCCATAATCAATTATAATTATAATTAAGTGAATGGACAGCATTATAGACCATGGCCAATTATAATCTAGATGCAGTCACAATTCATGATAACATTAATGCCACAACCAATTATAAATAAATAGCCAATGTCCATTAAAACTATAACCTTAGACTAGATCACTAATTCTTCGTTGTCGGTGTGCCTATGTTTAGTAAGCCGCTATAACCTCTAAACTGATTTGTCATTAAATCTCTATACATGGCCAACTGTCGGGGGTCCGAGCCCAGCGTGTTGTAAAATGCATTCATGTACAAGGGGTCCATGAAGGGGTTCAAGCTGGGGACAGACTTCTGCATCTCCATCATTTGAGTCAAATTAGATCCCTTAAACATGTTAGGGTCCTTTGAACTTGTAGGGGATTCATCTCGATTTGGAATTTGGTAATTAGGAACAGTGATAGGGGGCTTTTTTGGTGGTGTGAATGGTTTTGGGTAATCTTTGGGAGGTGTTGGGGTTTTTGCGGAAATGAATTTACCGTTTGAAGATCTTTTTTGTGGGGGTCGTTTTGGAGGGGTTTGGGATTTATTGACTAATGTTATTTCTAGATTAGAACCCACGACTGCTTTTCCATCAAGCAGGGTGTAGTTTTTACTTAGATTTTGGGCTATGTTGGGGGTTTTGGAGGGCGATGGTGCTGGGGGTACTCGGACGATTTCAACTGCTGGTTTTTGGATTTGGTTCTTGCAGGTCAAGTCTAAGATGTCTTGAGGAGTGGTTGGTGGTGTTTGGATGGATCGTTGAGGCTTGATAGGGGTTCCTTGTAGTACGTGTGGAGGTGGCATGAAGGGGTCTTTCGGGTTTCCATAGACCGTTTTCTCGGGACCTGAAGTTCCGAATGCGCTCGATGCTTGAATCACTTTGGGTGCTTGGACGCCATTTTGATAATTTGGTGGGATTATATTATACATTTGGAATATTTGAGCTTGAGTCATGATTTGGTGCTGGATTGTTGGGTTTAGTATGATAGGACTTGGAGCTATTAGAGGGGTTAATGGATTTAGTGGTTGTGGCCACGGGTTGGGTGGCACTGCAGTGACTTCTAGGCCTCGTTCTTTCAGGATATCTAATTTTTTCTTCTTTATCCCTTGTGGGCTCTCTGGGTATTCGTCTAAGTCGATTATTTCTGGGCTTTTTGGTTTATAGGGTACCTGGAAATCAAAAATAAAATATTATAGAAAGTATATTTGTGAGTTTGTTTATCCTATCCTTGATATTTATTTTTGATGGACATGATTAAAAGATATGGCAAATAATGAACATTAAATGGCTATTCATTAAATGTCCAAATATTTAGTCTCACGAGCCGTCTCTCTTAAAGGCCATGGCCAATTATAATCATAAAATCTTTTCAAGTTAATTAAGAATATATATAAAAAAAATGTTTAGTTACCTCAACAATTTCATCATCACTGTGGTGTGGTGGGTGATGAATGCCGAAGTTATTGATGACCGGTAGAGGTGGTGATGATGATGCGGAATCTGTTCGAAGAGGAGGAATGGGTGCTGTAACAAAATAAAACTTTAATATCTCTGTAACTCTGAATATAAATACATGTATATGTGTAGTGAGCGCTTTACAACGTGTAAAGTGTATAAAATATATAGGAGATCCAAACTTCATGTTGAGTATCGTTTATATCTCTATTAGTGACACACTCAAAAACTTTCAGGTTATATAAAATATCGAAGGAATAGCCGTCATGGGATCTTGGACTATTAAAAAAAAATACTAAATTTATTTAAAAAAAAATTTGTCAGATTAATTTTAGTTCCCAAATGCCTTTTAATTAACATAATTAAATTAAATATTAATTTTAATGGACATGGCCATTTATATGACCACTTATATTTAAGTTCAATGGCCAATTATAGTTATTATATTCCAAAAATTAGAATTAATTATAATGGTGGTAATTTAGTTTATTTAACAGCAACACTGTGTCACAGATAAATAGAAGGTTGATTGTCTTACAATTTAGATTGAATCAGTTTGTGTCTGTGGTCATCTGCGCAACATGGCGGACACAGATTAATATCTCTGTAACTATAAATATATATGTCGGGGATTTTAAAACTATGTGAAAAGGAGATGGGAGGAGGAAGATGGGGAATATTGGGGAACACTAAAAGGGGATGATGGTATTGAATGGAATATTGGGTAAACGCGACGCAGATACTTCTACTGAACCGATAAATTATCAAATATGATCTCTAACAATTACGAGAGAAACCTAAGCAGTGCCTTGGACTTGTGACCAAGGTGTAGGCTTAATCACTAGCACTACTTAGACGATGTTCACTTCTTGAGAGACCGCGCACGACTAAGACTTCAGTTAGACTGTCGATCGCATATAAAGGGTCGAGGGTAGAGACTGTCAAAACAACGGAAGTGACTACTACCCCACTCCAACGCCATAGACAACGATAACGATTCGATTAATCGATAATCTTTTACTATGCTCCGACATATATACACATACAGTGAGCGCTATTATGTGTAGCGAGGGATGTGTTTTTTTAGAGCCGATAGAATCTGTGTGTCTTCATTTGACACACAGAGCAACTGTACGACGTGGTTCACACGCTCAAAAACTTTCAAGTTATATAAAATATCGAAGGAATAACCATCACAGGATCTTGGAGTATAAAAAAAAATTATAATAATAATAATAAAAAAGATTTGTCGTTATGTCATTTGATGTGTTTTTTCTTGATAAGACTTGTATTATCTGTAGACGATAATGTTTAATAGTCTTTCATTACTAAGTTGGTGGAGATTGATTAAGACTTACGTGTAGCTGAAGCTGAAATAGGTCGCGTAGGTTTGACGCGCACTGCTCGCAGAGAACTCCGACCGACTGGACGAGTTTTTTGCTGCAACAACAATGAAACTATAGTTTCTTCATCAACTTTAGTATAGACGATAGAAATGAGTGAAATTAGTAAATTTTTTTTTTAATGCGGATCGATCCAGTTTCATGTCAGGATCATTTCATTGTATTGGAGGAAAAAAATCGGAGCAGCAGAAGTTGGTCAAATTTAATAAAATGTTTATAAATGATATTATTAATATTGGATTAGTAGACAAACAAGTAAGAAGATATGAAACGGTGATGAAGTCTTCTATATGAAATGTTGATGAAATTTCGGTAATTTTAAGTGATTTTCCTTCTTTTTTTTGTTTTTCACCAACACGGAGGCAACTGGGTAGAATGTTGTATGTAAAAATAATATGTTTCTTATTACTGCATTTTACTGCTTCAAATTGTTTTTTTTTTTAATTAAGTTATCAGCAATATAATAAAACTTTCTTTTTTTACTAACGAAAGGGGGGGGGGGGGGATTTGTAAAACGCTTTATAACGGCGGGAGAGGGGTAATTTAAATAACGCGTTACGTAACATTTTTTTTTTTATTTAAAAAAAAACTAGGGAATTAGAAGCTTCTAAATAGGCAACCCTTTCGTTTATGTGTCACGAAGAGTCCCTCGATTGTATTGTACGTTACTTTTACTTTTGTTTCCTAAGTTGGCAACCCTTTCGTTTATGCTTTACGGGGAGTCCCTCGATTGTATTGTACGTTACTTTTACTTTTGTTTCCTAAGTTGGCAACCCTTTCGTTTATGCTTTACGGGGAGTCCCTCGATTGTATTGTACGTTACTTTTACTTTTGTTTCCTAAGTTGGCAACCCTTTCGTTTATGCTTTACGGGGAGTCCCTCGATTCTGTTGTACGTTACTTTTACTTTTGTTTCCTAAGTTGGCAAATCTTTCGTTTATGTTTTACGAAGAGTCCCTCGATTGTATTGAACGTTACTTTTACTTTTGTTTCCTAAGTTGGCAACCCTTTCGTTTATGCTTTACGGGGAGTCCCTCGATTCTGTTGTACGTTACTTTTACTTTTGTTTCCTAAGTTGGCAACCCTTTCGTTTATGCTTTACGGGGAGTCCCTCGATTGTATTGTACGTTACTTTTACTTTTGTTTCCTAAGTTGGCAACCCTTTCGTTTATGCTTTACGGGGAGTCCCTCGATTCTGTTGTACGTTACTTTTACTTTTGTTTCCTAAGTTGGCAAATCTTTCGTTTATGTTTTACGAAGAGTCCCTCGATTGTATTGTACGTTACTTTTACTTTTGTTTCCTAAGTTGGCAACCCTTTCGTTTATGCTTTACGGGGAGTCCCTCGATTCTGTTGTACGTTACTTTTACTTTTGTTTCCTAAGTTGGCAAATCTTTCGTTTATGTTTTACGAAGAGTCCCTCGATTGTATTGTACGTTACTTTTACTTTTGTTTCCTAAGTTGGCAACCCTTTCGTTTATGCTTTACGGGGAGTCCCTCGATTCTGTTGTACGTTACTTTTACTTTTGTTTCCTAAGTTGGCAACCCTTTCGTTTATGCTTTACGGGGAGTCCCTCGATTCTGTTGTACGTTACTTTTACTTTTGTTTCCTAAGTTGGCAACCCTTTCGTTTATGCTTTACGGGGAGTCCCTCGATTCTGTTGTACGTTACTTTTACTTTTGTTTCCTAAGTTGGCAAATCTTTCGTTTATGTTTTACGAAGAGTCCCTCGATTGTATTGTACGTTACTTTTACTTTTGTTTCCTAAGTTGGCAACCCTTTCGTTTATGCTTTACGGGGAGTCCCTCGATTCTGTTGTACGTTACTTTTACTTTTGTTTCCTAAGTTGGCAAATCTTTCGTTTATGTTTTACGAAGAGTCCCTCGATTGTATTGAACGTTACTTTTACTTTTGTTTCCTAAGTTGGCAACCCTTTCGTTTATGCTTTACGGGGAGTCCCTCGATTCTGTTGTACGTTACTTTTACTTTTGTTTCCTAAGTTGGCAACCCTTTCGTTTATGCTTTACGGGGAGTCCCTCGATTGTATTGTACGTTACTTTTACTTTTGTTTCCTAAGTTGGCAACCCTTTCGTTTATGCTTTACGGGGAGTCCCTCGATTCTGTTGTACGTTACTTTTACTTTTGTTTCCTAAGTTGGCAAATCTTTCGTTTATGTTTTACGAAGAGTCCCTCGATTGTATTGTACGTTACTTTTACTTTTGTTTCCTAAGTTGGCAACCCTTTCGTTTATGCTTTACGGGGAGTCCCTCGATTCTGTTGTACGTTACTTTTACTTTTGTTTCCTAAGTTGGCAAATCTTTCGTTTATGTTTTACGAAGAGTCCCTCGATTGTATTGTACGTTACTTTTACTTTTGTTTCCTAAGTTGGCAACCCTTTCGTTTATGCTTTACGGGGAGTCCCTCGATTCTGTTGTACGTTACTTTTACTTTTGTTTCCTAAGTTGGCAACCCTTTCGTTTATGCTTTACGGGGAGTCCCTCGATTCTGTTGTACGTTACTTTTACTTTTGTTTCCTAAGTTGGCAACCCTTTCGTTTATGCTTTACGGGGAGTCCCTCGATTCTGTTGTACGTTACTTTTACTTTTGTTTCCTAAGTTGGCAACCCTTTCGTTTATGCTTTACGGGGAGTCCCTCGATTCTGTTGTACGTTACTTTTACTTTTGTTTCCTAAGTTGGCAACCCTTTCGTTTATGCTTTACGGGGAGTCCCTCGATTCTGTTGTACGTTACTTTTACTTTTGTTTCCTAAGTTGGCAAATCTTTCGTTTATGTTTTACGAAGAGTCCCTCGATTGTATTGAACGTTACTTTTACTTTTGTTTCCTAAGTTGGCAAATCTTTCGTTTATGTTTTACGAAGAGTCCCTCGATTGTATTGTACGTTACTTTTACTTTTGTTTCCTAAGTTGGCAACCCTTTCGTTTATGCTTTACGGGGAGTCCCTCGATTCTGTTGTACGTTACTTTTACTTTTGTTTCCTAAGTTGGCAAATCTTTCGTTTATGTTTTACGAAGAGTCCCTCGATTGTATTGAACGTTACTTTTACTTTTGTTTCCTAAGTTGGCAACCCTTTCGTTTATGCTTTACGGGGAGTCCCTCGATTCTGTTGTACGTTACTTTTACTTTTGTTTCCTAAGTTGGCAACCCTTTCGTTTATGTTTTACGAAGAGTCCCTCGATTCTGTTGTACGTTACTTTTACTTTTGTTTCCTAAGTTGGCAACCCTTTCGTTTATGCTTTACGGGGAGTCCCTCGATTCTGTTGTACGTTACTTTTACTTTTGTTTCCTAAGTTGGCAAATCTTTCGTTTATGTTTTACGAAGAGTCCCTCGATTGTATTGTACGTTACTTTTACTTTTGTTTCCTAAGTTGGCAACCCTTTCGTTTATGCTTTACGGGGAGTCCCTCGATTCTGTTGTACGTTACTTTTACTTTTGTTTCCTAAGTTGGCAAATCTTTCGTTTATGTTTTACGAAGAGTCCCTCGATTGTATTGTACGTTACTTTTACTTTTGTTTCCTAAGTTGGCAACCCTTTCGTTTATGCTTTACGGGGAGTCCCTCGATTCTGTTGTACGTTACTTTTACTTTTGTTTCCTAAGTTGGCAACCCTTTCGTTTATGCTTTACGGGGAGTCCCTCGATTCTGTTGTACGTTACTTTTACTTTTGTTTCCTAAGTTGGCAAATCTTTCGTTTATGTTTTACGAAGAGTCCCTCGATTGTATTGAACGTTACTTTTACTTTTGTTTCCTAAGTTGGCAAATCTTTCGTTTATGTTTTACGAAGAGTCCCTCGATTGTATTGAACGTTACTTTTACTTTTGTTTCCTAAGTTGGCAACCCTTTCGTTTATGCTTTACGGGGAGTCCCTCGATTCTGTTGTACGTTACTTTTACTTTTGTTTCCTAAGTTGGCAAATCTTTCGTTTATGTTTTACGAAGAGTCCCTCGATTGTATTGTACGTTACTTTTACTTTTGTTTCCTAAGTTGGCAACCCTTTCGTTTATGCTTTACGGGGAGTCCCTCGATTCTGTTGTACGTTACTTTTACTTTTGTTTCCTAAGTTGGCAAATCTTTCGTTTATGTTTTACGAAGAGTCCCTCGATTGTATTGTACGTTACTTTTACTTTTGTTTCCTAAGTTGGCAACCCTTTCGTTTATGCTTTACGGGGAGTCCCTCGATTCTGTTGTACGTTACTTTTACTTTTGTTTCCTAAGTTGGCAAATCTTTCGTTTATGTTTTACGAAGAGTCCCTCGATTGTATTGTACGTTACTTTTACTTTTGTTTCCTAAGTTGGCAACCCTTTCGTTTATGCTTTACGGGGAGTCCCTCGATTCTGTTGTACGTTACTTTTACTTTTGTTTCCTAAGTTGGCAAATCTTTCGTTTATGTTTTACGAAGAGTCCCTCGATTGTATTGAACGTTACTTTTACTTTTGTTTCCTAAGTTGGCAACCCTTTCGTTTATGCTTTACGGGGAGTCCCTCGATTCTGTTGTACGTTACTTTTACTTTTGTTTCCTAAGTTGGCAAATCTTTCGTTTATGTTTTACGAAGAGTCCCTCGATTGTATTGTACGTTACTTTTACTTTTGTTTCCTAAGTTGGCAACCCTTTCGTTTATGTTTTACGGGGAGTCCCTCGACTGTATTGTACGTTACTTTTACTTTTGTTTCCTAAGTTGGCAACCCTTTCGTTTATGTTTTACGGGGAGTCCCTCGACTGTATTGTACGTTACTTTTACTTTTGTTTCCTAAGTTGGCAAATCTTTCGTTTATGTTTTACGAAGAGTCCCTCGATTGTATTGTACGTTACTTTTACTTTTGTTTCCTAAGTTGGCAACCCTTTCGTTTATGTTTTACGAAGAGTCCCTCGATTGTATTGTACGTTACTTTTACTTTTGTTTCCTAAGTTGGCAACCCTTTCGTTTATGTTTTACGGGGAGTCCCTCGACTGTATTGTACGTTACTTTTACTTTTGTTTCCTAAGTTGGCAACCCTTTCGTTTATGTTTTACGGGGAGTCCCTCGACTGTATTGTACGTTACTTTTACTTTTGTTTCCTAAGTTGGCAACTCTTTCGTTTCGTTCGACCTAAAACCATCAAAAATTTCGTTACGTAATACTTGAACGCTCCCTATTAGAGTCTCATCACCGTCTCATCACCGTTTCATATGGAGAACGTTTATACTTAACAAAATACTTACAACATCAGGGGTGTGTCCGTTGGTATATTTGTCATGGAGAGAAGAGAGAGAGTTGAGAGTGCTAAACTCTGTCTGTTTCTGTGACAGCTGCTGAAGGAAACGTGTGTCGGAATTACCTGAAAAACAAATTACATTTTTAAATTTTTATAAAAATCATAAAGTCCGCCATCTTGGAACGTCCACCATATTGAATTTAAGATAAAATCTTGTTATTTTTCATATTTTTATTAAAACCCTTTCATTTGATACCTATATCATTGGCAAGCACAAAAAATAGCAAGTCCGCCATCTTGGAACGTCCACCATATTGAATTTAGAATAAAGGCATTTTATTTTTCATATTCTTATCAATACACCCCTTTCATTTTACACCTATGTTATGGGCAAGCGCAAAAAAAATAACAAGTCCGCCATCTTGGAATGTCCACCATATTGAATTTAGAATTTATTTTTCATATTCTTATCAAAACCCTTTTATTTGATACAAATATCATGCACATGTACAAAAAATAAAGAGTCCGCCATCTTAGATCATCCACCATGTTGGATTCAGAATGACATCACTTAGTTAATGATAAATTATTATCAAATCTTAATTAAAAATAAAAGAGTTACCTAAATTCAATTTCTGCGCTAATTCATTCAAAAAGATCCCTCCATCTTTCTTCTCCTCATTCTCCAACTTCTCAGGCTCAATCAACTTCTCCACCGGCTTCAAGAATATCTTCACCTTCTCCTCCTCCTTCGGCAAAGACTCAAGGAATTCTCTATTCAATTCTTCAGCAGGCTTTGAAGTGATATTCAATTCTTCCTTCATAATTTCTCCAGTTTCGTTATCTTGAATGAGTTTTTCCGAGTTTTCGAGTTTGGGGGAAGGAGTTCTGAGTCTTTTTTCGGGGAAATCGATTTTCTCTGTCTCCCGGACGGGGGAATCGGAGACGTCTATTGTGTCTATAGTCTTTGGTTCGTCGATCTTCCCGTTTATAAGTTTTTGGTATTTCTTGCCGTTCCATCTTTCGTGGTTTTCAAACTGGAGAAGGTATCTGTAAATATATATGAATTATTTAATTAAATAGAATGAAATGAAAAAAGAAAACAAAGGTTTTATTGTAACGCTAACTCAAATGTGATGTGATATGATGTGAGTTTATGAGAAGTGATGTGATTTGACGTATTGCGCTGCGATGTGTTTTGATGTATTGTGATGTGATTTAATGAGTTGTCATGTGATTTTAGTAGATATCATGTAATTTGATGAGTTGTGGTGTGATGTGATTTGATGTATTGCGCTGCGATATGTTTTGATGTATTGTGATGTGATTTGATGAGTTGTCATGAGATATCATGTGATTTGATGAGTTGTGGTGTGATGTGATTGTTTTGATGTATTATGATGTGATTTGATTAGTTCTGATGTGATATGTTTTGTGTATTGTGATGTGATTCGATGAGCTGTGATATGATGTATTGCGCTGCGATGTGTTTTGATGTATTATGATGTGATTTGATTAGTTTTGATGTGATGTGATTTGATGACTTGTCATGTGATTTTAGGAGATATCATATGATTTGATGAGTTGTGGTGTGATGTGATTCAATGAGTTGTGATATGATATGATTATCTGATCTCAACAGAAAATTATCAGTCGAGTTGGATTCAAAAAGACTTTCTTAAAATCTATCTTAGTCCGTTATCCTCTCTCTCTCTCTCTCTCTCTGTCTCGGTCTATATGTATATGATTTTTATATAAAAAAAAACAATTACTATTAATAGTTTTGGAGTCTATTCTGATTAATCATGATTTCGACTATGCAGCCCCTCAGCTCGATATCGACTACATAAACTCTCGTTTGATCTCGACGACTTAACCCCTTGATATCAATATGATGTGGTGTATGTTGGTTTGTTAAAGTTGCACACAGGATACATATAGATATAATTATAAATTAAACAATCAATAATTTTACATTTTTCTATTAAGTCTTCATTATAAAAAAAACGCCTAGGTTTGACATTGACTAACTGACCCCTTGGCTCGATATCAATTTGTAACTGTTATAATTTCTTACCGTTCATAAATTCGACGTAGTTTAGTCGCTCTCTCAGCGTAGCGCCTCCTCCAGAGCTGATCCCGACAGGCGCCATACCCTCCTAGTGACGTCACCCAGGAGTAGAGAGATCGGAGGGATACTGGAAAGAGAAATTACAGAATTAGAATACTAGGAGTTTCTCTAAATTTCTGGAGTACTCACTGTATAACCCCTCTCTCTGGCAAAGTTCATATAATCCAGAACTCACTCTTGACTCAAGTCTCTTATGGCTTCTGAGCTGTTCACATCACATGTCTCTTATGGAGGATTAAGAGTGATGATTGAGGTCAAGACCCTTCTTGATTATTGTAGTGTGTCACTATAGATATGGTTAAAGGGAATATTTGCTTTGGTTATTTTTGACAAGGGAAATGGGGGAGGTCTGCATGGTGAATACAACTGCGATAAAAAAGCAAACATGCTCAACGAAATGTGAATATGCATGCAGATGTTAACGTTATAATGGGAGGGATGGGGGGGAATAGGGCTTACGTTTGCTGACGTGGGAAGCGGGGAAAAAATCTGGACGTTAAATACCCCTATATTGTTTTTGGGGTGGATAGAAAAACACTCTCAATTCTTCTGATAGTGGCGCCATCTATAAGCACTATAAAACTGTAAATAAGAACCTCTTCGCTCTCTGCATCGATTGTTTAAACATTGACATCTAGACTTAAGCGTCGACTTCGACTACGCAACCCCTTGTATCGACTTCGACGATGTAACCCTTTACATGAATTTCGATTTAGTAACCCCTCTTAATCTACATCGACTATATAACCCCATAATACTCCCTAGAATTGAATTTGACTTCAGTGATATCAATGTGTAGTCATCGTTCATCGTGACCCCACAAATGGGTCATCATTACCACTTACCATTTTTAACATTATGCGATATCTTAATATCGCTCTTGTGTTTCAGGAAGTCCTGTAACTGCTGCAGAAATGCTTCATCCTTTGCTAGCTCTTCTGGATTCTTCTCCTCTTCTTCTTCACTTTGCTTCTCTGGTCCATTTCTTAGAGAAAGTCTTCTTGGAGTCTGGAGAAGAAGGATAATAATATAATCTGTATAAAAAGCAAACTTTGGTGATTTAATAAGAAGAAGGAAGAAGTATTTTAGGAGTACTATCATACTCTAAAACACGTTCTTACATAATATAGACATGATAGGGGTCATGATCCGAGAAGTCCAGAAGTCCAGAATTTTATTAGATAATTACGTCAGGGGCTAGCTAAGCAGACTTTTAGGGATCGTATAAGCAAGGTTATGATATGGGATATAGGGGTTCAATAATACCACTCAAATCCAAAGGCAAATGACAGTGGTTACTAAAATGATAGGGGATCTTACCCTAACAGGCGTATTTCTATCGCTATCACTAGATCGTGAGTCTGGAGATCTGTCAGCGGATCTGTCCCGCGATTGTGCCGCCCTCCGCCGTCGTCCACGTGGTCGACCTTTAAGTTTTGGAGCTAAGTGGTTACAGACGAACTCGTGACCTTCTAGTTCTGGATATTCGAAGGTTTCCTGGAAATTAGAACAAGAATATTATTTTTGGATTACGGCTCTGTTTCCTACTAAAGATAAGGGGGTTATCGTGAGATAACGACAAAATAGAGAAAAGACGTAGCTTTGAAGATCCTGGCAGAATATTTTTGAGGTCCAACCCATTTTTGACATTTTACCCAATTTGCCCTTTTTATGATAGAAAGACCAAAAATAGTTGGGTCTAAATGGGATAAGTCAAGGTCAAAATGAAACTAAAAATGGGATTCAGCCTCCTCAAGAGCTATGAAAGGTAACGTGGCCGAGTTTTAGCAAAGGGGTTGTGTAGTCAAGATCGGACTAAGATGGGGGTTACTTAAGTACTAAGGGCAGATTTAGTTTTAAACCCTGAAAGATTACGTAGTCGTAAACTTACTTTGCAATACAATATTCTTGTATTCTTCGTTGAGGCAGCATATCCTCCTAACGCAGCCACCAGGGAATCCCTCAGCCAGTCTGCCTGAATACCCTCAAGACGAGCGAGGAGTGCTCTGTACCTGCAGTACCGGGGATACGAGAACACCACCACTCCTGGATCTTCCACATCTACCGCTGAAAAGACGGAGTTACGTATAAACAGTAAGTTCTGGAAGGAAACCCCTAATACTAGCTAGACAAGACTAGTGTAATTAGTAGCTTTTATATTAGTAGGAGGTTACAACCCCTAATTCTCAGAAACAAATCCACCAATCAAATACTTACTTATAGCACTCTTCTCTCTTTCCACATCACTGAAGTCCAATTTCGTGTGATGCAGAGGAGCAGTCAGCCGAGGGTCAGAAGGTGGAGCACAAGCTCCCCTCCACACAGCCCTCAAGCCCCACCTCCAGCCGGAACCATTGCATACCCAGCTGAGGAGGTCTTCCGCTTTCAGAACAACTTTATCATTGATGGCTAGTACTTCATCCTGAAACAAAAGAATTAAGGATTGAGATCAAGAATATTACAAACCCTTAAGGTCACGTAACCCCTTCACATTTCGAGACCAAGCAAGGGGTATTTGATTACGAAGGATTAAGTGATCTACCCACCCCCCTGGGTGAGGGACATAAATGAGACTGGAGGGTCTGAACTGAACATGGTTAAAATCTTTCTCGAAATAAAAAACTAATTGGGGGGTTGCGTAGTCGAGACTAAACTAAAGGGGTTATATAGTCGAGATCGAGGCAGGGAAGGGTTGGACGTGGACCTCAACAAGGGTGACCATAACCAAAACACTATAATACTAACTGACATGTACACTGCGCGACAACACCAGAGAGACTGACTCTAATCTATAATATATGCAATTACCCCCGAAAACTAATTTATAAACGGTGTTGCTAAGAGAAGAGTTAAACTATTTGGTGAGACACGTGATCCGACTAGATCACTAGACGATAATCTCTCATAATCGTAAAAACTGGAGGGTCGAGATTTAGCTGGAGGGTTACTTCGTCGAAATCCGGAGTCGCGGCTGAGGTCATAAACCACATGGTAATGTGATAATATACTTAGTTGATATCGAATGAGGAGGTCACGTGGTCGAAATCCGATTAGCTTTAGATTATTAATAGCCACGTGATTTATCGATGAGATTTATTGACAAACATACAGAGATTCATATAGTCAAGAAAGGGGTTATGTCGTCGATATCCGAACAAGATTAGGGGGTCATACAGTCGACGTGGTCGAATGAGGAGGTGATTAGGATTAATTTTAAATTGTATTACGTTATTAAAATAATCGGCACGTGATTTATCGATGAGATTTATTGACAAACATACAGAGAGTCATATAGTCAAGAAAGGGGTTATGTCGTCGATATCCGAACAAGTTTTGGGGGTCATACAGTCGACGTGGTCGAAATCCGATTATGATTAGGATTAATTTTAAATTGTATTACGTTATTAAAATAATCGGCACGTGATTTATCGATGAGATTTAGTGACAAACACACAGTGATTAAAATTAAATATTGAAATTATCTAATCACGTGGTTAAAGTCGTACCTGAGGGTCATTTAGTCGACGAAGGGGTTATGTCGTCGATACCCAAACAGGATAGGGGGTTGTACTGTCTAAGTGGTCCAATCCCGATTATGGTTAGGATCCATTTTAAATTGTATTACGTTATTAAAATAATAGGCAAGTGATTTATCGATGAGATTTATTAATAAACATACAGAGAGTCATATAGACGATAGGGTGTTAGACAGTCTATGTGCAGCCAGAGGAAGGTTCCATGTGGTCGAAACAGATGAAAGGGGTTACTTAGTCGAATCAGGGGTTACGTGATTTATCGATGAGATATAGTGACAAACATACAGAGTGTTATAATACACAATACATACATTGTCAACAATACGTAGATATAATTAGAAGGAATAAATCCGGTCGATTCCGAGCGTTACCGGGGGGTGGTGGCACACGCCGCGTCAGGGACGGACTCGGATAATTAAATTACATTTAAATTATATCTTTATCCTTACTGATATTATAAAAGCGAAAGCTTGTGAGTATGTATGTATGTTTGTTACTCTTTTACACCAACACTGCTGAGTGGATTTTAATGAAAATACTGTTATATATTATATTATGTATATGTTGGATAATTCACACTATATCATTATAAATTATAGCCTATGTGTTATTCTGATGTATAAGCTATATTATTGTAAAGTTTCATCAATATCCATTCAGTAGTTTTTGCGTGAAAGAGTAACAAACCCGTTTTTAACCCGTGAGGGGACGGGTTAGAATACTATTCCCTTCTCCCTTGGTGGTAGGGGATCTGTTCTCCGACTGGCTTGGTCAAGTCATAGACGAGTTCCGGTCGAGCCGCCAGACTTACCCCCTCCCTCTCCCATCCCATTAGTGCTGCGGATCCAGTAGACTCTGGGCTCTTGCTCAGGGGCCGCTGAAACCGCAGCATTTTATTCTTAACTCAGGGGGAGTTACCCCCACTCTATTTTCGAGGATGCAACGAAGCGAGAAAACAAAAGAGTATCTCAGGGTATATACCATAAAAAAAAACAAACATACATCCATACATTCTTGCAAACTTTAGCGTTTACAATATTAGTAGGATATCGGAATAACACATAGACTCTAATTTAAAAAGATATTGTGTGATATGTCCAAAGTAAGTAGTATGTAGGCTCGCTCGGGTGTAGTGTGTGCGTGAGAGCTACACATGTCACGTATATAATGTATGATGGAAATGTTATCTTAAATACTCCTATAAAAAAACCACACAATCTTGAGAAATCAGAAAAAATATTCGTAGTCATTATCGCCGAAATACTGAACCATAAAAACAATATATTACACATCGCGCTATATTTTGAATAATTCACACTATATCATTATAAACTATATCCTATGTGTTATTCTGATGTATAAGCTATATTATTGTAAAGTTTCATCAATATCCATTCAGTAGTATTTACGTGAAAGAGTTACAAACATACATCCATTCTTACAAACTTTCGCGTTTATAATATTAGTAGGATTTGTATTGTCACTTGTATGTATAATATATTTAAATTAATTTTAATAAATCATAATATTAAAATAGTAATTTAAATTAAATATTTAATTTAAACAACAATTCCAAATCCGTCCCTGTGCAATTCTAAACGAAGGGGGGGCGAACTAAAATTGCTTTCGAATAAGTAACCGCCTCGCGGGTGGATTCTGGATTTGTATTGTTTTTGTTAACGGGTTTACTTTATATTACTTATTTATTTTAAACTATCCAACCCTCTCTCGCTTCGCTGAGGTATATTTAAACTATTCACTCACTCACTCACACAACTATGAATCATATATCTTTTATCGTTAAAGTAGCGTTCGTAAGAAACGTTTTCTCCGACTTACTGCAGCAAATCCGAGTACCACGACGAAGTATTTTAATTTTTTGGGTCAATATATAGTCTATGACAATCACAAATAATGTGGCTTTCTATTGGTAAAAGAATTATCAAAATCGGTTCAGTAGATCCAGAGACTCCTACAACCTCACAAGCTACCTCTTTAAATTTTCAGCTTCAACTTTATATCACCCAACCATTCTATCCCACGGGAACGGCGCTTTTATATGGGATAAAAAGAACCGTATGTATTATTCCGCATTCTGAAGTATACGTGTACCAAATTTTATTCAAATTGGTTCAGCCGTTTTAACGTGATGCGTACACAAACACGACACGTAAAAAAGAGTAGTATATTATCCCTCAACGAAGCGAGGGTTAGTGAAACATGTTGTGTCTTAGCGAAGCGAGAATTTAGTAACATATCTTAAATTGACTCTAGAAACTTAGAATTCATAGTTTTATTAACATTGATTCAGCCATATTGAAACATTCGATATAAATTTAAATAACTTTTTTTTTAGTTACACACAGACAGATACAACATTTTTATATACAAATATGTACATAAAAATAAACTGTCTGACTGTGTCGTATATTTATTATTTACAACCAGAATAAGTATTCCAATTTATGCCGACATTCTGTGAATGTTGAAAAGTAATCTCATCTAACTATATATATATATATATATAACTGTTGTATGTTACCTACAACTTATATTACAATTTAGTTTTATACAAGGTTTTAAACAGTCTAAATACAAGTATAGCGCCATCTATCGGATTCTATTGAATTAAATCCATCTTTTGAGATCAGAGAGATTACTCTATTTATAATATTAATCCCTTATTTTAATTGAGCGAGCCAGTTCATGAGTACGTGAGTGAGTGAACAAATGAATACGTAAGTGCATCAGTGAATGAGCTAGAGAGAGAGAGTTAATGTGCTACAAATGAATACGTAAGTGAATCATTGAATGAGCTAGAGAGAGAGAGAGTTAATGTGCTACAAATGAATACGTAAGTGAATCATTGAATGAGTTAGAGAGAGAGAGAGAGTTAATGTGCTACAAATGAATACGTAAGTGAATCATTGAATGAGTTAGAGAGAGAGAGAGTTAATGTGCTACAAATGAATACGTAAGTGAATCATTGAATGAGCTAGAGAGAGAGAGTTAATGTGCTACAAATAAATACGTAAGTGAATCATTGAATGAGCTAGAGAGAGAGTTAATGTGCTACAAATGAATACGTAAGTGAATCATTGAACAGAGAGAGAGAGTTAATGTGCTACAAATGAATACGTAAGTGAATCGTTGAACAGAGAGAGAGAGTTAATGTGCTATAAATGAATACGTAAGTGAATCATTGAATGAGCTAGAGAGAGAGAGTTAATGTGCTACAAATGAATACGTAAGTGAATCATTGAATGAGCTAGAGAGACAGTTAATGTGCTACAAATGAATACGTAAGTGAATCATTGAATGAGCTAGAGAGAGAGAGAGTTAATGTGCTACAAATGAATACGTAAGTGAATCGTTGAACAGAGAGAGAGAGTTAATGTGCTACAAATGAATACGTAAGTGAATCATTGAATGAGCTAGAGAGAGAGAGAGTTAATGTGCTACAAATGAATACGTAAGTGAATCATTGAATGAGCTAGAGAGAGAGAGAGTTAATGTGCTACAAATGAATACGTAAGTGAATCATTGAATGAGCTAGAGAGAGAGAGAGTTAATATGCTACAAATGAATACGTAAGTGAATCATTGAATGAGCTAGAGAGAGAGAGTTAATGTGCTACAAATGAATACGTAAGTGAATCATTGAATGAGCTAGAGAGAGAGAGAGTTAATGTGCTACAAATGAATACGTAAATGAATCATTGAATGAGCTAGAGAGAGAGTTAATGTGCTACAAATGAATACGTAAGTGAATCATTGAATGAGCTAGAGAGAGAGTTAATGTGCTACAAATGAATACGTAAGTGAATCATTGAATGAGCTAGAGAGAGAGTTAATGTGCTACAAATGAATACGTAAGTGAATCATTGAATGAGCTAGAGAGAGAGTTAATGTGCTACAAATGAATACGTAAGTGAATCATTGAATGAGCTAGAGAGAGAGAGTTAATGTGCTACAAATGAATACGTAAGTGAATCGTTGAACAGAGAGAGAGAGTTAATGTGCTACAAATGAATACGTAAGTGAATCATTGAATGAGCTAGAGAGAGAGAGAGTTAATGTGCTACAAATGAATACGTAAGTGAATCATTGAATGAGCTAGAGAGACAGTTAATGTGCTACAAATGAATACGTAAGTGAATCATTGAATGAGCTAGAGAGAGTTAATGTGCTACAAATGAATACGTAAGTGAATCATTGAATGAGCTAGAGAGAGAGAGTTAATGTGCCAACAAATGAATACGTAAGTGAATCATTGAATGAGCTAGAGAGAGAGTTAATGTGCTACAAATGAATACGTAAGTGAATCATTGAATGAGCTAGAGAGAGAGAGTTAATGTGCCAACAAATGAATACGTAAGTGAATCATTGAATGAGCTAGAGAGAGAGTTAATGTGCTACAAATGAATACGTAAGTGAATCATTGAATGAGCTAGAGAGAGAGAGAGAGTTAATGTGCTACAAATGAATACGTAAGTGAATCATTGAACAGAGAGAGAGTTAATCTATTAACAGATGAATACGTAAGTGAATCGTTGAACAGAGAGAGAGTTAATCTATTAACAGATGAATACGTAAGTGAATCGTTGAACAGAGAGAGAGAGAGTTAATCTATTAACAGATGAATACGTAAGTGAATCGTTGAACAGAAAGAGAGAGAGAGTTAATCTATTAACAGATGAATACGTAAGTGAATCGTTGAACAGAGAGAGAGAGAGAGTTAATCAATTAACAGATGAATACGTAAGTGAATCGTTGAACAGAAAGAGAGAGAGAGTTAATCTATTAACAGATGAATACGTAAGTGAATCGTTGAACAGAGAGAGAGAGAGAGAGTTAATCAATTAACAGATGAATACGTAAGTAAATCGTTGAACAGAGAGAGAGAGAGAGAGTTAATCTATTAACAGATGATTACGTAAGTGAATCGTTGAACAGAGAGAGAGAGAGTTAATCTATTAACAGATGAATACGTAAGTGAATCGTTGAACAGAAAGAGAGAGAGAGTTAATCTATTAACAGATGAATACGTAAGTGAATCGTTGAACAGAGAGAGAGAGAGAGTTAATCAATTAACAGATGAATACGTAAGTAAATCGTTGAACAGAGAGAGAGAGAGAGAGTTAATCTATTAACAGATGATTACGTAAGTGAATCGTTGAACAGAGAGAGAGAGAGTTAATCTATTAACAGATGAATACGTAAGTGTATCATTGAATGAGCTAGAGAGAGAGAGTTAATGTGCTACAAATGAATACGTAAGTGAATCGTTGAACAGAGAGAGTTAATCTATTAACAATATTGAACAACAACAAATGAATACGTAAGTGGATCATGCCTACAAATGACTAATTTGAAATTGGTATCGATAGATGGCGCTGTACTTTTGGTTTGTTTTTTTTTTATATTAACAATGTGTGGTACCAGGATGTCATAATGTTATAAGAGGTGAATGAACTCGTCTAACTATTATAGATGTTGTGTATGAGTCCGTTAGATGGCGTTGCAATCGAATTTTCACAAACATAGTTCCTATTGGATAGGGTGTGTGTGAGAGTGATAATGACAATAAGAGCTGGTTAATAAGTGATTGAAGAGTGAGTGAGTTTGACTAGTACCAGAATATCATAATAAGAGTTCGATTTTCAAAATCATTTTACTTCAAACAAACATCTAATATTATAGACATTTAACATATTTTTATACAAACACACACACACACATAAACAGTTTACATGCTTGTGTGTGTTTGTACCGAAACTGAGGCTATACATCGTGTTTAGATTTATGAATATATATACTTAAATAAAATATTCTTTTTTTTTTAATTTCTCGTAATACTGAATCAAGAGACCAGTCAAGGCCGAGAGGATTTTTTTTACGTCTCCTTGACATTTTTGTATGGAACAGCTGAGGTGGGGGAACAGCTTCCCCTACCTGCCCCCCCCTTTCTCCTTGGCAACCTTGTCCTGAATTAGGTTTTAAGTTATAAACACTTATTTTGGATTGAGAGACTCCATAATCCTCTATTATTAATAGCAGAAAATTTAGGGGGGGTACTTCTTTTGTTATGTGGGGTAAAAATTGTCTATTACAGTAGAAGATACAACCCCTAGGCACAGCTCGGCTTTTCGTATTGCTTTACAATTTAAATTAAATTTTAAATTAATACATGATTATCAGAAGTTATAAAAACAAATTTTTCAAGATTCAGTAAGTTTTGAAGATGGCAAAAGTTTGGTTTAAAAATGAACGTCTGAAGCAGTTAGGTCTCGGAGCGAGTGCGAGTGCGGGTAGTCGCTACTTTGCCGCTTCATGAATAAGTTAGTTGTCATTTAATATTACTTACTAATTACGACTTCAGTGTTAAATATTAAAGATATCCTTTTTACTTTTCAGCATTATGTTTATGCATCACAGTGTTAAAACACGAGATATGTTCAAGAAAAACGTATGGTGCCGTTCAAGTATTACGTAGGCTTTGAAAGGGGTGGGGAGTATGGGTGACCTCTCCCCCCAAGGACTCCTTGCTTTGGCTTATGTGAGATATAAAAAATAAACAAACACATCGAAACATTAATCTCATGAATGTACTCAGAATTAGGGGGGGGAGCTTTGCTTACTTTAGCTGACTTCAGCCCCTATTGTTTAAAAAAGTTGACTAAAATTTAATGTCTAAGTTTAACTATTTATAGAATGGACATTCAAAGGCCGTGTGGATAAGTGAACGATGTAATACACCTCGGCGAAGCGATGATATATAAATAATAATATTAATATGAATTTGTCGCAACACGCTGTATACACGTATACACATACACACACTCACACAAAGGCAAACGGAATTGATAGCGCGATCTATTCGGTGCAACAACCCTGTAAGGGCGGGTGTGCACGAGCGCCCTCTTATATAATACACTTTATTAATAATATTAAATTTAGTTTATTATTAATAATTCATTTTATGGTTATTAATAGATTATTTATGTCTACTTTAACCTTCATATATTATATATATAAACAAATACTATCATATAATATACTAGTCGACCCTTGTGACTTCTTCCGCGTGTAGCTCCGCTCCTATTGGTCTTAGCGTGATGATATCTAGCCTATAGCCTTCCTCGATAAATGGTCTATCTAACACTGAAAGAATTTTTCAAATCGGACCAGTAATTCCTGAGATTAGCGCGTTCAAACAAACAAACTCTTCAGCTTTATATATTAGTATAAGATATGCGAAAGTTTATGTCTGGATGTTTGTTACTTAATCACACGAAAACGGCTGAATAGATTTGAACGAAGTTTGGCACAGATATAGTTTATAGACCGGATTAACACCTAGGATACATTTTATCCCGAAAAAAGCAGAGATCCTGTGAAAAGAAGGGAGTTATTCACACAGTAATAGGCCAATGAATTTTTAAATATTACATACACTATTACACTTTTTATGAGTGAGTTAGTGCTCGAGTGAGTGAGTCTTTCAATTCACTCTAAACACTATTTAGAAGATCTCACAGACATAGTTGCGGTAAAATATTAGTTAAAAACAGACTAACAGACCAAAAACGTTGATGAGAAGTTTGTAGTAGGATCTCTGTAACTAACACTATTCCCGAATGACACACAGACTACAAATTTAAAAAAAAATATTTTTACAAAACATACATATATATAAAATTGGAGTGTCTGTTTGTAATATTAAAATTACCGCTTTATATACACGGTACATATACCAAAACATTTATTTTGCTACTATTTTTGTCTGTCTGTTTGTTCCGGCTAATCTCTAAAACGGCTGGACCGATTTTGACGAGACTTTCACTGGCGGATAGATGATGTAACAAGGAGTAACTTAGGCTATTTAACAACTAGTTACGACCCATAGAAGCGAAGCAACACGCGAACGAAGTCCCGCAGGTCGGCTAGTATAATATATTATATTGATGATGATTTGGATTTACAATTGTATATGTTAGGTGGCGCTGAGACTGAATATATATAACTATATATAGACATATAACTATATTATATACTGACGTATATTAATTGTACAAGTGTTTTCCTCTATAATAATAATAACATATATATATAAAGGCTTTTCTGACTAAACAGCTTCAGTTGATTTAATCACTACTTATTATATAAGTAACAAAGTCCAACAACACTGTCTATTTGTGAGCGATAACCTCGAAAATTACTGAACAGATTTTCATGCAGTTTTTACTAATAAATAGAGCTATTCATGAGAAAGATTTATATGTATAATTTGTTAAGGTTTTAGAGTAATACTCAAGAGTTTTCATCGAAAACGCTCTCTAATCCATGTTTGTGAGATAACAATATATATATATATATATAAATATATATAGAGATAATCTGTTCTACTATTCGTGTAAAGCCAGAGCAGGTAGCTAGTCTTATTAATAAAACAAATATTTATTAATAACCGGATCTTTATAACCATTAAGGTAACAGGAATCATTAACACAGATATAGTATGTTGTATATTATATTTACTAATGAGGTGGCGAAGGTGAAAATATTTAAATTCATTTCGTGGGAAATATTCTATATGATAAGAATAGAAAGGATTTCTTTCTGTCTTTAAGAGTGAAAGAGAGAGAGAGATGAACAGAATGCTTGTTTATATAAATAATTAAACTTAATGTATTATAAATAAAATATTATTAATAATATAAAATGTAAATGTGTACACCGCCTAAGCGACATAAATTCTCAATAACGCAAAATGGCGGCGAGGGGGCGCAGGGGGGGGGCGACAGGGCCGCACTTGGCGTTACTTTGTTTTTGTTTTAAATTTATATTCATAATTACTTTTAATTCTATAAATGTGGAAGTTTGTATGTTTGTTAATAAATCACGCAAAAACGGCTGAACGGATTTTGATGTAATTTGTCACACAGGTACTTTATATCCTTGATTAATACATGGAGTACTTTTTATCCCGGAAAATTCGTAGTTCCTGCGGTATAATAATATAAATTGTTAAAGAAGTCTTCATATTTTCGTATAGTAATAATATATTGATTAAGAGGAATCAAGATAATTTTTTATCCTCAAACTAGTGCACAGATAGCATAGCAGACAGAGTTTTATCCCTTTGTGTTTAGACTATATATATATATAACATAACAGTCAGTTATTCTTAATATACGTTAAATATAAATCCTTCTTACTAATGTAAAATTTATATTTTCTTGTTTGCTACTTGAATACCCAAAAACGGCTGAACAGATTTTAATGAAATTTGACAAACATATACTTCGTAATCTTGATTATGATATGTGATAATTTTTATCCTCAAATAAATTATAATTTGTATGATTTATGAATAAATTAGTGTGGGAGTCACTGACAGCTTGAGTGAAGGAGCGCGTCGGTGTATAACTTGTAGAATTAAAGTCTGAAATACGCGTAAATCCGGGGTGAAACATTAGTTTTAAAACAATAAAAACATTAAACAATTATAACTCACTCACGAATTACTAGTTGCTAAATTTGGATTTGTTTATAAAAACAATTACAAACTTGTAATGCAGATGTTTGTTAAAATGAGAAACTGTTTCTATCTCTTTCACACCTTTAATACTTTGTTGTACAAGACAATCGTCTTACGTAATAACTTATTGTAATTCTAAATGATATTATGGTAATAATAAGTGCGATTCTGCCCTCGCTACTTTAAGGAAAAATGAGATTTTCCTCTCAATGTCATCACAATTGGGAAAACTTATCGTATTTATCCTTACAGCTCAATTCCTATGGGTCGTAGTGAAATGGTATTTATCTAATTATCTACCTAAATACATCAGCTATTGTACAACAAAAGGATTTCTCAAATTTGACAAATAGTTTTTGAGATATATACATTCAAACTTACTTACTACGCGTTTTGAAACAAGCTTTGAGCTGTTTATATAATTAGTCTGATTAATTCACAACCAATAACCTAAAGTTCTAATTTAGATGATGACGTCATTCAGTGCTTTGTATAATTTTTCAAAATGGCGGAAGGAAATAAATTTAATTGAATTACTGCTGATAGATGGATAATACCTCAAAGAAGTGAGTTGTTTCAAATGTTACAACTACTTCATCCTTTAAGATTAGATTTCTTTAGTAGCCTTTATATCTTTAAAGGCTGAGTATCTCACCGAAGCGAGGGTAGATATAGATTTATGATTGTTTATTTATTGGTATTTTATAATTTATATGATGGTCTATATACTGTTATGTTACATTAGGTACATAAATCCAATGCCATTTATATTAAATTATTCAAGGTTTTTAAAGGTTACACGTATTATACAAAAAACGATGAAAATTTTTAATGTGAACACTTATTGATATATAGAATATATAGACATTGTATGTATGTATATCTATGTATAAAATACTTCAAGTTTTAAACACATTTTTTGTGTAAAATCAATCTCTAAACTTGTTATTTTTTTCTATTTTTCTAAACCTTGTCCGATCTATTACGATCATTTGGTAGTTAATAATATCCAAATAGGTGCAGCCATTTTCTACACAGTGACTTAACAACACATGACCAATACATATGAGACAGTTTGACAAGTAATTTTAGATAGTAAACATCCTCTAAAGCAAACTTATTTCATGTCAAAGTTTATACATATTTGTTACTTAATCACGCAAAAACGGCTGAACGGATTTTAATGAAATTCGACACACAGATACTTTATAATCTGGATTAACATATAGGCTACTTTTTATCCCGAAAAAAATCAGTTCCTGTGGGATAATAAACAAATATGTTCATAGTCGTAAGGTCCTGAATATTTTTAATTAGCTTAATATATCTAAGTACTAGATGAATTGATACGTGTGAAGCCGGGGCAGGTCGACTAGTATTAATCTTAAATACATGTTTATTAAGTATTGCTGTGTAATAATTGCTATCATCCTTTTACAAAAACAAAAATAACTTTATTATTTAAAGATAATGACGTATTAGCTACATAGTGATGTAGAAGATTGTAAATGAATACATAATCACAATAACTAACATCCCTAGCTTAAATTAGATTTAAAAAAGTTTTTAATAAAAAATAAGTGACGTGGTTCGACCCTGGCGAAAGCAGTGAAAGATGAGAGCGGGTCAAAACAGTGACGAGACGGTTTTGATACTTTATATATTTTCAAAATATTTTTTTATATTACCTTTTATCATGGTGTTAAATAAACTTATCTTATACTAATATATAAAGCTGAAGAGTTTGTTTGTATGAACGCGCTAATCTCAGGAACTACTGGTCTGATTTGAAAAATTCTTTCAGTGTTAGATAGCCCAATTATTGAGGAAGGCTATAAGCTATATATCATCACGCTAAAACCAATAGGAGCGGAGCTATATACGGACAAACTCACAAAGTTCGACTAGTTGCTAATATATAAAGCTGAAGAGTTTGTTTGTTTGAACGCGCTAATCTCAGGAACTACTGGTCCGATTTGAAAAATTCTTTCAGTGTTAGATAGCCCAATTATTGAGGAAGGCTATAAGCTATATATCATCACGCTAAAACCAATAGGAGCGGAGCTATATACGGACAAACTCACAAAGTTCGACTAGTTGCTAATATATAAAGCTGAAGAGTTTGTTTGTTTGAACGCGCTAATCTCAGGAACTACTGGTCTGATTTGAAAAATTCTTTCAGTGTTAGATAGCCCAATTATTGAGGAAGGCTATAAGCTATATATCATCACGCTAAAACCAATAGGAGCGGAGCTATATACGGACAAACTCACAAAGTTCGACTAGTTGCTAATATATAAAGCTGAAGAGTTTGTTTGTTTGAACGCGCTAATCTCAGGAACTACTGGTCCGATTTGAAAAATTCTTTCAGTGTTAGATAGCCTAATTATTGAGGAAGGCTATAAGCCATATATCATCACGCTAAAACCAATAGGAGCGGAGCTAGACGCGGACAAAGTCGCGCAGGTCGACTAGTTGCTAATATATAAAGCTGAAGAGTTTGATTGTTTGAACGCGCTAATCTCAGGAACTACTGGTCCGATTTGAAAAATTCTTTCAGTGTTAGATAGCCCAATTATTGAGGAAGGCTATAAGCTATATATCATCACGCTAAAACCAATAGGAGCGGAGCTATATACGGACAAACTCACAAAGTTCGACTAGTTGCTAATATATAAAGCTGAAGAGTTTGTTTGTTTGAACGCGCTAATCTCAGGAACTACTGGTCCGATTTGAAAAATTCTTTCAGTGTTAGATAGGCCATTTATCGAGGAAGGCTATAAGCTATATATCATCACGCTAAGACCAATAGGAGCGGAGCTAGACGCGGACAAAGTCGCGCAGGTCGACTAGTTGCTAATATATAAAGCTGAAGAGTTTGATTGTTTGAACGCGCTAATCTCAGGAACTACTGGTCCGATTTGAAAAATTCTTTCAGTGTTAGATAGCCTAATTATTGAGGAAGGCTATAAGCTATATATCATCACGCTAAAACCAATAGGAGCGGAGCTATATACGGACAAACTCACAAAGTTCGACTAGTTGCTAATATATAAAGCTGAAGAGTTTGTTTGTTTGAACACGCTAATCTCAGGAACTACTGATCTGATTTGAAAAATTCTTTCAGTGTCAGATAAGCCATTTATCAAGGAAGGCTATAAGCTATATATCATCACGCTACGACCAATAGGAGCGGAGCTATATGCGGACGAAGTTGCAAGGGTCGACTATTTAGTATAAGAAGTACGTCAAATATTCACGAGATGGCGTCGCCTTATAACTAAATGCTTTCCTTTGGTGTTAGATGAATTGATGTAATTATAATGGATGTCTAAATAAAAAAAAAATATGTATTTTATTATACTATTGGATATCAATTATTGAATTAATATTGGTGTCATAAAATTATGAGCAAATACTTCAAAGATTCACGATATGGCCTGGTGGTGCTATTGCTACAATATGCTTTTTTTTATTCTTTTTTTATACCTTGTGAGTATATTTCGTGTAAAACAGAGAAAATTTAATCACAATTAAATATCTATCTTATTCGTACATCTGCAATGTTGTAAAAATGTATTTACGTGTCATTATATCGAGTTGTATCCGTGACCTCGTTTCATATTTCAGAATAATGTTACAACGACGTGTAGTTTTATCAAATTAAAGAATAAGTTACATTTAAATAATTTTCCATCAACACTACGATGGAAACGTGTCCAATCAGGATTTTTTTTGAGTATGTTGCAATAAAGTTTTTTTCTTGTTATGTTTATTAGTTTTGTTGATAAAAAAACAATCCACACATAAATTCAATAGGTACTAAACGTAAAAGTTATTTTTTACATTACATTTTTTTGGAAATTCAAAAAAATGTAAGGAGTGCCTATATGTTCAGAAAAAAATGTGTTTAGATACGTGGAAAACCTACTTTGATAAAAGATCTACATCTAAAGGAATTTGGTCGGAGCCATTGAATTCCCCTTGGATCAACAATAGCTTAAATAGATCTGAGTTAGTTATAGCTTTAGTAATTTGCTCATTTAATGAGAAAAACATCCACACCCAATTGTGATGAGTGCAACCAAGTGGAAGACGTGTACCACATAATTATGGAATGTTCCCGGAATGAGGCATATAGATTAGAAATATTTTCGCGTTTCCCAATATTGAGAGAGTTTGGCAGACTATCGGTTACCAGTGCTATCGGTTGGACAACTGATAAACACAAATCAAAGAAGTAGGGATTGCAAAATATATTTTCTTCCTTTCAATCTTTAATTATAAAAATTATTTACAGAATCACCGCCATTTGTTGTTGAAAACGATGCTTTTACTAAATCCTTAACACAAATATGGCTTTTTTTTTTATAATAATAGATAAGGTGCAAACGAGCAGATGGTCCACCTGATGATAAGTGGCCACCATCGCCCATGGACATCGGAAAAACAAGAAACACTCTCTCGTTTTGTCGATGCGTTGCATCCTTGAAGATAGAGTGGGAAGGGGGAATGAAGATTCATCGGACCCTAGGCAAGAGCCCAGAGTCCACTAGACCCACAGCATTAATGATAAAGGATGCACTAGAGCGCTGTACAGGCTGGTACGGGTCGGTAGGTTGAGATAGAATGATTTCTGTTCAGCCTAAATTCACCATTGGATATAGCTGTTGATTTTATAGAGCGGCATAGTCACGTCTTAGTGACTAAGCTCTTAAAATTTAGATTAAAAAAAAAAAAAAAAAAATTATATATATTTTTCTAAGTTGGCCTAATTCAATCGTACCGGTTTCTAATTCTCACACGACACACCTATTGTTATAATCAAACATAACACAGATTATTTAATATGGATTACATTCCTTTGTGTGCGCTCTGATGGTGGACGATGACTCATAAAAACAAATGACGCTCAAATGTTAGAAAAGTAAACAATAATCACTTGATCATGGAATGAGCGAGGAGCGAACTTATACAGTTGGACTTGTGACCAAGACAATAATATATAGCTAACTTACGTGGACCTCCAGAAGGGCGACGACACTAGAGAGACTGACTCTAATCTATCGCGCTATAGGTTATATATTGTCTACTCGTGGGTATACTTGAAATCTATATATATATAAAAGGAGAAGCTGACTGACATATATACGCAGGGCCTAAACTATAAGGGTTATTTACTTGAAATTTTGCACAGGGGTTCCTTTTATAACGTATGGGAGCACTAAGAAAGGATTTTTGAAAATTCAACCCCTAAGGGGGTAAAACGGGGGTGCAAAGTTAGTATGAAAATTCTCTGATATTCAAAGTTATTTGAACAAAATGTTGTATTTTTATAAAGTAGGGGAGCACTAAGAAACATAATTTGAAAACATTCACTCCCTAAGGGGGTAAAACGGGGGTGCAAAGTTAGTGTGAACTCTGTCGTTTTTGAAGTTAACTATTTGAATGAAAATTCCGTATAAAGGTTTTTCATTGAAAGTCATGAAACACATGTAAAATATTTTTTCGAAAATTATCCCTAAAGGGGGTAAAAGGGGGGTCAAAGTTAGTATAACTACCTCATAAAATATTAAATATGTCTACAGAAGTCCATATACTGTATTCTAATACCTCAATATCAAAACACTAATTTACTCTCACTCACTTATAAAGATATTGTCATTTTTGCGGGATAAAAGTATACTATGTGATATAAAAAGTATATAGGTATTAAACGTGCGTATGTAAACTATTCATTTTATATATTAGTATATATGTATATGTAAATATTAAACAAATATATATATTTTAATTTGGCATCAGTCCACCAATAGTTAAATCTAAATGAAAAGTTGAATATGCATGATGTTGCAATGGGTTACGTAGGTTCTTGGAACACGTAAATAAATAAAGAATTCCTACCTAGGACATATAGTTTTCCTCTTAACATACCACACCAAGGATATTTAAAACATAGCTTTATGTAAAAGCTATGTTATACTCACGTATAGACATCGACATGCTATTTTATATTTTGACTAGTCGACCCTTGCGACTTCATCCGCATATAGCTCCGCTTCTATTGGTCGTAGCGTGATGATATATAGCCTATAGCCTTCCTCGATAAATGGCCAATCTAACTCTAAAAGAAGTTTTCAAATCAAACCAGTAGTTCCTGAGATTAGCGCGTTCAAACAAACAAACTCTTCAGCTTTATATATTAGCAACTAGTCGACCCGCGCGACTTTGTCCGCGTCTAGCTCCGCTCCTATTGGTCTTAGCGTGATGATATATAGCCTATAGCCTTCCTCGATAAATGGTCTATCTAACTCTAAAAGAAGTTTTTAAATCGGACCAGTAGTTCCTGAGATTAGAGCGTTCAAACAAACAAACTCTTCAGCTTTATATATTAGCAACAAGTCGAGCTGCGCGACTTTGTCCGCGTCTAGCTCCGCTCCTATTGGTCTTAGCGTGATGATATATAGCCTATAGCCTTCCTCGATAGATGACCTATCTAACACTGAAAGAAGTTTTTAAATCGGACCAGTAATTCCTGAGATTAGCGCGTTCAAACAAACAAACTCTACAGCTTTATATATTAGCAACTAGTCGACCCTTGGTACTTCATCCGCATATAGCTCCGCTTCTATTGGTCGTAGCGTGATGATATATAGCCTATAGCCTTCGTCCATAAATGGCCTATCTAACTATAAAAGAAGTTTTCAAATCGGACCAGTAGTTCCTGAGATTAGCGCGTTCAAACAAACTGTTCAGCTTTATATATTAGTATAAGATTAAATGTTCATCTCTTTCGACTTATGATTTATCTCAAAGGAATGCTACTTTTCGGGATAAATAGTATCCTATGTGATAATTCAGGTTCTAAAACATGAGTATGCTACATTTTATTTAAATCCAACAATCCGTTGTTCCGTCAATAGATGGCGTAAGTAGTAGTTAGGATAGGATGGTCAGTTTCTTGGTGCTAATATTCTCTCATCGAAGCGAGGATATGTAACTAGAAGAAATATATATATATATATATATATATATATGTTTTGCAACTACGTGTATCTATGTTATTTTTTGTATGAACTCAAATACAGGTTTGTTTAATTTTATTTTTTGCTGAATTTAAATGAATATTTAAATTACAAAGTATAGTTAAATTAATTATTTTATTATTGTATATCAAAATTTTATTCAATATTTAGTCGGCAGCTAACTTTAGGTCTGAGTAGTAATAGTGGGGGTGTGCATTGTGAGCGTTCTGCATTCCATTCAAGGTCAAACCTATACTTACGTGCTGGTAGTTATATAATAAAAAATAAAAAAATCAATTTAAAATTCAGAAGCGCTGATTCTAAGTCCGGAAAAAACAAATAAAAAAAGGCCAAATTTTACTAATAAATGCCTGGGGCTTGCGACCAAATCACGTTATTATTTTACACAAAAATAAAAAAAAATAAAAAACTTGTTTGACTAGTAATTTGATATAAATTTGACTACCATACATACACAACCTACTCGTTTTGTTACTCACAGGAGTGAGGGCATGTAAATTCAATATATATAAACTCTAACATTAAATCAAAGTATCATATCCGTTCATTCCCAGTAAACAACTGTTCACGAAGTTTCGAACGGTTAATGAGCAAAAGGGTGTAAGTGCCAAACAAAACAATTGAAACTCAACCTTAACTCCTAGAAAATAAAGTTTACACCACTTTGCTATTTGCCTAACTTATTAATGCTGGCTTATATAGAATTTGAAGATTAGGAAACCGTGTTTTTTGCTTTTTTTTACGTTATTTATTTAAACTAGTTACATTTTGTGATTTTCGTTGAACTATCGATTATTTATGTGTGTCTGTTTGTTTGTAACTAAAGTGTTATATATGTCGGAGCATAGTAAAAGATTATCGATTAATCGAATCGTTATCGTTGTCTATGGCGTTGGAGTGGGGTAGTAGTCACTTCCGTTGTTTTGACAGTCTCTACCCTCGACCCTTTATATGCGATCGACAGTCTAACTGAAGTCTTAGTCGTGCGCGGTCTCTCAAGAAGTGAACATCATCTAAGTAGTGCTAGTGATAGTGATAGTGTCAAGTGCAGTGTAGTGTGGAAGTGCTTACAATGTAATTGCCACGTGGTTAACACAATGTTAGGTTAGGTTAGCCTTGTGTAAGGTTAGGTTTATGTGCGTTTAACCTTGGATTCAAACGGAGAGCCTAGCAGTGGAGGCGAGTGTTGTAATTACTTAAAGGATATCCTTAAGCCTACACCTTGGTCACAAGTCCAAGGCACTGCTTAGGTTTCTCTCGTAATTGTTAGAGATCATATTTGATCATTTATCGGTTCAGTAGAAGTATCTGCGTCGCGTTTACCCAATATTCCACTCATTACCATCACCCCCTTTTAGTGTTCCCCAATATTCCCCACCTTCCTCCTTCCATCTCCTTTCACATCGATTTAAAATCCCCGACATATAGAAGAAGTGATATATAAGTCTAGAAGAGAGAATAAAGATAGAAGGGTGGAAGAAATTAAAGCAATAAGGAAAAGAAGTGAAATAGAGTAGGAATTTAGGAAGAAAGATTATAGACATATATAGCAAGGAAAGAGAAAAACAGAAAGAGAGAGAGAGAGAGTAATATGATAAAGAAAGAAAAAGAAACAAAAGGAAGAAATGAGAACAGATGAATCTAACTAAGACTATACTTAAGAAAATATATTCGTAGATAAACTGTAATAACTCTTTAACTACTGAATCGATTTTGATACTGCTTCTACAAATAGAAAGCTTAACTATCCTAGAATTTTATGATATAGGCGAAGCGAGGGCAGTATATTGCGATAAGGTAATAAAAGTATAATTCTGCAGTGGAGCGGATTTGCTGATATCGATTGTATGTTATGCGTTCACTTTATAATATACTAGTCAATCTGCGCGACATTGTTCGCGTGTAGCTCCGCTTCTATTGGTCTTAGCGTGATGATATATAGCCTATAGCCTTCCTCGATAAATGGACTATCTAACTCTGAAAGAATTTATCAAATCGGAGCAGTAGTTCCTGAGATTAGCGCGTTCAAACAAACAAACTCTTCAGCTTTATATATGAAGTTTAAGATTGCCTCTCCTCGCTTCACTGTGGCATTTATGTGTATTTGGTGTCTTCTAGTCGCGCTATATATAAGCCAGAATTTAAAGGGTTTCTCTCTAATTATTAATGTATAATAATCAAAGCAAAATCAATTCCAAAGATGGGAGAATCTTGGTTTTGCGTATTCCTTCTTGGTCATGATTGAAAGCTTTTAGAGCTAAGCTTGGTCTTGATCATGTTTATTTAATCAGTTTTCTTGTTCTCACTCCAAAATATGAACTCCTTTAACTTATCATGCAGGGGAAAGTGGGAGGCCAGGCTGCAGAAGGATATCGTGGCTTAAAAACTTGCGCCAGTAGTTCGGGTTGAGCACAAAATCACTTTTTAGAGCAGCGGTCTCAAAAGTTGAAATCGTCCTAATGTTTGCCAACCTTTGTAAGGAGACAGCACATTAAGAAGTCTTAAAATCCAGAGTGTTTCTCTCTATTTTTATTAATTCCATTTTTGCTTATTCCTTCTTGCTCTTGGTCTTGATCAAAAGCTTTCATTTCTCAAGCTCAGTACTATTCATAATCTTGATCTTGTTTATTTAGCTTGTTCTTACTTTTTTAAACATGATCTTTACTTATCTGTTCTTACTTTTGCTCTATACTTGGTCTAGCTTATTTATTCATAGTCTTGTTCTAACTTCTTCGGTTTGCTTTCGCTTAAGTGTTTTAGCCATGGCTAGGGACGCGATGACTAGACTAAACGTCATCTGGAAGAAAAGGAGTATTACCAACACTACCGAAACCCGGCTAATACGCGCTCTAATATTCCCCATATTCCTGTATGGTGTAGAAACATGGACGATACGAGCCAGAGAAAGGCAGAGGATTGATGCATTCGAGATGTGGTGCTGGAGGCGCATGTTGAGGATACCCTGGACCGCCAAGCGCACCAATGCATCGATCCTCTCGCAGTTTCACGTCCAAACCCGCCTCTCCACGATCTGTCTGCAGCGTATATTATCATACTTTGGCCACATAATGAGAAGGGGTGATGAGAGCCTTGAAAAACTGATCGTTGTGGGGAACACGGAGGGAAAACGAGCCCGGGGACGGTCCCCAACCAGATGGAGCGATCAAGTGAGAGGCCCATCTTCAATTAAGTTTTGCTCGGTCGCCAGAGACGCGATGAACAGGCACCGGTGGAAGCAGATAATCCAAAATAGGTGTATACCATCCACATCCGTCGATGACCACGATCCTCAGCCATGAGGGAGCGACCACAGAGAGAGAAGTGTTTTCAGTCTTGCATAGCCCGGCACATGTGACCCAAAAGCCAGAGTGTTTCTCTCAGAATGGGAAAATCATGGTTTCGCTTATTCTGTTGCTCTTGGTCTTTATCGATTGCTTTTAGTCTTGCTTATTCGGTCTTAATTACGTTCAAATAATTCGTTTTTGCCATGGTCTTGGTTCAGGTTGCGGTCTTTCTTTTTCTATCTTCTTCTGATCGAATACTTTTATTCTTTGCCTTTGTTTCACTTACTCTGTCTTAGTTTTGCTCAATTAATTCTTGATCTGTGTCTTCTTTTTTGATATTAATGTTGATCGAAAGCTTCTAGTTTCTATCTTATTTAATTGTATTCTTATTCAGTTCAGGTATTGGTCTTGCTTTTTATATCTTGGTGTTCCTCAAGGTTTTCGAGGTTTCGTCTTAGTCTTGGTCTTGCTTATTCAGTCTTCGTTTTCCTTAAATGCTTCTAGAATAGACGTTGCTCATATTAGTTATTCATGGTCTTGTTCTTGTTCAAATATTCTTGGTCTTATTCGTGTTAACTCATGGTCTTGTTCTTGCTCAAATATTCTTGGTCTTATTCGTGTTAACTCATGGTCTTGTTCTTGTTCAAATATTCTTGGTCTTATTCGTGTTAACTCATGGTCTTGTTCTTGTTCAAATATTCTTGGTCTTATTCGTGTTAACTCATGGTCTTGTTCTTGCTCAAATATTCTTGCTCTTATTCGTGTTAACTCATGGTCTTGTTCTTGCTCAAATATTCTTGGTCTTATTCGTGTTAACTCATGGTCTTGTTCTTGCTCAAATATTCTTGGTCTTATTCGTGTTAACTCATGGTCTTGTTCTTGCTCAAATATTCTTGGTCTTATTCGTGTTAACTCATGGTCTTGTTCTTGCTCAAATATTTTTATTATATTTAGTCCTTGTCCTTGTCTTGCTTCATCGAATTGAGTTTGGAGAATTAAAACATCAAAAATGAGAGAAATATACAAAGAAAAATTAACATAGATTATATAAATACTGAACCTGGCAACGCAACGAGTGTTCCGACCCGTTGCCATGACAACCGGTGTGATTTATTAATTGCCCCGCGAGACAGCTCCATTTATTGGAATATCTATATAAATATAATTGTAATTACTTTCATATTTGCTTCGCTTGGCTGTTTATGGTAACACTGCATATTGAGTGTGATGCTTAAATAGTGTTGCTATATATAAGTGGAAGGATTATCAAAATAGAAACAAAAGTTATAGAGATTTTAGAATAATGTTGCCAGAATGCCACATAAATATAATAACTATTCACTATTCATTAATTACGTAAGACGATTTAGGGGGGAGGGTGTTTATGTCTTATTGTTTCTTACAGGGGGGTGGGAGGGAGTCTCGATAGTTCTTATGTAAGATTACAAAAATGCTCAAAGTTAAAATTATACTTAAAAAAAATTTGCGGGCGATATTCATCTTATTTTTTCTTATGATAGGAGGGGAGGGGGTCAGAAACTAAAGAAAATAGTCTTACGTAATAAATGAATGGCTTCTTATCTGTTACTGATTTATTTTTGATTATCCGTTTGTTAAACGATACACATTTTACATAAATTAAAAAGTAAAACGAAATAAATAAATAAATTGAATAACACAACAAAGAGCTATAAGGAAAACTGTGTCGATAACAATTATTGCGATTGATTGGACGAAAGTCCCCTCTGACACTAGTTTGTGCGTTTGGGTTTTAACTAATAGTTAAAGTATAGTTATCAACCTTCCCTTCGCTGAGGAAAACAGACGGAGATGGACGAATCAAAAGCATCGCCAGCCAAAACGACCTGATAGCTATTCATCATTTTTAACCTGATTTTCTTCGCGATTTGGGGATTTTCTCAAAGTATTTTTTTTCTTTAGGGTGGGGGGAAAGGCAGTAGCTCTAGCTTCTGCCCTTCCCCCCTTCTAGGTGACTCCCTTGGGACATATAAATAACATAAGAAACAGCTTCAGAATAAACAAATAGAATAAGATTAGATAGATATAAACATATCTATCGATAACAGCGCCATCTATCAATTCAAATTACAATTCTAATATCACGTAAGTATAAATGGGGGGGGGTCCTTGCTTAACGGGGGAGAGGGTTACGGACTTTGCTAAGGCGAAGGGAGGGTTTGAGTATGACGTATCAAACATGAGGAAACTAATTTTTTTTACTAATCTTCTATAGGCTCATAGAAAATAGGAAGCAAAGGTAAGATCTGGTTTACATAAAGCATGACAAAGCTGTATTAAATGGCTATATAATTAAAAGCAACAAACAAACATACGCAGCACATAATGTCACATTTAAGTCAGTTTATCGATTGGGCTAACTAATAATAGAATGGGCGGGTGGTGCAAGTTGGAGGAGGAAAGCGGTTGTAAAATACACATCTTAAATAGTCACAATTCATAGATCTTTAGGTTGACTTTCCACAAGAGATGTGCGAGGATGTGTAGCAAGGGATGTGTTTATTAAGACCACTACTCAAAAATAATAGAATCGCTTCGTTTAACTCACTCTAAGCGAAGGTAGATAGTGAGGTAGAGTCTCACCTCCACCACTAGACCTAGCTAGTTACATTAAATAATAAAGCTAACTTACGTAGACCTCAAGAAGTGTGACCTTAACCACGACACTATAACACTAACTCTATCGTATTTAAGGTTTAAATCTACACGAGGGTATACTTGAAATATTTTTTTTTCTAAATTTTGCCAAAAAATCTCCTGAAAAGTGGGAGAATTCTCCCCAAATATAAATTTAATAGTATTTACAATTTTACAAAAAATTTAAACTACCCCAAAATTTTACCTAAAAATGGGAGAGTCACCCTGAAATAGGGAATTCTTATCCAGTCAAACTTATCATATTAAATCTATTAATTAATAAGAAACTTTACAATACATCTCAGCTTATCCCGTATAAACGGTTATTCCGGGATAAAAGTAGTAAACAAATACATTAAACCGCTTCAGTATATCACTTGACGGCTTTAAACCAGTTTGAAGTAGAATGAACTGGATTAAGGCCGTTACTCAGTTTGAGCTTCACAGAATATTTGGCTTAGATAATTCATTAAAATTCTATGAGTAGCTAGCTGCGTCCACGCTTTGCTTGCATTAAACAAAGTATAAAACTGATAAAGGATTACGAAAAAAATCATCGAAATCGGCCCAGCCATTTAGCCGTTACGTGTACGAATAAACAGAAGAATTATATATAAAAATAATAAATTACTCAGTTACCACTCTTCTTTGAAGAATGGACATTAAAGGAACCATTTTATTTTTACCAGGATTGAAGTTATTTGAGAAATTAACTTTTTTCTATATTTAATAAAGTAATACTTAAGTAATACTTAATTTTTTTGTAAAAATGTATTGCTTGAAAATTGGTTATTGGTTTATTTATTAAAATAAATAAATATCACCAAAACCAAGAGTAAGTAGTCAACATTAATACCGAATTAGGAAGATCAAGACTAAAGAAGAATAGAATAGAATAGAATATAAAACCAAAATCGAACAAATAATACAAAGATCAAGATCAAAACCAAATGAGATAACTTGCAATACCAAGGTTAAGTACCATTAGAATCTCTTTATTTGACATACTGAGCGAGGCTAGGTTAGTAGCGATTCTATTGGTTCATAATAAACACATCTCTCGTTACGCATCCCCGCTCATCTAAGGTGGAAGAGAAGTAACAAGACAAATAAGAAGTAACAAGACCAAGGCAAAGGTCGAATAACAAGGACAGGACTGATTAGCAAGACCTAGAGATTGTTAATGTTTGTAAATCGATTAAAAACTCTGGCTTACATACGGCGATGCGAATAAATAATCATATCTAGATACTTTACATACATCTAAAACAAAATACACTGCACCTGTTCATTACAGACAGACATAACAAACCCTTTTTTGGTATTATAACTTGCAAATTGATCGTTTTTTGTTCGACACCGTTTTTATAACGATATAGAAACGTTAATTAAACGTTTTTCCTCTTTTTTTTCTATTTTATATATTGTGTGTGTGTGTGTATCCAGGGTTTATGCGTCATATGGATTTTGATAAGCCCTCCCTTCGCTGCATAAATATAGTTTTTATAAAAAACCATAAGTATTGATGGACCAGAAATAATTGTGTTTAATTCTATAATAAATCCTTTATCAATCAGTGGAAATCCCATTAAAATTGGTTTAGCCATTTTGAAGATATGACTCTTAATAAGCGAATAAAAGTTGTTTTTAATGTGCAAAGATAATTAAATCATTTTTTGGGCCAACGCGTTTGATACGGAAATACGAGTTCTGCTTAATGATATGCATGTAAATATGACGGACATTTTATTCATATTATAATCAAAATCTCTTGTATATTTTTTTACTTTGCTTTTAGTTTAACTTAATGTCGAAAAACTTAATTAAAAAGTATTTATTTTTATTTCAGTCGCTACGACCATAAACATTTTTGTAAAATTTAAAGCTATAATTTTATTTATACTCAACCGAAGCGTGGTCACATCACTAGTATGATAATTAAATTCAAATTAAAAAGCAAAAAAGTAAAGTGAACTTGTCGTTAACACAAAAAACATTCTCATTTACAATCACTCAAGCAAATAAAAACAGATAACGGTGTTAATAATTAATACGTTGACATTAACACTTGGATCATTTTTTGTATAAAGGGGATTGGGGGGAAGATGAAGGAGGTATATAAAGGTACTGTCCCATAGATGTGTTTGATATAAAAATTATATTTTAAAGTAAACATTTCTTAAACTAAAGTGACATTTTTTTAGAGGATGATTATGACTCACTTGTAGCAAAAAAAGTATATTAATAGTCTGCTATTTCATGAACTTAACAAGGGGGTGGGTAGGGGAGAGGGGTGGCAACGAAAGGTACTGTCCTAGTAATGTACGAATATTTAAAATTAATTTTTTAAGAGAACATTTCTTGAATAAATGTTTTGACCTGAGCATCTCTTACTGACGTGTAGCAAAACAATTATTGGAACTGTTTGCTATTTACTGTATTACATAAGGAGAGGGGGAGGGTAAAGGAGTTGTAATGAAATGTACTAGCCAACAGATATGTAAATATATAAACTATTTTTATAAGTATGAACATTTCTTAAACAAATATATTGACTGCAGCATGACTCACTTTAGCAAAACAATTATTGGAAATTTTACTATTTACTGTATTATAAAAGGGGAAGGGAAGGGGAGAGGAGTTGTAACGAAAGGTGTGTGAAATATATAATTTATATTTATAAGTGAATATTTCTTAAACAAAAGTGGGAGGGGAGAGGAGTTGTAACGAAACTGTTTCATTATTATTAAGAATATGTAAACTATATTTATAATGAACTTTTCTGATCATATTTGTTGATTATACTTAAGTGAATTGTAGTGGGATTGTATATTATACTAATGGGGATATAATTCGAAAAGTACTGTCCTACAAATATGTAAAAATTATCATTAAATTTACAACAGAAGTTTAGGTTATTAAGTAAGTTATTAGAAGCAGGAAATGTATAGCAAACAATGAACTTTAGAAAATAGTATAATTATTTGCATTAAATTATTTTGATTACCATCATAGATGGCGCCACAGTATAAATTGAATATAAAATAAATAATAAAGGTGTAAGTATCGAATAGCATAGGTCGCGGTACACGGACGGAATCCGGCGTCGCGCGTCGCTTACGAAATGTTATCGCGCCGTGTGTGTATATGGTGGCTACTGAAAATTATTTTATTTTATTTTAATTATTATTAATATTTTATGCTGATTTATATTACATATCTATAATATATATAAGAATATATGGGATTTATACATATAATTTTAAATTATTTTTTTTGTTTAAATTTACGTAAAAGACACTATTAATTACAGAAAAAAAATTAACCAAGAAACTATTAATTAACTATAAAATCTTTATTAACATTTAAGAAAGTTTTTATCCCAAAGAAAAATTCCCAACGGTATAGAAAGGTATTTTACGCTATGGTATCGTAAAAATGTAACATTGAATGATTGATTTTATATGTTAGTGTAAGTTTTTATAAGTTTATGATCTAATGAGTGAGTGAGTAAAAAAATCGAAGTCGAATAAGCTCTATCTCTTTACAATATATAATTAAAAATTACATCAATAATAGTCAAGTAATCGTATAAATAGAAACAATAAAATCTAGTAAAAGTCAGCAACGCCATTTTGTAACTGACTCGTGCTAAGTAAAGCAAGCAAACGAAGCAAACTCGAGGGCACAGGGTTGCCACTCATATTATTTATATTAATATTTATATTTATTTGTATCAATACTTAATATTACTTATTTATAACTAATCGACCCGCCCAGCTTTGCTCGTGGACTTTTCATAGGCATAAACGTTCACACAGCTCGAGATGCACTTCTTCCTTATTTTGACCACTTTAAGCGTTTTGTTCGGGATAAAAATTAGCCTATATCCTTTTCCAAGCTCTAGTCTATCTCTGTACCAAATTTCATCAAAATAAGTTCAGTGGTTTAAGCGTGAAAGCGTAACAGGCAGACGGAGTTACTTTCGCATTAATAATATTAAATGGGATTAAAAAAAAAAATACAAGATTTTGACGACAGCGTTATTGAGCAAGTCCAAGATACTATATTATTCAGCAGCGCCATCTAGCGACCCAAAAATATTGAGACGTTCAAACGTAAAATATTTATATATAAACTCGTTGGACTGTCCAGATAAAGTAGCCGGCAGCTAACTTTAGGTGTGAATAAAAATAGTGGGGGTTAGCACACACGCGCGCGGGAACTGAAACGTCCCCGGGCGTGTGATCAATCAAATATCTGTATGTCGGCACATATCATCTATTATATATGTTTCGTGTGACATTGAAGTTTGTGTGAAACAGACTTTTAGATAACACCACAAGAATGAATACAATTATAATTTCAATTTAAATATTTATAAATTATTCTTTTGTTTAAATACTGGATGTACTGAATAAAAGAAATGAATTACTAACATTTTTCACACATGCTCGCATATAAATTATACGCCCCGCTACGCTGAGGCAATGTCCAAAAGGTTTTCTCATGAACATATTAAACACAAAAATACAGATTTTATTAATAAGATTTTTTTTATTGTAAATAGCGCCATCTTGTGAATGCATTGTTAGGTTTCATTGAAGTATGATTACTACAAAACATTGATCGTAATTACAATCAAACTTGATCAATATTTCGATAAATCTGAAGGCTTTGGCCGAGAGTATCCCCACTTTGTGGTGGTGGTGGTGGTAGCATTGAGCAAGCAAGTTCGTGACAATACACAGTTTTGATTAAGAGTTGAAGGGGGAAGGTTGTAAAGAGTGATAATAAGTATTAAACCCCTTTTAATATGAAGAACTTTAGTACTATTATATATATATGTCGGAGGTTTGAGTTAGGTTAAGGTTAGGTTAGGGTTATGTTTGTCTAATCTTAGGTTTAGATGGTGAAACTAAGCATTGGAGGCGAGTGTTGTAATAACTTAAAGGGATCCCTTAAGCCTACACTTTGGACTTAAGTCCAAGGCACTGCTTAGGAGCCTATCAGAATAGTTTCTTTCAGAATAGTGCGAGATCGTAACGATGAGTTATATCCTGACCGTGTTGCGCCCGTATAGCTTTTCAGATAGGCCATCCATCTATTTCCTTTTTAATAGTTTCCGACATATATATATAATAGTACTAAATAGGGTCTGGTTACCTAATCCAGTAATTGCTGTAGGAGTCAGGTGACTTAGTCGAGTAAAGTATAGACTGTAGAGATTAAGAGAATATTGCGCCCGAGGACGTGCGATAGTCAGGAAAGATGAGCGGATTTCCTTGTGATAGTGCGGTTTAGAAATTCAGTATCGCCCGAGGACGGTCGCGCGTCAGAACTAGTCACTTCCGTTGTTTTGACAGTATCTACCCTCGACCCTTTATATGCGATCGACAGTCTAACTGAAGTCTTAGTCGTGCGCGGTCTCTCAAGAAGTGAACATTATCTAAGTAGTGCTAGTGATAGTGATAGTGATAGTGTCAAGTGCAGTGTAGTGTGGAAGTGCTGTCCAACTAAGGTCACGTAAGTCCTTACAATGTAATTGCCACGTGGTTCAATAGGAGTATCTACGTTGCGTTTACCCAATATTCCACTCATTACCATCACCCCTTTTAGTGTTCCCCAATATTCCCCATCTTCCTCCTTCCATCTCCTTTCACATCGTTTTAAAATCCCCGACATATATATATAGCTTAAGGGTACCTTTAATATTAACTAGCGTTATAACACAAAATATTGCCGAGATCGCTTTTTTTATAAACAGGATCAAGATACGTCCCTTCGAGTCTACGATTTGTGTACGACTGACCTTTTATTTACCCTACTAGCATATTTCTACAAATACCTGCGTACTTGTGACAAGATAATACATGTACATATACAAACGTACAATGTTCTGGTAGACAATGAATTATTAATGATGATTCAATTTATTTAGCGGTATTCAAAGTACTGAATAGATAACAATAAGTAATTACTTCACTGTCATTTTTTTGGAAATATATTTTATTTTTGTCTTCTACGTGTTACTGTGTCCAGACCTCAGCGAAGGAAGGACAATTTCAGATATTAAAATTGAATAGTAAATGTTAGTTATATAATTATAACTATTTGAATATGTAGTTTCTTTTATATATTTGAACAATTGTTTCTTTTGTAACGCTATGACTTATTTGCGTAGTCGATGTAATACTTTTTTGCATATTTTTGTAATTAAACATTTTTCAAACTATGTCGGCGTGTAAGATAGGCTTGGGTTAACCTAACCCTGGTCACAAGTCCAAGGCACTGCTTAGGTTCCTGTCGTAATTCCTCTCCTTGTCTTTCTCATCATTTTTCTCCCATTTTTATATTTTTAGTAAATTTCTCCTGAATCTATTTTGATAAATTTTCGTACAAAAGATACGGCACATAGTTGAAGGCTTCCCAAACTACGGGTCCACTAAGTCGTGACTCGTGACGTCATCTACAAGTAATTGTATGTGAATTTATTTGTCTCACAATAAGAGTCTTAACCTCCAATTCCTTCGCAAAGAAGCAACAAACTCCCAATGATATCACAAAAAAAAGATTATCTACATCTTAGGGGCCATTCATTTATTACGTAAGACTATTTTCGCTTATAAGAAAAAATTAGAATAGGCCGACCCTGTTTAATATTTATTACGTAAGAATCTAAAGGAAAAATAAATGTTGCCAGACCTTTTTTAAAGTATAGTTTTAGTACGTAAGAACTATCGAGATTCCCTCCCACCCCCTTGTAAGAAAAAATAAGACATGGTTGAATTTAAAATATTCAGGCGTTCAATAATCCTTTTATTACTATCCCGCAGGAACTCTGAATGTTTCCGGGATAAAAAAAAAATTAATAAGTCCATAAAATGGATGTTTTTGTGCAATTGAGCAACAAAAACCCAACATCTAAACATACAAAGTGGCGCCCTGCGGTTTCACCCGCTATATTTTGGTTAGTTCACACTATATCATTATAACTTATAGCCTATGTGTTATTCTGATGTGTGAGCTATATTACTATAAAGTTTCATCAAAATCAATTCAGTAGTTTTTGCGTGAAAGAGTAACAAACATACATCCATAAATTCTTACAAACTTTTGCGTTTATAATATTAGTAGGTTTTGTAAAAAAAATGGAATACAAATAAAAAATAAATAATAATAATAATATTTAAATATAAATGTATCGCCAACCCTACCGACTCGGCAAGTATGCGCCGGCCGATATTTTTTCAGTTGAGAACAGGAAATCATTGAGTCGTATTAAAATTACCTTTTTTATTATATTAATTATTTTTTATTTTATTTATACATGTGTAAATTATTTATTTATATATACAAACAAGTATATAACATAAATCGGAGAATACGTTGGGATATTGAAACCACTAAGAGATAAAATGTGTGAAATTAAATGGACTATTGGATAAACAACTAAACATTATGATGTATTAGGTTAGGTAGGTTTAAAGGCCCTGATACTAATACGTGAACTCTCACCTCTACTGTCTAGACTCTCTGTTTAAGCTAAAGTTTTGGCCTACATAAGGCTAGTCTAAGACAAGGCCAACCTAACACTAATCTAAGCCTAACTCACCCTTGCGACATATATATTATACTAGTCAACCCTTGCGATTTCGTCCGTGTCTAGCTCCGCTCCTATGGATCGTAGCATGATGATAGATAGCCTATAGCCTTCCTCGATAAATGGGCTATCTAACACTGAAAAAATTTATCAAATCGGACCAGTAGTTTCTCAGATTAGCGCGTTCTAACTCACGCTTGCGACATATATATTGTACTAGTCGGCCCATGCAACTTCGTCCGCGTGATGCTCAGCTCCTATGGGTCGTAGCGTGATGATATATAGCCCATAGCCTTCCTCGATAAATGGGCTATCTGACACTGAAAAAATTTATCAAATCGGACCAGTAGTTACTGAGATTAGCGCGTTCAAACAAACAAACTCTTCAGCTTTACATATTATTATTGATAAAATTCGACGTTTGTGGCTGCACCGATTTTGATGAAATATATCAAATCCAGCAGTCACAAAAAGACAAAGCAAGTTGCAAGTTTTGACATTTAATTAATGTTTTTGAGACACAAAAAATTTAATATCGATTACAATGTCAATATTTTTAGTATTTTCATTCAAACATTCAAGGCTGCGTTTCCACCAGAGATATAAGATGTTGCGTCAATTACCTAGCCTCGTTCAGTGTGTCAAATGAAGCGATTCTATTGGTTCTTAACAAACCATTCTTCGCTATGCATTGCACACACAAAGCGATGCATCGACGTGATAGTGACACAGGATTCTTTGTCTCCCAAAAAATACAGTTTCTATTAGATGATTCTATATTATGGGTTGAAGATCTTTAAAAAAGTTTTAAAGTGAAGGAACATTTGGGTAAAACTAAAAATGTAATTTTGTAGATATTAGGTTTGGTGTTGACAGTTTATGGATCGTGTTAATATCGATTTCATCGAGGTGAAGTAATTAATTGCACTGTTTTTTTTAATAATGTATTTTTTCAAAATATTCAGCATTAAAAATATTTTTTACATAAATCATATTAATGTGCTCGGATATTTCCGTATTATGTAAATAAAATGGACAGAAACTGGTTTTTAAAAGGCGGGTTTAAGTAATATTTATAGTTATGTTAATTAATGCTTAAAGTACATAAACAGACGTATTTTTACAAATCACGATGGTCCAAAACATTCAAGTACAAATATTAACAAATCTATGTGGGCGCGTAAATTGGGATTAGGTTGACCTAACCTTAGGGTTAAATAGAAAACCTGAGCAGTGGAGGAGAGTGTTTCAATTGATAAAGTATATCCTTAAGCCTATACTCTCGTATATAGATAAGTTATCGGTTCAGTAGCAGCAGCAGTCCATTCAATAGTACCTACCATTTAATGTTTTCAACATACTCCCTCTCCTTTTTATCATTTTTATCTAAGTTATATATAAAAGAAGAATCTGACTGACTGAATACAAAGGCTAGGGTCCTGAAAGTTTATATACTGGATCCTTTTAAGAGCACTATTCGACCCCCTAATGTGATTAAATGGAGAGTGAAAGTTTGTATGAAAGTCCGTCGTTTTTAAATATCTAATGGCAAACATGTATTTGTCTGATTGGGACTTAAAAATAAAAAGCCTAAGCTCTACGTGGACAAAGTCACGCGAAGCGACTAGTTTACAATTGACCTTTTTATAGCACAATGTACTTATTGTATCTTCCTTTCATTGAAGTGTATTTTTAATCAATTCATATTTATTAAAAATACACTTACCAAACCAACATTTTTTAAAAATTTTGTCTGTCTGTTTGTTTGTTCCGTCTAATCTCACCAATGGTTGGACCGATTTTGACGGGACTTTCACTGGCAGATAGCTGATACAACAAGGAGTAACTTAGGCTATTGAACATCTTACTACTACCAATAGGAGCGGAGCAACATGCGAACGAAGTCGCGCGGGTCGGCTAGTTTTATTATATAAAATTGATTTACAAATCATAACAACATACAAACATTTTGTTACCTTTTTATTATATTAAAGATTTTAGTAATTGTCCAAAGGAAAAACCCTTTTAAGGTCTTTATAAAGGGCCGTTAGGGGTAAGTAAGGGGTATTATCAACCCTCCCGTCCCCATGTCAGCAAAAGTATCCCCCAAAAAATAAGCAAACCAAGGCCACCGCTAAGCAGATTTTATTTTAATGTAAACTATCTAGCTTTCGCTTCGCTGAGGAAGCCGTTTGTTAGGTTACAATTTTTTTTATGTCTGAGGAAAATATTTTCTTTAAAAAAACTTTTTTCCTATGTTATTTTCTATGGTAAAAGACTACATATCAATTTAAAAAAAAATTTATGTAAAAATAAATATGAAATATTAAATATGACAATATAATGCGACTCCACAGTTTACGTGTTTATCTTCTATCTCGCTCGCACTCTCTTCACAGCAGTGTGGCATGTAGCTGTTACTATTTGTTTATATTTTAATATACTTCTATGAATATACAAACACTACAATATACACTCGCCCTCGCTTCGCTGAGGTGTAATGTAAACGATCACTAACTCTTCACTCTAACATTGGATATCAATTATTACAAATAAAAATAAATTATCTTGTTACCCTCATATTTCAATAAATTTAGACAAAACCGTAATAAATTATACATCAAAATCTTCCTTATGAATCACTCTATCTAATAGTGAAAACCGCATGAAGATCTGTTCAGTAGTTTTTGGGTATATCGCGAATAAACACACGCGTGAGACTTTTTATAATATTATGTAGTTTTATTTTATACTAGCTGCGTCCTGCGGTTTCACCCGCTATATCTTAGATAATTCACACTATATCATTATAAATGATAGCCTATGTGTTATTCTGATGTGTAAGCTATATTAGTGTAAAGTTTCATCAAAATCCATTCAGTAGTTTTTGCGTGAAAGAGTAACAAAGTGTTACAAACTTTCCCGTTCATAATATTAGTAGGATTCATTGATTTTATATTTTATAATTTATTGCTGTTTATGACGTCATTACTCATTAAATATTATTACTATAACTATGTCTGTATAATTATATAGTCTGTAAGTTTGTTGTTAATTTAAAGGTTCAGGTAAATTCAACGATAAATTCATTATTATTTATTATTACGAAAATACAACAATTTTCATAATAGTAAGATAATATTATTATTAAATAAAACGCCAATAACCATTTTAAAAGCTTAATTTATCACAATAAACACGAAAAACCTTTTAATTGTATACCCATCTCGCTCTAACTCGCTAACATTATAACGTGCGAGTGAATAGGCAATATATTTCCTATTTTCGTAATCTAATTCGTTTCGCTGTTACAAACTGTAATGAAATCGATTTTGTTCTATAAGTAGCTCAGTTATTGAAGAGATCGCCTAAGATTTTTAATATTATATTGCTGTGTAAAAATAGTCAGGCGTTTAATAAACATATTCTGTTATTATCCCGCAGGAAGAATATTCCGGGATAAAAATTAGCGGAACAGTAAACAATCCAAGTTTTAAATGTTAATACGACAATTTATATAAATCGATTTTTTGATGTCAATTTCCGATGGTACATCACTAATTAATTTTTTTTAAACTGACAACACAGGATTAAGTATCTATAGACAAAAATTATTAAATACTAGTCGACTACCGTGACTTCGTCCACGTTAAAGTATATCTTAAATGAAGAATATATGTACAAAAATAAAAATAAAGGAGAGAGAGATATAATCGAAAGAAAGAAACCGAACAGAGACTGACCATTCTGAACAGAGATAAATATTAAAGAGAGAACAAAGAGACGAGGATGAGAGTGAATGATAGTATATAAGAGGAATCAGTGAAAGAATTTTCAAAATCGGTTCAGTACTTTTCGAGCCTATTCGCAACAAACAAACAAACATACAAACAATCAAATCTTTCCTCTTTATATAATAGTATAGATAAATAATATTGGTGATGATAATTATCAAGTCAAATATTTACTTAAGGATAATTATTATCATTTCGCCGATGCCCGTTGAGTTAACTAGATAAGTAGTGATGGTCTAGTATTAGTTGAGACCTGAATGTCTTGCTCAGGAGATTCACACACACACAGACACTCACTTAGACTTTTCTGAGTTATGTGTGTTTTAAGGAATTAAATCACTTGCTTTAACGGTGAAGGAAACCTGCACTCCTGAGAGTTCTCCATGTTCTCAAAGGTGTGTGAAGTCTGCCAACCTGGTCTCACACTCATTCTGAGGAGGAGACTCAGCTCAACAGCTCGGGATGGTGATAAGGTTTTATATTTATTAATATAATATTTGACAATTGTCATGTCATCAAATGTTGTTGATTACTTAGCGCTTAGGACGCGGATATATTTAACGTTTATCCCACAGGAACTCTACATTTTTCCGGGATTAAAAGTAGCCTATATATTAATCCAGATTATATAGTATCTGTGTGTCAAATTTCATTGAAATTCGTTCAGCCGTTTTTGTGTGAATGAGTAACAAAAGCTAAACATACAAGCTTTCACATTTATAATATTAGTATATATTGGTTTAACTGTCAGTTAAGGATGACAATTATCATGAGGAAAATCAATATTTGTACATATATTTAAGGAGGCCAGTCTTTTGTCTAGTTACCAACGCATAAGTAGATATAGTAGCCGGCAGGTAACTTTAGGTCTAAGAAAAAAAAGTGGAGGTTAGGTTAGCTACGTACGTCAGAAATTTACTCCTATGGGTTAGCATGTTATAGAATCTTCAATAAAATATTTATATTTAAACTAACAAGCAAACCCACGATATAATGCTTACATAGCAAGAGAGAAATTACCTCGATTGTACATTGATATTTATGCGCCTCACCAGCACACGGTTGCAACTCGTTTTTATTCTGATTTATTTAAAACAAACAATGTACAGCTTTTTAGAACTTGTATATACATAAACGGGTGTTAGTTTGTTTGTAATTAATGGCTTAAACACTATAAAACGTTTGTACATAATAAATCAATATAAGGGTCCTGCATCTCTCTCAAACTTGATGAACTTGATTGAGGTCATAGGAACACATACGCGCCTATGATCTTGAAAAACAATTTGTTTAATTTGTAATTCACTTTAATTTATTTAATCAAACATTTGAGCTGCTGAACAAACAAGTAAACGTGTCTACTCGATATCTTTAGTTGTAAGAACAAAACATGAGTACCGAGTTAAGTATCGAGTATTGAATTAAAATTGTCACTAGTGACGCTTGTAGAGTCAACATCTCCTGAAGATGCTTCTGTAACGAAGCGAAACGTACGTCGATTGTCGATCGCGATCTACTTGTGTCTCACTTTTATGTAGGCAGGATGCTCTTCTGGTTGTTCAGATTTCCGCGGATTATAGCAAGGTTACGTCTTTACGTTTAATAAACAATTATTTCAATAACAAGATAACAACCGAGTTTCAATATTATACCTCTCAACCTAGCAACCTTTAATATACCCACACAGAAATATCTAATTTTATGCTCCACACACACATCAAAACATAGAAACAGACACACATCTAAAAGCAACCTTAACACAATACAATACAGTTCAAAATGAAATGATAATACTCGAAAATTCTAATTTAGATCTTATCCCGTTTGGTTATGACTCAAAATTGATAATTTTTGACTTATATCCCCTTCAACTTGAGTGAGTTCATTTGAACGAGTTACAATAGAGAAGTGGTTAGTTGTGCTAAACAATTGTGGGTTCAAATCTGCCTTTTAACAAGGGTTCGAGATGATAATTATCAAAATTGATATCGCGCCTTATTATAAACCGATTGATAATTATCTTGATAAATAATAAAGGTAAGTATCTGTTGCGATAGAGAAGTAGTTATTAGTGAGATGATAATTATCAAGATTACTAACTTGAATTATGATAAATAAATAATGTATGAATATTTGTGTTGCAAACCATGCGTGTTTAATTATCAGATAGTAAAGAACCTGTTTATACGAAATTATCATTTAGGGGCCATTCATTAATTACGTAAGACGATTTTTTCTTACAAGGGGGTGGGGGGAGTTTCCATAGTCCTTACGTAAGATTATAAAAATGATCGAAGTTATAATTATACTTTAAAAAGGGCGGACAACATTCATTTTTTCCTGTAGATTCTTAATAATAAATATTAAACAGGGGGGGAGGGGGTCGGCGTATTCGTATTTTTTCTTATAATAAGGAGGAGGGGGTCAAAATCTAGAGAAAATAGTCTTATGTAATAAATGAATGGCCCCTTACTTTCCTCAAATTTATAACGATTGCCTTTAAAGATTGATTGATAATTATCAAAATAAATATGATAAAATAACTTGATAACAAACGAGTATTTATTTTATTAATTATCAAACTAAATATAACATTTAAACTTGATAATTATAATATCATTCAATGTATCTTATTCGACGTTACATAATAAGTATAGTGATGAATATTGCTGTCTCACGGATATATAGATTGATAATTATTATTAATAATAAACCTTCTTTGTTTATCGCTCTATCGATTAGTGACAACCGAATCAAAATTTGTTATATCGTTTAGAAGTAGCGAAGAAAACAGATAAAGATAAAAAACAACTATGTTTTACTATATTGCTATATGATAACAATTAAATTGTCTATTTATTGGATCGTAAGGAGGAAAGAGGGGAGAATTATATACAAGAATATTCCTTATTTATCACTCTATGAATAAGTGAAAATCCTATCAAAATTAATTGCATAGTTTAGAAATAGTAAACGAATAAACAGACAAGAGGCAGAATATTGACTTACGTTTTAGAGATTTGATAACAATTATATTGTTTATTTTTTTAGCTAACGATTGTATTCAAAATTTTCCTTGTTTATCACTCTATTTATTAGTAGAAACCGCATCAAAATATGTTGTATTATTTAGAAGAAATATGCGGCCAAATAGAAGTACATACTATTTAAAGATTTAATTACAATTATTTTATTTATTTCAAGGAGATAAAAAGGGGAAAAATAAACGTTAAAGGGGGGAAGAGAGTTTACGAATATATTGATTGGTTAATGTAGTTTCTAAAAATATATATTTTTTTTAAATATACAATTTAAATAGAACATTAAAATCAAAGCGAATAAACAGACAAGAGGCAGAATATTGACTTACGATTTAGAGATTCGATTACAATAAAATTGTTTATTTTTTTAGGTAAAAATCGTATTCAAAATTTTTGTTGTTTACCATTCTATTCATTAGTAAAAACCGCATGAAAATCTGTTGTATTATTTAAAAGAAATAAGCAGACAAATAGAGAACAACGCTTATGATGTATTCAGAGAATTAATATCAATTATTTCATTTATTTTAAGAAGGTAAAAAGGAGGAAAGGCGGTGGTAAAGGGGGGAGGAGAGTATACCAATATGTTGATTGGTTAATGTAGTTTCTAAAAATATATATTTTTTAAAATATACAATTTAAATAGAACTTTAAAACCAATGTATCGCGGCCAAGGACGCGCTGTTCGTGTTGACTAAAAAATATGGTGTTATTTTGTATGAGGTTTTGTGTTTTAATATTTATTATTCTGTTTGAGTTGTTTTTGGTAGTGATTTGATTATTTAAGGTTGGTATCACTGCTGGACTACGTTTTGCTAACATATATACATAACAGATATAATAACATATTTAAAGTAGACATACCTTCATTGAACGTCTCTACATGGTATTATTTGGTAGCAGAGCGTAGTTGCACAAAAAGCAAGTCTCAAAATCTAATTCATAACATATATTTGGTAGCAGAGCGTGGTTCATAGTTTTATAAAATCGAAATTATACAAATCTGGCTTACATACATCTCGATTTGAATGCATCTAGAGGAGGGCTATGCGGAAAAAGAGACTTTTTAAAGTTACATAATGCGAAAGGTACTGTTCTTTATTAAAGTAACGAAATGTTATTAAAATTGTAATATAGTGATAGCCCTGCGCTCCGAGTCTGTGACGTTGTCAAATAATTGCTGGATTGGGAAACCGTAGAGACGATATTATACTTAATATTTCACTTTTAAACTTCCCTAGCTGCTTAACTGTATGACTTTCGTTGTGACTTTATTTATATAAGACTAGAAATATTCAAATTAAATTGAATATGTACTTAGATTGTAAACCTGTTTTTGGTTCACATCCCCCATTCACCTACTTAGTTTCATGTCATGTAATTGTGAAATTATAGTAAAAAAAGATTACAATTCCTTTTACTTTGGTAGCAGAGCGTAGTTGTGTAGGAAAGCAAGCTTCTCTGAAATCCGATCTCGGAAGTTGCTTTTGCACTGTCTAATCTAATTGGTGCTGTTTAACTTCTGTCTTTGTTACGATGGGGCTGACGTGTCAATGAGAACAAAAGCCCCTAAAACTATAGAAAAAAAAAAAAAAAAAAAAAAAAGCTTCAAATAATCTAATCATTATATAAATCTTCCTAGAAGAGTATAGTAGCAAGTAGCAGAGCGTAGTTTCTACCTATATTAAATTGAAGATCGACTAATCCGGCTTACATACATCTCGATTTAAATGCACCGACAGAACGGGAACACGGATGGATGTTTAGATGTTTGTGTGTATGTTACTCAATCACACAAAAACGGCGGAACAGATTTCAATAATATAAGTCATAATTCATTTTAGATTTAATATACTACTTACGCCATCTATTGGCGAATTGGTGAACAGTCTGTCTGTTACGTAATCACGCTTAAATAATTGAACTGATTTTGATGAAATATAATATAGATATAAAGTAAAGCTTAAGGAAGGAGATAGGCTATGTTTTATCGCGAAACAAATGAGTGTGCTCGTGCGCCATCTATCGACGTGGGGGTGAAGTGCATGTCGAGCTGTGTGGTTATGTCTTTGGGAATTACTCATATATAAATTAAAATGTGAAATTAAATCTACTTAATTAAAACTTGAAACATTTAAATGCTTCAATATTCTTAATTTATTATCTATAATATTATTAAAATTGCATTCACTCTCATATCTACCTTGCAATTGTGTCATTGACCTCGTAAACTTATCGGTGAATGTTTTAATTAGCTGCGTTTTTATGTCACATTTTTAACGACTACCCTCTACCACAAATCTTTAGATTTTGTATACAAAACTATCAAGTTCTGAAATCTTATTGTTTTTTTTATTTTTTTTTATTTTTAATATATAAAGATACAAATTCTCTAAATTGAGTTAGTATTTTTAATAGTTTGAGAAACATTGCCACCTTATCTCTACGGGCATTAAAAAAGGTATTCACATCGTTCGACTTACAAAATATTATTATTATCCAATGGGCAGTCGAGTACAAAAGTGTTACTTACATTGACGTATAGAATATTATGAATGTATATATAATTAAAGCTCTATCCCATCCCATCCTCAAAAAACAATAGTTTGTCTAACAAAGTAGTTAATTGATTATTACTCTATTTATAATATACAATCTTTTAGGTATATCGGTAGGGGATCTATTCCCTGACCGCCAAGTGTCATAGACGCGTTCCGGTCGAGACGCACGTGGGCCAAACTTACCCCTTAACTCTCCCATCCTATTAATTATGCGGATCTAGTGGACTCTAGGCTCGTTCTTAGGGTCCGTGAAAACCACTCTATCTTCATGGGTGATGGTAGCCACTTACCGTCAGGTGGACAATCTGCTCGTTTGCATGTTGTCTACCAGACAAAAAGGAATCTAAGCAATGCCTTGGACGTTCGTTCTAAACCTAACTTACACTTCCGACATATACATCGAATGCTGTTTATTAATAGACTTTTATATTATTAGTAAAATAATAATTCCTTATGCAGCCAACTGTACACCGTTAGTCCGTTATCAGTTATTTACACAGAACAAACCCGCGATAAGATACAGTCACACATACACATAGACGCCAACATGTCAATAAAGGCTATTCAGTTCGGATATAAATTATAAATTGGATTCTATTGTTTACATGCTAAATCCCTAAAATGTACATCAAATAAAATATCGAGTAGTTTACTTAACGATGCCTATAATTAAGTATTGAGTAAACTTATTAGCATATAAATGCTAAGTTCAAGTTACATGTACATATATAAGCTGAAACGTATATGTTTTAATATCTTATTTTTTCAGCTAACTTTAAAAAAAAAAAAAAAATTTAGGTCTGATCAAAAATATTGGTGACGTAGCAGACGCGCGTGAACTAAAACGTTACATAAGAACCAATTGCATCTCTCTCCCCTCTCCGCTAAAAAGACACTAATAGTGAACTTGTTCAAGGTCAAACCTATACTTATGTGCTGGTAGGTTTGAACTATCCACGTATAAAAAACGAATAAAAAAGATTTAATTGATTTACCTTTTGGGACCGTTCAAGTGTTACGTAAGCAGATTTCTTGAAATCATAAGCCCCCCCCCCCCCCCTCTCCTCTCCCGATGCTCATGTCAGAAAGCCCTAATCTGGGAGAGATTAGGGCTTTCTGACTTTGTTTACTTAGACATTGATGTTTATATTTATGTTGCTCCTTATTCTGTAGTGATATTCATGTTTCGATGTGTGTGTTTATTTTCTTTATTGCTGACGTAATCACCATCCGTCATGTCATCAAAAATAAGCAAGGCAACGAACCCCCACCCCCCTTTAATACTTACATAATGAACGGCCCCTCTATCCAGCATCATCTAGTTGAAAGTCATTTGACTTTATCGAGATAAAATTGATAGCAATGCCATCTATTGGCAAGTTAAGACAAAGTAAATTAAGTAAACAATATATGTATGTCGGGGATTTTAAAACGATGTGAAAGGAAATGGAAGGAGGAAGATGGGGAATATTGGGGAACACTAAAAGGGGGGATGATATTGAATGGAAAATTGGGTAAACGTAACGTAGATACTTCTACTGAACCGATAAATGATCAAATATGATCTCTAACAATTACGAGAGAAACCTAAGCAGTGGCTTGGACTTGTGACCAAGGTGTAGGCTCCTTTAAGTATTTACAACACTCGCCTCCACTGCTAGGCTCTCTATTTAAACCCAAGATTAAACGCACATAAACCTTACCTAACACAAGACGAGGCAATTACATCGTAAGGTACTCACGTGACCTTGATCGGACACCACAATCACTATTTAGACACTACTTCACTTCTTGAGAGACCGCGCACGACTAAGACTTCAGTCAGACTTTCGATGGCATATAAAGGAAGTAGGACACAACGGAAGTGGCTACTATAACCTTTATTTAACAATTTTTTTTTATAGATAAAAATGAATGTTGTTGTACAAATTCGTCTCCACGTATTCCAGTTCGTGAGGTCTGAGCGCATCGCAGCAAATGTATTGTGTACACAGTTGAACGATCTTGATATTTTATTATTTTTTGTTACTTTTTTTTAAGAAAGTTGTTTACTTGATGGGAGATTGCTTATTGAATTTCGTTTCGAGTTTTATTTTGTTTGTTTGATATTTATATTAAAGACTTCCGTAATTGCTAAACTGTTGTACATGCTGTATATAATAGCATGTTTCTAGGACTATAACGTCAATATTTTTAATATGAAGTATACATACATTTTTAATGTATACTTAATATTGTATTAATGTTAAAGTTTGTTTGTTTCTTGCGCTATAAATTTCGTTTTAAGTTTTTCTTTTCTGGGACAATAACCTCAAAATTTTTAAAGTATACTTATCTTATATATTGGAGTATGACTAATATTATAAATGCGATAGTCTGTTTGTTTAAACACTGAACCATTTTTGAGAAAATTTATTATAGACTACAGAGATAGATTCAAGCTCAGGGTACGTGTTATCCCTAAAAATAGCCTAAAATTATGTTGATTTATCTTTTATGATGTAATGGAGCGATGGAGGATCGATTGTAGAGTAACAAAGACTAAATTACAGAATAAGTGAATAATTTTACTCAGACAAAGTTAAGGCATGTAGCTAGTTTTTCAAAAAAAAAATAGATTAATAATAACAGGTTTTACGCGTTTGAATAATATTAATAAAAACCTCTTAATTAAAAAAAAACAGCGTCATTATGATATCATTAGTTGATTATTATTTCCTAACTTTACATCACTTAAATATTTATGTCGTAATTATCGATAAATAATTATCTGATATTGATATAAAGTTTATAAGTAAAAATTGGTGATCGGATGATAATTAAGAGTATATATGATAACTCACTCACTCCCTGAAGATGACCACCTAAAGTGGCCATGATAAAAAAATGAAAAATAAATGTCATCAGAAGCGGTTCAGCTGTAAACAAGTTCATGAAATTCAGTACCTAATGGAGGAAAACGGTTTATTCAAGGATAATAGAATAAATTGTGAATGATAGTGAGTATGTGTGAGTTATATCACAGAAACATAAATAAGTACTCTATGACCTTATAATTAAAACATTAAAGATGACATTAAGATAACATGTAGTATATTTTGTAGTAAATTTATATCAAAACCTGACTAGTTCTCGCTTCACTAAATTATCGATAGTTTAAATTTCCAACCTCATATTGGCCACTCATGTGAAGAATTTTATAAAATTCTCATTGAATCTATATATAAAAAATTGTATGTAAGGTAGATTCTCTTCAATTACTGATCAAATTATAGCAATTCTTTTAAGTAATTGCTCTACATATAAATAAAGGCTATATAATGTGACCAACTACCCATAAATTGGCCATTTAAGGGCGATTCCACCGGAGATGAGTGAGAACATGTAGAGCGGGATGTGTTTGTCAAGAACCCATGGAAACGCTTCATCCCTCGCTTCACATCCTTGTTAATCTCTCTCTCTATATATATAAGAGAGTTGTTAAGAGAATTAACTTTTACGTTCCTAGTATATAATTACACGTACTCATTTACTGACAATTATATTTGGCAGGTTACCAGTTTCATTTGAACATCGACGCCAAGAGCGACCCAGTGACTTGATTAATTATCGATTACTAATTAACATAACGTATTGGTTATCGCTTCTAAAAACTGTTATAAAATACTACAAGTTCAAAGAAATTTGAGACTTACCCTCGCTTCACTTCGAACACAGTCTCATTTCTAAAATTATGCGTAATTTTAAATAAAAAAAATCATACGACCGATAGGAGCGAAGCGTCATGCGAACGAAGTCTTGTGCGTCGACTTTTGTAGCTTTGGCATTAAATAGTAACATTGTAATAACATCCACACAACTTATATTATAGGAATACTAGTCGATCCTCCCCGGCTTCGCACGGGTGCAATTAATCACGTATAATACTTAGATTTATCCCCAAACCTTCAATTTTCAATATATTATTGCAAATTAAAAATATTCAGGCACTAACGGCAGTAGACATATTTTATTATTATCCCGCAGGAAATCTGAATTTTTCCGGGATAATAAGTAGCCTATGTGTTAGGTTAGTTTATAAAGCATATATGTGCAAAATTTTATTAAAATCCATTCAGCCGTTTTTGCGTGACTAGGTAACAAACGTCCAAACATTTAAACATTCAAATATCTAATTTCAATTAATAAAAGAAAAGTAGACAACCTTATGCAGACATTACTCAGATATAAGAAGATTGAGAGCAAAATTAATCTAAATAAAGCATTGCTCGTTGCCAACTACGCTGAGTTTTAGAAATATTACTTTCCAAGTAACACACACAGACAAACTATTTTTTTAATACCTAACAGCTCTAAATTAAACTATATAAAAATATTTATGTTGAGCCAGATTTCGATGACGTAAAATGGAACCCTATCTAGATAAAAGACAAGCAGTGCCAGGATCTCCCAGGAGCAGGTTTAAAGACGTCTTCTACTACGCACAAACTCGCACCTCCACCGCTCGAGCTCGCCACGGAATATTAAAATAATAAAGAACATTATTGTGCTTTTCAATAATGGATGAAATGAAAGTTATATAAAGATACAGCCATAACTTGGACGTTAGACAGGAAGTTGAGCAGTGCCTGGGACTTGCAACTCAGGAGACCTTTACGTAAACAACACTAAAGCATTTACATTACTTTAGATGTTAACTATGTGAAATCACTTGGATTGTCTCAGATGGAGACAGAGATTATACTATGGAGCAAGTGAGGAACTAATAAAAATCGAAATATAACAAGTGTTGCCAATAATTTCTATTATTATTAAACCATCACCAATTAAAAAAAACATAAATGGTAGTCTCTGATCTATTACACACAAAATTAAAAAAAAAAATAATAATAAAAGATAGTATCAAGAAAACTAGATCACTCTACAATCCCATAACGTACACAATTACTTCAGAGCTCGTACGTTTAATATTCAACTCTAAGCTCAAGTAATAAGGTTGGATTTACTTTGACACTTGTTATCTGTGGTACAAGTTGAAGATAATATTCTGAAAAATAAAATACAGCCACTTTTAAAAAGTATCTGGGGCTTGAGACCCAGATACAGTGTTACAAGGAATCCTTCGCCTTTACTGATCAACCTCATTACTAAGCAAGTCAATAATAATATCAAGAGTTTGCATTTAGTGAAAGGCCTTGTAGACCTACTCCTGGGTCGCAAGGCACGTCACATGATTTTCTTGATTATTTGACCCCTCCACGTCATTGTCACATTACAGATACTCCACATCCTCTTCTTCTATTATGACGTCACATATTTTGCAACTACAAGTTATTAATCACATACCATACAACTTTTCATCCCCCCTTTCAACCCTTATAACCCTTTTTTCGCATTAATATAGCCCATGTCCTTTCTCAGGCTCTAGACTATCTGTATAGCAAATTTCATTAAAATCGGTTCAGTAGTTTTGGCGTGAAAGAGCAACAGACAGAGTTACTTTCGAATTTATAATATTAGTTTTGACGAAGTCGACCTGCGCGACTTTGTTCACGTGTAGCTCCGCTCCTATTGGTCTTAGCATGAATATATAGCCTATAGCCTTCCTCGATAAATCAGCTATCTAACACTGAAAGAATTTTTCAAATCGGACCAGTAGTTCCTGAGATTAGCGCGTTCAAACAAACAAATTCTTCAGCTTTATATGTCAGTATATAAGATTTAAAAATATGACGTCACTCACCCACTGCCTTCCCCTTGACATGTGACGTAATATTTTGTATATTGCTCATATATAGTTAATATATTAAAAAAAAATATTTCCGCTACCTCTTAAGCTTGTGACATACACAAGTAATTTCATCCATGAAATAGTTGGCGTTACCAAATGGGGATTAGAGCGAGAGGGCGCGTGCGAGCGGGACAGCACGATACGTGGTTTACGTTTTTGTTAGGTTTTGTACGATTTTTGTTGTATAACTGGAAATTTATTATGTTAATACGAACATTTCTTTGTTATTTGTAACTAATACTTCCTTTTGTGTTTTTTGTACGAAATATTTTTTTTTAATTTAAATTGTTGAAGCGGTCAAGGTTTTTTAAGGAAGCCATTTTATAATGTATTTATATACCTAAGTATAGAATAATTAATTATTTTTGAAATGAGTATCTTATTTGGTTTTAAAAGTAAAAAAAAAAACTGATACACAGATAACAATACAAATTATTAGTAATGGTTGCTTTTAAGGCTGTACGGTGTAATACTTTTGCTTTTTCATTATGGATAAAAACAAAATGGGCACCATCTTGAAAAAAAAATATTGTTTCAATATATTATAAAGTTTTTCGAATATGAAAAAAAAATTCTTTATAATCATAATGTTATTTATAAAAAAAAATTGGGAAATAAACTACCATTTATTAAATATAGCAAAAGCCTTTAAAATAAAAACAAAATAAAGTCATATTTATTAACAATTTTGTAATATTTTAATAATTAAATTTATTTTATTGATAAATTCAATTAAAATAAAAAATAAATATTTTTCTAAAATAAACAGAAGTCATTTAATTAACAACACGGACGCCATCTTGACAAAAAGAAACGTAGAAGCCATTAAAAGTAAATATACTAAAAACGCGCCATAATTAATAACAATTTATTGTATAATATATAAATATATAAAATTAATTTATAAATATAAAAAATTAATTTATAAATATAAAAAATTAGTTGCTCAAATATGCAGACGCCGAGCAATAAAAAAAAGGGCCGCCATCTTGAATTACGTTTCGCGCTACTCGTACTGCTGTGTCAGTGTTCTCAGTTTTCTAATCTATACATATTAATACCTAGTGATCGAAATCCGACCATAATTAGTTTAAATAAATAAAAGAGTCATGTGTTTGTGTGTGTGTGTGTGTCAAGAAATATTATCATTCAAAGGGGGAACAAAGTTTCACGTAATAATATATAGATGTAATGTAAATGTCTGTATATGGAAGATATTTGAGAAAACTAAATGTGAGGGGTCGCCATGACACCATTAGAAGGTAATTTAATCATTTTTAACTTTTTGTACTCAAAAACTACTTCACGAAATTCGATAGTAGTTCACAGTATTGTTGCAAGTCTAACTTACAATACAGGATGTTTCATTTTTAAATGACATCGCTTCGCGCAGTGAATAAACATAATATACCATCTCACTTTCTCGCTCATCCTTCTGTCTCACTCACACCTTGTCCTTACAATAACTAATACAACCACAGTATTAAATGAAACAAAGAATTAATTGGAGTTACTTCCTATATTGTATAAAAAGGTGAGGAACAGCTTAGTGATACTAGTGATAGGAATGAGCGATGTTTATCGATATCAATTACCGATAAATATCGATCACCGATTTTTTTCCAATATTAATATCGATTTTGCATTTACAAAAATAGGAGTGATTGGAGGCAAAACTTTATAGAATAAACTGAAATCAAAAGAAGTTTTGGTATTTTTTTAATATTTATTAATAATAATAGTACTTGGAAGTTCAGTGGTACGAATGGATAAACAAGAAATAGATAGACGAAGGAGACTGTATGTCTCTAAGTTTACGTTAATGTAGGGCTCTTTTAGGTGAACTATACGAACTAGTTCATCGATGATCTCGCTCTTAGTTCCATCAATGTATTTTTTGGCGTCCGTTATGAACGATGTTTAATCATCTAAAGCACCAACTTTCAACTAAAAACTAGTTCGCCATTGGATTGCGAACTAAATTAGGTCCAAAAAGTTCCATAACCGTAAAGTATCATAACGTAACCGAATAAATGCAAGTACAGTACACTAATATTACGGTACCGTAACGTAACCGAAAAATAAGACTCACCTCGCCATGAGCATTTCTTCCATCAGGAGTATTCTCTGGTAAGAAGTAGAGTCTTAAGGAGACCAGCGTCTGATCCGAAACTCTATCTGTCCAAAGGAGTTGGAGTTCACCTGCATACGGAAAAAATCTTTTAAGGGTTGGCATGGTTACTTCACATTTATGGTCAATGCTCTGCTCCTATGGGTCGTAGACTTATTATTTATATATTAAAACATTCGTAAATATATTTCCTATCAAATAGTAAAAGATTTATTAAAATCAGACAAATAGTTTTTGAGATAAAAGTATATATACATAATTCTTCTTTGACAATTTACTAAGATTCAGCTACACGTTTGCATGCAATACTTCGCTCCTATGGGTCGCAGATTCATGGTGATTCATACTACTAGTATTCCTTAACCCCTCTAACTAAGCTAAATGCTTGTGTTAGGAGTTGGACACGTCAGTAGTCCAAAAACTGGAATTTGAACCCATGACTTATTGATTCCTAGGTCTGAACCACTGAGCTACTGACGCTTTTTTACCAATGGCTCCCTCTTACCAATAGACACCAGCTCCGAGTCCTGCCATATCCTGACAAAGAAGAAGTCACCGATGGCCACAATCTTCTCCTTCGGCCCAGTAAGTCTGATCGCTTTATAGAATGTGTATTGTCCGTGTTGACCGCAAGGAGAACCGACCAACTGCAACAAAGTATATATTGTTATATGGGTTATACTACACATACATAGCTACAGCATTACGGTACGATTACTAGCTACGTAATAATTATTATCTATCATGGAAGCGTCATGTCATTAATGCTACTCAAATCAATGTTACCAACATCATAAATAATAGTAAATTAAGCCTTAACCCATAACTTATACCGGTATTATTTAACGGTAATAGAGGTTAAATTTTAGATACTCTAGTATTCGTAGTATAGTGGATTGAACTATCTACACCTACTCATTAGGTCCCGACCAACAATTTTTTATAGTTAGAAATGAGGGGACACTCCCTTGATTCCGCACGCAATGATGTTTACGTTGCAGAATCACTTGACAGACTGGTTCAAATCTATCGCGACAACGCATTATATATGGTCTATACGTGGGTATACTGAATTTTAACATAAACTGTTTACAAGCGGAAATAGAAGCAAAAGAGTGCATAATATCCGCAATTGTGAAAGCGGAAACGGAAGTCATACTATATCTATATAAGTAAAAATGAATAGTCTGTATGTATGTACGCGCATAACTTCAGAATGACTGCTGTTGTGATAGTTATTATCAGGACAATGTGTGAGTGAGACAGAAGAGTGAGTAAGTGAGTTCGTGTTGTCCACTTACTACGCATTATAGAAGCATATCTTAGTCGAATAAATGAGTGAGTGAGTGACTGAACGAATCATATTATCTCAGGGAAGCGAAAGTAAATCCAAAAAACATCCTGTATATAAATTTAATTAAGTTTTTTTAAATAAATCAAGAACAGTAAGCGCACAGGTTACCAACGGATGTAGCCATTGTTGTACCGACAGCAAAAAAATTACAAAAAATATATATTTTTTAATTTGATGTTATTTTGTACCTTGTTTTAATAAAAAGAAAAAAAACATTTTATTTTCAATATATTTGATTAATATCCCGCATAATTCATGCGATTTTTTTATGATTAAAGGTGGATTTATATTTGTCTTATGTGTCGTGTCGTGACGCGTCAGAACGGAATCCGTTTCATACATTTAGTACGGTAACGTAATGTGTTGTGATGGCTTATGTTGTGATGCATCAGTAACGATCCCGGTTGTGTCAGAGCGGAGAGGCGGAGAACGACGTCATCATGACACGTCAGACAAATGCGCTGTGTGTCGTGTTGTGACGAGTCAGAGTCCCCTGTTTTCATGTTGGTATCACTTTCAAGTATGGACGACTTAATTGAAATTGTACGACAATATAATGTGTAATCATAAATTGAATGTCTTCATCAAGAAAAAAGTGTCAGAAGGCGTCAGAACACGACACAAAAATGTGAAAACTAGCCATCACGTCACGACACGACACGACACGACACGTCAGAAAAATATAAATCCACTTGTAATGTAGCCCGTGTGTTCATCCTGGTTGTAAAGTATTTGTGTAAAAAAGTAGTTTTTTGTGTACAGAAAAACAATTTTTTTTTGGTAAGTTTTTTTTTTTCAATTATTTTTTCAAATGAATAGTTCCTGAAGGATAATAATAAAACATTTTGCGTCTAAGCGAAGCGGGTCGACCGACTAGTATGATATGTCCTTTATTATTAGTTATAGTTATACAAGGATAAAATTATCATAGATATTTAGGTTTATCCTCAAAATGTTATATTAAATAATAATTATATATGTACATAATTGAAAAACGATTAAATTTTGTAAAAGTCGAGCTAGCAACACTGTTTCTATAGAGATAGCAGAGGTCTGCACTCGTAAACTCGCGCATAGAAACGTGGAGAAAAATGCATGCATCAATATTTTCGTAAGCCCGGGGGGAAGGATTTGTTCTTTTGCTTACATGGGGGGTGGGGGGTTAATAATTACCAAAAATCTACTTACATAATACTTGAACGGCCTTAATACATCCTCGTTGCCATTGTGAAATATAAATTCATTAATTTAGTTACACTTATAGAGGATAATACAAGTTTGTGATATATTTATTATCTTAGTTGCATGTTGGGTACAGTAATCGAGCACTGGAGGCAAGGGTAAATACTTAATAAAGTACCTATTTAAACTTTGTGCTGAAAATAAAATAAAAAAACTTTTCAGAAATTATTTTTATACAGGGATAGTAATAGTGATTTAACACAAATACACACACAAACACTAACACAATTTCATATATTAGTATTTTATTGCAATAACAAAGTTAAGTAAAACGTACTGACGCCGGATGTAACCATTTTGTTGTGTACAGACAGCAGACACAATTTTTATTTATAAAATTGTTTTACAGTTAAACACTCGATATGTGCTTCAATTTTAAATATAACTTTCGTAGCAACATGACCAAAAGTAGTCATAACAGCTTCCAATAAGAAGTAACATAATAAGAAATTATGAGTTATTTGTGGATAGATGGCGCTTTTATCAAGTTCTTTAGGGCAACAATTTTTCCAAGTTTAGGCAGCTATTCAACAGTTCTTTAAACGACTGCTAATTTTATTTGATGCCATATATAACTGATAGGAACAAATTTCTTATCCTATGTATAATGTGTATAAGTTGCATATAATTTTTATTAACCTTCTTGTAGTGTTTGTATCTATTTAGTAGATATATACATTGTCTTATATACACCAGAGAGGGGGTGCCGTCAACCGGCCGGCAGTCAGTAGTGAGACGCGGTGCGGGTAGGATGTGCGCTTGTGCTTGGATCTGGGTGTAGAAGTAAGCCAGTGTTTCTCGTGAGCTCCCTATATTGTCATAGTGATCACTACAAGTGGCGACGAGGAAAAAGGTCAGTAAACACAAAAATCAATTGTTTATTTTAAAAGGGAGGAAGATGACAAAATAACACAATAAGTTTCAACGATCTTTACATATTATGATAATAAATAACTTTTTGGGATGAACATAGTGGGATAATAATAAAATAAACAAGCTGAGTCATCATAGAATATTATTTATACATTAATAATTTCAAGTAAGTGGTATAATTACCTGCTTGTCCTACTAATCGGAGTAGGTAAGCATTCATAAGACAATGTAAACAAAGCTACTTAAGAACCGTCTTTATGTTTTTAAAAAAAAAAAAATTGAAATTGCTATCATTTTGTTTATCCAATGTCACATCAAATTATTATTTTACTATTTATACCTAATTACTATGTTGGTTGTAAGATCATTAGAAGTTAGTCCATTAAAAAAAAAAAATGCTTTTCATTAAAAGGAAAATAAATCGTATTTACTTGATTTCCATTAAATTCAACATATCCAAATACCCTCAAAAGGGAAATAATTTTATTCTGGATTCCATTAAATTGGAATTATGTAAGTTGTTTTCCATTAAATTGGAAATAAATGATGCTTGATTTCCATTAAATTGGAGATATCCAGATACCCTCAAAAGATAAATAATTTTATTCCGGATTCCATTAAATTGGAATTATGTAAGTTGTTTCCCATTAAATTGGAAATATCCAGATACCCTCATAAAGAAAATAAAATTATTCATTTTATCCCGGATTCCATTAAATTGGAATTATGTAAGTTGTTTTCCATTAAATTGGAAATATCCAGATACCCTCAAAAGATAAATAATTTTATTCCGGATTCCATTAAATTGGAATTAAACCCTAAAGGTAGTTCATTAAATTGAACTAGATACTTCGGACTTCTTTTAAATAAGAGGTAGTTACTGTACGTATGCAAGTAGATACTTGTTTCTACCTTACGTGACTTCTATTTTATTAGAGGATTAGAAGTTGACGTCCATTAAATTGGATGTGTTTACAGGTCGCCCATTACGGTCAATCATGGCAAGTCAGCTACCACCACCCGAAAAATTAGACTTGGAGGGTGACAGTACATCGGTCGGTTTGAGATGGGACAAATGGAAGCGGTCACTCCTTAATTATTTTGAAGCTGCTGATATTACAACTGCGAACAAAAAGAGAGCTACACTGCTAGTGCTAGGAGGGAGTGCTCTGCAAGAAATATTTTACAATTTGCCGGGGGCTAATGTAGAAGGCAAAGAAGACGTTGACGTTTTCGAAGTAGCTATAAGCAAATTGGATGAATATTTCCGTCCTAAACAAAATAGGACATTTGAACGACATGTTTTTCGGCAAATTCAACAGAGCGCAGGAGAAAGTTTCGAAAAATTTCTTATTAAGCTAAGGAGTCAGGCAGCAAAATGCAAATTCGATAAACCAGATGACCATATAATTGAGCAGATCTTAGAGAAATCCACGTCATCGGAGTTAAGGAAAAAAATATTAAATATGGGGGATGAAATAACTTTAGATAAAATTGTCACCGAAGCTAATACTTTAGAAATTGTGAATTATCAGTTGGACAATTATGAACGAGAGGACAAGGTTAAGTCAAATGATATTAATTCAGTAAAAAACATATACAAGAATGATTCAAGATGGAAGAAGCATGAAAGTGAACCTAATGGAGATAAAAAGTCAAAATGTACACGATGTGGAAATTCAACACACATATTTCAAGAGTTACCTTGTCCTGCGAAAAACAGGAAATGTAATGGCTGCGGTAAATTAGGCCATTATCAAAGATGTTGTAGAACGAAATTATTTCAGAAAAAACGAAGTCACTCCGAAAACCAAGGAGTCGACAGAAGGGATAATAAACGAGTACGTAAGGAAGCTACAGTAAATTCACTAGATAATGACGAAGAACAATATATATTTAATATAAATGATGACGCAACGATAAAATGTAATATTGGAGGAGTAGAATTAGAAATGTTGATTGATTCGGGATGCAAATTAAATTTAATTTCTTATAAAACTTGGGAATATTTGAAAAGAAACAAAGTGGTTATTAGAAAACAAGTGAAAGACTCTAAAAGAATATTATTAGCATATGGAAGTAAGATACCATTGCAGATCACCGGTTCTTTTGAGACAGAAATAAAGGCAAATGGTAAAGGAGAACGTGCAACGATATATGTTATTGAAGGAGGATCCCGGAATCTACTAGGTAAGGACACTGCATTGCGTTTGGGGGTTCTTAAACTAGGAGTAAACATTAATTATATTGAACAAGAATCAAACAGACCGTTTCCGAAATTCAAAAATATTTTAATTGAAATACCTATAGATACATCAGTTAAACCTGTTGTGCAACCATATCGAAGGATACCAATACCATTAGAAGAAAAAATTAATAATAAAATTCAAGAATTACTAGACCTAGATATAATAGAAGAAGTTCATGAACCTTCATCGTGGGTATCTCCAATAGTTCCAATTCTTAAGGATGATGGTGATGTACGTTTATGCGTTGATATGCGACGCGCTAATGCTGCCATTTTAAGAGAAAACCATCCACTACCCTGCATGGAGAACTTGTTGCCAAAAATAAAGAAGGCACAGTATTTTTCTAAACTAGATATAAAAAACGCTTTTCATCAAGCAGAATTACATCCTGACTCAAGATATTTGACCACTTTTATTACATCCAATGGCTTGTATAGATATAAAAGGCTTATGTTCGGCATCACATGCGCTCCGGAACTATTTCAGAAAATTATTGAAAAAATGCTAATAAAATGTGAAGGAGTTACAAATTTTATTGACGATATATTAGTATGGGGAAGCAACGAGGAAGAACACGATTTACGACTTTTCAACGTTATGAAAGTTTTGGAACAAAACAATGTGTTATTGAATAAAGACAAATGTATTCACAAGGTGCAAACAATATACTTTTTGGGGCATGAATTGAATCCAGGAGGAGTAAAACCGTTGCCTAAATATATAAAAAGTATAATGGAATTTAGAATACCAAAAACTATTGATGAGTTACAAAGCTTTTTAGGCTTAGTAAATTACATTAACAAATGGATTCCAAATTTAGCCACGATAACAGAACCTTTAAAGCAAATATTAAGACAGAAATTGGGCAAAAAATCTAATATTGAAGAATACTGGAAAGCTGACCATAACACCGCATTTGAAAAGCTAAAACAAATGTTGTCTAAAATAGAAACTTTGGGATATTATGATGTCAAAGACAAGACGCAAGTTATTGCGGACGCAAGTCCTGTAGGGCTTGGAGCGGTTTTAGTACAGATTGATTGTAAAGGGCCAAGGATTATAGCATTTGGTAATCGGACGCTCAGTCAATGTGAAAGAAAATATAGCCAGACCGAAAAGGAGGCACTAGCTTTGGTATGGGCTATAGAACATTTTAAAATTTTCTTATTTGGTAAGGAATTTGATTTGATAACGGATCATAAACCGTTGGAATTTTTGTTCAGTCCAAGGTCAAAACCATGCGCCCGTGTAGAAAGGTGGGTTTTGCGACTTCAGGCGTATCGTTATAGTATAAAATATAAACCGGGTAAGACTAATATTGCGGATCCATTATCGAGGCTATGTAAAGAATCAGATGCACCAATTCACCCAATATCTGAAGAGAAATATGTTCATCAAATTGTTGAGCTTGCTAGACCATGCGCAATTTCAATGCAAGAAATAGTAAAAGAATCAGAAGGCGATCAAGAAATAGCCAATGTTAAAAAAGGAATTTATGATAACCTATGGGATGACTCTATAAAACAATACAAACTATTTTCGAATGAATTTTGTTTTTATGAGAACGTTCTATTGAGAGGAAACAGAATAGTTATTCCACAAAATCTTAGGAAGCAAGTTCTATTAGCAGCTCATGAAGGACATCCAGGTGTTGTTGCTATGAAGAGTCGCCTCCGTTGTAAGGTCTGGTGGCCTAGAATCGATAAAGATGTTGAGTCAATCGTAAAAAACTGCAGAGGATGCACTCTTGTAAGCTTACCAGATCCCCCAGCACCGATGAAGCGTAGAGAACTGCCATCTGAACCCTGGATGGATATCGCAATGGACTTATTGGGTCCATTGCCTAATAATGAATATTTGCTCGTAGTTGTTGACTACTATAGTCGCTATAAAGAGATAAAGTTTACTAAGGCTATAACTAGTACACACATCATTAAGATTTTAAGAGAACTCTTCAGCCGTCTAGGTTACCCAATATCGATTACCGCTGATAATGGTCGGCAATTCGTTAGCGAAGAGTTTAAGACTTTTTGTAATGATTGTAACATCAAATTATTTAACACTGTGCCATATTGGCCACAAATGAATGGAGAAGTGGAGCGACAAAACAGGGATATTGTAAAAAGACTTAAAATAGGTTCAAATGAAAACAGAGACATGAAAGAGACGTTATATGAATATTTGATGATGTATAATTCCACTCCTCATTCCGTTACGGGGAAGACTCCTTCAGAGCTTTTTTTCAAGAGAATGAACAGGGATAAAATCCCCATGTTAAAAAATATAAGCCAAATGAGTGATGACACGGAAGTAAGAGATCGGGACAAATTACAAAAAGAAAAAGGGAAGGAATATGGTGACCGGAAGAGAAGAGCAGAGAACTCATCTCTGGCAGAAGGGGATAAGGTGTACGTAAAAGAAATGGAAAAGAATAATAAACTATCTACTACGTTTAACCCTACACCACATATAGTGGAACAATCAGTAGGAGGAGACGTTACAGTAAGAAATGAAGAAACAGGACAAAGATTCCGAAGGAATGTAATTCATCTAAAGCGTGTAGAAGGTCAATGGAAATCAATGGACAATGACACCAGCGGAAATGAGGAAGAGAAATTGAATTAAATCACATATAGTGGATTTTGATTGTATACTTGCAGATTAGGACCTTATTAATAATTTAAAATAAGTAATGTCAAACTGATTACATGCATAAATTAAAATTGTTAAAAAGTTCAATTGTTTACTTGTAGTTCTATTGAATTGAGTACCTAATTAATAATTAAAATAATTAATGTCTAACTGATTATATTAAAAATATTAAAATTGTTAAAAAGGAAGGGATGTAGTGTTTGTATCTATTTAGTAGATATATACATTGTCTTATATACACCAGAGAGGGGGTGCCGTCAACCGGCCGGCAGTCAGTAGTGAGACGCGGTGCGGGTAGGATGTGCGCTTGTGCTTGGATCTGGGTGTAGAAGTAAGCCAGTGTTTCTCGTGAGCTCCCTATATTGTCATAGTGATCACTACACTTCTCAAGAGTCTCAACCTTATGGAAGTGTAGTTTATTTGAATATTTACTAACAACTAACCCTTCACGGGTGTGGGTGGTTTCTTCTATCTTCAGAGTATCAATACATCTCGGACACCCCCAAATTTCAATGAAAACTCTGACATTTCTACGGAACACAACTTACATCCTTCAAAATAGTATTATATCGGCCGGAAATATCCTACCTTGCTAAAGGTGGAGAAATTATTCAAATCGCATCAGCAATTCTAAAGTTTAACAACGTTCTATAGTTATTCAACTACATGGAGGTAAAAATAGGTTATGTAAAATCAACCATCACCCATTAATAGATTGAGAAGGGGGTCAGGTCACCTTGCATGAGCAATGCGGATTAGCAGACTTCACACACCTTTAAGAACTTTACGGAACTCTTGGGATAGTTTTAGTTCACCGTTAAAGCAAGTAATATGGATAAATCCAAAGTGTGTGCTCAGGATAGAACTCAATCCTCCCTAGGAAGACACCCATGTCAACCAAGACAAAATCACACTTATTAAACCCCTTAGATAATCATCAATTACTCAGGACTCCTAAAATCCAAGTAACAAGGCGGTGCCACTTACCATCCAAATATTCAACATTTGTGCATATTATTTTCATTTTGCATCAGTAAATGGCATTTTAAAGATACATTACATACACACACACAAACATAAATTTTAAAAAGTTAAAAAATGTTAAAATTTTTACGAACAATGTATTTTTTCTAGTATCTTGGCAAAGAATATAAATTGTATTGGCACAAATAATTGATTTTTTTAAACCCGACGTACGTGTTTGCACTTTCGCAACATGCAATCAGTTCCGTTATTGAAAGTCACGTAATTAGATTATTGTATTGTAATATTTTAGAATTTTAATTTATTTATTTATATTAAATGCATGGACTTCAGCAATGGGACAAGGGAGAGAGAAATACCTAACATAATCACATTTACAACATTTGAATGGCTATCTTCTTGTTTAATTACGATTATTTTACGACAGTTTATTAGTGATTTCATTGAGAAAATATTAAGTTATTTTAGTGAAATATAAGTTAAAAGCTTTCCCCTTGTTGTCTTATTAAAAGGCAGGGTTGCAGTAAAATCTAAATAATAATTTATCTATATATCACAATTCGTTTAATCTGTTGAGTCTTTCCTTTTCAGTATTGACTACCGCGAAGTCAAAAGGAAGGGTAATGATTTTTCCATGATAAAAGATCATTTCCTAAGCTTTACTGTACCTCTCTACCAAATTTCATCATAGATGCGACCCAAGTTCAAGATAAAGATAGCTTATATTGCTGTTCCGAATATTTTTCTCTGAATGTCGTGTCGTGTCAGAATTCTGAGAAAAGTAAATAAAACCTTTCTTTTATTTAACAAAAAATACTAATCATCTGGTAAATATTTCTGTTTAAATGTTTCGCTTTGCAAACCAAAAATAAAAAGTTTACTAGGGGATAAGAACTATTCAATTTGGGGATATTATCCCCAAGCATCTTTTGCACCGGTATGCCAAATACTTATGAGCGCCTATATTTGAAGAGCATACAAAAGGGCGTTCACCAACAAGTATCTTCTGCACCTGAGCAGCAAATACTTGATTTTTTTTCATTTCGAATCATGTCATATTATATTTTAAGTTTTGCGCTCTCAAAGTGGTTCCAAGCGCGTTTTCTGACCTTTCAGATATGGACGACGTATTCATTGCTTGTTCAGTTTTATAGTGTGTTATGGAACCCTAACGGTAATGATGCACACCTGACTATCCAACTCATGGTACACGTCCCGGAATTTGCTGACTCCGTGGGAATCAATCACCGAGGACTATAGAAGCATCGCCTCACCGAGTCAATCTTAGCCCCAAACTCGCGCGAGACTCACCCCCTCTAGTTTTTAAGATTTAATTATAAGAAAAATGTAGAAAAGTAAAAAAATATAGTCATAAGATGTTCCTGATTTTCTTCCCCTCCTGACGACGCCATCCCACCTAAAATATAACTTAGTGCTTTCACCAAAACAAACTGTAACTTCTTTTTTTAACTTGTTACCCTTTATTGGGGGTTAATGACAACTTAGAGGTGTTATAGAACAATTTAGGGATCACTAATTTTGATACACATAATAACAATAATAATTTTGGAAGTTTCCTCCATATATAATCTGTACTGTAAGGGGTAACAAACAAACACACATACATACAAACTTTAATATAATATTCAAATAATATTTTTCTGCTGACGCTACAACAGGACGAGCACGGAATCAATAAGTATAAAATTGAAACAGCCTCGGCGTGTGTGCGAGCGAGACGGCTATATGTAAGGGTGACTTTACATCGATTGTTATTAATTATTATTATTTGATGTCATTTTGATATAAAATACGATATAGTTTTAGGCTGCGTTTCCACTAGAGTTGTGTACATGGAAACGCAGCCTAAGACTTAGAGTACTCGTTGATTAATGAAAGAGATAGCGATATAAATGAGTGTGTGAGAGAGGGATGGATATATAAGTTACCTAATAGTAATCAAGAATATGATCCGAAAAAAATAAAGTGTTAAAGAGATGATGTGATATTTGAGTGTGTGTGATTATGATTAAAAAATAGACAATTTGAGATGGAGGGGGATAAACAAACGAGTGATAGAAGTGGGAGGAGTTAGTGTTTAATTTATAATAATCCCTTAGGGTATGTGCTGCATATTAAATGTGTGTGAGTGAGAGAAAGGGATAGATAGAGTAGACTAAAATTGCAATGATTATAATTTATAATAGCTCTGCTTTAGAGCTTGTAGGGGTTAAAGGGGCAAAGGAGAGGGAGGGGTAAGTGGTATCTTGCTATGGTCACGTGGTACTCAGCTTCTTCGAAGAAAGAGATGGCGTGATGGATAAGAGTGTGTGTGAGAGGGATGGACTGTTTGTAAAATAAGTCAGCAATTTGGAATTGAATCTGAACGGGGATAAACGAATGGGGGATAGGTTTCATTCTCCAAAATCTTCGTGCTTTTGAAGACAGATGGCGCTGTAAATTATTCCTTAGTGAAGTTCCTTCAATGAAAGAGATAGTGCTGTGTCGAAGTGTGTGTGAGGGAAATAATTGGGGTAAAAGGGGTAAGGGAGAGAGAGGGGTAAGGTTGTTATTTATTCTCCTAAAAGCTTGTTAGATCTTTTACGATATGGTCACGTGGTTCTTAATTTCTTCAATGAAAGAGAGGGATAGAGAATATAAACAATACAAGCTTCTATCACTGACCTAAAGAGAGAGATAGCACGATGCGTGACAGTGTATGTAAGAGAGGGATGGATAGATACATGAAACAATAAGTGGACTTAAAGAAGAATTTAATTACTCATTTTTCATGACTCAAATTCTGGATATAAAAAGATCTGATATAAATCTTCATTTAATTAAAATTTCTTGTAACCTCCCTCCCCCTCCAATCCTCCTCCTCCCAACACTCATGTCATTGAACTCATTCTATACCTTCTAGACTAAATAGATCAACCCTAATAGTATGATATCCTGGTACTTGATGTTTCTATCTATATCTCCTAAAGTTTGATGACGAATTGCAGGGGGTCCATATAGGAAACAAAATCAATCAGTCCTCTATTAGCAGTAAGTCACACCTGGGGCTTGCGACCCAAACATAAGCTTACAATTCCTCTTGACGTTAACAACCCTCGCATTGACTACTTATAACTAAAACTAGCATATACAATAATCTATTCTCTTGTGGTTAGAACTACTCCTGGGGCACATCCCTCAGGCGCACTAATAAGTAATTAAACAAACATACCAATAATATTAAACTAGTTTTAATAATATAAATAGCTCATAGCGGAGCATGACCAACAATTTATTTTTGGACCAACCCAATATAACTCTCCTGGTGGTAATACTGATGCGTGTGGTTTTACTTGTGTAAGTGTAAGAACAAAAATGTATTTTAAGATTAGAGAAGATCTTTTTAAGAACACGGAACGTGGGTCTAAAATGACCCCAATATGACATTTTTTGCATGAAATATTTTTCTATGGCTACGGAACGTGAGTCTAAAATAACCTCAATATGACAGTTTTTGTAAGAAATATTTCTCTACGGATACGGAACGTAGGTCTAAAATGACCCCAATATGACAGTTTTTGTGACAAATATTTCTCTATGGAACCGGAACGTAAGTCTAAAATGACCCCAATATGACAGTTTTTGTGACAAATATTTCTCTACGGAACCGGAACGTAAGTCTAAAATGACCCCAATATGACAGTTTTTGGGACAAATATTTCTCTATGGAACCGGAACGTAAGTCTAAAATGACCCCAATATGACAGTTTTTGTGACAAATATTTCTCTACGGAACCGGAACGTAAGTCTAAAATGACCCCAATATGACAGTTTTTGTGACAAATATTTCTCTACGGAACCGGAACGTAAGTCTAAAATGACCCCAATATGACAGTTTTTGGGACAAATATTTCTCTATGGAACCGGAACGTAAGTCTAAAATGACCCCAATATGACAGTTTTTGTGACAAATATTTCTCTACGGAACCGGAACGTAAGTCTAAAATGACCCCAATATGACAGTTTTTGGGACAAATATTTCTCTATGGAACCGGAACGTAAGTCTAAAATGACCCCAATATGACAGTTTTTGTGACAAATATTTCTCTACGGAACCGGAACGTAAGTCTAAAATGACCCCAATATGACAGTTTTTGTGACAAATATTTCTCTATGGATACGGAACGTGGGTCTACTAAAGCGATGAAATGACCCCAGTATGACATTTTTTGTAATTTTAGATATTAATGGTAACTATTAGAAGCACGTTAAACTTATAAAAAACATTACTATTGCCATGAATGTTACCAGAACACTTACAACAATTTCCAAGCATTGTTAATTTTTTTTCATATTTGTATTCAAAAAATCAAATCAAAAATAATATAAATATTCGACAGTAAATTCACAACACTAATAAATTATAATAAAAAAAACTTAAATTAAATTTTTAATTTAATTAACATTTTAATAATTTAACAAAAGTGCTTTTGGTAACACGTTGGTTGTGTTACCATACGCACTTGAATAGGAATGAGTTTAAAATGACCCAATTATTTTATTATGTAACTAGTCGACCCTTGCAACTTCGTCCGCATATAGCTCCGCTCCTATTGGTCGTAGCGTGATGGTATATAGCCCATAGCCTTCCTCCATAAATGGGCTATCTAACACTTGAAGAATTGTTCAAATCGGACCAGTAGTTCCTGAGATTAGCGCGTTCAAACAAACAAACTCTTCAGCTTTATATATTAGTATATAAGATTAATTCTTATTAAATGATGGCAACAGAAAACTATTTAGCTATCACAGTTCATGAGATACAGCCTGGTGAGAGACAGACGGACAGTGGAGGCTTAGTAACAGAGTCTCGCTATTACCCTTTGGTTTGTTTTTTTGTGTTCAATAGCTTCAAAAGAGCTACAAATATAGAATTTCTTTTTACTTGCGAAACCTTAGTCACGTGCCACGTCACGGTAACCTGATGACGGTTGGGCTAAAACAGGACGTATTGTTAAATCTAACTTAAAGTCTTTATGTTACTTCAAAGTTCAAACAAATCAGGAAATTTCCTTGTTAAAAAAGTTTTCCCCTATTTTAAGGGCGACAATTGCAACATAATATTGTACAATAACATTACGCTGTCGTTTCAAAATATTGTAGTGTAAGCTACCTTCAGATCTGTTCTTCTCGGTCGTTTACTTCATTGCTGAAGGTCGTGTACACTCTGGTCCAAAATCTGGGCCACGGTGTTTATGAGCTTTCTCCAGTCCTGGGCTTTTCTTAGGGCTGTGGTCACTTGGAGGATCGTGAGATTGGTAACTTGGTCCGACCACCGTGAGGGGGAGCGGCCTCTAGGCTGTCAGGCTGCCCAAAATATCGAAGGGTAGCAAATACTTGACAATCTTGTATTTGCTCTTAGTGCTAAATATAATCGTTTTGTAGCTCTTCAAACTCACATATATGTTCACAGACTTTAGTTTTATCATAATTTCTTATATTCTTTTTGTAATTAATTATACATATGTCAATTGAAACAGACGTTACTAATGTCGAGAGTAACCCGCACACGAAAAACAAAATTTGATAGTTTGTCCCTTTATAAAAATGGTACGGAATCCTCAGTGCGCGAGTTCCACACTCACACTTGGCCGAATTATTTTTATTATACTTTGGGTTTCCCTGAAATTCTAGAGCTAATAGCTATGTCGGAAAATAGTAAAATAATCGAAGAAGAAGCGGTCTTTCAAGAAGTGAAGTAGTCTCTGAATAGTGTGTGTTAAGTGCAGTATTTTGTTAGTGTTTGGAGTGTTGTTCGATCAAGGTCACGAGTACCTTACAATCTAATTGCCACGTTTAGTGTTAGGTTAGGTTTATGTGAGAATAACCCAACCCAACTACCCAATAATTCCCACCTTCCTCCTTCCATTTCCTTCTCATCAATTAAAATTCCCGACATATATATAACGATACAGGGACAATGGAACGGACCAAAGGGAAAGAGAAGTGTTGGAAGACCAACAAGACGGTGGGCTGATGACTTAATAGAAGTAACAGGATATGATATAACTTGTATTATGTCATCAGCCTATATCATAAAAAAATGTAGGTAGTCGCACGAATAAGAATATATATGTCGGAGAATAGTAAAAGATTATCGATTAATCGAATCATCATCGTTGTCTATGGCGTTGGAGTAGGGTAGTAGCCACTTCCGTTGTTTGGACAGACCCTTTATATGCCATCGACAGTCTGACTGAAGTCTTAGTCGTGCGCGGTCTCTCAAGAAGTGAACATTATCTAAGTAGTGCTAGTGATAGTGATAGTGTCAAGTGCAGTGTAGTGTGGAAGTGGTGTCCAACTAAGTTCACGTAAGTCCTTACAATGTAATTGCCACGTGGTTAAGTAAATACAATGTTAGGTTAGGTTAGCCTTGTGTTCGGTTAGGTTTATGTGAGATTAACCTTGGGTTTAAACAGAGAGCCTGAGCAGTGGAGGTGAGTGCTATGATCATTTAAAGGAATTCCTTAAACCTACACCTTGGTCACAAGTCCAAGGCACTGCTTAGGTTCTACGTTGCGTTTACCCAATATTCCACTCATTACCATCACCCCCTTTTAGTTTTCCCAATATTCCCCATCTTCTTCATTCTATCTCCTTTTCATCCTTTTAAAATCCCCGACATATATATATTGAGCAACTAATATGTATCAGTGCCAGTCGTATTCCTACAGCGCTAGTGATAGCACGTGTCCGATTGAGAGATGCTTCTGATGATATTCTTCTTTTAATATCTCTTTCTGTTTTTATTACTTCAGAATTGACATCAACTATATCATCACTACTCTTCTGTATATTTCTTATGTCATTATTAATTACAATATCATTTCTATCTTTTATCTCTTTTACACAATTTGGATCTGTTTTTATATTATTCTCTTTAATACCTTTAATTTTTTAAACAAGTATTTCAAACTTTATTGCTTATTCTATTAAGGTGTGTGTAATTTGTAGATGTACCCTCATGTTTGAGTGATTTAATAAAGACTGGTGGTTCTCAGCAGATGAAGAAAGACTAGAAACTTCTAGTCTTTCTTTATCTGCTGCTAGCAAGGCTAGAGATCCTGTGGGAAGAAGAGTAAAGAAATTTTTTCACTGTTTTTCTGTAAACATGGGTTGGATCAGATTTAAATAAAATATTGCAGTTATTTGCAATATTTATAAGTGGGAGGACCATATTCAGAAGTCATCGCGGGTGATATATCCCGGATAGATTCTAGTCTTCATCCCAACTCATTATTATAGCAACTGCAATCCGAATCCTGTCTTTTACAATTTCTCGCCTAAAATCTTGTAGTGATTTAGATAAAATTACGTACATTTTTTTGGGAATTCAGAAACAGCCTACAATCAAAGTCCCGGGAATTCCTGGGACTTCGACTTTTAAGAAAATTTTTATTTGTTTTTTTTGAACAGGTAAAACGTAATAGAAGTTATTAAGTTAACGTTAATTTCAGTCTTAATAATGGCAAGAACGAACTTAGTTAAACATTATACTAATTCTAATAACTTTACTATTATCTAGTAGTTCTAGTATCTAATCATTAGTCATAATCACAACATTGTTAATTCTCGTAATCACAGATTTGTTTCATAAGTAAATAACTTAAATAAAGATAATAAAACAGGCTTTTAAATCCAGTATAATAATCAATTTACTTTTAAAAATATCTGAGTGTCAACAGCGTTTTTTTCACGTTAAATTTTTTTTGATTCCTGTTTGAAAGATGTCTCAGACTGTATAACTTATGTCGATTCTTTCGGCGGATGATTTATAGAAATATTGTAAACTGTTTGGAGGTGTCTGTCAAGGCCAGAAGAGTTTTGGACATAAGTGTAAGTAAGCACATAAGAGTCGACTCGAAATTTCCGGGACTCAAGACAACTATAATAACCAAAAAGTCCCGGGACTTCGAGACACAAGATATAGATAGACTAGAGCTTGGGGAAGGCCATAGACTACATTTTAAAATAGATGATAAAAAGTGTAGATTAGGTTGAAAGTGCATGTCATGGTGTGTGACCACTGTTTAAGTCTGTGGGAGTAAAAAAATATTTAGTGTAATAAATATTTTGATTTTATCTGACCATAAAAAGTAATAATTTAGTGAAAATCCGTCGAGTAAGTTGCCTAACCTCAAACGAGGTCAAGCGATCACAGTGTAACGTGCAGACAAAAAGATATAAAAATACTATGCTTTTAATTAGCTGTAAAAGTGACAGTAACTGTGTTACCATGGTGACCCAGAAAAGGGAACATGACCCATTACGATAATACACGACATATTTTATTATTATGATTTTGAAAGTGTTACCAAAAGGACTATTTTTATATGATGAAGGACTATTTTTAAAATATAGGTACTAGATCTCGATATATCAAAACTACAAAATATCGATAGTAAAAGTGTTACCAAATGCACTTTAACCTAATCAAGTATAGGTCTACAATTATCAACATTTAATCGATATATCAAACTACGAAATATCGATAGTAAAAGTGTTACCAAATGCACTTTAACCTAATCAAGTATAGGTCTACAATTATCAACATTTAATCGATATATCAAACTACGAAATATCGATAGTAAAAGTGTTACCAAATGCACTTTAACCTAATCAAGTATAGGTCTACAATTATCAACATTTAATCGATATATCAAACTACGAAATATCGATAGTAAAAGTGTTACCAAATGCACTTTAACCTAATCAAGTATAGGTCTACAATTATCAACATTTAATCGATATATCAAACTACGAAATATCGATAGTAAAAGTGTTACCAAATGCACTTTAACCTAATCAAGTATAGGTCTACAATTATCAACATTTAATCGATATATCAAACTACGAAATATCGATAGTAAAAGTGTTACCAAATGCACTTTAACCTAATCAAGTATAGGTCTACAATTATCAAAATTTAATCGATATCTCAAACTACAAAATATCGATAGTAAAAGTGTTACCAAATGCACTTTAACCTAATCAAGTATAGATCTACAATTATCAAAATTTAATCGATATCTCAAACTACAAAATATCGATAGTAAAAGTGTTACCAAATGCACTTTAACCTAATCAAGTATAGATCTACAATTATCAAAATTTAATCGATATCTCAAACTACAAAATATCGATAGTAAAAGTGTTACCAAATGCACTTTAACCTAATCAAGTATAGATCTACAATTATCAAAATTTAATCGATATCTCAAACTACAAAATATCGATAGTAAAAGTGTTACCAAATACACTTTAACCTAATCAAGTATAGATCTACAATTATCAAAATTTAATCGATATCTCAAACTACAAAATATCGATAGTAAAAGTGTTACCAAATGCACTTTAACCTAATCAAGTATAGATCTACAATTATCAAAATTTAATCGATATCTCAAACTACAAAATATCGATAGTAAAAGTGTTACCAAATGCACTTTAACCTAATCAAGTATAGATCTACAATTATCAAAATTTAATCGATATCTCAAACTACAAAATATCGATAGTAAAAGTGTTACCAAATGCACTTTAACCTAATCAAGTATAGGTCTACAATTATCAAAATTTAATCGATATCTCAAACTACAAAATATCGATAGTAAAAGTGTTACCAAATGCACTTTAACCTAATCAAGTATAGATCTACAATTATCAAAATTTAATCGATATCTCAAACTACAAAATATCGATAGTAAAAGTGTTACCAAATGCACTTTAACCTAATCAAGTATAGGTCTACAATTATCAACATTTAATCGATATATCAAACTACGAAATATCGATAGTAAAAGTGTTACCAAATGCACTTTAACCTAATCAAGTATAGATCTACAATTATCAAAATTTAATCGATATATCAAACTACAAAATATCGATTATAAAAGTGTTACCAAATACACTTTAACCTGGTAATTGTAGTATACAATCGAGACAGACGTTGGTCTAAAACTTGGTAAAAGTTTTGGACCAACATCTCTCGAACACTATTCCAAGTTTATTTGAATTATTAAAATTCTACAAAGATTTCTTGTAAACTATTAAAATATTACAACAAATAATTGTAAACCTTATTGCTATGAAAATAGAACTCAATTCTACTAAAACGTTTAATATTAAAGACGATATAAATTCTAATATCGCCATCCCTCTCACACGCATAGGCGTATCTCGCTCACACGTTAAGGGGTAACGGATTAGGGATGAAACTGTATTAGTTATTTATTATTATTTAAAAAGACTGATTATCATACACTCTATCTTACTTAAGAATAGTGTTGCCATCATCAAAATCCGTTGAATAATTACTAAGATAATCAATTAATTCTTCCTATTTTGTGTTCGATATTCAAATTAGTACACACAATGACAGTATAAAGTCTTTAATTGAATAACAATAAAATTTCATGGTAGTTAGAAAAACAAACTTAAGTTTGCAGCTGGAAAATGGTTGTCCTCATACATTAAAGTAGGGTGAGGGCAATTTACCAACAGCAAAAAAAAATATAATTTATATCTTATTTTCGAAATGCTTCTTCAATTTATTGGCATCCAATTTGTTCGAAATTTAAATTTCATACACAAAATGTACAACAGCGATGATAGTAAGACAAACTTAACTTTGCAGTTATAACACTGTTATCTTCATACATCGACACATGAAGCGGTCAATTTACCAACCGCAAAATAAAATTCTATAAAATTTTGTATTGTATTTTATAATATTATTATTTCCTTTTTTAAAATGCATTCCAAATTCAAATTTGTGTATCAATTATTCTAATTTAGAACCTTTTTTCGACCTGTAACCCAAAGATTTAGGATTGAGCTTGATTTTTAATTTCAGTCCTAAGTGAAGCAAGGGCGAGTGGACATGATTGCAGTGGACAGTGCACACCACAAACTCATTGACTCACTCACTCTTCTTTCTCACTCACACACTGTGTTGATACTTGATAGTCATCACACCAAAAAAAATTCTTCTCATGACAAAAAAAAAACAAATCGCTTCTCACACCAAAAATAAAATAAAATTGCATCTCATACCAAAAAATAATTAAAATTTCTTCTCATACCAAAATTAATAAAATTCCTTCTCATACCTAAAGTAATAAAATTGCTTCTCATACATAAAAAAAATAAAATTCCTTCTCATACCTAAAGTAATAAAATTGCTCCTCATACATAAAGAAAATAAAATTTCTTCTCATACCAAAATTAATAAAATTCCTTCTTATACCAAAATTAATAAAATTCCTTCTCATACCTAAAGTAATAAAATTGCATCTCATACTTAAAAATAAAATTTCTTCTCATACCAAAAAAAAATAAAATTTCTTCTCATACCAAAAAAAATAAAATTGCTTCTCATACCAAAAAAAATAAAATTTCTTCTCATACCAAAATTAATAAAATTCCTTCTCATACCAAAATTAATAAAATTCCTTCTCATACCTAAAGTAATAAAATTGCATCTCATACTTAAAAATAAAATTTCTTCTCACCAAAAAAAAATAAAATTTCTTCTCATACCAAAAAAAATAAAATTTCTTCTCATACCAAAAAAAATAAAATTTCTTCTCATACTTAAAAATAAAATTCCTTCTCATACCAAAATTAATAAAATTCCTTCTCATACCTAAAGTAATAAAATTGCATCTCATACTTAAAAATAAAATTTCTTCTCATACCAAAAAAAAATAAAATTTCTTCTCATACCAAAAAAAATAAAATTGCTTCTCATACCAAAAAAAATAAAATTTCTTCTCATACCAAAATTAATAAAATTCCTTCTCATACCAAAATTAATAAAATTCCTTCTCATACCTAAAGTAATAAAATTGCATCTCATACTTAAAAATAAAATTTCTTCTCACCAAAAAAAAATAAAATTTCTTCTCATACTTAAAAATAAAATTCCTTCTCATACCAAAATTAATAAAATTCCTTCTCATACCTAAAGTAATAAAATTGCATCTCATACGAAAAATAAATAAAATTGCTTCTCATACTTAAAAATAAAATTCCTTCTCATACCAAAATTAATAAAATTCCTTCTCATACCTAAAGTAATAAAATTGCATCTCATACGAAAAATAAATAAAATTGCTTCTCATACAAAAAATAAATAAAATTGCTTCTCATACGAAAAATAAATAAAATTGCTTCTCATACAAAAAATAAATAAAATTGCTTCACATACGAAAAATAAATAAAATTGCTTTTCATACCAAAAAATAATTAAAATCGCTTCTCATACAAAAAATAAATAAAATTGCCTTTCATACCAAAAAGTAATTAAAATCGCTTCTGATACAAAAAATAAATAAAATTGCCTTTCATACCAAAAAATAATTCAAATCGCTTCTGATACAAAAAATAAATAAAATTGCCTTTCATACCAAAAAATAATTCAAATCGCTTCTGATACAAAAAATAAATAAAATTGCCTTTCACACCAAAAAATAATTCAAATCGCTTCTGATACAAAAAATAAATAAAATTGCCTTTCATACCAAAAAATAATTAAAATTTCTTCTCATACAAAAAAATTATTAAAATTTCTTCTCATACAAAAAAATAATTAAAATTTCTTCTCATACGAAAAAATAATTAAAATTGCTTCTCATACGAAAAAATAATTAAAATTTCTTCTCATACCAAAAATAATAAAATTGCTTCTCATACCAAAAAATAATTCAAATCGCTTCTGATACAAAAAATAAATAAAATTGCCTTTCATACCAAAAAATAATTCAAATCGCTTCTGATACAAAAAATAAATAAAATTGCCTTTCATACCAAAAAATAATTAAAATTTCTTCTCATACAAAAAAATAATTAAAATTTCTTCTCATACAAAAAAATAATTAAAATTTCTTCTCATACGAAAAAATAATTAAAATTGCTTCTCATACGAAAAAATAATTAAAATTTCTTCTCATACCAAAAATAATAAAATTGCTTCTCATACCAAAAAATAATTAAAATTTCTTCTCATACGAAAAAATAATTAAAATTTCTTCTCATACAAAAAAATAATTAAAATTTCTTCTCATACGAAAAAATAATTAAAATTGCTTCTCATACGAAAAAATAATTAAAATTTCTTCTCATACCAAAAATAATAAAATTTCTTCTCATACAAAAAAATAATTAAAATTTCTTCTCATACGAAAAAATAATTAAAATTGCTTCTCATACGAAAAAATAATTAAAATTTCTTCTCATACCAAAAATAATAAAATTGCTTCTCATACCAAAAAATAATTCAAATTGCCTTTCATACCAAAAAATATTAAAATTGCTTCTCATACGAAAAAATAATTAAAATTGCTTCTCATACAAAAAAAATATATAATTTAAAAGCAACACTCAGCAAACAAACAGACAAAACATTACTGGACGGGCTAAGACCCAATCCATTTAATAATTATTTTTATTACCAACACGTGTCAACCCTACTGTTAATGTACGGCCCGTATTTAGGGATAGTGGGGCTACTGTTCCCAAACTTTGAATTTATATTATTATTAAATTGATTAACACACGATCAGGAGCTAAGTCGAGCAGTATAGGTGATTGTTTTGCTCCTCAGTGTCAAGTCACAGGCACTGCTCAGCTTCCTATGTAGAATGTTATTGCTGTCTCTTTCTATTATATCTCTAAGGTAACACTTCGGTTATAGTGACGTAAGTATGAGTGTTGACGCAGTTTGACAAGTGATTTCACACCATAAACATTGATAATTGGTGGGTTGTGTAATACACTCAATAATGTCAAGGGTTGACCTTAAACCTGCTACTATGCCACCATCCCCAGGCGATGCTTGGATGTCTGAAATGCTTCTCAGAGAAAGGGGCTATTCAACTATTACTTAAGACTATTTTCGTTAGTTTTTGACACCCCCCCCCCCCCCCTTTCCCCTCTACTATAAAAAAAATAGGAATAGGCCGACCCCCTCTCCCCCTGTTTAATATTTATTACATAAGAATCTAAAGGAAAAAATGAATGTTGTTGTTGGTCGACCCCCCTCCCCCCCACATTGTCTTACGTAATTAATGAATGGCCCCTTTCTTTCGCTTATTTTTTTTGATATGTGTGATAGAGGGGGTCTGCATGGTGATTAAGTCAGCAATAAAAAGAAAACAACCAACAGTTTGAGAATATCTGATTTAAATATTATTTAACGGCAAACTTTGACAAACACTGCCTAGTACGTAACAACAGAGTTTTACGACTGACGTTATGTTTTAAGCACCACTGTCATATCGTAGTAGATACCTGGGGATTGTGACTCAGACTACACTCTATGATGTTACTTGTCAAACTACATCAATTACGAACGAAATTACTAGTCATACTGCTGAATAACAGAGCTCGTTTTTTTTTTTTTTTTTTTTTCTCCAAAAATAACTGTAAATGACACAGAACAGCGATGTAGAAGTGTTATGTTTCGACTTTTCGGATTTTTCTTTCGGGTTCGGATATTTTTCGGATACAACGAATTTTTTTCGGACTTCTTTGCGTGATTTTGTCTGCTATGTTTACAAGTACCACTCTTTAATAAGTCACTGACTTGAAACGGCTCAACCGATTTTGATGCAACATGTCTAAGAACAACCACTAGAAATCCTACTTTTAGATAAACAAAATCGCATCGAAATCGGTTCAACTGTTTTAGAGCTATCGTGCCATTTAAGAGCAGACACAGCGGTTTCTAATTAATGGTTTAGAATATATAATCAAATATTTACTCATTCAACTCAATTTACTCACTCACTCAATCTGTAATCAACTCACTAAAAAAAAAAAAAAAATTATATTACTAATCAACGTTGTGACGTCACGTCGTGTCTCAGCACACTGAGAGTACCCATTGGTGATGTGACAAAATTTTCTTATTTTTTGTTACGCTGTCACGCTTAAACTACTGAACCGATTTTGATAATTCTTTTACCAATAGAAAACCACATTATTTGTGATTATCATAGGATATATATTAATCTGAAAAATTAAAAACTTTGTCGTGGTAGTCGGATTTGCTGCAGTAAGTCCGAAAAAACATGTCTTCAACGTTTCCTTAGTGATGAGAGATATATGATTCATAGTTGTGTGAGTGAGTGAACAGTTTGAGTACTCAGCGAAGCGAGAGCGGGTCGGCTGGTTATATTTTTCAATATTCGTGACGTCATTCGTTCAATCGTCAAGTTAATTTCCGAGAACAGTCGGGTTCGCACGTGGAGCTTTTATTTCTAAGAACTCTTACTTAGAAAATAAGTGCATTTACTGCTAAAGTTAATAATCAATCTCAATCCGAAATCTTTAGATTATAGATTGAATAATTTGAATATCCATTCTATTTTCAATTCATAATCTTCTATTGGTAAAAGAATTACAATTATCGGTTGAGTACATACAGAGATTTTAATAGCTCTGCTACGATAGATCCGAGACAGTTTGACGAGTAATTTATGGAGAAAATACATGAGTATTTGATATATTTATCATACCATAAGATATAAACAAAATGGAGCAGTGGAGGCGGGAGTTATAGCAATCTAAACCAACTATGGGGTCTCAAGTAGTTGTTAGACTATAATATTTCTATTCACCTGTCTGTATAAAATACATGTTTATACTTATTGCTGTACCGTAATAGATGTGATTCTCTTAACAGTAAACTAGCTATTAGTACAGATAAATAATATATTACTGAATATTCTCTGCAAGTTTTACTTTAAAAGATACAGCCATTCAAAGTTGAGGCGATGAAACTTAGCAACACACTACCTGTTAGTTTGTTCAACTTATTATCTCATTTGTTTTAAAACTACTGAACAGATTTTGATGCAGTTTTCACATATGGAGGAAGGTTTAGATATATAATTTGTTTAAGTGTAAATTTGAAGCGTCAGTAGCTCAGTGGTTCAGGTGTTGGATTCACGGTCGATAGGTCGTGGGTTTAAATACCGGACATTGGTAGTCCAATGCCGTGGCCCACTAAAAAAAAAAAAAATTAAAAAAAAAAAAAAATTTTTAGAAATATGATGACAAATGTTAAAGTCAAGCCGCCTGGGAGCTTTCATAGAAAATAGATCCCTTTTTGATCCGTGCGAAGTCAGGTAGAGTCGCTAGTAAGTTTTAAATTTTTTTTTTTTAATTAGTGTATTATTCAAAAGGTACTGAGCCATTAAGGTAGTTAGTAAATTAATTAAATGAGTCATATGTCACTTCTAAATTATTCTAAGGACTAGGACTCGACAAAAAATGAAACGCCATAATGCCAAAGAATGGCTTCCGTAGGGTTGTACCAACGTTACTTAAAATAATATCGATATTTTTAATTCAAAAGTGTTGCCAACTGATCTATTATTTTGTTGGAAAAAGTATCAAAAAAAAGTTGCTTAATTCATATTGAACATATTTTTAAATAAAAAAAAGGAATTAAAATAATGTTGCCATGATAGAATTAATTCCAACTAACTATATGTTAGATTGCCATTTTTATTTATTTTGTAGCTCATGTGTAAAAATAACCAGATCTAGCGACACTGGTGTGACGTCATTGAACAATCTATATAAGTCAATTTTTTGTAAAATTCTATAATCACATCTCACTCACTCGCTCACTCTTCTGAAGTCCTGCCTCACTCACAATCCCACGTGGGGAAGAACTATCTGTGGAGTATTCAACTCCTTTTCGTAGTTATAGCTACTAGCACGTAAGTATAGGTTTGACCTTGAATGCGCAGAAGTCACTAAGCGAGAGCTAAAGTTAGCTGCCGGCTACTATACCTGACTTTTATCTATATTTATATCAAAACGTTGGTATTTAGTATTGAATAGTTTATTTATTAATTACATGATAAATATAAGATAATTTGTATGACGTCACACACAAATGATTCAGTGTTCTTGCTTTATATCTATACTATAACAGGACCGTCAACCGAGGTTATGGAGGGTAGTAGTATTCGGAAATTCAGAATTTTTCCGGGATAAAAAGTAGCCTATGTGCTGATCTAGGTTACAAACTATCTGTGCGTCAAACTTCATTGAAATCCCTTCAGTCATTTTTGAGTGATTTAGTAACAAACATCTAATATGACGTCATACAAATTTAAATTCATTGTTCATTCACGAATCAAAACAATATTCTGATCTGAAAATTAAGTTGACATATTCAGTAACTTAGAAATTTTCTTTAGAAGTGTGGGGGGGGGGAGAGGAAAGTATATATGAGATTTTTTTGTTGGATGTAAAATTTTTTGAGGTTATATTTTTTAGGGGTATTTTATTGAAGCTTTAGGGAGTAATAGTTTTAGGAGCTGGTCACACTGCTTTCAGTAATGTCAAACGTGCGCAAATTAAAAGAATTTCCGGTTTAGGTTATTTAGAATATTTTACTTAAGATTTAGGGAGAAATATTTTTGAGTTGGTATCACTGCTATTAGTCAAAGGTGCGCGAAATAATAGACTTTCCGGTTTATATTTTCTTTATATATATCTTCTTATATAAACATCAATTGGTGTTCGTTAGTTTTTTTTGATAAAACCTGAAGGACATGATATGATCCTAGTTCGTCATGATTCGCAAAAATAATACATTTATTTTTAGAAAAACTTGGAAACCATTTCGGATATATTTAACCTAATTAACACTGACGACGTTCTGTTTGCTTTTGTTTGATAAATTGTTAGTGAAATTTAAACCTTATTACATACGTAATAAAGGTGAATATCTTAGTACACTATCCTCAATAATTATAGTAAACATTATCTTTTAATTACATTATAAATATATTTTTATTATATTTGTTTAAGAAATACTATTAAAAATATATTTTACTATTGATCTACACGGTTTTATAAAAAGTTCCTTAAATAAAAAAAAACTTTTAGTAGTAATTATGTCTGGACGCCATTTTGTAACTCAGCGACAAACAAAAAGAGTTGCTATGTTGGAATGTAAACCCAATATGTACGATTTAATGCCTTTGTAAGTGCATTGAGTGGTAGTTTTTGGTTTTAGTTTGGCAACACTCTCGTTTCTCTCTCTCTCGCTGCAAGAAAATCTGTTTAATACAAATTCATAGTATTTCGATAAGTAATGACTGGACGCCATTTTGTAATTCACAATATGTACAAATTAATGCCTTTTTAAATGCACTTTGAGGGGTAGTTTTTGGTTGTAAGTTTGGCAACACTCTTTAACTCGATGAATAAAATCTATTAAAATAAGATGTGAATCCTATTCAGATAAGTAATGTCTGGACGCCATTTTGTAACTCTGACATACAAAAATAGTTGATATTGAGAATCAGATTTTATGAAATTTCGCAACAAATTATTGACGTCCAAATTAGTTTTTTAGGTTGGTAACCCTAAACAATAGCACCGCCAAGTTGTAGTTGTGGGATATGTAAATGTCTAATAAAATATTTATAGTAATATCGATTGAGTCGATACAATTATTTGAAACAGACATAAGCCAATTAAACTTCGTATATCTAATTATTAGTTTCCGAGTTGTTTAGAAATTATATATCATATAGATAAACGATATCTATGTAAATATAACATAGTAATAGCTTTCTTCAGTATTAGTGGTTTCGACTAAACTGCACTTGGTTAGTCATAGCTGTAGAATTAATTATGTCTCACATTAACTCTTTATAAATTTTTTTTTGAGTACTCTGGTCACATAGCCCAAAGGGAAGGTGGCAATCTAAGTGGAAGGAAAGAGACCTTGAGAACGGAGCCCGATGCGTTGGTCGGATCAAATCCAGACCGCACTCGATACGAACAATCGCAACCCACAAGCAACATGGCACGACGTTGTCCAAAAGAAAGTCGTCAGTTTAAGGGGGTCACGACCCTCAGTAATGAGGAGATATTTGGACCTAAGCGAAGTGATAGCAGATCGTATCGTAAACAAATTTAAATATTGAACAAAAAGTTGAAGCACAAGCAACTTGACAGTCAAAGTGAATATTTGACAGGTATTTGTTTTTAAACAATTGAACCATAAACACTAAGCGATCATAAAAACATTGTGAAGCGTGAGCCGTTTTATAAATAGACGTTCTAATTCAGTTTAATGTACTGAGGAAGGAGATATTTACACTGTTGGAGTGCATCGCCACTTGTAGTAATAGCCTAAATATCAGTGCTAATAATACTTGCAGTTATACAATGCTAACGGTTTATACCCCCACCACCCTCAAATTGAACGACAATATTCAAGTTGGAGCAGTAATGGCCGGGGGGTCCGAGGTTTGATCCCCCACACACCTCTGATTCTGAGTTATGTGTGTTTAACGGTGAAGGAAAACATCGTGAGGAAACCTGCACTCCTAAGAGTTCCCAAAAAGTTCTCAAAGGTGTGTGAAGTCTACCAACTCGCACTGGGCCAGCGTGGTGGACTATGGCCTAATACCCTCCTCATTCTGAGGAGGAGACCCGGCTCAGCAGTAGGCCATTCAAGTTGGATATGGTTTAAATAGCATTAAAATGATTTTTTTATATGTCATTTACTAAGACAACTCTCTCCTTCGCTGCCTGAACACTAACTACAGTAGATAATAAAGCTAACTTACGTAGACCTCAAGAAGGTTGACCTTAACCACGATACTATTATACTAGCTTCCATGTTTACTGCACGAAAACACCAGAGAGACTGACTCTAATACACTTGAAATAATAAAAAGGATTCCCCGTAATTTGTAAACGGTGTTGCTAACATACTAAATTATCATGTAAAGAGTTGCTCTAAAATATCTGTAATTTCGTAAAAGCCACCCTATCGCTTCAATTCAATTAAAACTTCCCACCCCTCCTTTTATACTTATGAAGAAAGTATTGACTAAATATCATATACAAAAAAAAATGCACTATATTGGATATAAAGGGTTGTTTTTTGACTCCCAATCCTTTTATGAAACACTAAATAGCACTAAATAATATTTGTCAAGCAAACCCGTAAAACCACACTAAGATAAAATAATCTTATCAACAGATATATAAAGTTAATTAAAAATTAAGATTCGGACAATAATTCATGACAAGAATAATATTTATTACACAACATAAATTTACGTCACGACTGTTGTTGACTAGCGATCCGTCCTTGCTTCGCTTGTGCACTTAATTAGTCGTATGACAGCGCCATCTAGTGGGACTAACTATACTTAAACTTCCGTTTTAGGAACTAGACATATATGTAAAAAACTATTTTTTTACAATTTTGTTGATTTTTCAAAAACGACTAGACTTATTTTGATAAAACTTACAGAGGAGCACCTGTGAAGTATGCACTTTAAGACAAAAAAAAAATTTCGAAATCGGTTCACGCGTCTTCGAGTACTCCTTCTTTAAAGTTGGTTAGTAAATGTTAACAGTAAATTAGTAGTCACCACTAAATTGCACGAACAAAGGAGTTTACTGCACTAATTAGTCGACACTATTGATTTATTATTATTTTGACATTTGACAATACATCTGTCAAATTTAGTGTAGTTTCACTAGACGTATTTTTTTATATTTTTTTTGACCATTAAAAGACCTATTTTATATATATAATAATAAATAAGGAAAACCTTATATTTTTAATCAACGCACAATGACTAGAAAGATAAACAAGTTTGTAAAAAAAAAAAAAACTATCGATAATTAACATCGATGCACAACACTAGTTAATATACTAATACGTTTCACAGAGACGAACTAATGACTATATTTAATCAATTTAATTAATATTTAGACCCCATACTTTACATATAATGATTAAGGGGTTTTAGGGGGGTTATTAGAAAATCTACTCCATTTTTAATTTATCTATGTTTTGCTTAAAGAACAATGGATGACGTCACACATCATTAAATATATATTTAATATGATTTAATTATTAAAATATAATATTTAAAAAAAATAAAGATTAAGAAAGGTTATTAAAAAAACAATTACTGTCCTCATTTGAGCACAACCTAAATATATATAATTAAAATGCACCTCAACGAAGCGAGGATACAAATATTAAATATTGGTTATATACGGTCAAGGATATTTACCTTATAAGACGGTTTATCCATTTCAAAGCAATCCAATCACACACAGCACATCACATCACTAACACTAACACGTTATTAATAATAAATATGGCGGTCTGTCCCCAACCGAGCACACGTCCGCACCGACGGACGGCCGCGCCGTATCTGTCGTACCCTCTCACACGATTTCAGGGTTGGCACTCACATTATTATTTATTTTATTATTTTTTTTTTTTAATTTTATTTATATGTATTGTATATACAAGTGTAATATTAATATAACAGCTTCTTACTAAGTGCATATCGATATATACAAAACAACATTTTTTTTTTTTTTTTTACAATTTTAGTCTGTCTATCTGTTTGTTCCGGCTAATCTCTGAATTGTATGGACTGATTTTGACGGCTCTTTCACTGGGAGATAGCTGATGTAACAAGGAGTAACTTAGGCTATTTAACATCTCTCTACGACCCATAGGAGCGAAGCAACACGCGAACGAAGTCATATTACTCGGAGAAAGCTGCTACTGAACCGATAACCTAAAGGTTAGGTTAACCTGGCTTAACTTAGGCGCCGATATGATATATGGTACGTAAGACGATTTAGAGGGGGGGGTAATTTAGATTATTTTTTAAAAAAATGCTCAAAGTTAAAATTATACTTTGAAAAGGCGCAGGCAACATTCATTTTTTCCTTTAGATTCTTACGTAATAAATCTAGTGAAAATAGTCTTACGTAATAAATGAATGGCCCCTATGCCATTGTGGTAGAGTGCGATAAGTGTTCCCGTATCGCCTCCCTATGACGGAGAGGGACGACGAGTCCCACATATTCTGTCTAGCCCTCCGAGAGTAGAAAGGTATGCGTAAAAGCATTTGTCCAAAATAACAAAACTTAACCAATAGATGGCGCTGTGATTCAGGCGCTTACTAACATTTAATTATTATCCCGCAGTAACTCTGAATTTTTTTCGGGATAAAAAGAAGCCTATGAGTTGATCTAGGTTATAAAGTATCATTCCTCAACGAAGCGAAGGCATGTATGAAAGTTTTCTGCTCTTAAAGGTTCGTGAAAAGCGATAAATCTATTAAAACCTCAGCGAAAGGGAAGCTATAAATAAATATGGATGTTTCTTTGAGTGTATGCTGTTGTGCATCTAAACAACTCAGCGAGGCGAGTCAATGTGTTTAATTTGTTCAATGACGCTGAATTCTTAAAACCTGTTACAAAGAAATCATTAATTGTTATTTAATTATGTTAATTACACTAACAATTTACTTCGCTTCGCTGAGGTTATAACATCTTTAACAGAATAACTTTTTCTGCAACCAATTTTGTTTTGTAATTTTTGTATTACGCATAGACAAACATACAAAAAATGTAATTATCAGTTCTATTTTTAATAAAGTGCTTAGATTTAACATAAAAACATTTAATATTTTATCCCACAGGAACTCTAAATTTTTCCGGGATAAAAGGTATCCTATATGATAATCAAGGTTATAAAGTATCTGTGTTCCAAATTTCATTGAAATCTGTTCAGCCGTTTTTGCTTGATTGAGTAACAAACATACATACTTTCACGTTTATAATATAAGAAATATGAAATAAGTACATAAGTATGAAATGGGAAAGAAGTAAGATTGAGTGAGTGAACGATTTGAATACACCTCAGCGAAGTGAGGGCAGTTTGGCTAGTTTTTAATAATAATAAAATAAATATAATAAATGTAATGTATCGCCAACCCTAATACTCAAACAATATAAAGGCGAGAGCACAATAAACAGTATTAATATGAAATATTTTTTTGTCCTTTTTTTTTATTTAGAACTAGATCCGCCCGCTACGTTACTACCTGAATTATATACTAGCTTTTACTTTTGGCTTTGCTTGCTAACTAGTATATTAATATTTAAATAATAGTTATTCAAGTTTTAAATACAAATAAATAACATATGCCAAACCAACATTTTTTTTTTTTTTTTTTACAATTTTTGTCTGTATGTCTGTTTGATCAAGCTAATCTCTGAAATGGCTGGACCGATTTTGACCGCACTTTCACTGGTAGATAGCTGATGTAACAAGGAGTAACTTAGGTTATATAGTATCTCGCTAAGACCCATAAGAGTGGAGCAACACGCGAACGAAGTCGCGCGAGTCGGCTAGTAGTAAATAAAATTGTTTTATATTTCGTATATTTTGGAAGTTCATATGTTTGTAGCTCAATCACGCAAAAACGGCTTATCGGATTTTGATGAAATTTGGCACACAGACAGTTTATAACTTGGATTATCATAAAGGCTACTTTTTATCCCGGAAAAATATAGACTGTGTGACGACCCATAGGAAATAATTAGTGTGTATAATAGTTAATCTATATGATTATATTATGCTACAAGCGACTCCCCCCGGCTTCGCATGGTTTCTCTACTATAATATGCATGTATTATACATATAAACCTTCCTCTTGAATCATTCTATCTAATGATGAAAACCGCATTAAAATCCGTTGAGTAGTTTCAAGGATTTAAGCATAAATATGGACAGAGGGAGATTTTATACTATATAGCGACTAGCCTTCTCTTCGCTAAGAGTAAGTTCCATAATTTAATTTAAAAAAAAAATATTTAATTTTTTTTTCATATTTTAAATGTTAACAAAAAATAATATATTTAAATACAAACATATTTTTTTGCAATTTTTTCTATTCATTATAAATACGTCCTAACAAAAGTTATAAATATGTATACGTAATGCTGCGACCATAATTTCACTTCTTTGTACTGTTTTATATTAAACTAGTTATACTGCGCTTCGCTGAGGAAATAATATTATCTATATGTTACTGGACTTATAAGCTCGTTTATTCTTGTAAATTTGCAATACTAAAATGATTAGCATGAAATAAAATAATCTGTTTATTTCTATTCTTATAGAAGTATGTCTGTTTGTTATGTTTTTACGTCTAAACTACTGAACAAATTTTGATGAATTTTAGTTTATAAATAGATGAGACCTTTTATTATTCAAATGCAGACAAATTTATCGACTAGTTTCTTTTTTTTTATAAAAAAAATAGTTTTAAAGGAAATTTATTGGAGGTATGATCCATTTTTTTTAATTATATGGCAACCCCCTCTTTTATTTAAATTAATATTATTTTTATTATCTGCATAGATAGATAATATCACTATATATAAACTGTGTTAATTTACACAACCTATCTATTATAGTTTAAAAGATACAGCCATTTAAGTTTAGGTAAAGTTTTCGCTACTAATTTTTAAATTTATGATATTTTTATTATCTGTGGAGATAAATAATATAATAATCTATATTCCATGAAAAAATTGATTGTCTAGCTATTACATTTTAAAAGATACAGCCCTTTAAAGTTTTGACATATATTAACACTATGTTTACTAAGTGCTTCAGTTTTTAAATAAAAAAAATAAATTAAATTATTATTAGTATAGATAAACGATCTAATGATATATAATCTGTGGAAGTTTCATTTAATTATCTCTTATTGTTTAAAAGATACAGCCATTTATAGTTAAGTATTGTCATTATTGAAAACATCTGCTCAAATAAAACAATATTATCTGAAGGTGACCTTTACTAGCGACCACCCGCGGCGTTACCCGGGTAACCGAGTAATCAACCCATATCTACATCACTAAGCAATAATCTAATTTCTAGTCACTATTAAAAACGCAGATTTCAATAAACATGCTGATAAAAAATCTCCTATGGGTCGTAGTGAAATGTTGTCATACCAAAAAATCTTCCTTATTAAATACACTATTAAATACAAAAAACATTATTAAAATCGGTCTAATCGTTTATGAGATATGACAGTTTAAACAACAAACACATAGTAATACACCAACAATACTTATCTTTTAATGGCTATATTTTTTTTAATATAACTTTTAAAGTCTTTATATGATATAGTAGCATAATGTAGCTATCGATTAGTGAAAGTTTTATCAAAATCGGTCTAGTAGTTACAGAGATAACTACACATTAAGTTTAACTTCTCTATATTATCAATTTAGTTGTATTAAAAAAAATATGAAGGTAGAAGTAATTAGTAGTGTTGGTTAAACTAAAAGTATTTTATATTTAAATTATTTTTCAAAATTAAAAAAAAAAATTAAATATTTAAATTTAAATAACCACCTAATGTACTACGAAGCTTCACACACTGATATTTACGTTTTTCAAATAATCTTGAAATACGATTAAAGGAAAATGGACGTTATTGTCATACAAATAAAGTCCAAATTCGAATGTATTTGTATACACAGTGTATACTAATATAAGCTCTATGTGTGTGTAATAAGGTCGTGTTTACATTGTAGTGTAATGTTATCATTTAAACATACAAGTAACTGTCTGCATTAAAAATAGGGTACAGATTTTGAAGTAAAAAATTAAAAAAAAAAAAATTGGGTTTTATGCTCAAATACCAATAATAATAATGTCATAGTGTTCACTCTATGAAATCTATAATTTCTTTATCAGTTAGGTTGTGGTGGTGAGTACGTTGCATTGAAGTGTTGATGAATTATGTAGGGTCTTCTAAACCTACACTAGGACCACATGCTCCAGGTTCTCTATGCAACAAGTCTCAGATTGGCCTCAACTTTAAATGGCTGTATCTTTTAAAGTAGAACAGATAGGTGGTTACAACTTGCAGAGAATATGCAGTAACGTATTATTTATCTATACCAATAGCTTATATAGTATTATAACAATCGCATCTATTACGGTACAGCAATAAGTATAAACATACATTTTAGTTAGCTGTGTAGTTAAATTATATTATTAGGGTCGTTCAAGTATTTCGTAAATATCAAAGTGGGGAAGGGGGTCCTTACTGTGCTTATTTTTGGTGACATGGGGGATGGAGGGGGGTCTGCATGATGATTAAGTAAACACGCACATCGACTGAGGGTTAAGCTTAGATTACTTTTACTGACATGCTACTCCCTCCCCCCCCTCCCCAAGGGGGTTTGATAATTACGATTATAATACAAAATATTTGATAGTAATATAAATAATAATAATAAACAAGTAATAATGTGTGCTTACCCTAAACAGCAATTTCGACAAAATGGATACGCCACGTGATCGATGCACACTACTCGATTCTATACTCTATGATTATGTAATATACATACAATAATAATTATATACTTTACCTTTACCCCCCACCCCTCCCCCCTGCTTCGCTAGGTTGATATTAACCACGTCAGCTTAGCTAAAACATTTTAATTTTTAGTATATTACTATATAAAAGTTTTATTATTATACCGCAGGAAATATGAATTTATCCGGGATAAAAAATATCCCATGTGTTAATACAGGTTATAAACTATTAATGTGCTAAATTTCATCAAAATCATTTCAGCCGTTTTTGCGTGATTGAGTAACAAATATACAAACATAGATATATGAAATATATGAATAAGTGTGTATGTTTGTCACTCAATCACGCAAAAACGGCTGAACAGATTTCAATGGGATTTAGCACACAGATACTTTATAACCTGGATTAACATATAACATACTTTTTATCCCGGAAAAACTCATAGTTCCTGCGGGATAATATTAAATATATTTAATGTCGTCATGTTATCTACACGAGAGGTATACCGCACAGAAACACGCAAAAGACAATTATAATATACGATAGTAATGGAGACCCAGCATCACAACACCACACCACATACAGGACAGCCATAATGGTCACCAGGCGAGCTCCATTTGACAATAGGCTCTAGTCTATCAGAACAAAGGTTATATAGTCTTAAAATAAAAAGTACTAACTAGCAATGTATTTAGAATTTAAATGTTTTTACTTATACCTAAGCAGAGGTAGTAAATAACACCCGAGCGAAGTCAGGGCGAGTCGCTAGTAACAACACAATATCACGTAGTGTGTCCACGCTGACCCTAACACGCTCGCTTCTTCGAAACGACTGTATACACGGGGTGATCATTAATATTTATTTTAAACAAAGGATATTATATTATTAATTGTATTGTAGCTGACACGCTCTCGCTTCGCTGAGTTTTCAAACTGTTCACTCACTCACTCACTCACACAGACAACTATGAATCATATCTCTATCATTGTTAAGGTTTCTACGAATTACTGAACAAATTCGACTACCACTAAAAAGTCTATGCATTTTTCGGGTCAATTTATAAACTATGACACTCTGTAATAATGTGGCTTTCTATTGGTAAAAGAATTATCAAAATCGGTTCAGTAGATCCAGAGATTTCCCACTAAAACCCCCACAACATCACAAACTTCACCTTTCTATATAACGTGACTCAGTACTCGTTATTTAAGTGGCAAACCTGCGACTGGGTCACAAGGCCGAGGTACTTGAATTGATATTATAACACATATCCGACTCGACTACTTCTTCTACTAATGTTAAATAGCTTATCATCATAGTCACAATCTCCAAGTACTATTAAGGTGAGAACGATGAGAATAAGATACCAAAATAAATACATGTGTATGTTTGTTACTCAGTTACACAAAAATGGCTGAACAGATTTTAGTGAAATTTAGCACACTGATACTTTATACCCTGGATTATCACATAGGCTACTTTTTATCCCGGATAAATTTACAGTTTTAGCGGGATAAAGTAAAAATGTAAATATATAGGTTTTTTAGCTAATGCGGGTCGACTAGTTTCACTCAAAACGTGTAATGTCATTGACCTTGTATATAGAGTGTTCTAATAAATACCTACCTGGGAGTTGTGACCCAGATACAAGTTCACAAGGCGTAACACCAGTTAAGTAAATAAAGGACTTTTCAAGTATTACGTAAACAGATTTTCCAATCAACCATTATCTTGTCAGCACGAGTAAGCAAAGACCTAACCCCCCCCCCCCCTGCTACATGCATTTCTCAGTTCGAATTTTTTATCGCTTACATAATCACAATGCTGACCCCCACATGTCATCAAAACGAGTGCTGTAAACCTCTACCTAAGTCACAATCCCCAGGCGCGCTCGACTATGTAATAATTTACAGTAATAGGTATTTTTCTTACATTTCTCAAAGTTATCTGTACAGCAATAGATATAATACTGCCTGGGAGTTGTGACCCAGATGCAAGTTTTCAAGGCGTAAATAGAGGACTTTTCAAGTTTTACGTAAACAGATTTTTTGCAATCAACCCCCCCTACTTTGTCAGCAAAAGTAAGCGAAATTCTAACCCCCCTTGCTTACATACATCCCCCATGTCATCATAAATAAGCAAAGCAAGGACCCCCCCGTCTCCCAAATAATTTTTGCCTGATGCATTTTATTAGTTTGTTTTAATAGTTACGTGACTAAAAGCGCTATAAACTACTACCTAAGTCACAATCCCCAGGCGCTGCTCGACTATGATATGACTCAAAATAAAAATCTCGTATCATATTATGTATTATAATAAAGCAATAAAATATTGACAATAACACAACACGTTTTTTCGTAATCGGATAAAGGAGGGTAAAAGAGAATTCATTGAAATATATTCTCATGGTGAGAACGTGGAGATGAATGGAGAGGATTGCGAGGATGTGTTTGTTTAGAACCAATAGGATCGCTTCATTTGACACACTCAAACCACACTTAAAACCGAGTAATGTGCTTATAAGCGGCCATTCATTTATAAAAAGAAAAAATAACAATATGCCTCCCCCCTCCCCCCTGTTTAATATTTCTTACGTAAGAATCTGAAGGGAGAAATGAATACACGTTAGGTTTGTTTCAATGTTTATTTTTTAAAGTATAATTTTAACTATCGACTCCCTCCCACCCCAGTAACAGTCCTAATTAACAAAGTATGATATGGTAACTGAACTCTCACCTTCACTGCTTGACATTGTTTCCTGACATTCTCATACTTTAATTTTTTTTAATTGTTGAATACAGTATATATATATTACTACCTGGGACATTGATTTAGATGCAAATTTACACAATCAAGCCATAAGTCCTCCCCCCCCCCCCCTCCCCCTCTTCGTGCTGACGTAAACATTGATGCGAGCTTCTTGCAAAAAAAGACAAAAAAAGAAAAGAAAAAAATATGACGATAATTCAGCTCGATTAAATTTAATTTAATAAATGGGGGTCGCTTACAATATAAAAAAAAAAAAAATGTCAAAAGTAACAAAAATGATCTCAATTTTTTCTTGATGCCCTTGCCTTCTTGACAGTCGAGTTAGGAGGGGGAGGGAAGAGAAGAATGCTTCAGTGTTTATGGGCTAAGCACCCACAGGCCTTTACAACTGCAGCATTAATGGAATGGGAGAGGGAGGGGGTAAACGCCTAAGACACGTGACAATCCAGTCGGAGAACAGATCCCCTACCAATAAGGGGGTTCCCTTTTCTGATTTTAAATAATTCTTAGTAGAAGAATAATTAAAAAAAAGCTTAATAATAATGAAATAACTACTCCACCCCACTTCATATCCCAACCCATCCGTTCCCTCAGAAATCCTACGCGACAAAAGTTTTAATTATATCTCCGTCCCGCTCGCACACACCACTATATCACATATCGCCCTCTCGCTCTATTTATCGGTCGGTCTCGCTTACACTCGTTTTTTGTTTGCGTTGACTTTGAATAGGACAGTTTATATGTAAAGACATTTTTAATTTTTTGTAATTTGTATTATTAATTTTGTTTCTCTCGCTTCGCTGAGGATTGGCATGTACGTCGCTTCACTGAGGACGTTAAAAATATGTAGTCTTAATGTATCGATAACAGCGCCATCTTTAGCAAATCTCATTTTAATCATTGTTACTAGTCAACCTGCTTTCCCTTCGTTACAACCGCCATCTACCTAAAGTTGGGATTAAAACAATTCATAATTTTTTTAATTACTTTTTGCTTCTGTATTAAAGTTTTCATTAATTAATTCACTCATACATTAATTAAATAATTAATTGGTTCATTTAACCATTCATTAATTTATTAATTCATTCACTTATTAATGAATGAATAAATTAATTAACTAATTCATGCGTTCATTTATTCATTACTCTAGCCAATAATTCTGATATTCATCCATTTATTCGTTCATACATTAATTAATTAATTGATTAGTTCATCTAGCCATGCTTTAATTTATTAATTGACCCATTGATTAATGAATTAATTTATTTGAACATTCATTTATTCATTAATCTAGCCAATAGTTTAGACATTCATTCTTTTATCAATTCACTCATACATTAATTAAATAATTGATTGTTTTATTTAACCGTTCATTCATTTATCAATTCACCCATTTATTAATGAATTAATTTATTTAAACATTCATTTATTCATTAATCTAGCCAATTATTTAGACATTCATTCTTTTATCAATTCATTCATACATTAATTAAATAACTGATTGTTTTATTTAACCGTTCATTCATTTAGCCATGCATTCATTTATCAATTCACCCATTTATAAATGAATTAATTAATTTACTCAAACATTCATTTATTCATTAATCTAGCCAACAATTAAGACATTCGTTCTTTTATCAATTCAATCATACATTAATTAATTAATTGATTAGTTCATTTAGCCATGCATTTATTTATTAGTTCACCCATTTATAAATGAATTAATTTATTCAAACATTCATTTATTCATTACTCTAGCCAATAATTCTGACATTCATCCATTTATTTGTTCATACATTAATTAATTAATTGATTAGTTCATCTAGCCATGCTTTAATTTATTAATTCACCCATTGATTAATGAATTAATTTATTCAAACATTTATTTATTCATTAATCTAGCCAATAATTTTGACATTCGTTCATTTATCAATTCACTCATACATTAATTAAATAATTGATTGTTTTATTTAACCGTTCATTCATTTATTAATTCACCTATTTATTAATTAATTAATTAATTTACTCGAACATTCATTTATTCATTAATCTAGCCAATAGTTTAGACATTCATTCTTTTATCAATTCACTCATACATTAATTAAATAATTGATTGTTTTATTTAACCGTTCATTCATTTATCAATTCACCCATTTATTAATGAATTAATTTATTTAAACATTCATTTATTCATTAATCTAGCCAATTATTTAGACATTCATTCTTTTATCAATTCATTCATACATTAATTAAATAACTGATTGTTTTATTTAACCGTTCATTCATTTAGCCATGCATTCATTTATCAATTCACCCATTTATAAATGAATTAATTAATTTACTCAAACATTCATTTATTCATTAATCTAGCCAACAATTAAGACATTCGTTCTTTTATCAATTCAATCATACATTAATTAATTAATTGATTAGTTCATTTAGCCATGCATTTATTTATTAGTTCACCCATTTATAAATGAATTAATTTATTCAAACATTCATTTATTCATTAATCTAGCCAATTATTTAGACATTCATTCTTTTATCAATTCATTCATACATTAATTAAATAATTGATTGGTTTATTTAATCATTCATTCATTTATTAATTCACCTATTTATAAATTAATTAATTAATTTACTCGAACATTCATTTATTCATTAATCTAGCCAATAGTTTAGACATTCATTCTTTTATCAATTCATTCATACATTAATTAAATAATTAATTGGTTTATTTAACCATTCATTCATTTAGCCATGCATTCATTTATCAATTCACCCATTTATCAATAAATGAATTAATTAATTTATTCAAACATTTATTTATTCATTAATCTAGCCAATAATTTAGACATTCATTCAAACATTAATTAATTATATTGATTTGTTCATTTAGTCATGCATTCATTTATATATTAATGAATTCTAAATTCATTAATTCATTCATTTATTTATTTAGTCATTCATTTTTTTATTATTCATAAATTAAGGCCATTCCATTTTGCCATTAATTCATCATAACTCTTCAATGGTTCACTGCTGAGTCGGGTTTCCTCTACAGAATGAGGAGGGGGATAGGCCATAGTCCACCACTCTGGTCACCATTCATTTATCGCACTTTAGAAGTCGTTGTGCCCTCTCTTCGCTTAGCTAAAGAGTGTAATATATACTAAAATAAATAAATAACCCAATTAAGTCTTTACAATAACATTTCTGATAGGTAGCGCGTTACCCTCAGCGAAGCGAGAGCACTAGTTTAATATGAAAATAATCGACACAATATAACTGGAAAATGTTTTGGTTTTGAATTATTTTGATGCCATTTTGTATCTTATTACATGAACATAGAGTTTATTATTGTGTGTGTGTTAATGTATTGATGTTGTATTTGTGTGTGTGAACATGAAATGTCTTCCCTATTCCGAGATAGTTTAGTATTGATACAAGGTTTAATTTAATATCACATTTTAATTAATATACTTCACCCCCACGCCGATAGATGGCGTACGAGCACACTCATTTGTTTCGCGATAAAACATAGTCTATGTTCTTCCTCAAGCTCTACTTTATCTCTGTATCATATTTCATCAAAAACGCTTCAGTGATTTAAGCGTGATTGTGTAACAGACAGACAGAGCATCTATCCGTCAATAGATGGCGTACGAGCACACTCATTTGTTTCGCGATAAAACATAGCCTATGTCCTTCCTAAAGCTCTACTTTGTCTCTATATTATATTTCATCAAAATCGCTTCAGTGATTTAAGCGTGATTGTCTAACAGACAGATAGAGCATCTATCCGTCAATAGATGGCGTACGAGCACACTCATTTGTTTCGCGATAAAACATAGCCTATGTCCTTCCTAAAGCTCTACTTTATCTCTGTATTATATTTCATCAAAATCGCTTCAGTGATTTAAACGTGATTGTCTAACAGACAGATAGAGCATCTATCCGTCAATAGATGGCGTACGAGCACACTCATTTGTTTCGCGATAAAACATAGCCTATGTCCTTCCTAAAGCTCTACTTTGTCTCTATATTATATTTCATCAAAATCGCTTCAGTGATTTAAGCGTGATTGTCTAACAGACAGATAGAGCATCTATCCGTCAATAGATGGCGTTAGTAGTGTATTAAATCGCAGTTTCGTTACTGATTGGCACTTTCATTGTTGTGTATTGGTGGGTAGTTCAATAAAAAAAATATTTTAAATTCGCACATGACGTTTAGTCGTAATAAATGTGTTCTGCTATTGGATACGATATTACAAAGCATATTATTAGGGTCACAATCCCCAGATGCTCAACTACCTCTCAATGTCCATATTATTCTTCAACATAGCATTACAATATATAATAAATTAAGGTAATAATAATAATAAGGGAACGTCCACACAATACTATCGTACACACACAAAGCTAGATAAGCCGTCGTTCGTAAACACTCCTATATGAACATAGAGCTACAAATCTATTAGATGTGACTACATTTAATTAAAAACTAATATTAATAATGTGAAAATTTGTTACTCAATCACGCAAAAACGGCTGAACAGATTTCGATAAAATTTGGCACACAGATGCATTATAACCTGGATTAACATATAGACTACTATTTATCCCGGAAAAATACACAGATCTTACGGGATAATGATTTAATTTGTTTATTGTTGTTAAGGTCCTGAATATTTTAATATATGCTAAATTGTATTCGTGCGAAGACAGGGCAGGTTGACTAGTGATTTAGATTAGGGTTGCCAGTAGACTAGAAAATAGGGAATATCCCTGGAATTTCGTATAAAAATTTTATTTGAGTTGAATCAGACAACGCCAGGTGAAAACCTGTCCATGGGTTACAAGCCCCTGGTACTCAATGTCAAGGATTTTCATCCAAAACTTTGACATTCAATTAATATTTAAACCTCTTGAGTGGACTAGAACTACGGGGAGTCAATAATACCCGTGAGGGGGTTAGAATACCCCCAGCACCCAGCAGCCACTTGTTGGAAGGATCTAAAGGACTCTGGGCTCAGTTCGCAGATTTTCCTCTTCTCTCCCCTCCCCTCCCCACTCTGTTTTCAAGGTAGCAACGCATAGGAAAGACAAGAGGGTATTTATTCTATAGCCGGTGGACTGTACTCTCATTAGCATTAAAAAAAAAGTATATAATAATACATATTAATTTTGAGGTTATGCTCATTGTATCTTTAAATAAGCTTGCCCTGTCTAAACGTTTGTAACTCACCTAAAGGACTTTGTGCTAAGGTTTGTAGTTAAAATCCATTAAAAGTGTAATAAAACAACAAACCATTTCATATTACACTACTTTATATATAACATATACATATACTTATGTAATATACATATAGAAACTCTGCTCGTTTCGCTGAGTAGCTCTAAGTTTCAAGAAGGTATAAATTTGTAGGGCCCCCAACTTAAAAGAGCCCTTTTTTGAGATGTATGTTTCGTCTCGTATGTGACGAACTCTCATTTAAACTTTTATCTATTTTAACCCCTTAAAGTCACTTTCTGAAGATAAAAGGTAGCCCATGTTATTTTTCAAGCTCTAGTCTATATTGGAACCAAATTTCATCAAAATCGGTCTAGCAGTTCTTGAGTTATAAAAGTTTTAATTAACCCGAAAAAAAATTATATTCCATCCCATCCCGCTCTTTCCTATTTTGCTTCTATAACAAAAAGACAGAAATATAGACCCCCTATCTCCAAGGGGGCCCGTGAGTCAACGAAGTGTGATCTGTGTACAAATGTTAATAGTTAGAAGGCCCCCTACAGTCCCCCCTAAATAGCATTCTATTCCATTCTAGATAATTAAAAAAATATACAGAAATCTCTCCACACTTCGCACAATGGATTTATTGTAGTAATCACAAGGCCCCCATCTGATAGGGGGCCTTTAATTAATTATCACATATTATAAACACAATAATAATCAACAAATAATGACGTTTACATAATTTCGACAAAGAAATCAATCATGATTATTGATAGCTATCACGGAGATAACCTTATCCGATAATAAAATCGAATTGGATACCATAAGAGGCCTCGACTCGATACGTTTATCGTAATACTATAATAAAAGGGATGTATCTTTCGTTCCACGTTCTATATCGATCTATTCCATTCCATCTCATCTTAATCCGTTCGAACCTATATCAAATAATTATTTTATTTCTTACTACGAGTAGTTAGGTAGCTAGGTGACTAGTTTGCTAGGTCGCTTTTTTCGCGATAAAATATAGCCATCTCTGTACTAAAGATAAAGTCTATCTGTACTAAATTTCATCAAGATCGGTTCAATAGTTTAAACCTGATTACGTAACAGACTGAAAGACAGACAGTTACTTTTGAATTTAATTAAGTTATTAATTTATTCAGTTACTAAGTTAATAATTTATTCAGTTACCAAGTTATTAATTTATTCAGTTACCAAGTTATTAATTTATTCAGTTACTAAGTTATTAATTTATTCAGTTACCGAGTTATTAATTTATTCAGTTACCGAGTTATTAATTTATTCAGTTACCAAGTTATTATTTTATTCAGTTACCAAGTTATTAATTTATTCAGTTACTAAGTTATTAATTTATTCAGTTACCGAGTTATTAATTTATTCAGTTACCGAGTTATTAATTTATTCAGTTACTAAGTTATTAATTTATTCAGTTACCGAGTTATTAATTTATTCAGTTACCGAGTTATTAATTTATTCAGTTACCAAGTTATTATTTTATTCAGTTACTAAGTTAATAATTTATTCAGTTACCAAGTTATTAATTTATTCAGTTACCAAGTTATTAATTTATTCAGTTACTAAGTTATTAATTTATTCAGTTACCGAGTTATTAATTTATTCAGTTACCGAGTTATTAATTTATTCAGTTACTAAGTTATTAATTTATTCAGTTACCGAGTTATTAATTTATTCAGTTACCGAGTTATTAATTTATTCAGTTACCAAGTTATTATTTTATTCAGTTACTAAGTTATTAATTGATTCAGTTACCAAGTTATTAATTTATCAGTTACCAAGTTATTAATTTATTCAATTACCAAGATATTAATTTATTCAGTTACTAAGTTATTAATTTATTCAGTTACCAAATTATTAATTTATTCAGTTACCAAGTTATTAATTTATTCAGTTACCAAGTTATTAATTTATTCAGTTACCACGTTATTAATTTATTCAGTTACCAATATATTAATTTATTCAGTTACTAAGTCATTAATTTATTTAGTTACCGAGTTATTAATTTATTCAGTTATCGAGTTATTAAATTATTCAGTTACCAAGTTATTAATTTATTTAGTTACCGAGTTATTAATTTATTCAGTTACCAAGATATTAATTTATTCAGTTACTAAGTTATTAATTTATTTAGTTACCGAGTTATTAATTTATTCAGTTACCGAGTTATTAATTTATTCAGTTACCGAGTTATTAATTTATTCAGTTACCGAATTATTAATTATTTATTAGTTACCAAGATATTAATTTATTCAGTTACTAAGTTATTAATTTATTTAGTTACCGAGTTATTAATTTATTCAGTTACAAAGTTATTAATTTATTCAGTTACCGAGTTATTAATTTATTCAGTTACCGAATTATTAATTATTTATTAGTTACCAAGATATTAATTTATTCAGTTACTAAGTTAATAATTTATTCAGTTACCAAGTTATTAATTTATTCAGTTACTAAGTTATTAATTGATTCAGTTACCAAGTTATTAATTTATTCAGTTACCAAGATATTAATTTATTCAGTTACCAAATTATTAATTTATTCAGTTAATAAGTTATTAATTTATTCAGTTACCAAGTTATTAACTTATTCAGTTACCAAGTTATTAATTTATTCAGTTAATAAGTTATTAATTTATTCAGTTACCAAGTTATTAATTTATTCAGTTACTAAGTTATTAATTTATTCAGTTACCAAGTTATTAATTTATTCAGTTACTAAGTTATTAATTTATTCAGTTACTAAGTTATTAATTTATTCAGTTACTAAGTTATTAATTTATTCAGTTAACGAGTTATTAATTTATTCAGTTACCGAATTATTAATTATTTATTAGTTACCAAGATATTAATTTATTCAGTTACTAAGTTAATAATTTATTCAGTTACCAAGTTATTAATTTATTCAGTTACTAAGTTATTGATTTAGTCAGTTACTAAGTTATTAATTTAGTCAGTTACTAAGTTATTAATTTATTCAGTCACTAATTTATTATTTTAGTCAGTTACTAAGTTATTAATTTAATAAATTAGAATTAAATTCCATTTTTTACCTATTCATCTCATTTTATTCCAGTATACTCTACTGTATACCACTTATTTTGTTCTATCCCTTCCATCTCACTCCATCCCCCATATCCGATTCTATCCCAAACTAATCGATTCCATCACTATCCACCTCGTTTATTCCATTTCATTGTATTCCATTATATTCCATACCACCCTGCTCTATCCTATTTTCTTATATCCCAGTCCATCCTACAGACAAAAATGAAGGCCCCCACCTGTACGGGGGCCTGGGAATCGAAAAAATGTGATCTTATTTGTTGTAGTCGTGTACAATTGTTAATAATTAAAAGGGGGCCTACATAGGAGGCCTTTAACCTCCAATATAAACTAGATGTTAGGTCATACTAAGTTATTCTAGCTCTCAATATAAGAAATGATTTGAAACGGCAAATTGGCTCCATCTAGACTCAGAGTGCACTTAAATCTAGATTGTTCTAGAATTTTACTTAGCAAACAATATGGCTCCATCTATCCTTCCTTACTTACTCAAAGTTCTTGGGGGTTAAGAGCAAGAAGCAGAGGGGGAAGCAGCAGCCGTTGAAGTATAACAAAGATTTTATTCCCATGTCAGCAAAAGTAAGAAAAGCCCTAATTGCTCCACTTGTTTACCTTTTTGTCGCTATACATTATCACCACCACACAGCCCCCCCCCCCACCCCCTTCCTCATGTCATCAAAAATTAGCAAATCAAGAACACCTCCCCCGCCTTTCTTTAATTACAATATATACATTTAAAAGGCCCTTTTTATTTATAAAATCTCACCTACACTACTTAACATCTATTTTCCAATATTTATTCACTAGTCAAACTGCACAGGATTTATCGTAACAGGGTTTATATATTGTCAGTGGTATAATAAACATTTACAATGATTTCAAATTTAGAAAATCCAAGAACTTAGAGTCTACAGCAGGGCTCCTAAAATTATTTGAATCATTTATACCCCCCCCCCCCCCCCCCCCTTACCATATCACAGTCGTAATAAACAATTTGAAAGACATAAAAAAAACTATCAATAATGAAACATTACATGGACACCCCCTATAACTCCTTATCGACCCTTAGATTAATAAATCGATATACAGTAAAACCAAAATCTTTGAATTACAGATTGAAAATAGATTCCAAATTCAAATTTGGAACACACCTACTTTATATTAGAGTAAGGTCCCCTTATGAAGAGGGCCTTTAATTTTAGCAATTTAAATATAAATAAATATAATAATAATAATAATGAGTGTCTGTCCGTATCTAATCTGTGCGGTCCTTGAATACATTAAGGCCGGGTCACACTGTTGGTGTCGTGAGGAGAATTTTAAATTATTGCTTTATTTTTTTTTTACATGTATGTGTAAACAAACAAACAAAAAAAAGTACTGGATGGTTTTAAAAACAACTCTCAAACATAGTACCGATTTAATCTTAGATTTCATCGTAGCAACAATCACAGTGTTGACGAAAAAAAAAGTAATAATACTACTTCTACATTTTTTTTTTAATTTTTTTAAGAGAATAATAGATAAACTAGTAGACATGTCCCGACTTCGCACGAGCGTAATTTAACACATGTACTTAGATTTAATGAAAAACATGAAATATCATATTTTAATTTTATACCACAGAAACTGTAAAGTTTTCCGGGATAAAAATTAGCCTATGTGGTAAACAAGGTTATAAAGTATCTGTAAGCCAAATTTCATCGAAATCCGCTCAGCAGTTTTTGCGTCATCGAGTAACAAACATACCAACATATTGGTGAGTGTAGATGTATTGGTATTGGTAGTCTGCCCATTAAATGTAGGACCGAGCTTAGGGGCAATTAAAATATTAACTATGTCTTATTTTTTCTTGGTGGTAGGGGATCTGTTCCCCGACTGGCTTGCGACCACCAGCATGCGAATCCGATCGCCAAGTGTCATAGACGCTTTCCGGTTGAGCCGCATGTGGGCCAGACTTACCCCCTCCCTCTCCTATCCCATTAATGCTGTGGATCTAGTGGACTCTGGGCTCTTGCCTAGGGTCCGCTGAATCCGCATCATTTTTCTTCTTCATTCCCCCTCCCCACTCCATCTTCGGGGATGCAACGCATCGACAAAACGAGAGAGTGTTTCTTGTTTTGCCGATGTCCATGGGCGATGGTTGCCACTTACCATCAGGTGGACCATCTGCTCGTTTGCACCTTATCTATTATAAAAAAAAAAAAAAAACAAGGGGGTGGGAGGCATTCTCGATAGTTCTTACGTAAGATCACTAAAATGGAATGAACCTTCGCCCATATTTCCCTCCCCAGAAGATGCTAAAGCATCCGATCACTTTGTATCTTTGTTTGTGCGACAATCATTAAAGTTGAGGCCAATAGAAGATGCGTAAATAATTATTTTTAAATACTTTGAGTGGAAAAAGGTAACCTAACAAAAAACGTCAAGCCAACTAGAAGCAACACCTTATTACCTTTTTGTCGCTAACATTATCACCACACAGACCCCCCCCCCCCTTCCCCATGTCAGCAAAAATTAGCAAATCAAGAACAACTCCCCCGCCTCTCTTTAATTACATTATATACATTTAAAAGTACACCTACACTACTTGACATCTATTTTCCAATATTTATTCACTAGTCAAACTGCACAGGATCTATCGTAACAGGGTTTATATATAGTCAGTAGTATGATAAACATTTACAATGATTCCAAACTTAGTAAATTCTAGAACCTAGAGTCTAGAGCAGGGCTCCTAAAATTATTTGAATTATTATTAGAGATGTTTCAGTGGTAGATCCACTTTCCGAGTGGGTTTTGAGCCCCAGGACTAAAAATTTCTTACTTACTTAAAAATATTAAAAAGGGGGGGGGGGGGGGGGGGGGGGGTTGTGTCGAACTATTCTTATTTTTTCTTATAGTAGGGAGGGAGTCAAAAACTAGCGTACGTTCGTATTCAATTCTGAGTCACCAACATGGCAGGAAGCGACGCTCTCGCATATTTTATTATCAACAGTTATTAATTTATTCAGTTACTAAGTTATTAATTTATTTAGTTACTAAGTTATTAATTTATTTAGTTACTAAGTTAAGAAGTTACTAAGTTATTAATTTATTCAGTTACTAAGTTATTAATTTATTTAGTTTTTAAGTTACTAAGTTATTAAATTAATAAGTTATTAATTTATTCAGTTACCAAGTTATTAATTTATTCAGTCACGAATTTATTAGTTTAGTCAGTTACTAAGTTATTAATTTATTCAGTTACCAAGTTATTAAATTAATAAGTTATTAATTTATTCAGTTACCAAGTTATTAATTTATTCAGTCACGAATTTATTAGTTTAGTCAGTTACTAAGTTATTAAATTAATAAGTTATTAATTTATTCAGTTACCAAGTTATTAATTTATTCAGTCACGAATTTATTAGTTTAGTCAGTTGCTTACTTAAAAATATTAAAAAGGGGAGGGGGAAAAGGGGGGGGGGGTTGTGTCGAACTATTCTTATTTTTTCTTATAGTAGGGAGGAGGGAGTCAAAAAGTAGCGTACGTTCGTATCCAATTCTGAGTCACTAACATGGCAGAAAGCGACGCTCTCGCATATTGTATTATCAACAGTTTTTTTTTTTTATAATTTTTATAAAAAAAAATTGTTTGTACATTGCTTGCAAATAAATGTGTCTTTGAAACTGAAACTTTTAAATGAGAATTGAAAATAATTATTGATTAAGAAACAAAGTAATATAATATTAAATATAATACAGTGTGTACTTATCGTTACCTCTGCTAATAATAATACGAACATACCTTGCGCGTTGCGCGACTCTCCCTAACAGGTAGTGATGTACCTGTATCGATGCGTCATATCGATTATCTGTCATTAAAATTACAATATTACCTTTTATCAATAAGAGAATCTATGGAGAGAATTTTGCCGAGATAAAAAGTAGACTGTGTTTATCCAGGTTAAAAAGCGTTTGTGTGCTAAATTTCATCGAAATCTGTTCAGCCATGTTCACACTTATAATATTAGTAAGATACTCTATTAATTTGATTATTGTCTAGAACTTAAATAGTTACCTCTGTGGTCCTACTGCTTTTCATTCTTCTCTTTTCTAGTCTTATTCGTCCAGAGCACACCACACCTTCCAAAAAAATATCATTCTAAACTTCTCTGGTTCTACCCCTTTTCCTTTTTACTTCTCTTGGTATCCACTCTATCTGCAAATGTTGATTTAACTAACAACCGAAATTAATAACCAATCTCACTCACTCAATATTTTGCATATAAAATTCAAATTTGGAATCTATTTTTAGTCCGTAAGGGGCCATTCATATATTACGTAACACTATTTTCGCTAGTATTTGACCCACTACTATAATCCCTCAATCACCTTAAACGGCAAGATTTTAAAACGAGTAACGCGGTTTAAATATCTGGGGCATATTCTGGTTGACGACCTTAAAGATGATGACGATGTGGAGAGGGAACGTAGGGCGCTGGGCGCGCCCGATGTACTGACAAGGTCAAAATAACGCTTTTTAAAGCATACTGTCAGGGTCTGTACAAGGGAGGCCTGTGGTTTGCGTGTTCCCAAAGGTCGTTAGATGCCCTGCGCATCCAATACAATAATGTTTTCAGGATGATGTTAAAACCCCCGATTCTGTAGTGCCTCCAGTATGTTTGCTCAAGCTCACACTGATGACTTTCATGCCATTGTCAGGAAGAAAGTAGCTTCGCTGATAAGAAGGCTTCGGGGGAGTGACAACAGCATCCTCAAAGTCATATCTGATGACTTGCATGCGCCTGTGCTGAGGCATTTCGTGCGGACAATGATCCCGCAGGAGATGCGTCAGTACATGACGCATTAAATTAAATTAAATAAACATTTAGGTATATAAGGTTGATTGTAAATATATGGATCCACTGTTGTCCGATGTAAACTAATAAATAAATTAAAAAAAAAAGAAATAAAAAGAATAGGCCGAACCCCCCCCCCCCCCCCCCCTCCTTTTAATATTTATTACGTAAGAATATAAAGGAAAAAATGAATGTTCCCCGCGCTTTTTCATAGTATAATTTTGAGCATTTAAATTTGGATTTTCGAGACATAAATTGTAAATTGGAATCTATTTTCAATACATAATCCAAAAACTTCGGATTGAGATTAATAATAATAATAAATACGTCGTAATCATAGTTTGGGCTAGTTTAGGGTTTTTTTGACGGAGAGGATATCGCAGTAGGTTTAGTGGGTAGAACAGCGCTTACCGGGTGAGTCCCAGATAATCATTCGATCCCCCCAAAAGATCGGGTGGTATGCGTAAATCCATTCCCCTGCGACAAAAAAAACCTTATCAGGTTAGCCTTATGTAAGCCACTTAAGCTTAAGATGGAGAGCCTGGCAGTGGAGGTGAGGGTTAACAAATGTGGCAGGGCAGACCTTAAACCTACACGCTTGGTCACGTTTCGCGCCCGTAGCTTTGGATAAATCTAGAATGAGTATAACTGATGGTACATTCCAGTCTTCTTTTTAGTATTTTAATACCTCCCCCCCCCCCTTCATGGTTTAGATGGCGCTGCAATCGAGTTGTAGTAACAATATTTAATAGGTAAATAATAAATACAATCGACATTTCCCACCTCTAGCGACCGTATCCATTTAGTTTGACAAGCATTCGGTTTCATATATCCGCTGTGTGTCTGTGTGTGTGGGGCAGGGCTGGCACACAAATACAATAAATTACTATATTACTAGTCAACCTGTCCCTGGCCAATCCGCAGTTATTTATACATATTCATTTTCCTATATAAAAATATTCAGGCGTTCAGTATATATATCTTATTAATATCCCGCAGAAACTATACATTTTTCCGGGATAAAAAGTATCCTATATATTAATCCAGGTTATAAAGTATCTGTGTGCCAAATTGTATTGAAATCTGTTCAGCCTATTTTGTGTGATTGAGTGACAAACATCCAAACATCCAAACATACAATCTTTAATATTTATAATAAAATTTTAGACAGTACCTGGGGGATAACATAGGTAGACAGGAACCTAAACAGTATCGGAGGTGAGGTGGTGAGGTGGGGGGAGGGGGGACGTACCACCTAGTTAATAGTATGCAAATCTTTTTATAATGAAGAAAACGTAAACAAAACAATCATATTTTCATTATTTGTCTTCTGTAAAAATGTTTCGTGTCGTCTTATCTCGTCTAGTCTCGTCTCGTCTCGTCTCGTCTCGTTGCGAGATCAGAACTAATCAATACGAATATGACGTAATAACCAAAATAAAGAACTAGAACTCGCCATCCCTACAAGTAGATCAACAAACGCTACACGCGCTGTCTGTGTGCGTAACAGACGAACACACACATACACACACGCACACACTAACACTGTAATACGATAATTTTTAGTAACCAGCGATTTTCATTATTTAGATTGTTTAAAATTGTTCTGTCATTCCCATTTATGGGAGTTTCGCTTCGAAGAGGCTGTTCTTGTAATATAGATCACCAATCCCCCTCCCGCCACTTATTTTGATCTAAATTGATTCCGAATGCATTACTCTCTTGTTTTTTATTAAATTCGTCCACCCCTTGATTAATCTAATCTATATTAGACCCCCCCATACCCAATCATAATCACATAAACCTTGCACCTTGGTATTGATTGGATAACTCATTTGTGATACACAAAATCCCTCCCAAAATCAATAACATGTTTACCTCTCTCTCTCCGTGGCATTTATTATTCCCATCTGATGGTGGGGACTGCCTTTCTGATATTTCTCCTCCACTTCGCTCTATCGGACGTGTCCTCGTCGGAGACCGGGAGGATCTAAGGTCTTTCCTGACCACATCAATCCATCTCGTCTTTGGTCGGTCAATAACATGTTTACCCCATTTGGACTATCTTCAACCACATGAGCTCCCCCTCAGCCCATTATTAAACACATAACTTCCCTTTTGCTATATCTTCATTTGTCATCTTTCAGTGAGCTCTGTCACTCTTGGTTCGACATTGATCAAGTAACCCCCCCTGACCCAGTCAAATGGTTTATATATAAATTATTAATGCCTTATCGAAGCGATGGCGATGGCGATGCTGATGCTGTTGGTATTTAAAAATATATATTTAAACCCCTTTTTTCTTACTTGCATTTAAAAGGCTATATCTTTTAAAATATATTAGTAATGGGCACTAAATTTACTGTATGTCATTTCTAAATAATGTAGCTATTTAATAATGAAAGAATTATCAAAATCGGTTCAGTAATTTTAGAGTTTACTCTTAACATACATACAACATTAAAAATTTTTTTCGATTTTCTTGCGAAATGACAATCAAATAAATACGCATTATATAAGCCAGATTCCGTCTCCTATTTAGACAGATCTAGATTATTAATAGTTCTATGTGTGTTTAAAAAAATATATGAGGGTCAAAACAACATGTTTTAAACATAAACATTTAAATTCTAGAATAATTCAATACTGTTACATAATCATTAGGTACAAAAAACTATTGTTTTGATCTGACCTTTTAGAGTAGCTTGTACTACCTAGTAAGTGGGGGCAGGGGGGGAGGGTAAATTGTTGTTCACATCTTGACTCTTCTTTTAGCTCCATTTTAACCATGTGAGCCCCTCTAACCTTTCTTTGATTTCATCTCAATCACCTAAACCCCCCTAGCTCCATTAACCACGTCACCCTTTAGCGCAGTATCAATTTTAATGGGAGAGGGGGTATTTACTGTTTATGTTGGCTTTCAAAAAAATATTTTGATCCCAAGATTTCAATTTACAGCACATTTAACTTATTATGGCTAGCATGGGGAAGGGGGGAGTATGTATAATATTGAACCATGGAGTCAAGGGGTTATAGGCAACTTCAATAACAAGGTTTAATATTGTTTAGTATAACAAGATGGCTGCCATTTGTCAATACATGATGGAATAATATTGTTATCGTCAGTAGATTTTAACGCTTCGATAGGGGGTCGACCGCGTCTTTTTTTTCTTACAAGGGGGTGGGACTTACGTAATAAATATTAAACGGGGGGGGGGTGTCGGTCAAAAACTAGAGAAATTAGTCTTACGTAAGAAATGAATTGCCCTTTACTTAGTTTAATTTGAGTGCAAATTCGCAAGTAGGTGCAGGTAGAAAAAAATTTAAATTAAAAAAGTAATTAACTTTTTAATTATCGTAATTTAAAGTTAAAACTTGTACAGCCGTATCAGTTGTTGACCTTGAATTTTTTTAATACAACTTCACTTTGTTTTGTTTATAGTTCTGAATTTATTGCATATATTTTGATGCGGTTTTTATGAGTAGATAGAGTTTGAGTTGGAGCTTTATTTATACTTTGTTTCATTTAAATATGATGTTTAATAGTAAAGTTATGGATACTCAAAGTTGAGTACGTCGAATTATTTTGTAGACTTCCGGTCTGGTCAATATCTCGTTTACTCGTTTGCAACGAATTTGTTCACGTGATGCTCCGCTCCTATTGTTCTTAGCGTGATGATGTATATCCTATAGCCTTCCTCGATAAATCAGCTATCTAACACTGAAAGAATTTATCAAATTTGACCAGTAGTTCCTGAGATTAGCGCGTTCAAACAAACAAACTCTTCAGCTTTATATATTAAGTCTAATCTATCTAAGGTGATATCCTGGTATATATAGTTCAATCTATGACGTCTCGCAGCTCACCTATACTATCAAAATAGTAGGCAAGTCGTTGTGGATTGAACTATCTACTCCAGCTGTTCATACACAGAGTCCAGCTTGAATAGAACATTCTAGAAAGAAAAGGCTGCATTACCTCTTATAATATTATGATATCTTAGTACCAGCTGTTGATATATATATATATATATATATATAAATGTTTGTTTGTATGTTCTTCTATATATCCATACAAATAAATAAAATTGTAGTGTCTGTTTGTAATATTAATATACTCGCTTTTTACTAAATGCATATTGATGTATGCACTGTACATATACAGTCTGTATGTTTGTTTCGTCTAATCTCTGAAATGGCTGTACCAATTTAGATGGGACATTCACTGGCAGATAGCTGATGTAACAAGGAGTAACTTGGGCTGTTTAACATCTCGCTACGACCCATAGGAGCGGAGCAATACGTGAACGAAGTCGCTCGGGTCGGCTAGTATATACATATGTAAATTAGTATAGTCTCAGGTAGATCTACTTCCTATTATATAATGATATCTTAGGCGCTATCTGTTAATATATATTATATTCTATGTATTAGAAATAGATTGAGAGAGAGAGAGAGAGAGAGAGAGAGAGAAAAAGAGAGAGAGAATGATACCCTAGTACTTATTTAAAAGTATAGTAATAAGATTTATTTCATAAAGTATTTAAATTTGAAATATTTATTTAAAGGGTATTTAAATTTCGAATGTTTTTTAAAAGGTATTTAAATTTGGAACATTCGAGTAAAATCTAAATATTAGACAAATAACAAAAATATCTAAACAATGTGTCGTCGACTTCGAGATATCTAGTCGGCTTGAAAAAATGGACGACGAGCGAAGTGAGGTAAGTGTTGGATTGGTAATATTGAGGTTTGTGCTTGTTCTTCTGTCTCTTTCTTATATTTATTTATCTGTCCTGACGTCACATATATGGCGGAATAAAATATTGAGTATGCTTCATTTGTTAAAGCAAAGAAATGTCGCTGTTCAATTGTATGACGTCACTTGGCGTTTACGTCGTATTAGAATAGATTAAATTCTAAAATTGATTTTAACTATTACCGAGCTCATATTTTGAAAAAATAAAAAATACGTTGTTTGCAACACTGTGTGTTTATAAAGTAGTAGTAGCGGGTAGATGTGATCCATACTGCTAGTAATCTTTAAAAAAAAAAAAAAAGTACGATAGATTAGTCTCAGTCTCTCTGGTGTTTTCGTGCAGTGTTCATGGAAGTTAGTGTTGTAGTGTTGTGATTAAGGTTACCCTTCTCGAGGTCCACGTAAGTTTACTTTATTATCTATTGTCGTTAGCGAGGTCGAGTGGTGGAGGTGAGTGGTAATACAATATGAAAGAGCTCTTTAAACCTGCTCCTGGGTCTCAAGCCCCAGGCACCGCTCGCCTCAGTCTAAATTGCATGTGTATACGTATTGCTGTACAGTAGTGTGTATCATATTTCTCCTAGTCTATGACATGTAATGACGTCACACATATGGCGGAATAAAATATTGAGTATGCCTTATTTGTTAAAGCAAAGAAATGTCGCTGTTCAATTGTATGACGTCATTTGGCGTTTACGTCGTTTTAGAATAGATTAAATTTCGAAATTGATTTTAACCATTACCGAGCTCATATTTTTAAAAAATAAAAAATATGTGTACATTTATTTTTCATCTAGTTTCATATAACATAATAATAGCATATTTTAGATAGATGTATTATGATGAAAGCTACCAATTATCACACAAAACCTTATAAAATTTTACTTTCTTTGTAAGCAACACCGTTTCTAAAGTGATGTTGGCGGTGTCAAGTATACCGATGTGTAGACAATATGTAGCAATTGGTGCGATAGATTGGACTGTCTCTTTAGTGTTTCCGTGCAGTGTGCATGGACGTTAGTGTTATAGTGTAGCACTGTTTAGTGGTGTGGCGTTAGGCCTCCGATTATTAAGGAACACGTGAGTAATGTACTTTATTAATTTAATATTTGGTAGCGAGGTCGAACGGTGAAGGTGAGAGTTAACGTTTTAAAAGACGTATTTAAACCTGCTCCTAGATCTCAATAAAGTTACTGCCAGTTTAGCTCCCATATACTTAGTATCTTTAAATCCCATGTCCAAGTTACTAATAAAAATTTCATTATTTTGTAAATAAAATGATTTGAATTCATTTAGATGAGATAAAAAAAATTATATTTTATTATGAGGTAGTCGTCTACGTAGGGATTGTGCTAAGATTCTGAAAGACACACGATTTTTTTTTTACTAACATTCCTCGCCCTACTACCTTTCAATTTCTTCTTACTTTCCCAGACCCCTGTGTTGTTAAAATTCTGTGTAAATATATTAAAATGTATAAAGTTGTAGATAACAATGTAAAATAGTATATTATAATAAGCTGGTGATGGACTAACATTCAAGGTTTGTTTTTTATGTGATGTTGTAGGTATAACTAGGGAACCAAGCAATCTCTATTAAGCTTTTTAGAAAATTATAATAAGCATATTGGGAACTAGTCTCATACATAATTACTTTTTCATCACACTAAAGTCACCTACAATCACCCACTGTACAACCTCTTCAAGAATATGAGAAGATTTGGAGAACATTTTCATATTGACATTGACAGAATTACTGTTATCAAAAGCGGTAGACAAGCCGTAGACAAGAGAAGAAGAAGAATTAATTTATATAATAAAACAAAGTATTATTAAAGTTATAGTAGAATTAAACAATAATTTTTCCATGTGGTGGAAAAAAAGCTTTTAAGAAGCTAACTTGAAAATGACAATGGGAATGAATAAATTGAGCCTTTCACATTCATCACTCTATTTATAAGTGAAACCTCATGAACATCTGTTTAGTTAAGTTTTTGAGTATATCGCGAATATACAGACAGACGCGGTATGGGATTCTGTAAAATTATTTAAAATTATAATCATCCTTATTCACAATTTTAATTAATTAATTCTAATTGTAACGGTATTTGTAATTTTATAAGTAAGTTAGGCTTAGGTTAATCTAACTAAGGTTTAAACAGAGAACCTGGGCAGTGGAGGCGAGTGTTTCAATTGAATAAAGGAAGTTCCTAAGCCTACACCTTGGTCACAGGTCCAAGGCACTACTTAGGTTTCTCTCGTTATTGTAAGAGATCATAATGTTTAGTTATGTCTGTTCATCAGCAGTATTTACGTTGCTTTTGTCCAATAGTCCTTCCAATATCATACCCCCCTCTTAATGTTTTCAATATCTCCTTCTCGTTTTCTTCGCGTTAACGAGAAAACTGGTTGATATAAATGTTAGAAAATGTTAGAAAAGCCCCCAAGGGCAAATATCCCTTAGAAACCCGGATATATCCTTTGCTGTGTTGAATTTCTTTGGAAACAGCGCCATCTATAGACAAAGAAACGTACTCTTTACTATTACCATTTTTTTATTTGATGAATGTTTGAAGAAGACTAAGAAAAAAAATCAAAAATGTCATTCATTTATAATTTTTATAATCTTCCTCTTTCTTCATACACGTCTAAAATTAATAACCAATCACTTGATTATTAATTTAATTATTAATTTAGTCCTATGAAGCAATTTTTTTGTACTTAAAATTTTTGTCAAAGCAAAATATGTAAAAATAAAAAAAAAAGTTTGATCTTACTACACTTTGCCACTAGTCCACATAGAGCCGACCCTAATTCGTTACTCACACACGCGCAGAGTGTACGTGCGTATGTGTGCGATAAGCGTAGGGTTGTAACACATTGGTTAATTTAATAATATTTTTTATTGCAATGTATGAATCGGTGATTTTGTAGACAGATGGCCCACCTGATGGTAAGTGGCCACCGGCACCCATGGACAACGGCAATACCAGAGAGTGACACTTGCTCTGCCGATGAGTTGCCACCTCAAAGATAGAATGAGGAAGGGGATTGAAGAGAAGACCCTGAGCATGAACCCAGTGTTCCCTGGAACTGCAGCATTAATGAGATGGGAGAGAGAGTGTGGCTCACATGCGGCTAGACGCGCGTCATAGACACTACTCGTCAAATTACCATCGAAAATATTTTCAGTAGCAATTTCATATTGGAGTAAATCAATCTCAAGCATTTTCCAAGTGATCTCAAACAGTCAGCATTGTTAATGTAGTAAAAGAGTCTTACTCGTCGAATTAGTTAAGGATAGTTAGCATCACCAGCAGTTGATAACTTTATTGCAAGACTGTATATAACCTCTGTTCCAACAGACTTGAGCCAGTTGTCAAACGGAGCTTGCCTGGTGACCATTATGGCTGTGGTGTGGTGTCTTGAGGCTAGGTCTCCATTACTAAGGTTTGCGTTAAGTGAGGGCGCAAATAATTGTTGAAAGGGGGCACAATATATAAACTACTAGATAAGGCCAACCACAGATACGAGGCCATTAATTTATTACGTAAGATTATTTTCGCTAGTTTTTGACCCCCTTCCCCATTAACATAAGAAAATATAATTTTAATTTTGAGCATTTTTGTAATCTTACGTAAGATCTATCGAGACTCCCTCCCACCCCCTAGTAAGAAAAAATAAGACATGGCCACTAAGGTGCGAACGAGTAGATGGTCCATCTGATGCTAAGTGGCCACCATCGCTGATGAGTCGCATCCTCGAAGATAGAGTGGGGAGGGGAGTGAAGAAAAAAAATTCTGCGGGTTTTAGCGGACCCTAGAATCCACAAGATCCGCAGCATTAATGGGATGGGAGAGGGAGGGGGTAGCGTAGACAGAATTCCTTTTTTTTTAAATGTGTTCCATTCCAATTTGCCTCCGACATGATGGTCAGAGTTATGGATAATTGTTTTTTTTTTTTTTTTGTGTGTGTGGAATGTGTGTATATAGTGTAAAATGTGATGTTCATGGTTTATACATAATGTACCTTTACAATCTTATTTTATATAATTATACTTTATTATTAATTTATTCTACATATTTTTTTTTTTATATCATCGTATTTTTGTCTTTTTTTTTTTCTTTTATATACATCATAATTTTTTTTTTTTAATTGTGGTCCGAGTTCGATCCCCCACACACACACACACCTCTGACTCTGAGTTATGTGATATAATACCACTTGCTTTAACGGTGAAGGAAAACCTGCACTCCTGAGAGTTCCCTAAAGTTCTCAAAGGTGTGTGAAGTCTGCCAACCCGCACTGGGCCGGCGTGGTGGACTATGGCCTAATACCCTCCTCATTCTGAGGAAGAGACCCAGCTCAGCAGTGGGCCATTGATGCATAACTTTTATTTTAACTTTGATAATATATTATTAAATATAAATAATATGTAAGTGTAGTGACAACCCTGCGCAGTTTAGTTTGCATTCCGTTCACCGACACGCCACAATCAAGCACAATACACACGGACAGAATAGTATGGATATGTCATATAATGTTATTAAATTTTCAAATTAATATTAACTTGTGTATTCGTATGTCGGTCTGTGTCATTGTAGCGCCGAAAATAATGTACTGATTTTGATGAATTTTTTTTTGTTTGAAAGGTAATTTAATATAGATAGTTCTTAGCTATGTTCTGCCATTTGAAGACTATCAGCTCATTGCTTGATAATATGTTATGTGGTTAAAGGCCATAGGATGATAAACTATTGTACGGATTTAAAAAAAAAAATTAAGAATATATTTACATTAAAAAAAAGTTAAACATTTCGTTTTGACCGGATTCTCATGAGTATGACGAAACTTTGGAGCGCTGTAACAGCGTTTTAAATTAATTAAATTAAAAAAAAATTATAGAGAAAAATTTTCCTCAAAAGATCATCTACAAGATTGGTCTGAGGTATTTTTTTTTTAAATGTATAAAAAAAAAGTTATAGAGCAAAAAAGAAAATTTTTATAAAAATTTTCTCGCTTTTCGTTACGAATTTTTTGTAAGACGCATAGTTTCCGAGATATCGCGTAAAAGGTGTTTGCATCTCTTTTTCCAAGATGGCGGCGATCCACAAACTTGAAGTTAAACTTCTACTGACCCCCCACACACGTCCCAAAAATAAAATTGCATCCTCGAATTGCCCCCCAAAGAGTCAAGATAGGGTAGGGTTGCTTGGAATCAAAATGGCGTTGATTCTCAGCTGACTGATTATACCTTTGTGTTTTGATGCGAGCGACTGTTGAGTTTGTTGCCAGGTCTTCTCTTCAGAACCACTTTAGACAAACTGACTGACTGACCAATTGTGAAGTGTCAAACTATTTTGACTTTTATCATTTTCTCAATCAGAAAAATATTTTTTTTTCGGAAACTTCTGAATCGATTGATTCGAATTTAAGACATGTTTTGGGGGCTGATAGTGTATTTAAAAAAAAAAAAATATTTTTTTTTAAAAACTGTATTGCCATATTAAAAAAAATAATACAAAATCATTCCTTCTCAAACAGTTCAACATATTATGTATTAATTCGAGAAGTAGAGTAATGTTTTAGATTTAAAAAAAAAGTATAGTCAAGAATTATACTTTTAATTATCCATCAGTTATGGAGTACCTGGGGATTGAGAACCCAATTATAGGCTAACAAAACCCTTTAATGCAAATGTATCAGTACTCGAACTTGTCGAGACTGAGGTAACATATAATAAATGTCTGTATGTTTGTTACTCAATCACGCAAAAACGGCTAACCAGATTTTAATGAAATTTAACAAGTAGATAGTCTATATCCTGGAATAAAACATAGGCTACTTTTTATCCCGGAAAAATTTAGTGTTCTCGCATGATAATTAAATATATGTACAGCCATAAGTGCATGAACATTTTTATTTAGTAAAAAAAAAACAAAAGAGTAATAAAATGATTATTCAAAATACATAGATCCATACATTTCCATCACACACACACACACGCACACGTGTATACCCTATATACGTCACACACACAAACACAAACATTTTAATTTTAAAATCCTATGAAGGTTTAAATATATGAATAATTACGTTTTTGATAAAACTATGTTTTGGAGCGACGTGACGTCATTAATAACCAAATAATACTTTTGACCATGATGCCAATTAATTGATTATCGTATTAGCTAACATGTTTTAGACCAACACAACGTCGATCAAGTAATAAAGCCATTAGTTATTGGTTACAATGTTTTGGACCAACATGATGTTAGTTATATAATCAAGTTATCGATTTAGTAAGTTTTGAATCAACGTCGCTGTTGCTTAAATAATCTATTGTTTAATAATATAGTATGTTTTGGCCCGACGTCGTTACATTAAGTATAAACTTTATTCCAACTTATTTTCTTTAACAAAATGGAGTCAAGGATTTTTTACACGAAATGCGACAGTTCAATTATAATATTATATTTTATTATAAATGCCTAGCAATATGTTTACCCCCTCACTTATCCCCCAAACCACCCCTTGGCTCAGATCATTAAACACCTACTTGACCCTTCTTGTTTGCTGGAGATTAAGTTACTTGGTGTTAGTGATAAATAAATATGGCTTTAAAGTTTTACACCCCCTCCCTTCCATTACTTCGTCCAAAAATCAGCTGTAATTTCGTCTAAAACGAACAACATTGACCATTCGCCTTACCTCCTTTTATCCAAAATAATCAAAATTGATCCTTTCCCATCTCTCATTTTATCCAAAATGTCAAACTTGATCCTCCCTATCTCTCTTTTTATCCAAAATAGTTAAAATTGATCCTTTCCCATCTTTTGTTTTATCGGAAAAAACAAAATTGATCCTTTCCCATCTTTTATTTTATAGGAAAAATCAAAATTGATCCTTTCCCACCTCTTATTTTATGGAAAAAATCAAAATTGATCCTTTCCCATCTCCCATTTTATCGAAAAAATCAAAATTGATCTTTTCCCACCTCTCATTATATCGAAAAAATCAAAATTGATCCTTTCCCATCTCTCATTATTTCGAAATAATCAAAATTGATCCTTTCCCATCTCTCATTATATCGAAATAATCAAAATTGATCCTTTCCCATCTCTCATTATATCGAAATAATCAAAATTGATCCTTTTCCAACTCTCATTATATCAAAATAATCAAAATTGATCCTTTCCCACCTCTTATTTTATCGGAAAAATCAAAATTTATCCTTTCCCATCTCCCATTTTCGAAAAAATCAAAATTGATCCTTTCCCACCTCTTATTTTATCGAAAAATCAAAATTGATCCTTTCACACCTCTTATTTTATCGGAAAAATCAAAATTGATCCTTTCACACCTCTTATTTTATCGGAAAAATCAAAATTGATCCTTTCCCATCTCTTAATAATCCAAATTAATCAAAATTGATCCTTTCCCATCTCCCATTTTATCGAAAAAATTAAAATTGATCCTTTCCCACCTCTTATTTTATCGGAAAAATCAAAATTGATCATTTCCCATCTCTCATTATATCGAAAAAATCAAAATTGATCCTTTCCCACCTCTCATTGCATCCAAAATAATCAAAATTGATCCTTTCCCATCTCTCATTGCATCCAAAATAATCAAAATTGATCCTTTCCTAGCTTTTATTTTATCGGAAAAATCAAAATTGATCCTTTCCCACCTCTTATTTTATCGGAAAAATCAAAATTGATCCTTTCCCATCTCTCATTATATCGAAATAATCAAAATTGATCCTTTCCCACCTCTTATTTTATCGGAAAAATCAAAATTGATCCTTTCCCATCTCCCATTTTATCGAAAAAATCAAAATTGATCTTTTCCCACCTCTCATTATATCGAAAAAATCAAAATTGATCCTTTCCCACCTCTCATTGCATCCAAAATAATCAAAATTGATCCTTTCCCATCTCTCATTGCATCCAAAATAATCAAAATTGATCCTTTCCTAGCTTTTATTTTATCGGAAAAATCAAAATTGATCCTTTCCCACCTCTTATTTTATCGGAAAAATCAAAATTGATCCTTTCCCATCTCTCATTATATCGAAATAATCAAAATTGATCCTTTCCCACCTCTTATTTTATCGGAAAAATCAAAATTGATCCTTTCCCATCTCCCATTTTATCGAAAAAATCAAAATTGATCTTTTCCCACCTCTCATTATATCGAAAAAATCAAAATTGATCCTTTCCCACCTCTTATTTTATCGAAAAATCAAAATTGATCCTTTCACACCTCTTATTTTATCGAAAAATCAAAATTGATCCTTTCACACCTCTTATTTTATCGGAAAAATCAAAATTGATCCTTTCCCACCTCTTATTTTATCGGAAAATCAAAATTGATCCTTTCACACCTCTTATTTTATCGGAAAAATCAAAATTGATCCTTTCCCACCTCTTATTTTATCGGAAATTCAAAATTGATCCTTTCACACCTCTTATTTTATCGGAAAAATCAAAATTGATCCTTTCACACCTCTTATTTTATCGGAAAAATCAAAATTGATCCTTTCCCATCTCTTAATAATCCAAATTAATCAAAATTGATCCTTTCCCATCTCCCATTTTATCGAAAAAATTAAAATTGATCCTTTCCCACCTCTTATTTTATCGGAAAAATCAAAATTGATCATTTCCCATCTCTCATTATATCGAAAAAATCAAAATTGATCCTTTCCCACCTCTCATTGCATCCAAAATAATCAAAATTGATCCTTTCCCATCTCTCATTGCATCCAAAATAATCAAAATTGATCCTTTCCTAGCTTTTATTTTATCGGAAAAATCAAAATTGATCCTTTCCCACCTCTTATTTTATCGGAAAAATCAAAATTGATCCTTTCCCATCTCTCATTATATCGAAATAATCAAAATTGATCCTTTCCCATCTCTCATTGCATCCAAAATAATCAAAATTGATCCTTTCCTAGCTTTTATTTTATCGGAAAAATCAAAATTGATCCTTTCCCACCTCTTATTTTATCGGAAAAATCAAAATTGATCCTTTCCCATCTCTCATTATATCGAAATAATCAAAATTGATCCTTTCCCACCTCTTATTTTATCGGAAAAATCAAAATTGATCCTTTCCCATCTCCCATTTTATCGAAAAAATCAAAATTGATCCTTTCCCACCTCTTATTTTATCGGAAAATCAAAATTGATCCTTTCACACCTCTTATTTTATCGGAAAAATCAAAATTGATCCTTTCCCACCTCTTATTTTATCGGAAAAATCAAAATTGATCCTTTCCCATCTCTCATTATATCGAAATAATCAAAATTGATCCTTTCCCACCTCTTATTTTATCGGAAAAATCAAAATTGATCCTTTCCCATCTCCCATTTTATCGAAAAAATCAAAATTGATCTTTTCCCACCTCTCATTATATCGAAAAAATCAAAATTGATCCTTTCCCACCTCTTATTTTATCGAAAAATCAAAATTGATCCTTTCACACCTCTTATTTTATCGAAAAATCAAAATTGATCCTTTCCCATCTCCCATTTTATCGAAAAAATCAAAATTGATCCTTTCCCACCTCTTATTTTATCGGAAAATCAAAATTGATCCTTTCACACCTCTTATTTTATCGGAAAAATCAAAATTGATCCTTTCCCACCTCTTATTTTATCGGAAATTCAAAATTGATCCTTTCACACCTCTTATTTTATCGGAAAAATCAAAATTGATCCTTTCACACCTCTTATTTTATCGGAAAAATCAAAATTGATCCTTTCCCATCTCTTAATAATCCAAATTAATCAAAATTGATCCTTTCCCATCTCCCATTTTATCGGAAAAATCAAAATTGATCCTTTCCCACCTCTTATTTTATCGGAAATTCAAAATTGATCCTTTCACACCTCTTATTTTATCGGAAAAATCAAAATTGATCCTTTCCCACCTCTTATTTTATCGGAAAAATCAAAATTGATTCCCTACCTCCCGTTTTATCCAAAATAAGCAAATTCCCCCCAATACTGCTTAAACTTTAGAACAAAGCGGAACGTACATAGCTAACATTTAAATGATAATTATCATAACTACAGTCGTTGTTTTCGGGATAAAACGTATCACCCTTCGGTCCCACATGATCTTTGTTATTTTTATAATTTGTTTGAACCAATGGACCAATTTCGATAGCATTTCTCATCTCAATTGTACCTCAGCTAGGTGAGGGATAGCATTAAAATAGTAAAACTGTTCTCAACATTCAATATGACCTCTATAACTTATTTACATTAATTCATGCAACTTTACCTCATTAAGAGCCTCACCAGCCGAGGTGAGCCAATTGTTTGGAGGGGAGTGGGGGGGGGCAAGTACAAATCAAATTCTAACGTTTTTACGACGACAACCCCTACATACCCGTCACCACCAGTTATTAAGATTTTTATTATTCTTTTAATACACGAATAGTATGATAAAGTTCAAATTTCATAAATTAATAAATTGGTGATGTTAACCTACACCTGTGTCACTACTCCCAATTACTCAACCTACTTAGCAACTCCGTTTACAGATTAATATTCACGTGTTCTTATATATAGAGAGAGTTGGTCTTTCAAGTGATATCTCTATACATATAGAGAGTAATAGTGTAGTGTTGTTGGCGTGGTGCTAGGCCTCATGTTTTTCAAGCCCCAGGTACTTTTGTCGTTTGTGTAACTGCGCAGTATAGCTCCTATATAGTAAATAAAATATCTAACGTTGTCTATGGCTATGACAAACAGTAAATTTTGGTTATTTCGTTGCAGCTATCGTTTTATTAATCAAACATACACACACACACACACGCACACACACATACATGTTTATCTAGCCGAGTATGGCTTGGCCGCGTTTCGTGTGTATTACTCTATGTTGTAGGAAATTTGGGAAACGCTGTATTGCTGAGAAAAATCTACACTATTCTTGTCATGTCACAACGCTCTCCTCCACTGCCTGAACACTAACTACACTAGAATAAAGCTAACTTACGTGGACCTCAAGAAGGGTGACCTTACCCACGACACTATAACACTAACTTCATGTACACTGCGCGACAACACAAGACTGACTCTAATCTATCGCACTAAAGGTTATATATTGTCTACTAATATTCTTGTCGTTTTCCTTTTCATTTCCTTTCTTCTCTCTTTTTCCTAATCTAAGGCTGTGAAACTTGGACACTAACACAGAGGGAAGAGACCGTCAAAACCGAAGAAGGTACTTGGAGGACAAGAAGAAACCAAGAAGTAGAAGACATAGAGAGAATGGAAGAAGATCGCGCTGCAAAAAGAGCGTATGTGAGAGTACTGAAGAGCAAAAGGGCTGTGGGACGTCCCCGATACCGATGGAAGGACGAGCAGAGAAGGAAGGTAAACTCGGAGCTCCAAGCTGGATGGAGGCTGCGCAGGGTAGGAACAAATGGCGTCTTTTGGTGTCTGAGGCCAGGACTCACTTTGGGTTGTTGAGCCATCGGAGTAAAAAGTAAGTTTTTCTTTCTTTCTTATTTTCGGATCTGGCTAGCGTTTGTCGCTTACTTCAGCCCCACTCGTGGAAGCCGTGGAAGGGTTGGAACTACCGTCTCGACTGTTTATATTCCCCCGACAGTCGGACTGCAGACTTAGTCTTACGTGAGGTCTCTCATTGAGTGGATATTTCGACATTTATACACAGCGAAGTGAGGGCATGTCGCTCTAATATAAGTATGTAAAATACAAATAGATTTGACTTTATAAAAAAACTAGACATTTATGGAAATAACTAAAAGCATAAGTTGAACTGCGACGAATATAAAACACAGTACACACAACAAAGCTATATATAGTTATACGTATACAAGTACTTTTGTTTTGACATTGGTTTACATGACGGTGTTATAATATTCATATTTTTTTATTATAAACTAACTTACTCGCTCTCGCTTCGCTGAGTATTCAAACAAACTTTTCCTTAGTGTTAGGGCATCTGTTCCCCGACTGGCTTGCGACCACCAGCAAGCGAATCCGACAGCCAAGTGTCATAAACGCGATCCGGTCGAGCCGCATGTGGCCCAGACTTACCCTTCCCTCTCCCATCCCATTAATGCTGCGGATCTAGACTCTGGGCTCTTGATCAGGGTCCGCTGAAACCGCTGCATTGTTTTTTTCATTTTCCCTCCCCACTCTATCTTCGAGGATGCAGCGCATCACAAAAGATACCCTCTTGTTTTGCCGTTGTTCATGGGCGATGGTGGCCACTTACCATCAGGTGGACCATCTGCTCGTTTGCACCTTATCTATAATTTAAAAAAAACTGTTCACTCACTCACACAACTTTGACTCATATATTATCTCTCATCATTAAGGCAGCGTTTGAAACAAACGTTTTCTTCAACTTACTTCAACAAATCCGACTATCACGACTAACTGTTTTGATTTTTCATATTAATATACAGCGTATGACACTCACAAATAATGTGGATTTCTATTGGTAAAAGAATTATCAAAATCGGTTCAGTAGATCCAGAGATAACCGTCTACAAACTCACAAACTGTATGACAAAAGTTGGAGCAAGGCTGGAGGCTTGTTATCTAGGTGTAGAGATACGAGATCCATTTACCATAAGTCTCTCTCTTTCTCTCTTCTAAGGAACTCACGAGAATTAGTGACCTTGTACCTGTTTGACTATATACTAAGATCGACAATGTTCTGTATGAATTTACTTGTCAAACTGATTCTAATCCTGATAAGCTAGTGTAATTATTGGACAACAGTTATATGTAGTCGAAAAAATATACAATAAGGTGGCGTTTTCACAAGAGATGTGTGAGGATGTGTATCCTGTACGAACGTCAGACATGTTCTCATCAAAAAATGTGGACTGTAGGAATATGGGTATAGTGTGCTAGTGAGGCGTATATCGGATCTGCACTGGGACGCCCAGGGATCCCTGGTGGATAATACGGGTGCAGCGGTCTGTCCGCGCTCTGTCCACTTCAAGCTCCCAAAGTCAACTGAGTGGAGCACAATGACAGCTGTCATTATGACTGTCACCTTTGACGTATTCTGAGCAAGGCTAGGTAAATATATATTCATACTTAAAAAACACATCCCATACAGCTACACATCCTTGCACATCTTAGGTGCAAACACAGCCAAAAACCTCCTATTGTCTTAGTTTAAAATTAAGATATTTACTAATACACTTTATTTTGATATTTAAAAGGTAATGTATAGTGTATAGTGTAATAAATTTCTCTCTCTCTGTCTCTTTCTCTCTCGCTCTTTTCCGATTATAAGAATATCGGACCTTGCTGCTTACAATATTATTACATTTTGATTTTCCGATTGCAGTGATTTGTTCTGTTTTTTATAGCCTCTAAGGGAGTGAAGACTTAGACAATAGAATCCAAATTCAAATTTCTGCATATAAAATTCAAATTTCGAATGTATTTTTAATTTGTAGGTAAGCCAACATTTTGGAATAATAAATCGAAAATAGATTTCCTAGACACAAATTTGAATTTGGAATCTGTTCACAAGCCATATAATTCAAAGATTGAGACACGATAGACTTGAGTCAGATGTCAAACGAAGCTCGCCTGGTGACCATTATGGCTATGGGGCCATTCATTAATTACGTAAGACGATTTAGGGGGGAGGGGGGTGGGAGGGAGTCTCAATAGTTCTTAAGATTACAAATGCTCAAAGTTAAAATTATGTTTTGAAAAAGCGCGGGCAATTCATTTTTTCCTTTAGATTCTTACGTAATAAATATTAATCTATAGTAGGGGGGAGTATATTTAGAGCATATTATTATCGTATGCGTTTTTTTTATTTTTATAGAAATAATAAATATTATTTCATGTAACCCAACCCTAAGTAAGCAATACCTTGATAAACATGATGCGAAGCGGATAGCTTGTAGCGATTCAAATAGAATCAATAAGTGTAATATTTATGACTTTACCGAACTACATTACCGCCATTTTTTTTAAAGTAAATAACAAGCAAACGTTTATGATATTCTGCCTAGTATACAAACTCTTTCGTAATAAAATTCTAATTTATATTTAATTTAAATATAAATATTATAATATATTTAATTTAAATATAAATATTATTATAATTTAAATACAAACATAGATATGATAAAAATATAAGAATAAAAATTATGATTATAATAAATAATAAATTAATAAGGTTTTACAACAAATATAAAACCTCTTTCATTTCATACTAATACATGAGTGACATCTGTTATTTATTTTTAAAACTATTTTATTTTAAACTTATTTAAAAAATGGCGGTGTGTATTCAAACTTAATAAATAAATTGTTTAAATTAATTTAATTTTTTTAATTTATTACCTAAAAAATTTCTATTTTTAATATTAAAAACATTTTAATTTTAAAGACAGATTTCTGAACGTATCCATCCTCTGTACTGTGTTGCTATTGTTCAGATAATTGCCTGATTTTCAGGATAATAATTGTTCTGTGTAGTTTAATGGTTATAATTACTGAATTTATGTTGGACAAATAATTCGCTTTTAAAATTAAAGGTAGTTTTAATAATAAATTTACATATTCATAAAAACAAATTTAAAATACTTTTTTTTTTCCTTCTTTTTTTAAATGATTAATAGTATTCCTTGACCCCTCCAACTAAGCCTAGTAAAATAAAATTTATTATAAAAATCAAGTAGAATAAAATTTACTTTTTTAGATCATAATAAAAATATTCTTATAATGCTTGCGCATAAGTATAGCTAGTACTATCGGCACGTAAGTATAGGTTTGAGCTTGAATGTGCAGAAGTAACTATTACGGGCGAGGGAAGCGCGTGTTAGTTCCCATGCGTCTGCTACGTCATTCACAAAGCGCAACAGACCCCCACTTTTTTTGCTCATTATTTTTGATCATCCCCTATTCCCTATTGTTATTTTACACCCTTGAACACACACTTCTGACTTTTCGGAGTTGTGTGTGTTTTAAGCATTTAAATATCACTTGCTTTACCGTTGAAGGAAAACATCGTAAGGAAACCTGCACTCCTGAGAGTTCCCTAAGTTCTCAAAGGTGTGTGAAGTCTGCCGACCAGCACTGGACCAGCGTGGTGGACTATGGCCTAATACCCTTCTCATTCTGAGGAGGAGACCCGGCTCAACAGTAGGACATTGACGGGTCGATGATGATATATCAAATCAACAACCTACAAAATAAGTTTTAAGCTTCTAGCTCTAAAACCGACGATACTTTTAATCCCCCCTTTTAACCTATTACAAACATTTTTCGCATTAAAAAGTAGCCTTCCTGCCTTTCTCAGGCTCTATACTATATATATACGAAATTTTATTCAAATCCGTTCAGAAGTTTTGGCGTAACAGATAGACAGACAGTAAGGATAATAAACAATACTGACTATTATTGCTCAATAAAAACTTGAAAAGGGTAATTCCGATTCCATTTATTGGCAACACTGATTGCTTTGACATTTCAAATCGAAATTCGTCGCAGAAAATTATAATTTCGTCGCAAATACTATGTTATTAATGTAAATATAGTGAATATTATTGGATTTTACGTAACAGAGAGGTGTTAGTGTGTCACACAGAGGTACAGACAGACAGCCGTCGTGGAGCCCAACATCAGCGGTAATTGTTTGTTATTGTTGACCCGGTTCATGCTTTTGTCAAAACTCCCATACAAACTCATTCCCTATTGATGTATTTTACATTTTAATTTTCAACATCAACATGAAGGGACACAACTCTCGATATTCACTTCATCTCGTACTTCACCTTCAAGTCTTTTTCTCGATAAAACTCCTGGCACTTCTTTAGGATAGGGCACCCCCCAATATTTTTTTTTACATAATTTTTATCATCCTAAGTGTATTTCTGGGTTAAAATCTTAAAACGAGTCGCACGAATTTGGTATAAAAAGATATGTGGGGAGATGGGAGGGTGGTATATAAACCCCCCACCACCATTTTTCCGTGCCGGAAATAAGTTATTTGTTTTTATTGAATTTTTAAAATTTGTTTTGTTAGTAAAAAAGTTTAGTAAGTGATGCTGCATGCAATCTTTACATAACCAAATCGGTGATATTTTAAAATAGAGCAGGGACCAGTCTACTTCGCGGGGCTCCTGCTTCTGGGTGAATAAAGGACGCCTAACCTAACATAACCAACCTGCTCGTATTTCTTGGTGGTTAAAGGAAGTACCTAACCTAACCTATCGTTGAGTTAGGATGGTCGCAAAAAAAAAATAAACCCTATTCACGTAAACTCGGGAACAACGGAATGACGTAAGCTGTTAAACGATGATGCATAGTTGCGTAATATACGAATCACGATTACTTTCTTACAATCGATATTTTCTGATCTAAAGTCGATAATATATTGTAAAAATTTAATAAATATCGAAAACAAAAACATCTATTTAAATTGATTTTTATTAATTACTTTATTCCTCTGAATGAACTAATTTCAGGTAAAATTTTAAGAAAATATATAAAAAATATATTTAACGTTTCGATACCTTTCAACATTGCTGTTCTCTAGACCACGCAAAAATCGATGTTTCGGAAATTTCTAATCTGTAATGTAACCCGTCAGTGTCAAATATTTTTTAACATCATGTATTTTTTATTGTAACGTGTCTCCGGCAACTAATATTATTGTTTTTAGGTAAGAATGAACCCCCTCTTCAATCCCACATTCACAGTTATACTAAATTCATGCGACTCGTATTAAGATCAATTCTAAGTGTATTTCTGAAATCCGTTTTTTAAGGAAATTCATAGTTTTCGCGATAGTTTAGAATGGGGCCCCCCCCCCCCCCAATATTTTTGAAATATTTTTTTTAGATAATATTTGCCACCCATAGTGTATTTCTTAATTTTTTTTTCAAGAAATTCAGTTTTCGATTTTTTTGCCAACTGCCTCGGAAAGTACCATGAAAATGAGGTTTTTCACGAATTTTCAAAAAATCATAACGAGAACTAGGAATTTCCTACAACAACGGATTTCAGAAATACACTTAGAATTGTTACATTTATCGAGGAGGGTGATTCTAAAGAAGTGCCTATTATTATATCAAAGGCTTCATATATTCTTACAATGTCGCCTCACTTACAATTTCCTTATAGCATGCCAATACGTTTTATAGACAGAAGCTCTTAATTGGAATCAATTTTTACTAAAATTTGTAACCCCTTTTCTATTGTACTGAGACTTTCTGTTGTCCAAAAATCTGACAAAAAGTTTACACTCCAAAGACAGTGTTTTTCGATTCTTGTTCTTGGTCTTTTAGATGACATAATATAAGATAAACCAATAATTTGCGCTGCATAAGGAAAATTCCACATGAAACAGTGTAAGTCAGGGTATTACTGTACTTAATAAATAATTTATGTCGGAGAAATATTACTAAAATGAAGAGGAGGATTGCAAGTAGTTATGGCCCAGTGGTTGAGACTTAAAGTTACTCGGCAGGTTCAAGTTCGATCCTGGGTACACACCTCTGACTCTGAGTGTGATGTGATCTAAAAGTTCTCAAAGGTGTGTGAAGTCTGCCAACCCGCAATGGGCCACCATGGTTGACTATGGCTAATACCCTCCTCATTCTGAGGAGGAGACCCGGATCAGCAGTGGGCCATAGACGGGTCGTGATGATGAAGAGGAGGAAGATATAGTTAGAATATACAATCTTTCAATAAGCATGGATGGTCTATCTTGTAAACTACGGGGGCAGTATGGTCAGGAAATAACTTGGACTTGTGACCAAGGTGTAGGCTTAAGAAATTCCTTTCAGTAATTACACTACTTGCCTCCATTGTCCAGGTTCAGTGTTTAAAACTCAGGTTAAACTCACATAAACCTAACACAAGGATAACCTAACCTAAGGCTAACTTACTTTTCCAACACATATATTTTGACATATTTAGGGGGGTAGATCAACTTAAGTATACTAATATTATAAAGCTGAAAAGTTGATGTTGGATAACCCATTTGTTGATGAAGACACTAACACTACGACCCATAGGAGAGGAGCATCAATGAGCTTCCGTTTCATATCCTTTAGAATTGTATTATAGGTGATTACAACCCACTGTCTCTAACTCTCTCTCTTTCTAATGTAACACAGATGAAGTTGAACAAGTTGGTTAATCTATAATAATTTCCAAGAATAACATAATCTATATTGATTCCAGTGGAGATGTGCCCGGGGGAAGGGTGGAAGGGGGTGGCCCGGTCCCCATCACATGAATCAGTGACGACAGAGTTGTCACTGTTCAGTGTGTCCTCTGCTGCTTCTGATGCGAGGGTCTTGAGGCTATTGGCTTGTAAGGTGAGATACTTTTAGTAGTCTGAACTACTTCTACTTATTTGTATGATCCAGGATGCTCTAAAAATTCTGTGTCTGAGTTCCCTTGCACCATATAGAGCTATGTTTTGATTTTGAAACTACGCTCTGCTACCTTAGTAAAATTAATTACAGATTTGTTTTGTATACTTACAGGCAGGCCAAGGTCCAGACCCAACTCTGAGGGTAGCTAGTCCAAATCCAGAAGGAAAGGTGATTAAGTAAGTGTGTTTTATAAATATTTATGTCATATCTGTGACCTTTTGTGGACTTTTGGAATACAGCTCTGGGGGACAACCTCCCATTCCAACATCGAAATCATGCAAAGATTCCAAAATAAAATCTTGAGGACGATAACCGGTGCCCCCTGGTTCGTTACAAATGAACAACTTCATCACAACCTGCACATGACCACAGTCAAACAGGAAATACTCTTCCATACAAACAAGTACAAGGAAAGAATGAAGTACCATCCGAACAACCTTACAATCCGTAGATTGAAACGGAAGGACCTCCGAAGACACACTTAAATCGCAACAGTGAAATAAAGTAGGATGCGACACAGGTCGCATACCCAGCATGCCAATAACAAACCTAACCAACCCACTGAAAAAGGCCCCTGTGGCGACAGATCACAGTGTAATGAGACATATAAAAAATATCTGTGACCAAGACTTTGACGCATCATGCGGGGTGATGGAGCGTCTACCATATACTGTAATGCTGTTTATAGGAACACATCATATTAAGAACACAAAGATCTTAGACCTGAAAGAGACTTTAATACTTAAGATGATGATATAAAGTGGGTAGACAAGCTAATAGTTCACGAAGGGGTAGTGGTCATAATTGCCGTAAAGAAAGAATGTAGTAGACTAAGCCAACCCTCCGAAACCCACTGAATCTGGTAAAACATGGGAATGGAGCGAAGTCTGGCCTATTCTAGCCAAAGCTATTCTAGAATATGATCGCACTAAACTATCAAATTGATTTCCTCATTAAGAAGTTTGGTGATCAGAGTACCAGAAATATTTTTTTTAAGTCCATTGCATTTTCAACTTTTCTATGGATATGTAGGTAGATAGACCCAAAGATAGGTAGTGAATTTGTCCAAGTGAAATTGGACTGGACCCTAACACTACTCAGAGGCCCAACCACAATCAACCAGACTCGCTGCTACCTTAGAAAAAAGTCTCCCAAATATTTTAGTAATAACTATTCAATATCGATTTTGGCTCAATCTGGAATTTGAGGAACCTAACGAAGGCCTACCTAATTAACCAATTTAACTACTTTATCCAGTCATATTCTTTAATTTGGATTTGGCTTCAATTTGTGGAGCTTCTGACTCTATTCGAGGTTCTACCCAATTACCATAACTAATTGTCATTACAAGGTAACGCTGTCTTCGTTATTTATCCAGGCATTTATACCCTGCTAGAGCTCCAGCCGGTCCTCGGATTAGGATTTTCAAACATACATTTATATTTTTATATTACAGGAGGGGCTCATCATCAGTGCTACAATCAGGAGGGGATGCGTGTCGCGAACTGCTGGCTGGGTGCGCAGCCCTGTGTGCTCAGTTAGGGCTCCGCAGATCATTCAGTGCTGGTGATGTGGCGTCTGGTGGTGGGCCTAAACCTATTAGAAGGTAACTACTACTATTGTATGACAGTGTATTGTTAGCTAAGTGACATCATTCTAAATCCAATATGGCGTACGGCACAAGGTGGTGGACTAGGTATTTTTAAACACTCATAATATGGGTATCAAATGAAAGTGTTTTCTGAGAAGAATTTTCAGCATCTAATAGATGGCGCTTTCTATTTTACAGCGCAAACTCCGAGGTAGGGCTCTGCGCAGCGCTGGAGGCTCTGACACTGAGCGCTGCCTCCAGGTCCTGCAGCACCTGGGTAGCGGGTTCGTATACATTATTATTATTCATACTTAGATTTTTTTATGAAATTCTTTAATATATTAAAAACTAGATAGACACAATATACAATCAACGTCATAAAATATTCTTACCAACCGACCACCCATTAGTAATATTTAGGTCGAACTGTCAATATGATCTCAGACCTACCGTTTATTCTTCCTCATCGGAATCTTCTTCCTCTGTATCGTCCTGTAGATTCTCTTTTAAGGCCTTTTTTGAGTCAGTGTTTTGAAGTTCCTCGGTATGCTGCACACACCACCTCCACCAGACCCAGTCTTCCTGAGTAAGATTATCAATAGCTTTGCGAAGGAGGCTTTCAACATCTGCTATCTTGAATGTAGTATTATTCGCAGCGACTTCTTCGACCTGAGCCCATAACTATAGGGTTGTATTGGCAGTGATATGGTGGTAGACTTATCACTTCGTGACCCCCGTTCATTTGCTAGGTTATGACTGAACGCTCTTCGAGAACGTTTAATAGGTCAGAGAACCAAGTCATGTGGTAGTCAGCGTTATTAGACTTAACAGCTTTAAATACCAATTTCAAGTGATGTTTTGACAAACAATGTTTTAATATAGTGTTGCCAACCAAGGGTGTCGGCATTTGGGGGCAGTTGTCTCCCCACTCCAGGCTCCTGTCCTTCCGATGCTCTTGTTGCCATCTCTAGTCAACTATTGAAGCAGCCAAACGAAATAATCGAAATCAAATGGGTGGTCATTTGATTAGGACATTTTTTACGAGGATTGTGTATCCACTTACAATCGAAATTAATCTAAAATCATTGGATTACGGACTGAAAATGGATTCCAAATCTAAACTTGTGTATAAAAAATATATTATTTACTAATTTTAAATTTGAATTTGGAGTCTATCCATAATCCAAAGTTTTGGGATTATTAATTTCGGCAGTAATAAGTGATAGAAGATTATCTACTAATATTGTTAACTTAGTTGGTCTTGTTATTATTAGTGTACAAAAACCCCACGTTTTACAGTAGGGGGTTCACAACTACCCTCACCCCAGAGGTCACACCCAGTCCAACCCCCACATAGACCACTACCAAGTGATAATAAAAAGGTATAAATATACATTTAAATAGTATTTATAGTAATATTAGATTAAATATTATTTAGATAATAAACTACTTATTGATATATAATATTATGGACCCACAATCAGTGCCTAAAAGAGATCTAATTCCGTTTTAATCACTTCACGACTATCTTAATGAGTGAACCTCTAATGGCATGGGATGCCGTTGTTAGAAAGAGCCACATATATGAGATGACGTTCTAATAAATACAATATGGCGTACGGCCCAAGATGGCGGACAAGTTGCTTTTAAAGCACTCATAATATGGGTATCAAATGAAAAAGTTTGTTGGGAAATATATAAAAATTCTTCGGACACTAGTCGTGATATTTTTTTGAAGACCTGTACTTTCCGTCCTCCCTTTTTTAGTAAGGAATAAACTTCTAGACCGTAAGTCCTAATGTCCTAAAGGGTCCTCTCCCTTCTTGGTGTACAAAGTAGTGATCATTGGCTATACACAAAACGATGCTCTCAAAAAGAAGCTACACAGTTATCTGGTGCTGTTTTGCCTTAGGGAGTGTTATGAAGAACTTCTTCTGCATCTTGTACAACCTCCCAAATTAAAAAAATCCCTGCCCAAGTTTGGTTACGTCCTACTTAAGCTGATAGTCAAAATGCTTCCTCCTTGTCTTGGTCTTCGGCGAGTGGACCTGGATCTTTATATTCTGCTGTCATCTACCCAAGTTCATAAATCCTTTCCTAGATAAAGTGAATGGACAATATTAACAAAATGCTGACAGTACTTTTAATTGGTAGAGCTGTATGGTATTTGCTTCCTTCAGAGTTAGTTTCAGCCTAACCATTCAGGTCTCTTGTCACTGAAAATCGTTACTCCATCACCACTATACTGGGGCGTCAAGCGCCTGACAAATGGTCCAAATTCCTAGGTTTTCTATGGCGCACTAAACCAGGATGTCCCTGGATTACTGCATCTTACCCGTGTAACCCAGCCCTTGGTGGTAGAGGATCTGATTCCCGACTGGCTTGCGTGTCTTTAACGCGTTTCGGTCGAGCCGCATGTTTCAGACCTTCCCATTAATGCTTCGGTATAAGTGGAGTCGTGGTTCTTGTTGAGAATCCACTGGTACCATAACATTATTCTCTTCATCTTCTTCTATCTTCGAGGTGGCAACGTTCGACTAAGCTCCTAATATGACGGAGGAAATTACCCAAAACTTTGCGTCCTTTTCTTTGTTCATCTTCAGCTATCGCTATTTAACTTTCTATTATAAATACCATCACGACAGCTTTACCCTTTGTTTTTACGTGAGGTATTTAGTCAAACTACCCACGCACCTTCTAATGAATTTACCCTCAAGAACTTGAATCCACTTGTAGCACAAATATTTAGGTATCTTTGAAAAAATGTTTCCAGGTCCGCCAGAATTATATTAAACGCCGTCTCCTGACCACATACCGAGCCCTGGAGAGGATGTCGCAGTCTGAGTTCAATTTGGACAAGCTGGAGGTGAGAAATTTGCCTATATATCATTCTTAATCCAATATGGCGGACGGAAGGTGGCCGAACAGCTCATAAGAGCATCAAGTTTGCTAAACAGACAAGAAAAGATGGTAAGGCATCAGATTTTATGGTGATGATGTCCATGGACATGGTGACGTTTTATCATCTAAGTTGTTTGTTTCTTTCTTTCTCTAATTCAATATGGCCGACGTATGCCTTGTTGAAAAAAAAGAAGGTTACTCTACTTTTTTTCTTGCAACCTTGTAACTTCAAGGATGGTTAAGCATCAGATTTTAAGATGTTACCAATTATCATCTAGATTTTCTGTCTCTTTTGATCCTTTTTGTAGGTCCCCAATAATGAATGCCTGTCTTTATAAGCTTTAAATTCAATATGGCCTACTTATACCTTGTTTGAAAATTACAAGAATGGTTTCTCAACCTTCTTTATTCCAACCCTTCAAGGATGGTAAGGCATCAGATCTTATGGTGTTACCAATTACCATCTAGATCGTCCTCTTTTGAACGCTTTTTTAAATAAATTGTAGGTTAGTTTTGATTCGTAATTGTCATTATAGGCTGCAGCATCAGCAGCTGTTACTCAGTCAGGTCCTGGCCCCACCACCCTGGCTGTGCCGAACACTAAGGGCAATACCAAGTTTGTACATCCAGGTACGTTTTTTTAAATTGATAATGATCTCATTTCTTACTCTTTTTTTTTTATATGCATGTGTAATGTGTATGTTTCTTGCCCACCTTTTTGTGTCATTGATGCACTCTCCCAAACTTCTCTCTTCTATCACTACTTACCTTCCATTATCTCTATCCTCGTTCACATCCTCTACATCTCTCTCTTCAACATCTATCTCTACTATCATAACACCCTCTATTCAAACATCTCTGTCCTATTCATCCCCATTATCACACTCCTCTATTAGACCTCTTCCTACTTCGATATCACTTTACCAAATCTCTCCCTACTTTCCGTTCTCGCTCCTATATTTGACATCTCTCTGCAGTGCGACGTCGCTCCTCTACTAGACCTCTTCCTACTTCGATATCACTTTACGAAATCTCTCCCTACTTTCCGTTCTCGCTCCTATATTTGACATCTCTCTGCAGTGCGACGCCGCTCCTCTACTAGACCGCTTCCTACTTCGATATCACTTTACGAAATCTCTCCCTACTTTCCGTTCTCGCTCCTATATTTGACATCTCTCTGCAGTGCGACGTCGCTCCTCTACTAGACCTCTTCCTACTTCGATATCACTTTACGAAATCTCTCCCTACTTTCCGTTCTCGCTCCTATATTTGACATCTCTCTGCAGTGCGACGCCGCTCCTCTATTAGACCTCTTCCTACTTCGATATCACTTTACCAAATCTCTCCCTACTTTCCGTTCTCGCTCCTATATTTGACATCTCTCTGCAGTGCGACGCCGCTCCTCTACTAGACCTCTTCCTACTTCGATATCACTTTACGAAATCTCTTCCTACTTTCCGTTCTCGCTCCTATATTTGACATCTCTCTGCAGTGCGACGTCGCTCCTCTATTAGACCTCTTCCTACTTCGATATCACTTTACGAAATCTCTCCCTACTTTCCGTTCTCGCTCCTATATTTGACATCTCTCTGCAGTGCGACGTCGCTCCTCTATTAGACCTCTTCCTACTTCGATATCACTTTACGAAATCTCTCCCTACTTTCCGTTCTCGCTCCTATATTTGACATCTCTCTGCAGTGCGACGTCGCTCCTCTATTAGACCTCTTCCTACTTCGATATCACTTTACGAAATCTCTCCCTACTTTCCGTTCTCGCTCCTATATTAGACATCTCTCTGCAGTGCGACGCCGCTCCTCTACTAGACCTCTTCCTACTTCGATATCACTTTACGAAATCTCTCCCTACTTTCCGTTCTCGCTCCTATATTTGACATCTCTCTGCAGTGCGACGTCGCTCCTCTATTAGACCTCTTCCTACTTCGATATCATTTTACGAAATCTCTCCCTACTTTCCGTTCTCGCTCCTATATTGGACATCTCTCTGCAGTGCGACGTCGTTCCTCTATTAGACCTCTTCCTACTTCGATATCACTTTACGAAATCTCTCCCTACTCTCCGATATCGCTCCTATATTAGACATCTCTCTGCAGTGCGACGTCGTTCCTCTATTAGACCTCTTCCTACTTCGATATCACTTTACGAAATCTCTCCCTACTCTCCGATATCGCTCCTATATTAGACATCTCTCTGCAGTGCGACGTCGCTCCTCTATTAGACCTCTTCCTACTTCGATATCACTTTACGAAATCTCTCCCTACTCTCCGATATCGCTCCTATATTAGACATCTCTCTGCAGTGCGACGTCGCTCCTCTATTAGACCTCTTCCTACTTCGATATCACTTTACGAAATCTCTCCCTACTCTCCGATATCGCTCCTATATTAGACATCTCTCTGCAGTGCGACGTCGCTCCTCTATTAGACCTCTTCCTACTTCGATATCACTTTACGAAATCTCTCCCTACTCTCCGATATCGCTCCTATATTAGACATCTCTCTGCAGTGCGACGTCGCTCCTCTATTAGACCTCTTCCTACTTCGATATTACTTTACGAAATCTCTCCCTACTCTCCGATATCGCTCCTATATTAGACATCTCTCTGCAGTGCGACGTCGTTCCTCTATTAGACCTCTTCCTACTTCGATATCACTTTACGAAATCTCTCCCTACTCTCCGATATCGCTCCTATATTAGACATCTCTCTGCAGTGCGACGTCGCTCCTCTATTAGACCTCTTCCTACTTCGATATCACTTTACGAAATCTCTCCCTACTTTCCGTTCTCGCTCCTATATTTGACATCTCTCTGCAGTGCGACGCTGCTCCTCTACTAGACCTCTTCCTACTTCGATATCACTTTACGAAATCTCTCCCTACTTTCCGTTCTCGCTCCTATATTTGACATCTCTCTGCAGTGCGACGTCGCTCCTCTATTAGACCTCTTCCTACTTCGATATCACTTTACGAAATCTCTCCCTACTTTCCGTTCTCGCTCCTATATTAGACATCTCTCTGCAGTGCGACGCCGCTCCTCTACTAGACCTCTTCCTACTTCGATATCACTTTACGAAATCTCTCCCTACTTTCCGTTCTCGCTCCTATATTTGACATCTCTCTGCAGTGCGACGTCGCTCCTCTATTAGACCTCTTCCTACTTCGATATCATTTTACGAAATCTCTCCCTACTTTCCGTTCTCGCTCCTATATTGGACATCTCTCTGCAGTGCGACGTCGTTCCTCTATTAGACCTCTTCCTACTTCGATATCACTTTACGAAATCTCTCCCTACTCTCCGATATCGCTCCTATATTAGACATCTCTCTGCAGTGCGACGTCGTTCCTCTATTAGACCTCTTCCTACTTCGATATCACTTTACGAAATCTCTCCCTACTCTCCGATATCGCTCCTATATTTGACATCTCTCTGCAGTGCGACGTCGCTCCTCTATTAGACCTCTTCCTACTTCGATATCACTTTACGAAATCTCTCCCTACTCTCCGATATCGCTCCTATATTAGACATCTCTCTGCAGTGCGACGCCGCTCCTCTATTAGACCTCTTCCTACTTCGATATCACTTTACGAAATCTCTCCCTACTCTCCGATATCGCTCCTATATTAGACATCTCTCTGCAGTGCGACGTCGCTCCTCTATTAGACCTCTTCCTACTTCGATATCACTTTACGAAATCTCTCCCTACTCTCCGATATCGCTCCTATATTAGACATCTCTCTGCAGTGCGACGTCGCTCCTCTATTAGACCTCTTCCTACTTCGATATTACTTTACGAAATCTCTCCCTACTCTCCGATATCGCTCCTATATTAGACATCTCTCTGCAGTGCGACGTCGTTCCTCTATTAGACCTCTTCCTACTTCGATATCACTTTACGAAATCTCTCCCTACTCTCCGATATCGCTCCTATATTAGACATCTCTCTGCAGTGCGACGTCGTTCCTCTATTAGACCTCTTCCTACTTCGATATCACTTTACGAAATCTCTCCCTACTCTCCGATATCGCTCCTATATTAGACATCTCTCTGCAGTGCGACGTCGCTCCTCTATTAGACCTCTTCCTACTTCGATATCACTTTACGAAATCTCTCCCTACTCTCCGATATCGCTCCTATATTAGACATCTCTCTGCAGTGCGACGTCGCTCCTCTATTAGACCTCTTCCTACTTCGATATCACTTTACGAAATCTCTCCCTACTCTCCGATATCGCTCCTATATTAGACATCTCTCTGCAGTGCGACGCCGCTCCTCTACTAGACCTCTTCCTACTTCGATATCACTTTACGAAATCTCTCCCTACTTTCCGTTCTCGCTCCTATATTTGACATCTCTCTGCAGTGCGACGTCGCTCCTCTATTAGACCTCTTCCTACTTCGATATCATTTTACGAAATCTCTCCCTACTTTCCGTTCTCGCTCCTATATTGGACATCTCTCTGCAGTGCGACGTCGTTCCTCTATTAGACCTCTTCCTACTTCGATATCACTTTACGAAATCTCTCCCTACTCTCCGATATCGCTCCTATATTAGACATCTCTCTGCAGTGCGACGTCGTTCCTCTATTAGACCTCTTCCTACTTCGATATCACTTTACGAAATCTCTCCCTACTCTCCGATATCGCTCCTATATTTGACATCTCTCTGCAGTGCGACGCCGCTCCTCTACTAGACCTCTTCCTACTTCGATATCACTTTACGAAATCTCTCCCTACTCTCCGATATCGCTCCTATATTAGACATCTCTCTGCAGTGCGACGTCGCTCCTCTATTAGACCTCTTCCTACTTCGATATCACTTTACGAAATCTCTCCCTACTCTCCGTTCTCGCTCCTATATTAGACATCTCTCTGCAGTGCGACGTCGCTCCTCTATTAGACCTCTTCCTACTTCGATATCACTTTACGAAATCTCTCCCTACTCTCCGATATCGCTCCTATATTAGACATCTCTCTGCAGTGCGACGTCGCTCCTCTATTAGACCTCTTCCTACTTCGATATTACTTTACGAAATCTCTCCCTACTCTCCGATATCGCTCCTATATTAGACATCTCTCTGCAGTGCGACGTCGTTCCTCTATTAGACCTCTTCCTACTTCGATATCACTTTACGAAATCTCTCCCTACTCTCCGATATCGCTCCTATATTAGACATCTCTCTGCAGTGCGACGTCGCTCCTCTATTAGACCTCTTCCTACTTCGATATCACTTTACGAAATCTCTCCCTACTTTCCGTTCTCGCTCCTATATTTGACATCTCTCTGCAGTGCGACGCTGCTCCTCTACTAGACCTCTTCCTACTTCGATATCACTTTACGAAATCTCTCCCTACTTTCCGTTCTCGCTCCTATATTTGACATCTCTCTGCAGTGCGACGTCGCTCCTCTATTAGACCTCTTCCTACTTCGATATCACTTTACGAAATCTCTCCCTACTTTCCGTTCTCGCTCCTATATTAGACATCTCTCTGCAGTGCGACGCCGCTCCTCTACTAGACCTCTTCCTACTTCGATATCACTTTACGAAATCTCTCCCTACTTTCCGTTCTCGCTCCTATATTTGACATCTCTCTGCAGTGCGACGTCGCTCCTCTATTAGACCTCTTCCTACTTCGATATCATTTTACGAAATCTCTCCCTACTTTCCGTTCTCGCTCCTATATTGGACATCTCTCTGCAGTGCGACGTCGTTCCTCTATTAGACCTCTTCCTACTTCGATATCACTTTACGAAATCTCTCCCTACTCTCCGATATCGCTCCTATATTAGACATCTCTCTGCAGTGCGACGTCGTTCCTCTATTAGACCTCTTCCTACTTCGATATCACTTTACGAAATCTCTCCCTACTCTCCGATATCGCTCCTATATTAGACATCTCTCTGCAGTGCGACGTCGCTCCTCTATTAGACCTCTTCCTACTTCGATATCACTTTACGAAATCTCTCCCTACTCTCCGATATCGCTCCTATATTTGACATCTCTCTGCAGTGCGACGTCGCTCCTCTATTAGACCTCTTCCTACTTCGATATCACTTTACGAAATCTCTCCCTACTCTCCGATATCGCTCCTATATTAGACATCTCTCTGCAGTGCGACGTCGCTCCTCTATTAGACCTCTTCCTACTTCGATATCACTTTACGAAATCTCTCCCTACTCTCCGATATCGCTCCTATATTAGACATCTCTCTGCAGTGCGACGTCGCTCCTCTATTAGACCTCTTCCTACTTCGATATTACTTTACGAAATCTCTCCCTACTCTCCGATATCGCTCCTATATTAGACATCTCTCTGCAGTGCGACGTCGTTCCTCTATTAGACCTCTTCCTACTTCGATATCACTTTACGAAATCTCTCCCTACTCTCCGATATCGCTCCTATATTAGACATCTCTCTGCAGTGCGACGTCGTTCCTCTATTAGACCTCTTCCTACTTCGATATCACTTTACGAAATCTCTCCCTACTCTCCGATATCGCTCCTATATTAGACATCTCTCTGCAGTGCGACGTCGCTCCTCTATTAGACCTCTTCCTACTTCGATATCACTTTACGAAATCTCTCCCTACTCTCCGATATCGCTCCTATATTAGACATCTCTCTGCAGTGCGACGTCGCTCCTCTATTAGACCTCTTCCTACTTCGATATCACTTTACGAAATCTCTCCCTACTCTCCGATATCGCTCCTATATTAGACATCTCTCTGCAGTGCGACGTCGCTCCTCTATTAGACCTCTTCCTACTTCGATATCACTTTACGAAATCTCTCCCTACTCTCCGATAACGCTCCTATATTAGACATCTCTCTGCAGTGCGACGTCGCTCCTCTATTAGACCTCTTCCTACTTCGATATCACTTTACGAAATCTCTCCCTACTCTCCGATATCGCTCCTATATTAGACATCTCTCTGCAGTGCGACGTCGCTCCTCTATTAGACCTCTTCCTACTTCGATATCACTTTACGAAATCTCTCCCTACTCTCCGATATCGCTCCTATATTAGACATCTCTCTGCAGTGCGACGTCGCTCCTCTATTAGACCTCTTCCTACTTCGATATCACTTTACGAAATCTCTCCCTACTCTCCGATATCGCTCCTATATTTGACATCTCTCTGCAGTGCGACGTCGCTCCTCTATTAGACCTCTTCCTACTTCGATATCACTTTACGAAATCTCTCCCTACTTTCCGTTATCGCTCCTATATTAGACATCTCTCTGCAGTGCGACGTCGCTCCTCTATTAGACCTCTTCCTACTTCGATATCACTTTACGAAATCTCTCCCTACTCTCCGATATCGCTCCTATATTAGACATCTCTCTGCAGTGCGACATCGCTCCTCTATTAGACCTCTTCCTACTTCGATATCACTTTACGAAATCTCTCCCTACTTTCCGTTATCGCTCCTATATTAGACATCTCTCTGCAGTGCGACGTCGCTCCACTATCAGACCTATACTCTTTCTCTTTCGCGCTTTTCTCTCTCTTTCCTAACTCATTACCATCATCTCTTTTTACAGAAGCAGCAAACTTAGCGCTCACAGCAGCAGACCTGGAACGCGAGCGAGGGCGCCCTCTATCCAAATACGAGCGCAACATGATCATATTCAACTGGCTCCACACTCTGGACGAAGCGGCTCCCTTCTAGATGCTTCTAGAACATTCTGGAATGTTATATACGATATCTTAATTTTGTGTGTATTTAAGTTTGTTGGGTTAAAAGTATTTATGATAAGTCAGTGTTGCCATATTTTTTTCTGTCTTGAGTGACGTCACGTCGTGTGAATATTCTCTATATTCCAGAAGTTTAATTATCATAGCTCTTAGAAAATGTCAACAATTATGGCGTTTACACATTGTGAAGATAGGAACCTAACCGTGCCTGGGGCTTGTGATTACTAGTCAGACTGCCTCGGTAACAATATTTGATTATTTTGGCAACACTAAAGATACAGAATCTCCTATAACACACTTTTGGCCCAACATATAACATGTATTAAATGATCTCTTGTTTCCACGTTCTGGAACATTCTAACACGCAGTCGATTGTTCAAGGCGCCTGAGGGGCGCCATAGCCACCAAAGTCTGCTCTAACATTTCATAGTGACGTCACACGATAAGGTGTGTTTTTATGATCTCACACTAGAGAGAGAGAGAGAGAGAAGAATATCAAGAAGAAGCTTGTGTAAATGTATTAATAAAGAGATGGCGCCACCTATCAAGGCTTTTAGAACCTTCAGGAAAAATAAAATCATACCATATAGGCCGCGTTTCCACCAGAGATTTGCGAGGATGTATTGCGATTTGTATGTTAAGCACCAATAGAATCGCTTTATTTGACACACTAACTGAGACTAGGTAAGTGAAGTGTGAGCACATTTCTGGTGACAACGCAGTCTTAGTGAGTGTCTGCTGTTCACGTTCCGTACAATTTGACTTGATGACAAACTTAACTTTGCCGCCGGAAAACTGTTGTCCCCATAGATCGACATAGGTCCCAGTCAATTTACCAACTGCAATATAAATAATAATAATCACACGTAAAGGAAATTATCCGATTTTTTCTTTTAATCGCACTTGAGAGATGTGTGAGGATGTGTTTGTTAACAGCCAATAGAATCGCTGCGCACACATTTCTCTTTGTATATCCTCGCTCGAATGTAAAGGGACAAGACAATGTTTGAAATATCCTCCACATATGGGAGTAGGAGAAAGCAACAATCTATAGCAACACAGCTACACTATCACACTTTCACTATCACTACTCCAGATAATGTCCACTCTATGATACGACGGGTCGGACTAAGCTTTACCTCGGTAAAGGAAATATAAAGGGACAAGACAGTGCTTGGAATATCCCTTCACAGATAGAGTAGGAGAAAGCAACAATCTATAGGAGATGCCTAGCAGCAGCAACACAACTACACTTTCACTACCACTTCTCCAGATAATGTGCACTCTAAGAAACGACGGGTTGGACTAAGGTTTACCTCGGTAAAGGGAATATAAAGGGACAAGACAGTGGTTGAAATATCCTCTACAGATAGAGTAGGAGAAAGCAACAATCTATAGGAGATGCCTAGCAGCAGCAACACAACTACACTTTCACTACCACTTCTCCAGATAATGTCCACTTTCACTAACACTCCAGGTACTGTACACTATGAATCGATGATTCGGACTAAGCTATACTTCTGAAAAGAGAATATAAAGGGATAAGACAGTGCTTGGAATATCCCTCCATAGATGGAGTAGGAGAAAACAACAATCTATATTATTAGGTACTTACGTGCTTCCATCGGAGATGCTTAGCAGTAGCAACACAGCTACACTATCACTTCTCCAGATAATGTCCACTCACACTTCACTAACACTACTCCAGATAATGTCCGCTCACACTTTCACTTACGGATTATAATACGCGGAAATCCGGAAATCCGAACAACCAGACTCGTATGGCACAACCCAGAAGAGCACCCTGCCCACGTAAAAGTGAGGCGCGCAAACCCGAACCAAGACACACCACACAAGTAGATCGCAATAATCAACGTACGGTTCGCTCCGTAACCGAAGCATCTTCAGGTGTTGTTGACTCTACAAGCGTCACTTGCGAAGTGGCAATTATGTTAAAAAAACAATACTCAACATGCGATACTCGATTGATTATTTGTTCGTTCAGCAGTTCAAGTCTTTGATTGGTATTTTTAATTATTTCTAATTGCTCTAACAAATTAAGTTTATCACACTTTCACCATCACTACTCCAGATAATGTCCCCTCACACTCACTAACACTACTCCAGATAATATCCACTCACACTCACTAACACTACTCCAGATAATGTCACTCTATGAAACGACTAAGCTTCATCTCGGTAAAGAGAATATGAAGGGACAAGATAGTGGTTAGAATATCCCCCTCCACTGGTGGGGTAGGAGTAAGCAACAATCTATATTGTAAGGTACTCACTACTCACGCTACCATCATCGGGGATGCCTAGCAGCAGCAACACAGCTACACTATCACATTTTCACAAACACTACTCCAGATGATGTGTACTCACACTTTCTCTAACAATACTCCAGATAATGTCCACTATATGAAGCGACGGATCAGACTAAACTTCATCTGGTTAAAGAGAATATAAAGGGACAAGACAGTGGTTGGAATATCCCTCCACAGGTGGAGTAGGAGTAAGCAACAATCTATATTGTAAGGTACTCACTACTCACGCTACCATCGACGATGCCTAGCAGCAGAAACACAGTTACATTATCACACTAACACAACTCCAGATAGTGTCCACTCACGCTCACTAACAGTACTCTAGATAATGTCCACACACTTTCACCATCACTACTCCAGATAATGTATACTCACACTTTCACTAACGCTACTCCAGATAATGTCCACTCACACTTTCACTAACGCTTATCCAGATAATGTCCACTCACACTCACTAACAGTACTCCAGATAATGTTCACTCACACTCACTAACAGTACTCCAGATAATGTTCACTCACACTCACTAACAGTACTCCAGATATTGTCCACACACTTTCACTATCGCTACTCCAGATAATGTCCACTCTATGAAACAACAGTTCAGACTAAGCTTAACCTCTGTAAAGAGAATTTAAAGGGACTAGACTGTGGTTGAAATATCCCTCCACAGATAGGGGTAGGAATAAGCAACCAATAGAAAACGCTCACCAATCAGAAGGTATCAAAACGACGCCGTAGATAGCGCTTCTGTTATATTATGAGTGTCTAGAACGTCCAGGGACAAAGAAGTGCGAAGATTTCTAACGAGGGATGTGTTTGTTAAGAACCAATAGAATCGCAGTCTTATGGTGTGACGCCTATAGGCGTATGGCGCCTCTCCGGTGCCATGAGCTATTACTGAATAAATATTTTTTTAATATTTCTGTGATGACAATTCTATATTAAATCAATTTAATTGCGCCAGTCTAAAACTTGTCAACACTATCCGATAAACTCTTCAGATGTTACAAGTTTTAGACCGACGCAATTATATACTTATGTATTAAATAATGATCTCTCATATTAACGCGTCGGTCCAAAACATCTTAGACATGCCTACTCTATTTGATTTATATTAATAGCAAGTTTTGGGTTGACGTGTAATAAATCAATGATCTCTTATTTCAAGTTATGAATGTTCTATATATTAACTCGTCGGTCCAAAACATCATATTTGTGATGCTTTTCGTTCTGGCCTTCTACAAAAGCTTTTGAATAAAGAATTTATTATAATGAAAAAAAAAATATCAAAATTTAGTCCATTTTAAAGCATATCTCGATAAGTAGATATGTTTGTCCGTTTGTAATAAACATTGACCTATTACACTGTGGACACAATCTACACTGTAAGGTAGTCACGTGACCTTCATCGGTGACACCTAGTAGCAGCAATACAACTGCACTATCATACTTTCATTATCACTACTCCAGATGCTAGTGCTAGCTAAGTGCTAGTGAAATTGTACGTGGAATGTCCACTACTCGTGGACATTCCACGTACAATTTCACTAGCACTTCTCCAGATAATGTCCACTCACACTTTCTCTATCACTACTCCTGATAATGTCCACGCACACTTTCGCTAACACTACTCCAGATAATGTCCACGCATGAAACGCAGCCTTAGCGAGCTTAGGCTGCTCTCCTCACTCTGACACGGAGGGTAGAAAGAAAATTTATGGCTACAATCTACCCCATCTTAGGCAAGGATTCAACAAGTTCCGTACAGTTTGAATTAAGTGACAAATTTAACTTTGCCGTCGGAAAACTGTTGACTCAATACATCGACATACGTCGCAGTCAATTTACCAACTGCAATATAACTAATAATCACATGTAAAGGAAATTAGTGGAAAATGTCACTTGAATTCTCACTTGGCCGATTTCTATCTTACACTGAGAGAAAAAGAAGATCAGAAGACTAGATTGTGAGGGTAGACGAAGAAACAAAAACATACTACGCGTTTAGCCTGACTATGATTTTGAATGAATATGTCGGGATAGAGTGCCGATTTTAGTATTTGTGCAGTGCAGTGCCTTGGATTGTGACCAAGGTGTAGGTTTAGAAGAGCGCTCCCTACCACATAGATCACCTCCACTGCCTGGTTTCACTGTTAGTCTTAGACTAAGTTAACTTTTCTTTTTTTTATGGTTGGAAATGTTTGTATATGCATACCCCCCACCGACGAGTGGGAGGTGATGAGCGACGGTTCAAGGCATACCTACTAAAACCACTTACCTCCACTGTCAGGGGGCTCTCAGGGTACACCAAAACTGGCTACCCCCTTGACTGAAAGGCTAGGTTAACTTAGCCTAACTTAACACACCTAAATACAATGAAAGGACTCACATGATCCTTTGGGAAGAGCTCCAATATCCATAGCATAACAACGCATTATTGTTACAATTTCACCGGCATCACTCCAGGCGATGTCAACTCGAAGAGACTTCTCGTGAGACTAAAGTGTACAGCGTCATCGTCGTCTGCGTTGTAATAGGTCAATGATAGACACTGCTTCCCAAGCTACAGTATATATAATTGGAACAATAATAATATTAAAACAGGGGTTTTATATTAATATATAGAATACTGATCGCTGCTTATTTTTTTAAATTATATTCTCGACCACGTGACCCCTGTCTGTACTGAATAGTTTTGTCATGACACCTCTGGCGTGCCATGTATTATATGACACACCAGTGCTGCCAACAAGGCGTAGATATAGAATATTCTCTCACAATCCTAAAGGGGGCAGGATAGAAAGGTTCTAGAACCTCCCTTATCTAGAATTGATAGAAGCGTAGTGGACAATGGACTAATATTCCTCATTCTGACGAAGAGACTCGGCTCAGCAGCTATTAACGGGTTGTCATAACGATGATAAACCAACTACCAGTTTTTGTATTTTCCACAGGATTCTTCTTGATCCATCCATCCCTAATAGACAAAGACGAACTTATAGGGTCCATCTCTACCTATATCATCCATCCTTAATAGACAAATACGACCTTATAGGCATCCATCTCTACCTATACCATCCATCCTTAATAGACAAATACGACCCTATAGGGTCCATCTCTACCTATATCATCCATCCTAAATAGACAAATACAACCTTATAGGCGTCCATCTCTACCTATACCATCCATCCTTAATAGACAAATACGACCTTATAGGCGCCCATCTCTACCTATACCATCCATCCTTAATAGACAAATACGACCTTATAGGCGCCCATCTCTACCTATACCATCCATCCTTAATAGACAAATACGACCCTATAGGGTCCATCTCTACCTATATCATCCATCCTTAATAGACAAATACGACCTTATAGGCGTCCATCTCTACCTATACCATCCATCCTTAATAGACAAATACGACCTTATAGGCGCCCATCTCTACCTATACCATCCATCCTTAATAGACAAATACGACCCTATAGGGTCCATCTCTACCTATATCATCCATCCTTAATAGACAAATACGACCTTATAGGCGTCCATCTCTACCTATACCATCCATCCTTAATAGACAAATACGACCTTATAGGCGCCCATCTCTACCTATACCATCCATCCTTAATAGACAAATACGACCCTATAGGGTCCATCTCTACCTATATCATCCATCCTTAATAGACAAATACGACCTTATAGGCGTCCATCTCTACCTATACCATCCATCCTTAATAGACAAATACGACCCTATAGGGTCCATCTCTACCTATATCATCCATCCTTAATAGACAAATACGACCTTATAGGCGTCCATCTCTACCTATACCATCCATCCTTAATAGACAAATACGACCTTATAGGCGCCCATCTCTACCTATACCATCCATCCTTAATAGACAAATACGACCCTATAGGGTCCATCTCTACCTATATCATCCATCCTTAATAGACAAATACGACCTTATAGGCGTCCATCTCTACCTATACCATCCATCCTTAATAGACAAATACGACCTTATAGGCGCCCATCTCTACCTATACCATCCATCCTTAATAGACAAATACGACCCTATAGGGTCCATCTCTACCTATATCATCCATCCTTAATAGACAAATACGACCTTATAGGCGTCCATCTCTACCTATACCATCCATCCTTAATAGACAAATACGACCTTATAGGCGTCCATCTCTACCTATATCATCCATCCTTAATAGACAAATACGATCTTATAGGAGTCGGTTTATTAAGCCTTTAACAAGCGTGGTAGGGGTCACGTGATCGAGGATCCATCACTTTACAGATAAATCTTGCCATATATATCTTACGACTGTTTTTTAAACGTCAAATATGATTATTTTTATTTCAGATGTATAAGAATTCCTCTATATTAAGCAAGTTCCTACTTTATATGTTTTAGAGCATTTACTCGTTTATCTACTTGCTTTCACCTATTGGCGTCATTAGTCTACGCACTGGCCGACTCTCACCTATTGGCGTCACTGGGGTGCGATGCATTTGATTCATCTACTGTCTCATCTATTGGCGTCACTGGGGTGCGATGCATTTGATTCATCTACTGTCTCATCTATTGGCGTCACTGGGGTGCGATGCATTTGATTCATCTACTGTCTCACCTATTGGCGTCACTGGGGTGCGATGCATTTGATTCATCTACTGTCTCATCTATTGGCGTCACTGGGGTGCGATGCATTTGATTCATCTACTGTCTCACCTATTGGCGTCACTGGGGTGCGATGCATTTGATTCATCTACTGTCTCACCTGTTGGCGTCACTGGGGTGCGATGCATTTGATTCATCTACTGTCTCACCTATTGGCGTCACTGGGGTGCGATGCATTTGATTCATCTACTGTCTCATCTATTGGCGTCACTGGGGTGCGATGCATTTGATTCATCTACTGTCTCATCTATTGGCGTCACTGGGGTGCGATGCATTTGATTCATCTACTGTCTCACCTATTGGCGTCACTGGGGTGCGATGCATTTGATTCATCTACTGTCTCATCTATTGGCGTCACTGGGGTGCGATGCATTTGATTCATCTACTGTCTCACCTATTGGCGTCACTGGGGTGCGATGCATTTGATTCATCTACTGTCTCACCTGTTGGCGTCACTGGGGTGCGATGCATTTGATTCATCTACTGTCTCACCTATTGGCGTCACTGGGGTGCGATGCATTTGATTCATCTACTGTCTCACCTATTGGCGTCACTGGGGTGCGATGCATTTGATTCATCTACTGTCTCACCTATTGGCGTCACTGGGGTGCGATGCATTTGATTCATCTACTGTCTCACCTATTGGCGTCACTGGGGTGCGATGCATTTGATTCATCTACTGTCTCACCTATTGGCGTCACTGGGGTGAGATGCATTTGATTCATCTACTGTCTCACCTATTGGCGTCACTGGGGTGCGATGCATTTGATTCATCTACTGTCTCACCTGTTGGCGTCACTGGGGTGCGATGCATTTGATTCATCTACTGTCTCACCTATTGGCGTCACTGGGGTGCGATGCATTTGATTCATCTACTGTCTCACCTATTGGCGTCACTGGGGTGCGATGCATTTGATTCATCTACTGTCTACACACAGGCCGACTCTCACCTATTGGCGTCACTGGGGTGCGATGCATTTGATTCATCTACTGTCTCACCTATTGGCGTCACTGGGGTGAGATGCATTTGATTCATCTACTGTCTCACCTATTGGCGTCACTGGGGTGCGATGCATTTGATTCATCTACTGTCTCACCTATTGGCGTCACTGGGGTGCGATGCATTTGATTCATCTACTGTCTACACACAGGCCGACTCTCACCTATTGGCGTCACTGGGGTGCGATGCATTTGATTCATCTACTGTCTCACCTATTGGCGTCACTGGGGTGAGATGCATTTGATTCATCTACTGTCTCACCTATTGGCGTCACTGGGGTGCGATGCATTTGATTCATCTACTGTCTCACCTATTGGCGTCACTGGGGTGCGATGCATTTGATTCATCTACTGTCTACACACAGGCCGACTCTCACCTATTGGCGTCACTGGGGTGCGATGCATTTGATTCATCTACTGTCTCACCTATTGGCGTCACTGGGGTGCGATGCATTTGATTCATCTACTCTCTACACACAGGCCGACTTTCTATATACCCCTTCCTTTTTGGCCTCGCCTTTGGCTCGGTAAAGAAAGATTGAGAAAGAGAAATAATGGTTAATGCGCAAGACCTGACCCTCTTCTAAAGCCTTTACACCTGTGAACCCAACATGAGATTAATAAAAGATAAAAGTGCTTAAATGAGGGTAGATAGACGAGTACCCTCCTTGCCACGTGTCGGTGTTACCAGGACAAATATAAACAATCCTAGTTTTATTGAAGTATAGAATAAACTCCAATGTAAATGTATAATTTATCATAAATAAATGTGGAATATTGAGTGTTTTATTTTATTTGGAAATTTCCAGAATATCCTGGAATTGTATCCTATCTTAGTGGAGATGAGATGTAGAAATGAAAGCTGCTGAGAAAGTGTTACCATAGACAACCATAAATTATTGTAACTTAACAAATAATAATTTTAAAAAATTCTCCACCTAGATTTTATTATACCAGAAAATGGTAATTAAGTTACGTTATTTAAAGGGAGGTTTTAAATAATAACTTGGCAACACAGGCCTATGATCCCATTTGTAGTCATTATAGTGGAAAGATGTTTTCTACTTTAGGTTTAGTTATTCTCGGAGCTCGTCTCGTTCTCATTAGCAACACTTATTTGAGTGGCTGTCTGTTAGTTGTGATCTCGGCAACATTAATTTGAGTAACTTTTGTGTTTAGCATAAGGCTGTACGATGTAATACCTTTGCCTTTTCTTTTATGGAATAAAAACAGAAAAATTTGAAGCACAATATTACTGGATTTTTATAGCAGTTCGATATAAGGCTGTACGGTGTAATACCTTTGCCTTTTCCATTATGGAATAAAAACAGAAAAAAATGAAACAAAATATTACTGGAATTTTTAAGGTAGATCGATATAAGGCTGTACGGTGTAATACCTTTTCCATTATCGAATAACACAAAAAAATTTAAGCACAATATTGCTGGATTTTTTTAATGACTTCTATATGAGGCTGTATGGAATATTACCTTTGCCATTATAGAATAAAAACAAAAAAATGGGTAGGTAATGAAACAAATCATCGCAATCCAAAACATTTATTTTGAATTTCAACATCCTTGGAATTATTATTCTATTTGCAAATAAATTATAACTCACATACATAAATAATATATTCTTACAAATGCAAACAAAAAACAATCGCCATTTTGTTTCTTTCTCAATACAACAAAGATTTATTAAAATAAAGAGCATTTTTGTAAAACTTTTTTTTTTTTAAATTCGACAATATATGAAACCAATAAACTTTACTTTTAATTATTCTTCACTTTTAATACCTTTTACAATTTTGTTAAAAAAAAATCTTTATGAACATAATTGTGGAAATTTTTTTGTCATGTTTCGTTAGTTTAGGCAGTGTTGCCACTTTCACAAAGAATTTAGTCTCAATTAAAATACTCTATAGGTACACTAAAAATTAGCTAAGCTGGCAACACTATATTTAGAACTCTGTAATTTATTCAATTAAACGCATTTCTTTTGGGTTTAGTCACAAAAAAGGTAAAAAAAAATACTAAATAATAAATTGAAAGTGAAAAAAAAATATCCAAGGATTTGTACTTCTATTCACAATTATTTAGAATTAGACCAGAATATACAATTTTGATTAAGTTAAAGTAAATACACATTCGTGGTATGTACACGTGGGAATGAATCGTTTTTCTTTTGTTTTAAAAGAAAAACATTTTTGAAAGTAAATTCTACTTTAAATTATATTTCAGAAATTATTGATATAACGAAAAGTTCTTGATGGTTGCATGTCCATTTTTTGTTTACTTTCATTGGCATGCTTTTTAAAAATCGATAATCAATTTTTGTTGTTCTTTTAATATCGATTTTATTAAATTTCAAGACTTTGACGTCTCTTTAACGATGATTTTTGGTTATCAAAAATTATTATTTTTGATATACTTTTTATATCAAATGCATCAAAAGTGACTTTTGTTGTTCTTTCAATACTGATGTTACCAAAAATTATGATTTTTGGTGGCCTTTTAACATTTACTGGTTACCAAAATTGTTTTTTTGGTATTTTTTGACAATCGGAATAGATTTTTGAGTTCAGAGATTCATTCAATGGGTGCGGTGGTGTGACAAGTCCGCTGGAGTGGATCCGGGCGCGTGTATAGTGTCGCAACCCCCGCGCGGCGCGTGTGCTTATACTAAATATATCAACATTTGTATATTGTATATGGGCTATGGAAACTGACGTCACAAAGTGCAATTTTGACATTACTCACAGATTTTTGGAGAACTTTTAATATTTTTGGAGAATATTCAATAGGTTTTTTTTCTCTAAAAATGGGAGTAATGTGAAAACTACAGTTTGTTACGCCGGTTTTTAACTATTGTACATTGTGGAGGATAAGGGGGGATTGGGGGGTGATTGTGTAAAGTGTATAAATATATCTATGGGGGAGTGTGGCGCGTCGCGCGGGCAACGGTAAAAGGTACGACAGTTCAGTCTTATAGAACGGCAGTGGAATTATGGCCAAGATTTCAAAAAATGGTTATTTAACTTGGCCATTAGACAAGTAAGACTTGGCCATAACGCTGTGATGGTATACAAATGGCCATAACTCCACAAACCAATCGAACCCGAAACCACTCCATCAGAATTCTTGGTGCGCAAAGCGCTGAGCCAGACCTGCGCGGGCGGGTGCTGCGCGCAGGGACGGGTATAACGGGCTTACACTAACTTACTGACTAAAGCCACAAACACGGAGTTACAATTTTAATTTTAATTATATTACTGTTTGATATTTAATAATAAAAGAAATTTCATCTTGGCCATAATATACCATTATCAATATATAATTTGTCCGTTACTAATCATAAATTAAATGTGGAGAAATATAAACAGTAATATAATTCATAAATTTGGTTCGGTTCGGTCAAACTGTTATTTACATCTGGAATATCTTTGTGGCATCGGCATTGAGTTTTGGCTGCGAGCTCAGTCGAGTTAATTTTTTAAAACAATAGACAAACGAGTCTGTATATATTGAGTTGATATGTAAAGGTCAAGTGTCGGTACATCACAGCCAAAACCCAAAAACTTTCAATACAAAATGGAAAACAGTAACACTTAAACTAATAAAAAAATGTTATTAAAGCTTGTTCCCGAAGCAAAAACTTTACAGGAACAAGCTCTACAACTATCACATGTCGACCCTTCAGGTCTAACAGTAGGTTGTGCATTACCATTATGCGACAAAATCCAGCGGTCTGTTAAACCCACCTTTTCTGTTCATATACTGTCTGTATTTGCGTTTCAATACAACGTGGACGTCGCCTTCAACGTTACCATCCACCTTTTTACCTTTAGTAGTATCAAAGCCGCAGAAACCCATAACTTTTAACATTTCCTGCTCTTCTGGCGTCTTACCTTCCAAGTCGGCTGGAGTCACGATGGGTCGTTCTCCGAAGTTCTTCTTAGGTTTTACGAAAGAGGAAGATGGTGTTGGAGATGCGGATCGTCGACGGCGTGGTGATGGAGATCGACGGCGTTCAGGTGAGCGTCGTCGTCTGTCTAGAGACCGCGATCGCGAGCGGGTTCTAGGCCTCCGCCTCTCGCGTTCCCTGTCCCTCTCGCGGCGGTCGCGACGGTCATCACGCCGGCGAGGACTCGGCGACCGACCCATCCAAGCTAATACAATTGTAACATTAACTACAAATAAATCAAACAAATAATGCGTTTAAATTCAGAATACTCACCTCAATTTTAAGTCAACAGTGTGTAAAATTTGTAAAAAAAACAAAAAGGAAACAGTAATACACAACCTAAACGTTCGCCATTTTGAAATTGACTGCTTGTAAATTTTTTTAACGACGCACGTTATTTTACGTTCCGTTATTACATTTGTATTTAATATAGTAAACTTTTTTTATTAATAAATTTTAAATTATATATAATATTAAAATATAAATCATATTTAGATTTTGAAACTGAAATAAAATTCAATCATTTTAACTTTTTAGTAATATTCTCATATTAAAATTAAAACCCTAAAAAGGAATAAAATAAACATTATTTTTTTTTAAATATAAAACTTGATATCTTCTTAGTTAATTTAATTTTTTCCAATAATCAGTTTAAACATTCCAAGAAAGTGATGATTAAAACGGAACGTTATTTGAGTGTTGTCTTTAACCAAAATTTTCCGTAAATAATTGTAATTTCCCACATTTTTTGATTCTCTTATTTAATTAGAATATATATTTATTTATTTACTGTAGTATAAATATATAAATATAATATTGTGTGTATAAATATAATGTTAGATCTAAAATAATAACTATAATATATGTGACAATCTTTATTTTTTAAGCATACTCAATAGAAAGGAAAGGAGAGTGGAGACGGTTTTATTATCTTTTCAACGAAAACGTTTTGTTAGAGTTTGGAACTTTTATATACAAATAAATACTCATATATCATTTTTTATTAATTTATTTAATATAGGACAACCAACATAAGATACAGTTTCACATTATTAATTTAAAATTTATATTGACATTGATATCTAACTGTTCTTACAATAATAGGTAATCACAGTATGCTGCGTTACAAGGCAAACATACACGCACATTCACATCATATATATATATATATAATCAGGGTCATAGGACTTCTTAAAATTTTAGCTCGCCACAGATGTTGTTGCTTATGTTATATAGATCACACTGAATGGCATGTATTCAATTGACAGTTAATTTATTTTAGGCAGATGAAGCAATATTTCAATGCGAGCGATTGACTTAATTTCAGCTGTAAACTTTTTGGCCTGAAAGTAACAGGTTATTTTTTTATTTTTATCCGATAAATACACAATTTCTGTAGAACAGTAATTTATTCTAATTAAATTACATGAGTCATTAAGATAAATTTATTTATCAGTAAGTTACAACCGTGCATAAATGTTCCATCAAGTGGAACGTTGTACTGGCAACACCAAACTACTCGCTACAATAGCGCCATCTATTTTCCTCATTCAAGTGAACGCCGCGGCGGCTCATGAACGAAACGACATCGATTTACGGAAGCCCCGACTGCCGACCGCCGACCACGGTCCTTTAACAAAAAAGGAATTATTTTATTATGTCGCTGGTGCTAGTGTTATAATTTTGATACGCTAAAACAGTGAGTTTCATTATTATGTGCTTAGTGTTTTTGTGAACTGTGAAGTGATTAGTGCAATATACTTAGCCGGTGAGTATTTCACTATTCTTGAATCTTTTTATGCTAATTACGAGATATCTAATAGGATTTTTGACATAAGAAATATATGTATATTAAAAATGAGAGTTGAGTTTGTAATGGGTGTGGTTACAGTCGCATCGAAATTGGGTCGTTTTTTTTAGCTCAAGCATTAATGACTCAAATCTGTATTTGAAGATTTGTCGTGTTTTCCGACATTTTATCATTTTTTTTAAATTTATTTTACGACTTGGCATCAAATCCTTTGAGTTTATTTTTTTTTAATTCGGGTGTGCCAGTATTGTAAAGCTTATCTGCTTCTATAGAGGTGATGTCACCGCTAGGGCGCGGATGACGGTATAACCCGACCAATTTAAGAAGTATATAACATTGTATGAAAGACGTTGATTAAAAGGACTTCCGAATTTGGTTGGGTGTAGATTTTTTTACTATAGCAAAACTGATTGAATGGAGGTTAATTATAAAATTGTTTTACAATTGGGAATTGGCTTTATACACTGATTTTGTTGGTTCATTTAGCACTGATTTTAATTCAAGTTTAGAGTAAAACATTATTTATTTAATAGGTAGCTTTCAAATTGGATTTTATTTTATAGACTACAGTAGACTAGTGATATAGAAAAAGATCTCCAGGTTTTTCGGTTACCCTTGCTCGTACTTTATTACTACTTTTTTAAATGCAAAAATTATATATAGATAAAACTATAATGAATGTAACAAACTAGTGAGGACAGAAGCTCAGTGTTTTATAGGGCATTGGATTTACAATCACCAGGTCATGGGTTTGAATCCTATTCCCATCCTGTTATGAGATAACTCCTATATAAAATATAATCATAAACATACTTATTGTATTGAGTCACTGAGCTTGTTTTTGTGTAGAGACTGTTTTTTCATCTCTCATTAGCAAATATGTGAATTACCTTGAAAATCAAAATCTAAACAGAATTTGAATTAAGCTATCATGAATCTGGGCTCTTTTTTGCCATTGTGAACTTCTGCTATCTGTCATCAACTTTTTTTTTTTCCTTTCCTTATGGCTTTTAATTAATTAGCAGTAATTCTGCCAATGACCACGTAAAATTCTGCCAGGTTTTTGTACACTTCTTAATATACTTTTTTTTTTAGTTTGTTACTTAATTTGGTTAGTATGGTGACCAGCGTGCCTACCTGTAGGACAACATTTTACACATCACAGACATCACAATTTACGCCACAGACACAATAAATTTATATAATCTTCCAACATAAAATTATTTATAATATGATAAAAGTTTGCGTGAAATGTGAGCCAGCCATTGAAGTTTTCTAGAAGATTTTAAATTTTCTATTGGCGTCAATTTCAGATCTCTAGATCTCAGATCTCAGTCTAGGATAATGTTTGAATTAAAAACCAAGGCGTCAAAGTTAAATTTAAATAAAGGATGAATATTATTTTGATGTATTTGGCACTCCATGTTCTTATACATGACATAACTATTTAAAATTCTTGGGGGGGGATTTATGCAACCAGTAATTGGTATTGATTTTTGAAGACAACGAATCTAAAAGGGAAAGCAAGGAGTGAGATTTATATTGCAATGCTTTATCTAAATATCTATCGGCTAAACATTGCCTGCGTAGGTCTAAAGGGGCTTCAATGCATTCTACTTGTAATGCTATCTTTGGTGAGAATTTCATAGCACCCAGTATTATATTTTCCTGAAGTGTAAGTTAGGTTTTGTGGTAGCCTTTTTTTTGTTATAGCTATTATTATTATATATAAGGGAAGATCTTCTAAAGATACCCCGCTCCCAGGGGACTCGGTCGGACAGGAAATCGGTAGAAACGCATCTGCTGTTCTTGTCATTTGTCATGCTCAACTCGTAGTTTGTGGAGCTTGTCTAGAAGGAGCGAAACTTGCTCTGAATCTAGTAGGTTAGCTTTATTTAGGAGCCTGGGCAGTGGAGGCGAGTGTTGTAATTACATAAAGGATGTCCTTAAGCCTACACCTTGTTCGCAAGTCCAAGGCACTGCTCAGGTTTCCGTCTGAATAGTACAAGATTGTAAAAAAATATTTTAATGATAACCTTTTTATGTTGAAGTTTTCAGAATACCCTAGCATTATTTTTTTATTTGAATTGTAGATTGGATGAGGGGGGTGGGGGTATCTTGAATCAGTTTTGCATCTCTCAGTGATTTGTGTGTACAAAATAAAAGGCATGGTGAAAGTATATACATAACATTATGGAGGTTCCACCATTACCAGTAAGGATCCATATTCTGATAACTAGCTATGTCGGCATTCCACAGGAGTCTCTGACAATTCATATGTTAAAGTACCATATAAATTACAATTATAATATTCAAAGTAAATACAGTCCACGTAAAGCAGGTTATCAAGGATCATTAAACAAATACTGTTATCAATCGGTGCAACTGATAACATCATCACATGGCTAGTTTTTAGTACAAACAATTATTTTTATCTTAGTTTTAATTTATTAGTTATGAAATTTAGTAATAAATTAGCGGAGTTACCCTCACTTTAATTCACTCATTTATTCAAACTTCGCTTCTCGCTCTTTTATTTATATAGAGATAAAGTCAAAGATAGCAGAGACACTTAAACTTGATACAAAGACAATAATACCCTGCTTTCTGATACTCCATGTTACCAAGTCGTGCAAAACCTTTTCAATCAGTGTTACCTAATCAGTACAACATTGTACAAATCTAGAGTCTTAGGGAGGGATGCTTCGTTCTGCAGGTAACGTTAATGATGAAAAGTAAAATATGATCATACCTTTTTTTATGGTAGATAAGGTGCAAACGATCAGATGTTCCACCTGATTGTAAGTGGCCATCATTGCCCATGGACATCGACGAAAGAAGAGATATCCTCTTGTTTTGTTGATTGGGGTTGGGGAGTGAAAAAAAATGCTGTGGTTTTAATGGACGCTGAGCAAGAGCCCAGAGTCCACTAGATGGGAGAGAAAAGGGTTACCTAGACCGGAATGCCTTTAATACGGGGATACCTTTCTTTTTTTTCTTCATTATTCGTTTCTTTTTCTAAAGGTTGTCTGCTTGTTTTTTATAGGTTTAATAAATTTTTTTCTAACTACTATATGACAATGACAGATTATCGATTGATATGGGTCCAATAAGTTTAACAACCTGTTTACAGCGGGTTCCCAAACATATTGGACTCAGAGACTTATCATATACACAATGACAATTGACATGATTTGACTGTTGAAATTCTATCACAGAATTGGACCCAAGCCCAGATAAGTCCCGCTACTCCGACGCCGATCACTTCATCTGACCAGCGTGCCAACGGTCTGGCTCTCCCCCTCGCTCCCATTGGACCCGTCCAAGCTGTTACTAGAAATGTCCATCTTCCATCTTGTAGTCTTGCAATATGACCAGCCCATTTCCACTTAAGCTTTTGGGCTTGAGCTGGTGCATCTATGACTTTCGTTTTTCTTCAGATTACAGAGTGGTTCATCGTTCATTTCATTTGTTACATTCTTTTTGCTTTTGATGAAAACCTCCATGTTTGGCAGGCATAGGTCATTGGGGGCAGTAGGCACATGTTCATGACCATCTTTTTTAGCTGCACAGGAAACAAATACTTGTTCTTGTTTTTTCTGCATTTGATTCTGGGTTTAAGCTTATTAATTTCCCTAGATAAATATATTTTTCGAAATTCAAGATTTTTTGAAAATTCCTCAATACGATTGGCTTCAGAATAAGGAATCCCCAAGATTACAAAAAAATGTTTTTTTGTGATATCTACTGACCTAATGTATTTCTGAAATCTATTTTTGTTGTTGAGATGAAAAGGAATCTTCAAAAAATCTCCGGTTTAATTTCAAAAATCTTCCTTTCTCCTCAGTGAAGCGAGGGCAGGACACAAGTTTATAATAGAATAGCAAAAGTGTAAGCACGGGCCATCTGTATGTTGTAATAGTTTGAGGGTTACATTTATTTATAGAACTTATTTACATTACCTTTGAACTTGAGTGTTTAAACAAAGTGTGAGTTGAAATTGTCCACCATATTTGTTTTATTTTAGGTTTGTCTTGCAATGATAGCCTAGTAGTTTAGTCATAGTTTGCTCTTCAGATGAGATCCTCCTTTCAAATGAGATTGTCTTTATTTAATTAATTCGTAAGTAAGATTACAAACCACTAGTAATCTTAACCCCTCCAAGTAAGCTAATTGCTTATGTTAGGTGGGGGCCAAGTCAGTCTAGTGACTGGGATTGGAACCCACCACCTACCAATTGTTAAACCAACGTCTGATGCTTTAATAGAATTCCACTTGATTTTCTATTGTAATTAAAAATATACTTACAATTGCAATGAAACCAAAGAAATATATTAAATAAGGAAAACTGCAATACAAATAGATATACAGAACTATATAATAGTTATAAAAGTATATTAAAATGTTTCAATATAATAAATATATATTTATTTATTGGTTTTGAAGTAATGCAAGCAATGCCCTGTAACCAGCCGAGGACACATAGCTCTCTCTAGTCTCCCTCTACATGCCCATACCCCCCCTACAATATAAAAAAAAGATAGTAGAAATACTGTTGTGAAGAGTTTGGTAACCTTGGCGAGACAGAATCTATACTAATATATAAAGCGGAAGAGTTTGTTTGGTTGAACGTGCTAATCTCAGGAACTACTGGTCCGATTTGAAAAATTCTTTCAGTGTCAGATAGGCCATTTATCGAGGAAGGCTATAGGCTATATATCATACGCTAAGACCAATAGGAGCGGAGCTACACGTGAACAAAGTCGCGGGAGTCGACTAGTATCAAACAAAAACATTTAATTTTTATTTGTAATTAAAAATGTTAAGGCTTTTAAAACAATAAACATATTTTATTATTATCCTGCAGGAACTCTGGAATATATCCGGGATAATAAGTAGATAAATAAAATTTCTTAATTATCTAATGATCCCGAAGTTACAACAAAAATGTTCTTCACACAATCAAAACGAGAGAGAGGAGGAGAGGCATAGAAAAAAAATTTATTTATTTTTTTAAATGACATGCAAAAGGACAATCTCTTACAGCCAACTCATATGGGAAATTGTAACCATCAATGTGTGCTAAATTTCATTGAAATCTGTTCAGCCGTTTTTGCATAATTGAATAACTAACACCTAAACATATGACATCATTGATTGGATGGATGGAAATGGAGGGGAGGTACCTTAACCGTTATAGTTAGAAGAAAATATTCTTAGGAGACCATCTATAACTATTTAAGATATTCTGAAATGCATTCACAGGTTTTTGAGAAAATGTATGGTCAGCGAAAAAAGTACTACTAGTACTTCATATAGGGATCAAAAGTGAGTACTAGAAATGTCAGAAATGGAAAAAATATTTTCCATACATTTTGTACTGAATAACAATTCCTTTATTGAAAATACCTGCAATACAATAATGGTACACAATAAAATGTCTTGGAAGTCCTAAAATACAAGTAACTGATAAGATAGATAAGGATATCTATCCGTTATCATTTGGATTGCTTTATCTGACTCACTATTGAATAGAATTCAAACAACAAGGAGGAATGAAAGTTGTATTGAATTGTTTGTGTGATTCATATAAGGGTCTAATATTTTTTAATAAGGAATATTTGACTGATTAAAAAAATACTAAAATCGCTTAATAGATTCTAATGAAATTTACCACTTGATATTAAAAAAAATATCCCATAAAACGGTGAGTTAGTTATTGTAAAAATTAAAAACTAAGTGCTGAGTGAGTGATTCAAGTTACGTCAGTTGTTTTTGTGTAAATGATTTCCTTCTTTTCTACCGGACTTGAGAGTTCTTAATGTTCTGTGTCAGTGTGTGAAGTCTGCCAACCCGCACTGGGCCAGTGTGGTGAACTATGGCCTAACACCTCTTCTCATTCTGACGAGGAGACCCAGCTAAGCAGTGGGCCATTAATGGGTTGTGATGAATGTTAGTAGTATTTATTATAATTACAATCATTATCCCGAACTAATCTTTAGATAGTTCGAAAGAGGAACAGAACTTCCAGTAATACCAAATCAAAGTGATCGTTATTTCATAAGAACTTACACATTCACTGTATATTTGTATATAGGGTGCTTGGTGATACCAGTTTTGTTAGGTCTGTAATACAGCTGAGGAACAAAGCTATTAAAAGATTATTAAGGAAACTTCAATTTATAAGTCTAGTAGGTAATACTTAAGAATACAAACGAAACTGCGATTTAATATACTACTAACGCCATCTATTGATGGATAGATGCTCTCTTTGTTACACAATCACGCTTAAGTCACTGAGCCGGTTTTGGTGAATTATGATACAGCGGTAAAGTAGAGCTTGAGGAAGGACATAGGCTATTTTTTATCGCGAAAAAAATACTTAAGAATACAAAGTAAACAAATAAGTGTGCTCGTATGCCATCTATCGACGTGGGGATGAAGTGCCTGTCGAGCTATGTGACCGTTATGTCTTTGGGGAGCTAGTCACATAGGAATTAAAATGTGAAATTAAACCATGAACCACTTATCGCAGTCGAGACAGATCGACTAATGTTATATAAATAGTAAATACTCACTTAATTGTTGAGAGAAAGGGCAAACACTTAACTCTCAATGGTTACCACTAATATATTTATTTTTGTTAGCTAATAGTTTTTCAGAATGTTTGTCCTCCATGTTTCTGTTAAGTCATTTCTAAAATGGTATTTTATGTTTTTAATCCCAATTCCAAAATTAAGTCTATCCCCAAGTAATCATCAAGTCTTGAAGGCTATAAGTTACGGAAACTTTATCCTAAACTATTCGTTCCATTTTGATAAAATTTTGGAGAGTTGTTTTGCATATGTATACTAGTAAAGAGTTTGTTTAAATGGTTAACTAGAACGAAAAATCTTTGTTTCCCACGACGAATGGTGGGACCGTTATAGCAAAACATTCGTAAGCAATCGATAGCACAGAATATCTTGAAAAATTTAGTGGACAAGGCCCTAAAACAAGACACACCGGTTCCAAAGCCTTAAAATGGCAAACCCATAAGTAGTTTACGCAACACCGGTGAACCTAAAAACTCTTCGTTCTTCATAAGTTGAATTTATTGTAACTTTGTTTAGTAAAATCATCAATAAAAATTGGGTAACCTGGACAGCAATAACCTTGCTTTGCTGAATCAATAGATTTTTTGGATGTGCTTGTTAAAAACCGAAAAAACAATATCAAAACTTTGATGCTTGTTTGGCTCAAATTATCAGAACGGAGGCTATATATTGCCTAACCGTGGGTATACTTGAAATAAAATAAAAGGAACTAGTTGCGATTATATAACACTTATCAACGGTGTTGCTAGCTGTACTCTATTGGCTTATATTGCAGGCCTTGCTCCATTTTGTATTATCTACAACAACAATAAACACTAACAGGAAGTTCACCAAAATTGCAACGTAATGGACCGACCATGGAATCATCAACAGGTTAAACCGTTCAACTCACAAAACTCTAATTGAGCCAACAAACTGAATAGACTAAATAATAAGGCATTAATATGACGGTAGTCGAAAAACAAGCTTTAATAGTTTATCGCGCAGTTTTAGAAGAGGACTTGTTAAGACAAATCGATAGGGTGGTTTGTTAAAGAGGTCCTATGTTCCATCATGGCTTCAATAAGACCAGCTCCAATAAATAATAATATTTCATTGTCATATGATTTAGATATGACAATGAAATATTATTGATTATGAGCAGTGAGGGCCCAGTGGTTGAGACTTCAAGTCTTACTCGGGAGGTCCGAGGTTCGATCCTGGGCACACACCTCTGACTCTGAGTTATGTGTGTTTTAAGCAATTAAATATCAATTGCTTTTCCATGTCCTCAAAGGTGTATGAAGTCTGCCAACCCGCACTGGGGCTGGCCCCACTGGACGTGGTGGACTATGACCTAGTACCCTCCTCACTCTGAGGAGGAGACCCGGCTCAGCAGTGGGCCATTGACGGGTCGTGATGATGATTTAGATATACATGCACAATTCAGCTCAATCTGAAATAGCTCAAATTTAACTTCCACGATTGCAGACAAAGCAGGTGAAACTAAATAAGAAAAATTGTTCCGTTTTCTGACGATACTGTTTTTAAGGTCTTCCATCCAACCTTACCTTTTGTTTTTCGTTGAAACTGGTCTTCCTGCTGCAAATTCTTCAAAAGAACGAATCCTGACTTTCAAGAACGTTCTTAAAAACTGATATCCTTTTTATGACTGGGAAGTCGATGTTGAAGTTATAGATTACTCCATTCCCTTCATAGTAGAGGATTTAGAAGTTTTTGCCCAGGAGTAGGTCATTAACGATCATGGAACTGAAATTAGCGGCGAGAGCTAGCGGCCGAACGCATAGGGTTGTCACAATCCAGTATAACTACATTTGATCACAAAAATCTAAGTTTTTCAAGTTATTATATACTGTTTCATATTTTTATTACAGGTCAAACAATATTTTTTATATTCTGTATGTTAAGAACATTAAAATATAATATTATCATAATTATTATGTAAGTACATGCGTATCCCATGTGTTAGAGACTACTTTATTTAACCTTCTAATAAACAAAGAAAGCAAACTGCTGCTATATTCAGCTTTTGGTATCTGATTGATATACCATATATCTAACATATAAAAAAACAATTGGAGAGAATCAAGAATTAGTTTATTTTTTTTATAAATTTTAATGCCGCGCAATCTTATTCTCGACAGTGGGTACTTTAGCCTTCTAATAAACAAAGAAAGCAAACTGCTGCTATATTCAGCTTTTGGTATCTGATTGATATACTATATATCTAACATATAAAAAAACAATTGGAGAGAATCAAGACTTAGTTTATTTTTTTTATAAATTTTAATGCCGCGCAATCTTATTCTCGACAGTGGGTACTTTAACCTTCTAATAAACAAAGAAAGCAAACTGCTGCTATATTCAGCTTTTGGTATCTGATTGATATACCATATATCTAACATATAAAAAAACAATTGGAGAGAATCAAGAATTAGTTTATTTTTTTTATAAATTTTAATGCCGCGCAATCTTATTCTCGACAGTGGGTACTTTAGCCTTCTAATAAACAAAGAAAGCAAACTGCTGCTATATTCAGCTTTTGGTATCTGATTGATATACTATATATCTAACATATAAAAAAACAATTGGAGAGAATCAAGACTTAGTTTATTTTTTTTATAAATTTTAATGCCGCGCAATCTTATTCTCGACAGTGGGTACTTTAACCTTCTAATAAACAAAGAAAGCAAACTGCTGCTATATTCAGCTTTTGGTATTTGATTGATATACTATATATCTAACATATAATAAAACAATTGGGGAGAATCAAGGCTTAGTTTATTTTTTTTATAAATTTTAATGCCGCGCAATCTTATTCTCGACAGTGGGTACTTTAACCTTCTAATAAACAAAGAAAGCAAACTGCTGCTATATTCAGCTTTTGGTATTTGATTGATATACTATATATCTAACATATAAAAAAACAATTGGAGAGAATCAAGACTTAGTTTATTTTTTTTATAAATTTTAATGCCGCGCAATCATATACTCGACCGTGGGTATTTTAACCTTCTAATAAACATAGAAAGCAAACTGCTGCTATATTCAGCTTTTGCTATTGGATTGATATACTATATATCTATCAAATAATAAAACAATTGGGGAGAATCAAGACTTAGTTTATTTTTTTTTAACTATTTCTTCAGCGGTGTCTTATGGTCGAACGCGGCTACTTTAACCTTCTAATAAACATAGAAAGCAAACTGCTGCTATATTCAGCTTTTGGTATTTGATTGATATACTATATATCTGACATATAATAAAACAATTGGAGAGAATCAAGACTTATTTTATTTTTTTTATAAATTTTAATTTCGCGCAATCTTATACTCGACAGTGGGTACTTTAGCCTTCTAATAAACATTGAAAGCAAACTGCTGCTATATTCAGCTTCTGGTATTTGATTGATATACTATATATCTAACAAATAATAAAACAATTGGGGAGAATCAAGGCTTAGTTTATTTTTTTTTAACTATTTCTTCAGCGGTGTCTTATGGTCGAACGCGGCTACTTTAACCTTCTAATAAACATAGAAAGCAAACTGCTGCTATATTCAGCTTTTGGTATTTGATTGATATACTATATATCTGACATATAATAAAACAATTGGAGAGAATCAAGACTTATTTTATTTTTTTTATAAATTTTAATTTCGCGCAATCTTATACTCGACAGTGGGTACTTTAGCCTTCTAATAAACATTGAAAGCAAACTGCTGCTATATTCAGCTTCTGGTATTTGATTGATATACTATATATCTAACAAATAATAAAACAATTGGGGAGAATCAAGGCTTAGTTTATTTTTTTTATAAATTTTAATGAAACGCAATCTTATACTCGACGGTGGGTACTTTAGCCTTCTAATAAACATAGAAAGCAAACTGCTGATATATTCAGCTTCTGGTATCTGATTGATATACTATATATCTAACATATAATAAAACAATTAGAGAGAAACAAGGCTTAGTTTATTTTTTTTATAAATTTTAATGCCGCGCAATCTTATACTCGACAGTGGGTACATTAGCCTTCTAATAAACATAGAAAGCAAACTGCTGCTATATTCAGCTTCTGGTATTTGATTGATATACTATATATCTAACAAATAATAAAACAATTGGGGAGAATCAAGGCTTAGTTTGTTTTTTTTATAAATTTTAATGCAACGCAATCTTATACTCGACGGTGGGTACTTTAGCCTTCTAATAAACAAAGAAAGCAAACTGCTGCTATATTTAGCTTTTGTTATTTGATTGATATACTATATATCTAACAAATAATAAAATAATTGGGGAGAATCAAGACTTAGTTTATTTTTTTTCAACTATTTCTTCAGCGGTGTCTTATGGTCGAACGCGGCTACTTTAACCTTCTAATAAACATAGAAAGCAAACTGCTGCTATATTCAGCTTCTGGTATTTGATTGATATACTATATATCTGACATATAATAAAACAATTGGGGAGAATCAAGACTTATTTTATTTTTTTTATAAATTTTAATTTCGCGCAATCTTATACTCGACAGTGGGTACTTTAGCCTTCTAATAAACATAGAAAGCAAACTGCTGCTATATTCAGCTTCTGGTATTTGATTGATATACTATATATCTATCAAATAATAAAACAATTGGGGAGAATCAAGACTTAGTTTATTTTTTTTTAACTATTTCTTCAGCGGTGTCTTATGGTCGAACGCGGCTACTTTAACCTTCTAATAAACATAGAAAGCAAACTGCTGCTATATTCAGCTTTTGGTATTTGATTGATATACTATATATCTGACATATAATAAAACAATTGGAGAGAATCAAGACTTATTTTATTTTTTTTATAAATTTTAATTTCGCGCAATCTTATACTCGACAGTGGGTACTTTAGCCTTCTAATAAACATTGAAAGCAAACTGCTGCTATATTCAGCTTCTGGTATTTGATTGATATACTATATATCTAACAAATAATAAAACAATTGGGGAGAATCAAGGCTTAGTTTATTTTTTTTATAAATTTTAATGAAACGCAATCTTATACTCGACGGTGGGTACTTTAGCCTTCTAATAAACATAGAAAGCAAACTGCTGATATATTCAGCTTCTGGTATCTGATTGATATACTATATATCTAACATATAATAAAACAATTAGAGAGAAACAAGGCTTAGTTTATTTTTTTTATAAATTTTAATGCCGCGCAATCTTATACTCGACAGTGGGTACATTAGCCTTCTAATAAACATAGAAAGCAAACTGCTGCTATATTCAGCTTCTGGTATTTGATTGATATACTATATATCTAACAAATAATAAAACAATTGGGGAGAATCAAGGCTTAGTTTGTTTTTTTTATAAATTTTAATGCAACGCAATCTTATACTCGACGGTGGGTACTTTAGCCTTCTAATAAACAAAGAAAGCAAACTGCTGCTATATTTAGCTTTTGTTATTTGATTGATATACTATATATCTAACAAATAATAAAATAATTGGGGAGAATCAAGACTTAGTTTATTTTTTTTCAACTATTTCTTCAGCGGTGTCTTATGGTCGAACGCGGCTACTTTAACCTTCTAATAAACATAGAAAGCAAACTGCTGCTATATTCAGCTTCTGGTATTTGATTGATATACTATATATCTGACATATAATAAAACAATTGGGGAGAATCAAGACTTATTTTATTTTTTTTATAAATTTTAATTTCGCGCAATCTTATACTCGACAGTGGGTACTTTAGCCTTCTAATAAACATAGAAAGCAAACTGCTGCTATATTCAGCTTCTGGTATTTGATTGATATACTATATATCTAACAAATAATAAAACAATTGGGGAGAATCAAGGCTTAGTTTATTTTTTTTATAAATTTTAATGAAACGCAATCTTATACTCGACGGTGGGTACTTTAGCGTTCTAATAAACATAGAAAGCAAACTGCTGCTATATTCAGCTTCTGGTATCTGATTGATATACTATATATCTAACATATAATAAAACAATTAGAGAGAAACAAGGCTTAGTTTATTTTTTTTATAAATTTTAATGCAACGCAATCTTATACTCGACGGTGGGTACTTTAGCCTTCTAATAAACATAGAAAGCAAACTGCTGCTATATTCAGCTTTTGCTATTTGATTGATATACTATATATCTATCAAATAATAAAACAATTGGGGAGAATCAAGGCTTAGTTTATTTTTTTTTAACTATTTCTTCAGCGGTGTCTTATGGTCGAACGCGGCTACTTTAACCTTCTAATAAACATAGAAAGCAAACTGCTGCTATATTCAGCTTTTGGTATTTGATTGATATACTATATATCTGACATATAATAAAACAATTGGAGAGAATCAAGACTTATTTTATTTTTTTTATAAATTTTAATTTCGCGCAATCTTATACTCGACAGTGGGTACTTTAGCCTTCTAATAAACATTGAAAGCAAACTGCTGCTATATTCAGCTTCTGGTATTTGATTGATATACTATATATCTAACAAATAATAAAACAATTGGGGAGAATCAAGGCTTAGTTTATTTTTTTTATAAATTTTAATGAAACGCAATCTTATACTCGACGGTGGGTACTTTAGCCTTCTAATAAACATAGAAAGCAAACTGCTGATATATTCAGCTTCTGGTATCTGATTGATATACTATATATCTAACATATAATAAAACAATTAGAGAGAAACAAGGCTTAGTTTATTTTTTTTATAAATTTTAATGCCGCGCAATCTTATACTCGACAGTGGGTACATTAGCCTTCTAATAAACATAGAAAGCAAACTGCTGCTATATTCAGCTTCTGGTATTTGATTGATATACTATATATCTAACAAATAATAAAACAATTGGGGAGAATCAAGGCTTAGTTTGTTTTTTTTATAAATTTTAATGCAACGCAATCTTATACTCGACGGTGGGTACTTTAGCCTTCTAATAAACAAAGAAAGCAAACTGCTGCTATATTTAGCTTTTGTTATTTGATTGATATACTATATATCTAACAAATAATAAAATAATTGGGGAGAATCAAGACTTAGTTTATTTTTTTTCAACTATTTCTTCAGCGGTGTCTTATGGTCGAACGCGGCTACTTTAACCTTCTAATAAACATAGAAAGCAAACTGCTGCTATATTCAGCTTCTGGTATTTGATTGATATACTATATATCTGACATATAATAAAACAATTGGGGAGAATCAAGACTTATTTTATTTTTTTTATAAATTTTAATTTCGCGCAATCTTATACTCGACAGTGGGTACTTTAGCCTTCTAATAAACATAGAAAGCAAACTGCTGCTATATTCAGCTTCTGGTATTTGATTGATATACTATATATCTATCAAATAATAAAACAATTGGGGAGAATCAAGACTTAGTTTATTTTTTTTTAACTATTTCTTCAGCGGTGTCTTATGGTCGAACGCGGCTACTTTAACCTTCTAATAAACATAGAAAGCAAACTGCTGCTATATTCAGCTTTTGGTATTTGATTGATATACTATATATCTGACATATAATAAAACAATTGGAGAGAATCAAGACTTATTTTATTTTTTTTATAAATTTTAATTTCGCGCAATCTTATACTCGACAGTGGGTACTTTAGCCTTCTAATAAACATTGAAAGCAAACTGCTGCTATATTCAGCTTCTGGTATTTGATTGATATACTATATATCTAACAAATAATAAAACAATTGGGGAGAATCAAGGCTTAGTTTATTTTTTTTATAAATTTTAATGAAACGCAATCTTATACTCGACGGTGGGTACTTTAGCCTTCTAATAAACATAGAAAGCAAACTGCTGATATATTCAGCTTCTGGTATCTGATTGATATACTATATATCTAACATATAATAAAACAATTAGAGAGAAACAAGGCTTAGTTTATTTTTTTTATAAATTTTAATGCCGCGCAATCTTATACTCGACAGTGGGTACATTAGCCTTCTAATAAACATAGAAAGCAAACTGCTGCTATATTCAGCTTCTGGTATTTGATTGATATACTATATATCTAACAAATAATAAAACAATTGGGGAGAATCAAGGCTTAGTTTGTTTTTTTTATAAATTTTAATGCAACGCAATCTTATACTCGACGGTGGGTACTTTAGCCTTCTAATAAACAAAGAAAGCAAACTGCTGCTATATTTAGCTTTTGTTATTTGATTGATATACTATATATCTAACAAATAATAAAATAATTGGGGAGAATCAAGACTTAGTTTATTTTTTTTCAACTATTTCTTCAGCGGTGTCTTATGGTCGAACGCGGCTACTTTAACCTTCTAATAAACATAGAAAGCAAACTGCTGCTATATTCAGCTTCTGGTATTTGATTGATATACTATATATCTGACATATAATAAAACAATTGGGGAGAATCAAGACTTATTTTATTTTTTTTATAAATTTTAATTTCGCGCAATCTTATACTCGACAGTGGGTACTTTAGCCTTCTAATAAACATAGAAAGCAAACTGCTGCTATATTCAGCTTCTGGTATTTGATTGATATACTATATATCTAACAAATAATAAAACAATTGGGGAGAATCAAGGCTTAGTTTATTTTTTTTATAAATTTTAATGAAACGCAATCTTATACTCGACGGTGGGTACTTTAGCGTTCTAATAAACATAGAAAGCAAACTGCTGCTATATTCAGCTTCTGGTATCTGATTGATATACTATATATCTAACATATAATAAAACAATTAGAGAGAAACAAGGCTTAGTTTATTTTTTTTATAAATTTTAATGCAACGCAATCTTATACTCGACGGTGGGTACTTTAGCCTTCTAATAAACATAGAAAGCAAACTGCTGCTATATTCAGCTTTTGCTATTTGATTGATATACTATATATCTATCAAATAATAAAACAATTGGGGAGAATCAAGGCTTAGTTTATTTTTTTTATAAATTTTAATGTCGCGCAATCATATACTCGACAGTGGGTACTTTAGCCTTCTAATAAACATAGAAAGCAAACTGCTGCTATATTCAGCTTTTGGTATTTGATTGATATACTATATATCTAACATATAATAAATTAATTAGAGAGAATCAAGGCTTAGTTTATTTTTTTTATAAATTTTAATGCCGCGCAATCTTATACTCGACGGTGGGTACTTTAGACTTCTAATAAACATAGAAAGCAAACTGCTGCTATATTCAGCTTTTGGTATCTGATTGATATACTATATATCTAACAAATAATAAAATAATTGGGGAGAATCAAGACTTAGTTTATTTTTTTTCAACTATTTCTTCAGCGGTGTCTTATGGTCGAACGCGGCTACTTTAACCTTCTAATAAACAAAGAAAGCAAACTGCTGCTATATTCAGCTTCTGGTATTTGATTGATATACTATATATCTAACAAATAATAAAACAATTGGGGAGAATCAAGACTTAGTTTATTTTTTTTCAACTATTTCTTCAGCGGTGTCTTATGGTCGAACGCGGCTACTTTAACCTTCTAATAAACATAGAAAGCAAACTGCTGCTATATTCAGCTTTTGGTATTTGATTGATATACTATATATCTGACATATAATAAAACAATTGGAGAGAATCAAGGCTTAGTTTATTTTTTTTATAAATTTTAATGCCGCGCAATCTTATACTCGACAGTGGGTACATTAGCCTTCTAATAAACATAGAAAGCAAACTGCTGCTATATTCAGCTTCTGGTATTTGATTGATATACTATATATCTAACAAATAATAAAACAATTGGGGAGAATCAAGACTTAGTTTATTTTTTTTAACTATTTCTTCAGCGGTGTCTTATGGTCGAACGCGGCTACTTTAGCCTTCTAATAAACATAGAAAGCAAACTGCTGCTATATTCAGCTTCTGGTATCTGATTGATATACTATATATCTAACAAATAATAAAACAATTGGGGAGAATCAAATTTTATTTTATTTTTTTTATAAATTTTAATTTCGCGCAATCTTATACTCGACAGTGGGTACTTTAGCCTTCTAATAAACATTGAAAGCAAACTGCTGCTATATTCAGCTTCTGGTATTTGATTGATATACTATATATCTAACAAATAATAAAACAATTGGGGAGAATCAAGGCTTAGTTTATTTTTTTTATAAATTTTAATGAAACGCAATCTTATACTCGACGGTGGGTACTTTAGCGTTCTAATAAACATAGAAAGCAAACTGCTGCTATATTCAGCTTCTGGTATCTGATTGATATACTATATATCTAACAAATAATAAAACAATTGGGGAGAATCAAGACTTAGTTTATTTTTTTTAACTATTTCTTCAGCGGTGTCTTATGGTCGAACGCGGCTACTTTAGCGTTCTAATAAACATAGAAAGCAAACTGCTGCTATATTCAGCTTCTGGTATCTGATTGATATACTATATATCTAACAAATAATAAAACAATTGGGGAGAATCAAGGCTTAGTTTATTTTTTTTATAAATTTTAATGAAACGCAATCTTATACTCGACGGTGGGTACTTTAGCGTTCTAATAAACATAGAAAGCAAACTGCTGCTATATTCAGCTTCTGGTATCTGATTGATATACTATATATCTAACAAATAATAAAACAATTGGGGAGAATCAAGGCTTAGTTTATTTTTTTTATAAATTTTAATGAAACGCAATCTTATACTCGACGGTGGGTACTTTAGCGTTCTAATAAACATAGAAAGCAAACTGCTGCTATATTCAGCTTCTGGTATCTGATTGATATACTATATATCTAACAAATAATAAAACAATTGGGGAGAATCAAGGCTTAGTTTATTTTTTTTATAAATTTTAATGAAACGCAATCTTATACTCGACGGTGGGTACTTTAGCGTTCTAATAAACATAGAAAGCAAACTGCTGCTATATTCAGCTTCTGGTATCTGATTGATATACTATATATCTAACAAATAATAAAACAATTGGGGAGAATCAAGACTTAGTTTATTTTTTTTAACTATTTCTTCAGCGGTGTCTTATGGTCGAACGCGGCTACTTTAGCGTTCTAATAAACATAGAAAGCAAACTGCTGCTATATTCAGCTTCTGGTATCTGATTGATATACTATATATCTAACAAATAATAAAACAATTGGGGAGAATCAAGACTTATTTTATTTTTTTTATAAATTTTAATTTCGCGCAATCTTATACTCGACAGTGGGTACTTTAGCCTTCTAATAAACATTGAAAGCAAACTGCTGCTATATTCAGCTTCTGGTATTTGATTGATATACTATATATCTAACAAATAATAAAACAATTGGGGAGAATCAAGGCTTAGTTTATTTTTTTTATAAATTTTAATGAAACGCAATCTTATACTCGACGGTGGGTACTTTAGCCTTCTAATAAACATAGAAAGCAAACTGCTGCTATATTCAGCTTCTGGTATCTGATTGATATACTATATATCTAACATATAATAAAACAATTAGAGAGAAACAAGGCTTAGTTTATTTTTTTTATAAATTTTAATGCAACGCAATCTTATACTCGACGGTGGGTACTTTAGCCTTCTAATAAACATAGAAAGCAAACTGCTGCTATATTCAGCTTCTGGTATCTGATTGATATACTATATATCTAACAAATAATAAAACAATTGGGGAGAATCAAGACTTATTTTATTTTTTTTATAAATTTTAATTTCGCGCAATCTTATACTCGACAGTGGGTACTTTAGCCTTCTAATAAACATTGAAAGCAAACTGCTGCTATATTCAGCTTCTGGTATCTGATTGATATACTATATATCTAACAAATAATAAAACAATTGGGGAGAATCAAGACTTAGTTTATTTTTTTTAACTATTTCTTCAGCGGTGTCTTATGGTCGAACGCGGCTACTTTAGCGTTCTAATAAACATAGAAAGCAAACTGCTGCTATATTCAGCTTCTGGTATCTGATTGATATACTATATATCTAACAAATAATAAAACAATTGGGGAGAATCAAGACTTAGTTTATTTTTTTTAACTATTTCTTCAGCGGTGTCTTATGGTCGAACGCGGCTACTTTAGCCTTCTAATAAACATAGAAAGCAAACTGCTGCTATATTCAGCTTCTGGTATCTGATTGATATACTATATATCTAACAAATAATAAAACAATTGGGGAGAATCAAGACTTATTTTATTTTTTTTATAAATTTTAATTTCGCGCAATCTTATACTCGACAGTGGGTACTTTAGCCTTCTAATAAACATTGAAAGCAAACTGCTGCTATATTCAGCTTCTGGTATTTGATTGATATACTATATATCTAACAAATAATAAAACAATTGGGGAGAATCAAGGCTTAGTTTATTTTTTTTATAAATTTTAATGAAACGCAATCTTATACTCGACGGTGGGTACTTTAGCCTTCTAATAAACATAGAAAGCAAACTGCTGCTATATTCAGCTTCTGGTATCTGATTGATATACTATATATCTAACATATAATAAAACAATTAGAGAGAAACAAGGCTTAGTTTATTTTTTTTATAAATTTTAATGCAACGCAATCTTATACTCGACGGTGGGTACTTTAGCCTTCTAATAAACATAGAAAGCAAACTGCTGCTATATTCAGCTTCTGGTATCTGATTGATATACTATATATCTAACAAATAATAAAACAATTGGGGAGAATCAAGACTTATTTTATTTTTTTTATAAATTTTAATTTCGCGCAATCTTATACTCGACAGTGGGTACTTTAGCCTTCTAATAAACATTGAAAGCAAACTGCTGCTATATTCAGCTTCTGGTATTTGATTGATATACTATATATCTAACAAATAATAAAACAATTGGGGAGAATCAAGGCTTAGTTTATTTTTTTTATAAATTTTAATGAAACGCAATCTTATACTCGACGGTGGGTACTTTAGCCTTCTAATAAACATAGAAAGCAAACTGCTGCTATATTCAACTTCTGGTATCTGATTGATATACTATATATCTAACATATAATAAAACAATTAGAGAGAAACAAGGCTTAGTTTATTTTTTTTATAAATTTTAATGCAACGCAATCTTATACTCGACGGTGGGTACTTTAGCCTTCTAATAAACATAGAAAGCAAACTGCTGCTATATTCAGCTTCTGGTATCTGATTGATATACTATATATCTAACAAATAATAAAACAATTGGGGAGAATCAAGACTTATTTTATTTTTTTTATAAATTTTAATTTCGCGCAATCTTATACTCGACAGTGGGTACTTTAGCCTTCTAATAAACATTGAAAGCAAACTGCTGCTATATTCAGCTTCTGGTATTTGATTGATATACTATATATCTAACAAATAATAAAACAATTGGGGAGAATCAAGGCTTAGTTTATTTTTTTTATAAATTTTAATGAAACGCAATCTTATACTCGACGGTGGGTACTTTAGCCTTCTAATAAACATAGAAAGCAAACTGCTGCTATATTCAGCTTCTGGTATCTGATTGATATACTATATATCTAACATATAATAAAACAATTAGAGAGAAACAAGGCTTAGTTTATTTTTTTTATAAATTTTAATGCAACGCAATCTTATACTCGACGGTGGGTACTTTAGCCTTCTAATAAACATAGAAAGCAAACTGCTGCTATATTCAGCTTCTGGTATTTGATTGATATACTATATATCTAACAAATAATAAAACAATTGGGGAGAATCAAGGCTTAGTTTATTTTTTTTATAAATTTTAATGCAACGCAATCTTATACTCGACGGTGGGTACTTTAGCCTTCTAATAAACAAAGAAAGCAAACTGCTGCTATATTTAGCTTTTGTTATTTGATTGATATACTATATATCTAACAAATAATAAAATAATTGGGGAGAATCAAGACTTAGTTTATTTTTTTTCAACTATTTCTTCAGCGGTGTCTTATGGTCGAACGCGGCTACTTTAACCTTCTAATAAACATAGAAAGCAAACTGCTGCTATATTCAGCTTTTGGTATTTGATTGATATACTATATATCTGACATATAATAAAACAATTGGAGAGAATCAAGGCTTAGTTTATTTTTTTTATAAATTTTATTGCCGCGCAATCTTATACTCGACAGTGTGTACATTAGCCTTCTAATAAACATAGAAAGCAAACTGCTGCTATATTCAGCTTTTGGTATTTGATTGATATACTATATATCTGACATATAATAAAACAATTGGAGAGAATCAAGGCTTAGTTTATTTTTTTTATAAATTTTAATGCCGCGCAATCTTATACTCGACAGTGGGTACATTAGCCTTCTAATAAACATAGAAAGCAAACTGCTGCTATATTCAGCTTTTGGTATTTGATTGATATACTATATATCTGACATATAATAAAACAATTGGAGAGAATCAAGGCTTAGTTTATTTTTTTTATAAATTTTAATTTCGCGCAATCTTATACTCGACAGTGGGTACTTTAGCCTTCTAATAAACATTGAAAGCAAACTGCTGCTTTATTCAGCTTTTGGTATTTGACTGATATACTATATATCTAACATATAATAAAACAATTGGAGAGAATCAAGTCTTAGTTTATTTTTTTTATAAATTTTAATGCAACGCAATCTTACACTCGACAGTGGGTACTTCAGCCTTCTAATAAACATAGAAAGCAAACTGCTGCTATATTCAGCTTTTGGTATTTGATTGATATACTATATATCTAACAAATAATAAAACAATTGGGGAGAATCAAGACTTAGTATATTTTTTTTTAACTATTTCTTCAGCGATGTCTTATGGTCGAACGCGGTTACTTTAGCCTTCTAATAAACATAGAAAGCATACTGCTGCTATGTTCAGCTTCTGGGATTTTGATTAATATACTATATATCTGACATATAATAAAATAATTGTAGAGGATGTAGACATAGTTTATTTTTTTTTTGGAATTTCTTCTGCCGCGTTCTCTCATACTCAACCGCATCCACATCTAACTAAAATACTAAATTAAATAAAATGTTTGATACTTATAAATTTTATTTTAACTTATAATAAATTTGCTATAAATATATTGACGAGAAATAAAATATTAAATAGAAAATATTAATTGAAACGCGTTCATTTTATGACTCGAAAAAATAAATTTCTATATTATATTAATAATTTTATTTCCTTAATTAAATGTAATGATTACCTTTCATTAATTTAATGTAGGATAATGTAAAATATTACATAAAGTAAGCATTAGGCGCGAGCGGAAAACGACGCGGTGTGGCAACCCTGATTTTACAATATGACCGCTGCTAGGTCGCCGCCAGTTTCAGCTCCATTTAACGATCTCCTACTTTACTTTTGATAACATTTTTAATTAAAATTTAAAAACACGTGTTTACATCTGGCAACAATCCAATGCTGTGGGTTTCCGATCGTGACGTAGCAACAGAATATTTTAGTTTCCACCAAATTACACCTAGGCACCTGGGTGTGCATTTGCTGAATCCTTAATAAATTTCGGTCTAGCGTAGCGGGAATTTTTGTCATCAATTTATTTTGGTATTACTTTTTTTGTAAGTCTTAATCACTCATCAATTATTAATGTTGTTTTAACATTAAAATAGTAATTCATAAGGTCCTTGTCGTGCCGGGCCGCATCTCCACCGTACTCTGCCGATACCTACGTTTGTTTTCGGTTATTATTTTCACTTATCCGTTTACTTTAAAGTGACAAATTGTTAAAAAATTCGATGGCCTGTAAAAATTCTTTCAACATAACCAAAAAACAGTATAACTCAAAGAGAATCTGCTCTTATAGTTGGAGATAGTTATTACGTATATGTGGTATTACTAGCTTCCTTTCACGTATATCCTCGGTATGGTCATTATGATAATTGAGTCGGTGACCTACTTATTTGTTGCTATCTAACAAGCAGGCCTTCACTTCACTTAAATCTTTAGATTTTTATGGTACTCAGGATTTTGTGTCAATTAATTTTGATAAAGCGTCAAGTGTTTCAGGCGTTGGATTCACGATCGACAGGTTCTGGGTTCTAACAAGCATTTAGCTTAGTTGGAGGGGTTAAGGAATATTAGTAGTATGCAATCCATACTGCTGCTCCATGGAATTAGTGGTGGTAGATTTCTAAACAATTGCAAAAGAAGTTGAGTTGTAAACCCTCCCTCCTGAGTTCTGCCCCTTTTTCCATACCGCTTTTATCATGACTTCTTTCCTTCTACGTCATAAATTTTGAAAAAAAAATTGGTATCTATAAACAGACAGATATCACAGGTTCTGACAAGCGCCCAAAATGATGAGTCAGCATATCGAGCGGGTTGCTAGTAATATAAATAAATGTAAAATGTTCATTTAGAAATATTTTTTCGTTATCCGCTCTCGCTTCTCTGAGGTTTATTCAAACTCACACAACTATGAATCATATATCTGTCATCGTTAAGGCAGCGTTTCTCCGACTTATTGCAGCAAATCTACCACGGAAAAGTCTTCCTTATTCGGGTTAATATATAGCCTATGTCACTCACAAATAATGTGGCTTTCTATCAGTAAAAGAATTATCAAAATCGGTTCAGTAGATCTAGAGATTACCCCCCTACAATCTCACAAACTTTACCTCTATATAATATTTGTTACTCAATGTCTATGTCATATGGTTATGGCGAAAAAAAAACAAAGATACAAAAACAGTCTAAGGATGTAATATTGCATACATGTATAGGATACTTTTTATCCCGGAAAAAATAGTCCATATTGTATAGAATTATCTGAGAGTGTCTTTTGATGGAAAGGTGATTTAGTGGGTCCTTGCATGCTTTTTAATTTACTCTGGAAGTCTGGATCTTGTTAAGGAGATTTCGCGTACAAAGTCGTGGACTGATTCTAGTGAGTAATGAATCTAGACTTTTGGACTAATTCTAGGTTGAAATAAAAGAGCAAATATATTTATTTTTCATTGTATAAGTGTGCGTATTACGATGTCTATTTAGTGTTATTGCGAGTGACATCAGCGATGATCAACACAAGTGAGAGCAAGGTCGAGTGCTCGCCTCTATTCTGTACTATGATCATCGGGTTGTATCGCTCTGAGAGGCACACATGTGTCCTGTGTTCATTTGAACTTCTTACACATAATTTTATGCGCTTTAGGTTTAGAACACAAGTTGTAACCCAAGGAGCACCTCTCGCCCCCACCGCTAAACTAAACTTTTTTTGATGTTTACTATGTGAATTCACTTGACTGACTATCTCAGTTCACGAATTTTAATGTACAGATATAACAGTTTTACTATTTTTATTTTTTATTTTATTAGTAAGTTAAAACCAGTCTTTTAGATAGTAACCAAATACAGAAAAAGAAGTTACCAAAAATATTTCACACAAAAACTCAACGTAATCGTTTAACATGAAATAAAAGGATGCAACTTTGTTTTTTTATCCAAAAACCGGGACCGATCGGACCAGTGTGTGACAGAGACAGCTATACAATTATATAGATGTGGGAGAGAGAGCGAGAGAAATCCAGTTTTGATACAAGTTCACGAAATTCTGTTTGTGGATATTGGACTCTGTCAATATGGTTATGTAAGGAAATATTTATCCCGGAGAAGGAGATAGCTAGAAATAGGGCTTATTTGTACCCCAAAAAAAAATATGTTATTCTATACTGTTTTTTGCTTATAGTCCAAGCGATGGATGCAAAAAACGAAGGAGAGCAGGTACTTAACGTATACTTGGACGTTGGTTATGTACTAACGGCCAAAATTAATAATTAATATCAATTGAAAATCTTTGGATTATAGATTGAAAGATTCCAAATTAAAAAGTATTATACACAAAAATTTGAATTTGGTATCTATTTTCAATCTATAATCAAAAATTTTAGAATATCGACCGTAAATCATTAGTCAGACAGTCTGTAATTAGGATAATATTTATATATAGGTTAATTGTAAAAATATGTGAAATAAATACATTAAACGTTGTATTGATACATGTAGACAAATTGTTTAAAATTAAAACTTAGTGAATTTTTTTTTTTTTTTTTAAGATATATAATGCTTCAATAAGAAATCAAATAATTAAAAAGACAACATAAAACATATTCACATTATTTTGTCTCTCTTAATATTATCTAAAAAAGAAAAGAATATCCAAGATTTTCGAATATTTTTTTAAAAGCTTAACAGATATAAGTTTTTGACTGACAAAAAATACGTTAAATTAATTATTTTTTTTTAGTCCTTAACACCCAATCTTTTTTGCGTCTTCCTCTTGGACTAAATACATTTTTTAAATGTTGAGTGTATTTTTATCAAATCTAGAGAGAACAACATTTTTAGGCTCGATAAGAAAACTCATCAATATTTCAAACTCGAGTTATCTGACCTTTGCTATCTTATCTTTCTGAGAAAAGTGAAAGACTGACAATACATATTTGGTAATTTAAAAAAAATGAAATACGAGCTTTTACTACTTATGATAACGAAATACATTAGCCAAAATTCAATTGTTCGACTACTTGACACATATCAGGCCTGCACAAATAACAAGTCCGCCATATTGAATTTAGAATGACGTCATTTATCAGTAAAAAAATAATGGCTTTAAAATTCAATTTTGACTCGAAAATTGCAATTTAAATAAAAGCAATTGGTTTAGTAGCTGGCAGCTAACTTTAGGTCTGAAAAAAAATAGTTGGGGGTATTGCCCATTGCCCGTTCCATCCGTTACGTAGCAGACCCGCGGGAACTGAAACGTGTGAGGCGCTACTCTCACTCCGCTAATAGTGACTTCTGCGCATTCAAGGTCAAATATTAGCAAAATTAAGTTTGTCACTAAAACCAGTTTATACGGAACCCTTTCCTCTTTTATCCAAATAAAAACCGTTGACCGTTGATCTTTTAGGGTTTTGTGAATTAGGAGGGTAGACTTCAATTATGCGTTAACACTCTCCAATTATAATCTTTTTCTATAGGGTGCGATGAAGTGTTATTGATATTGGCACGACTTCTCACCCCTTCGGTTCAGTTAACTAGAATCTAATGTGATGTTTTAAATAACCCTCGCTTCATTCAAGTCTTTATCAGCATCCCTAATGGGTCGCGACTACCTGATTAGGGCTACGTTTCCACCGGAGATGAGCGAGGATGCATAGCGATTGAATCGTTTCATTTGACACACTTTGAGAGAGTCTAGGTGACCTTTTGGCTTTGAAATCGTAGCATTCTTCTGTACAATCCCATTCCTTTACGATTTAGATCTGCTGTAACTGCAACATACTTTTATTCATCACTAAACGTTTCAGTTTCTAATGTATTATTTATTGGTTCCTCCCTCTTTTAAGTTTTGGCTTGGGGTTAACAGAAGCTGTAGAAATCTTCTGTTTGCTTGGCTTTCTTCAGGTCTTGGCTATGTGTTGGATCCGCAGCATTATTTTGTTCACAAATCCCCTTTAGATCCTGGTTTTTTGTCTGCCAAACCGTAGCATGCTTCTACTTACTTTCCTTTCTTTTGATCTTCTGAAAAGTCCTCTTAGATTGAAGAATTCCTTTATTTACTGTCCCTCCACCTAAAACAAGAATACTTCTTTTTATACCCTCTCCTTAGTTCTTTATATTTATACAAATGTGAACCTGGACTTGTTTATAATAAGAACAACAGACTATACCTTTTTTTAAAAAGGTCCATCCAACCTACTAGTCTGTGATACTTGTTCATTGTACAACGTAATTACATCCCTATTTAAATGTCGAGGGTAGATCGCAATTATTGTTGCGCTTGTTTCTGGGATAAAATCTGTCTATATCCTTTATTTTTCTGTAACCAGAGATTTGGGATTTTTTTTTCTATTTTGGAACTTTGATATATGTAGCCGCTGTTAATCATTTTCATTACAAGCTGACGTAAGCGATTCAATTTAATTATATAGGGTGTCCTTAAAGATAAATAGACAGATCTGTTTGTCATATAATAAATATTATTAACATTGAAGCAATCCAACAGCGGGTTAGTTGTGAAATAATCATTATCCAAATACACAAATCGGGCATCGAACTGATAACCCTATCGGCTAATTAAAGATGGCGGCGAACAATGGCGCTGTGTCAACGGGTCGTTGATCCCAATTCAATAGTCTGTGCTTTTGTTTCACTTATGCTGAGCTTTTATTGACTAGATGAATGTGATTTTCCAATTAAAAAAAAATAGTATTTTTGTACTAAATGTCTGAACTATGTACGCAATTAGACCGGTGCGACTGTTACTTTATGTTAAGCCAGTGTTGCCATTTTCCATCCATTGAAATCCTAGTAAAACCTTTCAATTAGATGTTTTTATTAAGACTTAGTAGTACCCTCCTTTATACGCTAAGAAAATCCGAAGGCGTTTTAAGGGCTTATTTATGTCTCCTAGATATTTTTGTCAATTTTCTACCAATTAGTAAAATTTATACATTACATTTTCTTATAATCAGGACTTCTCTTCGTAGTAAGTGAACTTCCTTAGTCACACAAAAAATCTTTAGATCTTCCCTTGTTTTGAGAAGGTTTTTGTCCTTGACCTCAACAAAGAACGAGGCTTATATAATATATACAATTACCCATTTCTTATTTTTTTTAAATTTAATGGTTTTTTATTTCCAAATAAGTTTTTATAAGCAGCGAATAAAATGAAACATTAACTCATTTGCAAACTTCTTAAGTTTATGATAAGACGTTTGTTTCGTATGATCTTCGACAAACAAGTCGCGTATCACCGATTAAGCATACATACACACACACACACACATACATCATCACCCGTTAATAGCCTACTGCTGAGCCGAGTCTCCTCAGAATGAGGAGGGATTAGGCCATAGTCTACCTCGCTGGCCCTGAGCGGGTAGGGAGACTTCATACGTCGACAGAGAACATGGAGAACTCTCAGGAGTGCAAGTCTTCTCGCGACGTTTTCCTTCACGTTATTAAGTATATTTAATGAAAATATCTTCCATCGAAATCTACAGCTTCAAATATACTATATAAATATATAGATGAGTGTAGTTAACTATTACTAAGTAATAATACATTAGTTTAATTAACGCGAGTCAATGTTAGATGTTAAAATGTATTTATGGAATGGAGTATGAGAAAAGTGCTGGATGTATAAACATTTGGCCAAGGTCGTATAAATCATCGTAGTTGTATAAACGATCAGATCTCGCTTCGATTAGGTATTATCTAATGTATTTTCAGGGTTTTCTAACCCTAAAAAGTGAAATAAAGATCCCATCTCTCTCGACTTTTTCACTGGAATCCAATCCCTAGATTCCCTAAATTAAATTTTTGCCGTTCGAACTGTTTTCTCCATAAATTGATATTTGTCTTTTAGTAAAATTTCATGATTTCCGGATTTGTCCCCTTATTTTAGGAAGTATTTTTGTATCTTCATCATCATCATCACGACCCGTTAATGGCCCACTGTTGACCTCCCTCAGAATAAGGAAAGGAGGTGAGGCCAATAGTCCACCACGCAGGTCCAGTGCGGGTTGGCAGACTTTACACATCTTTGAGAACTTTAGAGAACGCTCAGGTTGTTTCATTTACGATTATATTTTTTGATTGCCTTAGATTCTTTGTGTTATCTAAATATTAGTTAATTATAGATTGGTTCGCCAACTTTGTATATCCGCCATATTGAATTCATAAAAATATGACGCAATAAACATTTTAGCTTCATCATTTGAGGATTTATCTTCTAAGATTTGACCCACAAGTTGTCAGTTGTTCCACAGTTAGTAATACCAGGTAATTGAATAGCAAAACCTCATCAATAGCGGTATAATCATTCTATTTCCGTTGCGAGTGTCGGTCAAGCGATGCACGACGCTGTGACGTCACTCGGTGAATATGAATAGCTGATTGATTCACTACTACTTAGTAAATCGGCCAAGTGCAACAGGTGACTAAAAATCAAGTATTCTGTAAAAGGTTTTGTAAAATGAGGTGTCGTGTGAAGTGATTATTAATGTTTTTATGGGACGATGGCTATTCACGTAGAGTCAAAGTAAAGTCCAATCCATGATCAGAGAGTGACCACCTAACGTGGTCCAATTCTCTACGTGAGTAACCGTAAAATTAATATGATTAAAAACATGTCAAAACAAATCCTATTTTCATTTTAATTATTAGTTTGAAATTTTGCATGCACATTTACATTGGATGGCAATGTTTTTTTTGCTATGTGACCTCATTTTATATCCATTATGGCTGACACTCCAAGATGGCGGATTCGATTTTAAGTATTCTTACATATTATGAAAGGGTTTGCTGAATTGGAGTCAAAAAATAAAATGGCTTCACTCTAAATCCTTTATGCCAGACTACCCAAGATGGCAGACTAGTTATTTGTAAGCATTCTCACAATATGGGTATCAAATGAAAGGGTGTGTAGAGAACAAAACGATGGAAGAGTCGTATTTAGTTTAATATATTTTTTGCATTTCCATCAATAGTATCGTAACTGTCCAAGGTATTTTATCCCGTTTAGTTCAAAAGATACATTCTTTATTCATACAAATGGCGATTATATTCATAACATAACATTAGTATCGTGAATCGTCCTATTTCCGTTGCCATTCGGTCAAGCGGCGCACGCGCACGCGTCGGTCGAGTTACGCTGCTCGTCGTGAATATCAATGTGGGGATGGGTTGGCATCCATGGTATTAATGTGATAGCAAAACAGTTCTAAATTTGGCTTTACCTACAATGTTCGAGGGTATACTCTTGATCATGTCAAATTAGTATGCAGTGGCGTAGCTAAGGGGAGGCCACCCGCCACTGTCGAAAATTTAGTTATTGATGTTTGATGGTAATTATTTTCTCAATTTCTTTATTCATGAATCTAAAATTAGTATGTCATTCGTAACGAACTTGACTGGGTTTTTACAATGTTTTATTTTGATTTCTATACATTTTGTTTTGAAAATGTATGTATGGAAAATAAACCTTAAAATAGTAACATCCCACTTCCGTAGTAAACACAGACGCCTAAATAGATCACATTACGTCAGCTCCACTCGTAAATAACATTAATACAAAGTAATCCATATAAATGGGTCGGTTTTGATTACTGGACGAAAATGTTACGTCATATTGAGAACATTGTTTCCCAATCTTTATTGCTTTAGGGATCTCTTAAATCTTGAATCGCAATCTTGGCTTTAATAAGCAGTTAAAGTAGAGCTCCTCAAGCTTTTTCTCGTATGCCTCTTGACACATTTTTAGAAAGCTGCCAATTTTTTTTTATTTCAGCGGGAAAGCAGAAAAACAGCGTTTAAATTTTTTACCGACTCTTTTTCGCTATTATGACCCTTTAGACCCTGAAGAGCAAAACTTACGTACTCTATTAGGTCTTTAAACTAGAGCAGAGGCTTCGAAACTATTTCGCTTTTGAATATGTTTCTTGCGTAGACTTAAACCCTCTAAGGGTTCTCCTAAAAAACTGAAAAAAAATCAATTCTTTAATATCTATTTTTTAACAAAGTCCAAACGAATTTCTCAACCCTGAAAGAAAGAGAAGACATTAGGTTGTACAGTAACTTTTTTTAAATTTTGTTTTATTTTTTCAAGGTCGTGTATGATTCCAAGAAGCCAGCAGTGAATCAGCTCATCACTACTACTGCGTGAGTACTTTTATTTACTACAGATTGTGTAAGCAACGTTTTATGACAGTCGTATATCAAACGAATGTGATGTGCGCAGACGCAGACTAACGTTACACTCGTCTACCTTACTAGTACAAAATAGAAGTAAATCAAGTGTTGCTATTCTTTTGATTGTTGGTGGTTCCTATATTTATATTATGAATACTATAACCTGGATCACAAATTCCATTGTCATTTCTACTAAAGCATGATTAAACATGGCGCGTCAATTCAAATATTTATTTATAAGCAGCTGACCGGGCAAACGTTGTTTTGACAATTAATAGCTAGCACCCTTATCGTCTATCTAGGAGCTAACAAATGGCTTACGACCTATTTTCAGACCTACCAAATATGCACGAAAAATATCATAAAAATCGGTTAAGCCGCTTCGGAGGAGTTCGATAATCATTTTTATAGTAAAAAAAATATATATATTAGCCGAAGGGATCTCATTAAACATGTTTGGGAATAGCCGAATCATGCAATTATGGAATCATTACACGACCCTTATTAAGGCTAGTTATGTCGCGTAAAAGGACAATTAAAAAACCATCAAACACGTCCGCTCCCATTGGGAGACGAGCGTGGAATGAGCAGTTTTAAAATTTAAATTGGGAACAGGAACTAGGGTTGCTAGTTTTGTGTTTTTGTATTGTATTGTAAGTTGGGGATGCTGAATCGATACTATAAAAATTGATTTTTGTATAGACTGAATGGAACAGAATCGATTCTCGAATAATTTATCTATTTATAAATTGATCAGAATCTAATGCCAGTTTCTGTGACTAAATCGATTCTGTGTAAAGTATCGATATAGAAAATCGATTTTCTGGATCATATTTATTATAAATTAAGAGGTGTGTTTTATTTATTTTACTCATTTATTTGACTTGTATTTACCCAAGATGGCTGACTAGTAATTTTTTATATATGTCTGTGATATGGGTATCAAGAATCCAAACGATAAAATGACTAACTCTCAATACAATATGGCGGACTGCCATTGCCTGGTATGGGATTAATGTATTGGAACTATCAGATGTTAATTTTATTTTCGGTTTTACACAGCCCTAAATTACTAAATTGACCACAGCGCCAGACATTTACCAAACATTCCAGGTTCAGTCACGGCTGAAGCATTCAGACAAACAAACCGTATATAAAGATTACACCATCCAATTGTACACATCCTGGAGTTGGTCTCAAACCTTCGCGTTACTTCCGTAGGCAATCGTGTCAAGGTTGCTGGGTTATTATACCAGAGAATCAATGAAAAGCCTGTATAGTGGACTTGCGTTGTTCATTACATAGACCAGAAGTCCTTCCTCAGACTTATTTGACTCACATTCTCATATTATTTTTTGCTATTATAAGTTTGGTAGATCAAAAACATTAACTACTGCCAATGAAATTCTATTCAAGTTTTTATCTTTTGCAGTTACTGCACAAGCCATTACATCTTATTTTTAATTTTTTTCTTATACGTGGACCCCATGTAACTCGTGTAGACAGCTTTGAGAATTAGATGTAGGCTTTATTTCATTGATTTCATAAAAAGTTTTGATATTCAAAAATGTTTCAACCCAGCGATGCTAATTATACATTTTTGTATATGTATCTGGTATTTATCATTACTCTGACCTGATTTCGATGAAGTTTAGTTTATTTTTCATGTTGAAGGGGAAGGTTATCGAACGGATTTGTTATGTAACGTGTTATATTGACCCAATTCTCTTTCAATCTACCTGAAAAAGTAGCTACAAGTGGCTAAAATATAAAAAAACCCGACAGAAATCTGCTCAACAGATACCATCCCATGCGGATACTTATGATGGTTATGGGGGTTGGGATTTGCCTTAGAGACTACCTTTTTGCTAAACCTCCGGGGTGTTCCTCTTCGCTACTAATAGGACAAGGCCACGGGATGATAAATTGCTCCGCGCCCTCATCATCGGTTGTCCACATCTGGACCCTCCCTTGGGACTATATGATGCTAAATGTCCTTGTTCTTAGCATGAATTGTTCCTGGATAATAAGTAGTCTATGTGCCAATCCAGGTTATAAAGTATCTGTCTGCCAAATTTCATTTAAATCCGTAAACTAACATATAAACTTCTACATTTATAATATTAGTAAGATAAGATATGTAAATCGCTGTTCAGCATATCCATCCGCCATCTTGCCACTTCCCGTTCCCAATTGGTTGCGTCCGGAACCCGCGATTAGGGTTCCGTCAGGTGATGTAATCAGTGTAGTGTAGTGAATGAGAGGAGCCGTGTTGCCATGGTTACGTGTGATGTTTTAGAATCGATTTTATTTTAATTTTGTCGATTTTATCTGAGCGCTTAGATCTTTTCTTACTCAGCGGATTTTAATGAATTGAAAAAAATCGATTTATAAAAACAAAAAAATGATAAATGGATCGAGAATGTTAGGGATTTTTTTTTTGCTATTACGAACTGTCGGATGGGCTGAAAAAGAAAACTTTTTTAAACTACGCCCCAATCCAGAATTATTCAAAACTTTTAATTCAGATTCGGTTGCAGATATTAATAATTCATACTTTATTGATGTTTCGATTCTTACACAGCAAAAATCATGTGATTTTTTTCGAATTATCAGGAAGCTTAGTATATTCTTCCTGACCCTCCCTAATTAAAAAAAAATATCAATATTATATATTCCAGGATTAGCTGAGCCTCTCATAGCAATGTCGATCTCTCGAGTATCAATTCTGAATGATTTCTGGTGCGATCGATTAAAATCGATTTATAACAGGATACCTTGTATCCCTTATATAAGATAAATCGTATAGTTATTAAAATCGCCAACGCCCACGCGTTACGGCGTTACCCTACAAGGGCTATGAGTCACACCGCGGCGGGTCAATGACCTGCGCGTGCGCAACCTTACCAACCTGATTTTGCTGTTCACTGTACTCAGGTACTGTTGTAGGTTAATAATGGCTTTGCTTTTGCGCTAGTATGTGTCTGGGGATTGGGACCCGGGAACAGTTTCATAACTAGGTACATAATGTCTGAGTTTGAGTCCGATAGATTAGGTTTCGCTAGTTGATGATGACTTGAATCGTTAAGTTTAGTAGAGACTTACAACTCTATACCATGACGGGCTGTTTTACAAAAGTTTTGTCTAACATAGAGCAAGTGGAATGGCTGTATTTCCTTTATCACATGAGTGGGAGTGATTAATCACATTGATATTACTTAGTAAGTACCTAGATCACAAGCCCCAGGTTCTCGACTTCCTGTCTAAAATCCATTTTACTCAAACTTTCGAACTTTTTGGTAAATAAAAAACAAAATCTCTGGTCACGTAGTTAATTGAAATACTCTTTAAAAGTTATCTTTTCTTTTAGACATTGTCATCTTACAAAGAAGTTTATAACTGGATATTCATTAAGGCATGATTTTTAGATTTTTTTGTTATTTCTAAATATAAAACAGTTATTGTTCACGTAACGGTTTTTGAGAAAAAAATTGAGACTGACTTTTCTATGTGTGTCTAGGCAATTAAATATCAGTTGCTTAACGATGAAGGAAAGCATCGTGAGGAAACCTGCACTGCCCTAACAGAGTTCCCTAAAGTGCTGAAAGGTGGATGAAGTCTGCCAACCCGCATTAGCTAGCGTGGTGGTCTATGGTCTAAACCCCTTCTCATTTTGAGGAGACCCGGCTCAGTAGTGGGCCATTAATTACAAAATAAAAAAGAAGATCCAATTCTGTCTAGGAACAATTATGTGTGACCTCAAATGTTAATTGACGATGTCTCCGTTAAAATGAGATGATTATTTTAGCTCTGTTGTTAGAAAGACATGAAAGATAATAGTTCTGCTTAATTACATACAATTTCATTGAAAGTAAAGGACTACACTTGAGCCTTCTTAAATGGATCTTAACAGTAGTTTTCTGCTCTACTGTCCGCATATTTCTGCAATCCAACATGTCCGCAAACGTAAGGGGATAATAATAGAGGTTTAACAAACGATTCTGGTCAAATACTATTGTTTATAGCACTCAATCATATCAACACCAATATAAATATTTAAAATAGCTAAGAGATATTAAAGGACTAGAATTAGAGACTTCTAAAATAGCTCTTGACAGTATAGAAAAACATCTAATGCAATAGCAGCAGAGGTTACAGAAGTAAATTCTTTTCTAACAAACAATCACGATAAACGTCCATTTTTTGCAGCAGTGTCTCCAAACTTAATTGATCCCTAGACCACTTTGGTACAGTTTTAACTTTAATTTTGCTTACTTCCTCATATTACCAATTAAGATGACCAAAAAAGAACATCTAATTTAGAATGTACTTCATACAGTAAATCCGTTTCCTTCTTTCATCCACCCCTAATTGGTCGAAACCCTAAAAAGGCGATTCATCCCTATATATTATCACTGATTTACAGAACTCAATCTCATTAACACCAAACATAAAGCTCCATTGAAAAGGCACGCGGATGAAATTGAAGTAATTAACACAATTAACAGGAACAGAATCCGCACTGACTCAGAAACATTCCACTAGTTTTCTGTGGGTCTACTGACCTCTGATGTTAATTAGAGGATACAAAATTTCGTTTTATTACCTTATTAAAAATTGCTATTTATAGCAGAAATACCGTTAGACTTTTAACAGGTATTCCGATAGTAATTGTAAGTATAGAAATAAAGGCTTATTTGGATACCATTCCATGAACACTAAAACGAAACTTTTGCTGTAGTTGGTGAGGTTTTGATTATTCTGATGATTCTGGATTAGGCAGATTTAGTTCAAAGTAATCATATTATTACACAATACCCTCTAATTTAGGTTACCAAATCCTTTGAACAAATAAACCCGGAGCACAGATTCAGATATAATAAATAAGTAACTTACTATTAAAATTGCATTGGACGTCTATTATTAGCTAAAAAAATAATCAATTAATAATACATTATTTTAGGTTGATATTAAAAAAATAGAGAGCACATAAGTAGAATTCAAATTAGATGGCCACAGAGCCGTTTATTTTAGAAATCAGAATCTGAAGTTGCTCTAATTAATCCAACGATAAAAGCAAGAAAGCTCACGATTATGTTAGATAAAAACAATCCAAATAGGTTCATCCGTTTAGGAGCTATAAAGTCCAAAAAGCAAAAATGAAATAATAACACCTTTTCATATAACAGCGTCTAAGATTTGGTGAACAAATTTCAACGATTTATACTGTCTTCTTGTGTGATGGTAGGAAAATAAAATGTAAAGTTATACGCATACAGTTCAAATTAAATAACACACTGCAGTTTATTCTAAAAGCAATTTGCTAAAAAAACGTTTAACATCCTAATATCCACTATAAAGAAGCAGAATCTACCATAAACATGAAATATGGCGACGTTTGACTTTGGCTGACTTGATGGCGTCCATGGGGCTGGGAGTTGGGGTAGACGTTCGTTGACCTGTATCGATTATGGGCGTTTGATGCCTAGCTGTGTTTTTATGCTGTTTGACAGTTCAGGGTTTTACGCGTTACTTAGGTTTTATAGACTTGGATATTTATTATCTAAGTCCAATTTATTCCTAGATTAAAAACGAAATTGTCAACTTCTTAATTCACCTAATTAATTGAGGCATATTTTAGACCATTTCTTAGTCTAAAAACTGCATAAGTTAATACATTTTTTTGAATACCTGCTACCCGTTAGCTATCTGGTAGTTGTCTTACAGACAACAACTTTAAGCAATTCAATAAGGAGAAGGATCAGTCCTAAAAGATGGGATCTGTCTGAGAGTCGATCAAGGACTCTATCACTACAAGATTTTAAAAGGTCTTTCCATTAATATAATCATATTTCAGATAATTTATTTTTCAAGTTAAATTGCATAAGTTACTAATTTTTTTTGGGAATATCCTGTTGGCTCTACGAATTATTTTTTTTAACCTGATCAAAAAATTAGGTATTTTTCAGAGTCAAGCACTTATCTTTTTATCTCCTTGTTATCCACGCCATATCTAAATAGTCCTGTTTTTAATCTGTGAGTCCGTTACTAATGATGTAATGAGCCACTGTTAATAAACACATTATCATTTATGACTTACCTTAAGCATTTACTACCTTCATTAAACTTTAATAGCCATCGTAGGGGACGTAAAAGTTTTCTAATTTGTCAAGTTGCCTCTGCATACGCTTTCTCTATTGTTCTTGGTAAAGGAAAGAATAAAAATATTGTTCATCTGTATGTGGTGGACTTGCTTTTTTATTTCAATAATACTTACATTTATTATTGCTTTAGTTATCGGTTTTATAGCTTGAACAACTTGTATTATACGAGTATATTATATCATCTATATGGAAGACAATAAGTCTAGAATTATTTTTATCTATACAAAACCCTTCTGGGTCTCAAGACATGCACTGCATTTGAAAATACGTCTTTTATAAGATATTAACTCCCACCTCCACTGCTCGACTGTACTCGTCGATAATGAAGTTCTAGCACCACGACACTAAATTACACTTGCATAACATAAAATTATCAATAGTGGCTTACTATTACAGTTTTTGAACATAAAAATCCAGATTGACATAAAAAAAATGGTTAATGTAAAATCCGGCTCGAAGGACCAGATATTGACGTAAAATGTTTCACAAAAATGAATAACGTTAATTCCACAGAGTATTTCGAATACGAAACGCTACAATAGAGCTTGATAGCATTCAGAATACCAGTCTGAAGAACACTACGCGTCTGCGTTCACGTTTTTAATTACACAACAACCCTTAAAGCAAACCGATGCAAATACTGCGTCTACCCTCCATAATTACGATATTTAAATCGCTCGAAAATATACCTAATTGCGATGTAATAGAGGTGATATTAGAACGTGATGGTATTGTTTTGATAATGTTTAATGCATTTCGTCACACTACTTATGGTGTTTGCTGGAGCTTACTGTACATTACTGACTTTTTTATAGGCGAATGATTCTAAGTTGTTATGAAACCGCAGTCTGTTACTGAGAGAAGTTTTCTTATTAAGGATGCGGATTAGGAGATTTGCGTTATTTTGTATCTGTAAGTCGTATTTTAACACTAATTTTTCTGCCTTCAATGATTACGTCAGTAATATCTATTTAATAATGTGCTTGATTAAATACGATATTTTCATTACTGATGAATAACCAAGCAAGAAATTAAAGGAGGGGGGGAGAAATTAAAATTAAATGATTAAATATTTTTGTATATTCAGTTTACGTACAACTTCGTTGGCCGTAAAGGTGACCTACCTTGGTGACGATCAATTAGCTAATGTGTATCATTACATATTACTTTTGTTTAATTACTAACAAAGTATACCTTTTAAGCTTTGTATTGTATAGTCTAATAGTTTCCAATATTATACCCTTCAATAAACTCACAGTTTATTATAACATTACTAGAGATACTCTTTGAATTATTAATAATTCCATCCAATAGAACGGGAGTTCGTATTGAATGGTTCTATTTGATGCTAATGTATTAGATTTCTAATTTCACTTCTCTTCAATCATCATATAGGAAGTTATATTTGATTGGATCTTATAATAAATATGTTCTTCTCGCTTCTCTGAGTGCTTAATGGCTATCGCATTTACAATATGTAGTTGTACATAAGGCACAATGAACGCCATGTTTTATGACGCACGCCGAATTTTGCTTTCTTAGTAAAAATTAGGGTGTAACTTGGGGTGGGCTTCCATGAATTCTTAAATTTCACAGTTAATTTGTTTTATGGGTTGCATTTTACAAATTGATAGCACGTATTAAGTAGATTTAAAGTTATACATGTGTATTTTTATAAGGTCATCATTTCACATAGAATCAGCTACTTTTCCTTTCTTTGTAATAGATCCTCAGTTCTGTCATAGGTTTGTAACTAAAGTCGTTTAGGATTCTTTTTAATAAAAATACGTAGAAAATTTATGTCATACAGGTAGAGTTAACAACTGGAGGCGTGGTTCATTAAACTGGAACATAATACCACCCTAACGTAATTATTTCTATAATTATTCCAAGGATGATGTAATCATGCGGCCCCAAAAATATAAATATTCATTATGACACGGAACGTAGATCTAACTTCCCTTTATCAAAATTGTACGCAGGTGCTGTAATGTTTTTTGCTGGCTGTAGAGTGTAGATATTTTGTTCTATTATTATTAATTTGGACCAAACAGTGTAGCTTTTTCTTCATTTAAAGTCAAATTAGTTTATTTCAATTAGACTTTTAACAAAGTACTTTTGACACGTCAGAAATGGGTTAGTCAGTCAGTTTCTCTGAAGCTACCACCAGTTCGGAAAGCAGTTTTCTGATGAGAAGAACTGGCATCAAACTCAACAGTCGCTCTTATCCAAACGCCATTGTTTACACGAATTTGTTTTATCATTCACTTTTGTTCCGTATATTGATAAAAAGCTTTAACTTAACCTTCCACATCATAGAGCGTCAGTAGGTGAGTGGTTCAGGCGTTGGATTCACGATCGATAAGTCGTGGGTTCAAGTCCTGGACATTGGACTACTGGCGTGGCCCCCTGACACAAGCATTCAACTAAGTTGGAGAGGTTAAGGAATACTAGTAGTATACATACTGCTAGTAAAAGTCTATAAGCAAAGCTGCTAAACTTGAAAATGAAATAAATTTTTAAATTAATCAAGATGGAAATTAATAAAAATGATAAAGATTAGTGAAAGTCTTATCAACACACCAATAGCTAATTTAACCATTTTTTAAGATCCGTAACTAGCGAGCGACGCGGTGATGATGAGCAGATATTTGGTAAACTAATATCAAATATAATCAAAATGATTAAATGGATTTTTTGTATAAGAAGAAGGCAAGAAAAGCCTATAGTTTTTAAAACATGGAGTTCATAAAAAATAAGAATACTAATAAAAAGTAATGTAATGGTTAAAATGTGTAGGAATGTTAGTGCGTGTGTACTGTGTACATATTGATCCACCGTTACCGGCAATGTGGCGCCCGACGTGGGGCTGATTTGTATCGCTTTGTTGATTATTTATTAATACTATTTTTGTGCATTTTACCCCAAAATATAAAGCCAAATTTACACCAGCCAAATCGTATTGGAATAAACAATACAATATTAAATTAAAGTTAGTCAAAGATTTCAAGATCTATTCAAACATTTTCTATTAAATTATGTAGAAACGAATTACAGATTTAACGGAAAACATCGTGAGGAAACCTGCACTTCTGAGTTTTCTCCACGTTCTCAAAGGTGTGTGAAGTCTGCCAACCCGCACTGGGCCAGCGTGGTGGACTATGGCTTAATACCTCCTATGGCTTAATTTTGAGGAGGAGACCCGACTAAGCAGTAGGCTGTGATGATGAACTACAGATGTTAGTGCTAAACCAACTCCTTGAAAACTGACCATTATCAGATGATCTTCAACTGAAAAGGATAATTAATATCTAAGTAATGTCCCTTCTCATGAATACACTCTCCCATTAGCAAAAGCCTTTTGAAGCAGCCAAAGAATAATTGTATTCGATACGTTTCTTTGCCTTAAAGATTTAGGGAGATTATTCTGAAGTAAAATTAAAGGTGGAAAGGCATAGTTCAATATTGTAATATTTTTGTCGCAATGCAGTACACTTGTAACCAGAGCCAGCTATCGGCATCGTCTTAATAAACTTATAATCGTATAATCTGTTCCACGAAACAAAGTTTAACTTGTTAGGAATGTCTGCGTGGTGTTCAGCGTGTATCGATCCGTTGTTGCTACGGACTTGCGATGGCTTAATTAAGGTCACTGATATTTAGAAATAAAATGTATTACTTGATTTGTTACCTTTTCTCTTTCAAATTGATTCTACGTAGGTATTTATTTCATTGTCTCGAATTATATTCCAAAAACACAAACATTATTGTCTCATAGAACAATATTTAATTTTCCATATTTTATAATCACTCAATTTTTTGCTTTTGTATAAACCTTACTGAATGTTTCATTATAGTAAATTGAAAGATTATGACTGATTCTATATAAAGATTATTTTTCATTAATGGAAAGTCGTCATTGAACAAGTACACAGTAACATATCGACCCCCTATTCTGAAAATCTTCGTTGATTACTTGATATAGACCACTATAGATATCAGTAACACTTTAGCTCTTTTACAATATAGCATTCTTTGTCCTTATATCCATAATTTATCTCTTGCCTTTTTTATAATAGAAGTTGTCTTTTAAATAGCCTTACAATTTTGATGTTTTTTTATTATTGATATAAATAATTGAAGTTTACTTTAGTGAAATAGAATACCCAAGAATAGACAGATCTGTGTCAAAATGCGTCGCTGTATCGATCGGGTGTTGCTAGGGCACGGGTCGCCTGGGCGGAGTGGCGCCCGACGTGGGGCCTTTTATTGCTGAGAATTGAGTCTGGGTTCGAAGATGTATGAATATATAGTGCTTTTCTTTGTTGGGGAGAGTAGTTTATGTTTTATTACTGCGGTTTAAAGTATGGGGTGGCGAGAAACTAATATTATTAAAAGGAATACGTTGAATTGTATAGTGGGTAGTCTAAAAGAAATTTTGAAAACATTGGTATTATAAGTGTCGCTGTCGGATCATAAGTCCCAGATTATATTTAGTCTATTTTTGATTCTATTCATAACGAAGTAAGGGTATTAAAATAATCACAAATATTATATTTGCCTTTTAATAGATATGAATAGGTTTGACCTTTTTGAATCCTTTGTCCTTGCTCACCCTTCGTCCTTTGTTAGTATTGCTTTGGAATGTAGGTCACGTTTTTACTTATATTATCTGTTTATTGTTCGAACAGACAGTAAATGATATCTTCTTAGTAATATTAAAAGTCTACGAATGAAAGTAATATTCAGACTTTTTTAAATAGTCTTAGATGTGTAAGACTGATTCTGAATTATGTTTTTTTTTTTACTAGCCTAGATGTTTTCTAAAATCCAGCAAATTCATTTAGATGTTCAGACTACTAAATTAATGATTTGATGTTTTGTAAAGCAAGCCCCCATGGATTAGATAACCCCATAATGCTTAAAAGTCACCTCTACAAAGCAATAAAAATGCATTTAATATTATATAATCCCAAAACCGTAAATCCGCCATAAAACGCTTTGATTTCTATTTTTAGACTAATCTGGGTTTATAGCGTACGTAATACTGTGTCGAAATTGATTGAAATTACTTTAAGCTTTGCTTGTTTTGGATCTTATTATGAGTTCTCCTACTTCGAATTGGCATGGTTGGTTAAGTGACGTCATTCTAAATCCTTAATGGCATCAAGATGGCGAACTAATTATTTTTTGTGAACGCCCATTACAAGAGTATCAAATGAAAAGGTTTTTTTAAAAGAATACGAAAAATAAAATGACTTTACTCGAAATCCAATATGGCGGGCCTCCCAAGATGGCGGACTGGTTATTTTTATTGACCGCCTATTACAAGAGTATCAAATGAAAAGGTTTTTTTAATGGAATACGAAAAATAAAATGACTTAACTAAAAATCTAATATGGCGGACCACCCAAGATGGCATATTAGTTACTTTTAAGCAGTCTCAAAATACGTATTTGTAAAGAGCCGCCAATGTAAAAAGTTTTATTTAATTATTTTTTTTTTTTGTTATTATATTCCCTCGTTTTAAGCATTAAGTGTACATTAAAAATTAGCATATTAACATTTAAAAAGTTAAATATAAAAGCCATTACTTGATTCGCAATCGAGATCGTATCGTAAAGGTCTTAAAAGATCGTCTAAAGAACATGCAAATTGCACAAGACATTGCATAATGTTGTGTCCTAAGTTGTAAGCTTAAACGTGTAGTGTTTGTGACTATAATAACTATTATTTTAACCTACCCACACTGTCTCGGGCAGACACCAGTTGCAGTGAGGGTCGCAAGACCAGAGCTAGTGCGTCAGCGTGCATAGTGTCAGTGAAATGTGTTGTGTGGGACCAGTGACCCAGGATCAGGTTTAAGGATGTCCCTTGTGTGGCAATAACACTCCTAATACATTACAATTTAAGAATCCTCTTTTCCCATTTATATTCAAGAAAATGAATTCTTGAACCTGGCAACACATTTTTTTGATTTTGAAAGCTAATTCTAAGTCTGTAAAAGTGAGGGAGTAGGAACAGATAATATATTGTATCTGTCTATTAATGTGAATAATTACTTTTTAAGTCTGGATTTCCACCAGAGATGAGCGAGGATGCGTAGCGAGGGATGTGTTTGTTAAGAACCAATAGAATTTCTCATCTCTGGTGGAAACTCATCCAGCCTCGAAGGACCAGTGAGTATAAATAAAATTTTGATATTTACCCTCACTACGCTCTGTTATTGGTATTTCTAATAAAATATAAATCGCTTAAGTCTATGACTAGTAACGCCGAATTTAAATGATTTGCGAGACGCGGTCGAGACGGTAAAAGCATTGGAACTGGTTGCGTGGTGAGGGTGACATCATACCACGTGACGTACTGGGTGAACAGACTCACGTAAAAAATACATTCATAATGCACACAGAATTATAGTTATTCTATATTTATGTGGTTACTAGTCAAACCGCCCCGGCTTCGCCTGGATTCATTGTGCCACATGTTTACTTTTTAATTTAAGCGTGAAAGCTTACTGAGTTACTTTCGCATAATATGTAATATTGTTGATTTGGGATTTAGAGATTAAAATTTATTGCGGTTGGGCCCCCCCACCCTGGCAATTGATAGTCTGGCTTACAGACGCCGCGACTGTTGTATAAAAGTACAGTAATCATTATCTAAATAATAATTGAATAGTCGCATTGTATTTAAATGTGTGGTGTAGGATTTCAGGTCATAGATACAGATACAGTTAACTGAGCTCTGCTCTGCAGATGGCTCTGTTCGATAAAAATACTTTCACAGCCATAATGCTCATTTAGGGTTACTTACACTACGATAGATATAATGTACTGTCTAATAACTTGTATGTGGTTAACCCTCGACACGCCTGGTAAGGTCTAACAGACTTACATCGGTACGTAAACTATTGTATTTCATTAGGTTGTAGTGTTAATTAAAAAGGAATTATAGACGTTTTCATTTTGCAATCCCTACTCTACCAACATTCAGAAAGTAAAAATGCTCAAATCAATGCTACCAACATTACAACTAATAGATTGCTATTTAAATTAGTGTTACCAATGTAATAATTTACAGTAGCTAGTAATTACTTATGATGTCAGAAATTTATTGGTTTTCAATTTACTATAAGTAAGCGTAGTGTGTAGCGAGGGTTGTGTTTGGTAAGAACCAATAGAATCGCTTTATTTGACTCACTGAGCCAGCCTAGGTGGACTATTCTATTGGTTGGTTGTCTCACTACACATTCTTGCACATCACTGGTAGTAACGGAGTTGAGGAACTTAACCATAAGGATAGTGAAGGGTTAAAATGGATGTAGGTAAACTAAGGACAATGGACAATTTTATCTTTTTGTATTATATAATAACTTCCTCAATGAGATGGTCCCAAAATGAGGAAACTCCCACGCGATTTAGTCACATTGGTCATGGTTTGTATGGGAACGATTACCTCGCTTCGCTTCGACGAGGCGCCATTAGCTTTATTTATTTTGACCTGTTTAGATTGGATTACAATGCAATTTATAATCTAAGTTTAGTGATGTCATTCCACATCCAATATGGCTGACGGCCCAAGATGGCTGACTAGTTATTTCTAAGCACTCACATAATACGGGTAACAAATGAAAAGGTTTAATTGAGAAGAATACGAGAAATCATATGATTAACTTGAAATCCAATATGGCAGACGGACCAAGATGGCTGGCGAGTTTTTTGTAAGCACACACATAATACGGGTAATAAATGAAAAGGTTAAATTTAGAGTATACGAAAAATTGTGAAATTACTTGAAATCCAATATGGCAGGTGATCCAAGATGGCGGACCAGTTATTTATTTGATATGGGTATAAAATGAATAGTTATCTGTCTAACCAGTAGATTCTGGAACATTTTAGATGTTTCAATTTTATGAAACGCTCTTGTAAACTTGCACCTTTGTCACAAGCCCCAAATACTGTTGTTGTTAGATATCATTTCTTACATGAAATACCGTTTTTTAACTCTACGTGGCATAGGTCAAGAAACTATTCAGTATTAATAATAACTGAGCTATTTTTAGTGGTGTTGTGACATCTTGCCATGTCATATGTCAAGATTCTCGGAAATATTGAAACGTTTGCGCAAACCATTTTATATAATAAAAAAAAAGTAAATATTGAAATTTTTTCGAGAATTTTTTCATCAACATGATTTTTTTTGAGAACTTTCGAGAAAATATTTATTTTATATTTTTTATGTTATCACGTTTCTGCGTTTTCTCATAAGTTTACAGTAATTCCCAAACTGTAAAAAAAAGGTCTACACAAATCACAATCTATTTAAGTCACACCACGTGGCATCAAAAAAAGTTGATGAAAGAAAAAAGAAACTCAACTTCCCAGAAATATCAACAAACGGACAAAAACAAAAACACCTGTCAAAATTAAACCACAATGCTAATTCAAAAAAAGAATAAACCGAACACGCGTCTGAAATAGTGGGAGTCCGACGAAGGAATGCGCTTCCGCCGTTCCAAATTTAAAATTTTCACAACTCTTTTTTTTTTAAACTGGTCTGTTGGAATTCTGGTAAAGCCCCTTTTAGATATAAAACGCGTCGATCCGAAGTTCTCGCCTAATTAAACTTTGCAGCTAGTTAGCAACACTGTTGTAAACTTCACTGTCTCGGTGAATCTCATTTCATACAGTGAACGTTTGAAGTATTATATTTTTAGGTTTATGTTGGTAAGCAGCGGATGTTTAGTGTCTTGATCATGTCAAGGACGTCCTTATATTTGCTATTAGGTAGGTATTGCTAGACCTTACCCGTGAGGGGACGGGTTAGAATACTATTCCCCTCTGCCGCTGGGAGAGCATCTCGTAAGAGTCGCGTAAACCAGCACCCCCTTGGTGGTAGGGGATCTGTTCCCCGACTGGCTTGCGACTAGCATACAAATCCGACCGCCAAGTGTCTGACTTATTCCGGCCGAGCCGCATCTGGGTCAGATCTACCCCTCCCTCTCCCATCCCATTACTGCTGCGGTACTAATGAACACCGGGTTCTTGTTCGGGGTCTAGCTCTAGTTTTGTTGATGTCCTAGGTCGACGGTGGCCACTTTGTCCCTTATCTATCATTAAAAAAAATAATGTCGATATCAATTTTTTTAATATTTACAACTTTAAATTTATTTTTACAATATTGGCGAAAATTCTAGAATTTATTGAACATTATTTTGTTTGAAATTCATTTTCACATTGTTGCAAAGAAATTCTAGAACTTACTGAACATTATTTTGTTTGGAATTCATTTTCACATTGTTGCAAAGAAATTCTAGAACTTACTGAACATTATTTTGTTTGGAATTCATTTTCACTATCTCGTATGTGTCTAGATCTAATTGAATATTAATTTGTGTCCGATTCATTTTCCCAATATTCTCGATAATTCTAGAACTTACTCTACATTATTTTTGTGGTATTCATTTTCACATTGTTGCAAACAAATTCTAGAACTTACTGAACATTATTTTGTTTGGAATTCATTTCATTATCTCGTATGTGTCTAGATCTAATTGAATATTAATTTGTGTCCGATTCATTTTCACAATATTCTCGATAATTCTAGAACTTACTCTACATTATTTTTGTGGTATTCATTTTCACATTGTTGCAAACAAATTCTAGAACTTACTGAACATTATTTTGTTTGGAATTCATTTCATTATCTCGTATGTGTCTAGATCTAATTGAATATTAATTTGTGTCCGATTCATTTTCACAATATTCTCGATAATTCTAGAACTTACTCTACATTATTTTTGTGGTATTCATTTTCACATTGTTGCAAACAAATTCTAGAACTTACTGAACATTATTTTGTTTGGAATTCATTTCATTATCTCGTATGTGTCTAGATCTAATTGAATATTAATTTGTGTCCGATTCATTTTCACAATATTCTCGATAATTCTAGAACTTACTCTACATTATTTTTGTGGTATTCATTTTCACATTGTTGCAAAGAAATTCTAGAACTTACTGAACATTATTTTGTTTGGAATTCATTTTCACTATCTCGTATGTGTTTAGATCTAATTGAATATTAATTTGTGTCCGATTCATTTTAACAATATTCTCGATAATTCTAGAACTTTATCTACATTATTTTTGCGGTATTCATTTTCACATTGTTGCAAACAAATTCTAGAACTTACTGAACATAATTTTGTTTGGAATTCATTTCATTATCTCGTATGTGTCTAGATCTAATTGAATATTAATTTGGGTCCGATTCATTCTCACAATATTCTCGATAATTCTAGAACTTACTGAACGTTGTATTTTTGTTCGTATTTAATCTTCGAAATTTCTTTTCAGTTCTTTGTTGTGTAACGAGAAAGTCGATTCGTTTTGTAGAAAGCGTTTGAGATTTCTATTAAATTGTTTAAACAAACTTTCAAGGTTTCCGAGAAAGATGTCACATAACTTAAAATAGTTTCGTTATTACATGACCTATGCTGTTTACAGTTATACTTTAAAAATGACCAAGCTTGGGACTTGCGACTCTGATGACCACCTGTTTTACTGCACTTAGTTTACTCTATAAAATTACTCGTCAATCTGCCTGTGAAGAGAAGATTAATCGAACAAGTGTGGGTATTCTTACAATAAGGAAGAAGCCAATCAGTGTAATAAAATTGTTGCTAATATAGGTAGTTAAAAATATACTCGAACATTCTCAAGTATTAGTGATTGAATTTTTTTTTGTTTAAATTTCTTAGAAATTCTCAAACTTCACCTTTTCAGTGCATCTGATGAGTGACACTTAATATGCATATAATCCGACTCACGCTTGACCGTTTCTGTAGCTTCAGCTATAAATCCTTAAACAACAGTATCATCAATAATGCGCGGTTAGTCCAAATGAACAAGTATATCCGATTACTAGGAAGTGGGGCGGCTGCGGGCGCGTAGGGCTTCGCCCTCAATAGGTGTACTGTGTCAATGGGTGGGTGCTTTAATTATTTTGCAAATTGAGCTGCTATAAGTATTACCTTTACTATTTAGGCTCTCCTCTAATAGTAATTTAATTGGATAAAAACCACGCTAGTAAGTAACCCTTGAAAGCTGATTGAGAAAAATATGGGGCATAAATGACCCCTTAATAATAAAATTACTGGTATCTGTAGAATTACTTGCCTGATACTCACCTCCACTTCTTAAGCTCTCATTTAGTAAGTGTACATTACTACTATGTTAACAATTATATAGTATGGTCATAATTAATGGTTAAGGGGCCGTTTAAGTATTAGTTAAGCAGTTTTTTTGCAGTGATCAACAACACCCCCCAACCCCCCCTCTTCTCCACATGTTACCTCATGTGCTAACATTGATGCGTTTTTCTCTCCTTATTCTGGGCAGGAATATTCACGTTTTGACGTGCGTGTTTATTTCTTATCGCTGACGTAATCACCGTGCAGCCCCCCCCCCCCATCTCCCATGTCATCATAAATAAGCAAAGCAAGGATCCCCCCCCCATTTAATGTTTACGTAACTATTGTTTACGTTCTTAACCGGCCTCTTAAGGTGAAAAATAATATTATAAAATTGCATGTCATGTATTAGTAAGTACTCGGATGTTGCGACACAGATGTAGGTTTACAATTATGAGGATTGACGCTCACCGCTACTACATATATTTTATACATAAATGGTGTAATTTATTCCTGAGTCGCAATCCCCAGACATTGCTTGGCTTTCTGTCTAAAATGCATATTTTAAAGTGTCGCTGTACGAACATGTCACTACCCGACCCGCTCTCGCTTCGCCGAGTAATACAGTCAAAAATTCTTTCCTTTTTTCAGGTTCATATATAGCCTATGACATACACAAATAATGTGTCTTTCTATTGGTAAAAGAATTATCAAAATCGGTTCAGCAGATCCAGAGATTACCCCCTACAACCTCACGAACTCACAAACTTTACCTTACATTTGTTAAATAGTTAATTAATTCCTTTTAGGTTATATAAAAAAATTGGTCGTGGTGTCAAAATGACCCATATTTTATTAAGTTTTTTTTTTTTAATTTGGATAGTTCCTCATCGAAGCGAATATAAATCGTTAGTATCTCAATAAACAACAGTTGACCGAGCACAACCCGTCGCTGCTCACGCGTCCTCAAACGCGCCGGAATGCAAATAGCTCGCTTTAAATAAATCTCCATATTTATTTCACACTTCGCGTCACGTTAGTGTTACACAGATTATACAATATTTGTTGTCTATTAACGGATGTTTGGCTTGTTTATTATCATTGTCATTATATATAAGAAAAGAGCTTGTACAGTAGCCGGCAGATAACTTTAGGTTTAAGAAAAATAGTGGGGGTGCTGCGTTCCATCCGTGACTGACGCGCTGCTCGCGCCTCATAGTTACTATTGCCCGTTCAAGGTCAAACCTATACGTACGTACCCTTTCCCCTTCTGCTTGTGCTTCTTACAGGTGCAATTTACCACGTATATTCAGATTTTCTTGGGATAAAAAGTAGCCTATGTATTAATCTAGGTTATATAGTATCTGTGTATTCAAATTTCGTTGTATTACTGAAAACAAGCGTTCATAGTGTGTTCAAGTACCAGGATATCATAATATTATATGAGGTCGATCTACTTATACTCGTATACACGTCGGGGATTTTAAATGGTGTAAAAAAAAAGGGGGAGAGGGAAATATTGGAAAACACTAACAAGGGGTGATGATAATTAACGGACTATTGGGTAAAAGCAACGTAGATACTTCTACTTCTCTGATCTCTAACAATTACGAGAGAAACCTAAGCGGTACCTTGGACTTGTGATTAAGGTGTAGGCTTAAGGAATTCCTTTAAGTAATTACGACACTCGCCTCCACTGCTCAGGCTCTCTATTTAAACCTAAGGTTAATCTCACATAAACCTAAACTAACACAAGACGTGGCAATTAGATTGTAAGGTACTTACGTGACCTTGATCGGACAGCACTCCTAGCACTAACACTATTCAGAGACTACTTCACTTGAGAGACCGCGCACGACTAACACTTCAGTCAGACTGTCGATGGCATATAAAGGGTCTGTCCAAACAACGGAAGTGACTACTCCAGCCTACTCCAGCGCCATAGATTCCGATAACGATTCGATTATTCGATAGTCTTTTACTATTCTCCGACATACGTATAGATTTATAAATAGATACGAAGTGACAAAAAGGTATAGTAGCCGGCAGATAACATTAGCAGCATTAGTGGGGGTTCGTTGCGCATTGTGAGCGTGCTGCGTTCTGTCCGTTACGTAGCAAACGCGCGGAAACTAACGCGCTACTCTTGCCCCCAATAGTGACATTCAAGGTCAAACCTATATTTACACGCCGGTAGCTGTAATTAAACTAACAGTAAGATCCAAAGTACCAGGACATACAAATACACATTTATTTCTTTTTAATTTGTCCAGTTTGACCTACTGGTCCGATTTGAAAAATACTTTCAGTGTTACATAGCCCATTTATCGAGGAAGGGTATAGGCTATATATCATCACGTTAAGACCAATAGGAGCGGAGCTACACGTGAAAAAATTCTCGCGGGTCGACTAGTACTGCTATTTACTCTAATTTCTTCATGGTGGCTTAAGAACAAACATACAAAACACTACAGCAGCTAACATAATAAGATATAGATCGATTTATCTTTATTATAATATAATATTATTTTCCTATGTGGGTCCGTATTGACTCCAAACAGCTTTTCGCGGTCAAGTTCCAACCGACGCGTTATCAAGTGACAAGGATCGTATGTCCAATACGTGTTTACGTTATTTGTTCTAACTACGTAACGTGAGGATTGTTGACTGTTTGTCATGTTTATTTTTAAATATAACGTATTATTTACAAATCAAGTTTTATCAAATTTTGTAATATACAGTCTAGACTAGAATTGAAGACACATTGTTAAAATTTTATTTATATAAACTGGCCCACACAACACAAGGGCTGAAGGGCATAATACATATACAACATCCATGGTTTTGAAACACTAAGACAGACAATATTAGCGAAGGCCTCAAGAAGTCCAGGTGACACTATGCAAGAACAGGGACATTTAGTACCATATAGTCCCAATGAGAGGGACAAGACTGCTGACGAGACTGCGGAGTAATTCAATATCCCATGACCTCGTCCTATTAACAGTGAAGAGAATCAAACCGGAGGTTTGGCGGGTCGGGCTGTCTTGTCCTTCTGAAGTAGATCCCAACCCCGCATAACCATCCCGAGTCCCCGCTTTGGATGGTATCTGTTGAGCAGATTCCTGCCGGGTTAAAAAAAGTCCTCCTTCTACTCTATTCTATTCCTTACTTTCGCGGTCTATATTTTTACCTCTATAACTTTACTTAATATTCCCATCCTCGAGAATGTCTACTTAGTTTTCTTTTCCTATTTCTGTGATATCTTATTCTCTGCTACCAACATTGTTGATACTAATATCAGCGAGAAGTTCCAATGGTTTCAGCTCTGCCCCAATTATTTTACATGTTGGAAGGATAGTGAAGGATAGAAGGCGAACCTAGGCAGTAGAGGTCAGTGTTGCAATTGTTTGAAGGACGTTCTTAAACCTACAAGTTTGGTCACAAGTCTAAAGCAGTACTTGAGTTCCTGTCAGACTAGTACGAGAGCGTAATGTTTAGTTATCTTCTGACTGTGACGCGCCGGTAGCGTTCGGCAGGCTATCCAAAATTTACTTGCTTACTTATGGCTCAACGACCCAAAGTGAGTCTTGGCCTCAGACACCAAAAAACCCCATTTGTCCTTATCCAGCGCAGCCTCCTTCCAGCTTGTAGCTCCGAGTTTACGCAGGTTCGTCCTTCTCCGCTTCGTCCTTCAATCGGTATCGGGGACGTCCAACTGTGTTTTTGCCCTTCGATTATCCCAGATACGCTCTTTTTGCAGCGCGGTCTTCTTCCTTTCTCTCTATGTCTTTGCGCCTTGTATACACTGCAGATATTGGGCTGCGCTGCTAAGTCTACTACTTCTTGGTTCATTCTTTTCCTCCAAGTACCTTCTTCGGTTTTGACAGGCCAAAATTTATTTAAAACTTACACGTGAAATTTTATACCGTTGATCTTGCTCAAACGCCATCTTAGTTATCCATTACTTGGAGTGAAGAGTCTCAAATCCCCTTAAAATACGAGTAAAACTGGTGTAAATGTTTAGTGTACATATAAACTGGCTGTTCCGTCACTTAACCTAGCTTTGGTCTGGTTTAACCGCGTGTGTAATTAAGTGTGCGAAATTGGGTCAATGTGACCCCATTACACTTTGTAGGGTTGACTGTCAATTTTGATAATAAGTTATCTAATCAAAGTGAGAGCGCGGCTAAAGATTAAAAGTCGGTTAGTTCAACATCATTAGCTTTTGTTTAGTAATTACTGTATTTACTATTTTTAATTTAATTAATTTAAAAAAAACGGTTTCACCAGAGATTTGACAAACAGATTCTATTGGTTCTTAAAAAAAACACATCCGTCGCTACGCATCCTACGTAGGTGTAGTTTTTTTAATGCATAAGTCAAAAGTTTGTATATTTTGATTACTCAGCGTAGCGAGAGTAGTTATAACTATATAATAGGATAAGACCATCTCGATACGGAATGACCACAATTGGTCCTAATAAATCTATAATTCATAGAGTCATGGCGTTTGAATGGACGTGTGTCAAAATGTCATGCGGTTGTTGAACTTTGATTTAGGGTTGGCGATCGTTGGTCTCAGGTCGGGTACCCCGGTACCGCGGGTATTTTAATAAAACTTATATTATCTATGCTTATGTTTAAAATCATTATTAGCAACACCGTTTATTAATTAGGATTCGCGGGTAGTTTAATTTATCTTATTTCGAGTAGATAGTAGATAACTTTCGTTCTGATAGGACTGAGTTAGTCTGTCAAGTGGTGTCGCGCAGTACTTATTAAAGTATTGAGATTGAATATAATAGTGATGTGTTGTTTGGTGTCGTGGTGTGGCAGTGGTTATATATTGTGGAGAGAGACGCAGTCTGACAAGTGATTTCGTAGGTGTGAAGATATATAGGAGTTTAGCAATCTAAACTTGCACCTGGGTCACAAGGCATTGCTCAACTAACAAGCAGTGGTCATGGACTCTGTCAAGTCAGTGTTTGCAGCCATTATATTTTGGAGATCCAGAATACTACCAGGTGGACGTGCGTTTTTTTTTTTATAATCACGGCAACCAAAAAGACAGCCCACTTTATTATTCATATAGTTCTTTCCTCTCGCCCTTTAAATGGCCGCAACAATTCCTAAAACCATGAAATCGTCTATGTTAAGGAGTAAATGTAACAATACACTTTATGTAAGAGGCCAGGTCAACACCTGGGGCTTGCGACCGAGGATCAGGATTAAAGGACCATTCTACTACTAGTAAACGCTCTCCTTTATTGCTCGACTTCGTCATATAATCACTGTTGGTAAAATCACTCATCTGATGTTTATCCCAGCTACTGACCAACAGACCAAATCTGTCGTACGTTTATATATTTGTAGAAACACATGGGTAGTACACTCGCGATAAAATAAAATGAATTACCCTCGAACACAAAGCTATAACCAATGTTGCCAGGTTTTCATAATTTTTTTTTATGGTAGATAAGTTGCAAACGAGCAGATGGTCCACCTGATTGTAAGTGGCCACCATTGCCCATAAACATCGGCAAAACAAGAGATACCTTCTTGTTTTGTCGATGCGATGCATCCTCGAAGATAGAGTGGGAAGGGGGAAAAATGCTACGGTTTCAGCGGACCCTGAGCAAGAGCCCAGAGTCCACCAGATCCGCAGCATTAATGGGATCGAAGAGGGAGAGGGTAAGTCTGCGGCTCGACCGGAACACGTCAAAATAACCCTCCTGAAAAACTCCTTACGGGAAGAGAGTTTTGCCGTAGCCTCCCAAAGGCTGGAGGCTTCAATTATAAAAAAAAAAAAACTGGAATTAAGTAAATTGCACTATGTATATATCTAATATTTTATGTTAGTTTGACTAATATTACGTTGATTAATGATAATAAGTATTTTATTTATTCATTTAAAACCGGTTTTCAATCAATTTACACAAATCGATTTGATGTTTTAATAAAATCAACATTCACATATTTTCGTGATACAGTTAACTTGAATGAACAGTTATGTGTAATTAACCGTGTCGTTTACTAATTGAAGTTAATGTATCGGATATATTAATATTTATTAGGGTTTTTTTCTTTAATTTCAAGGCTGATTAAAGTATTCGGTACTTACGACCATGGTGCAGGATCAAATGGCCGTTTTCCTTATAATTATCATCTACGTGGGACGCATAAATCACTTCACAAACATGATGGTCACCAGTTGAGCTCCGTTTGACAACTGGCTTATGTCTATCGGAACAGAGGTTATATACAGTCTTGGAATAAAATAAAAGTATTACCCGCGAATATAATGATCAACGGTGTTGCTAACTTAAATAAATTTAGTTGCGACCTTGTAATGTCCGTCATCCATCACACCCGCCAACAAATCCAATCCAATCCAATGAAATGGATGTTACAAAAATACAAAACTGCCCTCTTTTTTTAACTTTAACTTTGTTTGAAATAAACCTTACGTTTCCAGGCGTGAAAGGTAATTTGCAATTTTATCACGTTTTTATCGATTGCATTAATAGGAAATGCAGGTTTGCTCCAGATTTATTGTTTTAAATTTCCGTTAGTTAACTGAGAAACAGGTGCCTCAATAAATGTATAAGAAAATATTATTTGACAGATGACTGTATAATAATAAAGCGAGGGGGTATATTGAATACACTAAGAGGGATGATATTAAATGGAGTGTTGGGTATATGGGTAATGAATCGAAGAATTACGACAGGAACCTAAGCAGTGCCTTGGATTTGTGACCAAGGACATCCTTGCCACATGTGAACACTCACCTCCACTGCCCAGGTTATCCGTCTATGCTTAAGCTTAAGCTAACATAAGGACAACCTAACACTTAACTTTTTTTTAACGGTGGCAAATGCCTTTACTCATCCCCTCTGTGGGACGAAGGGGTATGTGGGGCTCACAGCGAGTGCTGTACTACCCACTTAAAACTTTCGGATCTACCGCCGTTATGTGGCAGGCACCACAGGAACGCTTTCAGCATACAACCAAGTTGCCTAAATGAAAACCGACTTGAAGAGCCATGCTCCTCAATCCCTCTTGGATCAGAAGCTGTCATCTCCAATTATTTCCGTAGAAAGCATGGACTCTCAGACGCAAAAAATTACTCCTGCGGCGCGGTACTGAGAAACCATAGACTCACAACTGCCCACTCTCTTACCGGTAAGCATAGTCCCCACCAACTCCTACCACATCTTTGAGCACTTTTTTTATGGTAGATAAGGTGCAAACGAGCAGATGGTACGTGGTCACCATAGCCCATGGACATTGGCGAAACAAGAGATACCCTCTTGTTTTGCCGATGCGTTGCATCCTCGAAGATAGAGTGGGGAGGGAGAGTGAAGAAAACAATGCTGCGGTTTCAGCGGACCCTGAGCAAGAGCCCACAGTTCACTAGATCCACAGCATTAATGCGATGGGAGATTCGCGTGCTGGTGGTCGCAAGCCAGTCGTGGAACAGATCCTCTACCACCCCTACCACTAATCTAAACCTAGCCTAAACTGTGTGAATCTGTCTTAATAAAATATTTCTCATTTCATATTAACAGGAAATAATTATATGTATATCTGTTAATTAAAGATATCTACATTAATTCATGGAAACACCAGGTTTTATTCTAATTTTTGATATTAAATTAAATTTAATGAAACCAAGTACCCTAACGATCCAAAATCCCCAGATTACAGATTGAAAATATATTCTGTTGTTCTGTTTAATTTCGGCTGTAAATCGTTAGTTTATAGTTTGATTTTAGTTTCGTAATCAGATTTGTTGCTCACTTTAACCGTCTCAAACAGGAAGCAGAGCAGCGCTTGGCGCTTGTGACTTAGGAAATATATAATAGTAGTAAGAGGTGTAATATGAACTTAAACCTACAACTGATACTGTGAATGTAATAATAACATGATAGTGGTATCACAATTATTAATACAAGTATGTGAGTGTTGGAGTGTGTATGAACCTACTCCCGTGTTGCAAGTCTCAGGCTCTACTCAGGATCCACACGGTGAATACACAAAGTACTAGGAAGTTCGTCTCTGACTAGGGTACCAGTACCCGAATAAGGCGTTTTATAACTAGTGTTGACAACCCTAACAATATTTGATTTAACACAAAGATATTTTGATGTCATGCGTAATAAAGATGGATGTATGTCAACTCTTTGGATTGAAAGAGATAGCGTTATTTTAAGCTTTTCACTTCAGAGAAGGTCAAGTTTTGTTTGCGGGTCGCTTTGTTTATGTTAATAAGAAAACGTCATGTGATAGTGTTAGCTGAAGAATTAATCAAAAACTCTAATCATTTTTTTTTTGTAATTATATTACAATCGATTGCCAGGAATTTAAAAATTACGGCGTCTTGTCTTATGTAGTCTCATTTTTATGATTTCTGTTTTAATGCTGGACATGGTTCTGATGCGTATTGACAGCGGGAGTGGGAGTAGACCTACGACCTGGATATACTACTTTATAAGCGGTTCTCTCCCCTTTTTTGTTGACCCGGAGGAATCTGTTTACAGATACCGTCCCAAACGGGGACTTAGAGAGGTTATGCTGGGTTGGTGCAACTATCTCTGAGTGAGGCAACAAGTAACTACTTCCGAAGGGCCCGACCCGCTAAACCATCCGGGGTGTTCCTACACAGCACCTGAAAGCGTTACCAACGCTTGTCCGCATCCGGACACTACCCTGGAACACCTCGGGGCGCACACCTACACTAGGCCTTCCCATGGGCAGGCAACATAAACTCCCGTCAGTTACCGTTAGACCCACGAGCGGTTCTCTCCCGGCCATTTTGGGGTATCAATTGGCCACACTGAGCATGGATTCGGACCCCAGTATATTTGGAGTCTCTCTCCTTCATCTGAAGGTGGGGGAAATGACGCCTCTTTCTCCAAAATCGAGAGTCGTGTTTTTCAAGTGTCATCTTCTATTACTTTTGATATATGACGTCACATAATTTGACTCTTTAAACTCCTCCCTGAACATATGATGTTATGGATAGTCTGTTATCGCAGTCGTGTTAATATGGTGCTTGTTCATGGTATTTTATAAGTTAATTTTTTTGTCTAAAGTATAAAATTATAAATTTTATTAGCGACCGATTGTTTGACACCCTCTTCAAGTTTACGGTGCAAGTATTTCGAATGTGCGCTTTTAAGCAGCAACGATTCGCGTGTAAATAATGCGTTAACGGTAAAATATTGCGTACTCGTTAGCAATTACATTTATTTTTAACTAGTCGACCTGCGCGACTTCGTTCGCGTGTAGCTCCGCTCCTAAAGGCCTATGCCTTCCTCGATAAATGGGCTATCTCACACTGTAAGAATTTTTCAAATCGGACCAGTAGTTCCTGAGATTAGCGCGTTCAAACAAACAAGCTCTCAATGTGTTCTGACTTATATGCAGGGATATACCTTTGAATTTATATTTTTTGGTTAACGAAGGATGTGTAGAAAAGGTAGAGATAATTCTGATTAAGACTGATGAGCCGAGTAACCCAGCACCCCCTTGGTGGTAAGGGATCTGTTCCCCGACTGGATTGCGACCACCAGCATGCGAATCCGACCGCCAAGTGTCATAGACGCGTTCCGTTCGAGCCGCATATGGGCCAGACTTACACCTTCCATCTCCTATCCCATAGTTTGCGGATCCAGTGGACTCTGGGCTCTTGCTCAAGGTCCGTTGAAACCGCATCATTTTTTTTTTCACTCCCCCTCCCCACTCTATCTTCGAGGATGCAACGCATCGACAAAGCAAGGGATTATCTCTTGTTTTGCCGATGTCTGGGCGATGGTGGTGGTGGTGGTGGTGGTGGTGGTGCTGGTGGCAAACGAGCAGATGGTCCACATGATGGTGACTTACCATCATGTGGACCATCTGCTCGTTTGCACCTTATCTACCATAAAAAAAGGAATGGCCGCGTTGGTCCTAAATTGCTATTTTAGGGCACATTTGATATGATTGATAATACGTCCTTATCTATACAAGTATTATAAAGAGGTAGAGTTTGTGAGGTTGTAGGGGGTAATCTCTGAATCTACTGAACCGATTTTGATAATTCTTTTACCAATAGAATGCCACATTATTTGTGAGTGTCATAGGAGATATTAACACGAAAAGACTTTGTTGTGGTAGTCGGATTTGCTGCAGTAAGTCGGAGAAACGCTGCCTTAACTTGTTGTGTGAGTGAGTGAGTAAACAGTTTGAATACACCTCAGAGAAGCGAGTGTGGGTCGGCTAGTACGAAATAAAGAGATCCAAAAGTTCATTACACCATGGCGTGGGTGTTGAAAGACGGTAATCATAGGTTTTGATGTCTAACGAGTTGCGCAACAAAAAATATGAGTCAAGTACGTCTCTACGTGATGTGCAGGTTCTGTATACTATCAGCGACTAGTCGACGAGTCCCGGCTTCGCCTATGTGCATTTAATCACGTGTATTTAGATTTAATTTTCAGCATTAATGTATTTTATATACTTTTCAACCTCTTCAAGATTTTTTTTCGAGATGAAACGTAACCATTGTACTTTTCCAAGTTCTAGTCTATCTCCGTACTAATATATAGCATATAACACTCACTAATAAGGTGGCTTTCTATTGTTAGAAGAATTATCAAAATCGGTTCAGTAGTTTAAGCGTGAAAGCGTAGAAGACAGACAGTTACTTTCGGTTGTGTATCTGTTCGTCTCCTCATTTATTGTATTAATACTTCCCCGTCTAACTTTTCACTTCCCCTATTAATTGCACTATCCCTGCCTAACTTTTCCAAAATCCCCACTTGGAAGGGCTAGTCCTCCGGTTCATCGTCTATCATCCGGGTCACTGGCTCATTAATTATACGAAGTATTTTTTTTGTTATAGAAACTTATTAAAAAATTCATTTAAATTGGATTACCCGTGAGGGGACGGGATAGAATACTATTCCCCTCTGCCGCTGGGAGAGCATCTCATAAGAGCCGAGTAACCCTGCACCACCTTGGTGGTAGGGGATCTTTTTCCCGACTGGCTTGCGACCACCAGCATGGGAATCCGACCGCCAAGTGTCATAGACGCGTTTCGGTCGAGCCGCATGTGGACCAGACTTACCCCTTCCCCACTCCCATCCCATGAATGCTGCGGAACTAGGGGACTCTGGGATCTAACTCTGGGTCCGTTGAGACCGCAGCATTTTTTCTTCTTCACTCCCTCTCCCTTTTGTCGATGTCCATGGGCGATGGTGGCCACTTACCATCCGGTGGACCATCTGCTCGTTTGCATCTTATCCACCATTACAAAAAAAAAAAAAATTAATCCTATCAAATGGGTTAATAACCTCTCTTTCTCTCCTTCTTTATTTTGGGAATTATATATAGTCACGTAATTATTATTCTCTTATTCTTTCTCTATATATTTCTTGCTAGTCGACCCGCGCGACTTCTTATGCGTGTAGCTCCGCTCCTATTGGTCTTAGCGTGATGATATATAGCCTATAGCCTTCCTCGATAAATGGGCTGTCTAACACTGAAAGCGTTAAAGCAAACAAATAAACAAAATGTCTTAGTCATTTGAATTGAATCAGAATATCTACTATATTTGTGACCACAGTGAAGGGAGGGCGGCTCGGCTAGTAAATTTTGGAATACCCTAATGTTACAATGATTAGGTTTACGTACATGTAAATAACGTGTAAGAGATTCGCAGTGATTATATGTTGTGTAAATTGTTTCTCAAGGCAATGACGAAATATATAATATATTTAAACCGAAACAAAGAAGTTTATATTATCTCGAAACGAGACTTTAATAGAATCATTCCGATTTGGGGCCGTTCAAGTATAACTTAAGCAGATTTTTTGCTAACAACCTCCCCTATCGGCGTGCCTACTTAATCATTGATGCATTTTTGCCTGCTCATTCTTAACAGTGATGTAATCACCTCACAGACTCCCCCCATCACCTATGTCGTCAAAAATAAGCCAAACAAGGATCCCGTCCTCTTTAATTCTTATATAACTCATGAACGGCTCCTTTGTAGAGTTTTTAGAGTGCATGCAGTTTTTCTAAGAGGGTAGAAGTAAAAATAAAATCTTACATGAGGGACAAGGTAAGTTTTATACAATTTAGTTCCAAAAACATGTTTGGTTTGGATGACAATGCATAATTAACGTCAGATCCAATATGACAGACCTTCCAAGATGGCGACCAGCCCAAGTTTTGAATGATTTATTTTACGATTCACAAAATGGTTAATATCGTAAAGTGACGTTATTGAGGGTGTGGCGTTCTTCGGAGTTTCGTCAAGTTGAAAGCGATTTTGAACAATAGCGAAAGTAAGCTTCGTAACGTTTTCTGTGTTTACCTAACAAAGGTGTATTGTGATCTGTTCCCATGCGATGCGAATATAACTAGGTTATCTCGGTAATTGTTTAATTATTATTACGTATTATGACATCAGACTAGACGCAGACAAGAATGCTCTTCATTTGAGATTAAACACCATCTTGTTTTTAGTTTTCTTCCCTGTTTTTTTTAATGATAGATAAGGGACAAACGTGCAGACGGTAAGTGCCACCGTCGCCCACGGATATCGGCATAGCTAGAGGAGTATTTCTTGTTTTGCCGCAGGTTTCAGGAGGGGGGAGTGAAGAGAAAAATGCTGCAAACAGCAAAGGATCCCTGGAACCGCAGCATTAATAGGGTGGGAAAGGGAGAGGGTATCTGACTCATATGTGGCGCTACCGGAACATGTCAGAAACACTTGGCGATCAGATTCGCATACTGGTGGTCGTAAGCCAGTCGAGGAACATATCCCTACTACTTAGGGGTGCTGGTTTACTCACCTCTTACGAGATGCTCTCCCAGAGGCAGAGAGGAATTGTATTCTAACCCGATCCCCCACGGGTATGAACTAGACTTAGACTTTGGGGCTTCTTATTGCTATAAGACTAAGTGATCCAGTTGGTCTAGCTAAAAAGGAATTGGGATCTGTAAGATGCAATTCAACCCATCACATAGGGACATAATTTGTCTGTATTTATGTCTCAGTTAAAAGGTTTTATTTTCCCAAATTAATATAAGTTAGGCAGGACATTAACACGAAAAACCTTCAACGGTTTTTGTCCGCATTATTATGCGATTTAAGGAAATCGATACAAACGACTGCGGTTTTTTTTCACGACCAAATGTTTATATGTTGAGCAGTCCGCCCGCATTGCAAAACGAATTAATAATCTAAATCCGGAGGTCAAACACCTTTTGAAACTGTAATAACATATCCAGTAGTTTAGTCTGGAACCAGGGCGAGTGGTATGTTTAGGTGTATAGATGAAGCAAAAATCTAAAATCTTACTAGACGTCAGAATATTATTAAAATATTTCTCTCCTTTGTCCACAGCACAAGTGAAAAACAAAATGGCAGATACTGACACGGAGACTTTGCCAAACGGCACCGGACCACTCTCCGCTGAAGAGGAGGAAAGATTAAAGCAGCGTCCTGCTGATATTGATGCTGTAAGTATTGATTCTGGATTCGAAATAGATTACATTGGAAAAGATTTACTGTCTTGAGTATCTGGTACTTTAATATGTTTTTTCCGCAGTGGATAAATCCACTTGAACAATTGTACAATCTTATAAAGGCAGTTGTACATATTCAGGGTTATCTCTATTATGCAGATCATCATTTAACGAATCCACGAGTTTTTTGTTATCCCCGAAATGGTGGTTTACACAAGCTTATATTTAGTACGGAAAGTCCTTGATTGCCGTCATGTCATCTCTTCTTTTTAGTCTTTTTCTTGATTATGTGCAATCCAAGGAAGAAATATTGGTCCATTTTTCTTCGTTTCGTTTACCATTTTGCCATTCTTATTTTAATTTTCATTTTTTTAGTACCACTTCTTCTGCTTTTATTTATTTTTAATAGCAACACCGGCATACAATAAAGTGATCTGTACTTTTGAGTAGACTCAGTTAAATTTATTGCGAAATTCCGCGGTAATATTTCCTCTGTTCCTTCATTTTATTTATCTTCGTTTTTTTTCGCCATTTACTAAAAAGCAAAGTCTTATATAAACAAAATATAAATTAAGTGTAAACATCTTAGATAATATTTGTTTTTTTATACTCTTTATCTATTAATTGGTTATTATTTGTACTTAAGTTTTGGAGATAAGAGTGTGGCTACTGATATGTGACAATTTTTTCCAGGATGTCCGAGAAATGGAGCGTCGCAAGCGTGTAGAAGCGCTCATGTCGTCCAAGCTGTTCCGCGAAGAGTTGGAGCGTGTGTTGGATCAGCAGCTGCATGAAGGGAATGATGCTCCACTACTGCAGAGGATCAGGGAGATGGTTGGTGGAAGGCTGCATACTGGAAGCCTGAGGGTATGTAATTAGAGGAAGTAGAAAAAATCCGATGTAGTAGCTAAGGTTATTTTTGTTCAGAAAAGTTGAGCGGTCACGAAGCTCTCAAGTGAGCAATGAGCTGATAGTCTTCAAACGGCTGAACAGATCTTTACAATACATAGCTAAGAACCATCTCGATTAAATTACCTTTTAAATAAACAACCGCATCGATATAGTCATTTATTTTGGGTGTTACGATGCCACAGACCCCTTCGTTTTAGCGACAGGGGTTAAAATTAAAATAACATTGTGTGAATTTATTATAGAAACTGAAGTGGTATATGGTCATTTTAAAGCTTTACAAGACGGTGCGGCTCACGTATTGTTTTTGTCACTTGGCCTATAGTTTCAGCCGCATTCAGCGGTCTTCTTGAGCCAGTGGAAGACTCAGGGAACATTATAGAATGAAACTATAGTATAATTTTTTTTTATGGTAGATAAGGTGCAAACGAACAGATGGTCTACCTGATGGTAAGTGGCCACCATCGCCCATAGACATCGTCAAAACAAGAGATACTCTCTTGTTTTGCTGATGCGTTGCATCTTCGATGATAGAGTGGGGAGGGGGAGTGAAGAAAAAATTTGCGTTTTCAGCGGACCCTGAACAAGAGCCCAGATTCCACTAGATCCGCAGCATTGATAGGATAGGAAAGGGAGGGGGTAAGTCTGGCCCACATGCGGCTAGACCGGAACGCGTCTATGACTCTTGACGGTCGGATTCGCATGCTAGTGGTGCTGGGTTCGGCTTTTCCAGCGGCTGAGGAGAATAGTATTCTAACCCGTCCCCCTCAAGGGTAAAAATATAATTAATATAAAAATTGAAACAAGAGTTTTTGATCATAGAGTGTCAGAAAATTGGAAAAAACCTGGGATTCCAAAATTATAGGGATTATGATTCGGAAAATGAATCTAGTCTTCTGAATTTGTCCCTGGATTTTTAGGACGTTTTGTCTCATCTTCCGAGATGAAGAAAATATTGAAAGCGTATCTAAAGTCTGTTGTTTCGTAATGCTAATGACTAAACCGAATTATCTGAAGGTAATCTTTGGTATAACAAAGTTTTTTGCACAAACCTAAATGCTAATTAGTATTTAGGTTTGTGCAAAACAATGGGCATGAGAACGTTACAAATGATTATATGTATGTGATAAGTTTAAACTCATCACTCAAGTCAGAACATCGCTAAGGCTGTGTAACCAGAGATGAGCGAGGATGAGTACGTAGCACGGGATGTGTTTGTGGAAGAACCAATAGGATCGCTTCATTTGAAAGACTAGGTTATGATGGAAACGCAGCCTTAGTGTCGATGATGATTACCGATGACCGTAAATAACCGACCGTAAACCCCCCCTCTTCCATCCCATTACTGCTGCGGTTCCAATGAACACAGTGCTCTTGCTCAGGGTCCATAGAAACCGCAGCATTCTTCTCTTCGTTCCCCCTCCTCTATCTTTGGGGTGGCAGCGCATCGACAAAACAAGTTACCCTCTAGTTTTGTCCATAGACGATGGTGGCCACTTTCCATCAGTTGGACCGACAGCTCGTTTGTCGCTTATGTATCATAAAAGAAATCAAGTTGACTTTGACCAATAATCAACTCAAAATCGTAACCACTTTATTATATCGTTATTAGTTGACCCTAGCTATCGTTTTGGCATTTTTCATCTTTTAAACCATCCTTGGACTTCCACAAATACTCCAAAATAAAAATTAGCCAAATCGGTTCAGCCGTTCTCCAGTTTTAGCGAGACTAACTATCTTTAACCCTTATCCTCAGGGTCCAAGTTGTGTTCTCCCCATCAACGACATCCGTGGTATTGAAGGAGTGGGGTACGAGAAGGGTGAGAAGATCCTCCGCTGCAAGCTGGCTGCTGTGTACCGCTTGGTTGATCTGTTTGGATGGACTCAGAGTAAGTATCACTACATCATCAGAGTCTAATCACCAAGATTTTTGATTTAGATCTTTTACAGAGTTCATTATGGTTAAGTCTAAATCTGGGAAGACCATTGACCACATTCCTGGGCTAGTATGGGTATACTGCCTTAAATGATTATTGGAATATGAATTCTGCAATTGACCATATGTTGGGAGAAGATGGCTTCCATTTAACTTCCTTTTTACATCTTCTTCAATAATGTATCTACCTTCTTATTTTCTAGTTAAGACGCCATGTGGCAAGAATATTTGAGGAATTTAATTTTACTCTGAGTGAGCTGGATAATATAGATCAGTAATCCCCAAAGTGGTCTACATTGACTCCCGAAATAAACTACTTGTATTCTTGATCCCTCCAAGTAAGGTATTGTGCTTGTGTTAGGAGGGAACTGAACCACTGAGAAACATCTTAGGGAACATCTGCTTGAAAAATGTGAAGGTCTTGTAAATGAATGTATATCTTTACAGCAGGCATAAGCGGTCAAATCACAGCCCGTCTCAACACTGCCGTGGAACAAGTGCTGACCACCCCCAGAGGCCTCTTGCCCCACGAGGTGACCGCCTCGTCGTTGGTCAAGGTGGACATGCAGGGGGTGGTCCAGGACCAGGGCACCACCAACTTCCCTGTTAACGTTGAGGGTAAGTCACTTTAAACGCTAGAAAAGAAAGAAAGAAAAAACTTCACATTTGCCAATGTAATAATTTTTATTGTCAATAAAAAAGTGAAAAAAAAAAAAATGAACTTAAAAACACTACTGTCAACAAAGACAATAGAGTTTTTTTTCAATATGTCTATTATTTTCAAAATACATTTTTTTATAACTTTTGAAAACAGCACCCCAAGCCAAGTTAGTAACTCTAAAGTATCGTGGAAATCTAATGGCTAATCCAATCTTTATTTACTAAAAGAAGGGAAAAAAAGGTTCCCTACAAATTTTCTTTTTTGCTTTTTTACTTATAAAATAATTGGTTACAAAAAAAAAAGAAAAATAACATATCGTCTTTACCAAATCTAAAATGTTTTTTTTTTAATTACTCATAATTTTTTTTTCGCTTTTTTATTTATGTAGAGTATGTTTTAGTCTTTTGTTTTACTTTCTTCTCATGTCTTAAAGGCTCTTATTTTTTTTCCAGGTTTCTCCCTCCACGCCTCTGTGCATGCGGCTAGACCGGACGTCCGCTGCGTCCTGCACGTCCGCTCCGCCGGGGCTCTGGCCATCTCAGCCACCAAACGTGGCCTGCTGCCTCTCTGCAATGAAGCTGCTTTGCTTGGCGATGTGGCTTACCATCGGGTGCCTTATGGTGAGTGTAGGAGAAAAAAAAAAAATAAAAGTAAAAAAAATATATCGAAAGTTTTGCTATGCATGAACAGAATGTAGTGAGGATATACTGCTTTTAAAAAAATGTTTTTTTTAAAATGATAATACTAAAGTATATATTAATTTTCCAATTCCAATTTTAATAACAAAGATCTGTTGCTATTTAATAATTATTATATTAATATGAATATGGGATAAACAATCAATAAAATAAATTAAGTAAAAAAAATATAATTTAATGGCGAGTAAAATTAATAAAAGTTAAGAAAAAATAAAAAGTGAAGAAAAAATTATAGTAACATCTTCAATTTTTTGATTACTAAACATAACAAGGATGTGTTGTTATTAAATATTGTGTTTCAGGAGTTCTTGACAATGAAGAACGCGACAAATTGGTCCGAGCATTGGGCCCTCACGCCAAGGTGCTTATGCTTAGTGGAGGAGGGGCCCTATGCTGCGGAGCCACTCTGGAAGAAGCCTTCTTCCAGGCCAAGAACTTGAATGCGGCATGCGAGGTGCAGCTCCGTCTGGCGTCTTTGCCGCTGGACGAGCTGACTATCTTGGATGAAGAGACTCGACGACAGGTCAGTTTCAACAACAACGATGCTTTCAAGTTTGTTTGTAAACCAGAGATTTTTTGCTTTTAAAGGATGCACCAAGCTCATGGCTAGGACCTTCATATCATAGATTCAACACTTATCTATCTTACTTCAGTGGCACCGGACCCTTCAGCTCTCAAAGTTTGAGTCTATTTTGATTTGTGACCAATCTTTAACCCTTAGATTGCTCCTGCCACAATATTTTCATTGTGTATTTCTATGTTTTGTTATGAATCTAGCTCTCTCTTTCACACAGATGTACGAATCATCACGCAAGCCTCCGTCAGATGCCAGCAAGTGGCGCGTTGGTGGTGAGGAGTTTGAAGCCTTGATGCGCATGCTCGACAACGCTGGCTTCCGAACTGGATACATCTACAGACATCCACTGGTCAAGGTGAGAAGAATTACAAAAAAATTATTTTATGATCTTTCAAATTTTTAGTTTTTTTTCTTTTAATTTTAAAAGGAAAAAAAAACATTTTTTTAATTCATTTTATTCATAAAAGATTTTGTTATTTTTTTTTTACTTTTTTTTTAACTGTATTGAACTGAACTTTAAATTGTTTATATTTTGTTCAATTGTAGAATGATGTACCGAAGCCTAAGAACGACGTGGAAGTTCCACCAGCGGTTTCTTCCCTTGGATATCTTCTGGAAGAGGAAGAACTTTATAAACAAGGGTGAGTGCTTATTTATTTATGCTACAAACTGGTTTTTTATATTAATTTAATAATATTAAGAAAGTGTTTAAAATTTTTTGATCAGGATTCAAAAATCAATCCACTGATTGTGGTCTTTATTGACCCCTACATGTATGTCACACACATACAAGTATGAGAAAAAGAGAATTGGGGGTCTGTGTGATCTGAAATAGTTTCTCTTTACTTGTCCATAGGTTATTTATTTTTATAATCCAGTCATTCTGAGTAATAGTAACGGAGTCTAGATACTTCTATTGTTTCGGTTTTCTAAATCTTATATGTATATAGAGGTCTAACTACATAAAATGAGTTTAATTCCAGGTTGTGGAAGAAGGGTACAGGCAAGGCCGGTGAGCGCACCCGTTGGCTGAACTCCCCCAACGTGTACCAGAAGGTGGAGGTCCTCGAGACCGGCACCACAGATCCCAAGAAGATCACCAAGGTAGAATATTTGAGGGTTGAGGCTGAGTGAATTTGTCTCTGGGGCTATAACTGGGTCTTTTGGTTGATAAGTAAAAACAAACAAATTTTTCGGTGAAATCAACGATTTTTTAAAATTGAAAGTAAAAAAAAAATATTTCAAATCCTGAGCGATCCATCTAATGTTCATATTTTTTGTTTACTTTCAAAATAATTTTTTTTTTAAATTAATTTTTAAATTATAAACACATTTTTTATTCACTTTTAAATATCAAGTCCCAGTGTAAATTTTTTTGTGATCTATCAAATGTTTGAATTACTAAAAAACCCAGTTTTTTTATTGGATCGCTCATATTTTTTGTTAACTTTCAAACGTCAGAATTTGTTTGAGTGATCCAATATTATTCCTATATATAATTAAGTTGAAGGTGTAATTTTTTTTTATATTGTAAAAAAACTAACATGTGTGTTGATTGCATCCGCTTGCAATTACTCATGAACATACCAAATATTTAAAAGGAAAAAAAAAACTTTTTCTGACTAAAAAAAATCATATAATCCTTATATTATTAGTTTTTAGTTAAAGTAGAGTATATATGAATTAAAAAAAATATTAAAAGGTAAAAAAAAATGTGTAGAATCCTTCTAAATGTTGTTACATAGAAAAATAGGTTTATTCATTGATGTAGATTAAAAAAAAAACTAACCCTCACTACGCTGAGACACAAAAAATTCTAACTCTTCGTCCTTTCACTAGTGATTGCATATCTGTACCTGTTTGTGTAACTCAAAAACATTCCTTTAAAATAGGTTATATTTCGAAAACGCGCAAAGAATCTTTTTTTTTTCTACGTTTTTTTTTTACATTTTTTCTATATTGTCATAATTATGTTAGAAATAAGATATTTATTGGATAAGTTTAACTTTGCTATTTGTACGAGTTTTGTGTAGGATTGGCAAAAACTTTGGTAATCAATATAGCCAAAAAAAAATAGATTTTTTTTTCACTTTTAATTTTTTTTTACCAAAAATTTAAAGAAAGTTTTTGCCAATAAAAGAAATCGCTTCAAAAATTATTTAGTGCTTATAAATTATATATCAAACTATTAAAGATATATTTAAAAAATTATCTTTTTTTTTAATCACACGGGAAATGCTATTGAATTTTTTTTTTACTAATTGCTGTGTTTTTTGTTTTTTTTTGTGACTAATATAATAATGTTTTGCAGTGGGTGGACGCTAACAACGAAGAGGTAATTTTGCCGCCATTTTTTTTTTTACTTTTATTTCTTCCATAGGTTTCTGGGTATCTTTTAATGCTTTGTGATTGGGTATTTGACATTTTTTTTTAATATTTATGATATTCAAAAGGTGACCAAAAATATGAAAAAAAAATTAATTTTTTTTTTTAGGTAATTGAATTATTAATTTAAAAAGAAGATTAATACAAATGAACACTATTTTTAAAGGGCTTACAAGGTACTGGTTAGGTAAAACAAAAAAAAATTGGGCATTCAACAACCTTATTTCAGAATGATTTCTCGTACCAACACAGTCAAGACTTTTTTTAAAATTGTTTATAAGACTTGGTAATATGGAAGAGAAGAATATAGATACCATCCTATATCCCAGGACAATATTTAACATAATATATAAATATATGTGACCTAAAGTGATGGCCCAGTGGTTGAGACTTCAATGTCTTACTTGGGAGTTCGATCCCCCACACAGGCACACACCTCTGACTTTGAGTTGTGTGTTTTAACCAATTAAATATCACTTGCTTTAACGGTGAAGGAAAACATCGTGAGGAAACCTGCACTCCTGAGAGTTCCCTAAAGTTCTCAAAGGTGTGTGAAGTCTTCCAACCCGCACTGGACCAGCGGGGTGGGCTAAGGCCTAATACCCTCAACATTCTGAGAAGACCGGGCTCAGCAGTGGACCATTGATATGATAATGACATGTGACCTTAAAACCCTTTATAATTATTTTTTTTATATTTTTGGTCTATCCAGTCAAATACCCAATCTCTCAAACTCCGGTGCGGTCATTAAAATCATTCCAGGATTATTTTCTATTAACATCTTCACAGCAATTCCAATAATTTTGGTGCTTCTAAAATTCAACAGCATTTCATAAACCCTGGTGGGCGAAGTTACTCGTAACTCCGTCCAAAACATCGAGTTTGTACAGTGTAGGGCAAAAGAAAATTAGATAAAGTGTTGCCACATTCAACCTCATCCCTGCACCCTTTTCCTCTGCTAGGTTTTCCGTTTATTTGCCTTTTTATTTTGCATGGGAATACTTGAATACTGTACATGCTCGATGATACCAGGAAGTACCGCTTTCGCACTTTCCTCAACTAACCACCTTTCCTAAACTGGCAACATTTTACTAATTTAATTTTCTTTTCCCTCCACGGTACTCGTCGGTTTGGAAATATAAATCAGTGGGTTCAAGATGGATCTCCGGCGCATTCTAGTACTCCAGTCAAAATTGATACTCTACAGTTTGTGCCCAAAAATACTAATCCCAAGGAGTTTAAGGCGCTGCAGCAGCAGGTATGTTTCTTCTACTTATTATATAAATTATGAAGTTTTTAGGTTTAAAGTATCTCCGGTATTAAGGGTCCATCGCCAAAATGGCGCTACTGTAGCTAGAGGTTAGAGTGTGCTAAGTTAGAACAGTGATACATATTCAACGTAGTCCATAGATATTTATAGGGTAGTTTGAAAATATAAAGGGTCTGTTCAATACATGAACATACAATTTAAACATTATTTTTTTTTTAATGTAAACATTTTTCTTTTTATTTGGATTTGCATTTCCATGTAATGCCAACACTTGAGCGCTCTTAATGGAGGCAATAAAGTCAGCGAACGCTCTGTAGTCTTTTTATTTATTATTAATCTATATTAATAGTAAAACTCATATCTATTGTGTTGCTATCAACATATTAAGTGGTCCTTCGAGCCGGATACGAACTAGCGACCTGTGGATAATATAAAGGATATAATGGATGACATAAAGGGTCCAAATGAATGATAAGTTTCCAAAAAAAGCCTTTTCAAATAGACAAAAATGTAATTAATGAGACCGAAATTGAAATGGAAAAAGACCCAAATTAAAATACCTTTTCTGAAACAAGAGAACCACAAAAGAATGGTTTTTGAATAGACCCAAATTGAAAGAATCCATTAAATTTTATACCCTAGCTCCAACAGCGCCATTTCCTTTTAATAGATTTGACGGGACCCTTTATACAAAGATACTTTTGCTAACGCTGCTAAATATTTGAAATAGCTTTTGATTTTTATGACATCAAAAAATTCTGGTTTTTTATTAATGATTAATGTAACAGATAAAAGATAATCGTCGCGCGGATAAGATCAGCGCTGGGCCGCAATCCCATATACTTGAAGGTGTAACTTGGGATGAGGCTTCTAAACTCGTGGGTGAAGACGCAGCTAATACTCATACAGGAGATCATGTGGTAAGTGATGATGCTAATATACTTACACTACTACCAAATGACGGACATTTAATTAATGATGAAGAACCATAGATAATTGAAGGTAAAAGTGCTAATTGAATCCTAGGTCAACTAAAAACAAAATCTATTACTTGAATTTCATCGATTTTTCTAATGCATTCGATTCAAATGACCAAGAAGTGCTAATTTCTTTACTATCAAATTTTGCTGATTTTCTTCTAAGGAATCGGGTTATTTCTTCTCTTCTGTTTAATCTTCCAACTAACAGTATTTGCTAACTAATCCTTAAGTGAATTGGTGTCACCCAGTCACTGGAGTGCCACAAGGCAGCCCTCTGACCACTATGAATTTTGTACAAGTATTTTTTATTTGCTTACAAAATATTTCAACTGCTCTTGACAACTATTAACAGATATATGATGATCATGATGACGTATAAACTGTAACCATCTGCTTTCCCAAAGGTACTAATGGGTGCAGCTTCAAAGGGTATTATCCAACGCGGTTACCAGCACAACGCGGCTGTATATAGCGCCCCCTACGCCAGAAACCCCTTCGATCACGTGACCGACACGGAGATAGATGAGTACCGGCGCACCGTAGAGCGCAAGCAGAGACACGATTGTAAGTATAGTGATTATCAAGTCTTATTTTTTATGAGATATAACTTGTATTTTTTCCGCGTTTATAGTTAACAGATAATAATACGATGAATGAAAAAATAAGTGAATTATGGAGGAACTAAAATTTTGGAATGGATTATTGAAAGAAAGAAAATAAAAATGGCGAAATAAATCCTATAAGGAAATAAATAAAAGCCCTCAGGTGTCTTTTGATCAAACAGAATGAGCGAGGCAGTTTAGTTGGTATTCGTATAAACATAGGATTCTATATCTGTTTGAATTAATATTTTTAAGCTCTCATATTCAGGTATATTATATATTTTAGCACGTTTCGCTCATGGCTGCGTCAGTTCACCCTAGACACGCACAATGCGAGATGGAATAACGCAACAGACTGTCGACAGTCCAAACTAGCCGTCCCTGCTTTGTCAAGGACCTTGTCCCGAAAACTGCTCAGTCTGAAACGCATTGATCTTCGTCTAATAGTGGGAGTAATGTCGGGACACTGCCCACTCAACAAACACTTATTTACCATAGGCCTGACTGACAGTCCTATCTGTAGGGGTTGTCTGCAAGCGGAAGAGACGACTGCCCACGTTGTCCTGGAATGCGTGGGCGTCGCCACACAACGGGCACAAATCCTCAAGGACATGAGGTCGCTCCAAGAAGCCTGTGAAGTTCCCAGGAAACTTCTGCGCTTCTGGAAGGAGCTGGGCTGGCTCTTATAGCTAGTCATCCCTGCACGCACAATGGACCGACTTAGAGTCTAAGTGCGGAAACAGGAGCCCACTTACATTACATTACATTACATTATTCAGTCAAGTCGCAGTAAATATCCGGTTTGGAGGACCAAGTATTTTCTGATATGACAATGTCCAATGACGCAATAATAACTAATCGTTACAGATGACACTGATATATCGGAGTCGGAGGCGATCAGCGCGGCGCAAGTGACGTCACCCAACACTGCCCCCTCTGACACTGAGGATGAATCGCGCGATGGTATGTAACTGTATCCATGTTTATTTCCTGGTGTATCATAATACAACTAGCAAATTGAACGCAAAAACTCAAAGGAGGGTAGTAAGTAATTTATACAATTAAAATATAATTTCGGGGGTAGATGAATATAAATTGGTTAATGACCAATTTTAATAACTTTTATAAATAAATTCAATGTTATTAAACTTTTAAAAACAGCGATGAAGAACAAATCATCAGTCTAAATAAATGGTCCTTCGAGCCGGATATTTTTTGTTCAATTTGATTTTTATTAAATGATTTGTTTACTATAGCAACAGTAATAGGCTAAACAAATTACAATACAATTTACAGAACAACGCGTATTACGGATAGAGACAAAGCAAGTGCCAGTTCGTAGTCAACCAGAAGTTGTCCTCAGTGACGGTAAGTTATTTAATGTTTTTGAGGCATTTTGATCCCCTTTGATATTTATTGAAGCATTTTGAAACTTTTTGAACCTTTTGAAGGCATTTTGAGTGGATATCCTTTTAGTAATCTTTTAGCATGTAACGGCTAGTGTTTTTTTTTACTATAAGTTGGTTAATCTTGTGACCTATGTTGATCCAAAAATGTTCATCAAAAATCCACGTTTAGATTAACCATCTTAGCTAATTTTTAGCCGTAAATGTTACCCTTTTCTAGATTTTTTTGATCCTTCAACTGTTTTCTTCTATTCATTTTGAGGTTATATGACTTTGATAAAAAATGTTTTTAATAAATAACAACTATTTTTTTTTTTAATTTTTATTTCATTTTCAAAAGTCATATACTCTATACACATAGTAGTGCATGTCTGTTTGTAGTGGACACGACAGATTTCTTGGCAGCGGAGCGTGATCACGCCGATAGGACTAGAGGTTTGTAAATATAGAAAAATCCGCATCTATTACATATTTGTCTCCCTCTTTCTTCCTCCTAATTTCGGCATTTATTTGCAAAAATAATATTTTTTTTCTGCAGATGAATGTCTGTTCTATGCTTGCTCTATGCACGATCTAACGCACGTGCACTTTCTATATTTATATATAATAAACTTATTTCAATATATTTTACAATAATATAAGATTCAACCCGGGACCCGAACCTGCTGTCCGATGACGAGGTATTCCTGGATTCCACGTCGTCAGTACCATCTGGTACGTCATCAGTACCGATTCCAGTTCAAGGGCCAGTCGTCGTACGACAGTATACTGTGCAGGGAACTGTTGGGAGAGGTGAGAGAGAGAATTGAGTGAGAGAATGTGGAAATAGGATGGAACGCTTTGGAGCTATGACGGGTAAAACTTTGCAAAATGAATGTATAAAAGAAGCTGTGAAAGAGATTTGTAAAGATAAGCCTGTATGATGGAAGGAAGACGAAGAGTTAGACTTTAATAGAACCTATAAGTTGTAACGGAATCGTTGAAAATTGTGATAGAACTAAGAAAAATGATTGTATAGTAGAATTTTATAGGAGTTTGAAAGCTATATTTCATAAAGATGTATGATAGTAGGATGATAAAGAGTTAGATTTTGGAAGAATAACCGATGGTTATGGTAGACGTGAACGTAAAGGCAGTCTGGTAGGTCGTGATGGAGAAGTTTATAAAGATAAGCATGAAAAAGAAAAAGGAGATAAAGAATAAGAGCTTATTAAAGGTAGTCTAGTAAAATATGGTGTGGAAGGAGATACGAGTGTGAGAGTTCAAATAGATGATATAGGGTAGGGAAACAAAGAGTATGATAAAATTGATGAAAGTTTGAAAAGCAGAAGTCAATCTAATAGAACTTAAAAGAGAGTATGAAAGAAAGGCAGAGACTAATAATAATCTGTTTGATAGAAGTGAAGTATGACTGTAGTTTATATTTTTTTAATAAAACGGTAGTTTGAAAACTGTATTGTTAGTCGCTTTGGAGTAATCGTCGCTTGGTGAAATATCAGTTTTATTTGTCGTCGTCCGTTTTGTTTTTTAGATAGCTAGGGTTTATTTCTTGTGACGTCGGTAGATCTTGTCGTGTTGAATCTTTATTATTTATCAATGCTTAGGCTAAATTAATCCTTATTTGTTTTACTAACATTGGCTAACTAATCTCTAACAGGTACAAAGCTAACAGAAACTAACGAAGCACTATCATCGCACAAACGTTCCCTACACAAATATTCACGAAACCTTAATTTCACGAATGTAGTAACAAAATACGAACCAGACAGACATCCAAAGTGCAAAATTAATCTATATAATAAATTAAACGCGGATAATACTGTAGTTATATACAATTCAGGTAATTTAAGCAGTCGATCAAGTCTGTATTCAATACCATCTATAGAATGGGATTGTAAAATCGATTTTCCTTTCCGCACTCGTTCTCTACCTAGGAAGAAAAAGAAGGACAATATTAACAAATTATATAGGACTAGATCACATAGCGGTTTTATTAATGCGTACATAAAAGATCCAGAGCCGGTACACTATCATGTACCGAAATGTAATTCTTGCGGTACAATTATACCATCGTATCCAAAAGAGAGTAGAGGCAGTTCTGTATATTTATCAGCTGATAATATTCCTCAAAAGTGTATCGATGAAGTAGAATTTAATGTTGTTAAATTTAAACAATCTACAATACCAGTTATGAAATTGACTCAGTCTGAGTTCGTCGAAAGTCAAGAGTTCAATGAGGATAACTATATAGGAGATATAGGAAACAGTTTCTCAATTGTTGATCAAACTGTTATTGAAAAAGAAACTCTAAACGATGATAGTAACAAAGTCTTAGGCACTTTTAAAAATATAGAAATACAAGAAAACAAAAATGACGATATTGATTTTGAAAAAAATTCAGTAGACGTATATAGAGCTGAATATGCCAAAATAACTGATGACGATGATTTAAATAATATGACTTTAGATTCAATGGAAGGTGAATATCATAGTTTCATTGATAATTTAGATTTTGAACAATCGCTATATGAAAGTCCAGTAAAAGATCTCGTTGATAAAGACATCAGAGATTATTCTGTACCAATAAATCTCTACTTCACTGACTATGGTAAAAAAGAAAGTCCAAGAAAATCACCAAAAAAAGTAATTGAATTGCCTAAAAAGGTTATTTTGGAACCTATTTTAGAAGAATCTAAAAGTTCTGATACTTGTAATGAGAGTAATAAAACTGAATCTACTTCAGATAATAAGCAAGTAGTTTTGGAAGCTGAAGCAAATAATATTGTTAGTGATAGTGTTACAAACTCAATAAATGACCAAGTTACACAACAAAACAGGTTAAGTTCTATTAGTGGAACAAGTTCATTCAGTCGGGCAAGTTTTGATTCGACTGCTGAATTTGAGAAATATGAAGTAATAGCTGATATAGTTTCCATTCTTTTTGGTAGAATTGAAATTAAACTTTTTGGTAATATCGATTATAAAGATAGTAAAAATGATGCTTCAGAGAATGAAGAATTAGATGATACCAAAGACAGTACAGATCAGTTCTTTTCCATAACGGAAATAGTTAAAAATATAGATCAAGATTTGCATTTAAATGAAACAGTATTAACAGAAACAAGTGAATCTGATGTTAATCAATCTCCAAAAATTGTTGAAGCTATCATTTATTATATTCTCAATTCGGCCTTTTATATTTGTGCAAGCAATGAAAAGAAATTAAAAACCAATGACACTAAAAAGGTGATTACTGTTGTTGATTTTGAAGACATTTTATTTACGACGTGCAATGAATGGTTAAATTTTAATGATGATTTGACTGTTTCAGTAAAAGTTCTAAATAATGATAAAGATGCTAATAATATTTTAGATGCGATAGAGAGAGATGCAATAGTTGATAGGGAAAATGATATTTCTCAAGAAACTGATACAGATAATACCAAAATGGCTTCTGATCTAATTATTAGTTTATTAGAAAACTCTTTTAAATATGACGATAGCAATAATAAATTAAACGAAACTTATGTTATAGAAAGAAAACTAAATACAGCCTTTATTCATGATGGATTTAAAATAGGTGGTGTTTTTGGAGAATGTACAGAATCACCGATTAAACATGCAGAAAATAGTTTTGTAGGTGATGATTTGAGTGTGCTGTATGAGAAGGATGATGTAATATTAGGATCACCATTTGTGAGAAAACCTCACGTTTTGCAAATGTCACAAACTGCGCATCGAGGTGGTATTAAATATTGGCTCTCTTTTGATGAAACTCTTCCAATTGAAGAACCTGTACATAAACGTAAGAATAAAGAACAACCGAGCTTCATTGTGATTGATTTAAATGATGATAAAGGATTTAATGATGAGACTGATATTATTAATGATAATGATAATGCAGATACTTCTAATTACAATACGTGTGATGATTCTGCAGTAGATAGTAATGATTTAGATCTAGAAGGTAGATTGTTATTTGATACGAGAAATGCGTCGATGAAACGGTTACATTCAACATGGCCGCCAAGCGAGCACACGTTGTATTATAGGATTCTGTCTAAATTTAGACTTTCGCAAAGTTTTGATTTAAGTGAATTAGGAAATGGTAGATTTAATGATAGCTTATAGATTTTAACGACGAACGAAATTAAGTATTGATCATTTTAAAGGGGATTCCCCTCACCATAGTTCGTAGATTTTTAGTAACACAAAAAAAATATTTTTCCCTCATTTTTTGTCTTGTAATGTATTGTTACTTTTACGATTTAACATTTCTGCTGTTATATTGTATTTTAAAAAATTAAAATATTAGGGGGGTTCCCCTGATAAAGTAATATTTTTTGTTAGTAACATTCAAGAAAAGGTAGATTTAAAATTCTTGCTGTTATTAGTATTAAAAAATTAGGGGATTCCCCTGATAGTATATTTGTTAGTAACATTCAAAGAAAGGTATATTGATATTTTTATGATTCAAAATTTCTTTGGAAACCAAGTTATGACCCGGTTAACCTTGAGGTGTAAGAAATATAATTTTTTTGGGGATTCCCCTTATTACAAATGTTTTATGTAGGTTGCACGTTTGTCTGTTGGTTGGTGTTTTATATTTTTATTTGAATTTGTCATGTCCTAATTTTTTTTTAAAATATTGCATGTGTATTTAATAACTTTGTAAATAAATTATTAATTTTTTCACAAAATTCCGGATATTTTGAGCAAGATTCCGGAATTTTAATTCCTTAAAAGTTTTATTGTGTTTGTAAAAGCTTGTTCTTTGTTATAAGTGTTTTATGTGCTTTAATGTGCTAGAAATATAATACTTTTAATATTGTTTTGTTTTAATCTTAAACTTGCAACTACCCACATTTGATTAATTTTTTTGTAGGTATTTTTTGAAACACCACATGACATGACGTCACGTCACGTGATAAAGCAAAGATAATATAAATACTGACATTTGTAATTGTTCCATAAGATGTGACGTCACTCAGTGTTTTTAAAGTGCGTTAACCGCACGGGATTTTAACTACCTTCTGTTGTTTCTGTTAAATATTAATGTGGGTAGTTTTCTTTGTTTTTTTTTAATGCAATGTCCCAGTTTTTGTTGCAATGTTTATTTATGCATGCTCAGCTTTTGGTTGGTTTCGGGAGAGAAGCTTTGTGTTAACTAAGGGTGAGTTTTTGTTCATTTTTAGCTGACTACCCTCAATTTTAATATTTATTATACAATAAGTTGCTGGTTATAAATTTAAAGAGAAGAATTTGGTGTTTTTTACAAACTACCTTTACTTTCTTCTCTTAAGTATATAATTCATTTAGACAAGAAATTGTTTTGAAATTTCATTAACTTGCTGATTGTTAAGTTAAATCAGAAGAATTGTTTGTTTGTTTGTCCTTTGATCGTAGCAACTTACAACCAAATTTGTTTTTTTTTAAATGTTTTTTTTGTTTTCTAAGGAATAAATAATATTTCAGGCGAGCATACTGTCAACGGTGACCACTCGGACGCTCATCAGAGCACTTTCTCGCATAGCAGTAAAGAGGTGAGTCTGAAGTACCAGGCAACCAAGATATGCTCGCAGTTTTAAGATTATCCCACTTCTGATGTTAACACTTTAATGATACATCTGTGTAGGGCTCTCCATCCAAGGAGGTATCAACGGAAGAGTCTCCCAAGAAGGACAAGAAGAAGAAGAAGGGACTCCGCACACCCTCCTTCCTCAAGAAGAAGAAGGAAAAGAAGAAGGACAAGTCCAGCACGCCGCAACCCGCCTAGAGGTAACAAATGATATCAAAATGAAAATAATTCTTGTGCTGTGCTGTGACTGACTGACTGACTGACTGACTGACAGCACAGAACTTGGACAATGCAACACAGTGAGCCGTTCAAGTATTACCTAAGCATTAAAGAGGGGTGGGGGAGGTGATTACGTCAGCGATAAAAAAGTAAACACATCGAAACGTGTGTGGGGGGGAGGGGTGGGGGAAAATCTGCTTAAGTAATACTTGAACAGCCACTAATATATATTTAATTATTTATTTTAATAAATAATGTTTGTCCACAGATAAAACTCAGAAACAACACTGCCATCTCGCTTTCAAATTGTAATTTAAGGGTTCAAAATTATCGCATATATCGCTTCTTACAATAATTCTGTAATATTTCGTGCGTAACCCACCAAGCTTGAGCCGCTCAGCTCCGCTCAGGCCCGCTCAGCTCGAGCATCGAGCAATGAGCGTTTAGATTAGTATAGCGGACATATTTATTTGGTATTAACGCTCTTCTCTTATGACTTGCCAAGCGTCTTATGAAAACGATATTTCTCCTTATTTCCGTCGCGTTTGTTAGTTTTGAAAAAGTTACGGCGAAATACTTGAAATGTTACGGAATAATGCTCAAGTAATCTTATGATGTGGCGACGCTTTTCGAAACTGACAAACGTTTTTTGGTGCATTATTGTATTTTTTATAATGGCATGTAATGCTTTCCATGTTAGGGGTGGCCCTATTTGTGCTTTTATTATAAAACGATTTGGGTTTATAAATTTTAGATGTCGCGGCCATCTTTCAAATTGAATCAGTGAATGTCACAAACGTCAAAAAGGTTATTTTAAGTATTACATAAGAAGATTTTAACTCTTTTCTACCATTTTTTCTTAAATATGTTGGACATCACCATAGAAATGTCTCTTCATTATGGTGATGGGTAGACTTGGTGTTGCCAATTATTTAAATCCAACACAAGAGAGAGAATTTCATAATAATCGTTTTAACGTTACATAAAAAATAAACGATAATTTTTGCAAATTGCAAATTGCAAAATTTCTTTGCGTTTTTTTAAAAAAAAAAAAAGAGTTAAGGGGGGTGTAAAGGTTTTTTTTATGAAAAGAGTTAAGGGGGGTGTAAAGGTTTTTTTTATGAAAAAAATATATTTTAGAATGGATTAAAAGTAACTTATGAGGAGACGGAGGAATATACATATATGTTGCCCTCCCCCTCCCACACATACACATTCACATGCGCTGCTGTGTACACACAACACTTTTTTAATCTCTATAAGAGCTACAACACAGCAATGGCAGAGCGAGACCTCCCAACCATAAGTATTGCTATGTCATCAATAAGAAATATGAAAAATGGAAATGAAAATAAAGTTACGGAATTATACTCAAGCATTTTACTCCTTAGGTAATACTTAAACGACGTAAAAGAACAACCGAAAAACGATGGAAGCTTCCAGAATTTATAAATCCGTATCCCCGAACCGTCATTGCACAGTTGAGACGGTTCGGTTCTATATTAAATAAAATAATATATTAGCACTACGATTGTAGATTTTAACTTATTCGTTTTATTTCCGGAATCATTGACGCAATTTTCAACATGGCTTCCGTACGGTTTCGAATTTACAATACCTCAAACCCGCCATATTTAATAACTAGTCGACCCGCGCGACTTTGTCCACGTGTAGCTCAGCTCCTATTGGTCTTAGCGTGATGATATATAGCCTATAGCCTTCCACGATAAATGGGCTATCTAACACTGAAAGAATTTTTCAAATCGGACCCGTAGTTGCTGAGATTAGCGCGTTCAAACAAACAAACTCTCCAGCTTTATATATTAGTATAGATATCCGCCTCGGACCATGTTGAAAACCGCCATATTAATAAATTCAAGAGATTATTAAACTGAAGTGGAGTGATAGTGGTCGCGTTTATTATTACGGCGGTAAGTACATTTTATGTTAGATTGGGCCCGTTTTGATTAAACTTTTATTTTTTATAGTATTTTGGGGGCTCCTCAATTTGACATTACCTAGAGTAAGTCTAGAGTTGTTAAAATGACAAGTTGGTTTTTTTATTGATATGTTGATTGTCGTTGTTTTGTTGATGGTGTTTGGGTTTGAGTGAGTTCAGCCATTTTGTGAGGTTGAGGTTGAAAGAGAGGACAGTTCCTTTATCTCTCTATTCATAGAGATAGCGGATAAACAGACAGAGATAGAGAGAGAGTCAGTTTGAGTTTATGTGACTCAATTTATTTACGGTTTGACAAACTGACTAAGGGTGCGTTTCCACCACAAATATGGGAGGATTCGTTAGGTTCTATTTGTTCTTATGAAACACACCCCTCGCTACACATCCTTACACATCTCTGGTGGTCACGCACGCAACAAAATTAAGGCTGCGTTTCCATAAGATGTGCGAGGATTTGTTTGTTAGTAGTTGAAGCTATTCCCTTGCACATCTCTGGTGGAACAGCAACCTAAGAAGGCTGGAGGTGTGGAGTCCCCTCATCAACACAAACGTTGTCAAGGAAACAATGACGGGTGTTGGGTCAGTCCAAACATCCTATTTATAAAAGATAATATAAGTTAAATGTAATCTAAATGGACACGCCGGCATTGCGATGCGATTTTGTGTATTTTTAAATGAATAAATTATTAGTTTTAAATTCGGGACGTTTTCTTTCACCTCCGTCACAAGCGGTTACGATTAGGTTTTAGCTTAACTAGGCTGTTGTCGCCGAAACTGCTCCATTGCGATGCGATTGAACAAACTACACTTCTAAATAAACCGCTCTAAATAAGTAAGGGAAGTTACGGAGAAATACTTGAGAATATACTGCGCAGTTAGGCGATACATAAAAATTATAATTACAGAAAAATACTTGAGTATATACCGCACAGTTAGGCGATACATCAAAATTGAAAATACTTGAGAATATATTGCACAGTTACGCGTTACATCAAAATTATAACTACAGAAAATACTTGATAATATACTGCGCAGTCAGGCGTTACATCAAAACTATAATTACAGAAAATACTTGAGAATATATTGCACAGTTACGCGTTACATCAAAATTATAACTACAGAAAATACTTGATAATATACTGCGCAGTCAGGCGTTACATCAAAACTATAATTACAGAAAATACTTGAGAATATATTGCACAGTTAGGCGTTACATCAAAATTATAATTACAGAAAAATACTTGAGTATATACCGCACAGTTAGGCGTTACATCAAAATTATAATTACAGAAAAATACTTGAGAATATATTGCACAGTTAGGCGTTACATCAAAATTATAATTACAGAAAATACTTGAGAATATATTGCACAGTTAGGCGTTACATCTAAATTATAATTATGAAAAAATACTCGAGAATTCCAGTGCCTGATTAGTATTATTTGATCATAAAGTCACTTAAGTAATATTTCTATTGATAGAAATATAGATTAAAAATAATATTACGGAAAAACTTCAACTTGAAAACTCGATGAATTAGTAATTAAATAATAAACAAATACTCGGGAATTTCAGATATATACTTGAAAATAATGTTACGGAATAATACTTGAGAAGTTTACTACTACGTTATATAATAATTAATAACGCTACAAAAAATACTCTAGTTTTTTTAAATTCAAGATAAAATTATTACGTTTACATAATAAACATAAAACATTTTTTTTTCTGGTAAAATAAAAATATAAATAAATACTCGAGAGTTCCAGAAATTGCTTGAAAACAGAGTTACGGGAAAATGGTTGAGAATGTTTTATTAAGTAGTTTTATGTTGTATGGTAATGGATCAGTTTTGGCGCAACGCGCAACGCGTCGAGCGTCGAGAAGAGTCGAAGAGTTTATTTGTATCTTGTATTTTTTTATTTCTACAATATATGCTGTTTGAAAGTTTATTATGGATTCGTGTCTTTTATTTATACCCTCCAGTACCTACCCACAGCACAGTGTGCGAGCGAGACAGAGAATAGAATTCAACGGAAATTAGTGAATATTATAACTTTGTTTATCTTTCATTAGTCTAGTAGAGACCGCTGTAGGTTTTTTTTCTCTCTGTCTTTATTCCATAAAAGCAAAGGTATTACACCGTACAGCCTTGTATTTAGTAGAGACAGATGTACTTTTTTCTTTCGCTGTCTATATTCCATAATGGAAAAGGCAAAGGTATTACACTGTACAGCCTTGTCTTTAGTAGTGACAGATGTACTTTTTTTTCGCTGTCTTTATTCCAGAATAAAAAAAAGCCAAAGGTATTAAACCGTACAGCCTTGGCTTTAGTAGTGAAAGCTGTACTTTTTTCTTTCGCTGTCTTTATTCCAGAATAAAAAAAGGCAAAGGTATTACACCGTACAGCCTTGGCTTTATTAGTGACAGATGTTCTTTTTTGTTTCGCTGTCTTTATTCCAGAATAAAAAAGGCACCGTACAGCCTTGTCTTTAGTAGAGACAGCTGTACTTTTTTCTCTCAGTCTATTCCAAAATGGAAAAGCCTAAGGTAAACAGCGTACAGCCTTGTCCTGGACATGGTCTTTCGTTCCTCATCTTCTTTATTTTTTCCTCTCAGATACTCCCGCACTTTTTGTTCAGTCACTACATAGTAGTCGCACAGATTAAAAATATCACAGATTCGTACGATATCTGTTTATACAATTACTTTGTTCACTAGTGTTTGCATTAATTAGTTAATAAAAAAACACCTACAACTACTAGCGCCATCTAGTTTAACAAACCGGAAACTTGTACAATACAATGTAAGGTCGAATTAATATACATTACAAATTTGATTCAAAAGAAATGATCGTCTATGGTTTGACATTCCTCTAGGAATTATTTATCTTTAGAAAAAAAAATCATTAATTTGAAAAGTGCATTAGAATAAATTATTAGTCAAATAGTATTGTAACGAATGATTAACGATCAGCGCCATCTAGTTTAACAAATCGGAAACTATTGTACAATACAACAAGCAATGTAAGGTCGAATTAATATACATTACAAATTTGATTCAAAAGAAATGATCGTCTATGGTTTGACATTCCTCCAGGAATTATTTATCTTTAGAAAAAAAAATCATTAATTTGGAAAGTGCATTAGAATAAATTATTAGTCATAAACAGTATTGTAACAATTGATTAACGATCAGCGCCATCTAGTTTAACAAACCGGAAACTTGTACAATACAATGTAAGGTCGAATTAATATACATTACAAATTTGATTCAAAAGAAATGATCGTCTATGGTTTGACATTCCTCTAGGAATTATTTATCTTTAGAAAAAAAAATCATTAATTTGGAAAGTGCATTAGAATAAATTATTAGTCATATATAGTATTGTAACAAATGATTAACGATCAGCGCCATCTAGTTTAACAAATCGGAAACTATTGTACAATACAACAAGCAATGTAAGGTCGAATTAATATACATTACAAATTTGATTCAAAAGAAATGATCGTCTATGGTTTGACATTCCTCCAGGAATTATTTATCTTTAGAAAAAAAAATCATTAATTTGGAAAGTGCATTAGAATAAATTATTAGTCATAAACAGTATTGTAACAATTGATTAACGATCAGCGCCATCTAGTTTAACAAACCGGAAACTTGTACAATACAATGTAAGGTCGAATTAATATACATTACAAATTTGATTCAAAAGAAATGATCGTCTATGGTTTGACATTCCTCTAGGAATTATTTATCTTTAGAAAAAAAAATCATTAATTTGGAAAGTGCATTAGAATAAATTATTAGTCATATATAGTATTGTAACAAATGATTAACGATCAGCGCCATCTAGTTTAACAAATCGGAAACTATTGTACAATACAACAAGCAATGTAAGGTCGAATTAATATACATTACAAATTTGATTCAAAAGAAATGATCGTCTATGGTTTGACATTCCTCCAGGAATTATTTATCTTTAGAAAAAAAAATCATTAATTTGGAAAGTGCATTAGAATAAATTATTAGTCATAAACAGTATTGTAACAATTGATTAACGATCAGCGCCATCTAGTTTAACAAACCGGAAACTGTGATCGAATTATTAAACTACATATTATACACAAACAAAACATTTAAAATTACTAATATTGATGCAATAGGAGGATTAAATATGTAACACATTGGATTTTTTTTTAATTTCTATCTTTGAATATGGTCAAGCAATATTCTATCTGCCAGTTATGTAAAAAAAAGATTTATTTACTTCTGTCACCCAATGTCAATGATAATGAAATTTTTTTAGTATTTTATATTTAATTTAAAATGTGGATTTAATTATTATTCAATTATGGACGTCACGACAGAAGCGCGGAGGATTAAGGTAACATATTTATTATTATCTAATAATAGTATTATATCTGTTAATCCTCAATAATATTAAGTTAGCATTATTCGTACAATTCTAGATCTTTCCAAAAAGGAAGGAGCCCCGCCCCTCCTCCCCCTGCGCCACCTGCCGGTACGTTAAATCAAAAACCTGCGGGAGCGAGAAGAAAGATGAAAAATGTGTCAGAGGATCCCCCGACCCATCAATGAAAGACTTAAAACAATCTCTGAGCAAAAATTGTTGTAATTGTTGTTCGATCTTCGTTTGTTTTTTAAAGGAAATATTCAAAATGGTGCAGGGAAACCCGAATGCTAAAGTCTGCGAGTTCTTGGCGGAAATTAGCGACATATTGTTGTGTTTGGTTAAAGATTGTTGTTTGTTGATGAAGAAGGTTTGTAAGTGTTTCTGGGTGACTGTTCATTCTAAATAAAGATATTTATTTATTTTTGTTTTTATTTTCATAACTGTATCTTCACTTTCGCCACTAGATGGCGGTGCTTAAAATATTTTTTCCCTGATTTATAATTTTTATTAAACATTGTAACAAAAATTACAATAGTAATTACATAACCTACTTGCCACTAGATGGCGCTTGATTTTAACCATTTCTATTTTTTTTTTAATTTAAAAGTGAACTATGTTTGTGGATAGCCAAAATTAACAAATTGCTTGCTCACTCAAATAAAAAATGGCTGATGGGTATAGGATGCACTCACACACCTGTGTATTTCTGATGCGGTTCCTCAGGATATTGCGATGCAGTTTTATATATTAATAATACAGCGGATTATTATGTGTGTAGGCGTGAGTGCAAGAGGGAAAGAGATAGCGATAGATCAGTGAGTAAGTAGCATTCTTTATTTTATATTGCAACTCTATAGTAATAACTTCATTTTACAAAGATTTACTATAAGAAATTTAGAATTCATATAATAATAATAAAAACCGTTTATTTGACGAAAAAAGTACGACATACACACATAATAATAATGATAAAAAAAAGCAATTAAGAAAAAAAAATCAAGACAATATAAAAATAAAACAATTTTTTTTTTTTTTTCATATTCAAAATTTGAATTAAATGCAATTATGATATGTAGGTATATTAATCTTGTGTTCTTCTTATTTTGTGGATTTGTACCGCTATTAAAATCAGCAATTTTGTCAATGTCAAAGTTGGAGGGTAGACAGTTACAGTAAGAATGAGCGGTAGTGACACTAAATCATGACATTTATTCATTATTACCTTTCATCACTAGATGGCGTTAAAATATAAATATTTTAATTCAATCACGTGACATTCCGATTTAATTTTCGATGAATGGACTCTATTTTTATATAAGTAATTTATTTGCGTGACTTTCGAAAAGTTCGTTTATATTTCTTGCCACTAGATGGCGTTGCAACAATAATTAGAATGGATATCCGTTCGTGTCAAACTCTCGTCACTAGATGGCGCTGTATAAAATAATTTTTATTGTAATTGATTTTTTTAAAATATAAAACTACAAATATAAGACAATTGTCAATCAGGTATGACCACTATCATTCCGATTCGATGCCCACTATACGAAAGAAATAAAACAAAACAAATAACGAGAAATATTTATTGATAACAATATTACACTTATAAAACATTCCTTATATACAAACAATATTACATATTAAGATAATGTTTATTATACAAAATGGCCGCTATTTAGTATAAATATGAGTTTATCACGTGGTATAATGTAATAATGGTTTTAAAATTATATTAAGAACTAAGTAGTTACTTAAATAAGTATTATTAACATAACATAGATAATAAATATAATACAATATTATTTTTTTTATAGATGATCAAGGCAACGAAGGTCACGAACTGTACAGCCAGCCAGTTCTCTTAAAAAAAAAATTATATTTTTTAATTAAATATTTACATACTATAACATTATAATTTTTTACAGTATATCGAGTATCCATATCTAAAATATCAATATTATATTTAAGTATCGATATTGTATTTTAAAGTCGATATAAAATATCGATACTATATTCTAGAAGATCTAAAGTATTGATAACATAGGTAACAGTCATTTTAAAATATCGATACTGTAATTTAGTCGATAAAAAATTTCGATATCGTATCAGTTAGTTTAAAATATCGATACTGTAGGTATTCTAGTAGATCTAAAATATCGATACTGTAATTTAGAATCGATAAAAAATAGCGATACTATATTCTAGTAGATCTAAAGTATCGATATTATATCAGAGCCGTCCTAAAATATCGATAGTGTATTTTAGAGTCAAAATATTGATTTTCCTCTCTATATTGTCTGTGATTTTTTTTTATTAATAATAGTAGATTTTTTATCCAAAGAATATTGCACATATATTTAAATCGATCATTAATATATCGATTCTCTACTCGATTTTGTCACATCCCACATGTGATCCACAAAACTGTCATGGCGGCGACAGCTGACAGCTGGCAGTTGGCGGGCGACGGTCGGCGGTTACAACTTATAAGTTCTCAAGGCGTCCCGCATGAGAGTGATGAGCTCCTGGTAGAGGAGACACTGCCTGCTCGTCGGTTTGCATATCTCCCTGTGATCGACAGACACGCCGTACAGCGCGCCTATACCGGGGTCTGTAAAAATAAAAAAACAAGTAATTTTTTTGATTATTTCTATGATGCCTGCATTAAAGCAATAATTAGGTGTGACGTCATTCTTTTAAAAAGATATTAAATCACAATAATAATGTAGTTACAGTTCAACAAAATTATATTTACTTAGTCGTGACGTCATCCTAATACATGTAATTATTTCTACGATGCCAAAATTAAAGCAATAATTAGGTGTGACGTCATTCTTTTAAAAAGATATTAAATCACAATAATAATGTAGTTACAGTTCAACAAAATTATATTTACTTAGTCGTGACGTCATCCTAATACATGTAATTATTTCTACGATGCCAAAATTAAAGCAATAATTAGGTGTGACGTCATTCTTTTAAAAAGATATTAAATCACAATAATAATGTAGTTACAGTTCAACAAAATTATATTTACTTAGTCGTGACGTCATCCTAATACATGTAATTATTCCTATGATGCCTGCATTAAAGCAATAATTAGGTGTGACGTCATTCTTTTAAAAGAATATTAAATCACAATAATAATGTAGTTACAGTTCGACAAAATTATATCTACTAAGTCGTGACGTCATCCTAATAAAACTCTTGTATCTAAAACCTTTGGATTACGGATTAATTATAGAATCCAAATTCAGAATTTTTGGATCAAAGATTTAGGTTAAAATTTTATTTCCAATAATTTGTATGTCAATCCGACATCTTTGGATTGATAGTAGGTTCATATTCAATCTGTAATCTGGGGATTTTCGTTTGATAGACTAGGATATCTTACCAGCAGAATAAACGCTAACTATCCGTAAGTATAAGACGGACATGAGCGTCCGACAAGTCTCCACCAGGCTGCGGACTGGCGTGGTGGGGGGCGCTGCTCTCAGCCAACGATCTTGCAGTGACAGGACTAGTGGACAATCTAGGAAATGACAAAAACAATTAAAATAACCTACTTACCCCCCCCCCCCCCCACCCCCTCCTCTCCCCTTCTCCCCTACATAAAACACATCACATCTAAAATCTTTAGATTATGAATTGCATGAATGAATATATTCCAAATTCAAACATTTTGGAAATTCTAATGACTCGACAAATTGCTAAATAAAAAAAAATTTTTTTGACTAAGTAGTTCCTTCTAACCTTTACAAATCTCCATAAGTTCAATACTCCTAGCTGTGATAGGGGTCTTGATGTCAGCGAGCGGTGACCCTCGTTGTGGCACTGAATAGAACATGAAGCCAGCACTGCTACTCCATAACTTTGACCTCTTTATTAAATATTCTGAAAATATTATTTTTATAAAAAACGCCATCTTGGTTGGCGATCGAATTATTCGTAACAAGCCCTTTTATTTGATACCCATATTGTAGAAGTGCATTAAAAATAACTAGTCCGCTATCTTGGATATGCCGCCATGTTGGATTTAGACTGACGCCACTTTATTTTTGGAATTATTCTTAGCAAGCTCTTTCATTTGATACCCATATTATAGAAGTGCAATAAAAATAACTAGTCCGCTAGCTTGGATATGCCGCCATGTTGGATTCAGACTAACGTCACTTTATTTTTCAAAATATTCCTAGCAAGTCCTTTCATTTGATACCGATATTGTAGAAGTGCAATAAAAATAACTAGTCTGCTATCTTGGATATGCCGCCATGTTGGATTTAGACTGACGTCACTTTATTTTTGGAATTATTCTTAGCAAGCCCTTTCATTTGATACCCATATTGTAGAAATACATTAAAAATGACTAGCCCGCCATCTTGGATATGCCGCCATATTGAATTTAGAATGACGTCACAAAGTTAACCATGCATTGTCATCCAAATTGAACTTGCAAACAAAATTTCAGCTCAATTGGTTGAAGATATCTACTTCAAAATTGAGTTGCAAGACTTCACCCGAACAAACGTACATACAGTCCGCCATATTGGATTTAGATTGACGCACTTAATGTTTCTAGGAAGAAAATTCGTCTACGATGCTATCCAAAAACTCCCCCATCAATTACTTTCGCTTTCCATTGTGCTATTTAATATACTACTAACGCCATCTATTGACGGATAGATGCTCTCTCTGTCTGTTACACAATCACGCTTAAATCACTGAAACGATTTTGATGAAATATGATACAGAGATAAAGTAGAGCTTGAGAAAGCACATAGGTTATGTTTGATCGCGAAGTAAACATGAGTGTGCTCGTACGCCATCTATCGGCGTGGGGGTGAAGTGCATGTCGAGCTGTGTGGTTATGTCTTTGTTATAGTTCAACTTACCATCAATATCCGAAGTCACTTCACTAACACTAACTAAATCACTTCCACCATTATTGTTTACACTAAATTGAACATTATCATTAATATCACAGACTGTATCACAGTTGTCTGTTTTGTCGATTGAGTGATTAATTCTATTGTCGTTGTTACACTCTGTTGTATTTTGATTGTTGTTTCTTGATTCTTTGTCTTTTGTTGTCTTTAAATGCGCTTCGTAACCTGAAATGGAAAAAGGTAATTTTATTTTTATTTGATACCCATGAAATGACCGAGCACAAAAAAATTACTATCCGCCATCATGGACCTTCCGCCATATTGGATTTAGAATGAGGTAATTTTATTTTTCGCAAATCTTTTTAATTGATTGAACAATACGCATCGATGTTGTGTAACGTCAGGTAAACCGTTAATGTACAGAAGAAATAGCAATGGTCCTAATATGCTACCTTGCGGTACCCCTGATTTATTAATTAAAAATGAAGATTGGTATGTACCTTTTTCATTACTGGGTATTCTGTTTACTTGCATGTAATCGACCCTCTAAATACCTTTTAAACCAGTCATTAACAGATTCCATATTTTTCTAACTTGCTTAAAAGTTTTTCATGATTTACGAAGTCAAAAGCTTTGCTCATGTCGGAAAAAATCGCAACTACTGGAATACGATCACTTAAACTTTCTGTGATTAATTTAACAAGGTCAAAGCATGCCTTTGTTGTAGAATTTTTTTTTTTGAAATCCATTGTTGTCATTGTTCTTTTTTTTAAATACTAAATTGATTTACAAAATTGTTGAGTCAGTTATACATGGCTTTCTCAAAGATCTTAGAAAATCTTAGTCTATAATTAGTCTCTGTATATAGCTGGCTATAGCGGCACGTAACTATAGGTTTGACCTTGAATGCGCAGAAGTCACAAATGATCCACTATTTTTCGTAGACATAAAATTAGCTGCCGGCTACTTTACAAAAGCGGTAAAATGGGGTAATTTCAAAATAAAGGATTTGTTACTAACGTCACTTTTATAAGACGTAACTAAATCTTTTATTATGGTTTACTATATTTTTTATACAGCGCGGGAGGCGGGAGTGTTAGCCAAGACGCCGGCAGGGGCAGTCGTGATGTAGTACACCCCCACTGTTGATCCCTTTATTGATTAATAATATCCCGAGCCATGTGTGTGCTATATTCCAAACGCTAGTTAATTGAACCTTCCCTGACGAAAACAGACTAGTGGTGAAGTGGGAACTATTTTGTGTTATTGTGTGAAACGTGTAACGGGCATGCCCAGAGAAGCTTAGAAAGAAGATAAGAAATCATCAAGAACTTGGGAGTACTGTGTGTCTTTATCACCTAACTGACAATAGATAACCCATAATTTAAAGAAACTGAAACCGGGCCCAGCCAGCTTCCACGTGTGTGGGGTTTTGTTCGCCCCAATTATTCAATAGCTTTTGATTATATAAGTGATTGATTTAATACAATATAATTACGACATGAATCCATTTAAATTTTTTATATGTACTGATCAGTGGCGGTGAAAGACAAAATAAGTTATCGATAAATATCTAAACTTGGTTTGAATATTAATGTTTTTGTTAGATCTTAAAGTGTTACCAACTCTCAAAAATATTTCTCCCTAAAACTTAAGTTAAAAAGCCCTAAAATTACAATCATTATTTGAAAATACTCCCTACAAAATTCTAATTTTAGGGGGGTAAAATCTATGCAAGCTATTCAGCTATAAATCTAAACAAGAAAAGGATTGTAACGTTAATAATTTTTTTATAACCTGATTTTTTGCCAGAACTTTGCTAGTGGGAAAAAGTCGACAACAGTTTCTATAAGCATTATAATATCGAATTAAAAGTATCGATGTACGATAAATATCGATTGAAAAATATCGATGTCTTCGGTTACAAATTATACTTACTCCCATCAAGAAATACGCGAAGTTGATAATATATTTTTTTTATCTCTTGAGAAGAGCTTCCATGATATCGAAGCCAACATATCTATGTCAGAACATCGATGTTTTTCAGTTAAACATCGATGTTTATTCCTTCGATGAAAAGTTGACAGACAATTCTTATCTCAATCTCAATAATACGGAGGGTCCAAAATGACGAAATAGTTATTTTTTGTGCTTTCTTATTACATGGTTACTTCACTCTAAATCCCTTAGTTAATTAACATCATGAGTGTGGCTGTTGGAAAAAATACTAACGTCTAGCAACACCACTGGTAATAATAAAAATAGAAAATAAGAAGCACAAAACATTATACTTGAAAAATAAATTTACATTATGATTTTATTTAAAATATAAATAAAAAATATATTTTTTTTAAATTAACCATAGACAGGGATTTTTGATTGTATAATATCATAGTGATGTACACGATTATTTATTGAAAAATATCGATGTTTCCTTTCCCATAGTATAATAAAAAAGAGATTACTCATTGAAGTCCTAAGTACAAAATGAATTATTAAAGAACTTATGAACTTACCCTCACAATATATTTGTTTAATAAACAACCCCCCTTTTGAGTGTCCCACCCATATTATAGGTCTTTCCCCCACACCTAGATCTAGTAACTGAGACATCATCTGTTCAGCGCGCTCGTGGAGACGGAGTCTGAAAAATAAAACATTTAAAAAACCACCAGCCATTCATTCATTTCTGAGTCTATGGTACCCTACTCTATATTATCGAGCACAACTCCTGAGTAATCGCGCTTACTCTTGTCGTGTATGCTATCAGTGGCGTAGCGTAAATATGATCAATGTTCTCTAAGGGGGAGGGAAACCTTTATTTGTCTTCATTGAGGTAAACCGACGGGAATCTACTGTTTATTTCTACGATAGATGGTCAATTTTTTAGAAGAATATATCGGTGTCTGGTATGAGAATGGCGTCAAAGACGCTTGTGACGCTCGTAAAGACGCTTATGAGGCAAAGAATGAAGAAAATACTACAAAAGAAAAATAGAATAATGGAATTGGAATAGAAGTTAATGTGCAAGAAATTTACAATAATGTAAAAGGAGGTACTAATGTAATAGAAAATTAGAAGAACGATGAAGTTAAAGATCCTATAAAAGAAAATCAGAGCTAAACAGAAATTGGTGACATACCTCTTACTCTCCTTCACCCATAACGGTCGCCACAAATGCGGGTCACTTGTATAGTTAATAGATATAACTCTCGCTCCAGGATAGTCCACTCTGATCCAGTCTCTGGGCCAGCAGGGAGAGTAACACTCATCACACACACATCCACAACCTACACACTCAGTACACTTACACTCCGACACTTCGTCACTATTCACTTTATCACTATTTATATCACTTTTAAACAAGTCCTGCACAAACTGAGCTTGAGTTTCATAATTCTCATATTTCTCCTTATCCATAAGTGTATTCGAATAAAACTTCTCCGTCATAAACATACTGTCTTTGGGAATAACTGTCTGCATATCATTTTGATTTAGAAGTGCAAATATTTCGTTTTGTGGAATTATGTTTATATCTTCACTATTTACATCACTTTCTTCATGTTCTCTTTCACTTTTTACTTGTTCATCTGTTTTTCGATCGCTGTCGCTGCAGTTGTCGTTTTCGTGTGTACATTTGCATGTGGGTATGGAATGTGGTCGTCTTAAAGGCACTTTCGTCGGTTTCTTGTCGTACTTCGTCATCCATTCTCCTTGTCTCCATGTGTTTGCTAGTGATCCTGAAATAATTGTATCTATTTTTAGTTACAATTTCTCAATATCTGTATCTCTTTCTTCTCAAGACGTTATTACTTCTACTTTTAACTCTTTTGTATCTATTGTTTCTAAAACTTCATGAATATTCATTGTTAGCTTCATCGTCTTGTAGTATGTGTGCCAGTGTCGTTAGATTCATTGATAATCGTGTAAGTGAGCTGATTGATCACGTGATTATTATCATAAAGATGGTTTTATGGGAATGTAAATGTTGGACAGAATTTTCTTCGATGGTGTTGTACTCTGATTTTCAGAGTAACGTACATGATTTTCTATTATGTCCGAAAATTTTGAATCTGTAGTTGTTAACAGTTTATTTTGAATAATCTCAATTTAAGGCAAGGCCATCGATTTGAATGGAATTTGCGAGATAAAGGAAGATGTTAGAAGTATTCAAACACGTGCCTGAACTTTCTACAAATTGATGGTAGCTAATGATGAAGTAGTTGATGATCATAAATTATATTTTGACAATATGGCTGAGAAATAAGAAAGGAAATTTTGAAAAATCTTAGCTCAAGGTAAGTCTAACGTTTTAAAAAGAATATTCAACAGAAATGAAGAAGTTAGTAATCAATCACGAGCCTTAACTTTCCACGATATTGTTCTGACTCAGATATTATAGAAACTGACGATCGCAAACACGATTTTCCAACATGGCTGAAAATTTAGAAGAGAATTGCTAAAGTTTATTTAGCCTAACACAAGACTAATTATTTTAAAGAAAATTTCGATAGAAAAGAAGAAGATACAAATATTCTTGCCATGTTTTTAAACTATCTTTATTTGTTATTTAACCCTATCAAGAAACTTCTGGACATTCAAACCCTGACATTGAAGTTATTTATGAGCATGTGGGTAACCGGTAAGGCTTCTCGATTACGTTACCATGTACAATAATATTATTATATTTGTTACGCGTGGAACTATTGCGTTTTATCTAATTATGCTAAGCTATTCTTGTGTTATGTAAATCTATTGCGTTTGAGTTTCTAATGTAGAAATAATCTTCCTGAATAGTGGGTTGTTCTGAATTGAGAAGTTCCTTGATGCTTCTTCCAAGACCGTGATCTAATGACATTGAAATGGCACCACTCTTGAAGATATTTCGCGAAAACAATAAAGCTATCATCAAATCAGTTCATAAGCAAATAATAATATATACACTTAAAATAAGGACTATCTTTTTTCCTTTGTGGTCTTCGAGACCGTTAAAAAATGGTCAAGAGGTTTTATGTTCCTGAAATACGTTTTGATATCACTAGAAGTCTATTTTGAGAGTAAGAAATACGTTTTAATTTTTTTTACATAATGTGTTGTTGCTTAAACTGATTCTAAGATTTACAAAAATGAAAAAGATAAACAAATAGAGGTCTCTGAGAGCCCAAAAAATATTTTATTAAGAGAAAAAATTTTTGGGGTCTTAGAGGCCCCTAAAAATCCATAATTTTGAAGCACCAAAAAATGTATAAAATCAAAATTAATACTCTCTTTCTTAAGGTCTATTAGCAGTCGAGAGTCAAAGATGGAAGAAGAAAACATAACCTTTAAATATCATTAGAATTCTTAAAATTATTTTAAGTTTATGAAATACATTTTAAACTTATTGGAAGTACGAAAATTAGTTTGAGCTTAAGAAATACGTTTAGAGATTTTTAACATAATATTTTTATTCATTTGCGATTAAGTTTTTGTTGGTTCTACTGTTGTTGAGATTAATAAGGGATCTCTGAGACCTTAGAATTTTTTAAAGCACCATTTAATATTAGTTGTCTGATAAAAATATTTTGAGGTCCTCAAAAATAGCATTCAAGACAAAAAGGGAAAATTTGGAACGCGTCAAATTATCTTATCGTTCTGATTCACGTGATATGGTTCTAAGCCAAGAAAAAAGTGATCTTAAAAATTCTTTACATGTTTCATGAGTCACACAAATATTTAATGAGTAATTAGAGTATTTTGAGTTCTAGAAAATACCAATCATTTTAATATCATTGGGTGTCTCAAGATTATTTTAAGTTGATGAAATACATTTTGATATCATTAGAAGTTACAAAATTATTTGAGGTGTAAAAAATAATTTAAATAACATCGGATTTTTTTCGCCAGAGAAACACCAAAAGTAGGGGTTCATAGGGGATAAACCCCTACAGAAATCATTATTTCTTGGTAGTAACATAAACCACATGTCATTACTCATTACATATTGTAATAATGAATTGTTTAAACATCCTCTCTTTGTTACAAAGGTTGACTATCTTAATGCACAAATTTGACCTTAAATGCTATAGACTTAAGGTCTGTTGGTACATATTACAGATTTACATTACGATTGCTTTGGGCCATAAATGTTCTAATTGTTATTGTACCTATCTAATCTGATATTAATGATTTTTACTATGCGATTGGATGGATAGATTCAGGATATAGCGGATGGTGGGATAAGAATCTAGAATTTTTTAATTTTTGTTCTCTTTTCTTTCACTCTTAAATGAATTCATCATTTGGATGCATTTCAATACGGTTTTTATTATATTGATCTCCTCGGCCTCAAACTTCTCTTCAAAAGCCATGGACAGACAGTCCAAACCATGGATGGGAGACTAAACAGGTAGTAGGTAATGAAAAAAAGGTGGTGGAACTTACCATATAATCCATGGACAAATATAACATCAATGGTAGGATGGACTGGTGTGTGGAGCACCACGCATTCGACTAGTGGTTCTGGGTGCAGATGATCAGAACTTGCTGGTCGAGGTTTCGTTGGTTTTGATGCTGTAAGAGAATATTAATTGGAATATACCTGGACGTCTCATTAGCCAATCCATGCATAAAGACTTCTATTAAATAGAAAGACTTTATTATGTAAATAGAAGAAGTTATAATTAATTACCTGTATTAGGTGGAAGAGGTGCTGTTAGAAGCCTGTGCAATATGACTGTAGCCGTCGTCCAGAACGAGGACACGCACCAACGCCTGGAAGGAAAAAAGGACTTCTAAAAATCTACGGAAACAACCTTTTCTAGGCTTTGGGTACTTATAAATAAACCAGATTCCTCATTCTTCTGTCCCATTAACACCGTGGTTTCCCCGGTTTTCTATTTGTTCAGTTCCTGATTCTTTGAACCATTGATTTTCGAGACAGTATTTCTAAAATAGGTTAAAATATCAATAGTAACCAAATCTCTAGAGTATATTATTAGAAGTAATCTGTAATTGAACCAAAGTAATTTAAAAACCGGTTCGAGTATCTAACGTAATCTAGAGTAATGAACCTTCGAACAAGGTTGGACGTATGAATAAACTTTAATACTTTCCATTTCGTAAGATTAAAAAGAATAATCTCAATACTGATTAAAAGTTGTAAAGTATAAAAAAAAGTCAATAATGAAGGTAAAGTATAAAAAATGTTATTGTGAGGGGAACCAGTAATAACCGTATGACTCTGCTGAGTGGATCCCCTGGATTCCAGAAAATAAAACAAAAATGTGGTACAGAAGATTTAGTTTGTAAGGAACATAAGACGTCAGATTAGTCACCTCAAAACTTCAGTCGTTTTCCTCATGTTTGACTTTTGCCCCTACGATGGTACGCCATCTGATCCTGTCTGCAACTGCTCGGAGAGCATCGTAGACAGAGGAGTCAATCAATGGGAGGGATGAACCTTAGCTAGGTATATTGATTGAGATTCTAAAGCTGGAAACGGACGCGTTGCCTGAGACGGATTGGTATTACTTAGTTTTTTTAGTATTTTATCATTTTATATATTAAAACTTAGCAGAACTCCTCAATCAGTCATGACATTTAATAGAATAATATCTTCCAATTGGATATGATTGCTATTTATGGAGCGCGTGTTGAAGCACGTTATTGTGTTTTGAGTTTAGTATTACATTTTCAGTTCCAAGTCTCCAAGTCTTTTATGAGCGGAACCAAGGTACTGCTCCTAAAAAACTTGAAGGACGTTAAAATGACAAAAAACTAACCAGACTTTGTCCAGACTAATTTCGAAGAGTTCTAACCTAATAATTTATTTTCCAGGAACATACGAACAAAAAAAGGAATGACTTTTTTTCTCGAAAAGTGTTTCCCGAATTGCAAATTCCATAAAAACCTAATGAAAATTCTCATAACAACCCAGGGAAGCCAGAAAGGTGGTGTCTATAAGACAAGGAAGTTAATATAAAGATTACCTATACAGTAGTGAAGTACGTCTGTATGTAATCAAGAGCATTGTCAAGGGCAAGAAGTCCCACTAGTATTATTTATGTCATCTTATGTCGTCCATATTGTATTGCTGTTTTCCCTGGAGACGAGATTTCGTTGAGTCCTTGCCTATCAAGTACCATTTAGAATAATACAGAAAGAAGTGATGAAATATCTTTGGTCCTGGTAACCCATCTAGGAATACCTCAAAGAAGAGGATTACCACCCAGACATACTAATTACTAGCGCAGTTTTTCTGGAAGACTTATAATTTCCGGGACACATAGATCACGATAATTTGATTTTTTAGTAGGGAGGATATTAGGAGAATTTCCGGGACAATTTCTGGATAAAGGAGTGGAATCAAAAGTTTAGAATAGTTCCGGATATTCCTAAGACCTCCGCTTCGCCTTCGAATGGTCCAACTAAGTTTGGCAACGATGGCATTTGTTGGGTTATTGTGTTCGTACTTTCTAAGAACAGTATACTTGTCCCCTATAACTTTTTGAGTATGATAGTGGTCAGTCACATGTCCTAGCACGTTTGTAGCAATCCCACGTGAAGTCAAAGGAACAAGGTTATTTTAATTCACTATTGTGAGTCACGTGCGATACACAGATGCTAGATTTAAACGTTTGTTGTTCTAGTCATGTTACAATAGTTTTATCGACATCTAATTTATTATGTTATTTATTGCTTCAGCTGAAGAACTAATATTTGATGATCAGATTTCTCTATCACCATTAATTTTATCATCATTAGCTCGCTTTTCTCTTATCATCATAATCTAAATGAGAGTCACGCCATCTTTAATTAGCCCAAAAATGGAGGTCGATAAGTAGTAAAAAGAAGTCTTTAATACCCTAGATGTAACATTTGATGACCACCACCACACCACAACTATCAAAATCTATTAAATATCTTCTTAATATCCTACGGGAAGCAAGACCGATATTTTTTTATGCTAGAAGAGGACAGGAAGATTTTAGATCCACCCAGGTGGTACGTTTATCCCCGCGTGTTTTGGGGGCGACACTATGTGGAGCATAGAGGGAGACGCGGCTCCTGACACTCCTAGATGTATAGTTTAGCGTTTAGCCTCTATCTGAGCTAATTTAAGGAGACAGTCCTAAACCGCATAACCTATCCAAGTTCCCGCTTGGGACTGTAACCAAATATAAAGGTTTATGGTCTCGTTCTCTTAAATCAGTGACTGAATTGATGAGTATCAGTTGGTGAGAATTCAATCATTAAGTTTATCGTGGAGCGGAGTGTCGCAAATTATCGATAACTTGAAGAGCAACAAGGAAATCGAACATCACTAGACTGATAAGCTATCATTATAAGTATAACATATGAAACATGAGACTATCTCTATATAATAAATTTATGTAATTTATAGACAATTATAAATTATATTAAATCATCAGTCGGTTAGAGCAAAGGTTCCCAAACGTAATTATACAAATACAATGACCCTTTTTACTTCTTATCGATCCCAATTTTTTTATGTGGACCCCCCTATACAGTTTAGGGATAATTGGTGTAAAAACTACAAACACTCAATTTTGGTCGCGATTCAAAGTTACGTTACCTCCTGGGGATCGCGGCCCATAGTTTGAAAATCACTGATCTACACAACAAACACAAAGCATCGGAAATTGCTGTAACAATACAAAAGGTTATCAACAGTGTTGCCAGCTGTGTATAGGTCACAAGTCTTATCTGTATAACAAAGGTTGTAGGTGTGAATGTTGATTAGAATAATTTCCAAAGGGATATATCGTTTTTTTTTTAAAGAAAATTCAAGGCAAAAGCAACCATAAAAAAATATAGAACATTTTCCAAATTCAAATTTGAAATATATTTTTAATCTGTAACCTAGAGGTTTTGCATTAAGGTCATCAAAAACTTAGTTTATTTGGATAATTCCAATCATAAATACACACACACGCGCACACACGCACGACAAATAATGAATATGTGTGTGTGTGTCTATGTGCGTGTGTGTGTGTCTAAAATCTAAAACCCACAGCTTATAGACTGAAAATATATTCCAAATTTGAATTTTCTACACTAATTTAAATTTATATTCATTATTTGTTGTGTGTGTGTATGCGTGTGTGGGCACGTGTGTGTGTATTTATGATTGGAATTATCCAAATAAACTAAATTTTTTTTATTTTTATTTAAGATATAATTTAGTTTTTTTTTTTAATAAATTAATTACCACTACATGTCAAACAGTTTCCCCATTTTACATGTAATTTCTTTTTACTTCAATACTTCTGCATGTGTATGTGTGTGTGTGTGTCTATGTATGTGTGTATATTAACTATAATTTACTTTCCCAACATTTGAAAACTATGTGAAACTGTAATCTAAATATAAAATCTTTCTTAACAACACTACTACTATTTATTATTAGACAAAGAACCAGATGTCCGCCATCTTGGGTGAATGACCTGGTGGCATTGAAACGCGCGCCAATCACTCGCGTCACTTGGAAATATAGGCGATTGTTTGTATGCCTTTAAAATTATATATATATATATTTCACTCTAAAGAAATAAATTCGTATATCTAAATGCTGTCAGTCAGAGGTTTCCAAACTTTATTGACGCTTCTAGATTGACCCCTTGAACATGTTAAACTTCACTTTATGAAATGACTTAATGTATCCCCCAGACTTCTATTTTTTTTATATGAGTAGATTAACTAAGTAGTAGTCGGCAGCTAACTTTAGGTGTGAGCAGTAATAGTGGGGGTTTGTTGCGCATTGTGAGCGTGCTGCGTTCTTGCGTAATGATGTAACACTTTATATAGACCCCTTAGAAATCCCCTGCGAGTATTATGAATTCTGATACTATACACTTGCCAATAGATGGCGCTGTTCTTTTTTCCATACTAATATATATAGCTGAAGAGATTGTTTGTTTGCTTGAACGCGCTAATCTCAGGAACTACTAGTTCGATTTGAAAAATTCTTTCAGTGTTAGATAGACCATTTATCGACGAAGGCTATATGCTATATATCATCACGCTAAGACCCATAGGAGTCGTCTAGTTATGAGATAAAATTCGTAATCTGGAAAAAAGCTAACGTAAATATAAATAACTGTAGAGATTTCTCAATCTTTAAAATTAAACAAAAATAAATTAGTAAAACATTCACGTTTCCCTTCACGTGTTTCCAAACGTAAGTCATTACGTCACATTAGAAGGCCATTTTTTTGGTGTCAACCACTTGTAGTTATTTTTGATTCTATATAAATACTCTCCTGGCTGTAATGCTACAAATTACAAAACCCTTCAATGAAAAAGTCCCTTATACTTTTTGGATTTGATAAAGAATTATATTGGTCTGAATACTTACACTAAAGCAACTAAATATGGATGTTTAAAATCGCCATCTTGGAATGTGATGTCAGATGTCATCTTGAAGTTACCTCAATACTGCAACAAAATTGATTACATAATTATTTTGGAAAAAGGAGGACTTTTCCAGGATAATCTACATCTAATATTATAAACTTAAAAACTACTGGACCGATTTCCCTGAGTAACATAGGCTAAATTTATTACTAGAAAAAATTAGAGATCCTCAGAAATTCTTTCTAAAACCAACCCAAGGTGTAAAAAAATTAGCCATGTGTATTAATTGTTATCCAAATAAATTAATTCGTATTTAAGACTGTTTCAATATCTGTTAATTACTTTTTGAATTATTGAAATCAGACATTATACCCGTGAGGGGACGGGTTAGAATACAATTCCCCTCTGCTGCTGGGAGAGCATCTCGCAAAAGGTGAGATACCCAGCACCCCCTTGGTGGTAGCGGATCTGTTCCCCGACTGGCTTACGACCACCAGCATGCGAATCCGACCGCCAAGTGTCTCTGACGCGTTCCGGCTGAGCCGCATGTGGGCCAGATCTACCCATCATTACTGCTGCGATTCCAATGAACACCGGGTTCTTGCTCGGGGTCCATAGAAACCGCAGCAGTCTTCTCTTCGCTCCCCCTCCTCACTATCTTCGAGGCGGCAATGCATCGAGAAAACAAGAAACAAAAGACATTCCATTCAAAAGATATAACGAAATTTAAAATGTCAATATACACAAAGAATACACGCCGACGCGCCGGTGTGTTATGTACGCACCCGCGCAAAGCCAGTACGGGGCGCTAGTAATAAAAAAGCTAAATAGAAACGTCTGAGAACAAAAAATTAATACTCATAACGGAATGTTTTTATACTAAATTAGCACATAGGATACTTTTTATCCCGGAATTGTTAACCGTCTGCTATAAGAGATACACCTAGTTTTGAATTTAACACAATACCTAATTTGTAATACGAGTAACCTTTAACCTACTGATAAAACAATTGCGGCCATCAATTACATATATATATATATATTATATACAAACAGTAAAGATACAATCGTGTATATGTATTGCCTGTCATTGTTCTTGCTTTATTTACTTTTATGTCTTTGCTTAGACAAGAAGCTTTCTTCGTATCCTTCCCAGTAAAACCTTGATTCCGTACTCATATTATGAGAATACCTAAGAACAATTGGTCCGCCATCTTGGCCCGTCAGCCATATTAGATATGGAATAACATTACTTAGCTAACTATTTTTCTTTTTATTTCTAACCAACTGCCCGAACATACTTCGTTCTGTCAAGGAACAAAAAAATTTTCATTTTCGACCTATGGATAGAAGATAAAGAAGAGAGAGAGAAGAAGATTAGTAGGTAACTGTGCGTATTGTACGAGCGGAGCTGGGTCGCTAATATAATGCAATCAATGAATTATATTGTACAATACAATAGAATTAACCTACGTGATCTTTAACGTGTGACCTTCCTTGTAACTAAAGTACTCTATTAATAAAAAAATTGGGAAATCACCAATTAAAAAAAAACAACACGTAATAGACTATAAATTTAAACTAATACATATTCTCATACATCATCACCCTTGAATGAGGAGGGATTAGGGTTGGCAGACTTCACACACCGACAGAGATCAAGTTAACGACTCTATCTCGTATTCATCAGACAATTGAAATCGATATTAAATAGTTTGGTTAATATTGCAAGATAAACTTAGTTTTAACAATACCCTTATCTAAGTACATGAGTAAGTAGTCAGACAATGTATTTAACTACGCAAAACACTTGAAAGTAAGTACTGTTCACTTTTATTTATTTTTATAATTTTATATATTACTAGAGGGCTGCCCTCGCTTCGCTCCGGGTATTTAAAACAATATTATAATTGTCACTGTGCAATTGAGTAGTTTTTTATTATTTGAAAAAAGAGAGAGAGTAAGAAAAAGTTATAAAAAGAAAAATAATAGAAACAAAAATAAAAGAAAAGCGACAGATGCTAAGAGAGGGAGGACAGAGCAAAAATAAAATTGAATAAGTAAAGGAGAGAGAGAGCGAGAGAGATAATCGAAAGAAAAAAAGTGAAAAGAGTGATCATACAGAACAAATAAAAATAATAATTAAAGAGAGAGCATGAGAGACAATGATAGTATTATAAGAGGAAGAGAGATGGAAATACTATAGACTTCTCTCAATGAAAGAATTTTTAAAATTGGATCAGCAGCAACAAAATGGCTATATCATAATAATTAAAAAATGTATATGGCAACACTAAATCACTTTTGTCACTCACGAATAGTGTAGTTTTCTATCAGTGAAAAATTTTTTTAAATCGGATTTGTAGTTCCTGAGAAACTCTTCAATTACAAAATGGCTACCTTATGGCACTTAAATGGCCATATCTTTTTATTTAGAGTATTAATGGCAACACCACATAGCCTATGTTACCCGGAAAGGATGTAGCATCCTATCGGTGAAAGAATTTTCAAAATCGGTTCAGTACTTTTAGAGCCTATTCGCAACAAACAAACAAACATACAAACAATTAAATCTTTCCTCTTTATATAATAGTATAGATATAGATAATATAGCTGCCCAACTCTCCCTTTGTTGAGCGAATAGGTCCCTTAATTTGAACCTAAACCACCCAGGCACTCAAACGCCAAAAAAGTGATCAAAATATGTCTAGTTTTAGGACTTTTGTAACGTATTTATCCAGAATAATAAATAAAGTCAACTTTAAGTTAAAGTCTCAAATTGAACAGGATTTTTAATAATAAATTAAAAAATATATACCATCACTAATAAAAGTTAAATTATTTAATATAAATAATAAATATAACACACAAGGGATAGCGTGCAATAGATTGGGAAACGCTACTGTTTAACTAACAAAAATTAAAATAATGGCAAAGATAGCATCCATTATATTTTAAAGGAACAGCGTGTATCATTTGCTTATAATTTTTAATGAGACTCAATTTAAATTTAATAGTTATTCTTTACCTTCATGGAAGAACGCGCAATCGATCAGTACAACAAAGAATTTTAATGAGAAGTTTTTTTTTTTATATAATGAATCAAAACAAATAAACCGTACAGCCATTTCATAAAAAAAAGTATTAAATATTATGATAAATTAAATTTTAAATTATTTACATTTATTTTCTACTTTTTAAATTTATTTTATAATAATAAAATATTTTTAATAAATTATATTTAATCTGTAGTGTAGTATACTAATATGAGTTTAAGATAAAGTTGGTCAAGCTATGGCGTAATTTTGGATAAGCATAATACAGATAAAAAATAGTAACAAGCTATGAAAAAATTCCATTCATCACTCACCTTTTAATAAATACAAAATCCCATCACAATTAAAATAACACAAACAGACACACACTGGTTAATAATAATTTTTAATACTGTTCTTTTTATAATATTTCAGACGTCCTAACTTTGCGCGATTTCCCGCGCTACTGTCAAATAGCAACATTCCTATCAACCGCGGAAACTAAAATATTCTAATATAACCTTTATTACAATAGCATAAGGATTTTTCATTTATTTAATTTATTTTAAAGAAAATTCGACTCTAATGCTTTGCATTAGGGTTCAGTTTACAATGAAACTTAAAATAGCGTAGAACCAGTTTATTGAAATTTCGACTTTATTTATAAGGAATGTTGGTATATATTTAATTGTATATCTTTAAATCACATTTTTATTTAACAAATTAATTTAGGGACAGATAATTTGAGAATTTCGTTTTTGTATGATCGCGAGTTTGTCGCCATTTTGAAAAAGGTTTTGGACACATCAGCTTTAAAAGACTAATAAATTAATTAATATCTTGAAAAAAAAAAATAAATTAAAGATGAGCTCTTTTTTACACTCATTATATGAAGTGCTTGGGATTCTCTTTTTTTATAATAAATAAGCATCCTATAAAATGGCGGAAGAGGTGTTTTATGTTTAGTTGCTGAACCCTAAAAAGATAAGAAATACATTTTAAATCAAAAATTTATGAAAGTATTGTTTTGTTGTTTATATATATTTTATATAATAAATATATATATAATTAAATATATATTTCAATTATTGTTTAGTTATTTATATGTATTTTTTAGTTATGAAAAAGTTTAAGAACGAAACATGTTTGACATTGCTTCACAATGTTGCTATATTGAAAATTTTACCTCTAATTGATGGAAACAAAATTATTGTGTTACTATTACTTATATGTTATCGTGTAGAATTAAAATTATATTATAGTAAATACAAGGGTTGCTGGAAGAGATTGCTTTATCAATAAGGCCGACTTTGCATGCCTCTTAAAATTTGATCTCTATCTATCTTATGTTTCTTTCTCTGAGTTTGCAGTTAAGATTTTATCCATCTATCTATCTATTATTTCGATTCGATTTTATTAATTTTTGTATGATTTTTTTCTTAAATAGAAACAATACAACATTTTTAAGGATACTACACGGAAGTAAAGTCTAGAGTAGTACTCTTGGAAAATCTAGTTAACATTAAGGAGATTTTTTTATTAATAGACATTTTTTTTACCAGGGATCAGCGAAAATATGTAGCGAAGCATGCGTTTGTTAAGATACAATAGGATCGATTCATTTTATATACTTTAAGAGAGGTTTACGTAAATGAATTGACGCAACATATCCTCCCACATCTCTGGTGGAAACGCAGCAGGATTATTTATGAATGTCATACAAATCTAGTAATAATCATAATCATTCAAAACTTCAAACAATTATCAGTAGTTTGAAATTTTAGGGACAAAACCGCGAATAAGTGGAGGCTTAATAGGACTTATTTTAAGCTTCTTATTAATTTCTAAAACTCTATCACTATATCACAATTGCTCAGTTAATTTAAGTAAAGGGTAATTTTTGGGAGAAAAGCACGTAAAATACAAGGGATTAATAATATTTAAAGGTTAAACACGCACATACGTCCGCCGGTCGCTCGCAATTAGCGTCGCTCTCACGGTCGCGACTTTTTATAACAAAGCGGAGGGTAATTAAATATTTATTGAATTTTGCAACATATTACGAATTACTAGCAAAAAAATAATTTAAGTATTATAATATTAATACAAATTTATTTTTATCTGATGAATTGGTATTGAAAAATCTATTGATCCCTCAGTAAAGCGAGGGCAAAAGAGCAAATAAAAAACTTGATTGGGAACATAAAATTTTAGTATAGCAACACAAAATATGAGTGCCACCAAACTCCAGTCACGCGAGAAAAAAATGTGAATTTGTAATAATAAAGCCTTTATTTTTTACAAATAAATAAACTATACAAGCTTGAGTACTCTTAATCTAATAGATAAGTCGTTTAATTATGTATATTTGTCATAAGTGTAAATAAGTGTAAAAAATGTGTATTTTGGTGTAATTATTGTTGATAAAACTGCGTTTTTTTGTGACGGCCGACAACTGAAGGTACTTTTTTTATCGATTAATTTTTTTCGCTGACGTAATGAAATATGGAGACCGTAGCTGTGGCTATATTTTTAATTTAACGTTATAGAAATGGAATGTTTGTTTATAAACATAAGTTTTGTTATTGAATGGTAGGTTTTATAAAAAAAATAAAGGCAGAATGGGTTATGATCTTTGCTTTTCGCATGCAATAAGAAAAAAAAAGAGGCTGTTTTGACACACAAAATGTTTTAATTTAAATACAGGGAGCATTCTCAAAAAGATAAAGCTGATTTCTATACTAGTGGTCGCCTTGTGGTCAGAATTAGACCATAATTATTTTAATAAACAAAAGAGTGTATATGTGTGTGTGTCAAATGCATGGTAGTGTGTGTAGTAGTTTATTTACTGATTTAATGTAGTTTTTATGCATAATTAAAAAAATATTATTAGTATTCTGCACTCCTTCTCTATATAAACTATAAGTGTGGGAATTTCATACTCCTCCGTCACATATTATATCATTAACTCTTAACAAAAAAAAACTGAAGAAGTACCGTTCGCCTTAATCAAAAGAGTATTTATGTAACCCAATGTAATCTTATTGAATTTGAATTTTTTTTTGACATCACTGAATTGGCTTAAATAATCCATCATTAATGTTGCTTTTCAATTATCCTTTATGACGAAGGCAAAGTTCACAGATTAAACAGTTTCTTACATTTGTAATACAAATAAAAAAATTATTTTATTTATTATTAATTATGTTTATATATTTGGAAAAGCTTTTGATTTTAGAGATTCTTTAAAGAGTTCATATATAACAAAATACTCTATAGTTCTTTAAAATTAAAAATGCACTAAATATGTATGTAATGTAATGATAGGATACACTCTTGACCGTCTTTAATAATTATCAATCACTGAACGAGCAATCTTTACATAATGTCATTATTCCACTACCCTCCGAACCCTAGTATCTATGTTTACTCAACTATAAATTCTGCCGCAACCTATCTTAGTGAGTAGTTAAAAGCGTCTAAGCAAACAGATCATATCAGGATGCTTCGGTCTCGGAGCAAAACATATGTTGAGTATTGTGTTGTGAATTTGTGCGGTGTTCTTGGGTACAGGCTACTAGCTTTTAGAGTCAGCATGTCGTGCCCAAGTCACATTATACAAATTCACATATTCTCCGCAGATTGATATAAATCGCAGATGAATCAATATAATTAACTGATCATAGTCTTGACTCTTGAGCCTTGATTTATCTCTCCTTCACTCTCTTCTCTTTACAATTGATTTTACTAAATTTGTTAATTGTATATTAATATTCTCTTACAGCCTTAAAATGAACAACCATGTACCTGCCACTCGTGATGTTGATCCACTAGGTTATGGTCTAACCAATTTCCACAATTTTGAGAGCTACGACAATTTACCTTTTCCCCAACATGGACCAACATATAACGTTAAACAGGAACTTTATCAAAATCCGTATTTAGCACAAGTAACTAGGAATGATCAAAATAATGAAACGACTCAAAGTCAAAATAATGATAAACCACCACCAGCACCTCAACCAGCGGTAAGTAATGCTAATACTAATGAAGATGTCAAACCAGATGTTTTTAATATAAGGAAAACAAAGATTAAACGGGAAAGAAGTAAATACTTCTCGGAAAAGATAATGGATAAAGATTTTAAATTCTACGGCTGTACATTGTGTAACATAGCGTTTCCGACGTTACAAGAATTGGATACTCATGTGTTAATTCATAAGGAGAGGGTGACGAGTTATGATTTGAGGATCAAAAGTAGAATAAGGAAGAAGAAGATGTTAAAAGAGTTGCTGAAGAAAGAAAAGATGAAAGATTCTATTAAAACGGAAGATGTAGATATTGAAATTAAACCTGAAGACGGTTATATAGGTAACGAGAAAGCATCTGATGTAATTAATACGGAATCAGATAATCAGAGTTCGAAGGAAAATAAAAATAGTAGTAAAAAAGTTAAGTCGGAGAAGAAGGGGAAAGGAAAGAAATTGAATAACAAAGATGATGAGCTGAAGATTTACAAATGTTTTGGATGCGAGAAACAGTTTACGTTGAGTTATTATTTGAAGCTTCATGTCAGATCTCATACAGGTAAGATATTTTTTTTTCATTGACGAAGAAGTGTTTAAAAACAATGAGCACATGGTTAATACATCATCCTTTTTCAACGACGGTAGGTAACAACCTTTCATTAGATATTGTCGATGGACAGAAGATCCTCACTGTCCATAAATTAATAGTAAGCGGTCTTTATTGTCTATGGATAGAGCTTCAATGTCTATTAAATACTTGACTTTGTCTAAGATTATAGTAGCGAGAAAGTTAAATCCTTCGTCTTCGTTGTCTATGAATAATAGTCTTTCAATATCCATAGAAGATAATGATTTTATCTATGATAAAATTATTTAATTATAAAACATTATAGTAAACTATCATCATTGTCTATGGATATATATATAGCTTTAATGTCTATTATATACTTGTTTTTGTCTATGATCAAAGCATGAGTAAACAGGTATCTTCTAGGAAGGCGTGATCCATCCTAGACCGTGTGACTGCTTACCATCAGGCAAGGCACGGTCAAACGCCTACCTATAGTATGTAAAAAAAAAATGATCTCTCATTGTCGATGAGTAAGTAAATAAATAGTAAGTGCTCTTCGTTGTCTATGGATAGAGTCTTTCAATGTCCATAATGATTTTGTCTATGATAAACAAATTTAAAAAAAAAAATTGTTCATGGACCCAATCAGAGGTCAGCTTATCCATAAGATATTATTTAAAAAAATAATGGAGCAGATAAAGACTTTATGGTAACAAAGACCACATACTACCACTCTTTGTTACCATAAAGATAAAAATCATTACTAAGGACAGTACCTTTCATAAAATATTATTTGCAGACGAGAAGCCCTACACATGCGCTCAGTGTGGCCAGTCCTTCATAACAGCGAGTAAACTAGGAAGGCATAATAAAAGATTCCATTTGGCTATTAGATATCAGTGTAGGATTTGTTATAGATACTTCTCTAGGTAAGTGTTACCGTCTGTCTGCTTATGGTCATCATTGTCCATACATAACAAATGAAAAAAGGAATGATTCCGGGTATTGGGATTCTAATGTAAACTAAGAGATGAGATGGACAATGAGTTGTGTGTAATAGTATGAAATGTATTAAATTGAATAGAATGGAAAGAGAGATGGGATAGAATGGTATGAAACAAATGAAAACTAAAGGAAGAGATAATGTGGAATAGGATAAAATTAAATCACATGAAATGTTATGAAATGAAATTGTTGTAAACACTTGAAATGGAATGAGAGATGACATGGAATGGAATGAATTCATTGAACTGGTGTGTCATTTGTTAATTGCAATGGAAAGAGGGAGGACGGAATGGTATGAAATAAATCAAATCTAATGGAATGAGAGATTATGTGTAACAGTTTAAATGGAATGAGAGAGAGAGAGATAGTTGGGATAGAATAAATTCATTGAAATCGTGATGTCATTTGTCGAATGGATTGAAAAGAGAGAATGAGAGATTATGTGTAAATGGGATGAAATAAAATTTGTTTAAACACTTTAAATGGAATTTTAGACGAGATGAAATGGAATGAATTCATTGAAGTCATAAAGTCATTTGCTGAATGGATTGAAAAGAGAGATGGAATAGAATGGTATGAAATAAATTAAATCTAATGGAATGAAAGATTATGTGTAATGGGATTAAAAGAAATTTGTTTAAACACTTTAAATGGAATGAGAGAGAGAGATAGTTGGAATAGAATAAATTCATTGAAATCATGAAGTCATTTGTTGAATGGATTGAATAGAGAGATGGAATAGAATGGTATGATATAAATTAAATCTAATGAAATGAGAATCTTCAATCTCATGAGGAATCTGCTTTTTGAGTTGGTGGTAGCTTCAGATAAACTGACTGACTGGCCTATTTTGAAGTGACTAAAGTACTTTGGAAAAAGTATAATTGAAATAAACTCATTTGAGTTTAAGTTTGAGAGATTATATGGAATGGTATGAAATGAAATTGGTTTAATCACTGGAAATGGAATGAGAGATGAAATAGAATGGAATGAAAAGAGAAAAGGAATAGAATGGTATGAAATAAAGGTAGTACGTACATACGTAAAACGAAATAAATTGGTTTATATGATAGTTTCTTTTTGTATCAATTTATATAAGATATGAAAGTCTTCATATGGTTTGTCACATTTTCTCACACATCAACTTATCATTATTGCAGGTTCGAATTTTTAACCCATCATTTTGACAAGAAACATCCAGACGATAAATTAGAAGGAGAACCTTATGGTAAGTTCTATATTTATCTTTTACATCCACATAATATGTAAGAAAAATAAACCGGGCCAAAAATACCTCCTTGAAGGACCCCATAATTTATTTATTACTATAATCTTGACTGAATTATTTTTTTTAGATTTCAACGCAATATTACCATATTTAAAGGAACTCGAGGAACAAATGCAGGAAAAAAACGAGATAAAAGAAAAGGAAAAAGAGGATAATCTCAAAATAGAAGATGTATGGAATGATTCCGGAACAGAAGAGCATTGTGGGAAAAATATCAAAATCGATGTTCAGATTGAGGAGGTTAAGGTAATGCATTTTTTAAGGATACAGAAATCACAAGAATATATCTAGATGTGTGATGTGACGATGTGTGTGTTTTAGACTTCATTAAAGCTACATTTTTGTATTTAAGCATAGCATTTTACCCATACCCAAAATAAAAACCTAACATGTTTTGCCCCCTATCGGCCCATCTCTATCCTCCCATTTCTTGCCAAAGTCTTCGAACGAATAATATTTCAGCAACTCAATCACTACTTAATGGAACATAAAATTCTCTCTTCTTATCAAACCGGTTTCAGAAAAAGACACAGTACCGTCACTGCCCTCTTAAAGGTCTTCGACGACCTTCGATTTAACATGGATAACAAATGCCTTAATGTGGTAATCCTGCTTGAACTTAGCAAAGCATTTAACACAGTCAATTTTGAAATTCTATTAGCAATTTTAAAATCCCTTAGTTTCTCTTCAGGGGTTCTAACCTGGTTCCATACTCTTTTGTACGATCGTCCGCAATGTGTAAAGACTAATCGTAGAAAGTCCTCCTGTAACCCTTTCTTATCTGGTGTTCCTCAAGGAAGTGTCCTTTCCCCTCTATTATTTTCCATATCACTAGTGTTATCTCAACCCACTATCATCTTTACCCTGACGATCTACTATGATATTATGCAGCCCCTGCTGCTGATATTGATAATGTCATCAACAGACTGAATAGCGAATTATATAAAATCCTTGCTCGGAGTAAATCCTATGGTCTCCATTTATTGGATTTTGGAATAACATTACATTTACAACATAAGAAGAAGTTTTCTACTTTCCATTTAATGACAACTCCCAATAACACAATGGCGTCATTATAAAGAGTTTATATTATTTCCAGGTGGACATGGGTGAAATAGAAATAAAAATAGAAGCGAAAGATGAAGAAATCAAAAATGAAGATCCCGAGGTTAATGATAGTGAAAACAAAGGTGCTGATGATAATATTGGTGACAAAGATGATGATGATGACGATTACTTCGGTGATAGAGATGATGTTAAGGAGGAGAGTGATGTGAAGGACGAAAAGTGAGTACAAATAAATGAGAAATCACATAATTTCTGTCATTTGATTGCTATTCAATACTTTATTCAACAATTTCTGAAGCTTAGTCTATAATTTCTGAAACTTAGTCAACAATTATAAACTTTTGTCGATGATTTCTGGAGCTTTGTCAATATATAAAGTCTTTTGTCTCCATTTAATTATTATTCTTTGAATTAATGACCTTTAGTAAACAATTATAAAACTTTGTCGATAATTTCTGGGTCTTAGTAATTAGGTCAGATCCACATTTTAATCTTTTTTAATCTCTTACTTAAAAAAAATCTTGTTTCAGTTTATCCGACGAAGATTACTTCCCCCTAAACACCTGGGCGTCTACACCTAAAATAGAATCCCCCCCAACCTCACCAAAACCAAAGGATAAGCTACAATGTTCAGTATGCCAGAAGAAGATAAGCACGGTTTCGTATCTGAAGGTACACATGCGGACACACACGGGCGAGAGGCCCTTCAAGTGCTACGTGTGTAACGCCGGGTTTATAACTAGTAGCAAGATGCACAGGCATGTGTTGACCCACCCGGAGTCTGTTGCAGGTAGGTGGGCATCGGAGGTCTACAGATAGCAACTTATATTGAACATAAAGTAATTAATTTGTCATTTGTTTTCAGATGGCAAAATCAAATCGGAAAAGGATGAAATAAAATCGGAAAATGAAAAGGACGAGAATGATGAAGATAATAAGGACAATAAGCCGTTAGTATATTTATACATTTTTTGTCAGACGTTTCTGAACGTAAGTAGACAATTTCTGAACTTTAATTTCTGAACTTTAGTTGCGGTTAAAATGAACGCCGGGTTCTTGCTCGAAGTCCAATGAAACCGCAAAAGTCTTCTCTTCGCTCCCCCCTCACTCTATCTTCGAGGCGGCAGCGCACCGGCAAAACAAGAGATACCCTCTAGTTTTGCCGATGTCCACGGGCGACGGTGACCACTTTCCATCAGGTGGACCGTCTGCTCGTTTGCCCCTTATCTATCATTAAAAATGTCTGAACTATACTTATCAATTTCTGAACTTTAGTCAATAAAATCTGAACTTTATCTGACAATGTCTGAACTATAGCTAAGAATTTCTGAACTTTATAATAATCTCTGAGTTTTACCCAATAATGTCTGAATGTCTTAACTATACCTAATAATTTCTGAAGTTAGTCAATAAATTCTGAGTTTTACCCAAATATGTCTGAATATACCTAACAATTTCTGAACTTTAGTCAATAAAATCTGAACTTTACCCAACAATGTCTGAACTATACCTAACAATTTCTGACCTTTAGTCAACAAAATCTGAACTTTACCCAACAATGTCTGAACTACACCTAACAATTTCTGAACTTTAGTCAACAAATTCTGAACTTTACCCAACAATGTCTGAACTATACCTAACAATTTCTGAACTTTAGTCAACAATATCTGAACTTTACCCAACAATGTCTGAACTACACCTAACAATTTCTGAACTTTAGTCAACAAAATCTGAACTTTACCCAACAATGTCTGAACTATACCTAACAATTTCTGAACTTTAGTCAACAATATCTGAACTTTACCCAACAATGTCTGAACTACACCTAACAATTTCTGAACTTTAGTCAACAAAATCTGAACTTTACCCAACAATGTCTGAACTATACCTAACAATTTCTGAACTTTAGTCAACAATATCTGAACTTTACCCAACAATGTCTGAACTACACCTAACAATTTGTGAACTTTAGTCAACAATTTCTCAATATTACTGTCTGTACCATATTATAGTATTATAATTCTTATAAATATTTTTTTATTACAGATTAAAAAAAATAAAGAAATCAATGGAGAAGTTCAGCAAGAAGTCCCGCGGGATAAAGAAGGAGAAGCTATATAAGAAGCGCCCTCACGCGTGCGACTTCTGTCACAAAAGATTCTTACATATAGAAACATTACAGGTAATAATTGTTTCCTATTCTTCTATCTCATTCTTGTACTTCTATTTCTCTATCTCGTTATTTTTTTACGAATTCAAGTTCTATTTTATATTCTCTTTTTTTCTCCATTTTATTTCTTTTTCTTCATTTTTTCTATTTGTTATTTTTTTACAGTATTTTTTCCTTAATCTCTATAGTCTTCATTTCTTACTCTTCTTTAAATTTTTTTACTTCATATTTTTCCTTAATCTCTATAGTCTTCATTTCTAACTCTTCTTTATATTTTTTACTTCATATTTTTCCTTAATCTCTCTAGTCTTCATTTCTTACTCTTCTTTATATTTTTTACTTCATATTTTTCCTTTATCCCTCTAGTATTCATTTCTTACTCTTCTTTATATTTTTTTACTTCATATTTTTCCTTTATCCCTCTAGTCTTCATTTCTAATTCTTCTTTATATTTTTTTACTTCATATTTTTCCTTTATCCCTCTAGTATTCATTTCTTACTCTTCTTTATATTTTTTTACTTCATATTTTTCCTTTATCCCTCTAGTCTTCATTTCTTACTCTTCTTTATATTTTTTTACTTCATATTTTTCCTTTATCCCTCTAGTATTCATTTCTTACTCTTCTTTATATTTTTTTACTTCATATTTTTCCTTTATCCCTCTAGTATTCATTTCTAACTCTTCTTTATATTTTTTTACTTCATATTTTTCCTTTATCCCTCTAGTATTCATTTCTTACTCTTCTTTATATTTTTTTACTTCATATTTTTCCTTTATCCCTCTAGTATTCATTTCTAACTCTTCTTTATATTTTTTTACTTCATATTTTTCCTTTATCCCTCTAGTATTCATTTCTAACTCTTCTTTATATTTTTTTACTTCATATTTTTCCTTTATCCCTCTAGTATTCATTTCTTACTCTTCTTTATATTTTTTTACTTCATATTTTTCCTTTATCCCTCTAGTCTTCATTTCTAACTCTTCTTTATATTTTTTTACTTCATATTTTTCCTTTATCCCTCTAGTATTCATTTCTAACTCTTCTTTATATTTTTTTACTTCATATTTTTCCTTTATCCCTCTAGTATTCATTTCTAACTCTTCTTTATATTTTTTTACTTCATATTTTTCCTTTATCCCTCTAGTATTCATTTCTTACTCTTCTTTATATTTTTTTACTTCATATTTTTCCTTTATCCCTCTAGTCTTCATTTCTTACTCTTCTTTATATTTTTTTTACTTCATATTTTTCCTTTATCCCTCTAGTATTCATTTCTTACTCTTCTTTATATTTTTTTACTTCATATTTTTCCTTTATCCCTCTAGTCTTCATTTCTAATTCTTCTTTATATTTTTTTACTTCATATTTTTCCTTTATCCCTCTAGTATTCATTTCTTACTCTTCTTTATATTTTTTTACTTCATATTTTTCCTTTATCCCTCTAGTCTTCATTTCTTACTCTTCTTTATATTTTTTTACTTCATATTTTTCCTTTATCCCTCTAGTCTTCATTTCTTACTCTTCTTTATATTTTTTTACTTCATATTTTTCCTTTATCCCTCTAGTCTTCATTTCTTACTCTTCTTTATATTTTTTTACTTCATATTTTTCCTTTATCCCTCTAGTCTTCATTTCTTACTCTTCTTTATATTTTTTTTACTTCATATTTTTCCTTTATCCCTCTAGTATTCATTTCTTACTCTTCTTTATATTTTTTTACTTCATATTTTTCCTTTATCCCTCTAGTCTTCATTTCTTACTCTTCTTTATATTTTTTTACTTCATATTTTTCCTTTATCCCTCTAGTCTTCATTTCTTACTCTTCTTTATATTTTTTTACTTCATATTTTTCCTTTATCCCTCTAGTCTTCATTTCTTACTCTTCTTTATATTTTTTTACTTCATATTTTTCCTTTATCCCTCTAGTATTCATTTCTAACTCTTCTTTATATTTTTTTACTTCATATTTTTCCTTTATCCCTCTAGTATTCATTTCTAACTCTTCTTTATATTTTTTTACTTCATATTTTTCCTTTATCCCTCTAGTATTCATTTCTAACTCTTCTTTATATTTTTTTTACTTCATATTTTTCCTTTATCCCTCTAGTATTCATTTCTTACTCTTCTATATATTTTTTTACTTCATATTTTTCCTTTATCCCTCTAGTCTTCATTTCTAACTCTTCTTTATATTTTTTTACTTCATATTTTTCCTTTATCCCTCTAGTATTCATTTCTTACTCTTCTTTATATTTTTTTTACTTCATATTTTTCCTTTATCCCTCTAGTATTCATTTCTTACTCTTCTTTATATTTTTTTACTTCATATTTTTCCTTTATCCCTCTAGTATTCATTTCTTACTCTTCTTTATATTTTTTTACTTCATATTTTTCCTTTATCCCTCTAGTCTTCATTTCTAATTCTTCTTTATATTTTTTTACTTCATATTTTTCCTTTATCCCTCTAGTATTCATTTCTTACTCTTCTTTATATTTTTTTACTTCATATTTTTCCTTTATCCCTCTAGTATTCATTTCTTACTCTTCTTTATATTTTTTTACTTCATATTTTTCCTTTATCCCTCTAGTCTTCATTTCTAATTCTTCTTTATATTTTTTTACTTCATATTTTTCCTTTATCCCTCTAGTATTCATTTCTTACTCTTCTTTATATTTTTTTTACTTCATATTTTTCCTTTATCCCTCTAGTATTCATTTCTTACTCTTCTTTATATTTTTTTACTTCATATTTTTCCTTTATCCCTCTAGTATTCATTTCTTACTCTTCTTTATATTTTTTTACTTCATATTTTTCCTTTATCCCTCTAGTCTTCATTTCTAACTCTTCTTTATATTTTTTTACTTCATATTTTTCCTTTATCCCTCTAGTATTCATTTCTTACTCTTCTTTATATTTTTTTACTTCATATTTTTCCTTTATCCCTCTAGTATTCATTTCTTACTCTTCTTTATATTTTTTTTACTTCATATTTTTCCTTTATCCCTCTAGTATTCATTTCTTACTCTTCTTTATATTTTTTTACTTCATATTTTTCCTTTATCCCTCTAGTATTCATTTCTTACTCTTCTTTATATTTTTTTACTTCATATTTTTCCTTTATCCCTCTAGTCTTCATTTCTAATTCTTCTTTATATTTTTTTACTTCATATTTTTCCTTTATCCCTCTAGTCTTCATTTCTTACTCTTCTTTATATTTTTTTACTTCATATTTTTCCTTTATCCCTCTAGTATTCATTTCTTACTCTTCTTTATATTTTTTTACTTCATATTTTTCCTTTATCCCTCTAGTATTCATTTCTTACTCTTCTTTATATTTTTTTACTTCATATTTTTCCTTTATCCCTCTAGTCTTCATTTCTAACTCTTCTTTATATTTTTTTACTTCATATTTTTCCTTTATCCCTCTAGTATTCATTTCTTACTCTTCTTTATATTTTTTTTACTTCATATTTTTCCTTTATCCCTCTAGTATTCATTTCTTACTCTTCTTTATATTTTTTTACTTCATATTTTTCCTTTATCCCTCTAGTATTCATTTCTTACTCTTCTTTATATTTTTTTACTTCATATTTTTCCTTTATCCCTCTAGTCTTCATTTCTAATTCTTCTTTATATTTTTTTACTTCATATTTTTCCTTTATCCCTCTAGTCTTCATTTCTAATTCTTCTTTATATTTTTTTACTTCATATTTTTCCTTTATCCCTCTAGTCTTCATTTCTAACTCTTCTTTATATTTTTTCGTCAATTTCATATCTTCTTTTTTTATTTACTGTACATCTATTCCCTATTTGTTCTACTTTTTTTCATTTATAGCAAGAATCTCTCTAAAATATACTTCACTTGTTAATCAAAGTTTTATTAAAATTGGTTCAGTAATTTCTGAAATAAGTTCAAACAAAGTAAATGGTAGTAAGTGTTGTTTTTTTAAGGTACATAAAAAAAGTCATGAAGGCGAGACAAAGTCGTATGAATGCAAGTTCTGCTTGACGCCGCAAGAGGACGCCGCGACACTGGAGACTCACGAGGCGACGCACACGGGCGCGAAGCCCTACCTCTGCACCATCTGTGGCAAGTCTTACAAGAATAGGGAATCTATGGTTAGTATGGAACAAACATCTCTTGTAGTGTTATGATATGATACGACCATATTGTATAGAAAATTTGAATTTCGAACACTAATAAAATGACAGCTGTAGTTTTTTTTTAAATAATGGAAAAGAAAAGCTATTACGCCGTACAGCCTTGACTTTAGTAGTGACGGCTGTTCTTTTTTTTCTCTGTTTTTATTCCATAAAGACAAAAAAAGGCAACGGTATTACACCGTACAGCCTTGTCTTTAGTAGTGATAGCTGTATGTTTTTCTCTCTGTCATTATTCCCTAATGAAAAAGGCAAAGGTGTTACGTCGTACAGCCTTGACTTTAGTAGTGACGGCTGTACGTTGTTTCTATCTGTCTTGATTCCATAATAAAAAAAGCAAAGGTATTACACCGTACAGCCTCGTCTTTAGTAGTGACAGCTGTACGTGGTTTCTATCTGTTTTTATTCCATAATGGAAAAGGCAAAGGTGTTACACCGTACAGCCTTGACTTTAGTAGTGACAGCTGTACGTTGTTTCTATCTGTTTTTATTCCATAATGGAAAAGGCAAAGGTATTACACCGTACAGCCAGCCAAAACAGAAAAAAGCACACACCAAGTAAACCACTAAGAATATTACAACTACAAGAATTAACTTACCAAAGACAAGGCTGTACGGTGTAATACATTTGCGTTTTCCATTATAGAAAAAAAAATAGTGTAAAAAGTATTTAGGCGGGAATAACAATGTATGTGTGATTTGTGAATATGTTCGTAGGTGTACCACAGGAAGAACCACAAGCCCGAGAAGGAGTTCCAGTGCGACATATGCACCAAGTCGTTCAACGCGCAGTGCAAGCTGCAGCGCCACATCGTGAGCCACCGCGTGGACCGGTTCATCCTGCGGTACGAGTGCCCCGTCTGCGCTCACATGTTCAACACCAAGTATCACATGCAGATGCATCTGAACACGCACCAGAAGGAGGGGCTGTGAGTATTTAACATTATTATTATAAGAAACACAAACGTAAAACGTATATCATCATTTCGCGCTCCAAACACTCACTCTGAACGTTGCTATGGCAACGTATTGTAAATAAAAAGCGCTCTAGCGCTGTGTTTTTACTGAATGGTTAGATACTGTTAATGCTTGCAGCGCTGCAGCTAATTGTAGCTCAAAATTGAGTGACTAGTTGTACACTAAAAGCGCTTCAGCGCTGCGAGCTTGAAGTGTATGATTAGACTAATAGCTTTTGATTCAGCGCTTCAGCGAACTTTTGTTTAAATTCGTAAAATAATAAAATGGAGCACATATTTTGCTTAGCATAGCTTCTCTATATAATATATCTCAAACTTTTGGAGACTCGCCACTTTATATCGAAGTTTAATTCTACGAATAATACTTGAGTGAAAATTATCTGAAGTGTTATGATTAATCCGTGTTAATCTCGTTACAGAATACAAGAAGAAAACCGCAATGAAATACTAGCAATGGTGTTACAGAATGCCAGGAAAATACCCAAAAAACCAGACACTTCGGCCTCACTCACCGACATAGTGCCCAACGATGAGCGGAGCAGAGTCTGCAACATATGCGGGGAAGTCTTCCAACACTTCTACTATTTGGAGGAGCACTTGAAGAGCCACGGCTCCAAGATAGCTATTGAGGATAGCGAGAAGGAGGAGGAGAAGAAGCATATATGTAAAGTTTGCAACAAAGGATTTAAATTGCATTATTATCTGAAACTTCATAGTTTCACGCACACGAAGGAGAAGCCGTTCATCTGCCAGCAGTGTGGCAAGGGGTTCATCACCCGGGGGAAGCTCAAGCGTCATTTGGAGACCCACACGGGGCTGAAGAAGTACCAGTGCCACATCTGCTACAAGTTCTTCACGAGGCCGAGCTACTTGAGGATCCATGTGCGGACTATCCACGGCACTCAGGACTACAACTTCAGGCTGGATAAGGTGGAGTATTCCAGCTCGGTGCATGATGGGCAGTTGTGATTGTGCTCTCGATCAGTGATTAAGTGTTTGTGGTATCAGTGGTGGTGTTGGACAGATTGAAATGTGAATGTTGGTGACATCAGGTGAGGGTTGCCATTCAATAATCAAAATTTTATTGAGTCATAAAACAATCCATAATCCAGAGATTTATTATTAATTTTGCTTGCCTATGTCACTAGCAACGCTGTTGATGTTATCCACGTGCTAGCTCCGCCACTGATCGCTTATCAGAAACTGCTCGACCGATTTTAATGAAGTTTAGCTTGTTACAAAATGGGTGCATTTTAAAAAAAAAAAATTTTTAATTATAAAATGTCACAATTTGTAAAATGGAATATATTTTGGTATAGAATAATGTTGTATATAAGTTGATGCGGGTTATAGGTTATTAGTTATGGTTACGGTTTGTCTGTTGGTCTTCAAAATGATAGTAAACACAAAATATATATTTAATATAGATAGATATACTTATGAATATTTATAAAAAGAAGTAACAGTTTTTACATTTTAACTTTATAATACTTGAAGTTCCACTTGTTGCTAATAGATGGCGCTCTAAGTTTATCCAACTGTTTCCTTATATTCACTTTTTTGTATGTATGTACTCATTTAATTATTTTTTAATGGCAACCCTTAACGAAAAAAAAAATGTGTACATCTACATTTTTTTCGAATGAAATTATTAGTGTTGCCATATATTTATTATTTTGTACTTACAGTCAATAAGTAAATTGGTAACTCTGTCCACTCGCCACTAGATGGCGCTTACTCCAACTGCATTAAGAACTTAGATATTAACAAAAAATCGCAGGCCGTTATAAATCAGTTAGTAACTCTGTCCGCTCGCCGCTAGATGGCGCTCAATTATTTTAGCCTATACAAGAATTTATCTCCTACTTTTTTATGTGAATGCGCCGCTAGATGGCGCTCAATGAGAACCTATTTTTATTTTAGTGATTCCTATGGTAGAGAAATAATACGAACCCGGGGTAGGTCGCTTGTATAAAATAAATTGTAAAATATATTTGAAGTATGTTATCATTTTGAAAATCAATAATGTCTAAACATCACAGGTGTTGGTCTGTACTTAATGTTTGTCAAATCACATTTTAATCACACTTTGTGAATCTGTGCAACAGATTGAGTTTTATCTGTAAATGGTTTTTATGTAAATATGGAATTAAGTTTTTGTATTGTTAATAAATAATAAAATTAATTGTTTTTTATTTTATCGCTGTTTATATATGGTGACGCCATCTATTGGCGAGTGGCGCAAACTGCCGTAGACATGCATTTGATTTTACTTTATCACTCCCGCATTTCCCGAGATACAGTGGTGAGGAGAGGAGGGGCGGCAGTGTTGCCAACTCTAAATAATATTTCTCCCGCTCGCTATATATATTTTTTTCTCCCTAAATTTAGGGAAAAATCCCTAACTTGGCAACAGTAAATATTTTACGCATAGAACAAATTCTAAAAATAATACTGAAGCTGCTAAATGTGTGTCAACACTGAAACACGTCAATCTTAATCATTATATTTGTAAGTTCCATAAGTTAGTAACAGATGGCGTTATAAGTAATTTTATTGTACATCACTTCAACTTCTGTCAAGTTTGTTAAAGCATCCGATAGATGACGCCGTGTGACGTCACCACGTATTCAACTGTAGGTAGTAAGGATAAAAATAAAAAACAAATCTTTTATAAATTTTAATATCTCCCCCACGAAATTAAATTAAAAAAACAAGATTACAGAAGTAAGTAGTCTTATAAGGGAGACGAAATGTAAGTAAAAATTTCCCAGAAAGGCGGTAAAATATTTTAAAAACGTACTTAAAACTTGTTCTTTATCTTGCTATTAATATAAAAGTGAAAGTTTGTTAGTCAATCACGCAAAAACGGCTAAACAGATGTCAATGAAATTTGGCACAGATAGTTTATAAACCGGATATTAATTTTTACCATAGAAAACAGATGGCGCTGCTACTTGTTAATATGTATGGTTATTTATATTACGCTTCTTCCGAATTCCGATAGGTGGCGCCAACAATAATTTAAATATTTCAAATAAAATATAAATTTGCATGTTTTGCTACTCTAGCGCCATTTTAATTTCACGCCACTAGCCATACACTAACACTCCATAATAATAAAATAAAATAAATAATTTATATGGCAACTTTATTAAACGAAAAAGAAACAGAACTTAATACAAAGAAATAAATATCAGTTACTCTTACACTAAACTTACAATACGATTTATGATTCAAAATAAAACGAAATCGTGCTGTCTCGCTCACACAACATAACGATTTATTGCAATTTTTTGTGCGCACTGTGTGCTTGTGGCATATAGATTAATTTATTAAAACTTTAAACCTCTCCAATCGTTGCTGCACACTTATGACGTCATCACTTCGTCAACCGCCAATCAAAAACGTGACGTCACAGTCACTCATTCATTAATTACGTAAGACGATTTAACCTTTTCTTACAAGGGGTTGGGAGGGAGTCTCAATAGTTCATACGTAAAATGATAAGTTCGATCGTTTCCATATTTCCCGGCAATTTTGAATTTGGAACTGTTCTATATTCGAATGTGTTTAAATTTTGAATCACAAAACAGTTGAAAGTCGCCTTCACTGGAAGATGACATCATTGCTGTAAGCTCGAAGACCGTCATGTGACGCATCGAGAGATAGAGGCAACCATTCAGGTCTTGTTAGTTTGCCGTTGGATACCGCATCCGCTTTACATTCGGGCTCTTTCACGACGAGCCAAAGCCGACTAGCTGTTCGTTCTCGAAGCTTCAAAGAAGATGGTGGCCACGTTAGTTGGAAAAACCGGCCACGTTGCGACTAAGTCCACGTCAACGCAAGCTCACACAGCGCTCGTTAAACGATTGAAGCATCCATACAGTCCTGACCTAAGCCCTTTTTTTTTTTTTATGCTGTGGAAAATGCATAACGGTATCTTTACATTTCCTAGTCTTACGTAATAAATGAATGGCCCCAAGGTTCGGCAGAAAACGTGTGTCCCGTCACTCACTCTCTCGATAGGTGTGCATGCGATTGTCTGTGTGGTAAAATAGAAGCTAGATATGCCGTCTCGCTCACACACCCACTCAACACATTGTTTTCTATGAATACAGCGTAAACTGTGTATAGCGTTAGCACGTCGTGTAACCCCCCCTATAGCGCTACACACTGTATAACGACAGACTGTACGACTCGTCTGACTGTCGGGGTGACTCGGTAGTATGCGTCTTAGTGGGTATGCTTCCTTCTCTTACGTACGCGAGTCCCACACTCGAGCTTTGAGCTTGAGCCAACCCATACAGCGTCACACTCTATATAACGATACACTCTATGTAGCGCTAAACTCCATGTAACGACGCACTCCTTGTAGCGCTAGACTCCATGTAACGGCACACTCCTTGTAGCGCTAAACTCCATGTAACGACGCACTCCTTGTAGCGCTAGACTCCATGTAACGGCACACTCCTTGTAGCGCTAGACTCCATGTAACGGCGCACTCCTTATAGCGCTAGACTCCATGTAACGGCACACTCCTTGTAGCGCTAGACTCCATGTAACGGCGCACTCCTTGTAGCGCTAGACTCCATGTAACGGCGCACTCCTTGTAGCGCTAGACTCCATGTAACGGCGCACTCCTTGTAGCGCTAGACTCCATGTAACGGCGCACTCCTTGTAGCGCTAGACTCCATGTAACGGCGCACTCCTTGTAGCGCTAGACTCCATGTAACGGCACACTCCTTGTAGCGCTAGACTCCATGTAACGGCGCACTCCTTATAGCGCTAGACTCCATGTAACGGCACACTCCTTGTAGCGCTAGACTCCATGTAACGGCGCACTCCTTGTAGCGCTAGACTCCATGTAACGGCGCACTCCTTGTAGCGCTAGACTCCATGTAACGGCGCACTCCTTGTAGCGCTAGACTCCATGTAACGGCGCACTCCTTGTAGCGCTAGACTCCATGTAACGGCGCACTCCTTGTAGCGCTAGACTCCATGTAACGGCGCACTCCTTATAGCGCTAGACTCCATGTAACGGCACACTCCTTGTAGCGCTAGACTCCATGTAACGGCACACTCCTTGTAGCGCTAAACTCCATGTAACGGCACACTCCTTATAGCGCTAGACTCCATGTAACGGCACACTCCTTGTAGCGCTAGACTCCATGTAACGGCACACTCCTTGTAGCGCTAGACTCCATGTAACGGCGCACTCCTTGTAGCGCTAGACTCCATGTAACGGCGCACTCCTTGTAGCGCTAGACTCCATGTAACGGCGCACTCCTTGTAGCGCTAGACTCCATGTAACGGCGCACTCCTTGTAGCGCTAGACTCCATGTAACGGCGCACTCCTTGTAGCGCTAGACTCCATGTAACGGCACACTCCTTGTAGCGCTAGACTCCATGTAACGGCGCACTCCTTATAGCGCTAGACTCCATGTAACGGCACACTCCTTGTAGCGCTAGACTCCATGTAACGGCGCACTCCTTGTAGCGCTAGACTCCATGTAACGGCGCACTCCTTGTAGCGCTAGACTCCATGTAACGGCGCACTCCTTGTAGCGCTAGACTCCATGTAACGGCGCACTCCTTGTAGCGCTAAACTCCATGTAACGGCACACTCCTTATAGCGCTAGACTCCATGTAACGGCACACTCCTTGTAGCGCTAGACTCCATGTAACGGCACACTCCTTGTAGCGCTAGACTCCATGTAACGGCGCACTCCTTGTAGCGCTAGACTCCATGTAACGGCGCACTCCTTGTAGCGCTAGACTCCATGTAACGGCGCACTCCTTGTAGCGCTAGACTCCATGTAACGGCGCACTCCTTGTAGCGCTAGACTCCATGTAACGGCGCACTCCTTGTAGCGCTAGACTCCATGTAACGGCACACTCCTTGTAGCGCTAGACTCCATGTAACGGCGCACTCCTTATAGCGCTAGACTCCATGTAACGGCACACTCCTTGTAGCGCTAGACTCCATGTAACGGCGCACTCCTTGTAGCGCTAGACTCCATGTAACGGCGCACTCCTTGTAGCGCTAGACTCCATGTAACGGCGCACTCCTTGTAGCGCTAGACTCCATGTAACGGCGCACTCCTTGTAGCGCTAAACTCCATGTAACGGCACACTCCTTATAGCGCTAGACTCCATGTAACGGCACACTCCTTGTAGCGCTAGACTCCATGTAACGGCACACTCCTTGTAGCGCTAGACTCCATGTAACGGCACACTCCTTATAGCGCTAGACTCCATGTAACGGCACACTCCTTGTAGCGCTAGACTCCATGTAACGGCACACTCCTTGTAGCGCTAAACTCCATGTAACGGCACACTCCTTATAGCGCTAGACTCCATGTAACGGCACACTCCTTGTAGCGCTAGACTCCATGTAACGGCACACTCCTTGTAGCGCTAGACTCCATGTAACGGCGCACTCCATATAGCGCTAGTTAGAGACGTTCTCAATAAACGGATAAACAAAGTTAATGTTAAGTATCTTGTGTTACCCTCCACATAACGGCAACTCGCTATAACGCCGCACAGAGTTTACACTGTATACACATTGAACAATATCCGTTTGCCTGACACAACTTAGAATAAATAAAGAAAAAAAAAACTTTTAAATCACAGCAAAAACTAGTCAGACAAACATTTTTTTTGTAAATCCTAAACACAAAATGGCGGAGGCTCGCCTGTAGCCGCTGCTGCCTAAATAGATGGGGCTCGAATAGTAACACAGTGCAGATAATGACGTGCTTTTATAAAAAAAAAATATTTGGTTCATTTTTGGTATACATAAAGTTGTAGCAGCTATAGCTATATAACAATAAATCACATCAGACATTCCAATAAGTTACATCGACCACTTTAATAACTTATAAGTGACATCAGTCTTGACCAAGTTACATCGATATCTACAAACAATTACATCCACCATTTCAATAAGTTACATCAGAGTCTTTACGTTACATCGACGATTATCAGAAGTTACATCGAATTCTTTGATAAGGTACATCGACCCCTTTAATAAGTTATGAATTACATCGCACCCTTGACCAAGTTACATCGAGCTCTTTAACAAGTCACATCCACCATTTCAATAAGTTACATCAGAGTCTTTACGTTACATCGACGATCTTAAGAAGTTACATCGAATACTTTCGTAAGGTACATCGATATCTTTAATAACTTATAAATTACATCGCAGCCTTTGGCAAGTTTCATCGAGCTCTATAATAAGTTACAACGACGTTAAGAAGTTATAAAGAACAAAAATAAATTACATCGTCACTAATAAGTTACATCAACCATTTAAAGATTTTTTAAACGACCAATAAGTTACATCGGAAATTTTAAAAAAGTTAATACCATTTTCAAACAACTGTTTAATTAGTCCCTCAATCAGTGGATACAAGTATAATTTAATTCATTTTTGTGTATTACGATGGGACAAACATACAAACAGATGTACTATCTAACTTACAAATAAATGTATCGAAAACCTTAAACTGAAGTTTCTAGAGTAATTTTAATACTGAATGTTCACTTCAATAAGTCACATCGACAACCTCTTTGATAAATTACATCGACCACTTGAATAAATTTCAATCATGTTAAAAATCTGAAAAACACACAGACAAACAGAAAAAATACAAGTTATTAAGCCACCTGATGAACATGTAACTTAACATCTTATGGTCCAGTAATTTTCTTCAATAAGTTACATCATATTTTTTTTTTTAAAACAGATAAAAACCGTAACAACCCTCCATAAACTAATATTCTTAAATTTATAGTTATCTCCACAGGATGCTTGAACAGTAATAATAATAAATAACATCGGACAAATAATAAGATTATTAGACGTTACTCCCTTTACTCATCAATTAGTTTTCCTAATACTCCCAGTATTCGATGTAATTCAATAAATTACATCGAATACTTTTATAACATACATCGACCACTTTAGTAACTTATAAGTAACATCGCAGCCTTGTTCAAGTTACATCACTCGTTAATAAGTTACATCGGAAATATTGTAGACACTTTATTTACAAGTTCTATAAGTTACATCTGATTTTTCAAAAGAATCAACCATCATCAATATGTCTGCCTTTTTTGTCTGTAATAACAATTTTTTTATTTAACTCACTAGCGCCATCTACATCTACTTTAGTGATACCAGATCTAAAACTAGCTATATCTATATCTGGATTTGTGTTATCAAAATTATTAAAAATATTAACTCTAGTAGCGTGCTCTATTTCATTCAATAAGTTACATCTCTTTCGGATATCTAAACTATTTGTACCATCAACTACGTTTATGTTATTTCTATATAGTTTAATTGTTACTTTTAAAATGTTACTTTTAATAGCATTGTCTTTATTTTTTTCTACTACAGATTTGGTTCTTCCATTAAGATCATCATCTCTTCTAATTTCTTCATCATCATTTTCAACACAATCACAATTAAAATCAACTATTTTAGTATCTTCATAAAGATCAAATGTATCAATGTTTTCATTTAAACCATTAACCTTAACCACATCATTGAAATCTAAATCTGTTTTAGTGATTTCAGCTAAATCATCATTTTCTACGCAGTCATGAGCATTAAAATCAACTCTATCAATTGTTTTAATATCTAAATTATCATTACTTGCGCAATTAACAAAAACCTTGTCGTTATCTGTTTTAATGATTGCAGCTAAATCATCATTTTCTACGCAATCATTATTAACATTTAAATTTAGAATATTTTCATTACGATCGATTATTTTACCATCATTAAAATTAACATCACTTTTAGTTTCTTCTAGCACATCATTATCTAGCCTACCTTTATTAGAATCATCAGTTTTAGTGTTACCATTATTAGCACAAATCTGCACAGTGTTACAATTTCGAGCAACATCCGCCTAGGCGAACAGTACCGCTGGTGCGGCGTCTAGGAGCTCACAGACGAACTGGTCTTGCTCAATTGGTTTTTTAATCCACCTACCAAGTTGGGCTGTTTCAAATGCTGTTGTTAGACGTTCTTTGGCTATCTGTGGAATGGAAACATTTATATCATCCCCTATGTCTTCTAAAACATTATCTTCTATAACTCTTTCATTCTTCATATCAATACCTATCTCTCTCATTTTTTGGTCATGAAATGCTTTATTTCCATAACATTATAATTCTACGTCTTCTAAGACGTTACCTTCTATATTATTTTGCCTCTCTTTTCTTCCCTCCTCTATCACTCATCAAATCAAAAAAGTCCTAGATCTTTTCCATATTTGATAGTTTTTCTTGAATAGTATTTAACCATGTTTCATTTCTTCCTTTCAATTAATTATTAATATATCTTCAATCGTCTATGTTACTCTTTCACTCATCATATCAACATTATCATCCATCTCTTTCACTAATTCAACTTAATTTTTTATTGCAACTACACATTAAATCTTACATTCCGTTTCATCTTTGACAATATCCATGACTGACTCCTTGAGTCTTTAGTCATGTCAAATCCAATTTTTCTAAGACATTATCTTTTAGCAATCTTTCATTCCATCCTTCTAATAAATTGTTCATTAACCTCCATTCCTCTTACTTTTCATTCATTTTCATCCTATAAACATTATCACTTATCTCTTTCACACATTCGCCGTCTTGATATTTTATAGCAAGAACACAATATGCTTATTATTCAACTATCACTCTTACTCTTTCACTCATATCAACATTATTACTGCCTCTCTATTAGTCATATAAAATCAAATTCTTCCAAGAACCTTTTATATTCTTTTGTCACCTTTCTTATTTTGGTCTATAATTCCATTCAGCATCTCTTTCACTCATTCGTCCTGGTTTTCCATCTTAAGACTTTTTCTATCTATACTTTTTTATCTTTCATTTCGTAGTTTCAATTATTTATGAATACATATTCAATCATCTATGTTACTCTTTCACTCACCATATCAACATTATCTATCTCTTTCACTAATACAACTTGACGTTTTATTGCAACAACACTATAAACGTTAAAATCTACTTCAGATTTGAGAGTTCATCTAACGCTTCTAAAATTTCATCTACTACAGTATTTTACAATCTATGCTCTTATTCATCTATCACTCTTACTCTTTCACTCATATGATCATTATTACCTGTCTCTCTCACTAGTCATGTTAAATCCTATTCTTCTAAGACATTATCTCCTATAGTAATTAGCTATCTCTCTTTCCACCCTTCTAATAAATTAATCATACAATTTCTACCATCTATAATTCTTACTCTCTCACTCATTTATCCTGAAATGTTCCATTTCTTCAAAACGATAAATGTCTGTTTTGTATTTGACAGTTTCAGTCTATGACGTGCCTCCTCACTATTTCATCTGGAACTCTCACTCTTTCACTCATCGTATAAACATCACCTCCTATCTCTTTCACGCATTCATCGTCTTGATGTTTTATTGCAAGAACACAAGGACTTTCCTCAAATGTACTCATGTAATGTAAGTCATCCAATCTCTCTTTCTCTCCTTCTCTTCATGACTCCTCTAACTTCGATAGTGCTACTTTTTATGAACTTACCTGATACGGAGTGCACAGCATTTTAGCATCATTATATAAGAGGTGATCCAGATCTTTGGGAAGCGGCTCCATATTTGATTCCTTGAAAATAGATAATTCTTTATTAAACCAAATATTAAAATAGCACAAAATTCTCCTTAATTATCTAGAAATAAAACCTAAAAACATGATATAGTTCGTTGAAAAAAAGGAGTGCTGAGACGAGCGTGTTAGGAAAACAAAAACCTGTGTTACGCACGCCTAACCTTCCTCATGACCCTTAGAAATATTTACATTAAATTATGATGATTTAATATGAAAATGTATGTGTATGGGTGTGTCTGTTTTTATTTTGGTGTGCCCGTTCCAATGGCATAATTATGATAGCAAAAGTTCCTCCCCACACTATTATGCAGTAAGTGAGAAGGGATTGCACAAATGCAAAGTAAAGCATCATCATTATTTCATTACTGGCTATCTGGTTTAATTTTCTACATACGTACATACATTTTCTAACCCTTTGGACCAGCAAATTAATATGATTGCGCCAGCACAGAGTACTGTCTACGATAATGCCCAAATATTTAATCTCTTGTACTCTACCTAATACTGGACAAGAACAATCAGCGTTCTGCGTCGGTCCACACATGTGAGCACTTAAAGTAAAAGGATCCGTAGGCTGGGATGCGAAATTTGGTATTTAGTTAGCCAATTGTTAACCACACTAAGCGCTTGCTCCGCATGGCAGCGAATCTGATTCCAACTCTGTCCGTGCACAAGCAACACTGTATCGTCTGCATAACAAATTATTTGAGTGTTAGATATAGACAGACGACATAGTTCATTGATGTAAATAAGGAACAGAGTTGGACCAAGCACACTTCCCTGCGGAACTCCATAGGTTACATTTAGGTCTGTGCTAATGTGCTATATGCCCCTATTTTAACACATTGTTTACATTTTTAGAGCGTAACCTTTGACTCCTATGGTTTCAAGCCTATCTATAATGACAGGTTATAGAACACACTCCTCATACCACATGGCATAAGAGGCAGTTTGACAAGTGATTTCATTAAGTAAGCATTATAACGAGCAGTGTAAGATGAAGTGTAATATTGCTGTGTTGTGGAGCTATATGTCTCGAATTTAAGCTAACGTGTGTCCGTTACTATATAGTTTTTAGTTAGGTTAACCACTTACAACCTCTCGGACAGATCGGAGGCAGTTTGACAAGTGATTTCATTAAGTAAGCATTATATAAAGTTGGTGAGCTGTTTCTCAATTGGTAAGCGCCTGTAGCTTTAGATTGTTTCTCTATTTATGTATAATCTGTGGTGTAGTGTGTGTGACTCACCTGAGGCAACAGAGGCAATCGTCTCACAACATACTGCCACCTCCCGAACATGCTCTGTTTACAGAGCAGAGACGGGTGGCCGACCTCTAGCTTGCCAGTTGTCGCGTTAATAATTTCTGGGAACTGAAGTAATTTATTTAGTGATCTACCCTCAATATGTATACATAGACATACAGGGGGACGAGGAATTTTCCAAACACACGCACCATGCATTGAATCAACCACAGATACACATAGACACCTAATAATATGATTCAATCAACTTTTATTTGTCCGATGGCAACACTACTCTGTCCCTTATCGAGATAAAAAAAAATTGATGAAATAAAGAAAATAATTAATCAGTATTGTATTCCTATCATTATAGGCTAACAAAACCTTTAAGAAATTATTTCAAAAATTGTAAATTTACTTGTTTATTTTTTTTGTGGTTGTCCACAGGACTTGTCCTGTGCTTTTAACTTACTAACTTATCCCCGTGATATAGACGAATTTACTAAACTTAATTTTTCCTAGAAAAGAAGTGATATAAAAAGAAATTAGTGTTCTAACAATATCAATTACTTTTTCTCATCATTTCAGTTCCCAAAAACCCTTTCACTCATGTTGTCCATTGGACAACCGCAAACAATGTGTAGAAATAAAATATAGATAGCGCGCTAGTGCGGTCAATAAGCTAATATTTTTGTGGGCCACCTGCATCTAGCCGTCATATTGTTTTCCCAATAACCACCTAGCAGTCAACCAACTTGGTATGAAGAGAGTGGGTGGCTTTATTGTATGTCCATAGGACAACCAGCACAAAAACATAAGTAATTATAGTGTACCGTATAGTTTTCAATATCATAATTAAAAAAGTTTACTTCTTTTGATCAAGCATCTCAAATTCTAAAATATGTGACTTGGACAACCTAGTCACTGGGACAACTATATCGTGGTTGTGTTGTTGTATTTTGTTCAATATTAAGACATTTTTCTAATAAATACATGAAAATTACATCATATTAATTACAAAAACATTTCCATTTCCTTTGGCTAACCAAATAATGTCTACTGGACAACCTAGTTGTCCCAGTATCTAAAAAGAATATTTTTTTTTTTATTTTCCATTTTTTATTGAAAATAAATCACTTTACTTCTAATTCTAAATAGTACACAAAATAATCGATTGGCTTTTTAGTATTTTTTATCACAAAAAGATCCAATTTTGCATTTAAATGAAAAGTTTTTATGTCTTACGAAAACTTGTTGTCCAAGAGACAAAAGTGTAATTATATCGAAGCACTAAAACAATAGTGTCAAAAAAACATCTCTTACTCTTCATTAAAATAAACTATGTGTTTTAATCTTTATTGAAATTTGAATTTTTTTTAATTATCTTACGCATGTTGTCCAGGGGACAAATTAAATAGTCTACTCGAGTTTTTCAGTTATCATTCACATATTTTCCAAAAACGTGCAGTGTTCACTGAATACCTAAAAATAATACTTTTAACTTTAAATTAAATAACGCACGTTACTTTAAAATTGCAATTTTCAAATTGTGGGAACTTAAAAGTTGATTGATCCATATATATACATATACATAGACAAGAAGCACATGCAACAGGGAATAAGTTACGAGACATAATCTGAACACTAGAGAGAGAAAGACTTACCCACTCACATACACATACATGTAATGTACGCATAGTATAGGGAACTGAAACTATATGTAATATATTCTATTAACCTAAAATCCGCTAGATGGCGCAGTATTTAAAAAAAACCACATGATAATACACATTGTCTATATAATGCATAAACAAACATACGTTGATACTGCTCAACATTTATCACATAGTGAAAATGGTAGCAGAGCGTAGTTTTCACTTTTTTATACACATTTAATAGCTGTTGTTTAAAATCTCTCTCGTTTACTCTTTCTCACTCATAAGGTAAGTAGAATTAAAGGAGACGTGTCTTACCGGTGATGTTGCAGTCCAGCACACACTGAACGACGGAGCCCTGGCCGGAGTCCGGGCCTCCGTGCTCGCAGCCCTAGCCAGTAGAGGTCGCTGCAGACGATACGGTGGCGGTAGAGATGATATGTATGATTCTATACGACCGCAGATCGCCCTGAAAATTGTAAATTAAATGTGTGTATGTTTGTCTTTATTATTTTGTACTACCCACCCTCGCTGAACCAAGTTAAATAAAAGTAAGTAATTGACTATATTAACTATATTTTAAAGATTAAAATTACTACGAAAACACTAAGTGATGTCATAAAGTGTGGTTCAAAGCACACATAGTGACGTCACATTGTTTCGCGTCACGTGATAAAATGTATATTTTAGTAATCTGTAAGCCATGATTAAACATAAAATAATAGTCATCCATTCCATTTATTCTTAGTTGACATAATATAGCGCAGATGTTCAGATGTTCTTTCCACACCCTTGCTTCGCTGAGGGATCAATAAATTCATCACTAAAACATCAATGGCGCTACAGCCTCCAATGGGCCTTGACCTGGTCTAGTAAAGCTCTCCAGCCCTTTCGATCGAGAACTTTCGCTATCCGCAGACTATCTTCTCCTTCCGGGATTTCTTCAACCTTCCGGCTAACATTGTTCTACTTGTTTTGGTATCCTATTGTTATCCTAACCTTCCATTACGGGCATTCCACTAGCAACAACTCTTCATTCTTTTACTCAGTACCCAAGTTACAGAGCCGTATGTCAAAATTGGTCTCAAATATGTCGCAGTCGTCTGGTTGAATCTCTGGTGGAATGACAACATTCAATTGTATGACTAGGCCGAACGTTGATTGAAATTTAGTTCATTTTTGTCTCAAGCGGCTCTAGTAGTCACCAAAACAAATATGGCGTCAAACAGCTCGCACAGATAGCACTGTGCTGATGATTATTACTTTAAATAAAATATTAAATGGCTCTCCTAGACTTTTCTTTGAAATCCTTGAATTAGTTGACTTCATCATAATAAGGTGGTCGAACTTATGGTCACCCTAACCAAACATTACAAAGTCGGCTATATCCCATTCAACGACTATGCTAAATGACGTTCAGTCAAAACGTTGAACGTTACCTTAAACAACTTGACGAGTTGTCCTTTAGTCATTCAATTGAATATTTATATCTCTCAATATAACTTTCTAATAATATTGAGAGACTTCGTTCGCGTGATGCTCCGCTTCTATTGGTCTTAGCGTGATGATACAAGCCTATAGCCTTCCTCGATACATCAGCTACCTGACACTGAAAGATTTTTTCAAATTGGACCAGCAGTTCCTGAGATTAGCGCATACTAAAATAATTAAAAACTAACTTATTCTCAAATACAGAACACAGATTATATAACAATTACACAACTACGACCCATAGGATTTTCACGTTTCCCTCCAACAAGGAAAAGTGGCGGGAAACTTGACACACGTCATTAGCTATTTACCCGCCAAAGGGCTCGCTTGTTGACGCTTGTTTTTTTTTAATTCCCGCGATGCAGGCTACGGTCCCGTTGGCGTGCTTCTTGTCACTTATACGTAAGTTTTTTTTAATTTATGTTCGAAATTTCAAATATTGTAATTAATTTTTTTTTGTATAAGCTTTTAAATTGTGTTCCAAATTCAAAATATTACAAAAATGTTGTTTTTATAATTATATATATTAATTATTTAAATAAATTCAAGTTCTCTTTTACAGATTATATAAAATTTTAATTGTGTTCGAAATTTAAAATAAAGAGAATAAAATGATATTTTTATTTTTTATAATTTTATAACTAAATTAAAGTGCACTTTTACAGATTATATAAAATTTTAGATGTGTTCGAAATTTAAAATAAAGAGAATAAAATGATATTTTTATTCTTTATAATTTAATAATTAAATTGAAGTGCTCTTTTACAGATTATATTAAATTTTAATTGTGTTCGAAATTTAAAATAAAATCAATCTCTTTAGATATAAATCAGTCATTAGTTTTTATATTATATTTAAAATAGATAATAAATAAAAAAAAACATATCATAACGCGTTTACAAAATAAAAAAAATTTATTAAATAGAGACGATTATTTAAGTATTTTAAATAAATTAGTTTACTCAGAGATATAAGAACATTTTTTTTATTTTATTTTTCTACAAATAATAAATGAATTAATTAAAAAAAAATATTAAGCGATTAGAAAAATATCACGAATTAGCATATTTTAGCCCAACGCGATTGCTAAAGCGAACCAATATATAAATAGCGTGCACACAACAGATTACGTTATAAAAATTACAATTTCTCCGCACTAAATACTTAGTGTGTCGATTGCTGGCACTAATTAACATTTTATAGACAGACAGCATGGATAATCTATTTTTATTACTAATATTATAAAACTATAAAATTTCTCTGGTTTTGCTTGAAAAATATTTAATTAAAAAGAATATTCGTTTATGTCATAAAAGTACAGACACAGGGGAGGATTTTAAATCCGTTAATTATTTAAATTAATCAGCCGTTTTATTAAAAAGAGAAAACAAAAAGAAATCATATATCAATTAGGCCTTCTAGGACTCTTTAGCCCAAATAGCCCTCCACGCAAACCTCATCCTCATATCTCCAATGGTTAAGGTTTTACAACGTAAAACTCTTTTGGTCAAAAATTCAATTCGAATTTCCAACTTTTCTAATTGATTTTCCAAAATTTTTTTTTGACACAAACAAAGTCGGTTGAGCTGTTTAGAAAACAGAAAGAAAGAAAGAAAGATTTATTGGTAAAAATCATTAGTAACCCTTTAAACTATATTATAAAATTAAAAAAAAAAATATGAAATAAAAAAAAAATGTGACATCACCAATTGGTACTTGTGTTGCGACGCGCGACATGACGTCACAACTCACCAACACAAAGAGACCCTCAAACTATCTCGTTCATTGAAGTCATACAATAAAACAATTAATTCTATTTATCACGTTCAACTGTACAGCTAAACACATCTCATCAAAATACCTTCTCTTTACCCGTGAGGGGGTTAGAATAAAATTCCCCTCTGCCGCTGGGAGAGCATCTCGTAAGAGCCGAGAAACCCTTTGGTGGTAGGGAATCTGTTCCCTTACTGGCTTGCGGTTCCAAATCCACCGGGTTCTTGCTCGAGGTTCAGTGAAACCTTCGCTCCCCCTCCTCACTCTATCTTCGAGGCGACAACGCATCGACAAAACAAGAGATACCCTCTAATTTTGTCGATGTCCATGGGCGACAGTGGCCACTTTTCATTAATGTGGACCGACATTGTTTAAAGTAGTGCAAGTGGTCAAGAACGCCCTCCTTTTGAGTTACAAGCCCTAGGCACTGCTTGGCTTCGTCACTTCACAACTAAGCGTGGGTTCAAATCTCAGTTATGAGACTACTGACGTGGCCCCCTAACACAAACATTTAGCTAAGTTGGAGGGGTTGAGAATATTAGTAGTGTACTAGTTCAATCTTGCTGCGGCTCATATCAGCCATGTTATTGTACGTTGAAAGCCATAATGATTAAATACAAATTTAACAACTTGGCTAACTCATCAACAAATCAACTAACCACCCCGGCTTCGGGCGTTTCTCTACTATAACAAACTATACAAGCATTTCGCTTACTTGGGGGGGTTTAGGAATACCAGTAGTATACTAGTTCAATCTTGCAGCGGCTCTTGTTAGCCATGTTATTGAACGTTGGGAACGCCTAAATGTAAAAATTTAACAACTTGGCTAACTCATCAACAAGTCAACTAGCGCCCCGCCCCGGCTTCGGGCGTTTCTCTACTATAACAAACTATACAAGCATTTCGCTTACTTGGGGGGGTTAAGGAACACCAGTAGTATACTACTTCAATCTTGCAGTGGCTCTTGTCAGCCATGTTATTGAACGTTGGGAACGCCTAAATGTAAAAATATAACAACTTGGCTAACTCATCAATAAGTCAACTAGCGCCCCGCCCCGGCTTCGGGCGTTTCTCTACTATAACAAACTATACAAGCATTTCGCTTACTTGGGGGGGTTAAGGAACACCAGTAGTATACTACTTCAATCTTGCAGTGGCTCTTGTCTGCCGTGTTATTGAACGTTGGGAACGCCTAAATGTAAAAATTTAACAACTTGGCTAACTCATCAACAAGTCAACTAGCGCCCCGCCCCGGCTTCGGGCGTTTCTCTACTATAACAAACTATACAAGCATTTCGCTTACTTGGGGGGGTTAAGGAACACCAGTAGTATACTACTTCAATCTTGCAGTGGCTCTTGTCTGCCGTGTTATTGAACGTTGGGAACGCCTAAATGTAAAAATTTAACAACTTGGCTAACTCATCAACAAGTCAACTAGCGCCCCGCCCCGGCTTCGGGCGTTTCTCTACTATAACAAACTATACAAGCATTTCGCTTACTTGGGGGGGTTAAGGAACACCAGTAGTATACTACTTCAATCTTGCAGTGGCTCTTGTCTGCCGTGTTATTGAACGTTGGGAACGCCTAAATGTAAAAATTTAACAACTTGGCTAACTCATCAACAAGTCAACTAGCGCCCCGCCCCGGCTTCGGGCGTTTCTCTACTATAACAAACTATACAAGCATTTCGCTTACTTGGGGGGGTTAAGGAACACCAGTAGTATACTACTTCAATCTTGCAGTGGCTCTTGTCTGCCGTGTTATTGAACGTTGGGAATGCCTAAATGTAAAAATTTAACAACTTGGCTAACTCATCAACAAGTCAACTAGCGCCCCGCCCCGGCTTCGGGCGTTTCTCTACTATAACAAACTATACAAGCATTTCGCTTACTTGGGGGGGTTAAGGAACACCAGTAGTATACTACTTCAATCTTGCAGTGGCTCTTGTCTGCCGTGTTATTGAACGTTGGGAACGCCTAAATGTAAAAATTTAACAACTTGGCTAACTCATCAACAAGTCAACTAGCGCCCCGCCCCGACTTCGGGCGTTTCTCTACTATAACAAACTATACAAGCATTTCGCTTACTTGGGGGCTTTAAGGAATACCAGTAGTATACTAGTTCAATCTTGCAGCGGCTCTTGTCAGCCATGTTATTGAACGTTGGGAACGCCTAAATGTAAAAATTTAACAACTTGGCTAACTCATCAACAAGTCAACTAGCGCTCCGCCCCGGCTTCGGGCTTTTCCCTACTTTAACAAACTATACAAGCATTTCACTTACTTGAGGGGGGGTGGTTAACGAATGGCTCTTGTCAGCTATGTTATTGAAAGTTGTGAAAGTCATAATAATTAAATAGCCGTGTAATTATAATAATTTAACTACTTGGCCAACTCATCAACAAGTCAACTAGCGCCAACATTAAATAATCTGTGGTTTAAGATTCTAATCCAACATTCAAATGATATAACATAAACAAGTTATGCAGGAAATATCCTAACGCGATAATATACGTAACCGACCCTGCCCTCGCTTCCCTTCGTTTGGTACCATGATAACGTAATTCTATTAGAGGTATATACTAGTATATATATACAACATTTCAATGTACATCTACCCTTATATCCCTCGGGAATGGTCCTTTCAATCGGGATAAAACAGTATATCGAATTTCGTGAAAAACGGTTCAGATGTTTTAGGCTGCGTTTTCACCAAAGACGTGCGAGGATGGATAGCGGATAATAGATACGTCTTTAGTGGAAACGCAGCCTTAACGTGATGCACAAACACGGCAATTCTACGTTTTATTATTATTATTATTGTAATGAAAAAACAGCCTCCATGATGGATTTAGTACCAACATTACTCTATATAAATAGGGTTGCTAAAATGCTTGAGTAACTGTGAACCGATTTTGATGAAATTTTGTACAGAGATAGGCTGAGCTCGGGGAAGGATATAACCGACCTTTATGAAACTTACGTTATACTTAAGACTGTAAACTAAACAAACGAAACTGTGATTTAATATACTACTTACGCCATCTATTGACGGATAGAGCTCTGTCTGTCTTGTACACAATCTCGCATAAACTACGGAACCGATTTAGATGAAATTTTGTACAGAGATAGGCTAAAGCTTGGGAAGGGATATAAGCTACCTTTTATCACGATAAAAAGGGTAGGAGGGGTAGAAATAGGGGATGCAAGTTTGTATAGGAGGAAAATCTTTAAATTACGGATTAATAGATTCCAAATTCAAAATTGTGCATATGAAATTTAAATTTGGAATTTTTTTTTTTTTCCCCACAGTAACACCGTGTATAAATAAGTGTACGTGGGTAGTTCCTCTTATATCATTTCAAGTATACCCACCTTTAGTGCTACAGATTTGAGTCAGTCTCTCTGGTGATGTCGTGCAGTGCACATGTCAGTTAGTATATTGACGGTGACATTGAACGAGAGCGTAGGGCCCTGTCGGTTCGTGGCAACATGTTGGCTCGCAGATTTGCACGATGTACGATACCAGTAAAGCTGGTGTTATTTCGAGCATACTGCCAATCTTTCTACACGTGTAGTCTGTGGACTGACTATTCGCGGCGGGCCTACAGTGCTCTGCGTGTTCAATATAACAATGTGCTGAGGACAGTGCTGGGCAAACCTCGACACTGCAGTGCGTCGGCAATGTTTGCGGATGCTCATGTAGATGACTTCTATGCGATCATGCGCAAACGTATCGCCTCAATGTTGTGCAGACTCATGAGTAGCTCCAACACTCTCCTCAGCACATTTGCCACAAAGTATGATAGCTCCCTCTGGAGGGTCTGGAACGATGCACATGTCAGTTTTAGACAAAATAGGTTAAGATACTAACATAGTTTTTAAGAAATATTATACTAACCCTACTGCTAATATATATATAATTCTCTTTATTTTATATATTTATTTTTAGTTTTAAAAAAAAAAAAATTGTATGGACTTTCGTCTGAAATAAAAATATTTATTATTATTATTATATTATTATAGTGTTCCAAGCAGAGAAGACCAGACCAAGACAATGCTCCCCGCATTGTCTTGGTCGCAAGTCCAAGGCGCTACCTGGCTTGCATGTGGGTATCATTCCTCTCTCATTCTATAACATATTGCCTTTTCTTTAGAATATTTCCTCAAAGGTGGCAACCCTAACTATAACAATATAACATAAACGCGGACATGTTTGTGGTGATATATATCAATGTAGGTAAATTACTTCAATATTAGAATATTGCGGTAGAAACTCGGAAGACGTACGAGTATGTACACTTTCCATGTTACATAATACAAATACACTTGTTTATATCCTGTATAGTTTGTTATTTATTTTTTTTTTTTTTAGACTGCAACGCGTTTTGTTGTAAGTACCGCTCTGGCGGTGAAAGCCTCCTCCATTTCTTTCCATTTGGCTCTGTGTCTTGCCAGTCTGCTCCAGGTATTTCCCACCGTAGCAACTATGTCGTCACTCCATCTTTTGAATGGATAGGGTACCAATTAGTGACAATTCTGGACCTTTGGACATGCCCAGCCCATATCCATTTTAGGGTCGTTATGATTTTTGCTGTCTTTTACCTTAACGGAGAAGCTGACTGACTTAATAATAATAATAATTATATAATTTATAAAAAATAACATCAAATACAATGTAGTACACAATAAGAAGTATTTTTTTTTTAACTACCTACATATTATAATATTACGATAAAGTTAGACCACATGAAGTGTGGACTTCTCCAAAAGTTATATTTATAAGAATAATTATTTTCGTTTTTAATTTAAAAATTATTACATTGAACAAGAGGATGTGACATATCTAAAATTATAAAATTTTGCTTATAATTGTCTGCATGTATTGTTTGTATTTCTATCTATTATTTCAAAACATATATAGTGAGAAATTAATATATTATGTAGTTGTAGTAAGAAGATTTTCTATTTCATGATAGTTCTGAGTCTTAAGCCACGCTGTTATAAGTTGCTTACATTGTATATAATTAACGGAGTACATATTTAAATTCTTGTTCAATTTGTTATATAAGTAAGGACCGAGATAACATTGGAATCTTTTTATATAGTTAGTTTTAAACCTGACTGTCGTACAGACTCGATCTTTCCGTCTGGTAAGTGTTTCAATAGGGTTATAAATAATTTATTATGCTGGTGTAGTATGGTGTCTTTAATAAATAATTGTCTTATGGATAAGACGTCACATCCGGAATAAAGGTCCACTGTAGGATATCGAAAAGGTTTAAACGTCATGACTTTTAGTAATGCGCGTTGTGCTTTTTCCAATTTTATGAGTTGTGTTTTACGGGCTTCCCCCCCAAGAGCCAATACAGTAAGATAAAATACTTTGTACCAGGGCAAAATATATAGTTTTTAGTAATGTGGGATCGGCTACGTGACGTAACTTTTTAAAGTTATAAATCAATTTTCTAATTCTTACTGCGAGTTGATTGATATGTGGTGCCCATGATAGTTTTTCATCTAGCAGTATACCTAAGTATTTAACGGTTTGTGTGCGATCTATGAAACTGCATTTACATTGAAACTTAAAATTTTGCACAGGGATTCCTTTTATAACGTAGGGGAGCTCTAAGAAAGGATTCACCCCATAAGGGGGTAAAACGGGGGTACAAAGTTAGTATGACTACCTCATAAAATTATTAAATATGTCTACAGACGATCTGCTGTAAGTTAAAGCTAGCCCAAGTCCCAAAAAATTGCAAAATTGGCAAGCATAACCTGTGAAGGCGAGCGTATGTTTTCGCACTGTGTTACGCATGTTCGAAGGAGATACCCTTCCCATAGCGCCAGTGACGTCACAGAAATCCTTAAGGACAATATTTTTATATATTCTATTGTTTAATGTATTCATTATGCTCACTATAATAATTTTGTAACTCTACCGTAAAGTTGGCAAGCCGAAGCTGCGAAGACGAGCGTATGTTTTCGCACTGTGTTACGCAAGGTCGAAGGGATAGCCATTGCGCCGGAGACGTCACAGAAGTTCTTAAGGACAATATTTTTGTCCATTCCAATTTTTATATATATTTATTTTGCTCACTATAATAATTTTGCAACTCTAATATGTCACCATAAAACTGGCAAACCGTAGCTGCGAAGACGAGCGTATGTTTTCGCACTGTGTTACGCAAGGTCAAAGAAGATACCCTTCCCATAGCGCCGATGACGTCACAGAAATCCTTAAGGACAATATTTTTTTCCATTCCAATTTTTATATATATTTATTATGCTCACTATAATAATTTTGCAACTCTAATATGTCACCATAAAACTGGCAAGCCGAAGCTGCGAAGACGAGCGTATGTTTTCGCACTGTGTTACGCATGGTCGAAGGAGATACCCTTCCCATAGCGTCGATGACGTCACAGAAGTCCTTAAGGACAATATTTTTGTATATTCTAATTTTTAATGTATTTATTATGCTAACTGTAATTTTGAAAACTTTGTAACTCTATGGTAAATTCATCCTGATTAAGTGTTTCTATTCTGTATGGATACAATAATTTGAAGCGTCAGTAGCTCAGTGGTTCGGGCGTAGGATTCACGATCAACTAGTCGTGGGTTCAAATCCCGGACATTGGACTACTGACGTGGCCCACTCCTAGCACAAGATTTAGCTTAGTTGGAGGGGTAAAGGGAATACTAGTAGTATGTGATCCATGCTGCTAGTAATCTTTAAAAAAAAAATTTCTTATTAATCTATTATTAATCTTTTATAAAAAAAAAAAAGGGTCGTACTAGCCCAATAAAATTGGAAAGTAGCACGTTGTCTTTATAGTGCCAACTCCTACGTGGAACTGCAGAAAATACTAAATTGGGTAGGGGGGGGGTTGGAATCGCCATGTTTTATCTATTGCCACTTTTGTAAAATGAATTTTAGTAATAATTCTACACCGAAATACTTAGCAGCCCTTACGGAGCAGCCCGACTGGGGTAGTACCTCGACCTTACAGAAGATCACAGCTAAATAACACTCTAAAGCAGTGTTGTGTTCCTGTTGGTGAGTAAGGTGACCAGAGCTCCTGGGGGGAATTGGGGATAGGGTCGGCAACGCGCTTGCGATGCTTCTGGTGTTGCAGACGTCTATAAGCTACGGTAATCGCTTACCATCAGGTGAGCCGTACGCTTGTTTGCCGACCTAGTTACATAAAAAAAAAAAAAAAAATGTTCTCCATTTTTAAGTTTCACTTCGATACACATCTTTGCGATAAAGTGGGTATCAGTAATTGTAGAGAACATGATTAATATAATAGAAAACAAGTTCTATCGTTTGGGATGATCGATATTAGAAAAACATCGATGTTAAAATCGAACCGAAAGTATCGATGCTCGATATATATCGATTGAAAAACATCGATGTCCAAAAACATCGGTAACAAATAAAACTGTCTACTATATTTAAAAAATGTGTATTATTATTGATATTACAAATGTTATAAAAAATTAAAATTCCCAGTATTTTTTGGACACACTGTAAAAAAATTAACTTTGACAGTTGTTTTCCCTTTAGTATGTTTCGTTGCAGGTACAGTAGCTGGCCTGCTTTGGAAAAAAGCCTTTCTGAAGCTGTGGATATCGCTGTGCAACACTGTGTTGCCAGCCCAGGATTAAAAAAACTATAGATGTTTAAAAAAAAACAAATTAAATAACAGTAAATCTACATCTTTATCTTTTTATTATTTTGCATTATTTAATGATAGTAATAAATATAATACATTATAGGGAGATGATTAAAAACAAGAAAAATCATTTATTATCAAAATTGATGACGCTAGCTAGATCTTAAATAAAAACCTGTAGATTTCGAGGCCTCATTAACTTTAAAACTGAGAGAATTTCTAAAAAAAACTGTAGATCCACAGTTAAAACTAAAAGTTTAGCTAATTAATATTTAACTTGATAGACAAAAATTTTTTTTTTTTGATAGCGCACAGGAAATCTTCAAAAGATACCCAATCCTTGGGGTAAAAACTGGGTTATGTGGGATTTCTACCCACTAAAACCCCTGTGATGGTCTGCCTCGACACATCAGGAGAACCTCGGGAAATCGGTTGAACCGCATCCGCTGTCATTTGCCATGCTCTGAGCTCATCCTGAGGGGACAATGTCTCTCCCTCATTATCTCGTGGGTTGCTGGTGCGCAGACCCCAACACTGCCCACCTGCAACCTGGAGCCCCAGTTTTATGTCCTGGGCGTTGGGACAGAAATGCCGAGACGATTTACCGCGTCACGTCGACGCCGTCGTCTCCGACGAGACGGATCGATCCTCTCTCGATCCCGCTCCGCCGTCTCCTTGTGTACCATTACGGTCTCACAAAAGGTGACTACAGCACTCCAAGTTGGATCTCGGCTTAGCATGGTAGCCACAACTGTTGGCAGGGACAAGTCTTGGCCGATCTCTGAAACCAGAGTCCTCCGTTCCATATCCCATGCTGGGCATACCTGGAGGGTATGCTGTGCCGTATCCCGGTCCACTCCGCAATGATGGCAAATCGCAGTCTCCTCGCGTCCGATCTTACACAGATACTCAGCAAAACAACCATGTCCGGTGAATATCTGTGTAAGTCGGAATGTGACTCATCGCTTTCTCCTCATCCATGCTTCGAATGAAGGCAGGATCGCTTCTACAACTCGCTTACGTGCAAAGCGTTCCTGGCATAGACGACTGTACCACATCGTCAATGCAGCACGCCGTTCCCGCTGCTTGATTACCTCAACCACTGTTGAGGGAGCACTTCCGTCTCTCTGGCGGAGGATGCGGATGCGGTCATAAACTTTCGCATTCATCTGATAGACAAACCTAGTTTCGATATTTTATTCTTATAACATCGATGTTTTCCAGCTAAACATCGATGTTTATTCACCATCGATTAATATCGATGTTCCCTACTTGGCACTTGTGTTTGTGCAGCGTTAGTGGTCGGACGTGTTATATAAGTCTAGTTCCGTCTAACGACAAATTTAAAATTAACGATCTTTCTCAATCAAATATCGTTTTTATTTTCAATCCAAAAAACCAATGATATTGGACTAAAAGGTCGAAAATTAGTTCCAACTTTGAATCTCATATACATATTATACATATGCTAAATGACCATTGACCATCACCAATGACGTCATAATTTAAATCAATTTTTCAACAGCAATTAACATACTTTAGTGCCGACATTTTATATGCAGTATAGCTACCGGCACGTGAGTATAGGTTTGACCTTGAATGCGCAGAAGTCACTATTAGCGAGAACAGCGCGTGTTAGTTCCCACGCGTCTGATGCGCAACAAACCTTCAATATTATCTCTGAGACCTAAAGTTCCCTTAAAATCTAAAGGGAAGTTCAAACATCAGGTTAATATCTATGTTGGTTGGATCCTTGATCCATTAAAAATAATAATGTCATCGTGTTTGGAAATTTTGTGAATGGAATTTATATTTCCAGGACCACCTGGAATCCAGTTCGAGAATGCCCTTCTACAAATAGCGCCAGTTGACAAGGCAAAGTGTCCATTCGTTCGAGACAACTTTGACGTCAACTTTATGTTATATACCAGGTACAACATTTTTTCATCAATAATTGAAATAGTTTTTGAGGTTATGCGCCCAGACTTTTAAAGTTATATCTATTAAGTATTAGCGAATTTAGAAAAAAAATCTATTACACTTTGAATTGTCTAATGCTAAATTATGTTTCCCATAGATACAACCCAACAGTACCCCACAAATTGACCATAGACGACGATGAAAGTCTATTCTCATCTGGCATAAATTTCAACGACCCAACAATGATATACTTCCACGCCTTCATGGAGACTGCTGATGATGGAAGCGCTCTGTTGGTTAGAGAAGGTAAGAAATATTCTTATGATAAAATGTATCATTAGAAATTGGTCCTTCCAGACGGATAATGCATTTCATTGCTTTTAACTAATACACATTATAACTTAATGGCAAAACGTTACATTCTCTTTCAAAGTGTACAGATGATATTAGTAAATAAATTTGATTGAAATTGGTCCTTCGAGCCGGAAAAATCTCTCTATTTGTACCACTTTAAATTACATACATAATATATTAACTTAGTAAAATAAATTAGTCTCAAAATGGTTATTCGAGCGGGACAAAATCGATAATCTTTTATCTCTTTACGTACAAACATAATCTCAATTTGGTCCTTCGTACCAGATAAAACCTACTATCGATCGTTTACGATTTCAGCATTTAAGTATAGAATACTATACTTCTGACTTTTATAACATTGAAAATTAGCCTTCAAGCTGAATCACCTTGTAATCATTTACGATTTCTGGTCCTTCGAGCCAGATAAATAAATTATGATTTTCTTTCAGCGTACTCATATCGTGGTGATACAAATGTAATAGTGGTAGATGCACAACGTCTAGAGGCTGGTCCATGGTACTTTACTGCTGCAGAGAACACCTGGTATATTGGACGTATTGGGGCTCAATTTATTGATTTTATGGTTTCTAGGTAATTATGATGATTATACAAAAAGCCTATATTTCCCAAACTATAATATCATATAAATTTTGACTTTGCGATTAATTTAATAAATATGAAGTATTTAAATTTCTTATTATTGCTTTACAGAGGTCTAAAACTGTCAAAAACTCATTTAGTGGGTCACAGTCTTGGGGCTCAAATCGCTGGGGTAGCTGGAGCGACTTTACAATCAGGTAATTATTAAAAACTGAATCTAAAATTGGATAATACTTATCGTCATCCAAGGTTTTTTCAATGTCGTGTCGAGAACATTTGGGAAATATTGTCCTAAATTTGATGCGACGGGAAGATATCAAAAATAATGGCATGGGAAAATCTATCATTCCTGGGGAACACTCAAAAATATTAGAAAGATTTTTTCATCACCCTCCAATTATTTTGTCCATCAGGTCGCGTATCCCGGATAACCGGTCTGGACCCAGCATTGCCTTTGTTTAACAATTTACCGTTGATACAGAGACTGGATCCGTCTGATGCTGAATTTGTTGATGCCATCCATACCGATGCTGGGATATTTGGTAAGTAAAAATATCGCCTCTAAATTAAGTAAAATTTCGTAAGTAAGAATGTATTGGACTTTTTCTCTTGACTTGAAGTCCAGGGTCTCTTAGATATAAGGGCCTTCCATATCAAGACAAGTTCCTTATAAAGAAAAAAATTGCTCAGGATTCCCAATTGGGAAAAGTGACCTTTATTCCAATACCTATTAAGTACAAGAAGTTTCCCAAATCAGGACAGTTTTTTAAGCAAGGGAAAAGGCGCCGTTCAAGTATTACATAAGCAATAAAGCAAAGAAATGATCCTCTCGTCTTTCCTTTGCTTATTTTTGATGATAAGGAGGGACAGGGAGGGATATATAACTGGCTAAACCTGCTCACGTAATACTTGGACCCCAAACAGTATTGTATTGTATTGACCCCAAACAGATTTTGAATCAGATCTTAATTGATGTTATATTTTACTTGTCAAATGTCACGGATGTTTTTGATTTTGGTAAAATTCTCACAAAAGTATAAGTTCATAGTTATTTTTTTCTATTTATTGTTCAGGTTTTAACGAACGTGTAGGTCACGCAGACTTCTATCCCAACGGCGGAATAAGTCCACAACCAGGATGTGAATTAGAAGTTGTTATACCGAAACAAGAATTACTCAGGAAATGTAAGTAATATTAAACTATAAAATCAATTTTGATAACTATTTCCCTTGTAGAAAGTTATACCATTAATGGGGGTGTACTCAAATTTTTGCTAAAAACAACTTTTTGCATAACTTTTGTAAAAAAACCATCCTTAGATAGGAGCCGCTTCCAACTATTTTTTAATTAGACATGGAATAAGTTTAGATGATATAAAAAGTATATCAACTTGATATATTATAATAGGTATGTTATCTAAAGGACAAACACAAAAAGAAACTTACCTTTTTTATATATCAACAACAGCTAGTAGTAAGATACCATAATGTTATAAGTATTATGTAAACATTAAAGGGGAGCAGAAGGGTCGAAACATGAATATGAGCTCCTCCTCGTTTTGAGCAGGAAGAAAAATGCATGTATCATTGTTTAAGCATGGGAGGGACGTTAGGGCTTTGTTTACACGGGGGAGGGGGTTGGGAGGTTTATAGGAGCAAAAAATCTGCTTACGTAATATTTGACCCCTAAGAGGTAGATCAACTTCTCCATACTATAGTATATAAGTGCGTCAGTCGATCAACAACTATCATGGAGAACGGACGTGCAGAGCGTGCTTGCGTTAAGTTGGCGACGAGAAAATTGAGTTTGTTATTTAAAAATTATATTTCAGTTTTCTGCAGCCACTGGCGTTCGTACATGTTTTATAGTGAATCTGTGCTCCGCCCTAAATCATTTGTATCAACAAAGTGTAGTTCCTACGAGGAGTACACACACGGTCAATGTTCGGGGAAGGAACAGACCAACATGGGCTTTGGAATTAATTTGAAGTGAGAATTGAAGATTTTTTATATCTTTATGGTTTTTGTTGGTTTTGTACGGCAATCTTTGGATTTTGGGCCACGCAGCACTTTATCTATGGACAATCTTCTTTTTTTATTCAGTGCACTAATTTTGATATAAATATCTGTTTTCTGTGGTATTAGTACAAGACAAGAGGGTTTTGCGAATTTCGTTATAATAAAAACCTAGGTATAGTATTGATGTTACCATATACCTGTATAGATAGTTCAATCCAAGCTAGAACTTTCGTTACTTAGCTATTGCCTATGGAGATGTATATATCCTGTAGTTAGTTCTCCTGTTTTTTATCACAATCTTTTTTAGCTTATGCACACTTTTGTACAGCACTCTAGCACCAAAATTTCTTCCACAGGTAACAACACTCAACCCAAAGGCTACTTCATTTACTACTTACAAGCACACAAACAACCAGACAAACATAAAGTTAACCTATCAAGAATAAGAAACATTATAACCATTGCTAGAACTTTAAATAACATACGAAGTACTGGAAGAAATCCAAAAAAATCTTTTAAATTTCTAGATTTTAAAGAACACACATCAAGATTAAATAAAAAACACAATATTCCAAAAATAAATAAAATTGTACAGCCAATATTCAAAAATAAAATGAATAAAACAAATAGTAGACAAAGACGTTTAATTTCTTTTTTTAAACCACGATCTGACAAAGGCGGAAAGGTATCAAAAAACAGTAATTCTTTAGCAACAAAAATAGATAAATTTATACAAACAATATTTAAAAATAATACTAACAAAGCAAATCATAGACAACGTCGTTTTATTGTTGTCAAACCACAATCAGCTTCAAAGATTTACGATCTTTTACATCTAATATTTGTAAATGGAAAAGAAAAAGCAAATCATAGACAATCTATAGAACCTAAATTAGACCAAGAAACTGCTATAGAATCAAAAATAAATGAAATAGGTAAAACATATGAAAATGTAACCAAAAATACAAATTCTAGACAATTTGTAATCCCACAATCAAATTATGAAACCGCTACAGAAAAAATAAGTCATAGACAATTTCCACAACCACAAATAAAGAAATTAGATCTAGCATTTGAAAATGGGACAGAAAAGGCAAATCATAGACAGTCTGTCGACCGTAAATTAGTCCAAGAAAGTGCTGCAGAATTAAAACCGTATAAAATAAGATCAACATCAAATCACAGACTATCTTTTATATCAAAATCAGATCATGAAACTTATACAGAATCAAAAATAGATGAAATAGGTAAAACATTTGAAAATGTAACAAAACAAAGACAATTTTTAGAATCAGAAACAAAAAAATTAGACCTTACATTTGTAATTAAAACAGAAAAACCAAATGACAGACAAGAAACTGCTAAAGAATCAAAACTTACTGAACCTAAATTAGACAGAACTTCTATAGAATCAAAAACAAACGAAGGAAATGCAAAATTTCAAAATGAGACAGAATTACCAAATCATAGACAATTTGTCGACCATAAATTAGACCAAGAAAATGCTAAAGGTACCAAAATTGAAAAGGGCACAGAAAAGGCAAATCATGGACGATTTATCGACCCCAAATTAGATCTAATTGCTACAGAATTAAAAATAGATAAAATAGGCAAAACATTTGAACATGTAACAAAACATAGGCAATTTCTAGAATCAAAAATTAAAAAATTAGACCCAACATTTGAAAAAGGGAGAGAAAAAGCAAATCACAGACAAGAAAAAGCTACAGAATCAAAACTTGTTGAACCTAAATTAGATCAAACCTCTTTAGAATCAATAACAAACGAAAGAGATAAGAGACCAAATCATAGAAGGCGTCGTTTCATATCATTTCTAAAACCACAATCCGAAGACAACTCCTTGTATAAAATCCTCCATTTCTTCATCCGCCATCACAAAAAGGTGATACCAGTGATAACGGTGATACGAGAAATAAATACATTAATAACGACTAGTAATGGAGAATTTAATAATTACATAAAGGAACAGAACCATTACATCGGGACGTCTCCGAGTACACAAACACAGACAGTGAATTACAATTTCGATATTAATAACGAGTCTAGGATTATGTCGATCTTGAAGAAGCTTTTTGGTTTTGGGCAGGGGAATAAAGTCAGTGTTACCACTTCATAGGTAAGTTTGATGTAAATTTGTATATAGTTTTATATCCCACAGGAACTATCAATTTTCCGGGATTTAAAGTAGCCTATGTGTAATCCAGGCTATAAAGTATCTGTGTGTTAAATTTCATTAAAATCCGTTCACGTCATTTTTACGTAATTTGTTTTAAATATTTTTTTTACTGCTTATTAACTCGACAACGGCTGGACAGATTTTGATGAAATTTGAATACTGAGTTACTTTTTATCACGGGAAAAAGGCTTAAAGCGATTGAAATAGGGGATGAAATGGCATTCGATGAGTTTTTGGAAATAAACGTCACAATAAAATTTTTAAATTCATAAATTTTTTTTCAGAGCGAGAGGAACATACTTTTTGTCGACAAATTTCTCGTCGCCATTTTCTTTAGAATAATTATTAACTTAATACAAAACAATGGTATGTAAATAAATTAATTATTGTTAATAAATAAAATATTTAATTATAAATATTTCTTATTATTTCTAAATCCAATATGGTGGCCTGTCAAAGATGGGGGATCAATTGTTAAAGAAACCTAATGATATGGGTATTAAACGAACGGGATTTTTAATAAATAAAATATTTAATTTTTTAATTATAAATCAATTATTGTTATTAATGAATCCTAAATCCAACATGGCGGTCTTTCAAAGATGGTGGATCAATTGTTTAGGAACCCAAATGATATAGGTATTAAACGAAAGGGTTTTTTAAGTAGAATAAAGTGATTGAGTCCATATTGCACTTGGGGCTTGTGACCTAATTATAGTTTTAGAGGTATCAAATCTGACTTAAAATGTACGAGGTCATAGTGTTTTTTTATAAGCTACCCTCACTACTTACCGGTACATGTGATGATGATGAAGTAAGGAACCGAGCACCAGCGAGTTTAGGTACACAGGGCGTAGGAGTCGGCCGAGCAGAGCGCCTTGGAGCCCTACACAGCACCAGCGAGCCACTTTGTCCGAACAAGACATTGTTAGGAGTCGTTCACCCTAAAAAACATAGAATTACTAGTCTTGTTATTTATATATATTTCTACTCCAAGCAAAGCCAGGGTTTGTAACTCACTTGCAACACACCATCCCACGTCTGCACGACGTTGGTACAGTTCTTGACCGGTATAGTTCCTTCACCCGACTCTATCTTAGTCCTCAGCTGACCTCGAGCCAGTCTGCAAATAATATTATACTTCCTCTTCAATCAATCAGTCTATAAGTAAAAACTGCATTACAATCAGATGAGGGTAGATCTGAAGGAATATTTTACATATATGACCTACAAAAAAACAGTAACGCAATCTATTAGAACTTGTTCAAACTACGCGAGTAAAGCATTGAAGTTAGTAGAACTTCGCGTACGATGACGAGCGTCAAAGTCCGTCGACTCTATGATAATTATCGCTTTAAAAAATTAGTTTATTAACGAATGAGATGAGTTGGCCCTAAATTTCTATATTAAGGCCCATTTGATAGAGTAATTTCTGCGCCCATAGTCTAATTTTATTATACAAAAAAACAACCATTTAAAAATCCCATTTTTGCTTTGACTTGGTCCTTCGAGCCGGATCGAAATATACTGAACAAAACATATCTCACAAAAATCAATTTTAATATCTGTATTTAGTACTGAATCAATTCAAAAAAAGGAATCGATTCAATTTGAGTTGAAAATAAGTATAGGATAGTATTACCTGTTGGGATGCTTATCAGGTTCAGCATGAGGATGGTCGTGGGGGCTGAAGATGCGTCCATCCCCGCATGGTGCTGTGCTAACGTACAGGTGGATCGCCCGCAGCGGCTTCAGCTGGTAACCTCCACCAAAGGCTGGCTCCAGGTCTGACTCGGGGATGGATATTGTTGGATCTAGTGGAATAGGAATATCTTTTTTATACTAGACCTGCCCTGAATATTTTATTATTATTTACTCTGAATTTTTTAGGATAAAATACCTGCTCAATGTTAGTCCAGATTATAAAGTATCTGTGTGCCAAATTTCATTGAAATCCGTTCAGCCGTTTTTGTGTGATTGAGTAACAAACATACAAAGTTTTACATTTATAATATTAATAATATTTACCTTGAGCCTGTGCGTACATTGCTAATTGTGCATAGAGATACCTCTGTAGACATCTACGAGCTGCTACCTGGAATAAAAATGTTTTGTTATACCTGGTCTTATATATCATCTCCAGCAGGAAAACTTTACTCGGTAGACAAGTTTTTTTTTGTACACACATACGATATGGAAATCTAACTATCTAATGAATGGATTTGTTCTCTAAATAGGGATCCTAAATCCAATATGGCTGACGTTCCAAAATGGCGGGCTATGTAGTTATTTTTTTGAGCTCACGCACGTTTTGGTTATGTAACTATGTAATGAAGGGATTTGTTCTTTAAATAGGGACTCTAAATCCAATATGGCTGACGTTCCAAAATGGCGGAATATGTAGTAATTTTTTCTAAATAGGGACTCTAAATTATGGTTGACGGTCCAAATGGGCCGACTGGTTATTTTTTGGGCTCATCCACGATATGGAAATCTAACTATCTAATGAATGGATTTATTCTCTGAATAGGGACTCTAAATCCAATATGGTTGACGCTCCAAATGGGCCGACTAGTTATTTTTTTAAGCTCATCCACGATATGGGAATCTAACTATCTAATGAATGGATTTATTCTCTGAATAGACTCTAAATCCAATATGGATGACGCTCCAAATGGGCCGACTAGTTATTTTTTGAGCTTACCCACGATATGGGAATCTAACTATCTAATGAATGGATTTATTCTCTGAATAGACTCTAAATCCAATATGGATGACGCTCCAAATGAGCCGACTAGTAATTTTTTGAGCTCACTCACGATATGGGAATCTAACTATCTAATGAAAGAATTTGTTCTCTAATTAGGGACTCTAAATCCAATATGGTTGACGCTCCAAAGCGGCGAACTAGTTATTTCTTGAGCTCACTCACGATATGGGAATCTAACTATCTAATGAAGGTATTTGTTCTCTAATTAGGGACTCTAAATCCAATATGGTTGACGCTCCAAAACGGCGAACAAGTTATTTCTTGAGCTCACTCACGATATGGGAATCTAACTATCTAATGAAGATATTTGTTCTCTAATTAGGGACTCTAAATCCAATATGGTTGACGCTCCAAAGCGGCGAACTAGTTATTTCTTGAGCTCACTCACGATATGGGAATCTAACTATCTAATGAAGGAATTTGTTCTCTAATTAGGGACTCTAAATCCAATATGGTTGACGCTCCAAAACGACGAACTAGTTATTTCTTGAGCTCACTCACGATATGGGAATCTAACTATCTAATGAAGGAATTTGTTCTCTAATTAGGGACTCTAAATCCAATATGGTTGACGCTCCAAAACGACGAACTTATTTCTTGAGCTCACTCACGATATGGGAATCTAACTATCTAATGAAGGTATTTGTTCTCTGAATAGACTCTAAATCCAATATGGTTGACGCTCTAAATGGGCCGACTAGTTATTTTTGAGCTCACCTACGATATGGGAATCTAACTATCTAAGGAATGGATTTATTCTCTGAATAGACTCTAAATCCAATATGGTTGACGCTCCAAAGCGGCGAACTAGTTATTTCTTGAGCTCACTCACGATATGGGAATCTAACTATCTAATGAAAGAATTTGTTCTCTAATTAGGGACTCTAAATCCAATATGGTTGACGCTCCAAAGCGGCGAACTAGTTATTTCTTGAGCTCACTCACGATATGGGAATCTAACTATCTAATGAAGGTATTTGTTCTCTAATTAGGGACTCTAAATCCAATATGGTTGACGCTCCAAAACGGCGAACAAGTTATTTCTTGAGCTCACTCACGATATGGGAATCTAACTATCTAATGAAGGTATTTGTTCTCTAATTAGGGACTCTAAATCCAATATGGTTGACGCTCCAAAGCGGCGAACTAGTTATTTCTTGAGCTCACTCACGATATGGGAATCTAACTATCTAATGAAGGAATTTGTTCTCTAATTAGGGACTCTAAATCCAATATGGTTGACGCTCCAAAACGACGAACTAGTTATTTCTTGAGCTCACTCACGATATGGGAATCTAACTATCTAATGAAGGAATTTGTTCTCTAATTAGGGACTCTAAATCCAATATGGTTGACGCTCCAAAACGACGAACTAGTTATTTCTTGAGCTCACTCACGATATGGGAATCTAACTATCTAATGAAGGAATTTGTTCTCTAATTAGGGACTCTAAATCCAATATGGTTGACGCTCCAAAACGGCGAACAAGTTATTTCTTGAGCTCACTCACGATATGGGAATCTAACTATCTAATGAAGGTATTTGTTCTCTAATTAGGGACTCTACATCCAATATAGTTGACGCTCCAAAACGGCGAACTAGTTATTTCTTGAGCTTACTTAAGATATGGGAATCTAACTATCTAATGAATGGATTTATTCTCTGAATAGACTCTAAATCCAATATGGATGACGCTCCAAATGAGCCGACTAGTAATTTTTTGAGCTCACTCACGATATGGGAATCTAACTATCTAATGAAAGAATTTGTTCTCTAATTAGGGACTCTAAATCCAATATGGTTGACGCTCCAAAGCGGCGAACTAGTTATTTCTTGAGCTCACTCACGATATGGGAATCTAACTATCTAATGAAGGTATTTGTTCTCTAATTAGGGACTCTAAATCCAATATGGTTGACGCTCCAAAACGGCGAACAAGTTATTTCTTGAGCTCACTCACGATATGGGAATCTAACTATCTAATGAAGGTATTTGTTCTCTAATTAGGGACTCTACATCCAATATAGTTGACGCTCCAAAACGGCGAACTAGTTATTTCTTGAGCTTACTTAAGATATGGGAATCTAACTATCTAATGAATGGATTTATTCTCTGAATAGACTCTAAATCCAATATGGATGACGCTCCAAATGAGCCGACTAGTAATTTCTTGAGCTCACTCACGATATGGGAATCTAACTATCTAATGAAGGTATTTGTTCTCTAATTAGGGACTCTAAATCCAATATGGTTGACGCTCCAAAACGGCGAACAAGTTATTTCTTGAGCTCACTCACGATATGGGAATCTAACTATCTAATGAAGGTATTTGTTCTCTAATTAGGGACTCTACATCCAATATAGTTGACGCTCCAAAACGGCGAACTAGTTATTTCTTGAGCTTACTTAAGATATGGGAATCTAACTATCTAATGAATGGATTTATTCTCTGAATAGACTCTAAATCCAATATGGATGACGCTCCAAATGAGCCGACTAGTAATTTTTTGAGCTCACTCACGATATGGGAATCTAACTATCTAATGAAAGAATTTGTTCTCTAATTAGGGACTCTAAATCCAATATGGTTGACGCTCCAAAACGGCGAACAAGTTATTTCTTGAGCTCACTCACGATATGGGAATCTAACTATCTAATGAAGGTATTTGTTCTCTAATTAGGGACTCTACATCCAATATAGTTGACGCTCCAAAACGGCGAACTAGTTATTTCTTTAGCTTACTTAAGGTATGGGAATCTAACTATCTAATGAATGGATTTATTCTCTGAATAGACTCTAAATCCAATATGGTTGACGCTCTAAATGGGCCGACTAGTTATTTTTGAGCTCACCTACGATATGGGAATCTAACTATCTAAGGAATGGATTTATTCTCTGAGTAGACTCCTTATCCAATATGGATGACGCTCCAAATGGGCCGACTAGTTATTTTTTGAGCTCACCCACGATATGAGAATCTAACTATCTAATGAATGGATTTATTCTCTGAATAGGGACTCTAAATCTAATACGGTTGACCAACCAAGATGATGCACAAGTTCTTTAGGTGTTTTAAGTATACATACCTCAGCATGACTATCGTTGACAGCTCGTCCCCTCACTGACATGTGCTCTCCTGACACACACTTGGTCCCCGTTGTTACTGCTATCACCTACACATAAATTATTTATTATATGAACCGCGTGACTTTGTCTGCGTCACATAAGAGCGAGAGAGAGAGAGACTGTGTGTGAAAGCTCATTGATGCTTCACTCCTATGGGTCGTAGCGTGATGTTATATAGCCAATAGCCTTCCTCAATAAATGGGTTATCTAACACTGTATATATGAATAATTAAAAAAAAACATAATTCATCCATCTACTATTATATAAAGATTTGTATTTTTTGTTTGTTGCAAATTGGTTCAAAAACTACTGAACCAATATTGGAGTTACACTTTCTATAGTGTTGCCATGAAAATATATAGAAAATAGACAGACTGAATCACTGATGGAAAATGGATATTTGCTGGTTACTTACTTTAGCACCTTCAATTTTATTGTCTATGGTCATAACAATACCAGCGAGGACTTTCCTCTTTGAATGGACGACGTCTTCCTTCATTAGATTGTTGAATTTCTCGTTCACTAATCTGAAAAAAAAAACAATTATTCAAGTGTTTCCTCTCACTCTCTTACTAAATGACACACTCGTTAACTCATTTAACCTTAAATTTCCCATTAATGAAATTCGGTAAATCCACAATGACAATCTGCGCTTCTTTCGCTTTTCCCAAATCTTTGGATTATGGATTGAAAAGAGATTCCAAATTCAAATTCGAGTCTAGAAAATTCAAATGTGTAATCTTAATAAAAAAAATAGATTAAAAATGTGTATTTTATTTATTTCTATATTCTAGCCATAATCTTAAGATTTTGGATTAAGATTGGTTATTAATTTGGGCCGTTAATGTATCCGAGGTAAAGAGCGTATTAGATACACGCAATAAGAGATCCGATTCCGTTTAACGTACGATTTTAGTTTTGCTACAATATGGACGTGCTCTAATGAAGTTTAGTTACCAACATCCAGTGTTGCCAACTTAACTGCCTTGTAGCAAGATTGTGTTCAACTAATTTTAGCCATATTTGATACAAATATGGCAATATTATTTTAATTATTATAAAATTTTTTTTTTTACTTTTCTTGCTACTTTTTGAAACAGATCTAGGTACAAAGGTAATGGGTCAGTTGGCAACACTGCCTACATCACTGTTTGGTGTTATGCATAAAAATGTTACCATTAAAAAATATCCTTTAAATTGATGTACCCACCGTCATCCTATTTTTATTTTCCTAAAATATATTTGGGAGAGCATCTTGTAAGAGGCGAGTAACACTCCCTTGGTGATAGGGGATCTGTTCCCCGACTGGCTTGCAACAACCAGCATGCGAATCAGACTGCCAAAGCCATATCTACAACCTCCCCCTTCCATACTATTAATGCTGCGATTCCAGTGAACATCGGGTTCATGCTCAGGGTTCGCTGAAACCGCAGCATTCTTCTCTTCGCTCCCCTTCCTCACTCTATCTTCGAGGCGGTAACGCATAGACAAAACAAGAGATACCCTCTAGTTTTGTCGATGTCCATGGGCGTCGGTGGACACTTTCCATCAGGTGGTCCCACACAATCATGTTAATATTTAATACCACTTCCTTTGCATCATCACAACACTCAACAACATTTAATAGCTCTTCCCCAAGGGAAGGGTATTCCTACCACCACTGCCTTATCCCTTTATATTCTCCTGGACCAATGGAGTAGTAATAGTAAAAGTGTGAAGTGCAGTATTGTGTTGGTGTTGCTAAGATTGTTGTCCAATTAAGGTCACGTAAACCCTTACAATGGTAAAACCTAAAAACGGTTTAGAGTGTGTATTAAACAGCACCAACATTGTACTTATCAGGAAATACAGACTCCGGCAGAATACCAAAGGTGGACTCAAAGCTCTTGGTATCGTATCCGAGGAATGTCCACCATTTATCGATAGCGTTTTGGTCGCGTTTGTCTGGCTGTTCTGTTTCAGATTATGTAATTCCTGGGCAAACTCACCAACCCTGCGTCGATATGCTCGAGGCTATGCAGACGAGACTTGAGCAAGATGTCATCTCCTATTACTCTTCTGGCACGTCTCTCAATTAGCTCAAGTTCCTCAAGTTGATATTTGGCAGAGCCGTCCCAAAGGTGAGAATGAGAGAACAATAAGTAAACACAACGTGAGGTTATGTTACCTTTGTGTTAGGTTAACCTTAGCCTTATGTAAGCCTTTTTTTGGTGACCATGAGGAATCGGCTTACAGATACCTTCCCAAGCGGGGACTTGGGAAGGTTATGCGGGGTTGGTGTGTCTGCCTCTGAAGGAGACAGCCCAAAACTATCTCTGTAGGTAGTCCTACTAAGCCTAACCTTAAGCTAAGACAGAGAACCTAGACAGTGAAGGTGAGTGTCGCAATTGCTTGAAGGACGTCCTTAAACCTACACGCTTGGTAGCACAAGTCCAAGGCACTGCTTGGGTTCCTATCAGAACAGTACCAGATCTTGTCTCCCCATGTTCACTAAGCCTAACCTTAAGCTAAGACAGAGAACCGAGACAGTGAAGATGAGTGTCGCAATTGCTTGAAGGACGTCCTTAAACCTACACGCTTGGTAGCACAAGTCCAAGGCACTGCTTGGGTTCCTATCAGAACAGTACCAGATCTTGTCTCCCCATGTTCACTAAGCCTAACCTTAAGCTAAGACAGAGAACCGAGACAGTGAAGATGAGTGTCGCAATTGCTTGAAGGACGTCCTTAAACCTACACGCTTGGTAGCACAAGTCCAAGGCACTGCTTGGGTTCCTATCAGAACAGTACCAGATCTTGTCTCCCCATGTTCACTTCGTCATATATAAATAATGTTTACTAACTTTGCAATATGATCGGCCAAATGTTGCGGCAAACTGTCAACGCCAGAGGTCCACAGCGTCGGCTGTGAAGGCGAGCACAGCGACCCCAGCGCCGCGCGCGCCGCCGCCAGCTTAGCTAGTTTCTTGCTAGAGCCTGCAACATATTCAATTGTCTATTACCAACAATACCCGCAATAAAGGTATGTCGAGTTCACACTGTGTGTTGCTATATGGAGTTTCTGTTACCGACGTCACGTGGAGTTTACACTGTGTTGCTATATGCAGTTTATATTATCGTTTTACAATAGTATCGCTGTAGACTTGATCTGCATTTAAATGTGGCGTTCACACTGTGTGTTGCTATGTGGAGTTTATATTAGCTTTGTTGTATGGAATTTTCGTATAGGTATCGTTACAAAGAGTTCACACTGTGTGTTGCTATATGGAGTTTCTGTTACCGACGTCACGTGGAGTTCACACTGTGTTGCTATATGCAGTTTATATTATCGTTTTACAATAGTATCGCTGTAGACTTGATCTGCATTTAAATGTGGCGTTCACACTGTGTGTTGCTATATGGAGTTTCTGTTAACGACGTTACGTGGACTTCCTACAGTGTTGCTATATGCAATTTATACTATAGTTTTACAATAGTGTAGCTGTAGACTTGATCTGCATTTAAATGTGGAGTTCACACTGTGTGTTGCTATATGGAGTTTCTGTTAACGACGTTACGTGGACTTCCTACTGTGTTGCTATATGCAATTTATACTATAGTTTTACAATAGTGTAGCTGTAGACTTGATCTGCATTTAAATGTGGAGTTCACACTGTGTGTTGCTATATGGAGTTTCTGTTAACGACGTTACGTGGACTTCCTACTGTGTTGCTATATGCAATTTATACTATAGTTTTACAATAGTGTAGCTGTAGACTTGATCTGCATTTAAATATGGAGTTCACACTGTGTGTTGCTATATGGAGTTTCTGTTACCGACGTCACGTGGACTTCCTACTGTGTTGCTATATGCAGTTTATACTATAGTTTTACAATAGTGTAGCTGTAGACTTGATCTGCATTTAAATATGGAGTACACACTGTGTGTTGCTATATGGAGTTTCTGTTAACGACGTTACGTGGACTTCCTACTGTGTTGCTATATGCAGTTTATACTATAGTTTTACAATAGTGTAGCTGTAGACTTGATCTGCATTTAAATATGGAGTTCACACTGTGTGTTGCTATATGGAGTTTCTGTTAACGACGTTACGTGGACTTCCTACTGTGTTGCTATATGCAGTTTATACTATAGTTTTACAATAGTGTAGCTGTAGACTTGATCTGCATTTAAATATGGAGTTCACACTGTGTGTTGCTATATGGAGTTTCTGTTAACGACGTTACGTGGACTTCCTACTGTGTTGCTATATGCAGTTTATACTATAGTTTTACAATAGTGTAGCTGTAGACTTGATCTGCATTTAAATATGGAGTTCACACTGTGTGTTGCTATATGGAGTTTCTGTTAACGACGTTACGTGGACTTCCTACTGTGTTGCTATATGCAGTTTATACTATAGTTTTACAATAGTGTAGCTGTAGACTTGATCTGCATTTAAATATGGAGTTCACACTGTGTGTTGCTATATGGAGTTTCTGTTAACGACGTTACGTGGACTTCCTACTGTGTTGCTATATGCAGTTTATACTATAGTTTTACAATAGTGTAGCTGTAGACTTGATCTGCATTTAAATATGGAGTACACACTGTGTGTTGCTATATGGAGTTTCTGTTAACGACGTTACGTGGACTTCCTACTGTGTTGCTATATGCAGTTTATACTATAGTTTTACAATAGTGTAGCTGTAGACTTGATCTGCATTTAAATATGGAGTTCACACTGTGTGTTGCTATATGGAGTTTCTGTTACCGACGTCACGTGAACTTCACACTGTGTTGCTATATGCAGTTTATATTATCGTTTTACAATAGTATCGCTGTAGATTTGATCTGCATTTAAATGTGGCGTTCACACTGTGTGTTGCTATATGGAGTTTCTGTTACCGACGTCACGTGAACTTCACACTGTGTTGCTATATGCAGTTTATATTATCGTTTTACAATAGTATCGCTGTAGATTTGATCTGCATTTAAATGTGGCGTTCACACTGTGTGTTGTTATGTGGAGTTTATATTAGCTTTGTTGTATGGAATTTTCGTATAGGTATCGTTACAACGAGTTCACACTGTGTGTTGCTATATTGAGTTTCTGGTACCGACGTTATGTGGGCTTCACACTGTGTTGCTATATGCAGTTTATACTATAGTTTTACAATAGTATAGCTGTAGATTTGATCTGCATTTAAATGTAGAGTTCACACTGTGTGTAGCTATATTGAATTTTCACATACATATGGAGTTTTGGATTATACATGTGTTTAGCTAACATTAAACTTTTTAGTGCTTTAACTACGTTTCCATAAGTGAAACCAATATGGTGGATCAGAGCAAGCTTTTCTGTGGATGTAGGTACTGTCTGAATCCAACTTACCATATCCCTCAAACTTCTGATCCTTTATCTGCACAATCACCTTGAACCGCATGCTGTGGTTCAGCTGAGGAGGAGCAGCTGGAAAATAAAATAAATAATATATATATATACAACTCGGAGACCTCAGAAAGAGGATATTGCTACTGAACCGATACATAACAAAACATTATGATCTCTTACAGTGCCTTGGACTTGTGACCAAGGTGTAGGTTAAAGGACATTCTTTATTCTATTGAAACTCTCGCCTCAACTGCTCAGGCTCTCTGTTAAACCTAAAGTTAGGTTAGCCTAAGCCTAACTTACATATAAAATAATTATATATAATCAACATATTAGGCACTTACAGTAAATATATTTTATAGTTATCCCGCAGGAACTTAGAATTTATCCGGGATAAAATAATCAGTGTGATAAATTTCATTGAAATCCGTTAAACATACAAACTAAACACAATTAAATTATTAATAAATATTGTAAATAAATTAAGCTGCGTTTCCACCAGAGAAGTGCGAGGATATGTAGCAAGGAATGTGTTTGTTAAAAACCAATAGAATCGCTTCACGCACTGAGCGTGGGTAGGTAAATGAAGTATCAAAATATATATTACATTTAATGAATCCACACATATTTTCAATAACTATTATTTAAATTAAAAAAAAAAAAGTTTTGTCTTTTTTGCTGTTATGGCAACCCTTAATATTAAGTATTCTCAAATATATTCCATGTACAGATTTACAATAAGTTGCATTTTTTAATATATATAGATAGTGTTGCCAGATTACCTTGTAACGCATCTAAAGGAGATCCATCACCAAAAGTGCAGATGAAAGTCAATCCTGGATAATTTTCATATAATGTATTAATTGGACTTTTACTTGCAGGTGATATTGATGGACCGAATAGACCTGAAAAAAAAACTTCGATCACTTAAGAACTAGATACACAGTATCAAAAATGTCCATCCATGTTAACTCTATCTGTCTTGATGCTTGAGCCACTGAACTGTGTTTATAATATTATACTCTGATCCTTAACTAACGGTTGAAATTAATAACCAATTATAATCCAAAATCTTTGGATTATAAACTTAGATTCCAAATTCAAATATGTGGCTCACAAATTCAAATTTAGAATATATTATTTTATCTGTAAACCAAAATCTTTGAATAGTAAATCGAAAATGGATTCAAAATATACATTTTCTACACAAATTTGAATTTGGAATTTTATTTCAATCTATAATCCAATATATAATCTATAATAAATTGGTGAAGGCAACATTACATCGATGATAAAGTCATTACCTGATGGTGGTGATGGTTTGTTGGAGTCGGGAGGTTGTATTTTTGTATCTGTACATTGAAACTCTGTCACTGAAAACAAAAACTGCGATTTAATACACTACTAACGCCATCTATTGACGGATAGATGCATTGTCTGTCTGTTACACAATCACGCTTAAATCACTGAAGCGATTTAGATGAAATATAATAGAGAGATAAAGTAGAGCTTAAAGAAGGAGATAGGCTATGTTTTATCGCGAAACAAATGAGTGTGCTCGTGCGCCATCTATCGGCGTGGGGGTGAAGTGCATGTCGAGCTGTGTGTGAAATACAAAATATACCCGCATATCTGGACGGCTCGTCGCTAGTAAAGTCCGGTGCAGGTCCAGAGGTGGGCAACACTCGACCAGCTCTAGCCAGTAGAGCGTTTAAACAGGTCCTGGCTGCTGCTGCCCTCGCTTCTCTCTTACTGTGACCCCAACCCTCAAATGACATGTCCGCTACCTAAAACATACAGCTTTTTGAGTTCTGCACTCCGCACACATAAATAAATACTAGTGTGCATGAACTTATTTGACCAATAGACCACTTAACATCTCATTTTATTTAAATTCTTTTGACCATTTGAAGGATATCCTCGTTACTCCTTACTTTTACCCATGATTATACGGATTAGAATACTATCCCCCTCTGCCGCTGGGAGAGCATTTCGTAAGAGCCGAGTAACCCAACACCCCCTTTGTTGGTGGTAGGGGAACTGTTCTCCGACTGGCTTGCGACCACCAGCATGCGAATCCGACCGCCAAGTGTCATAGACGCGTTCCGGTCGAGCCGTATGTGGGCCAAATCTACCCCTCCCTCTCCCATCCCATTAATGATGCGGATCTAGTTGACTCTGGGATCTTGTTCAGGGTCCGCTGAAACCGCAGCATTTTTTCCTCCCCCTTCGAGGAAGCAACGCAACGTCAAAACAAGAGGGAATCTCTTGTTTTGCCGATATCCATGGGAGATGGTGGCCATTTACCATCAGGTGTACCATCTGCTCGTTTGCACCTTGTCTACCATTAAAAAAAATGTAGGAGGAGATACGCAGAAAAATCAAGTTTACTGACATAGCTCAAAGGATTAGCATGCTGAAGTGGTAGTGAGCAGGTTCTGGAGTGGAGACCGCATACTGGTAAGCGCAGTGTAAGACCGATGACCTGAAGAAGGTGAGAAGCGGGTGGATGAGAAATGCGGAGGAACGAATTTTGTGCCACCCTCTCGAAAAGGCCTATGTCCAGCAGTGGACCGATACAGCCTGATGGATGGTAAGTGTAGCCAAATAATTGACGTTACGAGGTATCCCTAGTGGGAAAATTTGACATCCCGAAGCTTACTTTGGGGACAACCGAATAACGGGACTGTCCCGATCAAATCGTTACGTATGGTCACGTTATCAATATAAGAAGTTTCTTCATCTAAAGGTGGTGTGATCAGGTCGAGCAATGGAGCAGTGTTTACGAGTAGAGCAGAGATCCCTTTAATGGGGTCACACTATACTTAGAAGTTTTGATAATAAATGGAGTTACGTTTAAAATAGAAACAATAATGATGTCACGTCATTATAACAATTGTAACACACCTACATACTGCATCTGTCTGTGCATTAAACATACTTAAGATATAATCACATAATTATATATAAATATAATATTTTACATAATTAAATATATATGACGGAGTGGGTAGTATTTAATATCACTTCCGTTTCATCATAACGACACTCGTCGTCATACTAGACTATACTACATAGTCACACACTATTGTTACACTTCAACTCCAGGCGATGTCCACTCAAAGAGGCTTGTCGGGGCACATAAAGGGACACGACAATGAAAGTAGCAATGCCCCTCCACTGGTAGGGAGATGTAAATCAACAAATATGGCGCTGGTGTTCCGAATAATCGATAATCGTTTACTCGTTTGAGGCTATCAAAAATTATCGATTTCCAGCAGTATGGGTCACATTATACTAAATTCCCTTTACCCCTCCAAGTAAACTTGCATGCTTGTATCAGGAGTGGGCCACGCCAGTAGTCCAATGTCCGGGATTTGAACCCACGACTTATCGATCGTGAATCCAACGCCCGAACCACTGAGCTACTGACGCTTCACGAAACGAGTGTTGTTATGATAAAACGGAAGTGATATTAAATACTACCCACTGAAAACAGTTCAGTCAGTCAGTCTAACATGAGATCCAAATAAAAATAAATTATAATAAATATAAAGACAACTATTTACCTTAACGGCAACACAAAATCTCGGCAAGTGCTCGCTGCCAACCTTACAAACATCTTTGAACACAAAACCCTCACAATATTCATTCAAAATAGATATCGGATGTTTATACTTTATATCTACTTCTGTTATATTTCTTAGATCCGCCATGTTTAAAAATGCGCGGGAACTTCACTTCAATGACTATAGAATTTTTTTTTTTTATTTAAATTTTATGACAAAGATCATAGACCATACAGCCACAATAATCCTACTACCTAAATTCAATCTACTGTATGTTTAATTTTCGTTTTTTTTCCATGTAACCTTTGGCAAAGACTATCCTTTCCCTATCTCCCACTAATCTAGGGTGTCTTATTGTGTGACCAGCCCATTTCCACTTAAAGCTCCTTAGTTTTGTGTGAGTTAGGCAGAAGAGTTTTCATCGGAAATAGTATATTCAAAGTTGTGGTCTCGGAGTATGAATGAACAAATGAGTGTGTGAGCCAGTGAAGCAAGGGTAGAAGTTTAATATATTTCTTTATTGATGTTGTAAATAAATAATAAAATTACTGTAAGTTTATTATGTCAAGTTTTGAACGAACAATTTTTTTATTTAATATTTTTTAAATAAAGAACTGAATTTGAAAGCAAAGCCAGTGTTATAGTAACAGATACATAATACTAATGTTCTATATTTAATTTTTTTTAAAATAAAAATAAGAAACCAACTAGATTTTTTAACTTTTTTTTTATAAATTCTTGAAATTTAGCTTTTTAAGGAGTTCCTATTATTTTTATTAAATAAACATGAGTACTAGATAAATAATGGTGTAATATCTTTGCCTGTCTTGATGTGATTTAAAAAAAAATGAAGTGAATAATACTAAGTTATAATTTTTTTAATAAAAATTTTAGTTTTTTTTTTAATAAAAAACATTGGCTGTATGGTACATGATTTTTGCCTTTTTTATAAATATTACTTATAAAGAAAAAAAATTACAATTCAATTATTTAACACTCTTGAATCTTGAATTATTTAGCACTTATATAATATCTAACACATAGATAATATATAGTTATTTAACATTAACACTTTGTAACTGCTTTCCTGAATTCATCCATTATTTATTCACTTTTTTTACAAAGAATGTCTTATCATTTTTTAGTCACGATAACAAATCCAAAGTGTTTTCTAATTCCTTTTATTCCGTTTGTTCCATCGACAAATATATAATTACAAACAGTTAATAAACATAACACAATAAACTTAATTCAATAAAATAATAAAGTTTATAAAGAAAACAAAACTAAAGAAACATTCAAACGTCAGTTACTGTTTATCTATTGCATTCGCGAACGTGACCTTGGCGGCAATTTTAGGGATGGGAACTAAAATCGATTATACTAAATCGATTTTTTTAATTATTATTTTTTAGTGTTTCGATTCCAACAAATATATATAATTTAGTTCACTCACGTAAGATATTTTTTTGAAGGTTTATAAACAGTAAACACGTGATGTTTTTGTAATATATTTTACTGTAGTTTTGACCGCATCCGGAGGTTTTCAACCGTAGTCTGTTTCCCTCGAAAGAAGTAATACAAACTAAACAAGTGAATGTACTAATCAATATACTACTTACGCCATCTATCGGCAGATATGAGTTAATTGTTTGACTATAAACAATCAAAGATTAGAAGTCTATCTGTTACGCTTTAACCTTAAATCACTTAACCGATTTTGATGATATTTGGCACAAAGATATACTGGAGCTTGGGAAATGACAGGCTTTAATGGACGTGTTTTTGAAGTGAAACTTCTTTAGAATCGTTGTGATTTCAAACCGGATGCAACGGAAAAAACGACAGGTAAGAGACACAAATACAAAAATGTGTAGGAAAGAATGAGACAGAAATATACAAAACGACAGGTAAGAGACACAAATACAAAAATGTGTAGGAAAGAATGAGACAGAAATATACAAAACGACAGGTAAGAGACACAAATACAAAAATGTGTAGGAAAGAATGAGACAGAAATATACATACTATTTTATATTATTATATATATTCATCTCATTCTTTTGTCGATTTACTGAAGTTTCACTTCTATCGTGTGTGAATCGCACACACATTTTTTATGATAGATAAGGGACAAACGAGCAGACGGTCCTCATGATGAAAAGTGGCCACCGTCGCCCATGGACGCCGTTGCCGCCTCGAAGATAGAGGCGTGGAGCTAAGAGAAGACTGCTGCGGTTTCCCGAGCAAGAACCCAGTGTTCATTAATGGGATGGAAGAGGGAGAGGTAGATATGGCCCACATGCTGCTCAGCTGGAACGTGTTCGCAAGCCAGTCGGGGAACAGATCCCCTACCATCAAGGGGGTGCTGGGTTACTATGCTCTTACGAGATGCTCTCCCAGCGGCAGAGGGGAATTGTATTCTAACCCGTCCCCTCGCGGGTTAAAGATCTAAGCATACATAGGAACAGACAGACGAGAAGCGACTTTGTTTTATACTATGTAGTGATGTATGTGATATAGCAATATAAAATGTGAAATTAACGTGTAACATTACACCCGAGCGCAGCCGGGACGGGTAGTCTAGTATTAACATAAAAAATTACGACTTCTCTAGACGTTTCCCACTCACACACAATTGATATAAATCAAAGAGCTCAATTTTTAATTAAAAAAAAAAAACCACATGGCATCCGATATGGCAGTAGAATTATAATCCTATCTAATATTATAAATGCGAAAGTAGCTCTGTCTGTCTGTCACACTTTTGCTAAAGAACACTGGCTACGTTTCGAAACTAAGTCTTGAAGCGGTAGCTTCTTCTCCATTCTCCCTTGAAGGTAGTCCTCTGTAAGACTGCGTTTCCACCAGAGATTAGCGAGCATGTGTAGCGAGGGATGTGCTCGTTAAGAATCAATAGAATCGCTTCATTTACCTAGCTTCGCTCGGATAGTGTGAAATGAAGTGACTCTATTGGTTCTTAACAAAACACAGTTCCCTCGTTACACATCCTCACTCATCTCTGATGGAAACGCAGCCTAATTTGCATGTACCTCTGCGAGGTCTATATAGATGTTATTTAATGTAAACTAAATGAACAAAATCAAAGGAAAGTAAATATCAAATTAAACGCTCGAGAATCGATTCAAAATCGATGTTTTTAAGTGTATACACCTTAATTAAATACAATAATTGACCTTGGCAAACGCAGTTATCGTTCAATTCTGCCAACATAATAAAAAATGTTGCCATGTCGGATTTCATTTTTACCCACATTTTTTTTAATAAGCAAAAATATAATTAAATTAAGTGCATATTTTTTTTTACAATTTTTGTCTGTCTGTTTGTTCCGGCTAATCTCTGAAATGGTTGGACTGATTTTGACGTGACTTCACTGGCAGATAGCTGATGTAACAAGAAGTTACTTAGGCTATTTAACATCTCGCTACGAGTTGTTCGCGTACAATTTACGTGTGTACAAACTGTCATCCCCTAATGCTATTCTGTCCTTATGTCTCCGCTCCTATGGGTCGTAGCGTGATGATATATAGCCTATAACCTTCCTCGATAAATGGCCTATGTAATACTGACGGACGAACAGTTCCTAAGATTAGCGCGTTCAAGCAAACAAACAAACTCATTAGCCAACACTCGCGACTTCGTCTGCGTCACATGAGAGAGAGAGGGGGTTAAAGAAAGTATGGCGTAAGTTGGCTCTAGGAACAAGACACCCGGTTTTGGAAAATTTTTTCGTATCCATTTTCGTTTGTATGTAGTATGTAGTAAAAAAAATTTCGTTTGTAATAATTTCAAAAAAAAAATTATGTAACTTCAAAAAAATCGCAGCCTTTGACCGACTTTGATAAAATTTAAGTTTATAAAATTTTTATTTCATATTATAGAAAATATTGAAAATGTCAATTCAACTAAAAATTACTACAAATGACAAGAAAGGTTCTATCTTCAAATACCAAACGAAAGAGACCTCTCTGAGTCTCTACGTTCAACTACACACCACTACAATCGAAATAAACACTTGTAAATTAAAATACTGACTACTACAAACGAAATAGAAGCTTGTATCTTCAAATACTGACTCCGTATTTAAAGATACAAGCGTCTATTTCGTTTGTAGTAGTCAGGTTTTGAAGATACAAGCGTCTGTTTCGTTTGTAGTAGTCAGGTTTTGAAGATACAAGCGTCTGTTTCGTTTGTAGTAGTCAGGTTTTGAAGATACAAGCGTTTATTTCGTTTGTAGTAGTCAGGTTTTGAAGATACAAGCGTCTGTTTCGTTTGTAGTAGTCAGGTTTTGAAGATACAAGCGTTTATTTCGTTTGTAGTAGTCAGGTTTTGAAGATACAAGCGTTTATTTCGTTTGTAGTAGTCAGGTTTTGAAGATACAAGCGTTTATTTCGTTTGTAGTAGTCAGGTTTTGAAGATACAAGCGTTTATTTCGTTTGTAGTAGGCAGGTTTTGAAGATACAAGCGTTTATTTCGTTTGTAGTAGTCAGGTTTTGAAGATACAAGCGTTTATTTCGTTTGTAGTAGTCAGGTTTTGAAGATACAAGCGTTTATTTCGTTTGTAGTAGTCAGGTTTTGAAGATACAAGCGTTTATTTCGTTTGTAGTAGTCAGGTTTTGAAGATACAAGCGTTTATTTCGTTTGTAGTAGTCAGGTTTTGAAGATACAAGCGTCTATTTCGTTTGTAGTAGTCAGGTTTTGAAGATACAAGCGTCTGTTTCGTTTGTAGTAGTCAGGTTTTGAAGATACAAGCGTCTATTTCGTTTGTAGTAGTCAGGTTTTGAAGATACAAGCGTTTATTTCGTTTGTAGTAGTCAGGTTTTGAAGATTCAAGTGTTTATTTCGTTTGTAGTAGTCAGGTTTTGAAGATACAAGCGTCTGTTTCGTTTGTAGTAGTCAGGTTTTGAAGATACAAGCGTCTATTTCGTTTGTAGTAGTCAGGTTTTGAAGATACAAGCGTTTATTTCGTTTGTAGTAGTCAGGTTTTGAAGATACAAGCGTTTATTTCGTTTGTAGTAGTCAGGTTTTGAAGATACAAGCGTTTATTTCGTTTGTAGTAGTCAGGTTTTGAAGATACAAGCGTTTATTTCGTTTGTAGTAGTCAGGTTTTGAAGATACAAGCGTCTATTTCGTTTGTAGTAGTCAGGTTTTGAAGATACAAGCGTTTATTTCGTTTGTAGTAGTCAGGTTTTGAAGATACAAGCGTTTATTTCGTTTGTAGTAGTCAGGTTTTGAAGATACAAGCGTTTATTTCGTTTGTAGTAGTCAGGTTTTGAAGATACAAGCGTTTATTTCGTTTGTAGTAGTCAGGTTTTGAAGATACAAGCGTCTATTTCGTTTGTAGTAGTCAGGTTTTGAAGATACAAGCGTCTATTTCGTTTGTAGTAGTCAGGTTTTGAAGATACAAGCGTCTATTTCGTTTGTAGTAGTCAGGTTTTGAAGATACAAGCGTTTATTTCGTTTGTAGTAGTCAGGTTTTGAAGATTCAAGTGTTTATTTCGTTTGTAGTAGTCAGGTTTTGAAGATACAAGCGTCTGTTTCGTTTGTAGTAGTCAGGTTTTGAAGATACAAGCGTTTATTTCGTTTGTAGTAGTCAGGTTTTGAAGATACAAGCGTCTATTTCGTTTGTAGTAGTCAGGTTTTGAAGATACAAGCGTCTGTTTCGTTTGTAGTAGTCAGGTTTTGAAGATACAAGCGTCTATTTCGTTTGTAGTAGTCAGGTTTTGAAGATACAAGCGTTTATTTCGTTTGTAGTAGTCAGGTTTTGAAGATTCAAGTGTTTATTTCGTTTGTAGTAGTCAGGTTTTGAAGATACAAGCGTCTGTTTCGTTTGTAGTAGTCAGGTTTTGAAGATACAAGCGTCTATTTCGTTTGTAGTAGTCAGGTTTTGAAGATACAAGCGTTTATTTCGTTTGTAGTAGTCAGGTTTTGAAGATACAAGCGTTTATTTCGTTTGTAGTAGTCAGTTTTTGAAGATACAAGCGTCTGTTTCGTTTGTAGTAGTCAGTTTTTGAAGATACAAGCGTCTATTTCGTTTGTAGTAGTCAGGTTTTGAAGATACAAGCGTCTATTTCGTTTGTAGTAGTCAGGTTTTGAAGATACAAGCGTTTATTTCGTTTGTAGTAGTCAGGTTTTGAAGATACAAGCGTCTATTTCGTTTGTAGTAGTCAGGTTTTGAAGATACAAGCGTTTATTTCGTTTGTAGTAGTCAGGTTTTGAAGATACAAGCGTTTATTTCGTTTGTAGTAGTCAGGTTTTGAAGATACAAGCGTTTATTTCGTTTGTAGTAGTCAGGTTTTGAAGATACAAGCGTTTATTTCGTTTGTAGTAGTCAGGTTTTGAAGATACAAGCGTCTATTTCGTTTGTAGTAGTCAGGTTTTGAAGATACAAGCGTCTGTTTCGTTTGTAGTAGTCAGGTTTTGAAGATACAAGCGTTTATTTCGTTTGTAGTAGTCAGGTTTTGAAGATACAAGCGTTTATTTCGTTTGTAGTAGTCAGGTTTTGAAGATTCAAGTGTTTATTTCGTTTGTAGTAGTCAGGTTTTGAAGATACAAGCGTCTGTTTCGTTTGTAGTAGTCAGGTTTTGAAGATACAAGCGTCTATTTCGTTTGTAGTAGTCAGGTTTTGAAGATACAAGCGTTTATTTCGTTTGTAGTAGTCAGGTTTTGAAGATACAAGCGTTTATTTCGTTTGTAGTAGTCAGTTTTTGAAGATACAAGCGTCTGTTTCGTTTGTAGTAGTCAGTTTTTGAAGATACAAGCGTCTATTTCGTTTGTAGTAGTCAGGTTTTGAAGATACAAGCGTCTATTTCGTTTGTAGTAGTCAGGTTTTGAAGATACAAGCGTTTATTTCGTTTGTAGTAGTCAGGTTTTGAAGATACAAGCGTCTATTTCGTTTGTAGTAGTCAGGTTTTGAAGATACAAGCGTTTATTTCGTTTGTAGTAGTCAGGTTTTGAAGATACAAGCGTTTATTTCGTTTGTAGTAGTCAGGTTTTGAAGATACAAGCGTTTATTTCGTTTGTAGTAGTCAGGTTTTGAAGATACAAGCGTTTATTTCGTTTGTAGTAGTCAGGTTTTGAAGATACAAGCGTCTATTTCGTTTGTAGTAGTCAGGTTTTGAAGATACAAGCGTCTATTTCGTTTGTAGTAGTCAGGTTTTGAAGATACAAGCGTTTATTTCGTTTGTAGTAGTCAGTTTTTGAAGATACAAGCGTTTATTTCGTTTGTAGTAGTCAGGTTTTGAAGATACAAGCGTCTATTTCGTTTGTAGTAGTCAGGTTTTGAAGATACAAGCGTCTGTTTCGTTTGTAGTAGTCAGGTTTTGAAGATACAAGCGTCTATTTCGTTTGTAGTAGTCAGGTTTTGAAGATACAAGCGTCTATTTCGTTTGTAGTAGTCAGGTTTTGAAGATACAAGCGTTTATTTCGTTTGTAGTAGTCAGGTTTTGAAGATTCAAGTGTTTATTTCGTTTGTAGTAGTCAGGTTTTGAAGATACAAGCGTCTGTTTCGTTTGTAGTAGTCAGGTTTTGAAGATACAAGCGTTTATTTCGTTTGTAGTAGTCAGGTTTTGAAGATACAAGCGTCTATTTCGTTTGTAGTAGTCAGGTTTTGAAGATACAAGCGTCTGTTTCGTTTGTAGTAGTCAGGTTTTGAAGATACAAGCGTCTATTTCGTTTGTAGTAGTCAGGTTTTGAAGATACAAGCGTTTATTTCGTTTGTAGTAGTCAGGTTTTGAAGATTCAAGTGTTTATTTCGTTTGTAGTAGTCAGGTTTTGAAGATACAAGCGTCTGTTTCGTTTGTAGTAGTCAGGTTTTGAAGATACAAGCGTCTATTTCGTTTGTAGTAGTCAGGTTTTGAAGATACAAGCGTTTATTTCGTTTGTAGTAGTCAGGTTTTGAAGATACAAGCGTTTATTTCGTTTGTAGTAGTCAGTTTTTGAAGATACAAGCGTCTGTTTCGTTTGTAGTAGTCAGTTTTTGAAGATACAAGCGTCTATTTCGTTTGTAGTAGTCAGGTTTTGAAGATACAAGCGTCTATTTCGTTTGTAGTAGTCAGGTTTTGAAGATACAAGCGTTTATTTCGTTTGTAGTAGTCAGGTTTTGAAGATACAAGCGTCTATTTCGTTTGTAGTAGTCAGGTTTTGAAGATACAAGCGTTTATTTCGTTTGTAGTAGTCAGGTTTTGAAGATACAAGCGTTTATTTCGTTTGTAGTAGTCAGGTTTTGAAGATACAAGCGTTTATTTCGTTTGTAGTAGTCAGGTTTTGAAGATACAAGCGTTTATTTCGTTTGTAGTAGTCAGGTTTTGAAGATACAAGCGTCTATTTCGTTTGTAGTAGTCAGGTTTTGAAGATACAAGCGTCTGTTTCGTTTGTAGTAGTCAGGTTTTGAAGATACAAGCGTCTATTTCGTTTGTAGTAGTCAGGTTTTGAAGATACAAGCGTTTATTTCGTTTGTAGTAGTCAGGTTTTGAAGATTCAAGTGTTTATTTCGTTTGTAGTAGTCAGGTTTTGAAGATACAAGCGTCTGTTTCGTTTGTAGTAGTCAGGTTTTGAAGATACAAGCGTCTATTTCGTTTGTAGTAGTCAGGTTTTGAAGATACAAGCGTTTATTTCGTTTGTAGTAGTCAGGTTTTGAAGATACAAGCGTTTATTTCGTTTGTAGTAGTCAGTTTTTGAAGATACAAGCGTCTGTTTCGTTTGTAGTAGTCAGTTTTTGAAGATACAAGCGTCTATTTCGTTTGTAGTAGTCAGGTTTTGAAGATACAAGCGTTTATTTCGTTTGTAGTAGTCAGGTTTTGAAGATACAAGCGTTTATTTCGTTTGTAGTAGTCAGGTTTTGAAGATACAAGCGTCTATTTCGTTTGTAGTAGTCAGGTTTTGAAGATACAAGCGTTTATTTCGTTTGTAGTAGTCAGGTTTTGAAGATACAAGCGTTTATTTCGTTTGTAGTAGTCAGGTTTTGAAGATACAAGCGTTTATTTCGTTTGTAGTAGTCAGGTTTTGAAGATACAAGCGTTTATTTCGTTTGTAGTAGTCAGGTTTTGAAGATACAAGCGTCTATTTCGTTTGTAGTAGTCAGGTTTTGAAGATACAAGCGTCTATTTCGTTTGTAGTAGTCAGGTTTTGAAGATACAAGCGTTTATTTCGTTTGTAGTAGTCAGTTTTTGAAGATACAAGCGTCTGTTTCGTTTGTAGTAGTCAGGTTTTGAAGATACAAGCGTCTATTTCGTTTGTAGTAGTCAGGTTTTGAAGATACAAGCGTTTATTTCGTTTGTAGTAGTCAGGTTTTGAAGATACAAGCGTTTATTTCGTTTGTAGTAGTCAGGTTTTGAAGATTCAAGTGTTTATTTCGTTTGTAGTAGTCAGGTTTTGAAGATACAAGAGTTTATTTCGTTTGTAGTAGTCAGGTTTTGAAGATACAAGAGTTTATTTCGTTTGTAGTAGGCAGGTTTTGAAGATACAAGCGTTTATTTCGTTCGTAGTAGGCAGGTTTTGAAGATACAAGCGTTTATTTCGTTTGTAGTAGTCAGGTTTTGAAGATACAAGCGTTTATTTCGTTTGTAGTAGTCAGGTTTTGAAGATTCAAGTGTTTATTTCGTTTGTAGTAGCCAGGTTTTGAAGATACAAGCGTTAATTTCGTTTGTAGTAGTCAGGTTTTGAAGATACAAGCGTTTATTTCGTTTGTAGTAGTCAGGTTTTGAAGATACAAGAGTTTGTTTCGTTTGTAGTAGTCAGGTTTTGAAGATACAAGCGTTTATTTCGTTTGTAGTAGTCAGGTTTTGAAGATACAAGCGTTTATTTCGTTTGTAGTAGTCAGGTTTTGAAGATACAAGCGTTAATTTCGTTCGTAGTAGGCAGGTTTTGAAGATACAAGAGTTTGTTTCGTTTGTAGTAGGCAGGTTTTGAAGATTCAAGTGTTTATTTCGTTTGTAGTAGCCAGGTTTTGAAGATACAAGCGTTAATTTCGTTTGTAGTAGGCAGGTTTTGAAGATTCAAGTGTTTATTTCGTTTGTAGTAGCCAGGTTTTGAAGATACAAGCGTTAATTTCGTTTGTAGTAGTCAGGTTTTGAAGATACAAGCGTTTATTTCGTTTGTAGTAGTCAGGTTTTGAAGATACAAGAGTTTGTTTCGTTTGTAGTAGTCAGGTTTTGAAGATACAAGCGTTTATTTCGTTTGTAGTAGTCAGGTTTTGAAGATACAAGCGTTTATTTCGTTTGTAGTAGGCAGGTTTTGAAGATACAAGAGTTTGTTTCGTTTGTAGTAGGCAGGTTTTGAAGATTCAAGTGTTTATTTCGTTTGTAGTAGTCAGGTTTTGAAGATACAAGCGTTAATTTCGTTTGTAGTAGTCAGGTTTTGAAGATACAAGCGTTTATTTCGTTTGTAGTAGGCAGGTTTTGAAGATACAAGCGTTTATTTCGTTTGTAGTAGTCAGGTTTTGAAGATACAAGCGTTAATTTCGTTTGTAGTAGTCAGGTTTTGAAGATACAAGCGTTTATTTCGTTTGTAGTAGTCAGGTTTTGAAGATACAAGCGTTTATTTCGTTTGTAGTAGTCAGGTTTTGAAGATACAAGCGTTAATTTAGTTTGTAGTAGTCAAGTTTTGAAGATACAAGCTTCTATTTCGTTTGTAGTAGTCAGGTTTTGAAGATACAAGCGTTTATTTCGTTTGTAGTAGTCAGGTTTTGAAGATACAAGCTTCTATTTCGTTTGAAGTAGTCAGTATTTGAAGATACAAGCTTTCATTTCGTTCGTTTTTAGTTATTTGTTGTTTAATGTACATTTTCTGTTTTTCTATACCGGTATCTGACGTTAAATAAATAATGTTAAATAAATAATTTAAAAAAAATTGAAAAACATTTTGAAAAAAAAACTACATACAACTACAAACGAAAAAGTATAAGAATCAAAAAAAAAAAAGATTTTTTAAAATTGGGTGTCAAGTTCACATAGCCGCGTAAGTACCATTTACATATACCATACAATCCTAAAGTATCTAAAACTTTGTTATATCGCAGTTTACTCTGTTCTCGCATTAGAAACGTTCGATACTCCGCTCCTATGGGTCGTAGCGAGATGCTATATAACCTATAGTCTTCTTCAAATTTAATTAATTTTTTTTTACCACGCCAGTAGTCTAAAGTAGTGAATCCAACGCCCGAACCACGCTTCAACAACTTACTTCCTACATAACACTGTCAATCCCACGGGAACTTCACTTTATTCCAGGAATATCTTATGTGGTAATAAAGTATCATTATACCAAATTTCATTCAAACTGGTCCATCCGTTTTTACGTAATACGCGTACAAACATACAACAGACACAAAAATTCTGAAATTTTTTTGGCTTCTATTGGTGTTATAGACTCTACATAAAATTTTCTTAATATGGAGATGTGTATACGCTGAATTAGAGATTGCAGTAGATTTATGGAAAACCCTACTAATTACAGCTAAAATAACAAAGTGAAGCGAGGGCAAATCGTTAGCTAACACTCGAGAACAAGGACAAACAACAATTCTTTATCAATTCTAAGAAGCGTGCTCAATAAAACTATGGCATTTTTATTAAGTTAGGGGGCGTCCATTAATCACGAGGCTCGAATTGGGGGGAGGTGGTTCGGCAAAAAATCAGGAAATATCACAAGGAGGGATGGGGGTGTGTAGTAAGATGTCACGTGTATTTATTTTCGTCAAACGCGCGATTTCTAAACCGAAAAGCGGCGTGTAGTGTGACCTTAACTCACCGTTGCCAGGCAACTAGGGCCTTTCGCCCTAAAGCGCGTTTTAGCGCCTAGCGCTAAATCTGGCGCCATTCAAGGCTACATTCATGCGCTAAAAGCGCGTTTTTGCCAAAACGAGTTGGCTATGTATGTGCGTTTTTGCCAACAACTGACTTGCAAGATTCTTATCCAGTTGTTAGTTTTGAGTCAGTCTTGCTAATCAGTGGTCCGAGGACATTGTACATTAATAAGGGGGTTAGTTCTAAACCTCACCACGTATCACCAAGAGGGAGAAGGGGGGGTTAAAAATGCTTAAAAAACGTCACGTGATTAATGGACAGCCCCTTATCTATATTAATATTATAATGTTTGACGGTCCACCTGATGGAAAGACCACCATCGCTCATAAACATGAAGATAGAGTGAAGAGGGGGAAGAGAAGAATGCTGCTGTTTCAGTGTGTCAAGAACTCTGTTCACTGGAAACGCAGCATTAAAGGGATGGGAGATGGAGGTGGTACGACACTTGGCCGTCGGATTCTCGGCCTGGTAGTCGCAAGCCAGTCGAGGAATAAATCTACCACCAAGGGGGTGCTGGGTTACTCGGCTCTTACTAGATGCTTTGTATTCAATCCCCTCACGGGTAAAAGTGTATAAAATATAAAACAAAACCATTCCCCGCTGTCTGTACGCTTAGATCTTTAAAAGTACGCGACGGATTCAAGTGGAAGGCTTATATGTATAATACATGTTGTAGTGATTTCTCGTCGATACCTCCATACTTAGGTCACTAAGATCTCTCTCCATCTCCCTCTCACCACTTCAACTCACCTCACTTCACTCTTACACTCTCGCACCCACTTTTTTTTTGTAAATAATAATTGTTAGTTCTTGTTTTTCTTATTTTTCTTTGTACTAGTTAATAAATTCTGTAATATCTAACGGTTTTCTTCTTTCCCTTTTTTTTTCTATTTGTCTTCACGACAAATTCTGCCCATTGCTTCCGCTAGCTTTAAAATGAAGTCTTTTAGCGTTCAGTATTTGAAAATTGCGCTGTTTTCTTTTTAATCGTGGAAGAAAAAAGGTAAACATAGTAAAAAATACTCTTTGAGTATATAAAAACATAAAGTAAAAGGGAGGAAAAACCAAAAAAAGTGTAACACATACACAGACGTGCAGTTTTTGTGAGCGATTAATGGATGGTTGACAATAATGGGTATTTTATTATATTTTTTTTATTTTTTTTTTTATTTATTTATTTGGAAAACAGACAGCCTTTTAACACAGATATGACAAAGAGAATTTGTTGTACATTTGGCCAATATAAGCTACATACAAGACAAAATTGTGAGTTAGAAATTAATAACTAAAACTAAAAGTAAAAGCAAGGAGTAAAATAACTAAAAACATTTAAAACAAAGATATAAACGTATGTACAATGATCTGTTTATTAAAGAAATAAGGAGAAATCACTACAATGTATATTATAGTAGAGAAACAGCGTGAAGTCGGGGTGGATCGCTAATTGGTCGCATGCATAATAATACATCATCATCACGACCCTTCAATGGCCCACTGCTGAGACGGTTCTCCTCCTCAGAATGAGGAGGGTATTAGGCCATAGTCCACCACGCTGGCCCAGTGCGGGTTGGCAGACTTCACACACCTTTGAGAACTTAGGGAACTCTCAGGAGTGCAGGTTTCCTTCACCGTTAAAGCAAGTGATATTTAATTGCTTAAAACACACATAACTCAAAGTCAGAGGTGTGTGTATGACTTGAAGTCTCAACCACTGGGCCATCACTGATTTATTTTTTTAAAACAAAGAGGAGTATATCGATAACCACATAACCCCTAACTGATATAAATGTTTGTGTTAGGAGTGGGCCACGTCAGTAGTCCAATAACTGGGTCAGGTTCTCTGATTTTTTATTCTCGGTACCAGGTTCAAAAAGAACCGGGATTTCCGGTACTCCCGGTTCTCGTTACTATCTTAAGTTTCTTTTAGAAAGCTTGTTTTTTTAAATGCACAAACTTTAGTAGCACCAATAAAAAAAACAAATCCCTCACCTTATAACATTTAAATTATAATATATTCAAGGCTTTTTTTTTCTTTCCAATATAATATGATCGCAAAAATCTAAAATAAATTTAACGTAGATGATAATATTCGTTCGTTCGGGTCCTGCCAGGTCTTGGGGTGTTTTGGAACCAGAAATTCCCGGAAGCATGCTCTAATCGGAAATCGCTACAGTATATGATTATTTCATTAAAACATCGATTATAATAACTTATATAAAGATTTATATTGTATGTTAATCAAAAATAGAAATAATAATTGAAACTTAGTTGGCATTGCTGACTTTTTACTTTAGACCGGTCAAACGGTGATGCAGCCCTCAAGTTAGGGGCCATTCAATTTTTACGTAAGACTATTTTCGCTAGTTTTTGACCTCCTCTCCCCCTATTATAAGAAAAAAAGAATAGGCTGACCCCCTCCCCCCTGTTTAATATTTATTCCGTAAGGACTTTGGTTTTAATCGTTTATCTTTATTTTGAAACTTAGTTGACATTGCTGACTTTTTACTTTAGACCGGTCAAACGGTGATGCAGCCCTCAAGTTAGGGGCCATTCAATTTTTACGTAAGACTATTTTCGCTAGGTTTCGACCACTCTCCCCCTATTATAAGAAAAAAAGAATAGGCTGACCCCCTCCCCCCTGTTTAATATTTATTCCGTAAGGACTTTGGTTTTAATCGTTTATCTTTATTTTGAAACTTAGTTGACATTGCTGACTTTTTACTTTAGACCGGTCAAACGGTGATGCAGCCCTCAAGTTAGGGGCCATTCAATTTTTACGTAAGACTATTTTCGCTAGGTTTCGACCACTCTCCCCCTATTATAAGAAAAAAAGAATAGGCTGACCCCCTCCCCCCTGTTTAATATTTATTACGTAAGGACTTTGGTTTTAATCATTTATCTTTATTTTAACTTTTCGCATTTTCCCCCTACCCCCTCTAAATTGTCTTACGTAATAAATGAATGGCCACTTAGAAATGAGACCAACAGTCCCTTGGACGCTACGATGCTACAGACAGATATAAAAACTTATGACCCCATCGTTTTAGCGTGGGGGATTAAATATGGATATTCTGGTCTGGTATCTATCAAGTCAAACAGTGGACTAATATTGTCTTGACTAACAAAAAATACAACAAACTCACCGCAACAGCAACAGTAAAGCTGGGGCAGTGAGCTGGTCCTCGCTGACGCAGCACACTGTAGGTGACACGCACTCCGAGCTCATTGAGAGCTGATACTGGAGACTTTCCTCCCCTTTCCACAGATTCCGCTGCTTTAGACAATGCCTGTATGTAAAAAAATCTGATTATTTCATCATCACAAGTCATAACCCATTAATGGCCTACTAATGAGGTATCCTCCTCAGAATGAGGAGGGATTACACCATAATACACCACGTCAAGTACGGATTGGAAGACTTCACACCTTTAAGGACTTTAAAGAACTCTCAGGAGTGCAGATTTCCTCACGATGTTTTCCTTGCTTAAGACACACATAACTCAGAAAAGTCAGAGATCCCAGGATCGATCTCTGACCTCCCGAGTAGACATCAACATTGTACTTCTTAGTTACTCAATAAATTAAGCCATCTTAAGAACCAAACAGAAGCAGTCAGCAATCCTATCTAAATTTATATATTTTTTAAATAAATACATTAACAACTTTAATATACAATTGGCAACTATAGTTACAGAATGTGACGTCACATATAATTATTATGTATATGTGATTTAAAGTTATAATTAAAGCCCCTAGTTGCGTTAGAGAGGCGATGCCACATCTCATATACGAGGGGAAACCATATTATTTCATACTAGTCGACTCTTGCGTCTTCTTCCGCGTGATGCTCCGCTCCTATGGGTCATAGCGTGATGATATATAGCCTATAGCCTTCCTCGGTAAATGGCCTATCTAACACTGAAAGGATTTCTCAAATCGGACCAGTTGTTCCTGAGATTAGCGCGTTCAAGCAAACAAACAAACTATTCAGCTTTATATATTAGTATTATTTTACAAACAAAATAATCGAAAATGCTATTCAATATACTACTTACGCCATCTATTGACGGATATATGGTCTAGCTATCTGTTACGCTTTGACACTTAAATCACTGAACTGATTTAGATGAAATTTGGTACAGAAATAGACAAGAGCTTGGGGAAGAAAATTAAACCTAAATACACATAGGGAATTATAAAATATATTTACCTGTAAGTTCCACTTAAATCCAGCATCTAATTGTATAGATGGCGTTGCTTTTTTCCGTAACGGTTCACCATCTATAAATAATAAACAATTAAAATTAATAATCATTGTTATTTATGTTGCTCCGCTCCTATGGGTCGTAGCGAGATGTTAAAAAGCCTAAAAGTCCGGCCATTTCAGAGATTAGCCGGAACAAACAGACAGACAAAGTGTAAAAAAACAAAGCGGTTATTTTAATATTACAAACAGACACTGCATTTATTTGTATGGATTAATCAAATCCGAAACAAATCAAATAATTAAAAAACTCCCTAAAATGCAGTATAACATTTTACCCATATTTAGGGAGAATTTAAAATTAGGAAAAAACTTTCTAATGTTGGCACTACTTTCTTTATTAGAATAAATAGAGCTACAGAAACAAAATATATTCAAAAATAAGCTAAATAATGCATTTAATTTTTTTTGCGTAAATAAAACCAAACTTGTTAGGTTATCTGGAAAAAAATTTAGCTTTAAAATTTTTTCATTTTTTTTCTTTTTTTTCTTTAATGATTATAGTACTTTTACATTTTCGTTCTTGAGACTCAAAAACAAAATTTTTGGCGCCACAACAAACATAAAATTTTTTTAGATCAAAATTTCTTTGATTATGGCTGTACGGTGTAATACCTTTTCAATTATGGAATAAAAACAGAAAAAAAACAATTGACAAACAATATTTTTAAAAATTGGAAATCTACAATAACCAATGATTTAGTTAGCCTAAAAAAACAAGTTTTTTTGAGGTTAATTCCTAACCACAGATTAATTAATTTTATTAATAACATTTACCTTCACTCAAAACTTCTATTGGTATGTCACACATTTTGAAAATCTATTAAAAAACTAATATAATCAAAAATATTTCACAATCACTAAACACTGACGTGGTTTATGATTAGACTGTTAATTTATTAATCTACCCGCCAAATTTTTATTTTTGACAAATAAATTAATGTCACTTTGGCTGAATGACGTAAATCTTATTTAATGCTATTAAAAAGTTAACAGAAGATAATTTTATCTGTATACATATTTAGAGTTACTTTATTATTAAATCGTTTCAAATATTAAAAAGAAAAAAAAATGAAAATAAATTGTATTATTTACGGTACAAAAAAAAATTATTCTGTCACAATTTAAACTGAACCTTAAACCGTTCATAAATATATTAAAAAAAAAACTAATTAAAAAATGAATTTATAAAAAAAATAAATAAAACAAAAACAATTTTTTGATAGATGAAAATAGATGTATGCAACTTGATTACTGCATTTGTATGGTGTAATACCTTTGCCTTTTCTATCATTAAAAAAACAGAGTAAAAAAAGTGTATACTGTCAAAAACATTGTTACATTATAAAACGGTTATATACTCATTACTCGTTAAGTTTTCTAATTTCCCGCGCAATTTCCTTATTTTTTTCTTACATAAGAACCTTCTTCTGACAATAACAAACACAACAAAAAAAAATTAGCGAAACCAGTCCAGCCTTTTACGCGTGATGACGTCACTAACAGAAATAGGGATTCATCCTTACTTTTAATATTATAAATGCGAAAATAACTCTATCTGTTTGTCGCTCTTTCACGCCAAAACTACTGAACCGATTTAAATGAAATTTCGTATACAGATAGTCTAGACCCTGAGAAAGGACGTAGCCTACTTTTTAATCCGAAAAAAAGGTTGTAAGTGGTTGAAATGGGGGGATGAAAAGTTTAAACTTAACTTAAAAATATTAGTCGACTCGCGCGAATTCGTCCGCGTGTTGCTCCGCTCCTATTGGTCTTAGCGTGATGATATATGGCCTATAACCTTCCTCTATAAATGGGCTATCTAATACTGAAAGATTTTTTCAAATCGGACTAGTAGTTCCTGAGATTAGCGCGTTCAAGCAAACAAACAAGTAATTAACACCACTTCAGTGTAAATGAGATTATGCCGCAGTAGGATTTCCTAAGTAAATGCAAATTCCATTAAAACCTTACTAATGTTATAAGTGTGAAAGTTTGTATGTTTGTTACTCAATCACACAAAAACGGCTAAACGGATTTCAATGACATTTAGATCACAAATACTTTATAACCTGGATTAACACATAGGCTACTTTTTATCCAGGAAAAATTCAAAATTTAATATTATAAATGGGAAAGTAACTCTGTATGTCTGTCGTGCTTTCAAGCCTAAACTACTGAACCGATTTAAATGAGATTTGGTATATAGATAGTCTAGAACCTGAGAATGGTCATAGGCTACTTTTTAATGTGAAAAAAGGTTTGTAAGAGGTTGAAAGGGGGGATGAAAAGATGTATGGAAGTATTGCTATTCCACGTGGACGAAAAAAAAAATTTTTTTTTTTTAATTTTTCAGTGACCTATACTGAAAAATATATTTTTATTATATTGAAATTAAAATTCCATGTATAGAAATTAAATGAGGTAAGAAAAAGAGTAATATCCACAAAATATAGAAGTATGTTTAACTTTTTTGAACAAATACAAAAAAAATGCAATTTTTTTTTTTAATATATTTTGATAGTGTTTGTCCTTTTCTTGAAATTGTACGGAATTCTCAATGCGCGAATTCCACACTCGCACTTGGCCGGATTTTTATTTTGCTATGAAAACAGCATAAAGATATATAATTTCCACAGAGTATAATATAGAAGTATGTTTAACTTTTTTGAACAGATACAACAAAAAAATGGCTTTTTTTTTAAATTTTATTTAGACTTCTGAGGAACATGTTTTTTTTATAATTAAAAAATATCAAATATTTTTTTCTAATATATAAAGCTGAAGAGTTTGTTTGTTTGAACGCGCTAATCTCAGGAACTACTGGTCCAATTTGAAAAATTCTTTCATTGTTAGATAGCCCATTTATCGAGGAAGGCTATAGGCTATATTTCATCACGCTAAGACCAATAGGAGCGGAGCTAGACACGGACGAAGTCGCGCGGGTCGACTACTAGTATCATATAGCAGCTGTCTTTTTTAACACTGCAACACTTATTTTCAAAATCTCCCCATATCATGATAATTAAAAAAAATCTACTAATGGACTTTTAAGTTATTTTTTTTTTTTTTAGGAGGATGTTCAAGGGAGCACTCCTCGGCAATGTATATATAAGTTATCTTATTTACTATAGCTTACCTTTAGTAAAATTACTACGACGTTTGACAGCTTGTTTTGGGACTCCGTTGGTTGGCATTTCTACATCAGTTGATGAACTCACTCCACTAGGATCCTGGACATAAGCGTGGATATGTGTATAGATAAAATTTAAGGTGTCTGCTAACTACACCATGTTATATCATGACTGTACTATGAATATGAGGAATGGAAAACAGCATTATACGGTCTACTATACCCACTAGTGACAAAAGTGGAGGTGGACTGGCCACATATTGCAGTACAACACCGACAAATTTGGTACCCAAGAGACGGTTTGAGAAGAAGCGGCTACAAAGAGATGGGAGGATGACCTTAAACAAACATTAGGTCAATGGACAAGAGTTGCCGCTGATAGACAACACTGGCAAGAGTTGGAGGAGGCCTATGCTAAAAGGCATACTGAAATTAGAGACCATCAGAACAGCTTTTCCCAATTGGTGGGTCAATACATGGTACAGGGCCAACAAAATAAAATACCAGGTTGCAGCATTCCCGCCTTGTTTTAAAATAAAATTTATTTATCTCCAATCGACTTTGAAACAACGATATATTCAAGACAAGACCATTGATAGATTTTTGGTTATCTTATCGTTAAAAATACACAAAATCCAATTTGCGGCAAATTGGATTCTTTAGTAAAAAATTAGCAGCAAATATAGTATAAATATATTACAACGTAGTTACAATAAATATAGTATAAATATATTACAACGTAGTTACAATAAATATAGTATAAATATATTACAACGTAGTTACAATAAATATAGTATAAATATATTACAACGTAGTTACCACAGTGGAGCGGGAGGTTTGTTCATGAAATAACAATGAAAAAATTTTCCGGGCCACAGTAGAACAAAGTCTAGGAAACCCTGCTTTACTTTGGCTGTAGATGTAACTTGCACTTTTTACAAAAATATCTTTTTTTTTTTTTTTCTTTCTCAGAGCTCATCTGCAATCAGTAGACAACTATAAGCAGATTGGTTGTATGATATTAACGAGACGAGTGCATCCTCCAACGAGGACAGCTACTCATTATAATTTAGTTTGGTGTCCTGGACTAGATAATATATTTTCTTTTAAGACGCTTATGGTATTTTGGCGTAACCAGAGCTACCGCAAGTACGTTCGGGTGATTTTCCAGCCATCTCTGGTATTTTTGTCTGGAGGCCTCAATTTCCTCTCTCACAGTATTCATTTTTAAATAAGTGTGGATTTCGGAATTGGTAACAAACCATGGGACTTGTGTTATTGTTCTTAAAATAGCGTTCTGTACTCTTTGCAATATTGTGATGTTGGAGTTACTCGCACTGCTCCACAGCTGTATGCCATACATCCAGGTAGGTTTTAATATGGAGTTGTAAATTAGTAACTTGTTATCTATCGATAGTTTACTATTTCGTCCTAACATCCAATACAGGTTTCTGTGTCTTATATTTAGCTCCTCCCTTTTACTTTTTATGTGATGGGTCCACAAATATCTAATAATGTTATTTAAGAATAATAGTCATACTCATTGGCAACAAAATAAATATTATTTAGTTTCAACTATCAATGGTTCAATAGGTCAATAGTAGAGGTTCCTAAATAAAGTTATTAACCAATCAGTTAAACAGGTGAAAATAATATTTTATTAAATAAAATTTGTTTTTGAACACATACCAATAGTTGCCATAAAAATTGTGGTCAAACGTGGTCAAACTCAAAAACAGTTCAGCAGAGGTAAGAAAATGTAAAAAAAATAGAATTTAGGTTTAGGTTAGGTTTTCTATATTAAGTAAGCTTATTCATAATTTGATTATTAATATAAGTAAATAAAAATTAAATACCTTACCATTGCCTTATACAACTAAATAAATATTGTCCATAATGTTATAAACACCAACGACACAGATTATACACAAACACACACATTATTAAATATATTTTAAATCAATAGTAATTAGATGAATTTATTTTGTGATTATGATATTTAAATATAAATTGCAAACGCCGTTTCTACTTTCGGCGATTGTAAACAAATCGATAATGTTGCCAAGCAATGAAACCGTGTGACCCGTTAATGGAATTCAGTGTTAACAGACTAATAAAATAAATTACCAGATATAAAAAATTTTATAATGTAACAAGAAACTTTCGTTCTTTAAGTTAAAATTCGATAGTTGTTGAGAAAAAAACGGATTGCACTGAGGGGAGTGCCGGCAGAAGTGTAAACTTGAACATTAACGTTGTGCAATTTTGAATATTCTCAAATAACAAAATTAAAATTAAACGAACTGTATTATTGAGATCTGGCTTACATACGGCGAGACCAGAACGTGTCACGGGACTTGGGAAAGAAAAAATATTTCTACGGTTTAAGTAACCCAAACAACAAAAATTAAAAATAAACTGAACTGCATTATAAAGTTGAGTATCTCAAAAAAAATTTTTTACACATTTGCGACATTTTTTACACATTTGCGAGGAAAACTAACATCATACCGATGTATGACTTGGCGGTCAAGGCGGACAAGGATGCCAATCCGACCGCCATGTGTGTTTGACGCATTCCGGTTGGTCGGGCCGCCGTTCACCCAGATTTTCCCATCCCTTTCGTGCTGCGGTTCTAGTAAATCCTAGGTTCCGACTCCAGGTTTACTGGAACCGAAGCATTCTTCTCTTCAGTCCCCCTCATTATTTTATTTTCAAGTTGCTAATGCATTGGCAATACAAGACACTCTCTCTCGTTTTGCCTCCATCCCTTTCGTGCTGCGGTTCTAGCGAATTCTAGGTTCCGACTCTAGGTTTACTGGAACCGAAGCATTCTTCTCTTCAGTCCCCCTCATTATTTTATTTTCAAGTTGCTAATGCATTGGCAATACAAGACACACTCTCTCGTTTTGCCTATGTCCATAGTCTTATCATCGTGTCAACCGTCTGTTTGTTTGTAGTTTCACTACTGGGGCGAACAAAACCCCACACACGTGGAAGCTGGCTGGGCCCGGTTTCAGCTTCTTTAAATTAAGGGTTATCTATTGTCAGTTAGATGATAAACACCCAGTACTCATAAGTTCTTGATGATTTCTTATCTTCTTTCTAATCTTCTTTTGGCATGCCCATTACACGTTTCACACAATAACACAAAATAGTTCTAAATAGTTCGCACTTCACCATTAGTCCGTTTTTGTCAGGGAAGGGTCAAGTAACTAGGCCTTGGGAAATAGTACACACAGGACACGGGATTAATCAATAAAGGGGTTACAGGGGGTGTATACCGCGCGCGTACGGCGCTCTCTTCAATACGACTGCCTCTGCCGGTCGCGCAAGCAAAACTCCTCGCCGCGCGCCGCCTTAAATATAGTAAACAACTACAATAAAATAAAACAGTGTGTAACTAAAATAATGTAACTGACGACATTAACGAAAGTAACAAAACTAACACTTACAAACAAATTGAGTTAATTTTTTTTATGTAATCTGTTCTAATATTTTATAAAATTCATAATAAGACGCAGACAAAGTCACGCAGATGGTAGATAGTTTATATAAATCCATTACCGGACTAGTGCGGTAATTTAACCTAAAAAGAACGCGTGTGTTATTGAGCTGTTTACGTTCACAAATGTTTAACTGTTAAATGGGAAATTTTTTTGACGCTGGTAACATTAAAAATACAATTTGAATTCTTTTTTTAAACATGTAATATTTAAGCAAATACCTGGGAAAAACCGGATTCTCTTTTGTAAAGGGCTTTTTTTATCAAACAATGTTTAAAAAAGTTATTAATAAAAAACAATAAAATTGTTTTAACATATTTAATTACATATATACAAAACAAATTATAATAAAATCTTTGGTAAAGCTTAAATTATCCTTTAAAATAATATGGCACATATTTATAATAAATTTAGAGTACATTGTTGGAATGATTCATGTTACGAGTCTACAGATAGTAAGTTTATAAAATAATATATCAATTAATGATAGTCCATTTCGAAGGTTTCTTGCATCTCCCTGAATCGGGACAGAATCTATTAAAAGTAGTACTGCTATCAAAACCCAATATCTCTCTCTCCTCCTGAATCCTAAAACTAAATGTACTTTCATGTGTACCTATAAAATGTTCTGCGTGAGAACATATTATTTGGTCTATAATAGCAACACCGCCATCTTTAAATTCTACTAATTCTACATCGCTTGGTTTATACAAATGCATTGTATATCCTAATTTAGTTAATCGGTCTTCTAACTCAAGTATTTCGGTATTTTCAGCATCAGTCGCTACAAATATATGTTCGATATGTGGATAGTGTGTACGTATTACTTTATGTACCTGTATCGCAGCACCTTTTATAGACGGCACATCTCTCTTACGAGATATGGCAAAGTCTTGTCTCCGCAAGTGAATGCTTAAGTAATTAGAACATTTATCAGTATAACATAGCAATTTTTCCGATATAAATTTTTTAGCAGTCGCTACTAATTCCTTATTAAACTTCATACTCTTCCTGCAATCCCAGAATGTTTTATCACCATAATGGTCATGTAACGGAATCTCTCCATGATGAAACATTACATATTTATCGGCCGGATGTAGAGCTATTATTTCCCATAGCTTCGATATTCTTCCTTGAAATTTAACACATACAATTTCTCGTACAGTTATATTTTTATACTCCCAGAAACGTTCATCATAATTACAGTCATTGATCTCCCATTTGTCCTTAAATTCACCACCTTCGAATGCATCTTCATAATTGTTTAATACATATAAGCGATCAATTATAAAATTTGTAGATTTAAGTATAGAAAAAATTTCATGTAGCTCTACTACAGGTGCAAACTTTTTTAAGGATGGCATATCAAAAAATCTACTCCAAGGAATAGGTTCGCTGGTGTACTCCATCCAGTGATACAAATTATGCCAAGGGGGTAATACTAAATTCCAATATTTCTCATTCAACTTTCTACTTTCAGAAAGCATTATAGCAAACCTCATGTACACGTCGCGTCGTAAATTAAATCCTTCAGGTGGATTTACATCGTATAAAATGAATTTATCTGTTAATTCCTGACAAGTTGAGAATTTTGCATCACAGTATCCGTTTAAGTTATCTTCTGCCTTTATTGGAGTTATTGTGCACAGCAACAGAATTAGGAATATCATCTTTAAAGTAAGGAAATTTGAGATAATCGTTAGTAATAATTTCTTCTTCTTCTTCTTCTCTTGTCTATGGCTTTTCTACCGCTTTGAATAGCAGTAATTCTGCCAATGTCAATGTGAGAATGCTCTTCAAATTTGAGGCTTTTGACCAGTTACAATTGCTTCTCTCCTCATATGCTTCTGAAGAGGTTGTGCGGTAGGTGATTGTTATACCGCTTTAGTGTGACTGTCAGGTGTCAATAGGATGAAAAAGTCACTGTGTATGTTGGCATTATGCCTATTATAATTTTCTAGGAAGATTAGTAGAGATTGCTTGATTCCCTTGTTATAATACCTACAACAACACATAAAAAATAAACCTTGAATGTTAGTCCATCACCAGCTTATTATATGTAAGTAACCATACAATAAATATTATAATACAAAAGCAAGCACACATATTTTACATTATCTACAACTTAATATTATACATTTTAATATATTTACACAGAATTTTAACAACACAGGGATCTGGGAAAGTAAGAAGGAATTGAAAGTTAGTAGGGCGAGGAATGTTAGTAGGAAGAGTATCGTACAGGGATGTGGGGAACTTATGACAGTTAAAGAAAATGTGATCTGGAGTACCCTCATCCAGACCACACTCACACAGAGAATGGTCTCTCACCCTTATTTTAGCAAGGTGGACAGGGGTACATGAATGTCCTAATCGCAAGCGGCAAATTGTTGAGGTTACTTGTTTACAGGCTTTTCTGAATTTAAAAAACCAAGGCTTATGTGGAATACTTGGTTGGACACCTCTAAAATGTTTAGCCTTGTGGGTGTCTTGAGAGCGCCACCGCTCATTCCAGGTCTTAAAAAGGTTGCGACTAGCTTCTGGTAAAATGTCACCTGCATAGTTCACATATCGTTCTATTGAACCTGACCCAACTGCAGACCTAGCCCACATATCAGCCTGCTCGTTACCAACTATACCACTGTGTCCAGGGATCCAGATCAGAGTAACTTCTAAACCTTTCATATGACAACTAAATAATTTTTCTTTAATTTTTAATATTATTGGATAATTTAGAATTTTGTTCTTTTTAAAGAAATTGCCAGATATTGCGTCCAAACAACTTTTTGAGTCAGAAAATATTAGAACTTTGTTTAAGTTGTGAGAGTCTATATAAGATATTGCCTCGAAAATTGCAACAGCCTCGCCTGTAAATACTGTAGCTAGAGGAGGACACCTAAAACTTAAAAGGACTCTGAACTTAGGAACCCATACAGCTGAACCCACATCACTTTCACTGTTCAGTTTGGATGCATCTGTGTACATACACATCCAACCCTCCCAGCTTTCTAATAAATTTTGAAATTTAGTGTTTGCCTCAGCTTCATTTCTAGCAATTCCATGGTCTAATATAATGTTTGGCCTAAAAATAAGAGCCTCGAAATTTTCTTCATATAAGGGAAATTTTGAATTTTGATAGATAGGATGTTGCAAGTTGATAAGTTTGTGGAAGCTATTAATAATTCTTGGGGCTGTCCTGTTAGTCCAGTAGGAGTCAGTGTTTATCTTATCTGAAAGTGTTTTTAGCAGAGGGAGAAGAGGGTGTGAACCGATTTGAATGATTTTTCCTATATATCTATCTGCTAAATATTGTCTGCGTAGATCCAGGGGAGCATCTAGACATTCTACTTGCAAGGCAACAGAAGGTGATGACTTCATTGCTCCTAAAATGATTCGCAAGCATTTGTTTTGTATTAAGTTAAGTTTCTCAAGACCAACTCTATTGCATGGCTCAAAAATAAATGATGCATAGTCTATGTGGCTTCTGACGATAGCATTGTAGATTAATTTCTGACAGTATGGGTGTGATCCCCACCATACACCAGAGAGGGCCCTGAGAATATTAACTCCTTTTTCACATTTTTGAGCAACATTATTTAAATGGGGTGCTCCAGTCATTCGTGAATCAAGTATAGCGCCTAAAAATTTAACACTTGATTCAACTGGTATGGTTTGGTGGTCACAAGACAGTACCAGATTCGGAATTTTATAGCGACGGCTGAAAATAACAGCTTTACTTTTAGCAACTGAAAGTGACAAGCCATGCTTATTTAAAAAATCGGTTAAGTAATATAATGAGTTATTAAGTCGCCAAGTTGCTTCATTAATGGTTGTGCATGATACATATAAAGCAAGGTCATCAGCATATTGCAGTGTTTTACAGAAAGAATTTACAGCTAAATCCAAATTGTGTGTGTAAATGCTGTAAAGGAGCGGGCTAAGAACTGAACCCTGTGGGAGTCCCCTCCAGACATTTTTAGGTGAGTGGCATTTACCATTTAACCAGATTTTGATGGTTCTTTCCATAAGAAGGTTTGTTATGAAGTGTATTATCCTCTCGGGAATACTCAGCTGGAGCATCTTCTGCCTGAGTAGCGGAAGAAGGACACTGTCATAAGCTGCCGAAATGTCCAAGAAAACTCCCACAAGGTAGTTTCCCTCTGAAAACGCTAAACGTATATCTGTTGTTAGAATGCATAGACTGTCCAGAGTACCTCTACCCTTTCTAAATCCGAACTGCGATTTTGATAAAATTTCATGACTTTCCACAAACCATTCTAATCTATTTTTGACCATGTACTCTAATACTTTGCACATAGTAGATGTTAGTGCTATGGGGCGGTATGACATTGAATTACTAGGGTCCTTGCCTGGCTTTCGAATGGGTATAATTAATTGGGTCTTCCACCTTTTAGGGATACACCCGGTTATGAATATACTGTTTAAAATTCGTAAAAAGAAACATTTGCCAAAAGTAGTTAAATTCTTTATAAAAGAGTATGGGATACCATCCTCTCCTGGGGCAGAGTCTTTTAAACCATGTAATGCAATTTCGAGTTCGGAAAGAGAAAACGGTTCATCAAGTTTATGAGATGCATTAGACAAGTTATCGTTTGATAAGTTATCTTTATTAGGCACAAATGGGGGGGCTAACCTGGCAGAGAAATCCTCCAACCAGAGTGATGAGTCATTTGTTGATGGGGTCTCTGAACACTGGGACCCTCGATACTTCTTAATATTGGTCCATATAATAGTAGATGAAGTTCTAGGAGACAAGTTTTCACAAAAACCGATCCAGCCCCGTTGTTTTTTTTTAGAAAATTGTCTCCTATTTCTTGCTGAAACTTTTTTGTAGTTTAAGAAATTTTGTACTGTCATGTTCTCATTATAAGTGTTTTCAGTTTCATTTCTTAGTATTATGGCATTTGTACACTCACTGTCCCACCATGGAGGGGACAATAGTTTTTGAGTTAATTGTTTTGTGGGAAAGTGAGTGTCTGCTGCTTCTATGAGAAAGTTTTCAAATGTTGAATATGTAGCCAAAATGTTATTGTCAGTGTCCAGAGTAGAATTTTGAATTTTGTCATCAACAAAGGAAGAGAAAGCGGTCCAGTCAGCATTTTTGAGTTTATATTTTAGAAGAGGTTTAGGGGGGATACTTGCATATACATGGTTCGCGATGGTAATAGTGATAGGAAAGTGGTCGCTATCATGGGTCCTAGGAAGAGTCCTCCAAAGCAAATGAGCAGCTAGTGAGGCCGAGCACACTGATATGTCTACAGCAGATTTCAGGTTTTGTCCTGGGTTTACTCTGCGTGTAGGTGATCCATTGTTAATAACACACAAGTTATTGGAGTCAAAAATATCCAATAGACGTGAAGACAGCGAATCACTATAGTGTGATCCCCAAGAGATATGGTGACAGTTAAAGTCACCCAGGATGATGACTGGTTCTGGTAGACACGAGCAGATGGCCGAGATGTCAGGAACCAAGCTAACACTAGGGTGGGGAATGTAAACACTTAGGAAAGTAATATTCATAGCTCTGACAGCTATAGCATTAAACTCAGGTGAGTGTTGAGGTAGAGTGATTTGTGAGTAAGTGAGTGTTCTTTTGATCAGTAAGGCACAGCCGTCATATCCGTCATCACCGTCATCCCGCAAACAAGCGAAGCCCGAGACTCTAAAATTAGAGCCTGGACGAAGCCGAGTCTCCGAGATGGCTGCAACGACGACGTTGTGCTCACTAATCAAATGGAGGAGTTCGTGTTTTTTATTTCGAATGCTCCTACAGTTCCACTGTAGTAGATGTGTCTGATTCATTTTGATGGAGGAGGTTGGAGATTTCAATAATTTTACTGGCAACGTTGGACGGTATATTTTTATTGGACTGTAAAAATCCGTTAAATAGTTTTATAATTAAATTGATTAGTTCATGAGTTAAATCATGACTTTCGGTTTGTGCTTGTAATGCACAACCATTAGGAATAGATGTGGTTGGAGTAGCAACAAGGGAATTGTGAGCGTTCTTATTGTAGCCTTGTTGGGGGACAGCTTTTACTCTAGGAGCACGTGTAAATGTTTTTTTGTATGAAGTGGTGTGTGTTGTTTGCTGTTGTTGTGGTTGTGTGGCATTGAATGTTTGTGTTTCTGTTGCAGGAGCAAACATGGTTGCAGCAATATCAGCATATGACCTTTTAACAGGTGCAATTTGTGATGACGCTTCCACATATGAAATATTCTGTTCAGACATCAAAAGTTTAATGCTATGCTGTCTAGCAAATTCGGGGCATTTTCTATCGATTGCCTGGTGAGAGCCTGAGCATAAAAGACATGAAATTGATTGTGATGAAATTTCACAGCTTTCACCAGAATGTTCCTTGGAACATTTGTAACATCTGGGTTTTGAGCGACATTGTGTTTTAATGTGTCCAAATCTGCAGCAATTGTGACACTGGATAGTGGGGAGGAGGTATCGTTCTACAGTCAGTCTGTTATAACACACATAAACATATTTGGGGAGGATTTGTCCAGAGAAAGTTACTACAACAGACTGTGTAGGCACCCATGAGGCTACACCCTCATTAAACAGTTTTCGGTTCAGACGTCTTGCTTTAAGGACTATGCCGCATCCTTCAGGAAGTTCCATTGACTGCACTAGGTGAGTCATGGACCATTCTTTTGGTACACTACGTATTAGACCCATACGGGTTACATTATACATGGGGATATTTGCTGTAAGTTTGTTAGTTTGTAAGCACTCATGTATTAAGAAAGAGTTAGCCTGGTTTCCTGTCTTGAATTCAATGGAAACTCTGTTCCTGCCAACACTCTTTATGCCATCCTTTGTAATTCCCTCAATTCGGGATTTCATTAATATAGAACCAACTTTAATGGGACGCAGTGTCAATCCTGCCGCTAGGTCAGGCTCAACTCTCGATAGGTGAACTATAAACGGTCCACGGTCCTCTGAACCATAAGACCTATCAAGCACGATAAGTGACGGGTGGGTGTATATGGTTTCAATTGAAGCAGAAGGCAATTCTAAGTCAGTGATTGTTTTCTTAACTACATTACTACTGTCCGCATTTGCCGGACGTTTCGTGCCTTTGATTATATTTTCATTAACGCACATCGGTATAGGTGTAGGAGCACGCTGAGGATGATCCGGCGGATCCGGAGGATCCCCGGGGGACTCACCCCCCATCTTAAATTACCTAAAAACTAAATAAACTAACTAAGGACAACACAAAGCAAACACTCACCAGACACAAAATCTCAACTAAAATACAGATTTACAAATAAAAACGATTTTTATAACAAAGCACTCTCAAAAACACGTGAGTTCCTCAACTATCAACTTGACAGTCCTAGTAATAATTTGAAAATAAACAATTTGGAAATTGGAATTTGTTTTTGGAATAGTGTCAATTTTGGTGTTACCAACTCTCAATTTCTTTTCTCCCAAACCTTGAAACAGAAAGTCAAAGACTATACTAAAATTACCAGAAAATACCCCTAGTTGCGTTTTTGGCGTAAATGAAAGTGGATTGAATTGTTAGACTTGTTTATTTACAGTTAAAAATTTAAATATAAGATACAAGACAGATTTGTGGGTGGCTCTCAAAGATTATATATAACTAGTCGACCCATGCGACTTCGTCCGCTGCTATTGGACGTGGCCTAATGGTATATGGCCTATAGCCTTCCTTTATAAATGACCTATCTAACACTGAAAGAATTTTTCAAATCGGACTAGTAGTTCCTGAGATTAGCGCGTTCAAGCAAATAAACTCTTCAGCTTTATATATTAGTATAAGATATATAGAAATGGCCCTGGGCGATAATGGCACCTGGATCGGAGGCAGCGTCTTTCTTTCCGCACCCCTTTGCCTTAGGTATAAAAAATAATATAACCTCAAAAATTTTAACGCTTAAATGCGTCACATCCCCTAAAGTTTGAGTTACTCAGTAGTAGATATTAAACTTCCACAAATTAAACACTTTTTTGCTGTTTACAAAATGGAAGATTTTTTAAAAAAGAAACTTGTTTTAACTAAGAATAATTATATTCTTCGAACACTGAATTAAAGTAAGTAGTTTTGTTTAATGTTCCTTTGAGGCACAAGGTTTTCTGTAATAAGGGAGTCGCATTTATGAATACATAATAACTTTGACACTTTAATATAAATGATTACATTGAACATAGAGGTTTTATACAACTAGGAAGAAGATCACTATAATAACAAAAGAGGCTCTTATAATTTTCATACAAGGATTTTCGAGTAATTATATTGATAGTGGTAATTGATTTTAGGGAGAAATCTTTTTAAGAGTTAGTATTGCATTGTAACACTTTTTCAATTTTCAATGGCAACACTAATAGTCTGATGTCATTGTCGAAGGCAGCCCGGATGAGTATTTAATACAAAATAAAATAGGAAATTTGTAATAACTAATAATATAATAGCTATTTATCACAAACATGGAGCTTAACGACGTTATTGTAAACCAGCCCGTCGTTATAGACAACGTAAATATTTTTCTTTTAATTTTATTTATCGATTGTCGTATTGGCTTTAACTTTCGCAATTTGTCTGTAATAATGAGTTATAAAGCTAATAATTGTACTGTTATTTTTATATAAGAGTGATAATAGATCTTTCTAACTCAATTAAATGTTATATCGTCTTATTTAAATTCAAAGTGAGTCATACTTTTTTTGTATTATGGATTTTGAGACTGCTCTACTTTGATGAAGTGAAAAGCAAATAATAGATATTGTGTAAGGTTATGCAAACAATAATGTGTTTACATGCTGTGATGCTGCAGATGCTGGTTTTGTCTGCCTCTAAAGACCACATTGTAGGAGGCTACAATGGTTTAGGTGCCCTTGCAACTTGGTGTCTAGTCTAAAGTGACAGCTCTACTTGCTTTACCTCTGGGCCTGCTTCGGTCACCATTTAGTGTTTTACTCAAAACAAGACAATTGACAAATAAATCAAAATCAAGCATCCTAGTAAATGTCAGTGATAATGAAAAAAAGGGCTCGTCTAACCAAAGCCTTCTTCATTCGTCAGTCATACTTATTTCATTGAGTTATCCATGAGATGTCCACTAGTTATACATAGGCCTTCTCCAGAGGTTTTGTGGTATGACATCACTACACCTATATCCAGCAACTCCCTGACAACTTGACCTTGTTTTCTGTCTATCTTGTGGAAGGCCTTTTAACGCTTCGTTGAAATGTCTTCGACAAGAGACTTATTTACACTATTATAATATTTATTTCTAACAGGGTTCAGGTGTGATTAAAGCCGGCTTTGCTGGTGATCAAATACCAAAATGCAGATTTCCCAACTAGTAAGTATATTTCAATAACTAGAATAAGAATTAGATACATATATTTGAATGACTTTTAATTAACAGTATTGGTCGTCCAAAACACATCCGTGTGATGGCAGGAGCCTTAGAAGGGGAGTTGTTCGTGGGCCCCCGAGCTGAAGAACACAGAGGCTTGTTAAGTATTAAATATCCCATGGAGCATGGTATTGTGACTGATTGGAATGATATGGAGAGAGTGTGGAATTATATTTATAGTAAGGTTTGTATAAATTTCAATGTTTTTGTTTTCATTTCAGATTTATGTTCGTTCATGACTGTCCTAAGAAAATAGTTCTAAAAAGCAATAGGAGTTCCAATTCCATTTTAGTCACAACATATTTGTTTTCGGTCGTTCTTATCATATCCAGGGAGTTCCTCAATAGTAAATGAAATAACACAAAACCTAAACAAATTGGTGAATATCCTTACTAATATTATAAATGGTTGTTTGTTACGCTTTCATGCGAAAACTACTTAAACCGATCATCATGAAACTTTGTACTAGGGATGTTGCGGATCCACTTTTTTCTGCAGATCTGTATAAAAAAAACTTAAGTGTTGGGGTGGTAGGGTTAAAAATAACACTATTATTTACCCCTTTTTAATTAATAATAAAGTCGTGAATGAACTACTGTTACTAATTAATTATTTTAGTCATTAAATTTAAATATTGGAGCATTATATTTAATGAAAAGGGCTCCAGCCTGTTTCGCAAGGGTTCGTATATTAATCCACATCAATTTATATGGATGCGGATGCAGATGAGGATGTGAAAATCAATGAGGATGTTCCGCATGTGCGGATGCGGATGCAAATATTCGCAACATCCCTACTTTGTACACATATTATACTATAATCCATGGATTTTTTTTATATATATCGACATACATTTCAGCAGTTTCTGAAGCATCCTCAGGAGTAGTTGACTCTTGCAGAGTTCACTTTGCAAGTGACGCTTGATTGTATGTCAATATATATAAAAATATTTCTGTGGATTATAGCAAAGTAACCGTTTGATTACTTTTAAATCATGAATTTCACCAAAGTAATTCAATTCAATAATTCAACATTCTTCATTCAATATTGGAATTTACATTCTCTTATTGAATGTCGGAATCTACCACCCTTTCGGAAACGACCTGACCCAGACCTGAGAAGAATGGGCGCAAGAAACTCAGCGGGACTGTTTCTTTTGGATACTTTACTTTTTATCTCTGTCATTCTTTGATTATATAATTGTCTTTGTTAGATAGAGACAAATATATGAGTTAAGTCCATTTAGATTACGAACAACGACAATAATATTTGTTTGTGTGTGTAATATTTATTTATTCTATATTCCAGGATCAACTATCAACATTCTCTGAGGAGCACCCAGTGCTGTTAACAGAAGCTCCATTAAATCCTCGTCGGAATAGAGAGAAGGCGGCTGAGGTGTTCTTTGAGACTTTCAATGTGCCTGCTCTCTTCTTATCAATGCAAGCTGTATTGAGTTTGTGAGTAATGATGTACTTGTAAATAAAATCAATTTATAAATGATAACTTCGACAACAACAATAAGAGCCTTCCAACAACAATAAGATCCCATCAGCTATTACAGTTTTATATAGCCAGATAGAGTAATTTTACTATAAAAACAAAATAATAATAAAATTATTTCAGTATTCATAAGAGCTTAAAATTTGACAAAAATATCATAAAATTTTACAATTGGAGCCCAACAACAACAGGCTCATATAGCCTTTCCAAAAATAAGTAGATCCCAAGTACAACAGTTAGAACTTTCAAGAACTAGAGAATATAATTTAACAACAATAACATGAACTTGCTAAACAGAGGAAAACAACAACAAATTTTACAATTCTGATTGTAGCTACAACAATAAGAGCCTTTAATTAACAATATTGTTGTTTACACAACACCTTATAGTAAAGTATTAGCAAATAAATAAGATTTGTCCCGTGAGAGGACGGGTTAGAATACTATTTCCCCCTGCCGCTGGGAAAGCATATCGTAAGAGCCGATTAACCCAGCACCCCCTTGGTGGAAGGGGATCTGTTCCCCGATTGGCTTGCCACCACCAGCATGCAAATGCGATCGCCAAGTGTCATAGACGCGCTCCGGTTGAGCCGCATGTGGGCCAGACTTACCCCCTCCCTCTCCCATCCCATTAACGCTGTGGGTCTAATGGACTCTGGGCTCTTGCCTAGGGTCCGCTGAATCTGCATAATTTTTCTTCTTCATTCCCCCTCCCACTCTATCTTCGGGGATGCAACGCATCGACAAAACGAGAGAGTGTTTCTTGTTTTTCCGATGTCCATGGGCGATGGTTGCCACTTACCATCAGGTGTACCATCTGTTCGTTTGCACCTTATCTATTATAAAAAATAAAAAAAAGATTTAAAAGAAATAGAGGGTATTTTGAATATAAATTAAAAATCCTAAATTTGGATTCAAAAAGGAAAAATGTTAGCTATTCTCATCATTCTACCTTCTTATTTAATTAAAATAATAAAGACCAGTTTCGGTAGTTTCTGATAATTTCTGAAGACTACACTATCAGGGACTTTATCAACAAGTGGTGTATTAAGTTATCATCAAATCAGAAAATTAACTCAAAGTTTTGATTGTTTAGATACGCAACAGGCAGAACAACAGGAGTAGTCCTGGACTCAGGTGATGGTGTGACTCACTCGGTGCCCATATATGAAGGGTTTGCAATGCCTCACAGTATTATGAGGGTAGACGTAGCTGGACGGGATGTCACTAGGTATTTGAGGTAAGTTCTCCAATATCAAGGAGACCTAGTATTTGTGAAGGAAGGAATCCTAAATGCACCCAAGAGTTCCAAGTGAATGTGAATGTGAACTTATAAGAATATGGATCTTTATACATCATCATCATCACAACCCATTTATGGCCCACTGCTGAGCCGGGTCTCCTCCTCAAAATTAGGAAAGGGTTTAAAATGAAAAATAATAAGGTTTTGTTTGTTTTCAAATTCAGTTATATTTAAGTGACTAAAGTGGAATTAGATCTTGTTTTATTTTACGTTATGGAACTCTTTTGCCTCGGATACTAAGTAGTGATTCCATAACGTTGAGGAATTCTTAGGAATTTTTGATGTAATAACAGCTAGTGCATATAATTATATTGAATTGATTATTTACATTATATAATATGTACAAAATAATAATATATATGCTTTCACTTCGAAAGGAGATAGATGAATAATATTATAGCAGCAGCTATGTTTGTGCATGGCGCGAACACAGCCATTTTGGATTTATAAATCTTGTGTGGCACACTGGAAATTGTTTGGGATATTTAATTTTTTTGTACTAGCAACACAACACACAACAGACGTGACTAAGCAGAACTCATGGGTTCGAACAGTAAAGTGGCTCCAGCCTAGTTCTGTGTAAAGTTTATATAGTCTAGTTTGGTTGTGTCTTAGTATGGATGATACCCTGGAACCCTTAACAAATAGACGGAGAGGGAGATAACGGAAGTATTCCAAGGACTGTGTTGAGGAGGATCTGAGAAGCATGGGTAGATAAACATCTTGTAGAAGGGAGGCTAAGAGCCAAAAAGGGTTGTAGCGACGCAGCAAGAAGACGAAGAAGTCTAGATTGTATGTTATTGTTGTCTTTTGGGTGTAGCTTACAATAGTTTTTTTTTTTATTCAGGCTGCTGCTCCGTAAAGAAGGAGTAAACCTTCGTACGTCGGCTGAACTAGAAATAGTGAAGTCTATCAAGGAGAGGGCCTGCTACTTGTCTCCGAACCCCCTTAAAGAGGAGAGTTTGGACTCCGAGAGGTCACAGTATACTTTACCTGATGGTACTCAACTCGAGGTAAGAGAACTCATACTATCTCACTTGTACAACATATAAAAGTGAATGAATTATTGTTGATATAAAGATATCAACAATTAGAGCCTGACAACAACAATAAGAGCCTTTTAATTATAACAAAAACATCTCACAAAACTGTCTCTCTTACATCACTTTTTTCGTTTTATAAATACTTAAATAAGCACAGCAAATCCTTACAACAACAATAAGATTCCAACATCAACAGACAGAAATGCAAGGCACGTCAAATTCCATACACAACTGTTTTATTCATTTTATTTTATAACTACCCTCAGCTTACTTATTATTTAACAACACAAATTTGAGTCTTATTACAAAGATCATCAACAACATTTAGAGCCGACAATAACAGGAAAAAGAGTATTTTAATATACACAAAGAATACAATAATTAACAACAATAAGAACAGGCAATTTGTTTATCCTTTACAGATTGGTCCAGCAAGGTTTAGGGCTCCTGAAGTACTGTTCAGACCAGATCTCATTGGTGAAGAATGTGAAGGTAATGGCACCATATTTTTTATGATAAATGACCTCTCTCATTAAGCCGGTAAGCTTAGGAACTACGCTCTACTACCACATAATGCTCAACACTTGCTCCTTTAATTCCAGGTCTCCATGAAGTCCTAATGTTCGCCATCCAGAAGTCAGACATGGATCTCCGTAAAGTGTTATACCAGAACATAGTCCTCAGCGGAGGCTCCACTCTGTTCCGAGGTTTTGGAGACAGACTCCTCGCCGAGATCAGGAGGTTGGCACCTAAGGATATGAAGATTAGGGTAAGGAACAATTATATCATTCAATCTTCGACACACTCATTTATTCCTCTAACAGCCGAAATTAATAATCAATCTCAATCCAAAGATTCAGATTGAGATTGATTATTAATTTGTGTCGTAAGTAATGTCATCCTAAATCCATTATGGCGGATTGCTCAAAATGGCGGACTACTCATTTTAAAATATTTTCATAATATAGATAGGGTTTGGTAAGAAGAATACTAAAAATTAAACTATTTCACATTAAATCCAATATGGCGGACCGCTCAAGATTTATTAGCTATTTTTAACTGTTCTCGTAATATGGGTATTAATACAAAGAGTTTTCTGAGATAAATATGAATAATAAAATACTGTAAATCCAATATGGCGGACGGTCCAAGTTGGCGGAATAGTTATATTAAGGATTCTCATAATATGGGTATCAAATGAAAGAGTTTGCTGAGAAGAATACGAAAAATAAAATTACTTCTCTTTAATCCAATATGGCGGACCACACAAGATAGCGGAGTTGTTATTTTTAACTGTTCTTGTAATATGGGTAACAAAACAAAGTGTTAGCTGAGAAGAATATGAATAATAAAAGAATGTTCTTTAAATCCAATATGGCCTACGGTCCAAGGTCCTTAAATCCATTACGGCGGGCTACTTAAAATACTACAAATGCTAATGTTTTTTTTAATTTCCAGATCTCAGCCCCACAAGAGCGTCTCTATTCAACATGGATAGGGGGTTCGATTCTCGCCTCACTTGATACATTCCGTAAGATGTGGGTCTCTAAGAGGGAGTATGAAGAGGAAGGGCATCGCGCGGTGCACCGTAAGACTTTCTAAATGTATGTAGTGGGGTTGCCAGGGTTGGAGAAAATCTACTCTAAATCGCTCTGATGGCTTTATGATATCCTGGTTACCATAATTTTTTCAAAGAAATGGCAAAGCTGTGACGGATTTTCATATAAACTCATCCCAACTGCACAATTTAATCAATTTAATGGACGATAAATTTTCATCAAGTTCAATCCATGACGTCTCACGGCTCCGCTTAATATTGACATGCGTCGTCATTGAACTATCTATTCCTATTGTTATTATGTACAGATACATATTGTTTTGCTAACGCCATAGAGACGCTTTGGTTACCATGACAATGGTCACAATGAGTTTTCAAAATGGCGGATTCTCATACATTTTAATTAAATCAAATCTCATTAACTTTTTCACGAGATTTACTGCTCAATTTCATCAATCAATCAAGAAGCGAAGCGAATTTATAAAAAAAAATCAAATATAGACAAGCTGATCTCTTATAACACTGATATTCAAGTACTTCAGATATGTTTGCCCAGCTTTGGTTACCATGGCAACGGTTACAAAGAATTTTCAATATGGCGGATTTTCATACATTTTATTGTATTAATTAAATCAAATCTCATTAACTTTTTCACAAGATTTACCGCTCAATCTCCTCCGTGGTTTTTTCATTATACGTGACACTGGCAGAATGTTATATGCTCAAGCGCATTAAAAGACAAAATTAAAAAAAAAAACAAATAAACAAACGTGATGCTATAAAGATACAAGTTTGCCGCGCTTTTGTTACCATGGCAACGGTTACTCCAGCACGTCTTAGAACATCGTACTTGCTATTAATATATATCCGAGTATCTGATGCAGATATGTCACGCAGCATGGAACATCTGCCCATTTTATTTTTAATATGGCAACCCCAAACTTCACTAATATTAGAACGCTTCTTTATATATATATGTCAATACAAATTGTGTTTGTTGTTTGTAAACACAATTTGTATTAACATTGAAATTGTCTGCAATGAGTCGGTACTTTTAAAATACTTACCCCCAATCACTCCCAGGTGGAAAGTGGGGGAATGCGACAGCTCTGTTAATATCTAGATTATTTATTTAGCTTCTTTAAGTGAAAGACTTGATATGAATTATTGTGTGTAACATGCACATGTCACCACGTTAGAAAGAGACAGAATCTTCTTTAATATCTCCAGTAACATCTACATGTTATGCATATATCTGTGGTTCACAATATAACGTTCTAATTTTAAACTATGAATTGCGTTTAAATTTCGAATTTCGAACACGAGTGCATGTTACACGCAAGTTAGGTTAGGAGTAAGCATAAAGTATTTAATGTTGAGAGATTTTTTTGTATTCCAATAAATTATTTTTAACTCAATATTTTGTTTTATTTTTATCCTTTTTAGTAACAAAAATTATGATTCTAATCTACTGTAGGCTACCTCAATATTGTAGATTTAATAATTTTATGCGGTAATCATTCTAACTTTGCATCCCTCTTTTACCCCCATAAGGGGTGATTAACGAAAATATATTTTAACCCTGTTTCATGACATCCAATGAAGAACCTTCACACTGAATTTCATTTGAATAACTTCAATAACGGCAGAGTTTCATACTAACTTTGCACCCCCCTTTTACCCCCTTATGGGGTGAATTTTCAAAAATCCTTTCTTAGTGCTACCCTGCGTTATAAAAGGAACCCTTGTGCAAAATTTCAAGTTTCTAACCCTTATTGTTTAAGCCCCGCGTTGATATGTCAGTCAGCTTCTTTTATATATGTCGGGGATTTTAAAACGATGTGAAAGGAGATGGAAGGAGGAAGATGGGGAATATTGGGGAACACTAAAAGGGGGTGATGGTATTGAATGGAATATTGGGTAAACGCAACGCAGATACTTCTACTGAACCGATAAATGATCAAATATGATCTCTAACAATTACGAGAGAAACCTAAGCAGTGCCTTGGACTTGTGACCAAGGTGTAGGCTTAAGGAGCTCCTTTAAGTGATCACGACACTCGCCTCCACTGCTAGGCTCTCTATTTAAACCTAAGGTTAAACGCACATAAACCGAATCTAACACAAGGCTAACCTAACCTAACATTGGCAATTAAATTGTAAGCACTTACGTGACCTTAGTTGGACAGCACTTCCACACTACACTGCACTTGACACTATCACTAGCACTACTTAGATGATGTTCACTTCTTGAGAGACCGCGCACGACTAAGACTTCAGTTAGACTGTCGATCGCATATAAAGGGTCGAGGGTAGAGACTGTCAAAACAACGGAAGTGACTACTACCCTACTCCAACGCCATAGACAACGATAACGATTCGATTAATCGATAATCTTTTACTTATTCTCCGACATATATATATGTATATAGATTTTATAGTACACTAACGCCATCTATTGAGAAATTATTGTAACTTAAAAAATATAGTTCTTGCAATGAAATAAAATATTTTTTGGCGCTTTTAATTATTATCTTTATTGTACACATTACAAACAAAATAATCACACAAAGGGGGGCATATTCCAGTCTGGAATCTCTTCCACCAACCCTTCGGAAGTAGCGATGCATAGTATTTTTTAAATGATACTTAAAAGCAGTGGCGTAACTACACCGTTCGGGGCCCCTGGCGAATTCATCAGATGGGCCCCCCTCCTCCAATATTAAGAAACTTAACCCAGGCACGTGCCAAGCATCTTCTGCGCCGGTGTGCGAAATACTTAGGAGCACCTATACTTGAAGAGCAAAAAAGAAAAGGTCTTTCGCCAACAAGTATCCTGCGTGGCAAATATTTATGAACGCCTATACTTGAAGAGCAAAAAAGAAAAGGTCTTTCGCCAACAAGTATCCTGCGTGGCAAATATTTATGAACGCCTATACTTGAAGAGCAAAAAAGAAAAGGTCTTTCGCCAACAAGTATCCTGCGTGGCAAATATTTATGAACGCCTATACTTGAAGAGCAAAAAAGAAAAGGTCTTTCGCCAACAAGTATCCTGCGTGGCAAATATTTATGAACGCCTATACTTGAAGAGCAAAAAAGAAAAGGTCTTTCGCCAACAAGTATCCTGCGTGGCAAATATTTATGAGCCTATACTTGAAGAGCAAAAAAGAAAAGGTCTTTCGCCAACAAGTATCCTGCGTGGCAAATATTTATGAGCCTATACTTGAAGAGCAAAAAAGAAAAGGTCTTTCGCCAACAAGTATCCTGCGTGGCAAATATTTATGAACGCCTATACTTGAAGAGCAAAAAAGAAAAGGTCTTTCGCCAACAAGTATCCTGCGTGGCAAATATTTATGAACGCCTATACTTGAAGAGCAAAAAAGAAAAGGTCTTTCGCCAACAAGTATCCTGCGTGGCAAATATTTATGAGCCTATACTTGAAGAGCAAAAAAGGAAAGGTCTTTCGCCAACAAGTATCCTGCGTGGCAAATATTTATGAACGCCTATACTTGAAGAGCAAAAAAGAAAAGGTCTTTCGCCAACAAGTATCCTGCGTGGCAAATATTTATGAACGCCTATACTTGAAGAGCAAAAAAGAAAAGGTCTTTCGCCAACAAGTATCCTGCGTGGCAAATATTTATGAGCCTATACTTGAAGAGCAAAAAAGAAAAGGTCTTTCGCCAACAAGTATCCTGCGTGGCAAATATTTATGAACGCCTATACTTGAAGAGCAAAAAAGAAAAGGTCTTTCGCCAACAAGTATCCTGCGTGGCAAATATTTATGAGCCTATACTTGAAGAGCAAAAAAGAAAAGGTCGTTCGCCAACAAGTATCCTGCGTGGCAAATATTTATGAGCCTATACTTGAAGAGCAAAAAAGAAAAGGTCGTTCGCCAACAAGTATCCTGCGTGGCAAATATTTATGAGCCTATACTTGAAGAGCAAAAAAGAAAAGGTCGTTCGCCAACAAGTATCCTGCGTGGCAAATATTTATGAGCCTATACTTGAAGAGCAAAAAAGAAAAGGTCGTTCGCCAACAAGTATCCTGCGTGGCAAATATTTATGAACGCCTATACTTGAAGAGCAAAAAAGAAAAGGTCTTTCGCCAACAAGTATCCTGCGTGGCAAATATTTATGAACGCCTATACTTGAAGAGCAAAAAAGAAAAGGTCTTTCGCCAACAAGTATCCTGCGTGGCAAATATTTATGAGCCTATACTTGAAGAGCAAAAAAGAAAAGGTCTTTCGCCAACAAGTATCCTGCGTGGCAAATATTTATGAACGCCTACACTTGAAGAGCAAAAAAGAAAAGGGCTTCCGCCAACAAGTATCCTGCGTGGCAAATATTTATGAGCCTATACTTGAAGAGCAAAAAAGAAAAGGTCTTTCGCCAACAAGTATCCTGCGTGGCAAATATTTATGAGCCTATACTTGAAGAGCAAAAAAGAAAAGGTCGTTCGCCAACAAGTATCCTGCGTGGCAAATATTTATGAGCCTATACTTGAAGAGCAAAAAAGAAAAGGTCGTTCGCCAACAAGTATCCTGCGTGGCAAATATTTATGAGCCTATACTTGAAGAGCAAAAAAGAAAAGGTCGTTCGCCAACAAGTATCCTGCGTGGCAAATATTTATGAGCCTATACTTGAAGAGCAAAAAAGAAAAGGTCGTTCGCCAACAAGTATCCTGCGTGGCAAATATTTATGAGCCTATACTTGAAGAGCAAAAAAGAAAAGGTCGTTCGCCAACAAGTATCCTGCGTGGCAAATATTTATGAGCCTATACTTGAAGAGCAAAAAAGAAAAGGTCGTTCGCCAACAAGTATCCTGCGTGGCAAATATTTATGAGCCTATACTTGAAGAGCAAAAAAGAAAAGGTCTTTCGCCAACAAGTATCCTGCGTGGCAAATATTTATGAACGCCTATACTTGAAGAGCAAAAAAGAAAAGGTCTTTCGCCAACAAGTATCCTGCGTGGCAAATATTTATGAACGCCTATACTTGAAGAGCAAAAAAGAAAAGGTCTTTCGCCAACAAGTATCCTGCGTGGCAAATATTTATGAGCCTATACTTGAAGAGCAAAAAAGAAAAGGTCTTTCGCCAACAAGTATCCTGCGTGGCAAATATTTATGAACGCCTATACTTGAAGAGCAAAAAAGAAAAGGTCTTTCGCCAACAAGTATCCTGCGTGGCAAATATTTATGAGCCTATACTTGAAGAGCAAAAAAGAAAAGGTCTTTCGCCAACAAGTATCCTGCGTGGCAAATATTTATGAGCCTATACTTGAAGAGCAAAAAAGAAAAGGTCGTTCGCCAACAAGTATCCTGCGTGGCAAATATTTATGAGCCTATACTTGAAGAGCAAAAAAGAAAAGGTCGTTCGCCAACAAGTATCCTGCGTGGCAAATATTTATGAGCCTATACTTGAAGAGCAAAAAAGAAAAGGTCGTTCGCCAACAAGTATCCTGCGTGGCAAATATTTATGAACGCCTATACTTGAAGAGCAAAAAAGAAAAGGTCTTTCGCCAACAAGTATCCTGCGTGGCAAATATTTATGAACGCCTATACTTGAAGAGCAAAAAAGAAAAGGTCTTTCGCCAACAAGTATCCTGCGTGGCAAATATTTATGAGCCTATACTTGAAGAGCAAAAAAGAAAAGGTCTTTCGCCAACAAGTATCCTGCGTGGCAAATATTTATGAACGCCTATACTTGAAGAGCAAAAAAGAAAAGGTCTTTCGCCAACAAGTATCCTGCGTGGCAAATATTTATGAGCCTATACTTGAAGAGCAAAAAAGAAAAGGTCGTTCGCCAACAAGTATCCTGCGTGGCAAATATTTATGAGCCTATACTTGAAGAGCAAAAAAGAAAAGGTCGTTCGCCAACAAGTATCCTGCGTGGCAAATATTTATGAGCCTATACTTGAAGAGCAAAAAAGAAAAGGTCTTTCGCCAACAAGTATCCTGCGTGGCAAATATTTATGAACGCCTATACTTGAAGAGCAAAAAAGAAAAGGTCTTTCGCCAACAAGTATCCTGCGTGGCAAATATTTATGAGCCTATACTTGAAGAGCAAAAAAGAAAAGGTCGTTCGCCAACAAGTATCCTGCGTGGCAAATATTTATGAGCCTATACTTGAAGAGCAAAAAAGAAAAGGTCGTTCGCCAACAAGTATCCTGCGTGGCAAATATTTATGAACGCCTATACTTGAAGAGCAAAAAAGAAAAGGTCTTTCGCCAACAAGTATCCTGCGTGGCAAATATTTATGAACGCCTATACTTGAAGAGCAAAAAAGAAAAGGTCTTTCGCCAACAAGTATCCTGCGTGGCAAATATTTATGAGCCTATACTTGAAGAGCAAAAAAGAAAAGGTCTTTCGCCAACAAGTATCCTGCGTGGCAAATATTTATGAACGCCTATACTTGAAGAGCAAAAAAGAAAAGGTCTTTCGCCAACAAGTATCCTGCGTGGCAAATATTTATGAGCCTATACTTGAAGAGCAAAAAAGAAAAGGTCGTTCGCCAACAAGTATCCTGCGTGGCAAATATTTATGAGCCTATACTTGAAGAGCAAAAAAGAAAAGGTCGTTCGCCAACAAGTATCCTGCGTGGCAAATATTTATGAGCCTATACTTGAAGAGCAAAAAAGAAAAGGTCGTTCGCCAACAAGTATCCTGCGTGGCAAATATTTATGAGCCTATACTTGAAGAGCAAAAAAGAAAAGGTCGTTCGCCAACAAGTATCCTGCGTGGCAAATATTTATGAGCCTATACTTGAAGAGCAAAAAAGAAAAGGTCGTTCGCCAACAAGTATCCTGCGTGGCAAATATTTATGAGCCTATACTTGAAGAGCAAAAAAGAAAAGGTCGTTCGCCAACAAGTATCCTGCGTGGCAAATATTTATGAGCCTATACTTGAAGAGCAAAAAAGAAAAGGTCGTTCGCCAACAAGTATCCTGCGTGGCAAATATTTATGAGCCTATACTTGAAGAGCAAAAAAGAAAAGGTCGTTCGCCAACAAGTATCCTGCGTGGCAAATATTTATGAGCCTATACTTGAAGAGCAAAAAAGAAAAGGTCGTTCGCCAACAAGTATCCTGCGTGGCAAATATTTATGAGCCTATACTTGAAGAGCAAAAAAGAAAAGGTCGTTCGCCAACAAGTATCCTGCGTGGCAAATATTTATGAGCCTATACTTGAAGAGCAAAAAAGAAAAGGTCGTTCGCCAACAAGTATCCTGCGTGGCAAATATTTATGGCCCACTTCGGCTCGGGGCTCCTGGCATTTTTCCGATATGCCACCCTATAGTTACGCCACTGCTTAAAAGCCACGATTGTAGCAGATCATTTTTTTTAATAATAGATAAGAGACAAACGAGCAGACGATCTACCTGATGGTAAGTGGCCACCGTCACCCATGGACGTTGCCGCCTCGAAGATAGAGTAAGGGGGGAGCGAAGAGAAGAATGCTGCGATCTCAGTAGACCCCGTGCAAGAACCTAATGTTCACTGAAACCGCAGCATTAATGGGATGGTTGAGGCAGGGGGTAGATCTGGGCCACATGCGGCTCGACCGGAACGCGACGCAAGCCAGTCGGGGAACACATGAGGGGCCCAAGATTATAAATAGGATCAAAAAATGTTTATACTTAATAATGATGACATTAGCGCCAACCCTTTCTAACACACGTGGGAGAGCGAGAGGGAAATATGGAATTAAATGTGACTATCATTATTATATACTATAATATATTGAAGACAATAAGACTAAGTAATACTTAAATCCCAATAGTGTCGACATAACAAGATTAGATTACCATATCCACCATGTCTCTTCAAATAATAGATAAAACAATGATATTTATTTGTACATAATTTATCCTCCTACTTATATTTTAAACACAATTTTTCTATCAAATAAAAAATTGTGTACCACATGTAGTACATGTGATCCTTTTTAGACGTGCATATCCCACATATGATGCACGACTTTTCAAAATAACTAAGCAATAAAAGTTTTAAGTTACTATAATAAATGATTAGTACCATTAGAAACAAAAGTATTGATAATAATGTCTGAATTCATTAGAAAGTCATTCGTTCCTATCCTATACGTGTGTGGGTCACTGAATCTATAGATATACTTGAGTGTACCACACTATAATAGGTCAACTAATAAATAATATGGACTTACTTACCAACTCAAAAATATTTCTCCATAAAACTGAAGTCCAGAACCACTAAAATTACTTGAAAATTAATTTAAAGATAATAGGTCAACTAATAAATAACTTATTCAACTCCAAAAACCCTCTGTGCAGATTTCGCCCTTAAAATCCTTATGTTAGCAACAGAGATGAAAAAGTGGATTATTATTTTTTTTGGCGCCAATTTTTTAGATAACCATAATGGCAAAGGTATAAATGTATAAAGACTGAATAAAAAAAACTTAAAAAGTATGTATATGTAACATAAAAAATAATTAAAACTTGCTTACTAAAATACTTGCAGATTACAGTAAAATAATAAATTAATTAATTTAATTATTTACGGCAATGGAAAAGGCAAAGGTATTACCGTACAGCCTTTGACGGATTTTCATATGCTCATTTCAACTACAGAACTTAATCAGTTTCTTGGAACATTATGATATCTTGGTACTTGCTGTTGATAAATTGGTGATTGTCCTTCATGTCCTGAATAGATAGTTCAATCCATGATGTCACACGGCCCTACTTATTCATGGATTGAAGTAACTATATCTACTGCATTAAAGCAATATTATAATTGATGTCCTTAAATTGTCACTCTGTAATTGTGTAGTTTTTCATTATAAGAAAAAAGAGAGAGTGAGAAAAAGTTATAAAAAAAATAATAGAAAGAAAGAAAAAACAACAGATAATAAAAGAGGGAGGACAGAGCAAAAATACTATTGAATAGGTAAAGGAGAGAGAGCGAGAAAGAGAAAAAGAGAGGGGGGGGGGGGATAGAGATAATCGAAAGAAAGTGAAAGGGGACTGATCATTCTGAACAGATAAAGATAAAAATTAATGAGAGAAAAAAGAGAATGATAGTATTTAAGAGGAAGAGAGACGGAAATACTATAGACTTCTCTCAGTGAAAGAATTTTTAAAATCGGATTAGTAGCAACAAAATGGCTATATTCTATTAATTAAAAAATGTATATGGCAACACTAAATCACTTATGTCACTCAGAAATAGTGTAGTTTTCTATCAAAGAAAACAATTTTAAAATCGGATTAGTAGTTCCTGAGAAACTCTTCAATTTACAAAATGGCCATTTCTTTTTAATTAGACTATTTATGGCAACATCGGTGAAAGAATTTTCAAAATAGGTTCAGAAGTTTTCGAGCCTATTCGCAACAAACAAACAATCAAATCTTTCCTCTTTATATAATAGTGTAGATAATTTTCAAATAGTTTGGATATTTTTACGCTAGTTTGATTCCGAGTTCACATGTTTATTGTTTTACTGATACAGATAAAACGATAACTTAAAAGTTCAAGATAATTCAGTTGCGGTTTAGAGGTTCTATAGAGCGCACGCGCACGAGTCACGACAACATGGCCTCCAAAGTACCGACGGTTGCGTTCAACAATGGAAAGAAAATACCCGTATTTGGACTAGGGACTTGGAAAGTAAGTAAAAAAAAATTAAAAAAATGTTAACGTAAAGACAGATATACTAATTTATATTTAAATAAATTTTAATTGATGGCAATATTTAGTGTTATCTTTATTTCAACACGTTTTTTCTGTCTGAATAATTTTTTGGCACTTTCAGGGTGTATTTAACTATAATTTATATAATACTAGTCGACCCGCGTGACTTCGTTCGCGTGTTGCTCTACTTCTATGGGTCGTAGCGAGATGTTAAATAGCTTAAGTTACTCATTGTTACATCAGCTATCTGCCAGTGAAACTTTCCGTCAAAATCGGTACAGCCATTTCAGAGATTAGCCGGAACAAACAGACAGACAAATATTGTAAAAAAAAAGTGGTTATTTTAATATCGATTATTATTTGAAAAAAATATCGATATTTTCTTATATTGGTATTATAATCCAATATATTTATTAAACAAATTAAATTATAAATAAATGTTGAAAGTTACACACAGAATACTAATAAACCTTATGAGTTTCTAATGATTTATTTTTTTAATTGTTTTTATTCCATAATAGAAGAGGCAAAGGTATTACACCGTACAGCCTCGTAGACAAATAAGAAAAATATCGATAATTTTGTACATTTTGCGAAGAGAAAAAATAAAAATTCAAATATCAAAAATATTAGTAATAAATATCGATATTTCTAAATAATAATTTCGTTATATCGATATTTTAACAGTTCTAGTGTCAATGTCAAATTAAATTAATTACTACCGGCTGATTGCTATTTGCTTTTATTCAACAAGTAATTAATCATTGTCTTTGATCATTGTAATTAATCTTAGTTTCAAAGCCATACTTAAAAAAAAATCTTAATAATAAATCAGATAAAATGGCTTTAAATATACCCAAAGTTTTATTCGCTAATGGAAAACAAAGTCCCATACTAGGAATTGGTACTTGGAAGGTAATTTTTAAAAAATATTAATCTTATTGTCATTTCTAATCACGGGTCAACAGTGACCCGGACCTTTGTAAGGCGTACGCGGAAACGTAGTCAACGTGTAGAGTATTTTAGACAATTTAATTTAATATGAGATGTGACACAAACCGGCGAGAATGCACCCAAGGACAGCCCCCCCCCCCTTGTGTAGAACTATGCCAATATATAGTAACTAATAATGTTGGGTTATGGATTGGGGTGGTAGTAGACTCGGTAACTAATGCTTTGGATGACCTATGGCATCTACATGACAATGTTTAATACATTGAAAAATAGGTAGACGGTGAAAAATTACATAAAATATTCAATATTATTGTATATTACAAAATTTGTAGTTATCACTGAACAGGCAAGTCCTTTAATTTGATACCAATATTGTAGGTTTGTAGGAGTCCCATCTTTGGTGTTCCACCATATTGGATTAAGCATGATGTCATCCATGTATTACCATTTAATTAGTATCTTCTTCTTGGTTGTTTGTTTCATTGCCGAAGGTCAAATCCACTCTGGTCCAGGGTATAGGTCATGGGCTTTACAAGAATTCTCCTTTTCGAATTTGCCCTCGGCTTTCCTCAGGGTTGTAGACTGACTTGAGATACTTGATTTCCGCTAAGTTTCTTGCACCCATTCTTCTCAGGTCTGGGTTAGGTCGTTTCCGAAGGGGTGGTAGATTCCGACGTTCAATAAGAGAATGTAAATTCCAATATTGAATAAAAAAATTTTGACTTTGACTCGGAGGCTCGTGAAGTTGGCAACTGTTTCCTCTTCACTTCGCCAAGTTATATCAGCTAGTCCAAGCTGATATATAGAGCCACGCTGTCTCCATGCCATATGATCAAAATTGTGTTATTTATTAGAACATATTATCATAAATTTTCTTAACCCGCCTGTGCTTCGTTGGGCTAAAACATTTGTGCCTTCAACAGTACAACTGTGGAGACAATATCCAATTTTTAAGTTATCATTTATATATGTACTAGCCGACTCGGTAAACATTATTTTGCTATATACATTAATATTTGGGGAGGGGCATTATCACCTTGTGGTATTAAATATAGACTATGACTTACCAGATATACAGAAAAAGTTTCATAAAAATCTGTCAAGTTTCCGAGGAGTTCAATAAACACTGTGACATGAGATATATGAGATATAATTATATATGTAAATTTTAATTTTCTTGTATATGTGTGACATTGATGAATAACATTATTTATTATAATTTTCATTAATTATTTATAATAAATGATGTCTATATTTGGTCAGTCAGTCAGTCAGTTATCTGTTGAGAAGACAAAACATAAATATGTAAAGCGTTGTAAGTCAGTGAACACAGATGAATGTTGAAAGAAATGCAATATGCTATAACTTTGTCGTTATCATTTGCAAAAGTTTGCTGTGATTGACTCACAATTACATCGATAACGCATAGTGACGTCATGCCGTGTGGGTAAAGCGTTGTAAGTCAGTGAACACAGATGAATGTTGAAAGAAATGCAATATGCTATAACTTTGTCGTTATCATTTGCAAAAGTTTGCTATGATTGACTCACAATTACATCGATAACGCATAGTGACGTCATGCCGTGTGGGTAAAGCGTTGTAAGTCAGTGAACACAGATGAATGTTGAAAGAAATGCAATATGCTATAACTTTGTCGTTATCATTTACAAAGTTTGCTGTGATTGACTCACAATTACATCGATAACGCATAGTGACGTCATGCCGTGTGGGTAAAGCGTTGTAAGTCAGTGAACACAGATGAATGTTGAAAGAAATGCAATATGCTATAACTTTGTCGTTATCATTTGCAAAAGTTTGCTGTGATTGACTCACAATTACATCGATAACGCATAGTGACGTCATGCCGTGTGGGTAAAGCGTTGTAAGTCAGTGAACACAGATGAATGTTGAAAGAAATGCAATATGCTCTAACTTTGTCGTTATCATTTGCAAAGTTTGCTGTGATTGACTCACAATTACATCGATAAAACTCGGAGTGACGTCATGCCGTGTGGGTAAAGCGTTGTAAGTCAGTGAACACAGATGAATGTTGAAAGAAATGCAATATGCTATAACTTTGTCGTTATCATTTACAAAGTTTGCTGTGATTGACTCACAATTACATCGATAACGCATAGTGACGTCATGCCGTGTGGGTAAAGCGTTGTAAGTCAGTGAACACAGATGAATGTTGAAAGAAATGCAATATGCTCTAACTTTGTCGTTATCATTTGCAAAAGTTTGCTATGATTGACTCACAATTACATCGATAACGCATAGTGACGTCATGCCGTGTTGGTAAAGCGTTGTAAGTCAGTGAACACAGATGAATGTTGAAAGAAATGCAATATGCTATAACTTTGTCGTTATCATTTACAAAGTTTGCTGTGATTGACTCACAATTACATCGATAACGCATAGTGACGTCATGCCGTGTGGGTAAAGCGTTGTAAGTCAGTGAACACAGATGAATGTTGAAAGAAATGCAATATGCTATAACTTTGTCGTTATCATTTGCAAAAGTTAGCTGTGATTGACTCACAATTACATCGATAACGCATAGTGACGTCATGCCGTGTGGGTAAAGCGTTGTAAGTCAGTGAACACAGATGAATGTTGAAAGAAATGCAATATGCTCTAACTTTGTCGTTATCATTTGCAAAGTTTGCTGTGATTGACTCACAATTACATCGATAAAACTCGGAGTGACGTCATGCCGTGTGGGCAAAGCGTTGTAAGTCAGTGAACACAGATGAATGTTGAAAGAAATGCAATATGCTCTAACTTTGTCGTTATCATTTGCAAAGTTTGCTGTGATTGACTCACAATTACATCGATAACGCATAGTGACGTCATGCCGTGTGGGTAAAGCGTTGTAAGTCAGTGAACACAGATGAATGTTGAAAGAAATGCAATATGCTATAACTTTGTCGTTATCATTTGCAAAAGTTTGCTGTGATTGACTCACAATTACATCGATAACGCATAGTGACGTCATGCCGTGTGGGTAAAGCGTTGTAAGTCAGTGAACACAGATGAATGTTGAAAGAAATGCAATATGCTCTAACTTTGTCGTTATCATTTACAAAGTTTGCTGTGATTGACTCACAATTACATCGATAACGCATAGTGACGTCATGCCGTGTGGGTAAAGCGTTGTAAGTCAGTGAACACAGATGAATGTTGAAAGAAATGCAATATGCTATAACTTTGTCGTTATCATTTGCAAAAGTTTGCTGTGATTGACTCACAATTACATCGATAACGCATAGTGACGTCATGCCGTGTGGGTAAAGCGTTGTAAGTCAGTGAACACAGATGAATGTTGAAAGAAATGCAATATGCTCTAACTTTGTCGTTATCATTTGCAAAGTTTGCTGTGATTGACTCACAATTACATCGATAAAACTCGGAGTGACGTCATGCCGTGTGGGCAAAGCGTTGTAAGTCAGTGAACACAGATGAATGTTGAAAGAAATGCAATATGCTCTAACTTTGTCGTTATCATTTGCAAAGTTTGCTGTGATTGACTCACAATTACATCGATAAAACTCGGAGTGACGTCATGCCGTGTGGGTAAAGCGTTGTAAGTCAGTGAACACAGTTGAATGTTGAAAGAAATGCAATATGCTCTAACTTTGTCGTTATCATTTGCAAAGTTTGCTGTGATTGACTCACAATTACATCGATAAAACTCGGAGTGACGTCATGCCGTGTGGGCAAAGCGTTGTAAGTCAGTGAACACAGATGAATGTTGAAAGAAATGCAATATGCTCTAACTTTGTCGTTATCATTTACAAAGTTTGCTGTGATTGACTCACAATTACATCGATAACGCGGAGTGACGTCATGCCGTGTGGGTAAAGCGTTGTAAATCAGTGAACACAGATGAATGTTGAAAGAAATGCAATATGCTCTAACTTTGTCGTTATCATTTACAAAGTTTGCTGTGATTGACTCACAATTACATCGATAAAACTCGGAGTGACGTCATGCCGTGTGGGTAAAGCGTTGTAAATGAGTGAACACAGATGAATGTTGAAAGAAATGCAATATGCTATAACTTTGTCGTTATCATTTACAAAGTTTGCTGTGATTGACTCACAATTACATCGATAACGCGGAGTGACGTCATGCCGTGTGGGTAAAGCGTTGTAAGTCAGTGAACACAGATGAATGTTGAAAGAAATGCAATATGCTATAACTTTGTCGTTATCATTTACAAAGTTTGCTGTGATTGACTCACAATTACATCGATAACGCATAGTGACGTCATGCCGTGTGGGTAAAGCGTTGTAAGTCAGTGAACACAGATGAATGTTGAAAGAAATGCAATATGCTATAACTTTGTCGTTATCATTTGCAAAAGTTAGCTGTGATTGACTCACAATTACATCGATAACGCATAGTGACGTCATGCCGTGTGGGTAAAGCGTTGTAAGTCAGTGAACACAGATGAATGTTGAAAGAAATGCAATATGCTCTAACTTTGTCGTTATCATTTACAAAGTTTGCTGTGATTGACTCACAATTACATCGATAAAACTCGGAGTGACGTCATGCCGTGTGGGTAAAGCGTTGTAAATGAGTGAACACAGATGAATGTTGAAAGAAATGCAATATGCTATAACTTTGTCGTTATCATTTACAAAGTTTGCTGTGATTGACTCACAATTACATCGATAACGCGGAGTGACGTCATGCCGTGTGGGTAAAGCGTTGTAAGTCAGTGAACACAGATGAATGTTGAAAGAAATGCAATATGCTATAACTTTGTCGTTATCATTTACAAAGTTTGCTGTGATTGACTCACAATTACATCGATAAAACTCGGAGTGACGTCATGCCGTGTGGGTAAAGCGTTGTAAATGAGTGAACACAGATGAATGTTGAAAGAAATGCAATATGCTATAACTTTGTCGTTATCATTTACAAAGTTTGCTGTGATTGACTCACAATTACATCGATAACGCGGAGTGACGTCATGCCGTGTGGGTAAAGCGTTGTAAATGAGTGAACACAGATGAATGTTGAAAGAAATGCAATATGCTATAACTTTGTCGTTATCATTTAAAAAGTTTGCTGTGATTGACTCACAATTACATCGATAAAGCAGAGTGACGTCATGCCGTGTGGGTAAAGCGTTGTAAATGAGTGAACACAGATGAATGTTGAAAGAAATGCAATATGCTATAACTTTGTCGTTATCATTTAAAAAGTTTGCTGTGATTGACTCACAATTACATCGATAAAGCAGAGTGACGTCATGCCGTGTGGGTAAAGCGTTGTAAGTCAGTGAACACAGATGAATGTTGAAAGAAATGCAATATGCTATAACTTTGTCGTAATCATTTGCAAAGTTTGCTGTGATTGACTCACAATTACATCAATAAAACGCGGAATGACGTCATGCCGTGTGGGTAAAGCGTTGTAAGTCAGTGAACACAGATGAATGTTGAAAGAAATGCAATATGCTATAACTTTGTCGTTATCATTTACAAACTTTGCTGTGATTGACTCACAATTACATCGATAACGCGGAGTGACGTCATGCCGTGTGGGCAAAGCGTTGTAAGTCAGTGAACACAGATGAATGTTGAAAGAAATACAATATGCTATAACTTAGTCGGGATTTGATTCAAAATTACGCCGAAGTCGCTGAGTGACGTCACGGGAACGGTCGTTTTGGTATAACAGTAATAACATTGTCTTTTCTTCTTTCTGTTTTTATTCCATAATGGAAAATGCTAAGGTAGTACTACGTACAGCCTCGTCTTCGTCTATGCTCAGAAAATGATTTTTTTAATACTGCTTAAGAGTGCAGTAATTTTGCCAATGTATGACGTCACATTGTGTTTCACATTACATGACAGAATAAGTATTTTATTCGAAAAATAAGATAAACATATAAGAGTGTTTTATCAAATGTTCTCAAGTCAAGGGTTGTTTATCAGTTACAAGTAGTGTGATAACAGTTTTTATGTAACAGATAACATTGGCCCCAATTTGTTGATAACGACTGTCTTATTATATTTTAGGGTACTCTACATTTTTTTGTTAAAATTTAATTTTTTTTCACGACAAATTTTTATCATGACAAGTACCGCGCAAGTTGAACGCGCTGATCTCAGGAACTACTGGTCTGGTTAGATAGCCCATTTATTGAGGAAGGCTATAGGCTGTATATCATCACGCTACGACCCATAGGAGCGGAGCTATATACGGATGAAGTCGCGCAGGTCGACTAGTGTACAATAAACCACTTATATATTATTTCAAGTATACCAACATGTAGATAATATAAACTTTAGTGCGATAGATTAGAGTCAGTCTCTCTCGTGCTGTCGCTCGACAACTTTTCATCCCCCCTTTCAACCACTTACAACCCTTTTTTCGTATTAAAAAGTAGCCTATATCCTTTTTCTGGCTTTAGACTATATGTATACCAAATATCATTTAAATCGATTTAGTAGTTTTCGCGTGAAAGAGCGACAGACAGAAAGAGTTTGTGGTTAAGGTCAGTAGCCAGTTAGTCCAAGCAGCGTTGTCTGGGTCGCAAGTCCGAAGCGCTGTCCGTTTATCAATGTATCTCGACCTCAGTAATATATAAATTAGTCAAAATTAATATCAGAGACTTACGTGACCCAAGTTCAGTAGACTATCAGTTTGTAATACAATGAAAATGTTTATTCTTTATCTTTGTTTAAACTTGACCTTCTTGGTTACTTAATTTTTATTTAATGACGTAAGGCAATGTGTCCGGCTAACTTTTAGTCATACTTAGTCGTAAAAAATACGAAAACTAGTAGTGGCAAGTTCAATCTCTCATTGTACTACCGAATCACTCTTAGCTGCTGAAACTTTGTCGTACTTAAAAATACTAGATAATTAAAAACTCAATCGTACTGCAGTCGTTGATAATAAAACCTAGTGATCGCAGGTTCAATTCCTCACGTACACAATTAAATAACTTCACCTGCTTTTACTTAGTCGAATTAAAGTCAAAGTCAAAATTTTTTATTCAATGTTGGAATTTACATTCTCTTATTGAACGTCGGAATCTAAAAAGTAGTTATTAGTTACACGATCTAGTAGACACAAGTTCTCAATATCTCTATATACTACTGAATAACTCTTAGCTCCTAAAACTTATTCGTACGTAACAAGAATTCTATTAATTTGTTATACGATCTAGTAGTCGCCAGTACTCAATCGTTCTTTATCCTACTGAATAACTCTTAGCTGCTAAAACTTATTCGTACGTAACAAGAATTCTATTAATTTGTTATACGATCTAGTAGTCGCCAGTACTCAATCGTTCTTTATCCTACTGAATAACTCTAAGCTGCTAAAACTTATTCGTACGTAACAAGAATTCTATTAATTTGTTATACGATCTAGTAGTCGCCAGTACTCAATCGTTCTTTATCCTACTGAATAACTCTTAGCTGCTAAAACTTATTCGTACGTAACAAGAATTCTATTAATTTGTTATACGATCTAGTAGTCGCCAGTACTCAATCGTTCTTTATCCTACTGAATAACTCTTAGCTGCTAAAACTTATTCGTACGTAACAAGAATTCTATTAATTTGTTATACGATCTAGTAGTCGCCAGTACTCAATCGTTCTTTATCCTACTGAATAACTCTTAGCTGCTAAAACTTATTCGTACGTAACAAGAATTCTATTAATTTGTTATACGATCTAGTAGTCGCCAGTACTCAATCGTTCTTTATCCTACTGAATAACTCTTAGCTGCTAAAACTTATTCGTACGTAACAAGAATTCTATTAATTTGTTATACGATCTAGTAGTCGCCAGTACTCAATCGTTCTTTATCCTACTGAATAACTCTTAGCTGCTAAAACTTATTCGTACGTAACAAGAATTCTATTAATTTGTTATACGATCTAGTAGTCGCCAGTACTCAATCGTTCTTTATCCTACTGAATAACTCTTAGCTGCTAAAACTTATTCGTACGTAACAAGAATTCTATTAATTTGTTATACGATCTAGTAGTCGCCAGTACTCAATCGTTCTTTATCCTACTGAATAACTCTAAGCTGCTAAAACTTATTCGTACGTAACAAGAATTCTATTAATTTGTTATACGATCTAGTAGTCGCCAGTACTCAATCGTTCTTTATCCTACTGAATAACTCTTAGCTGCTAAAACTTATTTGTACGTAACAAGAATTCTATTAATTTGTTATACGATCTAGTAGTCGCCAGTACTCAATCGTTCTTTATCCTACTGAATAACTCTTAGCTGCTAAAACTTATTCGTACGTAACAAGAATTCTATTAATTTGTTATACGATCTAGTAGTCGCCAGTACTCAATCGTTCTTTATCCTACTGAATAACTCTTAGCTGCTAAAACTTATTCGTACGTAACAAGAATTCTATTAATTTGTTATACGATCTAGTAGTCGCCAGTACTCAATCGTTCTTTATCCTACTGAATAACTCTTAGCTGCTAAAACTTATTCGTACGTAACAAGAATTCTATTAATTTGTTATACGATCTAGTAGTCGCCAGTACTCAATCGTTCTTTATCCTACTGAATAACTCTTAGCTGCTAAAACTTATTCGTACGTAACAAGAATTCTATTAATTTGTTATACGATCTAGTAGTCGCCAGTACTCAATCGTTCTTTATCCTACTGAATAACTCTAAGCTGCTAAAACTTATTCGTACGTAACAAGAATTCTATTAATTTGTTATACGATCTAGTAGTCGCCAGTACTCAATCGTTCTTTATCCTACTGAATAACTCTTAGCTGCTAAAACTTATTCGTACGTAACAAGAATTCTATTAATTTGTTATACGATCTAGTAGTCGCCAGTACTCAATCGTTCTTTATCCTACTGAATAACTCTTAGCTGCTAAAACTTATTCGTACGTAACAAGAATTCTATTAATTTGTTATACGATCTAGTAGTCGCCAGTACTCAATCGTTCTTTATCCTACTGAATAACTCTTAGCTGCTAAAACTTATTCGTACGTAACAAGAATTCTATTAATTTGTTATACGATCTAGTAGTCGCCAGTACTCAATCGTTCTTTATCCTACTGAATAACTCTTAGCTGCTAAAACTTATTCGTACGTAACAAGAATTCTATTAATTTGTTATACGATCTAGTAGTCGCCAGTACTCAATCGTTCTTTATCCTACTGAATAACTCTTAGCTGCTAAAACTTATTCGTACGTAACAAGAATTCTATTAATTTGTTATACGATCTAGTAGTCGCCAGTACTCAATCGTTCTTTATCCTACTGAATAACTCTTAGCTGCTAAAACTTATTCGTACGTAACAAGAATTCTATTAATTTGTTATACGATCTAGTAGTCGCGAGCACTCAATCTTTCTTTATCCTACTGAATATCACTTAGCTGTTAAAACTTAGTCGTACTTAACAAGAATTCTATTCATTTGTTACACGATCTATTAGTCGCAAGCACTCAATCTTTCTTTATCCTACTGAATAAACAAAAATTCTATTCATTTGTTGTTATTATGTGTTGTGGTGTAACGGGCATGCCCAAACAAGATTAGAAAAAAGATAAGAAATCATCAAGAACTTGTGAGTACTGTGTGTCTTCATCACCTAACTGACAATAGATAACCCTTAATTTAAAGAAGCTGAAACCGGGCCCAGCCAGCTTCCACGCGAGTGGGGTTTTGTAAATAATAATATAGTCTACGATCTCTTAGCTGCTGTAACTTAGTCGCTATAAAAAATTCAAACAATTTAATGGATCAGGTTATTAATTTGATGATGAATTTCCAGTCAAAACCTGGTGAAGTAACTCAAGCAGTGAAGGATGCCATCGACATCGGCTACAGACACATCGACTGCGCGTTCGTGTACGGCAACGAGAAGGAGGTTGGTGAAGCCATCACCGAGAAGATTGCCAGTGGAGTTGTTAAGAGGTAACTTTATTGTTTACTAGGACATTCAAGCAACTTCGTTCGCGAAATCTTCTTAAATATATTTATCTAATGTACGCAAAATGTTTTTTTCATTAGAGAAGATCTATTTATCACCTCCAAGTTGTGGAACACATTCCACCGTCCCGACTTGGTGAGGGGAGCTCTTATAAAATCCCTCAAGAACCTCAACCTGAAGTATCTGGACTTGTATTTGATTCATTGGCCTCAAGCTTACAAGGTTAGTATCGTGCAATATCATTGCTTTTTATTTATGATTTTGTTGGTAACCTGCACTCCTGAGAGTCCCCTAAATGTTCTCAAAGGTGTGTGCAGGCAGTGGGCAAATGACGGGTCGTGATGATGAAGAGTAAGTTCAGCTTCGTGTCCGCCATGTTCTCTATTATCAGTTTAATCGAATGCAAATTCACAGATTTTGTGCTGAAACTTTGTCGAGTTGTTTTGCCGACGTCCGCATAAAAAAGAGTGTTGCTAGAGTAAAATATTTTTATTATTTGGCAAATGCGTAAAACATAGTCAATGAAAATTGTTTATAATATTAATTTCAGGAAGAAGGAGAACTTTTCCCAGCAGACGAGGCTGGTAAGATCCAGTTCTCGGAAGTAGATTATGTGGACACGTGGAAAGCTCTTGAACCTCTCATCGCTGAAGGTCTCGTGCAGAGTTTGGGGATCTCTAACTTCAACTCCAAGCAGGTGGCGCGACTCTTGGAGCATGCGACCATTAAACCTGTCGTCAATCAGGTTAGTGAGTCTGCTAGGTGTTAGAAAAGGTCGGCAACATTAATCTGACATTTGATTTTAAAAGTTGGCGCAAACTGAATATAAATACGCCGCAATGACGGAAATATTTATGATTAGTTCGCGAGTATTCTAGCTTTGATGCTGTTAGCCTAAGTCTTAAGTTTAACCCCCAGGAGAATATTCCAGTCAAGCCGTCATATCATAGACTTTAACCCCTTTGTTTAATATTAGTAGAAACTTCTGCTTTTTTGTAAATCTGTTACACATTCGTATATAACGTCAAAGTAACGCAAAATTAAGAAGATTAAACTAATGCCGAGCGCTGACAAAGGCGTGGCAACTAGCTGTATTTTCATGGATTTTTTTTTAATGATAGACAAGGTACAAACGAGCATATGGTTCACCTGATGGAAAGTGGTCACCGTCGCCCATGGACATCGACAAAAGTAGAGGGTATCTTTTGTTTTGTCGATGCGTTGCCGCCTTAAAGATAGAGTGAGGAGGGGGAACGAAGAGAAGACTGCTGCGGTCCCAATGGACCCGAGCAAGAACCCGATGTTCATTGGAACCGCAACAGTAATGGGATGGGAGAGGGAGGGATAGATTTGGCCCACATGCGACTCAGCTGGAACGCGTCAGACACTTGGTGGTCGGATTCGCATGCTGGTGGTCACAAGCCAGTCGGGGATCAGATCCCCTACCACCAAGGGGGTACTGGTTTACTCATATGCATAATCTTTTATTGCCTAGATCGAATGTCACCCATATCTAACACAATCCAAGCTGAAAGCCTTCTGTGAAGCCCGAGACATCAAGATCACCGCTTACTCGCCGCTCGGCTCCCCCGACAGACCCTGGGCGAAGCCTGGCGACCCGCAGCTCATGGACGACGAGAGGCTGAAGGTGATTGCTGAGAAGAAGGGCAAGACTGTCGCGCAAGTGCTCATCAGGTGAGATACAGACCTTGTGCCGAGTGGACTATTTGGCAAATTATTTAAATATTTGGAAATTGACTCCCAAAGGTTTCACATAATATTATGATTTTGGCAACTCCTGGTATTAATGGAAGTGTTTGCGGGGATGTTCGGGTATCACGACTCAAAGCTAGCAGTGCTATATTCGATAGTACGGCTAAAAGCTAGCGCTGGTTTAGATAATAGTACGACTAAATGTCATCAGTGGTTCATATGTTACTACGACTAAAAGCTAACAGTAGATTATTCCATACTACGGCTAAACGCTAGCAGTAGTTTATTCGATATTACGGCTAAAAGCTAGCAGTGGTTTATTCCATACTACGACTAAAAGCTAGCAGTAGTTTATTCGATATTACGGCTAAAAGCTAGAAGTAGTTTATTCGATATTACGGCTAAAAGCTAGCAGTAGTTTATTCCATACTACGACTAAAAGCTAGCAGTAGTTTATTCGATATTACGGCTAAAAGCTAGCAGTAGTTTATTCGATATTACGGCTAAAAGCTAGCAGTAGTTTATTCGATATTACGTCTAAAAGCTAGCAGTAGTTTATTCGATATTACGGCTAAAAGCTAGCAGTAGTTTATTCGATATTACGTCTAAAAGCTAGCAGTAGTTTATTCGATATTACGGCTAAAAGCTAGCAGTAGTTTATTCGATATTACGGCTAAAAGCTAGCAGTAGTTTATTCGATATTACGGCTAAAAGCTAGCAGTAGTTTATTCGATATTACGGCTAAAAGCTAGCAGTAGTTTATTCGATATTACGGCTAAAAGCTAGCAGTAGTTTATTCGATATTACGGCTAAAATCTAGCAGTAGTTTATTCGATATTACGGCTAAAAGCTAGCAGTGGTTTATTTCATACTACGAGTAAAAGCTAGCAGTAGTTTATTCGATATTACGGCTAAAAGCTAGCAGTAGTTTATTCGATATTACGGCTAAAATCTAGCAGTAGTTTATTCGATATTACGGCTAAAAGCTAGCAGTGGTTTATTCCATACTACGACTAAAAGCTAGCAGTAGTTTATTCGATATTACGGCTAAAAGCTAGCAGTGGTTTATTCCATACTACGACTAAAAGCTAGCAGTAGTTTATTCGATATTACGGCTAAAAGCTAGCAGTAGTTTATTCGATATTACGGCTAAAAGCTAGCAGTGGTTCATTCCATACTACGACTAAAAGCTAGCAATAGTTTATTCGATATTACGGCTAAAAGCTAGCAGTGGTTTATTCGATATTACGGCTAAAAGCTAGCAGTGGTTTATTCCATACTACGACTAAAAGCTAGCAGTAGTTTATTTGATATTACGGCTAAAAGCTAGCAGTAGTTTATTCGATATTACGGCTAAAAGCTAGCTGTGGTTTATTCCATACTACGACTAAAAGCTAGCAGTTTATTCGATATTACGGCTAAAAGCTAGCAGTAGTTTATTCGATATTACGGCTAAAAGCTAGCAGTAATTTATTCGATACTACGACTAAAAGCTAGCAGTAGTTTATTCGATACTACGACTAAAAACTAGCAGTAGTTTATTCGATACTACGACTAAAAGCTAACAGTAGATTATTTGATACTACGGCTAAACGCTAGCAGTAGTTCGTTCGATACTACGACAAAAATCCAGCATTGGTTTAGATAATAGTACGACTAAATGTCATCAGTGGTTCATATGTTATTACGACTAAAAGCTAGCAGTACACTCTTAGTTGTGCCTTAGCAAAGTTAACTATTGTCAACTCGTTGCAGGTACCAGATAGATCGCGGCAACATCGTGATCCCGAAGTCGGTCACCAAGAGCCGCATCGCGTCCAACTTCGACGTGTTCGACTTCCAGCTGGCGCCGGAGGAGCTGCAGCTTATCGACTCCTTCGAGTGCAACGGGCGTCTAGTGCCCATGACTGCGTGAGTATACACACACACACATACACACGCGCGCGCGCGCGCGCACACACTTCACATGAATTAGATAACATTTTTTGTATTTCTACAATTAATGAATTTTTAATTTAATTTTTTATATTAATAAAATTTAAATCTTGAACTACACGAATTTTTTTTTTAATTAATGTTCTTGCTTTTTGTTTCCAGGTCAAACGGTCACAAGTACCATCCATTTGAGAATGATGAGTTCTGAAGAAGTTTTGTACAAACAACATCATCTGTTATATTGTTAACGTTTTACAATAAAGTATTTTGGTTTTACTGGAGTTTTTTATTCAAATAAAGCTTACACTAAATAGCAAAATAAATTTAATTTATTTTGCCTGCTTTTTTTAAATTTTAGTATCAAATATTTATTCATTATCAATATTAAAATAACTACTACATTTTATCATATTAGGCCATACTTTTTTGGCTATCTATTTCTAATATCCCGGGGGGGATAAATCGGGGAGAAATCCTGTAAATCGGCAACTATTGAATTGTGGAATAAATCACAAAGAGCACAAGTGATTGTGATCATCATTTAATATATATGTGGGGGTATAGTTGGGGTAGGATAATAATAAAGAGGACTTGATGTCACTTCCGTCGCGTCATTTTAATATTCAACGATTTTTAACAATCTCAAACGAGTAAAAGATTATCGATTAATCGGGACGCCAGCGCCATACTTCCGTTTTGTTGATTTACTTCTCCCCACTAGTGGAGGGGCATTGCTACGATTGTCTAGTCCCTTTATATTCCCCGACTGACGCAGTACACTTTAGTCTCTCGTCAAGTCTCTTTGAGTGAACATCACCTGGAGTTGAAGTGTAACAAATAATGTGTCGCATCACGGATATCGGACTAAGGATCATGCGAGTTCTTACGTCTTATTTATTATGAGTCCCTAGATTGTATTTAGATGTGTTAACAGTCTGACGTATTTTTTTTGAATACATATGTGCATTTGAGATGATGAGTGTGTGTATTTATATATGTATGTATGTATGAGTGTATATTATGTATTTTTTCATCGTTTCGGATATTCTTCAGTTATTGGTATTAAGTTTATTATATTTAGTGTATTGCTGTAGTTACTTTTTCTTTCTTATGTTAAATACAAGCGAATAAAGGTAAAAAGTATTTTTTTTTCTTGTAATTTATAACAAATGTTTTCTTAACTTATCCTAGTTCATATTGTTAATTGTTAAAAGTAAATGCTGTTTATACTTGATTTTGATTAGATTAAGATTATATGTATAGTGTTATGGCGATGGTGTAACTACTCTAAATAAATAAGGCTATTGTAAACCTATCCGTATCAAGTCACTGCGTAACAATTTATAATATACATTTAACGCCATCTATTGAAGAAATATGGTGTTAGTGGTTTAAATTATAAAGTATTTTCGTAACTCCATCTGTTGAGGAAATATGGAACTGAATTATTTAAAATGTACTCGTAGCTTCATCTGTTGAGGAAATATGGAACTGAATTATTTAAAATGTACTCGTAGCTTCATCTGTTGAGGAAATATGGAACTGAATTATTTAAAATGTACTCGTAGCTTCATCTGTTGAGGTAATATGGAACTGAATTATTTAAAATGTACTCGTAGCTTCATCTGTTGAGGAAATATGGAACTGAATTATTTAAAATGTACTCGTAGCTTCATCTGTTGAGGAAATATGGAACTGAATTATTTAAAATGTACTCGTAGCTTCATCTGTTGAGGAAATATGGAACTGAATTATTTAAAATGTACTCGTAGCTTCATCTGTTGAGGAAATATGGAACTGAATTATTTAAAATGTATTCGTAGCTTCATCTGTTGAGGAAATATGGAACTGAATTATTTAAAATGTACTCGTAGCTTCATCTGTTGAGGAAATATGGAACTGAATTATTTAAAATGTACTCGTAGCTTCATCTGTTGAGGTAATATGGAACTGAATTATTTAAAATGTACTCGTAGCTTCATCTGTTGAGGAAATATGGAACTGAATTATTTAAAATGTACTCGTAGCTTCATCTGTTGAGGAAATATGGAACTGAATTATTTAAAATGTACTCGTAGCTTCATCTGTTGAGGAAATATGGAACTGAATTATTTAAAATGTACTCGTAGCTTCATCTGTTGAGGTAATATGGAACTGAATTATTTAAAATGTACTCGTAGCTTCATCTGTTGAGGTAATATGGAACTGAATTATTTAAAATGTACTCGTAGCTTCATCTGTTGAGGAAATATGGAACTGAATTATTTAAAATGTACTCGTAGCTTCATCTGTTGAGGAAATATGGAACTGAATTACTTAAAATGTACTCGTAGCTTCATCTGTTGAGGTAATAAGGAACTGAATTATTTAAAATGTACTCGTAGCTTCATCTGTTGAGGAAATATGGAACTGAATTATTTAAAATGTATTCGTAGCTTCATCTGTTGAGGAAATATGGAACTGAATTATTTAAAATGTACTCGTAGCTTCATCTGTTGAGGAAATATGGAACTGAATTATTTAAAATGTACTCGTAGCTTCATCTGTTGAGGTAATATGGAACTGAATTATTTAAAATGTACTCGTAGCTTCATCTGTTGAGGAAATATGGAACTGAATTATTTAAAATGTACTCGTAGCTTCATCTGTTGAGGAAATATGGAACTGAATTATTTAAAATGTACTCGTAGCTTCATCTGTTGAGGAAATATGGAACTGAATTATTTAAAATGTACTCGTAGCTTCATCTGTTGAGGTAATATGGAACTGAATTATTTAAAATGTACTCGTAGCTTCATCTGTTGAGGTAATATGGAACTGAATTATTTAAAATGTACTCGTAGCTTCATCTGTTGAGGAAATATGGAACTGAATTATTTAAAATGTACTCGTAGCTTCATCTGTTGAGGAAATATGGAACTGAATTACTTAAAATGTACTCGTAGCTTCATCTGTTGAGGTAATAAGGAACTGAATTATTTAAAATGTACTCGTAGCTTCATCTGTTGAGGTAATAAGGAACTGAATTATTTAAAATGTACTCGTAGCTTCATCTGTTGAGGTAATATGGAACTGAATTATTTAAAATGTACTCGTAGCTTCATCTGTTGAGGTAATATGGAACTGAATTATTTAAAATGTACTCGTAGCTTCATCTGTTGAGGAAATATGGAACTGAATTATTTAAAATGTACTCGTAGCTTCATCTGTTGAGGAAATATGGAACTGAATTATTTAAAATGTACTCGTAGCTTCATCTGTTGAGGAAATATGGAACTGAATTATTTAAAATGTACTCGTAGCTTCATCTGTTGAGGTAATATGGAACTGAATTATTTAAAATGTACTCGTAACTTCATCTGTTGACGTAATATGGAACTGAATTATTTAAAATGTACTCGTAGCTTCATCTGTTGAGGAAATATGGAACTGAATTATTTAAAATGTACTCGTAGCTTCATCTGTTGACGTAATATGGAACTGAATTATTTAAAATGTACTCGTAGCTTCATCTGTTGAGGAAACATAACGATAATCCTCATGCAATAAATGCTAAATGTGAAATTGACAACATTTCAAGAATATTAGGAACTTACAACAATTCCGTTTCTTTATTTATCTGTCATGAGTTTAAAGAAAATATACAAATATACAATGTTTTCATCATTGTAAGGCTCGTAATGTAAATGTACCATCAGGAAGACGTTACTGGGACTTCGGACGTATTAGGAAACAATAAAAAATTTAATTAAAGGTAAAATTTGTATAATATGCGTTCCGTTTGACGTCCGAAGTCCATTATGAGATTTGTTTGTTATCTCCTGGTGGCTTGTGGAGTGTATCACTATCTACGAATAATAATATGTCAAGAAATGTAAATCAAACTCAAAAATGGCACCACGCAAATGTATACCGCGGTGGGCGTGGCCTAAAAACTGTACCGCACAACGCTGTCAGTACACCGGTGTCACTTGTGTTATTATTGTGTTTTGGCGCTATTAAATTAAAAAAAATGCCCTCGTGTGTTGTTAAGTGGTGTAGAAGCAATACAGATATGAAGAATACTGGAATTACTTTTCATAGGTAAGTAAATTAACATTTTGATAACCTATGCTCGTCGATTCTGAAAAGTGTCATGCAACATGTATATACACCACAGTAACATAATTATAATTTAACATCAAAGATTATTTACGTATTTATAAAAGTGAGTAATAGTTTCATGGGGCTTGGTGTTCGCATCTATAATAAGATTCCACAGCCTATATTAGACTTGCCACTTCAACAGTTTAAAACTCGGGTCAAGAAATCTTTAATAAATAAAGTGTACTATAATGTACAGGATTACTTAAATGATGAGAATGCTTAGAATCTAAGTGACGTTGACTCTCAAATGAAATAAAATAAAATATTTTGAGTTTTACAAATTTGAATTAGACATGTAACTTAAATACCGTATCTTCATTTTTTGCCGCACTTTATTTATAATATTTAAAAGATTGTATGACAAACGTAATTTATATTAATGCATAATTTATTGACGTAAAATAATTTTACATTGTATTATAGTCATAATAAAAAAATATTTTTTTGCATAACACCAACCATGCTCGTAGTACGTCACCTTATGTCACTGCCTACATGTCCTTCACGCGACCTTGTAGTACACGTTGGTGGGTTCATTTTTGAAGCGCTATCTGTATGAGAGTTATGTTTCTTGACATATTATTATTCGTAGATCACTATATAAGAGCCAGTAATTATATTTAACACAAGATAAATCATAAAATAATCATTCCTATTTTAACATAACTAAGGATATATTAACGTTACAACTATAGATAACCGTATTATATTTTTAGGAAGCTACAAAAAATTTAGACAACGATTTTTCTAAGTTACTATTTATAGACCGTATGACTCTTAAGACAGAATTTAATTTACTGGACAGAGTAAGAATATACTGCTGATCTAAAACTACCAGGTGAAGCGGGCACTTCAGATAACAAGTTTTTAACCCAACTACCAATCATAGCTGGAGTGGCTGGTCGTACAGGTTCTCTGCTAGAAATAAATAAACTAGTTATAGAACCTCTAACATTACGAGTTATATTTCTCAACCTGCGCAACCAGAAAACTGGGTCTACGTTATGGTCAGGCGACGTCAAAAGCATCCAACTATATTGCTGATAGGACACAGTATCAGTTTTGGAGCCAAACAATGGATGTAATATAACAGAGTCCTGTTCCTGTGTTCGAAGATTGAGGATATAACTGACTTATGAACTAAAATAGTACGATAAAGTCCAGCCTCCAGAAAGGTTTCTTCCACCTGGGTGCTACTATCACGTAACGGCCTGTTGACGAGTTGAGGTGCTGAAGAACTTGTAGCAGAAGACCAGGCACCCAAGCTAGATCGTAATGCCAAGATCTGCTGAAAAAGTCGTGAAAGCAAGCGTTCAAGTCTAATAAGTCGAGCGAAACATAGCTTTGTACGACATGAACGTTCTGAGAAGCGAACAGGTCTATGTCTGGGGTTCCCCAGTGATTGAAAATGAGACCGACCGCTTCCTCCTTTAGGTGCCATTCGGAGCCGGTGCGATTGCGCGAGAGTCGGCTTCGGTATTGTACACTCCTGGAAGATGATGAGGGATAAGTACAATATTGAGGCTGTCCACTAGTGCCAGAAGCTGCTCTGTCAATTGCAAAAGAACTTGAGACTTCGTACTTCTTTCTTGATGTTTTACTTACTTCGTTCTTGATGTAAGCTATTACCGTTTTGTTGTCGCTTTGCAAGACAACTGTTGAGTCTCTCAGATCGTGAGCGTTGTAGGAAACAGCTGCTATCATTGAATACATTGCTTTTGCCAAAATTCTTGTTGACGCGTCCATGGTCCTGTCAACATCTTTTGGTTTACTAAGGCGCCCCATTGAACTTACACGTAATTTGATTTGAGTATTGGCGTCTCCTGGTCCATATTTTGAAGCCACCATTCTAACTCCAGTCTCGCTTTGCCTGAGTAGGCGATTGCAGTTAGCGGACTTGGATGGAGTAGACTGCTGGCTGAAGGTGGCAAAGTTGAGATAACCTAAGAGGCGTTGCGCCTGCTTGAGAGTCCAACAGCCGGCAGCTAAACGAGTATTTAGGCAATGACGGATGTTGTTGATCTCTGGGCAAACGTTTGATGTTCTGTTGAGTATCCCACAAGATACCCAAAAATTCTGATTTATTATATTCTGATATATTTTTCAGATTGCTACACCAGCCCAGACTTGTCAAAACCTCCATCCATATGGGAAAGTAGAATGTCTCTTGATTGATGAGCGAGCAGGTAATCGTCCAGATAAACGACGAGACGTAAACCTTTCTCTCGCAACACCTCGGCAGTCCAGTTTGTTACTGACGAAAAGATTCTCGGCGGAAGGCAAGTCATCTGGTACAGATTTCCTCCACAGCTTACACGTAGGTAACATCTGTGCTGTTTCTTGATAGGAATACGGTAATAGGCTTGGCTTAAATCCACTTCAACCATCCAACTATATACCAGTAGAAAGCTTGGTACACGGTGATGGTGGAAAAGATGGAGATTTCGGTTTCATGTATCGATTTAAAGCATTGACGTTGAAAATAACAAGGTTGTTCCCATTCTTTTTGGTTATGATAAATAAAGGAGGGATGAAACTTGGAGTTAAGACAGCCAGCTCGAGAATACCATTCTGAATCATCATTTGAATCTCTTCCGAAATTAGACGGCTCGTTGGTGTTTGGTATTCCGGCATTAATTGAGGGGTTGGTAAGACTAAGGGAGGGACCTGGCTGAACGGAATTCTTGCTCCACAAATTATGTTTAAAACAGACGCCGGAGGGAGTTTATATATTTTTTCAGACAACCTCCTCAAAACTTGATCGAGTCATAATTTATCTCTGTATGACTTCCGTGTATTTTTATATTTAGCTCCTCCCTTTCTTTTTATATTAGTTTCTCCTTTTTTGTCGAAAGTTCGACTCCTTATCTTTCTGGACAATTTTTGAAAGGAGGTAGAAGGCTGTGGGGAAGGAGCCCGAGATCTTTTCATTATCGTCACGAATATATTTGCTTCTTAATTTTTTTAGCAATGACCGACGTATCGTGTGAAACCGACTTATAATTCGAATCATCACCAAATAAATCTTTTAATTTGTTATAAGCCGTAGAGGGTGTTAGTTGTGTGTCTGACTTCTCTGTCCAATCTAACAAATTTTGCAAAGCGACATTAATAGATTCGTTTTGTGCCATAATTGGGTCTTCGAAACGTCTCAATTCCTCATTTACTTTCGGTTCCGTAAAACCCGGAGACTCGGAACCGAAAAGCTTAGCCACTCGATCGGATGTACCTTTAGGTACCGAAGGTTCTTTAATCGAAACGGAAAGATCAGTTATTTCATTAATTTTGTGCACTTCTGACGACGCAAGAAAATTGATGTCGACGATGTCGCGGGTAGATTATTATTAGACACTAGGAAAGAATTAACATGACTCACCAGTTCATTTCACCTTCAAGTGATGTAGACCAGTTATGGAAATGTGACTTGCGCGACCGCTTACGTGGCTTACGTCGCTGGTTGGTCTGACTTGAATCGCTTGAAGACAATAACGACCCATGAGATCTTCTTCTCGAACTACCCGAGAGCGCGTTATTGTCCATTTTTATTTCATAGAACTTCGACACAACGATAGATGTCGCTTGGATCGGCGGCCAGTGTTGAGTTGGCTTCTGGTCCCGACGCGGGCGCGAGCGCACGTACGTACGAGTGTGCACTTGTAAGTGGGAAAAACCCGCGACGGGACATAAGATTAAAAATACACAACGTAGGGATACAGCGGGATAATTGAGTTGCGGGACATCTAAGATACAGCGGGATAATTGAGTTGTGGGACATCTAAGATACAGCGGGATAATTGAGTTGCGGGACATATAGGATACAGCGGGATAATTGAGTTGCGGGACATCTCAGATACAGCGGGATAATTGAGTTGTGGGACATCTAAGATACAGCGGGATAATTGAGTTGTGGGACATCTAAGATACAGCGGGATAATTGAGTTGTGGGACATCTAAGATACAGCGGGATAATTGAGTTGTGGGACATCTAAGATACAGCGGGATAATTGAGTTGTGGGACATCTAAGATACAGCGGGATAATTGAGTTGTGGGACATCTAAGATACAGCGGGATAATTGAGTTGTGGGACATCTAAGATACAGCGGGATAATTGAGTTGTGGGACATCTAAGATACAGCGGGATAATTGAGTTGTGGGACATCTAAGATACAGCGGGATAATTGAGTTGCGGGACATATAGGATACAGCGGGATAATTGAGTTGCGGGACATCTCAGATACAGCGGGATAATTGAGTTGTGGGACATCTAAGATACAGCGGGATAATTGAGTTGCGGGACATATAGGATACAGCGGGGTAATTGAGTTGCGGGACATATAGGATACAGCGGGATAATTGAGTTGCGGGACATCTCAGATACAGCGGGATAATTGAGTTGCGGGACATCTCAGATACAGCGGGATAATTGAGTTGCGGGACATCTAAGATACAGCGGGATAATTGAGTTGCGGGACATCTAAGATACAGCGGGATAATTGAGTTGCGGGACATATAGGATACAGCGGGATAATTGAGTTGCGGGACATCTAAGATACAGCGGGATAATTGAGTTGCGGGACATATACAAGAAGTTCTTGTATGTGATTTGTGTGGACTTTTATCAAGCCATAGTGCATCTCCTCAGCGGAGGAGGAGAAGCAGGACGATCCCGGATCCGGTGATAAGGGGAAGGGCGGTAGCGGTTCCGGCGGGGTAGGTTGTTGATATAAGTGCATACAGACCACACTGATTACCTTATAATTTTCAATTCCCCTATCACACCATGAGAGCCGCGCATTAAAAAAAATTCAGAGAAAAATTTTCTTCAAAAGATCATCTACAAGATTGGTGGGAGGGGTAAGGTTTTAGTAAAATATAAAAAAAAAATTTAGGGCAAAAAGTTATATAAACATATTTGCTACAAATGATCTTTACATGAGATATCGTGAAAAAGGTGTTTGCACCTCTTTTTCCAAGATGGCGGCCGGAGGACAAGGGTGGCGACTCCCAAACACGAGGTTAAGCGTCTATAGACCCCCTCACGTCCCAAAAGTAAAATTATTGATTTGATTTTTGTTTATACTTTTCGAAAAAACTAAAATATGTGATGACGTCACACGCGTCACGTTAAATTTCAAAATTGATTTTAACCATTAAAGAGCACATATTATGAAAAAATAAAAAATACATGTCAATTAATTTTCTTCTAGTTTAGATCGCGACTTGCCGCCATTTTCTTTTAAATTGAGTTTTTTTTGACAATTTTTTTCTGAATAAAAATTAAAACAAAGAAAATATTAAAAAATCAATTTACTATTACAATAAATAATTACAATTAACCTTTACAAAAATCATTCACTCGAAATCACATTTTATCACCAATTACAATATTACAAAACTGTAATTTATTATTTAACTGTAATAAATTACAATTCTGTAATATTACATAGAAATTTAATTTACAATTGTAATATAAATTATTTAGGGACCTTTTGAAGGCTTATGACCCTAACTAAGATGTGATGTGATCGAAGGACAGTACCCGGGTTGATTATAGTTATAATTGACCGGGTAACCTGTACAATTATATCTATATGAGATAGGAATATTAAGAATATTGAATTTGTTGTAGTTATTAAGCGGGTTACTGCTATCTACCCGATCAATTATATCGAAAAAAACATAGTACAATAAATGACTGGGTTACCAAAGTTTTTTAAAAGTAGAATCTACCTGATCAATTATAACGAAAATAAAAACATCTCAAAGAACTAATTGAACTAAGTTTAATAGATCAGGTAGGTTACCCAATCATTTAAAGACTATTTCAGTGTCAACGGATGGTGAGTTGTTTTGCTCATCCTGCAGCTAGATGGCGTTGCGTGATTTAAAACCAATGCAAACCCCCCCGCTACTACATTCCTTTTCCTCCCAAATAAACAATCAACTAGAAGTAGGTTTCTACTCCTATTAATTGCACGGGTAACCATACAACCTATTTTATTAATCTTTAAATTCTGCCATTAACACTAACAAAGGAGCTGTATAATCAGAGTTAAATGATTAATTGAATCTACCCGATCAATTATAACTATAAAAACCAGGTTAAATTAGTTTAGACTAGTCACCTCACTCAATGAGTCACGATTATACGAATTATTAAATAAACGATTATGATTATGCGATTATACATATATATTACACAAGCAGCGCTATACGGAGTTCAAGCCGAACACGAGCCGCGCGCGCGTTGAGATCTTTTTACGCAACACACAGTATCAGTATCGGCGTCGTTACATGGGGGGTTTTTAGAGATATCGCTATACACAGTGTTACACAACACGACCGACGTTATATAGAGTTTATAAAAGAACCTTACACACATAATAGTAGTAATATCTCGCTACATGGAGTTTATTCAACATCGTTATATAGAGTTCACGCCGAACACGAGCCGTGCGCGCGTTGATGTCTTTCATACGCAACGAACGGTATCCTAGCGTCGCCATACGGAGTTGTGACGTCACACAGACATCTTTTTCATTCACTAAACAACTAATAAATGCTAATTAAATAAAAGCTGCCATCTTTAAGTTTATCTATCAGTGGCGGCGCTGGAAGAACGCTTGTCCGCATTACACTTCACTATGTACACTGTCCAACTGTCAAGTGATCACACATCACTGCACTGTCACTAACCACTGTGGAGTGGCGAGTGGCGAGCTACTCGCCCTTCAGCTTCTTACTGAACTCCTCCTGCTGCAGCGCTCGCCACTCCTTCTTCGCCTTCATACGTTTTAGTTGACCATCCCTGGAAATACAGATTATATAAAAAAATGATAATCCTCACTCTCTACTCCCTTATATGATCAAAATTAAGCAAAGCAAGGACTCCCCCGCGGCCCCTTAAGTGGAACAACGAATAAGTTCTAACTCCTCCCACTGAGTCCCCCTCATACTGAACAGGGATATTCAAGTTTCCTCCACTCTCCATAGCATCAAAATTAAGCAAAGCAATCACCCCCCGTGGCCCCTTATATGGAACAACGAATAAGTTCAAACCCCTCCCACTGAATCCCCCTCATACTGAACAGGATTATTCACCAAGAGGAAAGATTTGTATGTTTGTTTCTTGCGAAAAGGCTCAAAACGGCTGAACCGATTTTGAAAATTCTTTCACCGATAGAAAGCTACATCCTTTCCGCATAACATAAGCTATGTAGTGTTGCCATTAAAATTATAATTAAAAAGATATGGCCATTTAAGTGCCATAACCTGGTCAATTTTTGAATAAATTTTGATATACGCCACTGATACAATATATATATGAGAACTGTGTGAATTGCGTGACGTCATCATTTATTTAATTTAATAAAAGAGACGTCACACTAAGAAATATCTACAATATTTTTTTTTTTAAATCAAATTTCTCGTTAATTATTCTCTTTTGAATTTGAAGTGACGTCACAGTTCGTCAATTTCCCTATTTTTTTTTATAACTTAAATACTATTGTTATATTCATGTTATGATACTAAATTTCGTGACGTCACGTTACAAAAATTTAAAAATTTCCAAAACTATTTATTAATGAAAATTTTTTTTTAATATTTATTAAATTAAAAAAACAAAAAAAAATTAACCCTCAAATACTATTATTGTGGGTCAAACGGACCCACCTTCCAATATATAATGAACAACCACCACACCATTTATATATATATATATATATATATATATATATATATATATATATAGGTATATATAATAAAATAATTCGAGACTGAATTATTCTATGACAAGTATATTCGTCGGTTACTTGCAGATTATGTGACGTCACACTACGAAAAAAAAAACAGAAATTCCGAAATAACATTTTCTCATGTTCATGTTTCGTTAATCATTAAACGTGACGTCACAGTTCGTCAACCCTCATCTCAATTACGTCACACATTACAAGCGAGGAAGAGTAAATTTCGTGACGTCACATTTCAACACAAATGACGTCATCACTCACCACATCAAGTCCACGAGCCCGCCCCTCCTCGCGATGACAGCCTTGACCCTGTTGGCGAAGTCGACGGCGCTCTCGCCGGGGTCGCGGTGCATGGCGGGCAGGTACCACACGTCGCACACGATGGCCCATGACGTCATCATGTTCAGCAGGTAGTGCAGCATACCGTACCGCGAGCTGTTCCAGAACGCGTCGCCGAAGCGAGGGTCGTATCTGGAAGTGTGGCGCCATTACACATTTAATCACGTCAAAATGGCTGAACGGATTTTGATGAAATTTTGCACATAGATACTTTATATCCTGAACTAACTTTATGCTACTTTTTATCCCGGAGAAATTCATAGTTTTTGTGGGATAAGAAAAAAATGAAGAAATTTCTATGATACCTTTTCCTTACGATAAAAATGGCGTCCAAACAGACACAAACACACTCACAACTCACTTACTCCATGAAACAAAAACTACAACGACTAGAGTACTTTATGGGATATAAAGCATCCCCTACTCTATCCTATAAACCAATAGTTTACCGTATAAAAATATCTTACGTGTCTACAGCAGTTAGATGACGTTCACACATTAGATATAATTAATGGCGTCTCGCTTTTGTATTTATATTAAATAATAAATCATTGTTATTAATTGTCTCATTTATCATCAGTTTTTGTTTCTCGACATGCACTTCACCCGCACGCCGATAGATGGCGTACGAGCTCACTCATTTGTTTCGCGATAAAACCATATCATCATCATCATCATCATCTCAGCCACAGGACGACCACAGCTGGACATAGGCCTCCCCCAGAGATTTCCAGTACGACCTGCCGCCCTGACCAGGTCGTCTGTCCATCTTGTGGGAGGCCTTTCTCCCCCAACGGCATCTCCTCATGTCTGATTTGATCACGTCGAGAAACACCCAACATAGCCCTCCCCCCGCCCCCCGTAGCACGTTGATCACCTAGTAAATATTTCAAGATAATTTTTTTTATGTGCGTCGCAGCATCAGTATTTCACGACCTTTCATTTATGATTATGATCATTCGATTAAAAAAAAATGTGACGTCTTATGCATTATTAAAAATCAAATATTATTATGGAATAATTTTTTTTTTTTTTTTTTAAATAAAAAAACAATAAAATGAGCCCATTTATCATCAATGCCATTGTTTACTATATATTGAACGCGCGGGCAGCGGGAGTGTTGGGTAAGCCGCCGGCTGAGAGAGTCGTGTGACGATCGTATTGAAGAGAGCGGCGTACGCGCGCGGTATACACCCCCTGTAACCCCTTTATTGATTAATAGTATCCCGTGTCCTGTGTGTGCCATATCCCAAACGGTAGTTAATTGACCCTTCCCTGACGAAAACAGACTGGTGGTGAAGTGCGAACTATTTAGTGGTTTTTTGTGGTGGTGAAACGGGCATGCCCAAAGAAGATTCAAGATCATCAAGAACTTGTGAGAACTGTGTGACTTTATCACCTAACTGACAATAGATAACCCTTAATTTAAAGAAGCTGAAACCGGGCCCAGCCAGCTTCCACGTGTGTGGGGTTTTGTACGCCCCAGCCATCTTGATTTACATGTTTGTTTTATAATGGCAAGGATGATTTTTAAGTAAGTATAGGACTAAATAAATATCTTTTTAAAACTTTATTTATGCTACAAAGTACACACACTGTTATTGTTAAATAACATCATGTCAACTTTATCAGTTCAATTCAGATAAATCTACTGGTGATTTGTTGTCTTTCTGAAATTATATTTAAGTTCAGGAATTAAATGACTATTACTACTATTTAACTGAGGTAGGGCACAGCAGGAAATTTCCTGCTCAAATATGGAGCAGCCCGACTGGGGTAGTACCTCGACCTTACAGAAGATCACAGCTAAATAACACTACTCTAAAGCAGTGTTGTGTTCCTGTTGGTAAGTAAGGTGACCAGAGCTCCTGGGGGGAATTGGGGATAGGGTCGGCAACGCGCTTGCGATGCTTCTGATGTTGCAGACGTCTATAAGCTACGGTAATCACTTACCATCAGGTGAGCCATATGCTTGTTTGCCGACCTAGTTACATAAAAAAATATAAAAACAGAGATGGATTTCCAAGGCCGCAGAGTTCTCCATTTGGAGAACTCTGCGGCCGCCTTGAGGCGAATTCTCCCAAACGCCGGCGACCCTGGCTCTCTATGCAGAAGGCTGTACTCGGGGATTGTGAGGAACATGGCTCTCTATGGTGCACCAACCTAGACCCCTACTGCGCATACCGCAAAGAGTACTCACTGCCACAGTGAGAGCAATCAGAGGATACCGCACGGTCCTCTGGACAGAGGCGACCCGCCATGGGAACTCCAGGCGGATGTGCTGACGGAGGTATACCAGTTCAGGAGGGCAACGAGGCTCGAAGGGTACAAACTATTTACCAATATTATATTTGTTTACTATATTTTTAAACCCGCGCGCGGCAAGGAGTGTTAGTTGCGCCGCGGGCAGAGACAGTCGTGACAGAGTCATTGAAGAGCGCGGCGCACACGAGCGATGTACATTCCCTGTTTTGAATCCCGTTATTGATTAATAGTGTCCTGTGTCCTGTGTCTGCTATTTCCCAAACCCTAGTTAATTGACCCTTCCCTGACGAAAACAGACTGGTGGTGAAGTGCTAACTATTTAGTGGTATTTTGTGGTGGTGAAACGGGCATGCCCAAAGAAGATTCAAGATCATCAAGAACTTGTGAGAACTGTGTGCTATTATTACCTAACTGACAAAAATCATAACCCTTAATTTAAAGAAGCTGAATCCGGGCCCAGCCAGCTTTCATGTGTGTGGAGTTTTGTAAAATATTAAATAGAATAATAAAGCAGATAGAGTTTCAACAACCAAGAGAGCAAGCAGGCTTTAGAAGCAACTATTCTACCTTGGACCAATACAATAAGACCTTGTATATTGGTTTTATAGACGCCATCTTGCATAACGAGCTCTGGAAGACTATGAGAGACCAAGGAATTCAAGAAGAATACATAGAAATGCTCAAAGACATTTACCGTCGCAGTAAAGCTACAGTTAAATTGGAAAAAAAGGGGACACGTTTGCCCTTCCTCAAGCTCTACATTATCTCTGCATCATATTTCATTAAAATCGCTTCAGTGATTTAAGCGTGATTGTGTAACAGACAGACAGAGCATCTATCCGTCAATAGATGGCGTTAGTAGTATATTAAATCGCAGTTTCGTTTGTTTACTTTTATTGTTAAGTATTTCCTACGTTTTTAAGCGTTTATTTTACACTTCACTTAACTCTATATCGGATTTTCGATATATCGATATCGGCAAAGAATATCGATATATCCTACGGCAGTTTACGGTTCAGTATATTTATTAAAGAAAATTAAATAACAAATGTTTCGAAATGTAATAGTCTAGTCAGTCATGTGCCTTTTTGGTCTACTTTTTTTGTGCAGTCTCCAAAAAAAAAAACAATTAGATAAAGGTGTCATTCCATTCGGAAAGGAATCTAGATGATTTTTGAAAATAATGAAGCTCCGCTTTCAAAAATTGCAAAAGTTATTAACAATTAACTAGAAAAAAGGAATTTGTTTTTTGCAAATATCTCACACCAATAAATTCCTCCTCTTTAAGAATCTATTTTTTAAATTTGTCAATATCTAAATTCAATATCGATATATCGCCAAAAAAATTTCGAAATAAAAATCGATAATTCTAAATAAAAATATTTCGATACCCTATACTTCAATCATGGAATCATGGATCTGTAGTGAACCGGACTTTCGGAAACAGGGATGGCGATCCGAGATCGATTTTTCGGAACAAAAGAATCGAGTTTTTAAATCAATATATCATCCTAGAAAATTGACATTCAATTTTTTTATTCGACTTTTTCTTCAGTTAGCAATTCGAATCGATTAAAAAAATCTTTTCCAAAACAATCGTCATCAATATTTGGAAAGCGTGGAGACAAAACCTATAGACAATTTTATAATACAATGTTGCCATATAAAAATTATTTTTACATAATATACAAAGTTTATATATATAAAAAAAAAACTTACTTAATAGCAACTGGATACACAGTGCCACCAACTTCGAAGCTGCCCTTCTTGAACTGCATCACTGACGTGTTGTTGATGCAGGTCCCCTCGGGGAATATCAGTATTGGGGGGTTGTCCGGTACTGAGATGTGCTCTTTTAGCCTGTACACGAAACACGAAGTAATACTTAGTAGGAGGGAGGAAGTAGAAATTTCTAAAGGGGTCTATTTTGATCCCTCGTGGTCGATGATGAGCATCTGAGTTCCCGAAACGGAAAAACAGCAACTTCATGGGTCTATTATGACCCTCAGGTCAGATGTGAATGTATGTATGGTCTATTTGGACCCATTGTATTTGATGATGAGTCTCAGGGGGTCCAAATGAGAGGAAATAAAGGATTAGTAGTTAGTAAGTATGTGTATGTTTCTTAGCTTCTAACACCTTCAAAGGGGTCTATCTGGACCCCGCGTAGTCACGTGAGTGTATACGTGTGAGGGGTCTATTTCGATCCATTGTATTCGATGATGAGTCTCAAGGGATCCAACAAAAAAAGGATTAGTGGTTAGTAAGTATGTATATGTGTATGTTTCTTATCTTTTAACACCTTCAAAGGGGTCTATTTGGACCCCACGAAGTAACATGAGTGTATACGTATGTATGGTCTTTTTGGACCCATTGTATTTGATGATGAGTCTCAAGGGATCCAAGAAAAAAAGGATTAGTGGTTAATATGTATGTATATGTGTATGTTTCTTAGCTTTTAATTCCGTCAAAGGGGTCTATTTGGACTCCACGAAGTCACGTATACACATACGTACGAGGGGTCTATTTCGATCCATTGAATTCGATGATGAGTCTCAAGGGATCCAAGAAAAAAAGGATTAGTGGTTAGTATGTATATGTGTATGTTTCTTAGCTTCTATCACCTTCTAAGGGGTCTATTTGAACCCCACGGAGTCACGTGAGTGTATACGAATGAGGGATCTATTTGGACCCATTGTATTCGATGATGAGTCTCAGGGGGTCCAAATGAGGGAAAAAAAGGATTACTGTTTGTTTGTTTGTGTATATTTCTTAGCTTCTAACACCTTCTAAGGGGTCCATTTGGACCCCACGAAGTCACGTGAGTGTATATGTATGAGGGGTCTTCTCACCTTCTAGCAACGGCATGTCTGTCCTTCACCTCAGACCTCTCAAACCAGATGTGAGGAGAGGCGCGGGCTAACGCTCTCTCCATTACTCCCAAAAACCCATCATGTCTTTGACCAATCTGAAAACGGTTTAGTATATCATTGACGTGTTATAAAATGGATCGCCGGTATAAGTATAAGGTGTGAGTGAGACAGAAGAGTGAGCGAGTGAGAGAGAATAGACATTCAATGGTAATAGCATTTTCACAATTGTTGGAAGGTAGGCAGAGTGAATGAATAGTCGGGGACTAAAGGAAGCGAGGGCAGTTTAGCTAGTCCATTATTTGTAGCGAAAATATATACTGGAAGTTTTTAAGAACATTTACTATATGACAGATGACCTCTAATAATATTCAAGTATATTTATTATCTTATGATTGTTTAACGTTTACGAGTAATTTATTTAACTATGTCTGTTTGTTACATCATAATAATATATCTGTCCCTTTCTAACAGACACTTAAACACTGAATCCATAGACAAATACATGATAATAACAGCATAAAACGGACAAACACAATCACTCATATATATATATATGTATATATTTAAACTTACCTCAGTATGATTATACCTCAAAAATATGATGTTTTTTTTTATGGCAGATAAGATAGTCCACCTGATGGTAAGTGGCCTCTTGTTTTGTCGATGCGTTGCATCCTTGAAAATAGAGTGGAAGGGGGAGGGGGAGTGAAGAAGAAAAAATGCTGCGGTCTCAACGGACCCTGAACTAGACCCAGAGTCCACTAGATCCACAGCATTAATGGGATGGGAGTGGGAACCGGAACGCGTCTATGACACTTGGAGGTCGGATTCGCATGCTGGTGGTACCCACAATAGTATTTGAGGGTAAAAAAAAATTGTAAAACTTACCAACGAGTAACAGCTATCACACATCAAGACGAGAATATCAATGGGACTCGTATGATTAGCGACACAGATCCCGCTACGAGGCTTGTGGTCACTGTTGTGATACGTGACGACGGCTGATATGCTCCGTGATAGGAAGTTGAAGCACATTAATGATAGCGTCTGATCGACCTTCTGCTTGAAGCGGCCGTCAGGGAGCGTGCCCACACACGCTGTGCACACCACAAGCCACCAGACCTATGATTTGATGACTTTTTGATAATGGATATGATGACTGATATTGTAAAACTATCTATTATTAATGAAAAACTTAAATTCTCAGCGATCTAGTTGTGATGTCACTTCGTCGTCGTCTCACAAATTTGGCAGATTTAATATCAACACACATCCTGCAACGACGCTTGTCGTCACTGTCGTGATACGTGATGACTTTATGATAATGGACATGATGACTTATTTTGAAAAACTATCCTATTTTATTCTAAAGTATCTATTAATTATAAAAAATCGTCAACGACGTGGCTGTGACGTCATTTTATCGCTTGTTAGATGTTAACATCAACACAGATCTCATTACGAGGCTTGCTGTCACTGTCGTGATACGGAATGACGACTTATTTTGAAAAACTATTCTATTTCAATCTAAATTATCTATTATTACTGAAAAAGTCTGAAAATTCTCAGCGGTCTAGCTATGACGTCATTTTTAAGTTTGTCAGATGTAAACATCAACACAGTTATCATTACGAGGCTTGCAATCACTGTTGTGAACGCTTAGTCTATTTGTGACGTCACTATTTTGTCAGATCTAAATGTCAAATGTAATTAAAAGAATATGATTATAGTGACGTCATACTATCAAGTCGTGGCGACTGTATTTATGCTGTGATCAATGATCATACCTACAAAACCCTGAACGTCACAGTAACATAGAAGCACATAAACCCAACGCATGGCAACACTGTAAAACATCCTACCAAACAGAAACAAGTGTTGACACTCAAAGTAGCCACATCAATGGGGCTCGTGTGGTTGGCAACACAGAATCCGTTATACTTCGGCATGTACACCGTATCATGAAACGTGATGACGCACGAGAGACTACGCATGATAGTTCTTGCTGACATTTTGTATGCCATACTGCCTAAGAGGCGTCGAAATCTGCTTTCTGGCAACATTCCGATGAGCGTCATTGTCGCTACCAACATTGTGACCTGTGATTTTTTAGTAGAGGCAACACTTAAAATAGATTAGTAATTATGCTAAGGAAGATAATGAAACCGGGCGCCATTGAGGCCATTCATACACATACCTATCAGTGGCGTAGCGTGGGTACAAGTCGACACACGTTGCCAACATCCAATATATACTTTGTCATTTTATTTCTATAATTAATTAATAATTAATTATAGTTATAATTATATAATTAATTAATAATTAATAATTAATTATAGAAATAAATATTTTTAGGTTTTGTTTTAGTTGGCCATTGATCTTACTCAATCTAATCTCAAACTCTACCGAAACGGCTCAACTGATTAAGATGAAATTTTGTGTGTGTATCGGGTAGGTCTGACAATCGGTCAACATATATTTTTCATTCCCCTAAATGATAAGGGTGGCCCACCCCCAATTTTTTTTAATCTATATGGCAAAACATTTGCCAGGACAGCTCTATAAATATGAAAGTTTGTATGTTTGTTATTCAATCACGTAAAAACGGCTGAACGGATTTCAATGAAATTTTGCACACAGATACCTCATACCCTTGATTAACACATAGACTACTTTTTATCCCAGAAAATGCATAGATTTTAGTGTTATGTTTTTTTGAGTACAATAACGAGTAAAAAAGAAAGAAAAATGCGGAAAGATTCTGGAACCTTACTTAGAGTTGAGTTATAAGAGAAAATCTAGTCCAAAATGATGTTCTTCCATGATCCAGGGAAAATTCAATTCAATATCTACAATTGCCTGAATTTACACGAAAAATAAAGTTATAGAATTGATATACCATGTGATTATTCTCTTCTTAAATTCATTGTCTTTGGAATGACTAACTTGGGCGGAAAAACATTTCTTCAGTTGCTTTAAACAGTTAAAGATGCACACTACGCCACTGATACATAATTTTACTACGTTTGTATTTTATAAAAGAAATTAGAAAATTGTAAATCATTCAAAAGTCAATAGCGCCGGGTTAACAAATATTTGTTGTGGCAACACTAGACGATATCTACTTACGCCAACGATAAAGATGAGTAATCTCAGTGGAAATAGAAAGAAATATCGCACGACAAATCCCATCGCCCATATTATGGTTAGCCGCCATGTTAAGAATTCGTATTGCCTGAAAAAAAAAATAATATGTAGTGTTGCCATTCTTATAAAATGCAAAATTTATTGCTAAATAAAATACTATGTGAATATTCTTGTAATACCTATTAGTCCTAGTCAGCAGGTTCCAGCTCCTCAACTCCTCAGCTTCAAAGACAGACGTGACCTGGTCCTCAATGATAGATTCCATCCCAGCTTTCACCAGGTCCATACAGTGATGGAGGTGGAACTCTAAATTTGCCTAAAAATAACGTTTTCATTCATTCATTCAATTTCGTGCACACCACGTCAATTATACGAGAGCCACAGGCGAGTGGACGTGTAAGTAGTCTGTCTAAAAAAAGGCCAAGTACTACATAGTTCCTTTACCTCAATTTTCCCTGCATCACCATCACGATGACCATTTTGGACTCGCTCTTGACTAGAACTTCTCTTATAGTTCAACTCTGGGTACGGCCCCAGAATCTCTTCGCGTTCTATTACACTTGTCTTTGTGCCTGGAATTATTATACATTACTAAGTGCACGCTCTGTGGGACTTATAGGTAACCATGGGGTCACTAACATCCATAATCATGGGGCTCATAAATAGCATCATCACTTTAGTTTAAGCCAAGATAGCAAATTAAGCCCCAAATCACTGATCTGATCCAATGATCAGAGATCATTACTATCTATAATCATGGGGCTTATGGATAGTATCAACAATGAGGGTTGGTACTACCCAAGAGAATTGGATTGGTACTATTCCAAATAAGGGCTTATATTAGTCCTAAATCCTGGGCTTATTGGTAGACAAATGAGATCTAATATTTATCAACCACCTGAGATGCCCAAAGAGCCCCATGATTAAATACTTAAATCACCACCTTACCGTTCATGCCATTGACTCCATTCTCCTTAATAATCGCGGAGGGAGGTTTATCCTCAGGGGTGGGGGAATCCTCCTCATCAGAGCTATCGTTCCTCTGCAACTTTTTGGCAACTTCGATGTGTTGTCTGCCATACTGGAACAAGAGGAATACTAAATTATCACAACACACCACGTCGTTGCTATCGGTTCACCTTAATAAATCATCATATCAAATCCCCCCCCCCCCCTTCCTCTCCTGCCCTCTGTTAAAGAAGAGTTACAAGAAAAACAGTAGCAAAGCGTAGATAATTTTTTTTTATCAATATTTTTGATGACATTTTAGTCGGTTTCCGTATTAAAAATAGGTACCCACGCTACGCCACTGTTACACTACAGAATACAAATACATGGTCTGGTTTTCGATCAACGTCCATGTTTGGAGAGGCATTTTTCCATCCAAAAAAAAAACTATTTGATGACAAATAAATAACTTTTTCTTTTACAATATAATTAACTACTTGAGCGATCTGTTAGTAAGTTTTGTCCCGACATCATTATTAAGGAGTTATGAGTGTATTAGATGTGACGTCACACCAAGCGCCACAAAATGACGAGAGTTTAAACTATATCTGGGTATAGCATAAGTATTGATGTTGCGACAAAAAAGTCGCAAGTGAACAAAGGTACTTATTGGTATGAAGAGGCACTTAATAATGGTCACAATCGAGGACAGTACCTTTGCACTTAAAAGCGTGATTGCAAGTCGTGACGCAATAAAGTCGCAAGTGTACGAAGGTCCTTATTGGATTGTACAAAGGTCCTTATTTAAATAATGAATGGGCTAATCTCTATGCGCATTGCGTAGGGCAAAGAGCAAACTCTACATTTGCATTACGACACGTCTAAAGGTTGGAGTGACGAAGCACTTGATAGTGCTCACAATCGAGGACAGTACCTTTGTACTTGATAGTGACCGCATTTGACACATCACGTTAGTGTAAACGCAGCCTTAGATATACTAGTCACGTACTGAACTACTGAACTATTTAGGTGAACTAGTTCATTTCATAGTTCAGTCGGTGGACCGATTTGAATGAAATTTAGAAGACAAGACACTTTATATCCTGATTTACAAAATAGGATACTTTTTTTTCCTGGAAAAATGTACAGTTCCTGTGGGATAGAGGGATTTTATTCGAAGACTTAAATAGATCAGAACGAAAGTTTTTACACATATAGTTTGTAATCTCAATGTTCGTGTTAGTAATTTTTTTTTATGGTAGATAAGGTGCAAACGAGCAGATGGTCCACCTGATGGTAAGTGGCCACCATCGCCCATGGATGCGCTGCATCCTCGAAGATAGTGGGGAGGGAGAATGAAGAAAACAATGCTGCGGTTTCAGCGAACCTTGAGAAATACCCCAGAGTTCACCAGATCCAGGATGGGAGAGGGAAATAGTATTCTAACCCGTCCCCTCACGGGTGAGGTTTTATCTGAAGCGCGATATAACTCAGCACTAACGCCATCTAGCGGCAGACAAACGAGTTAAACCAAATAAATCTATTACGAATAAGATGCTACTTATTCCAAAACAAAGCACAGTTCCTACAGGACATTTAATAGTGCTACTAGTTTATTTAGATGAGATAGTTCAACTCATTGAAGAGAATAATCTCATTACAGATATTTAATATCCTACCCACATTCTCTCTTTCTCATGATATGTGAGGGTAATGTCAAGCTGGTCAGCTCATACGTATATACTACACGATGGAATCGATTTCTAAAAGCAAAATATCGATTTTTTAACATCAGTGACTGATCACAAACGTTTTGAACTGTACACATTTAATCATCATCATCATCACGACCCATCAATGGCCCACTGCTGAGCCGGGTCTCCTACTCAGAATGAGGAGGGTATTAGGCCATAGTCCACCACGCTGTCCCAGTGCATGTTGACACACTTAATAAATAATTAAAATGAACTACTGACCTATTCAGGTCATGGATTTCATTTCATGTCTGCTCTAGGCTGCGTAACCTTTAGGACGTGTTTAAACACATCCTTCACTACGCATCCTCGCACATCTCTAGTGGAAACGCATCCTCAATATCGATTTCGCGAACTGTTTAGGTGAAGGATTCTATGAACTACTAACTACTCTTACAGTCGAAATAGCCAACCTCAATCTAAAATCTTTGGATTAAGTATTGAATATAGAAACCAAAATTCAAATTTGGAATATATTTTCTATCTCAAATCTGAAGACTTTGCATTACAGTTATAAAATTTCGCATAAGATGAGTCATAGTGTAAATTACAAATCGATATCATTGGAGCTGGGGTCGATAGGAGGGTGAGAGTCCACTTCCTGAGAACTTCACCAGCGTTGTGTACATTTGAGGACATTAATTATCCAAAAGTATTCATTATAGTCAAAAGTATCTCTTGAACTACTAAACTATTAGATAAATGACTAAATTGATAAACTCCTGAAGCACTAAGAAAAGACTTAAGCAGAGGATTGAACTACTAAACTATTAGATAAAAGACTAAATTGCTAAACTACTGAAGCACTAAGAAAAGACTTACATAGAGGATTGAACTACTAAACTATTAGATAAACGACTAAATTGCTAAACTCCTGAAGCACTAAGAAAAGACTTACATAGAGGATTGAACTACTAAACTATTAGATAAACGACTAAATTGCTAAACTCCTGAAGCACTAAGAAAAGACTTACATAGAGGATTGAACTACTAAACTATTAGATAAATGACTAAATTGCTAAACTCCTGAAGCACTAAGAAAAGACTTACATAGAGGATTGAACTACTAAACTATTAGATAAACGACTAAATTGCTAAACTCCTGAAGCACTAAGAAAAGACTTACATAGAGGATTGAACTACTAAACTATTAGATAAATGACTAAATTGCTAAACTCCTGAAGCACTAAGAAACTAAGAAAAGACTTAAGCAGAGGATTGAACTACTAAACAATTAGATAAATGACTAAATTGCTAAACTCCTGAAGCACTAAGAAACTAAGAAAAGACTTAAGCAGAGGATTGAACTACTAAACTATTAGATAAACGACTAAATTGCTAAACTCCTGAAGCACTAAGAAAAGACTTACATAGAGGATTGAACTACTAAACTATTAGATAAATGACTAAATTGATAAACTCCTGAAGCACTAAGAAAAGACTTACATAGAGGATTGAACTACTAAACTATTAGATAAATGACTAAATTGCTAAACTCCTGAAGCACTAAGAAACTAAGAAAAGACTTAAGCAGAGGATTGAACTACTAAACTATTAGATAAACGACTAAATTGCTAAACTCCTGAAGCACTAAGAAAAGACTTACATAGAGGATTGAACTACTAAACTATTAGATAAACGACTAAATTGCTAAACTCCTGAAGCACTAAGAAAAGACTTACATAGAGGATTGAACTACTAAACTATTAGATAAATGACTAAATTGATAAACTCCTGAAGCACTAAGAAAAGACTTACATAGAGGATTGAACTACTAAACTATTAGATAAATGACTAAATTGCTAAACTCCTGAAGCACTAAGAAAAGACTTACATAGAGGATTGAACTACTAAACTATTAGATAAATGACTAAATTGCTAAACTCCTGAAGCACTAAGAAAAGACTTACATAGAGGATTGAACTACTAAACTATTAGATAAACGACTAAATTGCTAAACTCCTGAAGCACTAAGAAAAGACTTACATAGAGGATTGAACTACTAAACTATTAGATAAATGACTAAATTGCTAAACTCCTGAAGCACTAAGAAACTAAGAAAAGACTTAAGCAGAGGATTGAACTACTAAACAATTAGATAAATGACTAAATTGCTAAACTCCTGAAGCACTAAGAAACTAAGAAAAGACTTAAGCAGAGGATTGAACTACTAAACTATTAGATAAACGACTAAATTGCTAAACTCCTGAAGCACTAAGAAAAGACTTACATAGAGGATTGAACTACTAAACTATTAGATAAATGACTAAATTGATAAACTCCTGAAGCACTAAGAAAAGACTTACATAGAGGATTGAACTACTAAACTATTAGATAAATGACTAAATTGCTAAACTCCTGAAGCACTAAGAAACTAAGAAAAGACTTAAGCAGAGGATTGAACTACTAAACTATTAGATAAACGACTAAATTGCTAAACTCCTGAAGCACTAAGAAAAGACTTACATAGAGGATTGAACTACTAAACTATTAGATAAACGACTAAATTGCTAAACTCCTGAAGCACTAAGAAAAGACTTACATAGAGGATTGAACTACTAAACTATTAGATAAATGACTAAATTGATAAACTCCTGAAGCACTAAGAAAAGACTTACATAGAGGATTGAACTACTAAACTATTAGATAAATGACTAAATTGCTAAACTCCTGAAGCACTAAGAAACTAAGAAAAGACTTAAGCAGAGGATTGAACTACTAAACTATTAGATAAACGACTAAATTGCTAAACTCCTGAAGCACTAAGAAAAGACTTACATAGAGGATTGAACTACTAAACTATTAGATAAATGACTAAATTGCTAAACTCCTGAAGCACTAAGAAAAGACTTACATAGAGGATTGAACTACTAAACTATTAGATAAATGACTAAATTGCTAAACTCCTGAAGCACTAAGAAACTAAGAAAAGACTTAAGCAGAGGATTGAACTACTAAACTATTAGATAAATGACTAAATTGCTAAACTCCTGAAGCACTAAGAAAAGACTTACATAGAGGATTGAACTACTAAACTATTAGATAAACGACTAAATTGCTAAACTACTGAAGCACTAAGAAAAGACTTACATAGAGGATTGAACTACTAAACTATTAGATAAATGACTAAATTACTAAACTCCTGAAGCACTAAGAAAAGACTTACATAGAGGATTGAACTACTAAACTATTAGATAAATGACTAAATTGCTAAACTCCTGAAGCACTAAGAAAAGACTTACATAGAGGATTGAACTACTAAACTATTAGATAAAAGACTAAAATGCTAAACAAAGGATTGAGATATTGAACTATTACACGAAGGATTAGACTACTGAACTATTAAGCAAAGATAAACTATTGAACTGCTGAATAGGTTTTTTTTTAGAGTATAGTCAGTATAGTTTCTAGAACCATCCATAACACAAACACTCATCCATACTAATTAACCGACATGCTAATAAAAGGTATTACGTAACACAATCACCGAATGATTGCATCAAACTAATCTGATAATAAAAGATAATTGAATTATTCATTTTTATAATTAGTAACATATATAAGTAACCCCCCCCCCTTCCTCCATATCAGCAACAGTAATTAGACCTAGCCACCCACCCCCCATGCTGATATAAAAATTAGTTGGTGCATATATTTTTCGTTTATATTTATATATATAACCTCAGCAGATCCCCCCCCCCCCCCCCTGTTCTTTCATGTCAGTAAAAATAAGCAAAATAAAGACACCCCCAACGACACCACATCCATAATGTTATGCTAAATTCCAAAACCTATCAGACGTGGGATAAAGTCTAAAATACATTATTAGGAAGATTATGAAACTCTAGCACGATTTTATGCCATTGCCCTGATTGTCCTATAGCGATAAAAAAAAATTATTAATCTAATAAGTGAATGATTTAGCGATACGATAAGTCACCTTGACGTAAGGTCAACGCGATGGACACTCGTGACCTCACTGACTTCACTATTTACTGTAAATGGATGATTATGTTTACGTAAGACCAAGTAAATAAAGTAATAAGGAAACTTTGAGAGATACAGACATTTAACTTGACTTAATATTATCTACAATCTTTTTGCAATTATCAACCCCATCGTCCCCCATGTCAGCAAAAGTCAGCAAAGTCCTAACACCTCCCCCGTGCTCACGTTTCGATGTACGTATTTACTTTTATATCGTTCACGTAATCATTATTCAGACCCCCCCATCCCCCATGTCATTAAGAATAAGCAAAGCAAGGACTCCACCCCCCCACACAGCCTATGTGGTGTTGCAATAAATAATGTAATTGAAAAGTTATGTTAAGGAAGTGCTATGGAACGAACATTTTGTAAGTCGGATATACTCTGTGGAACTACTGGCAACACTACATGATCTATGTCCGGGTGACATAGTTCATGTAGTGTTGCCATTATTATAATTTAAATTTGACTACTTTAACTGATACAATTATATTCGGTCATACAGTTCGACATACACTACATCCCCTATTTACACCCCTCCAAGCCCTTTTTTCGAGATTAAACCTAGCCTATGTCCTTTCTCAAGCTCTATTCTATTTATATCTCAAGTTTCATCAAAATTGGTCTAATTGGTTTAGCGTGAAAGAGTAATGAACTGAATGGCAGATTTAATTTATTACTATATATAGTTTGGTGTTATAATTCTTTTAATAATTATAATAATGTAGATGGCAACCCTAAATGATTTATGAAAGCATGCAACACATAACTCTACATTAAAAAAAAGTTAATTTATTCGACTGAGAATATTGTAAAAAATGTAAATTATATAATACCACAGTAATTGTATAAGAACATTGTAAATATTATAAAAACTAGTAATTACTTAATAATTATTATTAATTGATCATTGACGTGAACGAGATTTGTAAGTGAACTAACCGACTCACTCACTCACTCACTCTTCCCCTTACTACCTGTTAAACGACTTGCGACGACGAATTGTCAAACACATGGAGGTTTGAAAATAGATGCCAAATTCAAATTTGTGTACAGAAAATTCAAATATGAATAAGCATTAAATAGGGGAAGCTTAAGCATTAAAAAGCAAAATAAGCAGGAGGGCTTTACTTTTAATGATATGGGGGTTGGGGTGGTCTTGATGATTACGTAAGCGATAAATTAGTAAACACACACATCGAAACGTGAATGTCTCTGTTCAGAATGAGGAGGTTGTCGTTAAGATTTCTTATTTTTGGCGCCACTCAAGTATTTAGTAAGCATTAAAGGGAGGAGGAGGGAGGTCCTTGCTTTGTTTATTTTTGATGACATGAGTGACAGGGTCTTGATGATTACGTAAGCAATAAAATAGTAAACACACACATCAAAACGTGAATGTCTCTGTTCAGAATGAGGAGGTTGTCGTTATGATTTCTTATTTTTGGCGCCACTCAAGTATTTAGTAAGCATTAAAGGGAGGAGGAGGGAGGTCCTTGCTTTGTTTATTTTTGATGACATGAGTGACAGGGTCTTGATGATTACGTAACCAATAAAATAGTAAACACACACACCAAAACGTGAATGTCTCTGTTTAGAATGAGGAGGTTGTCGTTAAGATTTCTTATTTTTGGGGCCACTCAAGTATTTAGTAAGCATTAAAGGGAGGAGGAGGGAGGTCCTTGCTTTGTTTATTTTTGATGACATGAGTGACAGGGTCTTGATGATTACGTAACCAATAAAATAGTAAACACACACACCAAAACGTGAATGTCTCTGTTCAGAATGAGGAGGTTGTCGTTATGATTTCTTATTTTTGGCGCCACTCAAGTATTTAGTAAGCATTAAAGGGAGGAGGAGGGAGGTCCTTGCTTTGTTTATTTTTGATGACATGAGTGACAGGGTCTTGATGATTACGTAACCAATAAAATAGTAAACACACACACCAAAACGTGAATGTCTCTGTTTAGAATGAGGAGGTTGTCGTTAAGATTTCTTATTTTTGGGGCCACTCAAGTATTTAGTAAGCATTAAAGGGAGGAGGAGGGAGGTCCTTGCTTTGTTTATTTTTGATGACATGAGTGACAGGGTCTTGATGATTACGTAACCAATAAAATAGTAAACACACACACCAAAACGTGAATGTCTCTGTTCAGAATGAGGAGGTTGTCGTTATGATTTCTTATTTTTGGCGCCACTCAAGTATTTAGTAAGCATTAAAGGGAGGAGGAGGGAGGTCCTTGCTTTGTTTATTTTTGATGACATGAGTGACAGGGTCTTGATGATTACGTAACCAATAAAATAGTAAACACACACACCAAAACGTGAATGTCTCTGTTCAGAATGAGGAGGTTGTCGTTAAGATTTCTTATTTTTGGGGCCACTCAAGTATTTAGTAAGCATTAAAGGGAGGAGGAGGGAGGTCCTTGCTTTGTTTATTTTTGATGACATGAGTGACAGGGTCTTGATGATTACGTAACCAATAAAATAGTAAACACACACACCAAAACGTGAATGTCTCTGTTCAGAATGAGGAGGTTGTCGTTATGATTTCTTATTTTTGGGGCCACTCAAGTATTTAGTAAGCATTAAAGGGAGGAGGAGGGAGGTCCTTGCTTTGTTTATTTTTGATGACATGAGTGACAGGGTCTTGATGATTACGTAACCAATAAAATAGTAAACACACACACCAAAACGTGAATGTCTCTGTTCAGAATGAGGAGGTTGTCGTTATGATTTCTTATTTTTGGGGCCACTCAAGTATTTAGTAAGCATTAAAGGGAGGAGGAGGGAGGTCCTTGCTTTGTTTATTTTTGATGACATGAGTGACAGGGTCTTGATGATTACGTAACCAATAAAATAGTAAACACACACACCAAAACGTGAATGTCTCTGTTCAGAATGAGGAGGTTGTCGTTAAGATTTCTTATTTTTGGGGCCACTCAAGTATTTAGTAAGCATTAAAGGGAGGAGGAGGGAGGTCCTTGCTTTGTTTATTTTTGATGACATGAGTGACAGGGTCTTGATGATTACGTAACCAATAAAATAGTAAACACACACACCAAAACGTGAATGTCTCTGTTCAGAATGAGGAGGTTGTCGTTAAGATTTCTTATTTTTGGGGCCACTCAAGTATTTAGTAAGCATTAAAGGGAGGAGGGGGGTCCTTGCTTCGTTTATTTTTGATGACATGACTGACTAGGTCATGATGATTACGTAAGCAATAAAAAAGTAAACACACACATCATAAGGTGAATATCCCTATTCAGAATGAGGAGGTAAAAGTAAAAACGGGAGGAGGGCTTAGGGATTTACTTACTTTGACTGCTTAAAAAAATTGAATGAAGACGGTCTCATGTTCAATCGTGACCGAAAGAAATAGCTTTTTTATCGTTCACTCACGTGACTTGCTGCTGCACGTCACATAATTATTCCTATTGTTAGAAAGAGACAAACATATGTGATTTATGCGAACTGAGAACGTGTTCGCGTAAAATTACAAAACAACAATGTTGCCAATTTAAAAGTTTTTCCCCCACAAAGATTTAAATATTTAAAAAAAAAATGAAAATAAAGTATGGGTTGGCAATACAGAACTAAAAAAAAAACTCATTTTCACTACTCTTTTTTTTTGTAAATATATTACCGCCTCATCGAAGCGAGGGCTGTCTATTACATAATATTCCACTATCTTATTTGCGTGATCTCAAGTGGTTCTCAAAGTTATAGGTTAATTGATAAACAATTATATTACGGATAAGACATTATTTTAAAATAGATTTTAGATGCATGCTAAAACTGCTGAACATATTTTGATTAAACTACAGTAATCTCAATAAAGACTATCAACACGACGACGACGTCATTGTATTAGAAATGCTCCAACATCGATACATAGACCTTAATCGATATTTCATCCTATAAAATCGATACTACAGACTCAAATCGATTTATTTGTAAAAATCGATCTTATTTGAAAAGAATCGATTCCTTACATTGTATACACCTGTAAGATTTAATGATTGAATATCTGCTTATAATTTTGGTGATAATGTTAATATGAAGTCGAAGAAAAAAATGGCGGCCATCTTTGAATATTTAATATGATTTTTTAATTGACCTATAATCCTATTGAAGCACTAATTCCTACGGGTTCGTTCCGAGTAGAGCACAAGCAGAACTTCTAATATCATAAACCCCCCCGAGCACCATGTCAGCAAAAGTAATCAAAGCTCCAACCCCCCAGTTTCATGCTACGTGTTTACTTTTTTATTGGTGACATAAACACCATGTAAACCTCTCCATCCACCATATCATCAAAGATAAGCAAAGCAAAGACTCCCCACGTCCCATAATGAATGGCAAAAATATTAATTGGCAACACAGTATCCATCCATCAACAATTAAAACACTAAATTTGAATCCAGTGACGTCACAACACAACAAAGTAGCGATCACTACACTTAGAACGTTATCAGAATAACGAGACACGGAATTACAATACAAATTAAACCAATTGTTTTGAAACGCAATTACGACAAGGTGTTAAGTGTTACGCACTTCACTTTACACAATACCTTTTGTCTATATTTTTAGATTCTTTGTGTAAAACAAATGTGTTTTTAATTACCGGAACTATAGATATATATACTACATATATATATATTTAATAAAAAAAATTGTTAGTAAAAAAAATATTAGATACAATTTTGATATTTATATTGTTGGAGATTTAATTTAAAATATAAGCTTTTTATCATTTAAAAATATTATTAAATGGCAACACCAGCTGTCTCAATAGTCCTACACATTACATTTTTTATTTTATTTAATGGCAAAATAAATTTAACTAGGTAAGTCTATTAAAAGAACTACTTCAGTAGTTCCTGGATTGGACTATAGATCTTTAGTTCACTTAAGATCTATAGTCCAATCCATTCAAGTCAATAAAAGTAAATAATCAATGATATTCAAGTCCAATCATATTCTTACATATAAAGCTGAAGAGTGTTTGTTTGAACGCGCTAATCTCAGGAACTACTGGTCTGATTTGAACAATTCCTTCAGTGTTACATAGCCCATTTATCGAGGAAGGCTATAGGCTATATATCATCACGCTAAGACCAATAGGAGCGGAACTACACGCGGACGAAGTCGCAAGGGTCGGTCTAAGCTAATATATGGATTGTGCTGATCTAAAATGGAAACAAAAGGTTTAATATTAGAGAGACTAGAATACCCTCTTGGGGGTTATACTTTAGACAGACCATCAACATTACTGCTAGAATACTCGCGATGAAATAATCATGTTTTTTGTCTTGGCGGCGTATTTATTTTTAGAATCCCTTTGCTGCCTGTTTAACTTTTATTATCTTTGTGGTAATTATTAGTTCTCAATTGGCAACATTGCCAATGCCTTTACGTTATACATAAATACTATTTATAATCTGTTAAAATTAATATCCGAATCGCTGCCCTTGAAATAATACTACGTTTCGACAACTCAACATTGAATAAAGTCATAAATAACATAATTAACATTAAAAATATTGTATAGAACCGTGGCGAAGCGCGGGCAGGTGAGAAATACCAATAGATCTATGACCTTTGGCAACAAAAGAAACAGGCTATAAAAGCATTATCAATACTTATCTACGGATTAAACATTGCATTATTTATGTATTTTTCTCTATTCTCACTTTACGTCAGAGCAACTTTATTCAGTTTGTTCATTGAATTAAATAGTAAACAACAATGGCGGATCGATAAAATTTTACATTTCATTGGGATGGGAGTCTAAATTAACTAATGATAATGATGTTATGAAATATATCTCCATCTTCAGTTCCAGTTAGAGGACCGGCGAACGGATTATACATCGATAGCTACGAGCGTAATACAGTCAAGAAATATAAATATAGTAATCTATCTAGTATAACTATGACAGGAACCCAAGCAGTGCCAGGATTGTGACCAAAGAATAGGATAAAGGGAGCACCATATCATTTATGTGAACACTCTATTGCCTAAAGTTCAGGTTAAAATAAGACTAACACAACCCTTTTTTACAGATACTTCCCCAAGCGGGGACTTGGGAATGTTATGCGGGGATGGTGTGACTGCCTCTGAAGGAGACATTCCGAACCGGGGTGTTCCACTCTCCTACCATAGGGACGAGGCCACGGGAAATTAAATAGTACTACCGCGACCCCGTCAGCAGTTGTCCGCAACCGGACTCTCATCTGGGAGACTGAAGTAATGAGTCTCCCCTTTGAACTCAGCATAGTGTCGCCCCCGAAACACGAGGCCATCTCGGTCCAAATGAATATAGAGACAAGATAGTGCTAGATATACCCCTCCACGGGTGGGTAATAACGTGAAATCAACCAACAATAATTGTCACACTTAGGGTTTAAAGAGAAAATAATATTTTATTCAGTTCTTCTTAAAGAAAAATGTTTCTAATTACTATTGTTTATAAGACAGGAATTTTCATGAGTAAAAAATGGAGCGTCAAACATAGATCCAATTCAATCCGAATCGGATCTATGTTCACGGGTAGTTCCTTTTATATTATCTCAAGTATACCGTGCAATAGACTAGAGTCAGTCTCTCTGGTGTTGCGAGTACATGGAAGTTAATATTGTAGTGTCGTGGGTCTTTATTATCTAGTGTAGTTAGAGTCCGGGCAGAGAAGGGGAGCGTTGTCTTGGTCGCAAGTCCAAGGCGCTGCCTGGCTCTATCTCATTCTATGACAACAGCAATTAATTTTGGATTTTTAGTATGTATTTATTATTAGTTTTTGTTGTTCTACAACGTCATTTTCATGATATAAATAAAACAAATAACGGTTATCTATTTTGACGTCATATGAAATGATTTAGGAGATTGGACGTTAAACAGAGTTTTTAAGTAAACAAAAACAATCCAATAGACATACATCCTGTTGCAATCAAGATCCTGGTTATAAAAATATTATCAGTTTTTCTTTATCTATGGATTTATACAGATTGCATTATCAAGGTTACACTAAAATAATATTACATTGTTGGTTTGTTCTTTTACAGTATAATGATCGATTGACGTTACTTTTTATTTATTAAAAATAAATAATGTTTGTGGGATAAAAGTACTGACTTCTAATGTAGCAGTGGAAAATAAAATATGTTTTTTTTTTTTGAACTATATCACTTTAGTTCATTTAAGTGAAAGAGTTTTTTCACCTCACTTTACTAACTCGACTGCTTAGACTCTGCTCTGTAATTTAAGAAGTAATGTGTTGTCAACCTATACCTGGGTTATAAACCCCAGGCACTGCCCGGATTACTTCTAAAGTACTTTAAGCGTACCTTAAGATGTGTTATATTATTTTATGTATCACTGTGTAATATAGCTCATTAGTTCATTGAACTACTTCACTAAGTAGTTCCTTTTTTCTCTTTTAATTCATTAACTATAGAAGTTAAAGGAACTAGATTAAAAGAGATTATAGAGTTTTAGTCCACCAGTATAATTATTTTAACACTGACAAAGAAATATAAACAGTGAAGGAAGGACTAACAAATTCAGACAGATTACTCGCATTAATTATATGAGTGAAGGTATTATTAAATTAATAATAATGTATCATATATTTATATATAAATGCTAATTTTTCCTTATACAATAATCTATATATATATTCTATTTAAATATAACTGCATTTGTTGAGTAAAAAGGGGATTTTATGGGGAAAATTCTGTTTTACAATGCTTATCCGCAATGAACTCTCGGTAAGGACAGGATAGCTTTTATCTAAATTAATGTTAATTTAAATTATTTAAATTTGTTTATAGCAAATTGAATGTGATAGATGACGCTATAAGTAAGTTTATCTAGGTTGTGTAAACAATGTTGGAGTTCATTAAAAACTAGCCTGTCTTTGCTACACTGAGGTGTATTTAAGTCGTTCTCTCACATAACTATTTAATATATTTTATCTGTTGTGAGTGAAGAATAAAACCTGTCGAGCCGAAAGTAGAGTTTATTATTTCAATTTAATGAGATGTTTGATACTTTAAAATACATATATAAAAAAATCTGTTGTGAGTCATTGTAATTTAAATAACCGAACAAAGCCAATCTAACGTAATCAATTACAAGAGACAGTTGCTTATCAGCGACATGTTACTATGTTGATTATTTAAAATCTTTATTATCTATACTTGTGTGTTATTATAAATAATTTAAATAGATTTTTACTTCATTTAAGTTAATTTTATTATGTAATGTTGCTATCCTTCTATATTTATGAATACAATTGAGAACAATTTGAATACACCTCAGTGAAGCAAGGTTGGCTAATAAGTAATCAATTAATTCAGAATAAATCAGTACACGAGCGGTCCACCTGATGGAAAGTGGCCACTGTCGCCCATGGACATCGACTAAACTACTCGAGGGGGAGTGAAGAGAAGATTGGTGCGGTTTCAATAGACCCCGAGCAAGAACCTGGTATTCATTGCAACCGCAGCATTACTGGGATGGGAGAGGTACTGGTAGATCTGGCAGAGACACTTAGCGGTCGGAGTAACATGCTGGTGGTCGCAAGCCAGTCGGGTAACAGATCTCCTACCAGAAAATGGGTGCTGGGTTACTCGGCTCTTACGACTTTGTGTAATATTTTTAAAATGTATTTGTTCAAAACATATTATGTAATATAACTTAAATTGCAAAGTTTAATGTCCGCTTCATTGTATTGAAATTGATAAAAATCCAATTAACAACACTTATTCGATTAGTTTCTTATGTTTTATTTAAATTATACCTATGTAACAATATATAACCTCTAATCCGATAGATTTGTGTTAGTTGTTAAATGGAGCTCTTCTTATAAAGCCTGAGGAACTTGTGTGGTGTTGTTATGCTGGGTCTCTATTTTAAAGGATTTTATGAGTTTTAGGATATTGCCTTTACGTACTACTAAGCAGTAAACCTTCCATATAAATAACAGAGTTAATTTTTTTTAAAAGACCAGTTTTATTATTATTATTTTTAAAAGAAACTGGATAAAGAATAAAATATAAGTATTATAATATAAAAAAAAAAAAAAACTTTCAACAACAGCAGCTGTTTTGAAGGTTACATTTACATATATAAACATAAATTATTTAAATTTCAATGTTATCAAACAACAAAAAGTGATATATTTCAATCTTTTTATCCAACTGATTCACATCTTAGTTATCTAAGTAGTTCAGTAAAACCAATTAGTTCACTTCATACTTCTTTTTGTAGTTCAAGTAGGTTCTTTTGACAAGAACATAAATCACATTTACTAGTTATATCTAAGTAGTTCACATCTTAGTTCCTTTTGTAGTTCATTTTAACAAAAATAAAAAAAATATTTTTGCTCTTTTTTTGTTTACAACAAACTGCCTATTATTGAGCAATCAAATAACAATCATTATTATTCATCTTTATCTTATAGAATCATATGCGAGTCATGATTTAAATATAATTAGAATTTGTGAAGGTAATAAACAAAATAAACCTTGGGAAGCGTTTAGTCAGATAATTGTGTTAAAATATAATATATTTACTAAATATATATTTTAAAATTCAACATTAACATAATTTATATCTTGTTTTCAGACAAATGTTCACACAGCTCGACTTGTACTTCATCCATAGTTCAACTCCATTACGCCTTTTTTCACGATTAAACATAGCCAATGTCGTTTCCCAAGCTTTAGTCTATCTCTGTACCAAATTTCATCAAAATCAATTCAGTGGTTTAATTGTGGAAATGTAAAAGACAGAAGCATAGTTGTGATAGTGCAGTCTAGATAACCTAAACGAGAAATTCTCGAGCTTAATTGAGTATTTATTTATCTGTCAGACTCTGATACTTTTATTTGTCATCAACTACTGGAAGATCTACCAGTACCATTTTAGCTTTTTTACCGTCTCCATGACATCTATTATACCAGTGGTCTGGATTGGCCATGTCATTAAAACTCCAAAGGACAAATGGACTAAAGAAATAATAATAAGAAAGGGGATGGCCACTAAAGAGATGGGTGGATGACCTCCTAAAAGTATGATAGAAGAAAGAGATAATTGGTTCTAGAGGTCTCCTGAGTGAGCATTAAATCACCAGTCCAGTATCTATTCTAAGAGACAATCTTTGCTTAGTGGCTCACTACTAGGTTAAGATGATAATGATAACATATGACTGACTGGGTATGTAACCTATAAATACACAAATTGAGTAAATAGCCGGAAATCTCTCCATCAACAAATAGTAAACAGAATACTTAAAGCGTGATATAACATCGTATTTATAACTGAGACAAAATGCGGGCCGATTGTAATAAAACTCATTATTCTGACACTGGCATAATGTTTAATGCATTAGCACATTCAAACCCAAAAAGAATATTACTTAATTTCTTTTAACACCGTACTTGACTTACCTCAAATAACTTGAGTAGAATGTTCACATACAAACGACGCACTCCCAACGATTTACCGATCGACGCTAAGAAGATAACGCACAGCACGAGAAGAAGAAATGGAGTATATAATATAGAAATGGCCACCGACACAAACGACACCATCAACGCCATTTTGCTAACTGCTTCATTGAATTGTCATTTGAGGAATGAATGGTAATTGAACTGTGACGTCATGAATCAGCCATTCAAGTGTCAAATGTCAATGTATTAGAAATGTTGCCATGATTAAAAACTATTTTGCAGGAACTTTATAAAAATATTTAAACAATTATTTATATAAAAATTGGTAATGACAATAGTGAAAAATTATTTGATTAATATTTGAAAATTTTTTTCCGTAATTTTTTTTTGAAATATGCGACGATAAATATAAATATTTCAGTTTTTCTTTATTTTTATTTATATTCACTAAAATTAATTAAGGCAATATTACATATTATTTTTATGTTAATAACTTAAAATGCATGTTATTGACTTTTAAACGCACTAAGTACGTTTTGTGCACAACTGATAATTGAGACGTAAATTTTTACATTTGACAACATTATATATTATAACCTTAACTTCATCGCAGCGGGATTATTTTGTAGTTTTTGCTAAAAAATCCTTTTGGATTAAACACAAATTCAAAAACTATCAATATGTCTGATCTTCCATTCGGCCCCCCAGTAAAAGTATCCCCACTGATTAGGGTAAGTTGATAAAATTTTTGAATATACAATTATGTAATAGTGTTTGTGAATGTTACTAATATTCATAAAATCCTTTTTTATTTTAATTTGTTTAATATTGTATGCTGTAGTTATAAAATTGATTTATATTCAACTTTGTAAAGACGTAAAAATAAATGCATTTTTGCTCTATAGTTTAAATAAAATTGTAACCTTTGCATTCTTAGTTAAAGTATTCTATTAAAAAATATACCTAAATATTCATCTATGGAGTACTAACATAATATAGAAGTTTAGTCTGTTGTATACTTTCAATTTTTACAGATAAACAGACACTAAAGAATGTATAATAAGCATAAATTACTAAAAAAAGTTATAAAGTATACATCAACCCCTCGTACACTTAACTCATAGACCTCCAACGACTATAACTGTTAGACTTGTGGTCGGGCCTCACTCTCAAATAATACATCTTCACCAAATTATCCAAGTTAGACTTAACAAGAAGTTTCAAACCAAAAAATCAAAGGATTTTTAACACAAAAAAACTAATTCAGACATTCTTCTTTATTTTTCACTTATAATCAAAGCTGCAAAGGTGGCGGGGCATCTTTATTTAGGACCCTGACTTCACGCAATAGTACACTACTCCACACCCTTTGTAAGAGTTTTTGTTAGACTATAGTATATTTTTGGAACTGTAGACAAAGTTAAACGAAAATTTGATTTAAATCTTTCATTTAATTCTTCAAAGTCGGGGAATTCCAAGTAAGATATTATTATGTTTTACTAAGTACGACTTACTCTGTCTGGACATTACATTTTTTTGGACATTAATATTTTGTTGGAGTCACAAAGTCGCCAGTGCCAATGTTTTCAACTTCCCTGCAAAGTATTAAAACAAAGTCGCTTCCCATTTTTTTTTTATGGTTTGCACCCTGCAAAGGAGCAGATAGTCCATCATGGATGTTGGCGAAACAAGAGATACTCACTCATGTTGTCGATGCTTTACATCCTCAAAGACAGTGAAGAAAAAAATGCTGCGGTTTCAGCAGACCCTGAGCTGCGGAGCAAGAGTCCAAAGTCCACTAAACCACAGCATTAATAGGATGGGAGAGGGAGGGGGTAATTTTTCTACTTTATTGTCATATAATTTTAATATGTCTTCCAGTTTGGCCGCTGGTCATTCCTAACAGCCGGTATCTTATACGGAGCCTTCCACCAGAACAGATTATCAAAGAAGGAAACCAAACTCCGGGAAATTGAGGCCAAGGAGAAGGTGATCAGGGATGAGAAGCTTAAGAAGGAGAAGTCGATCGCTGCAGCGGGTAAATTTATGATCATATTAGATGTTTGAAAATATTTGTTTTAATATGTGATCCATAGACATTGCATACTTTTTTGAAGAAAAAAGGATTTAGAAATTAAAAAAAAAAAATTAATAAGATATTTTAAAAAAAAAATTTTTCATAAATTATTTTTTTTTCAGCCGAAATGAAAGCCTTGGAAGAAATGATCGCCACAAAGAAGTAGATAAGAAATCAACATTTAGTTATAAGGTTAGCAATTCTAATGTTGCCAGCATTAAATCTTTAAAACTCAACATGGCAACACTGGTAACAATTCCATCTTTATTATAATTGTATTTATGAAATATAGTTGGGAAATAAAAATTTGTTTTATTTATTATAAGAACACATAACTTTAGCTGCCGGCGCGTAAGTAGGTTAGGGGCGTCAGTTCCCGCGCGTCTACTACGTGATGCTCATAATGCGCAACAACCCCCCCACTACTTTTTCTCAGGCAGAGAGAGTAACCAATAATTTTTAAATTAATATATAAATTTAAGATAACCGGCCCGCCTTCGCTTCCAATCACGAGGTAGTGAAGCGCATTAAAAAAAAAAAAGTGAGGGAGAGGTAGGTGAATTATCAAAATCGGTTCAGTCATACAAATCTTTTCTCTTCCTCATCTTTATGAACTCTGACAGTTAAAAATCAGCTGATCCATATAAAACGAAATTCATCAATCAAATCAACTTCTCCCTCCCCCCCACCCCCCCTGGGCAATCGTCTGGCCTCTGCTGGCGACGTGGGAAGCAGTGACCTTATGAAGTTATGATAGATTTTATTGCCCATTAACTCGCACGGATTATCGCTTCTGATTTATTTTTAAACGAATATAGAAGCCATAGTGCCTGGGGCTTGAGACCCAGGAGCAGGTTTAAAGATGATTCAATCCTATCGGAACGAAAATTATATATTGTCTACTCGAGATAAGATATTTTCAAACATTTTAATGTTGCTATAAAAAATATTCAGGCGTTCAATATTAATGTTATTAATATTAAAAATGTGTATGTTTGTTACTCTATCACGCAAAAACGGCTGAACAGATTTCAATGAAATTTGGAACACAGATACTTTATAACCTGGATTAACACATCGGCTACTTTTTGTCCCGGAAAATTCAACGTCGTTAACAATTGAAAAGAAAATGTTTTTTGATATATTTAAATTAATTAATAAGGCACACAGCCTCAGCGAAGCGAGGGCATGGAGTAGATTATAAATGGATTCCCTGGTGAGTGTCTGTCTGTGTGTTTGTTATTAGTTGTCACTATTATGATCTGCAGCTCTACTGGATGTGGAATGCGCTACTTTGTTATTATATATGAAAAGCAGGGCCGGATTCAGGAGATTATTTAATGAGGGCCTATAATACTTGTTTTGTTTTTTTTTAAATATACAAACTAGACGTAAGGTTTCGTTCGTGTTTTAATGGATATTGGTAACCATGACGACAATTATTTTGGATTAAAAGTGACGACATTTTTATCTTAAGCGTTCTTTTTTTTTTCTCCAGAGTTAATTCAAAATACTCACGCACTAGGTCACTCTTCCGGGATAGAAAGTATATAGCGGTAGAGTTTCAATGAAAGATTCTTCGTGAATGAGTTTAATCGCACCATTGATATATTTTACAAAAGAGAAGTAAAGCGCGAGCGCCGGGACTAGTGCGTCCGCGCGTTAAGAGATACCGGAGCCGACTGACTGCTGCTTAAGGCGCGGCGTCTTTTGAAGAGCCACGTTTGTTAAAACCGCGAGACATGTAGAGGAGATAGGGCAAGAATCAATACTATCCCTTCTTACAGGATATCTTCTGTTTTCTAAATAAGAAGAAGCCAATGTAACCCAAATTATGAAGTATCTGTGAGAGGAGCCGAGTCGATTTTGAGACTTCAATGTCTTACTTGCTTTAACGGTGAAGGAACACATCGTGAGGAAACCTGCACTCCTGAGAGTGAGAACTGGACCAGCGTGGTGGACTATGGCCTAATACCCTCCTCATTCTGAGGAGACCCGGCTCAGTAGTGGGCCATTGACGGGTCGTGATGATGATAATGATGTGTATTGAGTACTTGGATTTCAGATTCAGTATAAGAAACTTTCAGTGGCGCTGAGAACCTTATTATTATTATTGATTCTGTTGGAATAATTACAAAAATTAATATATGTATACCGCCTTCTTGGTTTTATTTTTTTTTTCACATTATGTCTGACGTTTGACTTCTAAGTTTTAGTAATCATTCCGAAAATATAATATTATTCGAGACTGGATATTTTGTGTTTGATTATTCCATTCCAAACGAGGTTTTTGTAACTACAAGAAATCCCAACGATTACTTTGCTATAATGCTGCGAAAACAAGACCGGAGCATCCTCAGGAGATGTAGACTTTACAAGTCAGTGGTAAAGTGAGGAGAGCGTCAAAACAAATCATATATATAACCTACAATAACAATTATTATTATTACCTGATGTTTACAACTAGTTACATAATATAGGACTTTAAAACAAACAACAACACTACTACACATTAATTTTTAATTACAAAAACTTATTAATTTTACATACATAAGCCTTATACATATTAATATTAAATAAATAACACGACGCTAGCTAACTAAAGCTTATTATTAATTAATATTATTAAAACAGAGCATGTCATTTTATATTAAACTTAAGAAAATAATCATTAAAATATATTTAGTAAGATGACATTAAGATTTTGTTTATAAGGATATGATTTATGAGATAGTGGTCGTGATGAAGGTCCGACTTCAATCCCCCACACACGCACACACCGACGACTCGCAGGAGTTATGTGTGTTTTAAGCAATTAAATATCACTTGCTTTAACGGTGAAGGAAAACATCGTGAGGAAACCTGCACTCCTGAGAGTTCTTTAAAGTCCTCAAAGGAGTGTGAAGTCCGCCAACCCGCACTAGACCAGCGTGGAGGACTGAGGCCTATCCCTCATTCTGAAGAGGAGACCCAACTTATTAGTGTGCCATTAATATTTTGAAATAATTATATCATTATATAGAGTAAACTCCATGAGGCACAACTCAAATTAACGACACTACCCCTAAAACGTCGCAACTCTTGAATTAAATTTCTCTTTCTCTCCTTTTTACATTAACTGTGAATAACTTTTTTAGGAATTTTCCATTTTTTTATGGTAGATAAGATACAAACGAGCAGATGGTCCACACATGGTAAGTGACCACCATTGCCCATACTCTCTTATTTTGTCGATGCGTTGCATCCTCAAATGCGTTTCAGCGGACCCTAAAAAAGGGTCAGAGTTCAATAGATCCGCAGCTTAAAGGGATAAGTCTGGCCTACGTGCAGCTCAACCGGAACGTTTAAAATATTGGCCCCCTTGTATAAGGGCCTCGGGCTCTACACTGTATTTATATTTAGTGTGTATTTAAAACAAGTAATTTGTGACTTAAACATGAGTACTAATGTTAGTAGTTAATTTATTATAATTAGGAAGTGGCCATCTTGGCAGCAGCAGCGGCCGCAACAGCAGCAGCCTTCTTCTTGACAGCCAGAGCAGTTCGTTGTTTCGCTGCGATTTTCGCTTTTTGACTCTTAGACAGTTTTCGTTTCTTCTCGTTTGCTGCTGCGGCTGTAAAATATGATTAGCAGCTATTAATGCATAATAAATTATATATATGTCGGAGCATAGTAAAAGATTATCGATTAATCGAATCGTTATCGTTGTCTATGGCGTTGGAGTGGGGTAGTAGTCACTTCCGTTGTTTTGACAGTCTCTACCCTCGTCCCTTTATATGCGATCGACAGTCTAGCTGTAGTGCTAGTGATAGTGATAGTGTCAAGTGCAGTGTAGTGTGGAAGTGCTGTCCAACTAAGGTCACGTAAGTCCTTACAGTGTAATTGCCACGTGGTTAAGTAAACACAATGTTAGGTTAGGTTAGCCTTAGGTTAGGTTAGCCTTGTATTAGATTCGGTTTATGTGCGTTTAACTTTGGGTTTAAACAGAGAGCCTGAGCAGTGGAGGCGAGTGTCGTGATCACTTAAAGGAGCTCCTTAAGCCTACACCTTGGTCACAAGTCCAAGGCACTGCTTAGGTTTCTCTCGTAATTGTTAGAGATCATATTTGATCATTTATCGGTTCAATAGAAGTATCAACGTTGCGTTTACTCAATATTCCATTCAATACCATCACCCCCTTTTAGTGTTCCCCAATATTCCCCATCTTCCTTCTTCCATTTCCTTTCACATCATTTAAAATCCCCGACATATATATGTCAGAGGAGAAAGACGATTTAAATGAATGAAGTGATCGAATATCACGATTCCTTAGTTTTTTGAACAGGAACCCAGGCAGTGCCTTGGACTTGTGACCAGGGTGTAGGCTTAAGGATATCCTTTAAATGATCATAACACTCACCTCCACTGCCTGGTCTCAGTTTGTGTTAGGTTAGGTTAACATAAGGCTAACCTAACCTAACATAAGCCTAACCTAAGGTTGTGTTAACACATCTAAATACAATGTTAGGACTAACAACAAGTCCTCTTTATTACTATCCTACCCCAACTATACCCCGACATATATATTTTTAACATATCTTATATTAATACGTTATATGAAAGTAGAAAAAAAATAAATGGACATGTATTTTTTTTGTTTTCAAAATATGAGCCCGGTAATAGTTAAAATCAATTTTGATATTCAATCTATTCTAAAAAGACGTAAACGCCGAATGACGTCATATATATGATTGAATAGCGATATTTGCTTTAACAAATAAGGCGCCGTATATGTGACGTCATAATATATGTTTTAGTTTTTTTTTTTATAAAAAATGAAATATTTTTTTATAACCAACAAGACAGATAAATAAAGAAACGGTATTTTCGTTTTAAATCTACAGAATTATATAGAGGAAAGATTTGATTGTTTGTATGTTTGTTTGTTGCAAATAGGCTCAAAAATACTTAACCGATTTAGAAAATTCTTTTACCTATAGAAAGCTACCTCTTTTCCAGGTAACATAGGCTATGTGGTGTTGCCATATATATTCCTATTAAAAAGATATGGCCATTTAAGTGCCATAACGTGGCCATTTTGTAAATTGAAGTTTCTCAGGAACTACTCATCCGATTTTAAAAAATTTTTCACTGATAGGAAACTACACCATTCGTGAGTGCCATAGGTGTTTAGTGTTGCCATATACATTTTTTAATTAATTGAATATGGCCATTTTATTGTTACCAATCCGATTTTAAAAATTCTTTGACTGAGAGAAAACTACACAATTACAGAGTGACAATTTAAGGACATCAATATTGCTTTAAATACCTGTAGCGAAGCGAGGGCAGACCGCTCGTGTTTAATATTTTTGCAATGTTGTCAATAGAGACTTTACACAGCTGTTTTTTATTAGGAACAATTTTTCCAGTATAGCCGTTTTAAAGTTAAGTGATATATATACACTTGACGACCCTCTCTCGCTTCGCTGAGGTGTATTCAAACTGTTCACTCACACAACTATGAGTCACATATCTCTCATTGTTACGGCAGCGTTTCTCCGACTTTCTGCAGCAAATCCGACTACAATGACAAAGTCTTCATAGCCTATGACACTCATAAATATTGTGGATTTCTATTGGTAAAAGAATTTAGGGTTTTAGAAATTAATATACAATTTTAAAAACATACTAACCATTAGCTAACACTAGTCTGTTGGACGCAGTACGAGCGAGATCACCGAGCGTGTTAGCGAGGGCGACGCCGAACCTCGTGCAATCTGTTCGTGACACTGTGTGTGCTCGAAGCGCCAGTGTTGCTAGCCTGAAGAACATTTGAAATTAATTTTTATAAAATGAAGACTGTAACTCTCTTGTCTCATGGAAAGTATGTATCGACAATCAGCGAGATGGCGGTAGATACTGATTTACAATAGATAGCCTATTATTTTGCTAAATTGTAAGCGCGCCACGCACCATCATGGATTGAATTATCTATAACATTATAAAAGTATTTGATATAGACAGAGGAAGAAGGTCACTAAAAATGAACAAGGGGAACTTTTAAAAGAGGTTTAATTAAGATCATACATAGAACAGTGTTACCATATGAAAAAAACAGGCTGTACCAATGGGACTCGCGCGTAAAAGTTCAACTGTCTAGCTATCACGGTTCATGAGATACAGTCTGGTGACAGACGGACGGACAGCGGAGTGGAGAACCCGAAAGAGTATATAAAAAACAACAGATATAATTAAAATTGAAGCTCACCTTCCAGCCAAGTCTTGCTGATCAGAGTCCAGGTCACACACGACGGTGGTGTTCTTCTTGTTTGTGATCTGCGACCAACGGTACTGTATCAACATCACGATATTATGCGAACGAAAAGAGATCTTTTGTTTATAAATATTTATATATAATTCGCTTTCTATCTAGCATCATTGGTTCTAGTTCTAGCTAAATGGGGGACTGGATGAGTACCTCAAATTTATTATATTCCTCTCTACAATTCTCTAAACTACCCCCTCTCCAAATAAAGATTGCGTGAACTGCGTGTTCTTTTAAGTTAATTAGAATTACTTAACTTATAAGATTCTATATAATATTGTACCTTATAAGGCTGTGGACAGATGCCGAACATGTACCTCTCGATGATTTGCTTTAATTCATCTGCAAACAATAACGCCGGTGTGTCGCCATGGCTCTGGAAAAACACATTTATTTCAATTAAAAAAATATATAAAACTTTAGTTTACTTTAACTTACAGACTTTGGAATCTAAGATGGCAAAATTTTAATATTAACATTACATGAAAATGGCCCCTGACTCTCTAAATCCCTGAATCCGCCCCTGGCGGCGTTCAAAATAAATATAGCTATGATAAATCCGCGTACATTATAACGTTTCTATTTTATCAAATCAGAAATAATCTAAATGTATTTCAAGTTCTCGTAGCTCTTGTGAACTTATATCTGTGCTTGGCTCCGCTCCAGCTGATACAAACAGCTTACGAGCTTACGAGCTTTATTGTTAACATTCGCCTTTATAAATTACTAGCGGTTATCCTTGCTGTGATAAACAAGGTGTTTAGGCTGCGTCTCCACCAGAGACAAGCAAAGGAAGTGTTTGTTAAAACGAATAGAATCGCTTCATTTAACACTGACTTGCAAATCCTCGCACATCTCTGTGGACACTCAAAGTGATCCAGAGCTGGAAGTCACTGTGAAGTTTTAGGGGGTAAAGTGACTTAAAGTAATTCTAGACAAGGGCAGTAAAAACTAGTGGAAGGGGCGCAATCAAGGGCGGTGTTTGGGACGAAGCTATTGTTTTTTCTATGACAAAGGTGTTGACAATAACAGAGAAAAGTTCCTAAAATACTATAAAAAAAAAAAATATATAAAGTATGTATATATAAAAAAAAATTATTACTAAAATTATGTACTTAGTATGCATAAAGTATAATTATATAAAATAAGATTGTAAAGGTACATTATGTATAAACACTATATGTATTACTAGGGCGTTTCAAAAAAAAAATATTTATTTTTTCTCGGAACCAGGCTCAAAAGTTTCGTTTACATGCCAAAATAGGCCTCTAAAAATATGAGCCCTTAATATTAATATTTAGGTAGTCCGCATCGCACTTTTCGATTTCCCATAAGAATAACACAGGAAAAAAATTTTTGTTGTAAAGACGCCTTAATTAAGGGTAAATTAAACTTTGATCTTAAATAACTTTCGACTGAGTTGATTTATCAAAAACTGACATCAGACCTTTTTTGTAGAGCGTTCAATTCTCTACAAAATACATAAGAGGTATTGCAATGCAATTTATCGTTCTTTAGTTATAAAAATCAGAAGAAAAAATTTTTTTCCTGTGTTATTCTTATGAGAAATCGAAAAGTGCGATGCGGACTACCTAAATATTAATATTAAGGGCTCATATTTTTAGAGGCCTATTTTGGCATGTAAATGAAACTTTTGAGCCTGGTTCCGAGAAAAAATAATTTTTTTTTTTTTGAAACGCCCTAGTATATACACACATGCCACATAAAAAAAAACAATTATCCATAACATACATGACAAATTTCAATGTAGAGGCAAAGTTACTAATGAGCCAACCATTTGACTCAAATTGGGCTGGAACTTAAATTAAAAAAAAAAAAAAAACTGAAGCTGTTGTTATGAAGATCTATAGTTGTGAAGATTGTTGAGTCTCCTGTAATGCCGTCCTTAGCTACGCGGTCTCACCTAGTAGTTTCCTATTGTCTGAAGACATTGCTTCGTTGAGAGGGCTGTGGTGACCATCCTTTGCTCTGTGGTGACCATCACTTGCTGCTGATGCTGCCATCCCAAAGGACCAGGTTTCGTCAACGAACCCCCTTCTTTAGTTTTTTTTATATCTTCGATGGATGTTAAGCGTCACTAGGTGAGTGGTTCAGGCGTTGGATTCACGATCGATAAGTCGTGGGTTCAAATCCAGGACATTGGACTACTCCTGACACAAGCATTAAGCTTAACAAAGCTTACTAATTAAAAAAAAAAGAATGGGAAAACAGAGTAATGAGAACAGAGAAATTGGCAAGTCACACTTCTGTTTTTTTGGTCTTCTTAAATTGCGCTCATGGGTATTTGGCACGACGGCGCATGAATGAGAGGCGAGTATATGTTTGTTACTCAATCACACAAAAACGGCTGAACAGATTTCAATGAAATTTGTCACACAGATACTCTATAACTTGATAAACACAGACTACTTTGAATTACCTACTTGTAATTGCAATTAAAACTTTGTCCACTTGTAGCTCCGCTTCTATTGGTCTTAGCGTGACGATATATAGCCTATAGCCTTCCTCGATAAATCAGCTATCTAACACTGAAAGAATTTTTCAAATCGGACCAGTAGTTCCTGAGATTAGCGCGTTCAAACAATCAAACTCTTCAGCTTTATATATTAGTATAAGATTTGTATTTTAAATACTTATAGCTTGAAAATACATTTTCATAATTCATTAAGCGACCTCAACGCTACAGCCAAAATTAGTTGGCAACACTGAATGTCAATTGACAATTTGACATGTCTATAAAATATATTTGTTTCGTAAATAAATGAGTGGGAGAGAGCGGAGGAAGGATGGAAATGGAGCACCAGGATGTCATAGGGGTGAGGGAGTCAATATCTTCTATATTCAAATATGGCAACACTGACGTACATACGGAACGTTCCGATATTATTGTCGTTGTACAGAACATTAGGTAAATGTTTTTTAACTACCTGTCGAAAAAATAGATTTAATATATTTATAAATTACTACGTGAAAACTTACCCCTCCCCTTTTTTATATACTAATGGTGGTAGTGGTAGTAGACCATGTACTTTGCCCAGCACTGCTAGTAGTCAATAGTTGAAGGAGATTGTCGCTCAACATATATGTCTGACTGTAGTCTTAGTGTTGCGCGGTCTTTCAATGAGTGAAGTAGTGTCTGGATAGTGTTAATGAGAGTTTTGTGTTAGTGCTGTCCGAAGGTTTCGTGAGTCCTTCACAATGTAGTTGCCACGTCTTTTGTTAGGTTATGTTAGGCGGCTTTAGACACGTCGCACCACACTTTGGTCGAGTGCGCTGCCTGGGGACCCCAGCGACATGTTCTGATGTCGCTTATAGGTGGAGACCTGTCTCTCCCAATGGTGGTTGGGGCCATGCTCGGAAGCAAGGCTGGTTGGATGGCAGTCGCCTCCTTTTGCGAGACAGTGATCTCGCTGAAGGAGACCGTAGAGCTCGACCGGGAAGGAGACAGCGTCGTTACGCCCACCTCCTTCTCCTGCACGACACTGGGGCACCGAGGATGTCCCCGTTACTCGGGACATCCCCGAATTAGGAAAGCAGGCCCACTATAGTGCGGCCCGCACGTTGAGACGCTGTTGTCGAATGCGAAAGCGATCCAGTAGCGTCTCACTATGACGGAGAGTCCCACATAACTCAGACAGTCCAAACTGCTTAGGTTTCTCTCGTAATTATAAGAGGTCTGAATTTATTGACATATTCTCTTCTAGAGAAATATTAGTTTGAATTTATTAAAGCGCAAAATGAGAACTACTCCGCAGTTATATCTGAGCCTTGACGCCATCGCAGCGCTCGTGAACGCGTGGGAGCAGCTAGTGTATAAATAGCTCGATTATTTTTATTTACATCCATTCTAGCTTGTTTTCATTGTTAATATGATTTGTTCTCACTACTGTTGTCAAATTGTGACCCACGTGCCCTCATTATTAAGTGACCTCCTTAGCAAAACCCTTCAAATGAATAACTTATATTCAAACCGACACGTTTGAAAAATAGATTTTTACCAAAAACATTGGTGTCGCGCTGAGCCCCAAGCTTACCCCTTACCGTGGGATAGAGAGAACTGCAGCTCCAACTGATTGTACCTACTCCCCTGTTTCCTGATTTTAATATTTTTCGTTAAGATGCAGTACAGGGTCTAAGCTATGCCTGGACGTCTTGCTTTTTTGGTTTATGTTAAAAAAAAAACAAAACGTACAGTCATGGCAGAGGTACGTATAGATCGCATGTTTTTTGAAGTGAAACTTCTTTAGAATCGTTGTGATTTCAAACCGGATGCAACGGAAAAAACGACAGGTAAGAGACACAAATACAAAAATGTGTAGGAAAGAATGAGACAGAAATATACAAAACGACAAGTAAGAGACACAAATACAAAAATGTGTAGGAAAGAATGAGACAGAAATATACAAAACGACAAGTAAGAGACACAAATACAAAAATGTGTAGGAAAGAATGAGACAGAAATATACAAAACGACAGGTAAGAGACACAAATACAAAAAAGTGTAGGAAAGAATGAGACAGAAATATACAAAACGACAGGTAAGAGACACAAATACAAAAAAGTGTAGGAAAGAATGAGACAGAAATATACAAAACGACAGGTAAGAGACACAAATACAAAAATGTGTAGGAAAGAATGAGACAGAAATATACATACTATTTTATATTATTATATATATTCATCTCATTCTTTTGTCGATTTACTGAAGTTTCACTTCTATCGTGTGTGAATCGCACACACACCTTTTTTTTTTTTCGTCTGTAACTTCATTATCCTAGGAGGAAATAGGGGACTATGTTTGTATGAAATAAAGTCGACTGATTTCCTCTTAACTCACTCAATAGCTCATTTATTCAATCACTCTGCCACATGCAACTGAGTTCACTATTTCCATTGAATGTCTATTCTATAATGCGTAGTCTTGGGTAGTCGTGAACGACCTAGTTCAGAAAAGCGCTCCTTTAAGTGAACTATACGAACTAGTTCACGATCTCGCTCTTAGTTCTTTTATTTTTTTTAACTTCCGCTTCAAACAAATCGAATTATTTACTTCAAAGGATGTTTATGTTTCATCCATACTTTTTTCTGTAGTGTTGCGACCTGCGCGACTTCGTTCGCGTGTTGCTCCGCTCCTATAAGTCGTAGCGAGATGTTAAATAGCCTAAGTTACTCCTTGTTATATCTCCTATCTGCCAGTGAAAGTCCCGTCAAAATCGGTTAAGCCATTTCCGAGATTAACCGGAACAAACAGACAGACAGACAAAATAGTAAAAAAATGTTGTTGTTGGTATGTGTATCGTGTGGTTATTTTAATATTACAAACAGACACTACAATTTTATTTATTTTTTCCAAATTTCTGATAAAAAACCGATATATAATATAAATATATATATAACATCGATTTTACTTTACATTTTAGTTTCTGAAGTTGATTAGAATTTTTAATATAAATAATTACATTCTATTCATTATTATTTGATACTTTTTTAATAAAAATAAAATAAACTCACAATAATTTTAAATATTTGTATTTCCTTTGTTTATTATTGTTAATTAATTATTTAAAAAAATGAACGAACGAACTAAAGGAGCGAACTAGTTCACCTTGTCCTGACAATACTAACAACAGCTTTTCTGAAGGTATGAGCTTTATTCAAATAGATAATCTGTGGTGTTACAAATTCATTTGTTTATCTATTCTCCTATTATTATAATCTATGATTGTCTATGACACTAGTGAATAAAGCATGCTTATTTTTTTATCTACTCTTATCGGATCCCAACTAAGTAACCCCCCCACCCCTAAGCTCGATCACGTGACATCTCTGGGCTCCTACAAATAAATGTAATATTTATTTCATCTTCTATTCATTAAGTCTCCTTAAATACCTTCTACGTCACACTTTAAGGGGGAAAGTGTAGTCGAAGTGTGACGTAGCTTGACAATGCGCGGTAGCGGTTTTAAATTTTGTGACGTCACATTTCAAAAATCTAGGATATCTTCAATGTTGCCAAGGCTATCATAATACCCCCCATTGTACTCATATACTCAAGGAATTGCATTAAAACAGCAATTTAATGGTCATTTTATTTAAAAAAAATTAAATGTGACAAGGAAGGGGGAGGGGTCATAAAGTTTACCTTGACCAGATGAAGCAGCAGCTGTTCCTGGACCAAAAGAATCCAATTAGATTCAATATGAATCATCAGTGCGTCTGTTTGCGTACGACAGTTTTATTTGCATATTAAAACATTTTATTATACGCTGAGGCCGCCTTCGCACTTCTTAAGAATAGGGCACCCCTCCAATTTTTTTTTAAATATTTTTTTTAGATAATATCTACCATCCTTAGTTTATTTCTGAAATCAGTTTATTTAGGACATTCATAGTTTTCGAGATATGATTTTTTGAAAATTCCTCAGAAAATATCAATGTATGTATGTATCAAATACTAGGGATGTTGCGGATCCACTTTTTCCACATTCGCGGATGCGGATGCGGATTTTAAAAGGCTCACATCCGCGGATGTGTATGCGGATTTTAAAAGGCTCACATCCGCGGATGCGTATGCGGATTTTAAAAGGCTCACATCCGCGGATGTGTATGCGGATTTTAAAAGGCTCACATCCGCGGATGTGTATGCGGATTTTAAAAGGCTCACATCTGCGGATGCGTATGCGGATATGCGGGGATATGTATGAAAAACCTTAAGTGTTGGGTTGGTAGGGTAAAAAACACAGTATTATTTACCCTTTTTTATTTAATAATAAAGTAGTGAATGAACTACTATTATTAATTAATTATTTTAGTAATTAAACTTAAATATTGGAGAATTATATTTAATGAAAAGTAAAATGGCCGCCTTTTCGGACTCCAGTCTGTTTCGCAAGGGTTCGTATATTAATCCGCGGATTTTAAGAGGCTCACATCCGCATGTGCGAGTCAAAATATTTGGAGCTGAGTTATGTTTAAAAAATACAAAAATATAGTTTTCACTCTGAAATATTACAAGTCTCTAAAAGCGGATGGGAGTGGAGTTAATGTCGCGCTGGAACACACATTTATAGTGGATTCGCTGGGTGTCGTGGTGTGTGTGATACAGCTGGAATGCTAATCACTTATTGTTTCGTTAATGTTTCCTTGTTTGCAGACAATAGCTCGTTCTTCGAAGTCCAGGGTGTCGATATCACCATGTCTTTATGTTGACCTTTGATCTGGACCATTCTATCGTTATCCAAGTTTATATTTTTATTAAATCCTTGATTAAGGGTGACTTCACTTGCGGATGCGGATGCGAATATTCGCAATATATGGACTATAATACCCTCCTAGGGCACCCTCTAATAATTTTTTTTATTTTATTTTTAGATAATATTAACCATCCTAGGAGTATTACTGAAATGCATTTTCCAGGAAATTCATACTTTTTGAGATATGATTTTTTGAAAATTCGCTTTTGTTCAAAGGGTTGGTTGTTTATAATCATTATTGCGACGCAAATAAGTTGTTGGTTAAGTATTTAAGGATCTTAAATGTGATACGTAAATACCGCGCTTGGTGAAAGAGGTATAGGAGGGGGGCTTAGGATCACATACTACTAGTATTCCTTAACCCCTCCACCTAAGCTGGGATTTGAACCCACGACCTACTGACGTTTGAGTGTCGGCAAAAAAAGATTTCAAAGTATATTTATAAATTGAACATGAAAACTAGAGGGGGAGAGGGGGTCTTGTCATGGTGTGTGCAAAAGCACATTTACAGCCATGGACATCGGCCAAACTAGAGGGTATCTTTCGAAGAAAGAGTGAGGAGGGGGAGTGATGAGATTCTACGGTATCAGCGAACCCTGACTAAGAACCCAGAGTTCACTGGAATTGCAGCATTAATGGGACGGGAGAGGGAGGGGGTAGATGGCGTTACGAAATAAAGCAAAGAAGTGTCCTTTAATCCTGCTCTTACGTCTCATGCCCCAGGCACTGCTAAATTTTATTAGTTCTATCGGTTATTGTATCTTCTAACAAGCCTGAGATCAAGGTGGCAATTAATAGCCAATTTCAATCGAAAATTTAGAATCAGTTTTCAATTCATAATCCATAGATTTCAGATTGAGATTGATTTTTAATTTTAGCTGTTAGTAACCGCCGCCCGGGTGATGATTGCACACGGGAGCTACATGGGTTAAAACTGCCTCTTTCTCTTCTGTGACTAAAACAACAAACTCTTAGCCCTACAATCATTACACAATCACTTATAATTGAGATATTTAGTTCAAAGTAAAGTCGCAATAAACTCTAAAAATACTGAACATATTTTAATGTGGTTTTCACTCATAGATAGAATGATTCATAAGGAAGGTTTAGGTGTATAATTTGTGCAGGTTTTGTTTAAATTGGATGAAATATGAAGGTAATTAATGAAAATGACACAATTTGTATTAATTTGTAATAATTAATATCCAATGAGCGTGTGAGAGAATGAGTGAGTGAACGATTACTATTTAACTCAGCGAAGTGAGGATTACGTGACGATAATAAATATATCCGCTACCCACAATCCTAATATTACAATTTCGAAAGTAACTCTTAAGAAACGTGCGATTTAATATACAACTTACGCCATCTATTGACGGATAGATGCTCTGTCTGTCTGTTACGCAATCACGCTTAAATCACTTAACCGATTTTGATGAAATTTAGTACAGAGATAAAGTAGAGCTTGACGAAGGATATAGGCTATGTTTAATCGCGAATTAAACAATTGAATGTGCTCGTACGCCATCTATCGACGTGGGGGGGAAGTTCTTGTCTTTGTCAAAAACAGATACGACATTAAACACTTAGATAACGTCTCTGATTTCGGTGTGCCCCGTGGCATAGGTCATTCTGCCACTATCTTGCTACACTTTCCTTTAGTGTCTCGCATCATGTGGCCTGCCAACGCCATTTTTGATCAAAATGTTGGAAAGTTGAGTTTCCAAACGAAGGTCGATGTTTTGAGCCTATCAGACGGTCTATCTTATCTTTTTGAGCCTACCATGTCTCACACCCATATGTGAGACATGTTAGGATGGATGTGTTGAAGGTCTTTCTTTTTAGTGCCATTCCCTTGTCCCTGGATTTCATAATCTCTTTAAGAGACCAGTTCCTTTTTTATCGTTGGAAATGCATAATCCATACAAGCATACCCCCCGCCGTCTCTCCTTGATGTCACCCGCAGAATGCGAGCGACAATTCTAGGCATACAGACTAAAACCTCGCAGAAGCCAACCTTGGCCCACCAGCATCTCTCACTCTTGATCATGGCGTGAATCACCCTCGGGAGAGAGAGATCTTCACCGAGGACCGCCGCCAGGCTGTGGCGTTGATGTCCCTATCCTGGGCATTCTGGCATTCAGACGTCTTTTGGCACAAATACTTACCGAAGCAACCATGCCCGGTAAGTATTTGCGTCAGCCGATAGGACAGGACGCCGTGCTGTCTTTAGATCCAGCGCACGATGTGAGGCCAGGCCAAGGTACCAGTACCTCTTCCAACCCATTGCCATCCGCATGTTTAGTTGATTGGTCTTTAAACGACATGACCCGCCCTAAGCAGAAATCTTCCTGAACATCACAATCATCTTCTGAAGACTTTGTTTTGCTTTTTTTTTTTTATGTAACTAGGTCGGCAAACAAGCGTACGGCTCACCTGATGGTAAGCGATTACCGTAGCTTATAGACGTCTGCAACACCAGAAGCATCGCAAGCGCGTTGCCGACCCTATCCCCAAGAGTTAAATATGATCTTTCTATATTCCAGTTTGTACACAATGCACTATATTTACTTGTATTTATTTTTACTATATATTTTATACGAAATTATTTCACAAATTGACTATTTTAACTTTAGTTTCAAAAACAAAACAATATTTCGTGCGCGGCCGCACGTCTATTCACTGTTGCAGTCCGAGCGGAAGATATGATCTCTAACAATTACGAGAGAAACCTAAGCAGCGCCTTGGACTTGTGACCAAGGTGTAGGCTTAAGGACGTCCTTTAAATGATCATAACACTCGTCTCCACTGCTCAGGCTCTCTGTTTAAACCCAAGGTTAAACGCACATAAACCGAATCTAACACAAGGCTAACCTAACCTAACATTGTGTTTACTTAACCAATTACATTGTAAGGACTTACGTGACCTTAGTTGGACAGCACTTCCACACTACACTGCACTTGACACTATCACTATTACTAGCACTACTTAGATGATGTTCACTTCTTGAGAGACCGCGCACGACTAAGACTTCAGTTAGACTGTCGATCGCATATAAAGGGTCGAGGATAGATACTGTCAAAACAACGGAAGTGACAACTACCCCACTCCAACGCCATAGACAACGATAACGATTCGATTAATCGATAATCTTTTACTATGCTCCGACATATATATTAAAATTTAAAATATAGTGATAGCCAGACCTTGAATAAACATATTTATGCAATATCTGGCAGACGAGAGTATTTACGATTATTTTTGTTACAAAACTAGGATTGTAACGTTTTAATATGCGACAATATATATGGATGATGACTGTCTGAACATCGTCGTGACGCATTTCAAATTTGTTTCATTTTCTTTTATTTGTTTTAATATTAGTTAGCAACACCGACCGCCAGCTTGTGGGCCAGTTCTACCCCCTCTCCCATCCCATTAATTCTACGGTTCCAGTGAACAAAGGCTTCTTGCTCACGGTCTACTGAAACCGCAGCATTCTTCTCTTCACTCCCCCTCTTCACTCTATCTTCAAGGCGGCGGTCCATGTCCAAGGGCGACGTTAGCTACTTTCAATCAGGTGGACCGTCTGCCGATTTGTCCCTTATCTGTCTTTAAAAAAATTCAAGGGTATCCTTTTATTTTAATTAATCTATCGCCCTAAAGGTTAGATGTTATATAACCTCTAACCTTTAGATAGGGCGATAGATTAGAGTCAGTCTCTCTGGTGTTGTCGCGCAGTGCACATGGAAGTTAGTGTTATATTGTCGAGGTTAAGGTCACCCTTCTTGAGGTCCACGTAGGTTAGGCAACGAAGGGGAGTGTGGTCTTGGTCGCAAGTCTAAGTAAGTTTTTTTGAGGAAGGGGTTCCTCTCCTTCTTCGACTTCGTCCGGAAACTTTTGTATTAGGTGCAGAGAAAATTGATTAATTTATTAATTCACTCACTCATTGACTCACTCACTTAATCTGTCTTAACTCAGCTTCTCCTTTTATATCTATATATATAAAAGGAGAAGCTGACTGACTGACATATCAACGCAGAGCTTTTTTTTGGAAAGGGGTTCCTTTTATAACGTAGGGGAGCCCTTAGAAAGGAATTTCGAAAATTCACCCCCTAAGGGGGTAAGACGGCGGTGCAAAGTTAGTATGAAATTCAATATGAAGGTTCTTCATCGAAAATCATCCCTTAAGGGGGTAAACCCAATAGAAAGCCACATTATTTGTGTCAGATTTACTGCAGTAAGTCAGAGAAACGCTGCCTTAACGATGAGAGATATACGATTTATAGTTGTGTGAGTGAGTGAACAGATAAATTATCTTCATAGAAATTTATTCATAATTCATATTATGTAAAGTAAATTGTATATGGCAACACCTTTTTTTGAGAGGTGACGTGTCTGAGACGATTTAGGACGGGAGGGGGGGTCGACCATGTTTTATTTTTTCTTACAAGGAAGTGGGAGGGAGTCTCGATAGTTCTTATGTAAGATAGCAAAATTAACTACCTAAAAAAATAAACATTAAAACAAACCAAACGTTTATTTTTTTCTTTAGATTCTTATTTAATAAATATAAAGGGGGGGGGGGGGTCAAAGATAACGAAAGGTAGCGAAAATGGTCTTACGTATAAATAAAAAATTATCACAATTTTTTACCGATCAATCTCCCTCGTGTTGTCGTCATTATACGCGACACTGGCAGAATGTTTTGTGCTTAAGCCATTAAAAAAAAAATCCAAAATTATACTTTAGTTTTGTATATGTATTAGTACAAATGAGTTTGTTTTGAATACAGTAATTATGTCTGTTTGTCACGCCTCAACACCTCACGTGACACTTGGCACACACACTGGACACACGTAATATCAATTAAGTATTTTGAAATATTTATTATGATTTAGACCACTGGTTCCTAACAAGGTATATGTAGCGATTCTATTGGTTCACAACGTCTGCATCACATAGGAAAAAGAAGGGGAAGGAGAGTACGTACCGTTCATAGATGCTCAACTCCTATGGTAGGTTATCCAACACTAATTATATCAGTTTTATAATATAAATCAATAGGAAACAGTAACACGTAGTAGTGATCTGGCAAGCAAAGCCAGGGGTCATCACAGTACTGACTCCTCACAGATCCCCCACTCACTTCTATGTAAGAATTAAAATTTAATCTACTTTCACCAATTAAGACTAAAATTGCTGAGTTCAATGATTGACGTTAAAATTGGCGCCAACTGAATTTTTTTTTTTTCTCTATTTTATAGTATAGTAGAAAAGAATTAGAAAGGTATTACACCGTACAGCCTTGTCTTTGTTAAGTGAATTCTTGTTGTTGTAAAATTCTTTGTGGTTTACTCGGTGTGTGCTTTTTTCTGTTTTGATTCCATAATGGAAAAGGCACCGGTATTACACCGTACAGCCTTGTCTTTGTTAAGTGAATTCTTGTTGTTGTAAAATTCTTTGTGGTTTACTCGGTGTGTGCTTTTTTCTGTTTTGATTCCATAATGGAAAAGGCACCGGTATTACACCGTACAGCCTTGTCTTTGTTAAGTGAATTCTTGTTGTTGTAAAATTCTTTGTGGTTTACTCGGTGTGTGCTTTTTTCTGTTTTGATTCCATAATGGAAAAGGCACCGGTATTACACCGTACAGCCTTGTCTTTGTTAAGTTAATTCTTGTTGTTGTAAAATTCTTTGTGGTTTACTCGGTGTGTGCTTTTTTCTGTTTTGATTCCATAATGGAAAAGGCACCGGTATTACACCGTACAGCCTTGTCTTTGTTAAGTTAATTCTTGTTGTTGTAAAATTCTTTGTGGTTTACTCGGTGTGTGCTTTTTTCTGTTTTGATTCCATAATGGAAAAGGCACCGGTATTACACCGTACAGCCTTGTCTTTGTTAAGTTAATTCTTGTTGTTGTAAAATTCTTTGTGGTTTACTTGGTGTGTGCTTTTTTCTGTTTTGATTCCATAATGGAAAAGGCACCGGTATTACACCGTACAGCCTTGTCTTTGTTAAGTTAATTCTTGTTGTTGTAAAATTCTTTGTGGTTTACTTGGTGTGTGCTTTTTTCTGTTTTGATTCCATAATGGAAAAGGCACCGGTATTACACCGTACAGCCTTGTCTTTGTTAAGTTAATTCTTGTTGTTGTAAAATTCTTTGTGGTTTACTCGGTGTGTGCTTTTTTCTGTTTTGATTCCATAATGGAAAAGGCACCGGTATTACACCGTACAGCCTTGTCTTTGTTAAGTGAATTCTTGTTGTTGTAAAATTCTTTGTGGTTTACTCGGTGTGTGCTTTTTTCTGTTTTGATTCCATAATGGAAAAGGCACCGGTATTACACCGTACAGCCTTGTCTTTGTTAAGTTAATTCTTGTTGTTGTAAAATTCTTTGTGGTTTACTCGGTGTGTGCTTTTTTCTGTTTTGATTCCATAATGGAAAAGGCACCGGTATTACACCGTACAGCCTTGTCTTTGTTAAGTTAATTCTTGTTGTTGTAAAATTCTTTGTGGTTTACTCGGTGTGTGCTTTTTTCTGTTTTGATTCCATAATGGAAAAGGCACCGGTATTACACCGTACAGCCTTGTCTTTGTTAAGTTAATTCTTGTTGTTGTAAAATTCTTTGTGGTTTACTTGGTGTGTGCTTTTTTCTGTTTTGATTCCATAATGGAAAAGGCACCGGTATTACACCGTACAGCCTTGTCTTTGTTAAGTTAATTCTGGTTGTTGTAAAATTCTTTGTGGTTTACTTGGTGTGTGCTTTTTTCTGTTTTGATTCCATAATGGAAAAGGCACCGGTATTACACCGTACAGCCTTGTCTTTGTTAAGTTAATTCTTGTTGTTGTAAAATTCTTTGTGGTTTACTCGGTGTGTGCTTTTTTCTGTTTTGATTCCATAATGGAAAAGGCACCGGTATTACACCGTACAGCCTTGTCTTTGTTAAGTTAATTCTTGTTGTTGTAAAATTCTTTGTGGTTTACTTGGTGTGTGCTTTTTTCTGTTTTGATTCCATAATGGAAAAGGCACCGGTATTACACCGTACAGCCTTGTCTTTGTTAAGTTAATTCTTGTTGTTGTAAAATTCTTTGTGGTTTACTTGGTGTGTGCTTTTTTCTGTTTTGATTCCATAATGGAAAAGGCACCGGTATTACACCGTACAGCCTTGTCTTTGTTAAGTTAATTCTTGTTGTTGTAAAATTCTTTGTGGTTTACTCGGTGTGTGCTTTTTTCTGTTTTGATTCCATAATGGAAAAGGCACCGGTATTACACCGTACAGCCTTGTCTTTGTTAAGTTAATTCTTGTTGTTGTAAAATTCTTTGTGGTTTACTCGGTGTGTGCTTTTTTCTGTTTTGATTCCATAATGGAAAAGGCACCGGTATTACACCGTACAGCCTTGTCTTTCGTTATTATTATCTAAATCCTTGTAGTTGTTAAATTCCTTATGGTAATAGATTTTTTTTTTAATTTGTTTGGGAAGTGCATTTACGCATACCCCTTAAAGGGGTTACGTGGGACTACCAGCGATATGAGTTGGACTACCGCACTAAAACCCACCTTGTGTGTGATTATATGTCATCTCTGCAAACAGAGGAGTACCTGGAGCGACCCGACCCCCCGGGACTCCCCGACCTTCGCGCCCAACCTTGAAATTGCCATAAAAAATATTTTATAGACTTTTACAGACTTCACAAAATCAACAAATGACTGAAATGATATTTTAAACAATATAGGTACAAATAAGATCTATTTAAATATCAAAGATTTACAGTAAAAAATCAATCACACAAAAACGGCTGGACGGATTTCAATGAAATTTGGCAGACAGATAGTTTATATCCTGGATTACCACATAGGATACTTTTTATCTCGAAAAAAAATCAGTTTCTCTAGGATAATAATAAAATATATTTAGTATTTAGCTTTTCGTTAATAATTTTGAAAATAATGATATTTAAGGAATTTTGAAAAAAGATCCTGAAAGAAGAGGAAATTTCCAATAAAAAAGTCCGTACTCCCGGAACTCTATTTCTATTATTTATAATTTTTTTTTACGCTGAAAATAGGGCTCCGCGAGGTCGTTACGGCATAGGCGCGTCGTCTAAAAAGTCGGTATATCACCTAAAATCATTTTTTTATCATATTAAATAACAATATACAAATTTGAATTAATTATGGCGTAATCTAGACACTTGAACGAAATAAACTTCGGTGGAAAAAAAAAGTAAGTATTTGCGTAAGTATTTAAAAAAATGTAACAACTCTGCCAAGATATAAAACTTGCCAACATTTCTCTGACTATTTGTTGACAATTATATTCAACTAGTTGTTGTTATGATTATCACACAGCTTGACATGCACTTCCTCCCCCCTATTGTACTTCCCCGAACGTGAACTTGGGAAAGTTATGCGGGTTTGGTCTCCCCTTTAAACTCAGCATAGTTTCGCCCCCGAAACACTAGACCTTTTTTTTTTTTAACGGAAAATGCTTTAACGCATCCCCTCCGTGCGACAAAGGGGTATGTGGAGCTCACAGCGAGTGCTGAACTACCCACTAAAAACCACCGAATCCACCGCCGTCATGAGGCAGGCACCACAGGAACGCTTTCAGCACACAACCATGTTGCCTAGACGGAGACCGACCTGAAGAGCCATGCTCCTCAATACCTCATGGAGAAGCAGCTGTCATCTCCAATTGCTTCCTCAGGAAGCATGGACTTGCAGACGCTAAAAATGACGTCTGCGCACCCCTATCCGCTTTCTGCGACGCGGTACTGCAGCAGGATCAGCTTCTCTTTCCCAACAGACTCACAAAACGCGACCACAGCCGCCCACTCTCTCTTACCGGTAAGCATAGTCCCCACCAACTCCGAATTTCAACCCCTTCAAGCCATTAGTTCGCGATAAAATGTAGCCTATCTCCTTTCTCAAGCTTTATATCTCATAATTAAATTAAATACTTTTGTTTAATTGTGTTTGATAATTTACATTTTCCCCATTTTCAGGGTAAATTTTCGTCTGCACAAATTAAAAAAAATTAAATAGATATTGGTAAATGTTATAGAATAGACATACATAGTGAAGTGACTGAGACTAATTGAGGTTTAAAAATGTCTTGTAGAGGCCCCCGCATTATGTCTGCGTTGAAATATCTCAATATATCTCTGCAGATATGCTAATAGAAAAATTAAAAAAAAAATGACAAAAATGTTAAGTCTAAGGCTGCGTTTGCACCAGAGATGTAGCGAGTTAGGCTTGAACCTTAGCAGTGGAGGCTAGTGTTTCATTGTTTTCGCTGTTTTCGTCGCAAAATTAATTAAAAAAAACTCATTAATTTGATTCATTCTTAGTGGAGTTTACCCCCATTGTCAGACCTCCACAGGGACCCCAAGACCTTGAACAGAAGCCTAAATGGTTTTGTCTCAACATCAACATAATTTATATATGACTAATTCACTGAACTAAAAACTAGTCAGTCCGCCATATTGGATTTAGAAAGACTTTACTTTATTTTTCAAATGATTCTTAACAAGCGCTTTTTTTGATGCCCATATTGTTTATGTGTATTAAAAATGATTAGCCCGCCATCTTGAATATGCTGCCATGTTGGATTTAGAATGACGTCACAAAGTTAACCATACAATTGTTATTCAAATTGAACTTGTATACAAAAGTTCTGCTCAATTGGTTAAAGATATGGACGGCTCATCTTTATTTTAACCCATTCAAGCCTTATTTTCGCAATAAAACATACCCTATATCCTTTCCGAAACTCTAGTTTATCTTAGCACTAAATTTTATCAAAATCGATTCATTAATCTAAGCGTGAAAGCGTAACAAACAAACAAAGGTAATTTTGCATTTATAATTTGGAATTTATAACATGGTTTCTTTCTCTACTATATTATGTATGTATTATACATATAAACCTTCCTCTTGGATCACTCTATCTATTGGTGAAAACCGCATTAAAATCCATCGCGTAGTTGAAAAGATCTAAGTACAGACAGCGAAAGCGACTTCATTTTATATTATACTAGTCGACCCATGCGACTTTGTCCGCGTGATGCTCCGCTCCTGTTGGTCTTAGCGTGATGATATATAGCTTATAACCTTCCTCGATAAATAGTCTATCTAACACTGAAAGAATTTTTCAAATCGGATCAGTAGTTCCTGAGATTAGCGCGTTCAAGCAAACAAACTCTTCAGCTTTATATATTACTAGTCGACCCACGCAACTTTGTCCGCGTGATGCTCCGCTCCTATTGGTGTTAGCATGATGATATATGGCCTATAGCCTTCCTCGATAAATGGTCTATCTAACACTGAAAGAATTTTTCAAATCGGACCAGTAGCTCCTGAGATTAGCGCGTTCAAGCAAACAAACTCTTCAGCTTTATATATTACTAGTCGACCCACGCGACTTTGTCCGCGTGATGCTCCGCTCCTATTGGTGTTAGCATGATGATATATGGCCTATAGCCTTCCTCGATAAATGGTCTATCTAACACTGAAAGAATTTTTCAAATCGGACCAGTAGCTCCTGAGATTAGCGCGTTCAAGCAAACAAACTCTTCAGCTTTATATATTACTAGTCGACCCACGCGACTTTGTCCGCGTGATGCTCCGCTCCTATTGGTGTTAGCATGATGATATATGGCCTATAGCCTTCCTCGATAAATGGTCTATCTAACACTGAAAGAATTTTTCAAATCGGACCAGTAGCTCCTGAGATTAGCGCGTTCAAGCAAACAAACTCTTCAGCTTTATATATTACTAGTCGACCCCCGCGACTTTGTCCGCGTGATGCTCCACTCCTATTGGTGTTAGCATGATGATATATGGCCTATAGCCTTCCTCGATAAATGGTCTATCTAACACTGAAAGAATTTTTCAAATCGGTCCAGAAGTTCCTGAGATTAGCGCGTTCAAGCAAACAAACTCTTCAGCTTTATATATTACTAGTCGACCCACGCAACTTTGTCCGCGTGATGCTCCGCTCCTATTGGTGTTAGCATGATGATATATGGCCTATAGCCTTCCTCGATAAATGGTCTATCTAACACTGAAAGAATTTTTCAAATCGGTCCAGAAGTTCCTGAGATTAGCGCGTTCAAGCAAACAAACTCTTCAGCTTTATATATTACTAGTCGACCCACGCAACTTTGTCCGCGTGATGCTCCGCTCCTATTGGTGTTAGCATGATGATATATGGCCTATAGCCTTCCTCGATAAATGGTCTATCTAACACTGAAAGAATTTTTCAAATCGGACCAGTAGCTCCTGAGATTAGCGCGTTCAAGCAAACAAACTCTTCAGCTTTATATATTACTAGTCGACCCACGCGACTTTGTCCGCGTGATGCTCCGCTCCTATTGGTGTTAGCATGATGATATATGGCCTATAGCCTTCCTCGATAAATAGTCTATCTAACACTGAAAGAATTTTTCAAATCGAACTAGTAGTTCCTGAGATTAGCGCATTCAAATAAACAAACTCTTCAGCTTTATATATTACTAGTCGACCCACGCGACTTTGTCCGAGTGATGCTCCGCTCCTATTGGTCTTAGCGTGATGATATATAGCCTATAACCTTCCTCGATAAATGGTCTATCTAACACTGAAAGAATTTTTCAAATCGAACTAGTAGTTCCTGAGATTAGCGCATTCAAACAAACAAACTCTTCAGCTTTATATATTAGTATATATATATATATATATATATACATAAGTTGGTACCTATCTTGGATGTATTTCCCGTTTGATAATAATTCACAATCGTTAGTGGCGTCTGTTTTTTCATACATTTAACTGTTAAACACAATTTCTTAAAATACCCGCGATTGAGAGATACTCTGCTCCACTTCAAACACTTGGGTGTTAACTATTTATTACTTTACCAATGACGTTCCTATACAATATACATTCAATTAGCAGCTGTTTTGACTTCTTTGTACTTTTTTTTTATTGTAGAATAGGCAAAGGTATTATACCGTACAGCCTTGTCTTTAGTAGGTTGTATAATTATTTAAATCCTTGTGGTTCACTCCTTACACAAACAAGATGGCGCTTGAATGTAGCTTTTTTTTGTTTTGATTGCATAGTGGAAAAGGCAAAGGTATTGCACCGTACAGCCTTGTCTTTAGCAGGTTGTCTACCGTTATAATTATCTAAATCTTTGTTGTCCACTCCTTACACAAACAAGATGGCGCTTGAATGTAGCTTTTTTCTGTTTTGATTGCATAGTGGAAAAGGCAAAGGTATTGCATCGTACAGCCTTGTCTTTAGTAGGTTGTATAATTATTTAAATCCTTGTGGTTCACTCCTTACACAAACAAGATGGCGCTTGAATGTAGCTTTTTTCTATTTTGATTGCATAGTGTAAAAGGCAAAGGTATTGCACCGTACAGCCTTGTCTTTAGCAGGTTGTCTACCGTTATAATTATCTAAATCTTTGTTGTCCACTCCTTACACAAACAAGATGGCGCTTGAATGTAGCTTTTTTCTGTTTTGATTGCATAGTGGAAAAGGCAAAGGTATTGCATCGTACAGCCTTGTCTTTAGTAGGTTGTATAATTATTTAAATCCTTGTGGTTCACTCCTTACACAAACAAGATGGCGCTTGAATGTAGCTTTTTTCTATTTTGATTGCATAGTGTAAAAGGCAAAGGTATTGCACCGTACAGCCTTGTCTTTAGCAGGTTGTCTACCGTTATAATTATCTAAATCTTTGTTGTCCACTCCTTACACAAACAAGATGGCGCTTGAATGTAGCTTTTTTCTGTTTTGATTGCATAGTGGAAAAGGCAAAGGTATTGCATCGTACAGCCTTGTCTTTAGTAGGTTGTATAATTATTTAAATCCTTGTGGTTCACTCCTTACACAAACAAGATGGCGCTTGAATGTAGCTTTTTTCTATTTTGATTGCATAGTGTAAAAGGCAAAGGTATTGCACCGTACAGCCTTGTCTTTAGCAGGTTGTCTACCGTTATAATTATCTAAATCTTTGTGGTCCACTCCTTACACAAACAAGATGGCGCTTGAATGTAGCTTTTTTTTGTTTTGATTGCATAGTGGAAAAGGCAAAGGTATTGCATCGTACAGCCTTGTCTTTAGTAGGTTGTATAATTATTTAAATCCTTGTGGTCCACTCCTTACACAAACAAGATGGCGCTTGAATGTTACTTTTTTCTATTTTGATTGCATAGTGTAAAAGGCAAAGGTATTGCACCGTACAGCCTTGTCTTTAGCAGGTTGTCTACCGTTATAATTATCTAAATCTTTGTGGTCCACTCCTTACACAAACAAGATGGCGCTTGAATGTAGCTTTTTTTTGTTTTGATTGCATAGTGGAAAAGGCAAAGGTATTGCACCGTACAGCCTTGTCTTTAGCAGGTTGTCTACCGTTATAATTATCTAAATCTTTGTTGTCCACTCCTTACACAAACAAGATGGCGCTTGAATGTAGCTTTTTTCTGTTTTGATTGCATAGTGGAAAAGGCAAAGGTATTGCATCGTACAGCCTTGTCTTTAGTAGGTTGTATAATTATTTAAATCCTTGTGGTTCACTCCTTACACAAACAAGATGGCGCTTGAATGTAGCTTTTTTCTATTTTGATTGCATAGTGTAAAAGGCAAAGGTATTGCACCGTACAGCCTTGTCTTTAGCAGGTTGTCTACCGTTATAATTATCTAAATCTTTGTTGTCCACTCCTTACACAAACAAGATGGCGCTTGAATGTAGCTTTTTTCTGTTTTGATTGCATAGTGGAAAAGGCAAAGGTATTGCATCGTACAGCCTTGTCTTTAGTAGGTTGTATAATTATTTAAATCCTTGTGGTTCACTCCTTACACAAACAAGATGGCGCTTGAATGTAGCTTTTTTCTATTTTGATTGCATAGTGTAAAAGGCAAAGGTATTGCACCGTACAGCCTTGTCTTTAGCAGGTTGTCTACCGTTATAATTATCTAAATCTTTGTGGTCCACTCCTTACACAAACAAGATGGCGCTTGAATGTAGCTTTTTTTTGTTTTGATTGCATAGTGGAAAAGGCAAAGGTATTGCACCGTACAGCCTTGTCTTTAGTAGGTTGTCTTCCGTTATAATTATCTAAATCCTTGTGGTCCACTCCTTACACAAACAAGATGGCGCTTGAATGTAGCTTTTTTCTATTTTGATTGCATAGTGGAAAAGGCAAAGGTATTGCACCGTACAGCCTTGTGTTTTGTAGGTTGTCTTCCGTTATAATTATCTAAATCCTTGTGGTTCACTCCTTACACAAACAAGATGGCGCTTGAATGTAGCTTTTTTCTATTTTGATTGCATAGTGGAAAAGGCAAAGGTATTATACCGTACAGCCTTGTGTTTTGTAGGTTGTCTTCCGTTATAATTATCTAAATCCTTGTGGTTCACTCCTTACACAAACAAGATGGCGCTTGAATGTAGCTTTTTTCTATTTTGATTGTATAGTGGAAAAGGCAAAGGTATTGCACCGTACAGCCTTGTCTTTAGTAGGTTGTCTTCCGTTATAATTATCTAAATCCTTGTGGTTCACTCCTTACACAAACAAGATGGCGCTTGAATGTAGCTTTTTTCTATTTTGATTGCATAGTGGAAAAGGCAAAGGTATTGCACCGTACAGCCTTGTTTAATTTAGGTTAATTATTTTTGAATGTTCGCAATAAATCTGTATTCAAACACGATTCCCGCCTAAACAGTTACTATGTACACAATTTTTTTTCTACAATGGAAAACGCAATGGTATTACACCGTACAGCCAGTAAGAAGTAGATGTCCTTGTATTCATAAGTTAAAGAAAAAGCATCTTTCGAGGACATGGCCTTCCGCTCTTTATTTTCCTTTCCCCCCCTTCACCTCCTCCTCCTTTATCGCCTGATCCGCCATTAAAACCACACAAAATAATTTATTATAAATGCGGAAATAACTCTGTCTGTCTGTCGCGCTTTCACGCCAAAACTACTGAACCGATTTAAATGAAATTTGGTATACAGATAGTCTAAAGCCTAAGAAAGGACATAGGCTACTTTTTATTGCGAAAAAAGGATTGCAAGGGGTTAAAGGGGGGGATAAACACTTGTATTGAAGTATCCTACCATCAGCTACCTCACACGGATACCTTAGAAAGTGAATATTAGAGTTTTATCCCGAAAAAATGTTCCCGTTGGATAGAACGATAGGTTGACAAAGTCACGCGGATCGACTAGTAATAAACTTTTTTTTTAAATTCTGTAATATCGACATATAAACTATCTTTTTAATCTATCTTTTTTTTTAACATAGCCACGGTAGCAAGTATGTTTGTATTAGATTAAAAAAAATAATTAAATATGATTTAAATATGGCGGACCCAGATTATATAAAAAAATCATTTATAAGTAAATAATATTTTAAATTTTTTTTGAAAAAAAATAATTAAAAAAAAATCAGTTTAAAATATAAACATATCCTGCTGCTGCTTATTTTAATAGACTGTAGAAATTAAAAAAAAAATATTCATGTTTTTTTTTTAAATTATATGTACACCATACAACGTCATTATAATATTTAAATTTAATAAAAAAAATTATCAATAATTTTTTTTACTCACCATTTTAGATTTAACTTCGGCACTGGCATTACTCTTTTCATCCTTCGCATATATTTGCGCACAAAAAATAAATAAAACAAACACTAATAATTTTAAACACATTTTTGTAGTTATTATTAATTATGAATTAAAATTATTATTAATATTTTTTTAATTCACAGCACAGAATATAAATGTCAGAATTGGCGGGAAAGTCTGTTGTCAAAATGGCGCGCTCCAGCACACGGGGCGACGCGGGGCGACTGGAGCGGTCGGCGCTGCGGAGTGTAGACAGTGCGTCTCGGTATTTTAGGATTTTGTTAAAACTGTTTTATTACCGACATTCGCTGATTCGTTCCGTGATATTCTTGTTTGAAATAACTATTTATGTTTGCTGTATTTAATATTGAAATACAGACTTTAAAAAAGTTTAATATTTCAGTATCAGGATTTATTTTAATATACAAGTTTGTTATATGAAGGACACCAAAATAGGTAAGGCATTAAAATTGATTTTTGATACCAAAATTAGGAGGAAATCGTAGGTTAATAAAAAAATAAGGAAAAGTAAATCAGTAGTTACAGTAAAAAATAAGCTTTATCAGGATCGTAGTACCTAAACAGTAGAATTAAATAAAAGTAAAAAAAGGAAGTCAATAAACCAAACCACAACCAAAAGTTAGACATCGACAATTAGACAAACTCAGAATGTAGAAAAAGGTCTAGACAAAGTGCTAAACGAACTTTTTAGTGGCACCCTCAAAGAACTACTAGCAATCATACCTTAATTATTCAATGAAACACCACTTGAACATGTCTCAGATTACATCGATCTAGGGCAGATTACATCTCACAAAGATCAAACCACTAAGGAAACTGAGCGAAGAATAGCGAACGGATGGAAGAAATAGCGGTGTCTGAACCAAGACTAAGACAAGACCTAGACAGGACCAAGACACCACTTGAACATGTCTCAGATTACATCGATCTAGGGCAGATTATATCTCACAAAGATAAAACCACTAAGGAAACTGAGCGAAGAATAGCAAACGGATGGAAGAAATAGCGGTGTCTGAACCAAGACTAAGACAAGACCTAGACAGGACCAAGACACCACTTGAACATGTCTCAGATTACATCGATCTAGGGCAGATTATATCTCACAAAGATAAAACCACTAAGGAAACTGAGCGAAGAATAGCAAACGGATGGAAGAAATAGCGGTCTCTGAACCAAGACTAAGACAAGACCTAGACAGGACCAAGACACCACTTGAACATGTCTCAGATTACATCGATCTAGGGCAGATTATATCTCACAAAGATCAAACCACTAAGGCAAAGGAGCGAAGAATAGCAAACGGATGGAAGAAATAGCGGTCTTTGAAACAAGACTAAGACAAGACCTAGACAGGACCAAGACACCACTTGAACATGTCTCAGATTACATCGATCTAGGGCAGATTATATCTCACAAAGATAAAACCACTAAGGAAACTGAGCGAAGAATAGCAAACGGATGGAAGAAATAGCGGTCTCTGAACCAAGACTAAGACAAGACCTAGACAGGACCAAGACACCACTTGAACATGTCTCAGATTACATCGATCTAGGGCAGATTATATCTCACAAAGATCAAACCACTAAGGCAAAGGAGCGAAGAATAGCAAACGGATGGAAGAAATAGCGGTCTTTGAAACAAGACTAAGACAAGACCTAGACAGGACCAAGACACCACTTGAACATGTCTCAGATTACATCGATCTAGGGCAGATTATATCTCACAAAGATCAAACCACTAAGGAAAAGGAGCGAAGAATAGCAAACGGATGGAAGAAATAGCGGTCTTTGAAACAAGACTAAGACAAGACCTAGACAGGACCAAGACACCACTTGAACATGTCTCAGATTACATCGATCTAGGGCAAATTATATCTCACAAAGATAAAACCACTAAGGAAACTGAGCGAAGAATAGCAAACGGATGGAAGAAATAGCGGTCTCTGAACCAAGACTAAGACAAGACCTAGACAGGACCAAGACACCACTTGAACATGTCTCAGATTACATCGATCTAGGGCAAATTATATCTCACAAAGATAAAACCACTAAGGAAACTGAGCGAAGAATAGCAAACGGATGGAAGAAATAGCGGTCTCTGAACCAAGACTAAGACAAGACCTAGACAGGACCAAGACACCACTTGAACATGTCTCAGATTACATCGATCTAGGGCAGATTATATCTCACAAAGATAAAACCACTAAGGAAACTGAGCGAAGAATAGCAAACGGATGGAAGAAATAGCGGTCTCTGAACCAAGACTAAGACAAGACCTAGACAGGACCAAGACACCACTTGAACATGTCTCAGATTACATCGATCTAGGGCAGATTATATCTCACAAAGATCAAACCACTAAGGAAACTGAGCGAAGAATAGCAAACGGATGGAAGAAATAGCGGTCTTTGAACCAAGACTAAGACAAGACCTAGACAGGACCAAGACACCACTTGAATATGTCTCAGATTACATCGATCTAGGGCAGACTATATCTCACAAAGATCAAACCACTAAGGAAACTGAGCGAAGAATAGCGAACGGATAGAAGAAATAGCGGTCTCTGAACCAAGACTAAGACAAGACCTAGACAGGACCAAGACACCACTTGAATATGTCTCAGATTACATCGATCTAGGGCAGACTATATCTCACAAAGATCAAACCACTAAGGCAACTGAGCGAAGAATAGCGAACGGATAGAAGAAATAGCGGTCTCTGAACCAAGACTAAGACAAGACCTAGACAGGACCAAGACACCACTTGAACATGTCTCAGATTACATCGATCTAGGGGAGATTATATCTCACAAAGATCAAACCACTAAAGAAACTGAGCGAAGAATAGCGAACGGATGGAAGAAGTAGCGGTCTCTGAACCAAGACTAAGACAAGACCTAGACAGGACCAAGACACCACTTGAACATGTCTCAGATTACATCGATCTAGGGCAGATTATATCTCACAAAGATCAAACCACTAAGACAACTGAGCGAAGAATAGCAAACGGATGGAAGAAATAGCGGTCTTTGAACCGTTAAAGTCTATCATGGCACTCTTCGCCATTTAAATTCGCCTTCTTATTCCTGGATCCCAGCTCCCATCATTGATAACCCTAACTGCAAACTCTCTACTTCCAATCTTTGCAGTTCTTAGATCTCTTCCAGTGAGGAGGTAGCGAGGATATCTGCACCTGATGCCTATTCGCCTTCCACCAAACGGGAACCCTCTCTTCCAATTTTCCACTTTAGGAATTCAATTTTGCTTTTAAAATTTAGGATAGACAGGCAAAACCAGGGTATGGTACTAGCTCTACTCCAGCAGACTTTTTAAACAGATGAAGTGTATTCTTTGGCAAATGTCTGGAAATTTGTTGAAATCAATATATTCGTTTGTTTTTGTAACAAATTGCATTTGGAGGTTGAGTTTATATATTACACTAGCGTTACCCCCTTGCTGTACTTGCGAGTTAAATATTAATTACATTTGATTGACAATTGAACCTCCTCCTCCTCCTTTATTGCAAAGCCTGGGAGGACTAGTATTAATATAGATATGATACCAAGTGTAGGTTTATTTAACTACTAATAAGAGTCCAATTTACTGAGTTATGACGTCACATTATAAGATTTTTAATTCATTAAAATTTGACGTGTGACGTCACGTCACTATTAGTGAAAACCGCATGAAAATCCGTTGAGTAGTTTTTGAATGAATTACAAACAAACAGACACATAATCTTCTGTTTTATATTAAATCCATTAGCTGAAGCAATAAAGTATAATATTTAATGTTTTGTTGCACTCACTCATCTAGGAACGGGCTAGTAATGGATTTATAATTTAGGGTTCAGTACGTGGCAACACTGTTTGTAAATTAGTATTCGAGGGTAGTTAATTTTATCTTATTTCGATTACACGATATATAACTGCAGTACATATAAAGTAGTCAGAGTAATAGTGTAGTGTTGGTGGCGTGGCTTCCTTAACTTAGGATTGACTAGTTGTAGTGAACGAAAAAAGTATAGGAGATGTCATCCAGGGTCTTCTGTAAGATTTCATGATATTCGAGCTGTATAATGACCGAAATTAATAATCAATCTCAATCCAAAATCTCTCAATATCAAGAGGTACTCTCTTGATTTGTCAGTGCGTTGCATCCTGGAAGATAGTGGTTTCAGCGGACCCTGAGCAAGAGCACAGAGCATTAATGGGATGAGAGAAGGAGGGGTAAGTCTGGGCCACATGCGGCTCGACCAGAACGCGTCAGAGACACTGTATTCTAAACCATCCCTACGTTTAAATTTTTATTCAAAAATGAACAGTAGAGGACTATCAATTAAGCCATTGATTTACCATATTGAAACCTTCATGAGCAGCATCGAAAACCTCGGACCAGGTATCCGCAGCAAACACAAGCGCAGTGTCATCCGCAAAGGAGATAGTTTTAACCTTTAGGTAGGATCGTTAATGTATATGAAGAATAAGGTTGGACCAAGTTTACTTCCCTGTGGAACCCCACAATTGACAGTGAGATAGTCGCTTGTAAGATCACCAACTCGAATTCGTTGAAGACGTCCTTGAAGGTAATCTTCAAAACTTTAATGGAATTCCTCGTATCCCAAATTTATGAAGCTTGTCAATTAATAAGGGGATCGACAGAGTATCAAAGGCCTTAGCCTAATCTAAAAATGGAAACCACTTTCTTACACTAATGAAATGGAGGGAGGGATGGGAGAATAGATAATCGTCTGTAGTTATAAATAAGCTTTTTATCTGCTGCCTTATGTTTTGGTCTTACTTCAGACTTTTTGAGGACATTAGGGAAAATACCGGCGCGTAGGCGTAAGAGAGCATTAATGGGATGAGAGAAGGAGGGGTAAGTCTGGGCCACACGCGGCTGGACCTTATCGCTCGAGTTTATTCATAAATGAACAGTAGAGGAGCCACAGGCGAGATAGTTGACTTCATTAATGGTTTTTGTTGTAGCTTGCTTGGTGCTTCTGGTGAGTGAGGGCGCCACTGGTGACTGGCTGGCTCGTCGAGGGCTGCAGGACCTACACTGCAATGGCTAGGTGAGTATATATCTGTCTTCTCACCTGAACATATGGCTCTTAGTACGGAACCACTGATGAGTAAATCGCTCTCACGCTTACCCAGTTCTCTCCGTGTTGAAAGACAGTAAACAAATATGTATATAATCCCACTGATTCACCAACCAGACTAAATAACTGGATTTTTTCAACTCAATCTTTCAATCTGACTGTCTACATCACGAATAATTAAGCAGTAATGCTGTTGCTCTTTGTCTATATGTGTATATTATATATGACGTCAAAAGTCTCAAGCTCTATATGACGACAGTTTGTAATGAAACGTAAAAGATATTAAGGACGCTGAAGCAGCAACAAGAAGGGAGTTATATCCCCTACCCCCTTCTCCCTCCAAGCTGTAAAGACACATACAACAAGTTAGCTATCCTCACTTCGCTGAGATCATAAGACCTTTTAGAAGCTTTAGCTTACCTACATTTTTTTCTCTGTGATTGGTCCTTCGAGCCGGATTTAAATAGAAATACCTCTTCTTCATAAATCGCTCTGTTTATTGGATAAAATCAGTTTAAAAAAAAAACTAATTATAATGACGTCATTCGATTAAACATAAATTCCGGACCTTAATTTTTTCTCAGTGTTTGGTCCTTCGAACCGGATTTTGAAGTAGAAATACCTCTTCTTCATAAATCGCTCTATTTATTGGAGAAAATCAGTTTTCAAAAAACTATTTGCAATGACGTCATTCGATTAAACATAAATTCCGGTCACTCTTTTTAACTGACCTTAATTTTTTCTCAGTGATTGGTCCTTCGAGCCGGATTTTGGAGTACAAATACCTCTTCTTCATAAATTACCTACTCTGTCTATTGGCAAAAATTCGTATTAGTCGCGAATAGACAGACAGACAATAAGACTATACTGAATCGATTTTGATGAATCTGGTACAGAGATTTGGTATTGCGAAAGAAAGGCTTGAAGGGGTTGAAATAGGGGATGGAGTGAATGTCGAGATGTGTGACCGTTGTCTTTGGGAACTACAAAAGAACTTCTATAAAAGTTTTAGAACCCAATCAAAATAAACAACACGAAATCTTTGTATAAATTACCGCCTCCATTAAAACTTCAATGTGTTTATGTCTTAGTGATTTAATATTACATTCTGTTTTTTTTTTATTTTTTTTTTTTATAGTAGATAAGGTGCAAACGAACAGATGGTCCACCTGATGGTAAATGGCAACCTTCGCCCATGCGTTGCATCCTCGAAGATAGAGTAAGGAGGGGGAGTGATGAAAAGAATGCTGCGGTCTCAGTGGACCCTGCAGCGGCATCAATGGGATGGGTGAGGTGGTAAGTCTGGCCATCATGCAGCTCGACCGGAAAGGCTCTTACGAGATGCTCTCCCATTGGAAGAGGGGAATTGTATTCTCACGGGTATGTTTGTAACGATTAAACTCAATAACTTCTGGAGTAATTTCGAAAATTCTTCCACCATTATAATGCTATGTTATCCCTCAGGAATATAGGATATATTTATTACTGGAACATATTAGGGATCCTTATTAAAATGTCAATAATGTAACCCAAGGTGTAAGTAAGCGATATCGTACATCCTACTATTGTAATGACGTCACTATTTCTACTTGAAGCATCAGTAGGTGAGTGGTTCAGGTGTTGGATCCAGGATCGAAAAGTCGTGGGATCATACCTTAGCCATGGGACCACTGGCGTGCCCCCCTCCTAACACGAGCATTTTAGCTTACTTGGAGGGGTTAAGGAATAGTAGTATTCAGTCTAAGAAAATAATAATAGAAAATGGACATATTGGTGTATCATGTTTTAGCCCAGCGAAGCTATGGTGAGGGGGGGAGACGTTGGGGGGGGTGGTAGGTTGTAATAGAACTATCGCTTTGCTTTTTTACATTTTTTTTATTTTTAAAAAAATATTCTACATACATTAAATATAGTGTTACCTGCTATCAAAAATAAAACTCCCTAAATCCCTTAAATAAACCCTAAAAAAAAAAAAAAAATAATTTTCTGTAGCAAGATCGGGCGATGGTGAGAGTTTATGCGTAGTTAAAGACGTCTTTAAACCTGCTCCTGGGTCTCAAGTCTCAAGCACTGCTCGGCCTTCGTCTAAATCGCATGTAATAGACTCACTTTAAAAAAATGATCTAAAGTGGACTATCCTAAAATCCTTACAATAATATTTGATGTATAAAATCGATTAATTGGAAATCGATTTTTTGGCCAGAAAAATCGATACTATTTTCTGTTGTGATAACAATTATAATATTAATTATAAAGTGACACTAGCAACACTTCAGTGAATAAAAAATTTAACTACGTAATAATCGATATAAAAATCGATTTTTTTACTTATCTATAGATTCTTTTTATTCTGTAGCGCCCTCTTGTGGCGAATTCCAAGTAACAAAAACTCCATTCATTTCAGACAAACATCCTGGTAAATTAAACATGGCGTCCGTAAACATTTCCTATTAACAGAAGTTTGTTTACACAATTATTGGTTTGGAAGATTTGTGACGTCATTTGCAATTAATTGGTCCTTCGATCCGGATTGAAGTTGAATTATCAGGAAATTTTATATACAGTATTTATGATATTAATAATATGGACTTTTAGAGAGGAAGTATTGGACTTTGCGACCCAGGTGCAAGGTTACAAGGCCTTTTATTTATATGATATTTTATTTATTCTATGTAATTACTCGTCAAACTGCTTCTCATTAGTACAAGCAGAAGTTAAACTAGTAAATCAAATCTAAGGACGAGGCTTGTGACCCAGGAGCAAGTCTACAAGGCCTTTTTACAATTTACAAGGCCCGATATTAATATCCAATTTTAAACGAAAATTTTAAGATTATGGATTGAAAATAGATATTAAATAAAATTCAAATTTGGAATCTATTTTAAATGTGTATTAGTATTAGTGTTGCTAATTATAAAGTGTCACAATTGACCACAGATAATAAAGTAGGTTAAACTCCATCGTACGTCGTAGTCTCATGTGATCTATAAATACAATGATATATAGAGCGCGTGACGTCACTGTTTGACAGCTCGTAATTTGGCGGGAAATTAATGGCATCGTAAAGATGGCGGCGATCTTAACACATTTTGTTTTGAATTCTTTTCGGAACATTAAAGTGAAACTGTGTGCAAGGGTTCTAAACAAATAATGACCATTCAGCAAGAGCATTGCCAAGGGGGAGGTGGAGGGGGAGGGGTGCGATATAGACCACTAGAAAACATTGAAGTAATGGAAATGTTTAGTCGATTACCCTCACACTAGAATCCTCCTAATCGACCGTCCCTCCGGCTTCGGCCTTACTATAAAATGAATCCTACTAAAGACATGGATGTACGGTGTAATACCTTTGCCTTTTTCATTATAGAATTACAGTAATAGCTAAAAAAATTAGACCTCGAAGATTTACTCTTCCTGAGTGACGTTATCGTTAATGATTGCGATTCTTCTAAATAATTCGATTTTTAAAAAAATAATTTAAAAATATGAATGTCGATTATATAGGGTGAAATATCGATTCAGTTCTATATATCGATTTAAAATCGATTCTTGTATCTCAGACCTAGAAGTCCTAAAGTCTTAGTACAATAATGTGTACCTTCTACTCGTTGTTATTTTTGTGGTCAAGGGTGGGGTGTTGGCGGGAGAGGGAGGGAGGGGGGTGGGGACTTGTATTTTGCGTGGAGAAGGAGGTAAAAGAAAAAACTGGAAATTAAAACATTAATATATATATTTATAGTAAGATGTCAGACAGTCCTGTGTCTGGTACCTGGGGCTTGAGACCCTGAACTCAAAGAGTAACACTACTAAATTACACTTCAATATATTATAATTGAATTTTGCTAAATCGATTTTGATAAAAATTCGTGAAGCGAGGACGCGTCAGCTAGTAATATCATAGCTTATAAGGAGGCGTTCGTAATTAGCTCACCCCCTCCCCTCCCCGATCCCCGATTTTTTTGAGGAATAAAAATTCCATGATATACGCCGACACTCAAACTAGGATTAGATGAGGTTCAGCTTAACCCCCATCCCTCAATAAACGAAAAAAAACTTGTCTTGAGTAGTTTCTATTGGTTTAGAATATAATTCCACTGTATAAGAACAGTATGACAAGTACTTTGAGTGAATAAATAAGTTAAGACGTTTTGTGGAGTAACGTGGAGCAGTGTAGGTAAGCATTTTCACATGTTCAAAAAAAATCCCCAGATTACAGATAGAATCTAGTTGGCAGGTTAAGGACCAATGACGTCACAAGTGTATGAGCGAAGTCAATAACACGACCACTGTTTACACGACAGAACATAAAATACATCATAAATATCGATTTAGATCAATTTTATGACATGTTTAGTATCCTGGCGTCGCTTGCAATAAACAGACAGCTTTATTTGCGGTTGCTGAATCTATTTTAGTTTTATATTTAGGATTTATAGACTTTTTTTATGGCAAACGAGCAGATGGTCCACCTGATGGTAAGTGGCCACCTTCGTCCATGGACATTGGAAAAACAAGACATACCTTCTTGTTTTAGAGAGGAGAACAAAGGAATAATAGGATGGGAGAGAGAGGGGGTAAGTCTGGCCCACCAGGGGGTGCTGGGTTATTCGGCAAAGAGGAATAGTATTCTAATGCGTCCCCCCACGAGTTTTAAAAAAATGGCAATCCAAAGCTAGAATTCTTGAGGACATTTCCTAGGGGGAGAAACATGTTCTAGAGGGGAGGAGACCGTGCTCCCCCTTGCTACTATAACTGGGTAAGCATGGGTGTTAAAGACGGTTGAAAAGTACGCGACAGCCGCACGATTTCGTTAACCGACTAATACATATTGATGATTTTTTTAATCTGTTTTTTTTTTAATGGTGGATAAAGACCCATGGACATTTACAACACTAGAGAGTATCTCTTGTTTTGAAAGAAGAGAAGAATCCCGGTGTTCACTGAAATCGCAGCATTAATAGGATGGGCGATGGAGGGTTTAGAGGAGATTATAATTAGTACAAAGCCGGGGCGGGTAGACTAGTAATGTCATAAATAAAAATGATAAGGATGTTATTCTGACATCGTATGACGCATTGCGGTTTTGTTAAAACACATAAAAATTAATATTCATAATATCCGTTGCATAAAATTAAAGTTAATAAAAAGTCGCTATAAACATTCACCGCCTGACAGCGCCATCTATTGGATGCCCACTGAACTATATAAATTAACTTGCAACGCCATCTGTTAGACATTTACGGATTTTTGTATCTTAAAATTAATAATTAAAAGTTTCTGATGCTCAAACTATGACATAAGAACCTATGTGTACAATATTGATACATTTAAGGGGGAGGGAGGGTGTAGACGAAGTGTGACAAGAGGTGGGAAAGGGTCCTTAATTTCGAGACGTCACATTTTATTTCCGTTTTGGCAGAAAGGTTCTTGAGTGGCGACCACGGATAGGACGTCGAAGCGTTGGAAGGCCTCCCACAAGATGGGCAGACGACCTGGTCAGGACGGCAGGGAGCCGCTGGATGCAGGTCGCAGGTGATCGGTCGTACTGGCAGTCTCTGGGGGAGGCCTATGTCCAGCAGTGGACGTCCTATGGCTGAAATGATGATGATGATGACATTTTATTATCAGATTTAAAAAAAAATAAAATTGAAATATATTTAAAATTTAAATATATGACGTCACACTAGTGTTGCTGTGACAAAGACGGGGAAGGAGTTATAAAATGAAATATGTCAGATACATTTAAATATAAACACAGATGGCGCTGCTTTTAAGTGACGAATAATTATTAATGTAACACTTCAGTCGCCTGCCGATAGATGGCGCCATTATATATAGAAGAAATGTTTGTTGCGAATAAGATAGAAAGCTACATCTTTTCAGAGTAACATAGGCTATATGGTGTTGCCATAAATATTCTAATTAAAAGGATACGGCCATTTAATAATTCAAAAAGTTGGTTAATAACTTTATTTTGTAGTATGGGAATCGCAACGATTTAATGATTGGCCAGTAACAATCTACTAAAGTAGGTTCAAATCCCAGTCATTGGACTTCATTTAGTTTAGTTATACCAGTAGTAGGTAAAGGTTATGGTATTACACCGTACAGCCTTCTTTTTTCTAAACAAAAAATGACAAGGCTGTACGGTATAATACCTATACATTTCCCATTGGAATAAAAACAGAAAAAACATGGCTACTGACAAACGACCACGCGGTATTCTTTCCCGCCAAAACCGATCAATGTGACGTTTAGGAACATGAAAGTATTTTTGTTATAAAAAAGTTAAAAATGGGCTCGGGGTTGAAAGTATTTATTAATTTCCAATAAAACTATATTTAGATTTTTTTTTTGTATTTAATAAAAAAACAAAATTAAATAAACAATAATTAATTTCCATTTATTCTTGTTGAAAACGTTGGCTTACGCGATAATCCTGAAAAAACAAAACATGTTATTAGAAAGTTCCAGAAACAACGCCATCTAGTGAGTGTGAATGTAACTACAATATCTATCTTGTCGCTATGTCAACTCACTCGGACTCAACCTCGACACACTCCTCGCCTCCAAAGCCTTTATCCTCTGCGGTATCTTCGAACTCCTATCAACATTCTTACCACTAGCAACACTGTACTTATTTGCAAAACGATCCTTCAATGTTTGCGTATACGGCTTCGATACATTTGGTCGGTCCAAAACATTAACCACCTTGGGTTTCTTAAACGGAATTTCACTTTCAATATTTAATAATTTAGATTTTAAGTTTTTAACAATTTTATTTTTTTCTGATCTAACTACAGCATCTTTGTCTTTTAACATGGCAACATTGTCATTTTTAAAATTCTTATCTTTTAAATTATCATTATCTTCATTATTAGCTTTCATTTTGTTTTTTGATATGGCAACATTGTCATTATTATTATTCTTAGAACTACTTGATGCAGTTTTTTTCAAATTCTTATCTATTTTATTTAAAGTATCTTTAACTGTCTTACTAGTTTTTCCATTATCTGTATTATTTTTAGAAATGGCAACATAACCATTATTATTCTTAGAATTACTTTTATCTGAACCTTTTTTTTGATTCTTATCTTTTATATTTTCATTATTGTCTTCATCTAACTTACTATTTCTTTCATTAATAGTGTCTGCTTTACCTATTATTTTGTTTTTTGTAATAGCAACATTGCCTTGTCCCTTATCTGTTTTACTACTTTTATCATCTGTTTTTACACTATTAACTTTAATTTTATTTTTTAATAGGGCAGCATTATTTTTATTATTTTTAGAACTAGTTTTATCTACAACTTTTTTTTCATTATTAACATTATCTATCTTATTAACTTTTCCATCAACTGTATCTGCTTTAGTAGTTTTATTTTGAGCATCGGCAACATTATCATTATTATTTTTAGAATTAGTTCTCTCTACATTATTATCTTTAACTATATTATTACTTTTTCCATTATCTGATCCTGCTATCATTTTGTCTTCTGAAATGTTGCCAACATTGGCATTATTTTGATCCGTAGAATTAGTGGCAGCAACTTTTTTTTTATTTACAGGATTAGACTTACCATTATTTTTATTAGTACCTTCACTATCTTTTTGTTTTAAATTATTATCATTATCGTTTTTAGCACTTTGAGGTTTAGGGTTGCCAGTAACATTTGGATTGTCTTTGTTTTTTGCAGTTTTAGTTTGAGGCTTATTATTTGTAACTTTATTTATTTCATTTTCAACTCCTTTCTTATTTTTACTTTTAGTGGTATCTGTATGTTCATTATTATCATTTTTTGAGGTGGCAATTTTATTTGGACCAGCTTCACCAATTTTCTGTTTATTATTATTACTAGCAAACATTTTATTTTCTTTATCATCAATTTTAGGTTTTTTTGATGCACTAGCAGGATTATCATTTGGTCGCTTCTTTGGCTTAACCTTTTTTGGTAAAGTTTTAGGTGGAGCCATGATATCACTGTCTTTTATATTATTTTCGTTTCCAGATTCATTTGTTTGTTTGTTTGTTTCTACTTCGCTATCTTCGCCTGCGTCTTTTCGTGCTTTTAGACATGTTTCTATGATTTTATCTAATAGAAGAGTTCTTTCGTCTGTGTCTACTGACGGATCGGATAACTGTTTGTGTGTTTGTGTTATTATTTTTATGTAGGATTCATCTGAAAATAATTATTGTGCTTTAGAAGATGTTTTCAAAACCAGTGTTGAACTAACCTTATCAGCTATATAATAGTGAATCAATAACATTAAAAGTTATATTCTATTCTTTTCTATTCTATGTAGGTCTTTTGTTTCTTTTACAACAACAGATATTGAAAGTGCTACTTAAATCTACTTCTAATGGTACAGAAGAAGCAAACGATAATTGTTGGACTTCAAAGACTATAAAAAATCATCTAGGAGACCTAAAGAAGTTAAAAAGTATAGAAGGTGAAGAAGTTAGAAAGAAAAAGAACGCTTCTCTTAGTAATGATAAAGAAACAGAATTCAAAATTGAATTAAATAAGGAGGTAATACAAGAAATAATGAAAAGCAAGAAATTAAGAATTTAATGTTTACAGTAAAAAGATAATAGAAAAAAAAATTATGGTTTGAAAAAACAATATATAAAGGGACAAGACATTGATAGCAATACCCCTCCACTAGTGGAGGATAGAAGTAAAATCAAAAAGAAACATCAACCGATAAGAATCAGAGGCTATCAAACATGGAGTGTTGTAATGACGTAACAAGTGACAGTGATAATAGTAAAAGAATAAAGTAGAAGAACGCAGAGTAATTAAGAAAACAAATGAGCATACCCATATATTCCAAATCGAACTTCATTTTGTGTTGGAATGGCGCAATGTGGGACCATCTGTTTAGTAGAGTCCAAGATATTTCTAGAACGTTCGCACATTTTAATGTGTACCCTCCTCCAGTCTGGAATAGAAAATTATTTACATACAGATATTTTTTTGTGATAATTTAAATAAATGAATGATGACTTAATGGCTGACTAAAAATGAATGAGAAGGTGACTTACCATAGGCTCCATAAACAACAAGTCGCCATATTTCTTAACCAGGCGAGCTAAAGTGGATCTCCGAGACCGATGAGCTTCCGCGTAGCTTCGTAACACCTGAAAATATTAAATATCCTAGTTTAACACCATCCTTAACTAAATCATTAATATGAAATAAAAATTAGAATGGTGCTAGTATACATCCTTGTGAAACACCCATTTATAAAATGGATCCAGAATTTTTTTTACAAGCAACATCAACATTTTTGTTTCTTATAATAAGGTATGAAGCCACTGGTTAAGTCCTGTACCATTAATGCCTTTTTAATTGTATTTTTTTTTAAAGCATTTCATGTCCTAAACAATCAAAGGCTTTATAAAAATCATAAAATATAATGAACTCATGGGTAATCAAGAAGAATCTTAGTTTCTAACTAAACAAATGAAAGTACGATTTAATATACTACTTACGCCATCTGTTGAGGGATAGATGGTTTGTCTTGTCTGTTACCAAATCACACTTAAATCACTGAACTGATTTTTATGAAATTAGGTACACAGATAGATTAGAGCTTGGGGAAGAATATAGGGTATGTTTTATCGCGAAAACAAAAATACACTTAACACGCCATCTATCGACGATGTGCATGTAGAGCACATCGTCGATAGATGGCGTATAGATGGCATATATATGTATATTACGTTGGTGTTGAAAATTCAAATGTAAAATATAGTAATAATTACCTCAACAGCATCACTAGGAGTAGTGACATCGGGCAGAACAGATTTTGACAACTCCTCCTCATGAGCCGGCTTCACCAGCTTCACTTGAAGACCTCTGTATTGTATCGGGCCAAAGAGACGTTTCTAAAAAAAATATTATTAATTATTTATCATAATTACAAACTTAACTTTGTCGCAATAAATCAATATATAAAGTAATGTCATAATGTAAAAAAAAAACCCAATTTCAATCTTACTATTGATTGTATCTTTTAATTGCTGCAGCTTTGATTTTTTTTAATCTAAGACCTTTACAAGATCCTGAGAAAAATGGTCTTGAGAAACACAGAGAGTTAAATATACTAGAGATATAGAGATTCCTAATCCCCCTAATTTCCTATCCCCGTTATCCTGTTCACAATGGCCAGACACATCAAGAGGCCCACGGTGCATCTGGAGGATACCCATCTATTTAGTCGTTCAATAAAATTGAGTCCACTTCTAATACAAGCATTTTAGCTTAGTTGGAGGGGGTTAACAATACAAGCTTTTTTTTTCAGATTGTGTATGCTGTTGGCCCTCATCTCCATTAACGGAAACAGTGTAGTGTATGAGTTTGTGTAGTTAATTGGTGTTATATGCAGTCCGTGATTCTCACGGTCTGTCAAATGCTTCTGGGGCCTATAAATAGGTCCGTTATGTCGTAGGTGGAGGACAGCCCTCAAACTGTCTTATTTAACAGATAAGTTTTGGTTTCTACTTTGCATTTGATTTTTTTTCTTCTACTAATATCAGCCTGCCTTATAATTTTTTTCTATGTTTGCGAGATAGCCCCTCCCTTTCCTATCCCATTAATGCTGCTGCTGCTCTAGTGGACTCTGGGCTATTACTCAGGGTCCGATGACACCGCATCCGTGTATTTTTCCCCTCCCAACTCAATCTTCGAGGAAACAACACATCAACAAAACAAGAGAGTATATCTTATTTTGCTGATGTCCATGGGCATGGTGGCCACTTACCATCAGGTGGACAATCTGCTCGTTTGCATCTTATCTATCATAAAAAAATAGCAATGGATAATTTTTTTTTTATAACTTACAGAGTGATGGGAGTAGAAGGTCATTGAAAAAGGAATGAGATCAACTCGGCATTCTGTTAAAACTTCCTTCCATATGCCATCTTCCGTTATTGGTGTCTCTCTGAAAATAATGATATATTAATAAACAACTAATTAAGATGCTTTTGGAAACAGTGAGGGTAGTTGTTTTATAATATGTTGTATATTTTACAGAAATAATAATTACCCTTTAATAACTGGATCATCTACCATAATATTGACCTCGGAATCTAAAACCTCCAAGGTACTAAGTTCCTGTGTAGCTTGGATGCACGTCTGTAGCTTGAAATTCGACACCTTCAGCTCCCTATCTGAAGGCCCACTTCTAATCTTGAATTCTATTTCAGAATCTGAGCTGGAGCTAGAATAAGGATAAATTCAATTTATAAACATTTAATACAAAGTTTATCACTCATATACCACTTAGCTGTTGCTTGAGTTAATTTTTTTTTTCGGCACTTCTTTAGAATATTTTTTTTAGATATTATTTACCATCCTTAGTGTATTTCTGAAATCCATTTTCAGGAAGTTCATAGTTTTCAGGATATGATTTTTTGAAAATATTTTTTTTAGATAATATACACCATGATTAAGAAATGGATTTCAGAAATACACTTAGGGTGGTAAATATTATCTAAAAAAAATAAAACAAATATTGAGGGTGGTGCCCTATTCTAAAGAAGTATCCCTCCTAGTTCTGGGAAGAAATTTTATCCTAAACAGGAAACAGGATTAATACAGGATTGCAGTTACATACTCCCATGACACTTTAGTAACCAATATTAAACTAAGATTAAAATCTATTGCATAGAAATAATAGATAGGATATTTTTAATAGTTTTCGTTAAAATTTTTTTTTTAATATAAATTATGACTTTTGATACTGCTACTGTAATATATGATGAATTTAACACTAATATTAGTATCCACATAATTATATTTTTATATACCTTTCATCATAACAATTATTGTTCTTCTCAGCTAGTCTCTTGCGCGCCTCTTTTATTCTCATATCATAATACTTTATCTCTCTCGTTAATTCCTCTTTCCTATCAATTAGTGCCTGCTTTGCGTTACGAGCCATTGTTTTTAATATAATTAACACAGCACTTCACTTAAATACCATTTATTTTCAATCACTATTCACTAGACGCTTCAAAACAAATTCATAATAAAATTAACGTTGAAAAATGTTTGAAAACTTGAATCTGTCATAGAAGTTTATTTATTCGCCTGGCAACAACACTAAATGTCTAGAGTGAGAATTATAGACTTCATAAATTATTAAAAATTTTAAAATTAACAATTAAATTGTAATTAATTTTAATAAATATATTTTCATAATTAAAATATTTAATTTTAATATAGATAAATAAACACGGGTAATGTTGCCAGAAACCTATACTATAAATGAGCAATCCACGAAGTCTATTTCTAGAATCTTAATTTATGAAAATTATATAATTTTTATTAAGTTTTATTTGTTAATAATTATTATATTATTAAAGCTTAAACCGAATTAACATTTTTTTATCTGTTCAATAATTTTAAAGACGTTTAGAGATGTGCTTCATAACTTAACAATCGAGTAAATCAATTTATTATTTATCGATTATTTATGAATGAATAAATGTCTGTTTGTCCAGTTAATCAACAGGAAATAGAAGACGAATAAATCATGATAAAAAATTTTACACTAATCGTTCTGGGAAAGAAATCGAACGAAAAGATTATGAATTAATCTACGTCTACAGTATTATATAAAGAGGAAAAATTTAATTCTTTATATGTTTGTATATTTGTATGTTTGTTTGTTGCGAATATTCTCGAAAACTGCTGAACCGATTTTGAAAATTCTTTCTCCGATAAAAAGCTACATCTTTTCCGGGTAACACAGGCTATGTGGTGTTGCCGTAAATATTCTAATTAAAATATTTAGCCATTTAAGTGCCATGACGCGGTCATTTTGTAAATTGTAGGGTTTCTCAGGAACTACTAATCCGATTTTATAAATTTTTACACTGATAGAAAACTATACAATTCGTGAGTGGCAAAGGCGATTTATAGGCGGCTAGATCTTATCGATATACAAAAAAAATTGATGAAATAAAGAAAATAATTAATCAGTATTTTATTCATATCATTATAGGCTAACAAAACCTTAAAGAAATTATTTAAAAAATTGCAAATTTTTTTTGGTTTTTTATTCTGGTTGTCCAAAGGACTTGTTTCATATTTAAAAGTTATATTACAATAAGTATTTAAAAAAATAAAATTTAGAACCGAAATTAAAATCGATTATACTTTTATCTAAATCGATATTAATATTCGATAAAACGTTGCAAAATTGCAAATTCAATCCTTACGAAAATGTCAATTGTCAAATAATTTAATTTTTGTTGTAGAATATTTTAATCATGATTTAATTTATTAAAATGTAATAAAACGGAAGCAATAATATCACGACTGACGTATTTAATTAATTTTGTAACTTTTAGAAATATTTTTTTTTAATTTGGCAGAATGTTTTGTGCTAGAGCACTTTAAATGTGTAGTATAGGAAATAAAAAAAAAATAAGTTACCAGATTCTAATAAGAAAGTTTATTTACTTATGATAATTAAATAAGTTCATAGTTCAATAGTGTGTAATGTGTGTGCGGACGTTGTTTCTCTTTGTTTATTGTATTGTAGGCGTTAATTTCTGATTGTGCAAGTGTGAATTATACAAGATGGGTCAGACTGGGAGTGCTATGCCGGGTAAGTAATGTCCTATTTCTATAATGCATGTCTAGTCTGGTATATGACAAACATAATGTTAATACTAGAAACAGAATCTGTAATAAGATTCCACAGTCTATATTAGACTTGCCACTTCAACAATTTAAAACTCAGATCAAGAAGTCATTAATATATAAAGCATACTACAATGTACAGGATTACTTAAATGATGAGAATGCTTGGAATCTAAGTGACGTTGACTCTCAAGCTAAATCATTTGTATAACAATAATTTATGTAAACATGGCTTTTTGATGCGAGCAACTGTTGAGTTTTTGGCCTGCTCTTCTCAACAGAAAACTGCTTTCCGAGCTGGTGGTAGCTTCAGACAAACTAACTGACCGACAAATTTTTGACGTTTCAAAAGTACTTTTAAAAAAGTCTAATTGAAATAAATAATTTTGATTTGATTTGATTTATACAAATATAATAGGTATAGCAAAAATTGGTTACTTATGAGAACTAATAATGTATATTCATATGCATTTATAGACAATTCGGTTGTCCCAAAAATAAAGACAGTAAAGGATAAAATATTTTTTTTACAGTTGTGCGAAAAAACATACTTTTGGCTAAAAGGCTAAAGTTCTGTTATATTTTACCAAAATAACTATTGTATTATTGCGTATGTTTATATTATTATGTTTATGTAATTACGATATTTTTGACCCATGAAAACCAAATTATAAACAGTAAGTATAATATTGGTTTTAAAGAACAATCTCAAGTTATATCAATAGTAAAAATGGGTTACAATCCCCGAATGAAAAACATAGCAAGTCTCAATTCCCAACACGTTTTTGATTTGGAGTTTGTGTATAAACCCGTGCCCTTACTGTTATTTGTGATTTTGTATGTATTGAACTACCACCTCTTTTTGAAAAAGGGTCTTATGCTTTAGTGTAAAAATCTCGGTATTGAAAAAAATGTCTGTCTAATTAATATTAGTACTAAATAAAGTTGTATCAATTAGCAATTCAGCACATAAAATGATGCATACACCGACATATGCATAAATGAGGAAAAAAATAGGTTGCAAATTTATGCATTGTCATTCTATTGAGGGAATTAATTCAAATATACATTTTGTTTGAGTCCTATTATGCGTTAATTGCATATTGAATTGTTAGTCAATAATAGAATGTTATTTTTGACTCCATGTTTGGTTTTTGGTGTTGTTTTGGTTTTTATCTACAAGAATAATACATTTATTAGACACTTCATCCACGTGATCCTCCGCTCCTATTGGTCTTAGCGTAATGATATATGGCCTATAGCCTTCCTAGATAAATGGGCTATCTAACACTGAAAGAATTTTTCAAATCGGACCAGTAGTTCCTGAGATTAGCGCATTCAAGCAAACAAACTCTTCAGCTTTATATATTAGTATAAGATGAGCAGTACAAGGGTTGTATAGATTTAAGGTATTTCGTTTAAATTGTGGTATAGGTTGGGTAGGTTCAATTAGAGCGAGAGAACGATAATAAACTAGGGTCGGCACAAAAGATCAGTTATGCTCAAATTGGTGTATGTGCTTGTCACATAATAATAATAATGTTCAATTTTACATCAGTCATCTCGGGGACAGAGCCCGTCCAACCCCTCATCATATAATTTTTGATCTTTATTCTCTGCATGGTACTCTTGCTTCATACCCTTAAATGCCTTTGTATAAAAGTCCAAGTGCCCTATTTTGTAACATAATTATTAGAAGCATTAAAACTAGATAGTCTATTTTGCTGACAACGTCTTGTCAACGGTCAACCTACCGTCGTGCCATTTATATTTTCCTACAAAATATGCGGGTACCTAAGTGTCAACTGACGCTGAATGCACAAATCTCTCTTGCGAACCCGCCATGAACACAGTAGGTCAATGCTCCTGTTGTGCGGTCGTGAGTGTGAAATCAACTAAAGTACATCAGCTGGGTTGAATCAAGTGAGAGACAGTAGCAGCCACAGCATCTCGCTGGACACCGCATTCCCACCACCACCTGTGATAAACCATTTCTTGTGTGGATACACAGCATAATTTATAGAAAAACATACAGGATTATTTATTAAGACATTTTTACATTCTATATATATAGTATGTACTAGTCAAACTGCCATGGTTTGTACAGGTGAAATATACCACATACTTCTTACTAATATTATAAGTTTGTTTCGATATTTGTTACTTAATGATGCAAAAGTGCCTGAACAGATTTTAATGAAATTTGGCACATTGATACTTCATAAGTATATTAACACAGACTACTTTTTATCCCGGAAAAATGTGTTCCTTTGGGATAATAAATTAAAAGATTTATGATTCAACACGAGTATTTAGCCATAACCGCTATGTCCCTGTATTTTGAATCTGTAATATCTTCGACCATATTCATTTAAATCTCATGCTGTAAAGGGCCATATTGATCTATATTAAATGCACAATGTGTGTAAGGGACCTAATTGGATAAGGATTAATGCTGTATTGTTTAAAATCACTTCGTAAATAAGCCATTACTCCTTGTAAAAAGTGAAGGATAAAAAATGGTTATTGTGGGTTATCCCTAAGGGATAGACGTATACCATCGCAGACTTTTTTGTAGACCTTTTTAAGGTGTACAATACTGCAGTACATTATTTTGATCTATCTAGGGTTCAGCCAGCGTTTGCAATGTAAGCGCATATGTGTTTATTTACGACATCACATTAGAAACCTCTACAATTATCAGTGTTGCTCTACTATATTATGTATTATCTATTAAAAAAAAAAACAGTGGGAAGCGACTTTGTTTTATACTCTGTAGTGGAGTAACTTAAGTGACATGACAGCTATTTTTAAAATTAATTTTTGTTATAAAAATTAATTTAGTTGTTGATGGTACTTCTCGTCTTTACATCCTCATTTAAGTATTTCAGTAGATCAATCATTTTTAACACTACTTTAAATGTAAATTAAAAATAATCAAAATCACCTACATAATAGTTATAGGTAGTTCAATCCACGACGTTTCGTAGCTCGCCTACTAACTTTAATTAATAATAATTTTTCAACAAATAATATAACATACGGGATATATAACATACTAATCGTCTCGCTTACTTAATATATAAAGCTGAAGAGTTTGTTTGTTTGAACGCTCTAATCTCAGGAACTACTGGTTTGATTTCAAAAATTTTTTTAGTGTTAGATAGACCATTTATCGAGGAAGGCTATAAGTTATATATCATCACGCTACGACCAATAGGAGCGGATGATCACGGGCACGAAGCCGTAAGGCTCGGCGGCATAGAAAATAGCTTATGTGTTAATTCTGGTTATAAAATATATGTGTGACAGTTTAATTTTTTATATCGTCCTGTATTCTCTAGACTCAGAGCTACAGAGTTACTGCTAAGAATACTCGATGTAATGAATCATTATTCTATCGTGACGGCGTATTTATTTTGCAATTCCCACTTCCTTCATAAACAGGGTGCTGCTCATATCAGCGCTACCAACCTCAAATAGGATGCTAGTGTTGCCAACATCATAATTAACAGTAGCTACTTTGGCCGCATAAAAATTAGACATCTTCACTACTGTTAATTATGATGTTGACAACACTGACTAGATTGAATTATCATTTTGTAAAAATAAATACGCCGCCATGACAGAAATCATTCTTATTACGCGAGTATTGTAACAGTTATGCTGCTGTTTCTAATCAACAATTCATCATACTGTTGGTCTGCATATTAGCTCAAAAACTACTGAACGGATTTTCATGCTGTTTTCACTAATAGATGGAGTGATTCATGAGGAAGGTTATGCTGTTGTTCTGAGACTAAAGTATAACGCACAGGTGAATAATTTAGTCAAACCATCATACTCTTAGATTTGATTGCTTTGCTCGACTTGGCGGAGTCTCTACTGTGGCCCCAAATTTTTTATAATAATTGTAAATTCTTAAAAATTGTTATATTGAATTGTTATATTCTCTGATGTGTAGCGATTCTATTGGTTCTTCGCAGCAGTCTAAAGAGCTTATACTGCATTCTTAGTTTTAAGAACATGTATCTTTCGTATTCAAATGATTTCTTAGAAAGACCTTTCTTATCTCCTTTGTCAAAATCAGCTGATTGAAAAAATACCTTGCACAATTGCATCAGCTGATACAAAAAAAAAACAAAAACCTCTTTGCATAACCGAACTCTTTATTTCAAATTCATTGTATTAACAATTAATAAAAGTGAACTCTATGTGTATGAGTGTAAGTTTGGAATTCGTTCCATTTTCAAAATGTCCATTTCGTACTGGCCTTTATCGCGAAAAACACGTGTGCTGAAAAAAATAAAAGAATGACAGGTAGACTACAGCTGATCGTCAGCTGGTTGGTAACTAGTGCCGCCATATTGGTTATAAGTACGCTTCCAAATTTAAACGATATTCGTCTCTATTTTAATGAAATAAATGTATTGTTTTTTTTTATTGTTTTTAGAAAAATCGATTTTAGGTTTCAAACATAAGGTTGATTTTTATTTGGCTGTGGTTTTTTTTTTATAGTTTGATTTATAAGTTAAAGATCCATGGGAATTGTCAAGTTTCTTAAATTTTTTTTTTAATTTTTTTCTTCTGTTTCTATTCCATATTAGAAAAAGCAAAAGTATTACACCGTACAGCCTTGTCTTTAGTACGTTAATTATTTATTCAATTTATACCTAGTAAGGCTGAAGCTATATGTTCCGTTATAATTAACAATCAATATTTTTTCCATAATAGAAAAGGCAAAGGTATTACACCGTACAGCCTTGTCTTTAGTAGTTTGATTCTTTATTCATTTTTTACCTAATAAGGCCGAAGCTATGTGTTCCGTTATAATTGACACTTAATATTTTTTCCATAATAGAAAAGGCAAAGGTATTACACCGTACAGCCTTGTCTTCAGTAGGTCAATTATTTATTCATTTTATACCTAGTAAGGCCGAAGCTATGTTCCGTTATAATTGACACACAATATTTTTTCTATAATGGTAAAGGCAAAGGTATTGCACCGTACAGCCTTGTCTTTAGTAGGTTGATTCTTTATTCATTTTATACCTAGTAAGGCCAAGCTGTGTTCCGTTATAATTAACAATCAATATTTTTTCCATAATAGAAAAGGCAAAGGTATTACACCGTACAGCCTTTTCTTTCAGTTAATTCTTCATTCTTCTTTATTGTAAAAAAATTAATAAATATTATTAAATGTAGCATGTTAAATGAAATTCGATTTTATATTTCTGAAATGAGTGATTTTTTGTTGGCTTTATGTATTAATACCTTTGCCTTTTCTATTATGGAAAAAATATTGAGTGTCAATTATAACGGAACACATAGCTTCGGCCTTACTAGGTATAAAATGAATAAATAATTAACCTACTGAAGACAAGGCTGTACGGTGTAATACCTTTGCTTTTTCTATTATGGAACAAACACAGAAGAAAAAGTCATAAATAAACGATCGATCGAAACTATTTTTTTACTTACATAATTAGGGCCATTCATTAATTAGGTAAGACGATTACGGGGGGAGGGGGGTCGGCCTATTCCTATTTTTTTATAGTAATAAATGAATAATACAGATAATAAAAATATTATTTTTGTTAGTTCACAATAGAATTACTTTTAAATTTTCTAATGTACATAATTTACGATTCTAAATTTAAATTTTAAATGGAATTGTTCTTATGTAAAGAAATGAATGTTTTGGCTGTATGAGATATTACCTTAGTTTGATTTTGATAAAAAAAAAGTTGTTAGTACGCTTCTAAATTGAAAGAAAATTCCCGTCAATTCTTAATGTGTTTTAAATTCAAATTTCGAATGCTTTTATGAAATTCGAATTTTAAATAATTTCGCTAATTAAAACTTGTTGTTATTACACTTCCAAATTCAAACATTTGTTCTTTTAATTTTTAAATTTAGAATGCTTTTGAAAAATAAAATGGCTGATGAGCATTAACTACATAATAAAAGAATTTTATTATGTAGTTAATGCTTTTAGCTAGCGGCTATTGATTTGTGTGACGTAGTCCAGTCCAGTCGCGCAGTATATAAGCAAGAGTTCATATACAACAATTGGTAAATTCCAAATTACACCTTGAAAGTCCAAAAAAGTTCGCAAGATGTCGCATACCTTTTGTTTTAACGACAGATGTTACCCCCCACCATTGAAATTGGTCAAATAATTAATTCCTTTGTTCGTTTGTCACACGAAAATCAACTTTATCGCTTTCAGATTGAGTCCATTTTGCTTTAACTAGTTGTCTCTTTCACACATCTGCACATCGGCATTATATACTATAGTATATACCTGCCCTCGCTTCGCTGAGGTGTATGTGAGGTGATCAGTCTCACTCGCAACTAATGTCTATGTAAATGTTAATGATAGATATTACGTAGTGACGTCACTCTCAATGACGTCATCATTCCATTTGGCGCCACGAGCTTACACTATGGTCTGTCTTCTGTGTACGTCTTGTGACGTCATAACGCCTTAGTATCAGCCGATTATATACATACATTGTTAATTATGTTGGTAGCATTGATTTGTTAGTTGGTATTCTAGCAGTAATGCTGTTGCTCTGTCTAAAGTATAACATGCTGTTGCCTGCGTGTATAATATAACCTCACATAATAGCGAGTAATCAAGCAGTAATGCTGTTGCTCTGTGTCTACACTACCATCCCGAGAGAATATTCTAGTTAACAAGTTATCATGCTGTCGGTCTGCGTGTATAGTATATTTCAATATAATAGCGAGTAATCAAGCAGTAATGCTGTTGCTCTGTGTCTACACTACCATCCCGAGAGAATATTCTAGTTAACAAGTTATCATGCTGTCGGTCTGAGTGTATAGTATATTTCAATATAATAGCGAGTAATCAAGCAGTAATGCTGTTGCTCTGTCTCTATAGTATAATCCCAGAAGAATATTCCAGTTAACAATTTATCATGCTGTCGCTCTGCGTGTTTAGTATAGCCCCAAATAGAAGCGAGTAATCAAACAGTAATGCTGTTGCTCTGTGTTTAAAGTATAATCACAGGAGGATATTCTAGTCAACAAGCCGCCATGCTGTTGTCTGCGTATAGACTATAACGCATATAATTAACATATATATATATATATATATACAACAGCTTTGCCATATACTTTTTTTAAATACAAAATTCCTTGTAGGCAAGGTCGGTCACAGACTCGCTGCCTTTTGCAAATTAAAAAAAAACGTAACATCTGTCCCGGCGGCACGCGAGGGTCGCGTGTCCTGTTCACGGTTGTGTAAAGGCATCTGGCTTTGTCTGATACGTAGTGTTGCCAGCGAATGTTAACCGCATTCCCATTTACCATTTTTTTTAATCTCTATTCTATAATGTCACTGGTGTGCAGTAGATATATCTCACTGACTCACTCACACCTTGTACCTAACAGGAACTAATAGAGACATTCCAACTAATAGAGACATTCCAACTAATAGAGACGATCCAACTAATAGAGACGTTCCAACTAAAAGAAACGATCCAACTAAAAGAGACGATCCAACTAATAGAGACGATCCAACTAATAGAAACGATCCAACTAATAGAGACGATCCAACTAATAGAGACGTTCCAACTAATAGAGACGTTCCAACTAAAAGAAACGATCCAACTAAAAGAGACGTTCCAACTAATAGAGACATTCCAACTAATAGAGACGATCCAACTAATAGAGACGTTCCAACTAAAAGAAACGATCCAACTAAAAGAGACGATCCAACTAATAGAGACGATCCAACTAATAGAAACGATCCAACTAATAGAGACGATCCAACTAATAGAGACGATCCAACTAATAGAAACGATCCAACTAAAAGAAACGATCCAACTAAAAGAGACGTTCCAACTAATAGAGACGATCCAACTAAAAGAAACGATCCAACTAAAAGAGACGTTCCAACTAATAGAGACGATCCAACTAATAGAAACGATCCAACTAAAAGAGACGTTCCAACTAATAGAGACGATCCAACTAATAGAAACGATCCAACTAATAGAGACGTTCCAACTAAAAGAGACGTTCCAACTAATAGAAACGTTCCAACTAATAGAGACTATCCAACTAATAGAGACTATCCAACTAATAGAGACGTTCCAACTAAAAGAAACGATCCAACTAATAGAGACATTCCAACTAATAGAGACATTCCAACTAATAGAGACATTCCAACTAATAGAGACATTCCAACTAATAGAAACGATCCAACTAATAGAGACGATCCAACTAATAGAGACATTCCAACTAAAAGAGACGTTCCAACTAATAGAAACGATCCAACTGATAGAGACGATCCAACTAATAGAGACGATCCAACTAATAGAGACATTCCAACTAATAGAGACATTCCAACTAATAGAGACGATCCAACTAATAGAGACGATCCAACTAATAGAGACGATCCAACCAATAGAGACATTCCAACTAATAGAGACATTCCAACTAATAAAGACGATCCAACTAATAAAGACGTTCCAACTAAAAGAGACGTTCCAACTAATAGAAACGATCCAACTAATAGAGACGATCCAACTAATAGAGACTATCTAACTAATAAAGATGTTCCAACTAAAAGAGACATTCCAACTAATAGAGACATTCCAACTAATAGAGACGATCCAACTAATAGAGACGATCCAACTAATAGAGACGATCCAACCAATAGAGACATTCCAACTAATAGAGACATTCCAACTAATAAAGACGATCCAACTAATAAAGACGTTCCAACTAAAAGAGACGTTCCAACTAATAGAAACGATCCAACTAATAGAGACGATCCAACTAATAGAGACTATCTAACTAATAAAGATGTTCCAACTAAAAGAGACATTCCAACTAATAGAGACGTTCCAACTAAAAGAGACGTTCCAACTAATAGAAACGATCCAACTAATAGAGACGATCCAACTAATAGAGACTATCTAACTAATAAAGACGTTCCAACTAAAAGAGACATTCCAACTAATAGAGACTATCTAACTAATAAAGACGTTCCAACTAAAAGAGACATTCCAACTAATAAAGACGATCCAACTAATAAAGACGTTCCAACTAAAAGAGACGTTCCAACTAATAGAAACGATCCAACTAATAGAGACGATCCAACTAATAGAGACTATCTAACTAATAAAGACGTTCCAACTAAAAGAGACATTCCAACTAATAGAGACGCTCCAACGAATGGAGACGATCCAAATAATAGAGACGATCCAACGAATGGAGACGTTCCAACTAATAGAAACGATCCAACTAATAGAGACGATCCAACTAATAGAGACTATCTAACTAATAAAGACGTTCCAACTAAAAGAGACATTCCAACTAATAGAGACGCTCCAACGAATGGAGACGATCCAAATAATAGAGACGATCCAACGAATGGAGACGTTCCAACTAATAGAAACGATCCAACTAATAGAGACGATCCAACTAATAGAGACTATCTAACTAATAAAGACGTTCCAACTAAAAGAGACATTCCAACTAATAGAGACGCTCCAACGAATGGAGACGATCCAAATAATAGAGACGATCCAACGAATGGAGACGATCCAAATAATAGAGACGATCCAATTTCCTTTATATAGATTATGCTACGAATTCAAAATAATTACCAGAAAATGGGGTAATTTTCCACTATCGACAACACTGACTTACATATCGCACACCTAGATAAAGACTAGCTCAACTCTAAATATCACTTTTTTCAGAAATCGAAAAAAACGTTTTATTTTATTTCTATTTGGTATATTAAAAACTTTCTTATATGTGCTTGTATATAACTTTATGTAAATATTTATTGTGATAATAGTCTTCCATCAAATAACAATAACACTTTATAATTTTAGTTATTTGAGTTAGGTTGGTATTCATGACAAAATCATTGTTTAATATTTTTACTAAATCCAATTGAGGTCATATTAATGGCTTTTTTTAATTAGTGCACTTTTAATCTGTATTTATTTATCTAGTATTATCCAAAAATAGTAGTGTATCTACATTATATTTAATTTATTTTTTGTACGATTATCATAATAAAACAAATATCTTAAAAAAGAAATTACCTTTATTTAGGTTACAAATAAATAAAGAAAATTAGAAACAAAACTTTTAAAAATCTCTAGAAAAATCTTATAAACTTCCGAATATGTTTCTTAAAACATAAACATACATTTAACATTAATTGTATCAAAATAGAAATTAAAAAAATATTTCCTTTTAACAACATATTTAAGGAATGTCTGTGGTCAAAGATAATTATAGACTTTGCTTTGATACAAAAACACTTATTACTAATTCAAGTAGTATTATTGCTCATTATCTTCTAAATTCGTACAAAAATAATTTTTCTTCTTTATTAATAAAAATAAATAAAACAATATAATTTGTTTAACATCTTAAAATTAAATATACGATACCTTAAATTGGCACGTCTATCAAAAATACCTAACAATAATCAGACTTTGTCTTTGGTACTTAATCTATAAAACTGTAATCAATATCTAAAATTATTCTACAGCAAGTGCATTTTTGTAATAAGTATCGAAGTACACCTGGGGAATAATTTTCTTATCAATTAATTCCTGAATGTCTCGCTTTTTATTAGCACCCAGCGGTATTTTTTGCAGATACGCTTGTTTCAAATTTAGAGAAAATTCGTGATTTTGTGCTCGTCTTAAATTTCTTACAAACGCTTTCTTAAAAATCGGCTCTTCATAAGAGGTTTTATAAAAAAATGACATCGGCTGCTGCTTTTCAACGCGGAGTTGTTTGATGTCGTGCCATTTGATTTGTTCTCTGTCTGTATTTACAGTGAAATTATTACCCCACTCTTCTTGAAGGGCCTTCAGATCATAGAACTTGTCATGTGTTAATTCTTCGACATGATAAGGTTTCCCAGTCTTTTTAGCCGACCTTATCAAGGTAGCGTATTGTTGTGGACAGTATACAGGGCCTGACTTAGTATAACGTTTGATTTGTTTTTCAATAACGCTATGCACGTTATCTCCCTCATTTTGCGAATGCCCGCGCACCAAAAATTTATGTGTAATTGATTTGACTCTCATGGTTGAAACAGCAAAAGCATAGGCTGACAGTAGATATTTATTTTTCTGCTGACCACAACAGTTGTCGCTGTAAAATATAATATCCAGATCTTTATCTGAAACATTTTTCTCAACTAACATTTGAATATACTGTAGCACACAAGATCCTATTTCCACAGCGCCACGTTTGCCTTCAACTTCGTCCCAAAAAAAACAAACTACATTTTTTGCAAATAAATCACTTATAGTGAAATTTAAACAATTTATTCTCGATTTATAAAAAAACGAAGATGCTTGTCCTTTGGGAATTTGCATTACGGCTTGCAGATCGTAAACCGCAACATGTACATCTTTCCTTTCTTTGTCAGCATCCTTTTCTAATCTAGACAATACTTTTTCTTTCAAATGTTGCTCATAAGCCATCTGTAAGTTTTGTTTTGCTTCTTCATTTGAATTATTGAATGTTTCGCAAAGGTCACACGCATCTTTTTTCGGAACGTGAAAAGAAATATTAAATTGTGTATTAAATATACGATTAAAGGTTGTTGATGAAGCAAATGGTAAATTTTCATTTTCCCGTAGATCTTTATAATCTCGGTATAAATCCGCAAGTGATTTTTCACTTGTGATGAATTCCCTTGAAGTTTGTGCTCGAAGGTAATGAGACTCTATTCTAGGGATAGAGTTAATAAATGTGACAACACTTTCTTTTATTTCATTTTCTACTTTGAGATGATTCCCATGCTTGCCCCTTTTATCATCTTCTATAAAACCACCTTCTTGTCGTTTAGAAAGAGCAGTCTTAATGCATTGATCACTGATACTAAGAGTAGCCTTAAAGAATGTTTTGCATACTCTAACACGAATACCGTCAACTTCAAAGAAAAATGCAGAATTAAGTGCCCTAAGATTTTGAGTACTACTGTATCTATATTTAGGCTTAATAAATTCAGTATGTCGTACGATAAACTCTCTCTGCTTTTGTAGGTCACCTAACTTCCAAAAATTATCGAAAAAAGTTGTGCGTAAAATTTCAGTTAATTTATCCTTGCATTTTAATTTGCATTTATCGTTACATGGAGGCTTGATCGCTCTTTCAGCTACTTTTTTTTTGGTTGAACTTTCGTAAGCTTTACCCGTATTTCGTAACACTTTCTTAACATTTGTGTTCCAAGCTGCAGGGTTTCTTACTCTTTTTTTACATCTTTGAAAGTTGTCAGCTGCAGCAGGTGGCGGATCAATAATCGGCTGAAATTTGGAAGCTTCAAGAACATCGTTACGTGAAAGGTAGTTAGTATCCGATACTGCAGAGGGCACAGAGTTATTACCTGTTTCTATATTACTACTATTTGAGCTGCTAGAACTATCTGATGATGAGCTAGAACTTGTCGAGCTAGAAAACGTAGAAGAACGAGACCTTTTCTTAGAAACGGGGAGGAGTAGTCGGTGAGTTCCCTTCTTGGTAGGTAAAATGTAATGCGAATCCTTATCCGAGTCATTAAAATCGCTACCCTCGCTGTTAACTGGTGAAACAAAGTAAGATGGTCTCACTTGAGATCTGTCTGACGTTGATTGTAGCGTTTTTGAGTTTTCTCCTAACCCCCCATTGTGATGCACTAAGATTTCTTCAATTTCTTTAGTATTTGTTGTAGGTGATTCTTGCGGCTCCATTTCCATATTAGTGCCCTCTGGTTCATTTAGTAAAATTTCTCTCATAATCGTTGGGCTCGTTGAAAGTGTCGGTGAACTCGGTGTATTCTCGTGAAACAGCTCGTTATCAATATAAAACTAGCGGGAGTTTTATTACTGTGGAGCTCGTCGTAGGCGACGGTGGGCACTTTTGAGGCTCCAATTCTACATCATTGCATTCAGATCTATTTGAACGAACTGCCATAGCCTTTTTTAGCAAAAGTAGACCACGACCCTTCATCTTCTGAAAAATGAATCATTAAATTGATTTAGTCACGAAGACTACACTAACTCAAAAAATACCCATAACTCGAAGTCCACACTTCTTAATAATATTTTTGAATCACTGGGACAAATACAAATACAACACAAAATATTGCTATATTAAAAAAACCGTAGTAGCTATTGTTACAATAATAAGGGCGATTTTCATTTAACCAGCAATACTCAACTAACACAAATATTATGAAATAATTTCAACAATAATAAACGATTTTTAGTTCGTAAAAAAAAAATACTTACATTTGTAAAGAAACACTCCACTAAGTCAAAATAGTCAAAGAATTGGTCATAGTTCATCACAAGTTCAACCACGAAGACCAGCCTAACTAAAAATAATTTACGTATTCTAAACGCAGTTAATAACGAATACACGCCCAACTCGAAATAATCCAGTCTTTACGTGTACTAACAGCACCTACCCCTTCGGCTAACATGTCGCAACTGGTAATGCGTTAGTGTTGTTGGCGGGGGTGTGGACCAAGCTAGTCCGCAATACTAAGTTATAGCGCCGTCTTCAGTTTATTTATGGAACTATTTCTACAGGTGTTTGTGGAGATTATGTAGTTTTGAACGCAGATTCCGGTAATGATAATAAGTTATTTTGGAATTATTTTGAGTTGCGCGAGTCTTTAACTAGGTGTGCGATATGTTGTACGTAATTAAAATTAAAGAGAAAATGTTGATGCATGCATGACAAACGCTACCTCTAACATTAGCATAGGTAGATTGGTATACCTCATGATATGTTGGTACCTCAGCGAGGAGAAGGTGCACACATGTATTGAGGCTAAGCCCAAAGCGGTGAGATCTATCAAATAATACCAAATGATCAAAACAGATGCGCACGCGCCAAATGCCGGAAGCCATTTTGGGAGTTTGTCTCTGTACACCTTGTGTTTGATCTCGGTTTGATTTCATAATCTGTGGTTTCATATTTATGTACTAGACATATTATTGTCTGAGAATTAAAAAATACACTAATTTTTTTCTCAAGCATTGTTATTTTTTTTCTTAAGTTAGTTATTTGTTAATTTTGTAGAAGAGTTTCTTACGTGTAAAAATTAATAAAATAACATTAATGAGTAAAAATAACGAGTACTTAATTTTTTTATTAAAAAAGTTATATTTTTTTCTTTTAAACACCAGCTGTGTTCTTAAACTTAAACACCAGCTGTGTCTTTGAGGGAAAGAAAAAATATGGAAAAATAATATGAATGAGTTATTTATAACTAGATAACCCATCGCCGCTTCGCTGTTGTATAGACTACAAGTAAAAGTTTCAAAATTAAAATTAGCCAAATCGGTACAGCCGTTAGAACGATTATTCATAATTTTTTTACTGAAATTTGTTATTTTTTTTTTCAAGTACCAGATGTTTCTGACACATTCGTCAAATCAAAGCGTATATTAAGAAATTGACAAAACGGTCCCAGTAAAAGGGTTTAGGGCCAAGGTGTGCTAATATAAAGACCAATTCAGTAAGGAGTGTAGGTCACTGCTCTGTGCAGATGGCAGCCTGCGCCTGCGCAGCGCAAGGTGTAGGCGCATCTGGCTATTCTGCGTTTAGAAAAGTGAAATTGCAATGAAATGTCGATGTTATTAGTGCACGTACCTTTGAACTTTTCTGTAAAAAAGAAAGACTAATTTAGATGGAACAACTAGAAGAAGTACCCTTTATAATGTTACGGTGTTTGAAACAAAGGTTCTCAAACTTTATTGTTTAGATCCCTTGCTCGCCTAATTATATTTTCTGTATTATTGTACTTTTATCTTATATTTTATGTAATGTACACTACAACTTGTTTAATATTTAGGGAAGAAATAGGCGATATACAAACAGACAAAAGTCTAAATCATTTATCTTTATTAATTAAAGTGAATCCACGATTATTTATTAGCATGTTATGGATACCTATTTTTTTTCACTGATTCTATCAAATAGATCCCTTGTGGGAAATTTAAGTTTAAGCCCTTTTTAATGAATAAACAATAATTTTAATATCTCAATTTGAATCATAACCACTTGACCCTGTTGGGAGGCACACTAAGAAAGGAAGTCGTTATTGTAGCAATTAACCAATTGTTTAAATTGCTTCATTAGTTAATTTAACCATTTTAAATACACATTTCTCCTAATGTCATTATAACCCTTATTACTGTATCGTTCTCCTAAAGTTTTTTTCTATTGATGGACGTCGGATTCGGGTGCAATAAATTGGTTTGTAACAATATTCTGGGTTTTTCTCGTTCTCAGGACTTTCAAATTCCACTACTTCCTTGTTTCTTCTGTTCATCCAACTCTGTCAATCCAACGGTTTAGCATAAGCATTAAACATTCAGCATTCACCTGAATGTTTAATTATTTCCAACAAATTTCTTAGTGTTCCTCGTTCCTAATTTTCTTCTCCTTGTTGGACATAAGTTTCCAAATTATTTTAATTATATCCAGTTCTCCTTAATTTTTCCTCTGTTTAACTATTTCCAACAAGCCCGTAAGATTTACTACTTTGAGCTACTATTTCTCATTTCTACAATAATGATCACATGTTTCAAAATGATTGATTCTTTCTAGAATGCTTTATTATTTTTAATAACTTTCTGCGATAGATTTTGGATTCCTTTTCTAAACTATTATTAATATTAAGGTTATATCGAATCAACAGCCTAAAAAATAAGTTTCAAGCTTTTCTAACTCTAAAAATGACGATACTTCCATACAACTTTTTAGCCTCCCCTTTCAACCCCTTACAATCTATTTGTCGCATTAAAAAGTAGCCTCAATCCTTTCTCAGGCACTAGACTATCTGAATATCAAATTTCATTTAAATCGGTTCAGTAGTTTTAGCGTGAAAAGCACGACAAACAGACAGCTACTTTCGCATTTATAATATTAGTTAGGATTTAATATAATCATAAGGATGTGACCTATATATTGCACCCTCTCAACTAGCCCCTGTTTCATTTACATTCAAAGAATTAACATGCAATTTATTTCTAATAACTTAAAATCCTGTACATGTTAATTTGACCAGAAATGAGGGAACATTTGAGTTCCTGCTTCTTTTTTCTGGTCAAATTATCATTATTTCAACTGGAACCATACTTGTTCCAATCTAAGAATTGTTATAAAATCACGTTTGTTAATTTTTATAACACTTTTCAGCTAATAAATAATCTATTTACTCATAATCGAGTCCCTATACCTTCTTTTAAGCTCCTGTCCCTCCTAAATTTCAGTGTATATAGAAAGTAATATCATTTTTATTTTCATGGATTTGTTTATTACTTATTTCTAGTCATACCATCTTTAGATGTATGTCTATTTATATCTAACAAAACGTCTAAGATTCCTTCATTCCTGGTTTAATCCCTAATAAATTAGGTCAATAAAGGAAAACCCTTTGTTACGCATTCAAAAACAGATGATAACCTAATTTATAAGAAAGGATCTAAAATTAACTTGAACAAAGACCTTGTAGAAATGTCTGAACTTATTCTCCATCAAAGCTTGATTTTAATGAAACTTGAAATATGTTGGAAAAACAAGCCAACAAAATAGGAGAAATAACAAAGAATAAGCAATTTTTCGTTTTTTTTGCACAAAATTGTTATTTTTTATTTATTTATATTGCAATTTTTGCATTCATAAAAATAATAAAGTTTAACCTCAAAAACGATGTAAAAAACAAGTCTTATATAAGTTTCTGCCGTTGATGTATAATATTTCCTAGGTCAGCCATTTTAATTTATCAACATTCCTTTCCATTCCAATTCGCCAAGTACTCACATTCGCGCGTGCACTTCAACTTCTCAAACAAAAAAATCAACACCAGTTTAACAATTAACAAAGGGACCCTAATCTAACCCTCACATACTTCTCTTTCTTTTCCATAAAGTTGAAAAGGGACAGGTGATGGTAAGGGCTGTTGTGCGCGCGCATCTGCTGTCAAACACCAAAATGACTTATTAGATTTGTAATTCTATTTGAAATTAACTCATGTCCTGTTGGAATAAGGTTGATATTAGTTTGTAGATACAAGTTTTTACAGATGTTAATAATATTTTGGGGTTCTGTTATCAGCCACAAATACGCTCTATAAATGTTTGTTCTCATCACCATCAAGTTTCAAATGTAAAACATAATGAGTCAAAACTTACTGAACGGAATTTCATGCAGTCTTCACCAACAGACAGAATTATTCATGAGAAAGGTTTAGGTGTATAATTTGTTAGTGAAATAACTAATAATTCAAATCCAAGGAAAGGGTGGTATGTGTGTGATTGATAGATTATAATATGCCTCAAAGAAGCGAGGGAGTGTCGGTGTAGTTCTGTAGTACAGAACCCAATGTGTAGTAGTGTGGGGCACACTTGCCAGGGTTTAGGTGTGCTGCGTTGCGTCGCACGCTCAACCATCACTCCGCCGTTAGGCTTCGTCGTGAGCGGACGTCTTCGCGTCGCGTCTAACTCATAAATTAATTCACGCGTGAAGTGATAACGTGACTGATTAATCGTGATTGTGAAATGTTTTAGAATTTAGTTGTTTTATTATTAAATCGCATAAATGATGGGTGTAAGTAGCTGTGTGAGCCTCCGGCAGGCGAGGGGCTCTTGTCATTGCCCTGCGTGTCCTAGGGCTTCGGGACACGGGGCTCCTATGCCGCCCCAGACTTTGGTGCTTCCTCCAATGGCATTAGAACCTGAAACAACACCAGTTAAAGATAAGAAAGGATCTAAAATGAAAGTACTCAAGAAAATTAAGAAAAAAATCGGATTAGGTAAGCTTTGTTGTTTTTACTCAAGAATTATTATTTTTTTGCTCAAAAGCGTTATTTATTTGTAAATTCTAATTATTTTATTATTAGTTTTTTTAATCTGTATTATTTATGAGTACTATAGGAAGTGTGAAACGGAAATATGGCAGTTGTATGTCGTTTCTAACGGTTTTTTTTATTATCTAATCTCATAATCTACTAGCAACACTCCCCGGCTTTGCACGTAGTTTCTCAATTTAATTATTGCCATTAAGAAAAATTGCAAAATGTATCGTGATTTCGACGGTGATTTTTTTTAATGTAAGGTACTTGTAATTTTAAGTATGTGACGCCATTTAAAATGAGAACTCATTCGAAATTCGAACGTCGTGTCAGAACCGTTAGTTTTTCTCAAGTTTACTAGAATTGGTGATTTTTTGTGTTTAGTGTTTGTGATCATGGACAATTAAAAATGGATGTTATTATTTTTTCAATTACACGTGAGTAAATTTTAAAAAATAATGTTGATGTTGATTTGTTATTTTTTTTTCTTAAAAACATTTTAAATCAAAAAATTATTCCTTTGCCTATATCTGAGAGGTTCTAATTTAAAAAAGTAATTTCTGTTTGAAATTCTAATTTTTATTTTGACAGTAAGGTCTTAGTAACTTTATGATATGATACTTGATGGATCCATATATAATGTGCTTAGGGCTATTATTATATTGCTATCTCGCTCTAACGTATAGCCGATGCATGCTATCTCTTTCGCACACCAGCGGTTGGCTCGAGCATCTGAATTTCTTCTAAAGAAATTCAAAATTCAAATTCAAATTTGGAATAGAATTATATTGTCGTGTATTAGGCATTGATCACTCCCGTCGCAGTGTGCAGTTGTGCACGTCCAGTGTTGCCATTATTAAGGACGCGTGTCACCTGCCTAATACAGCTGCGTGCACACCTTGCCTTTTAATTGCTGATATATTTAGGACTTGATTTGATTACGATTAGTGGTAGGTACTATACATAATACAAAATGTCATATTGACTTCTTAATTTTTTTTACCTATGTTTTTATTCTGGAAAGGTATTACACCGTACATCCTCCCATAATGAAATTGGAAAGGTATTTCACCGTACAGCCTTGTCTTCAGTATGTCATATTTACAAAAGAATCAAATAAATAAATCATTACTAATATCTTTCATTTTATATTTCTTTTTTTTTACAATTTTTTTTTTTAATATAAGTTCTAGGTCAAAGTATTAAAAAATTCTATTACATTAACCTATTGTATTATGAACTCATAATCATAATAATGCGATGTACCCATACTACGTGATCCTATTACCACCCCCCTCCCCCCCTCTATTTTTCACGTAGTATTATATAAATAAGATTTTAATTATTTTTATGCTGACAGAAATGTTTTGGCTCATATTTTAGACCAAGCATGGTATTTTAAACCCCCCCCTGATGAACCACTGAGACTGCGTCACGTACTATGGGTACGTAAAGAGACAAGTAATTACGTCACGTGACTTCGTTCCAGTGTCTATTGTCTATGGTTATAGAATGCGAGACAATGCGAAACTCAGCCAGATGGCAACCGGATGTAGACTCCAGATGTTGCCGAATTTGTGTACTAAGGAGGGGAAGTAGGAAGTCCTATTACGGTGTACTATACACAGTATCTATTAGTGCTGTCTCGCTCTAACACGTTGCTGATGCATGCTATCTCTCTCGCACGCCAGCTGTTTTGCAATTTAGACTTAAAGTCAGTCAGTCTGAGCTCGCAACTAACTTAACAGTCTCTCGCATCACTGTGTATCTAGCTATTTAATTTTCAAAGGTCTTAAATTTTTCTAATTTTTTATGGGACTGTATATCTATATATTTAGTGATCAATTCTTGACTTTTTCTAATTTTGTATGGGACTGTGTATCTAGTCATTTATTGATCAAAGGTCTTAGCTTTTTTCTAATATTGTTACAGACTGCGTATCTAGTTATTGAGTGATCAAAGTTCATTGGCTTTTTCTAATTTTGTATGGGGCTGTGTATCTAGTCATTTTTTGATCAAAGGTCTTTGTATAATTTTGTATGGGACTGTATCTAGTCATTTATTGATAAAAGTTTTTAGCTTTTTATAATTTTGTATGGGACTGTGTATCTAGTCATTTTTTGATCAAAGGTCTTTGTATAATTTTGTATGGGACTGTATCTAGTCATTTATTGATAAAAGTTTTTAGCTTTTTATAATTTTGTATGGGACTGTGTATCTAGTCATTTTTTGATCAAAGGTCTTTGTATAATTTTGTATGGGACTGTATCTAGTCATTTATTGATAAAAGTTTTTAACTTTTTATAATTTTGTATGGGACTGTGTATCTAGTCATTTTTTGATCAAAGGTCTTTGTATAATTTTTTATGGGACTGTATCTAGTCATTTATTGATAAAAGTTTTTAGCTTTTTATAATTTTGTATGGGGCTGTGTATCTAGTTATTTGTAGATCGATGGTCGTACCTTCTTCTATAGTCGTGATACAACAAACGTGAGTGTTGCCATTCGTAATGCCCCTTCGATGGTCACGTGACACGATTTTTCTATTGTCTATGGAACGTTTTAAATTAAAGGTCACGATTATGTGTATAGGAAACGGCTCTAACGATTTTGATGAAACAAACCTTATGCGGGTCTTAGCCTCGAGAAGGTCGTCGAAAAAAATTGAAGACAGCTGCTCCTTTGAAAATCGAACGGTGTGAGCAGCTGACTGCGTTAGGGTTGCCACTGTAGTTACACAATACACTTTGATACTACACTATAATGATTTCATATATCACACACACACACACACAAACACACACAATGATACAAATAATAAATATAATATTGTTAGTATTTCATATTTTTGGTAACCCTGCCCATCTGCTCATACCCCATGTCCCGTTGCAAAACAGCTGGCGCGAGAGAGATAGCATGCATCGGCCACGTGTTAGAGCGAGATGGCTATAATAATAGATACTGTGTAAACTACACCTGGATTTACTTAGCTGTACCAATTTATATGTCTTAAATACTTTGAAAGGCTGAACGGAAATTTTCCTATACTAAAATTAATTTGACTTCGTATTTAAAAAAAAATAACTGTCAACGTTCGAAGCGATGTTTTGGCGGGAAAGAACTGTCAAGTGTTTTTACTGAAATATATTTGTGTTACAAGAAATGATAGTATTAATTATTATTATTGTGTTATAAGTGAATTAAATAAGTTTTTTTTTTTAATTTCTTGTCAAGTGATAATAAATAGTCTAAGGTAGATTTCATTCATCCATATGTCTATGAAAGTTAAGTGTAATTTAATTAATTTAATCTAGTTCTATCATTATAAAATGAATAAAGAATTAACCTACTAAAGAGGTTGGCTGTACGGTGTAATACCTTTGCCTTTTTTTAAAAATAAAAACAGAAAAAATGGTTACTTATGATTTCAATTGTTTATGGTACATTTGTAAATTCTATATATTTTGTCTATGGTGTGTATATGGTATGTATATAATATCGACGCCATTTGTAAATATCAGCTGGCGGATACACCTTTTATTTACCTGCTTCTAACTTCAACATCTTGCATCTCTTTCTAATGTATTTCTGTACCAGCTGTTTCTTCACGAGTACAATGTAAGTCGCTATTTTATGTGAAATTGTAGAATAAATAATAGATAACATATTATATTACCGATTATTCCCACAGATAACTTATACGTAGAATGCTAAACGGATGATTATTTAAAATTAGAATATTAAAATTATAACAGATAATAAATAATATAGAAATATAGTTGGTAAAATAAAATATAATTTTTTGTTCTGGCAACATATTGTGAATATTGATATTATTAGTAAATAAATAAAATCATTTCAAATTATAATTTTTGTTACTGGCAACACTGAGAAATAAAAATTTGAATTCTATTAAATTAGATGATATTAGTGATATAGTGTAAATAATTAATAGTTCAGACAAATAATATTTTTTATTGTGGCAACACAGATGATATCAAATTGTAAATATTAATATTTATATAATGTAAATTAAAACAGGAAATATTTTATTTATAGATAAAAAAATCATTAAAATTTTATTATCTTTGTTACTGGCAACACTGAGAAATAAAAATTTGAGTTCTATTAAATTATAATGAATATTGATTTTTAAAAAATAATTAAATGAGTAGATATTAGTGTGATGTTATTAATGTACTTTTTGTCCCCCACCCTGGCAACACAGCGGACCGCTCGTATTTCGAAATTGGAAGGAACATTCCGCGCCGTTTCTCACGATCGTTAGCGACTCTTCCATTTGGAATCGTGCGTGATCTATACTTTATGTTTGGGCCTATTGCACTTATAAGATCGATTATACTTAATAATGATACGCTCGTTAAATTAAACAAAATGGCGGCCGTGGTCACAACTATTTGTTTATACCATCGCTTCCCAAAGATATACAGCTGAATCTAATGAATGATACGTATAGTCTGAATAAACAAAATTTATCAGATCAGATATTTTTTTTATTCCTTAATGGAAAAGGCAAAGGTGTTACACCGTACAGCCTTGTCTTTAGTAGGTTGTAATTGAATTTATTATTGAATAATTATGTGATAAATAAAATTGGTTTACAATTGTATGAAAAAGGCAAAGGTATTACACCGTACAACCTGTGACTAAAAAATTGGTTTACTATTTTATCTGGTAAATTAATCAAAATGGCGGTTGGTAATACACAAAATCTATAAGTATAATTTTTTTATTCCATAATGGAAAAGGCAAAGGTATTCCACCGTACAGCCTGTGACAATTTTTTTTTCTCTTTTATCTGTTAAGGCAGCGCCATCTGGTGACGAAAATATATGTACTAAAAGTCGATGAACACGCTAAGCAATATTGTGTAAAGTAATTGTATGAAAATGGCAACATTACGTAAGAACCCATCCCGGAATTAACTCTCCGACCCTTGACCTCTCCACCTTTGTACGTAACGCAGACGATACCAGATCTCGATGGATTGGATGGTTACGTAATATAGATGGCGCTGTATGCCCAACCTTTGAATCTATAACCAACCTTAAAATATTTTGTATAATTAATTGGCAACACTCTAAACTGTCATTGTCATTATAACGTACCTAAAATTTGTAATTAATTTAAAAAAATAAGATATTTCTAAATTATCAAAAAATATCAATTATAGTCTTGTTAATGTTTTCAGGTAAAATTAAATAATTAATTGGCAATATTCAGTACTGTCAATGTCATTATTAAGCGCTGAGAATGCATGGTTTATTTAAAAAAATCTGGATATTTTTAAATTTCAAATAAAATCAATAATAGTTTCTCTGCAATGTCATTGTCATTATTAAGCGCTAAAATATTAATAGAATTTAAAAAAAATATCGCTACGGAAATCAAACGTTACGGAGTTACGCGTGGGAAAGAATGAACGAGTGAATGTTTAAAAATAAATATTTGTCTATTTGTCAACATTCAATAACTCTGAAACTTGTCAATTAATGTGTAAACAGTGAGTGAGCGTCAACGAGAAATGTCAATACATTGTTTACATTGTTCATCATCTCGATGAATCAACTAGTCGACCCGCGCGACTTTGTCCGCATATAGCTCCGCTTCTATTGGTCTTAGCGTGATGATATATAGCCTATAGCCTTCCTCGATAAATGGTCTATCTAACACTGAAAGGATTTTTCAAATCGGACCAGTAGTTGCTGAGATTAGCGCGTTCAAACAAACAAACTCTTCAGCTTTATATATTAGCAACTAGTCGACCTGCGCGACTTTGTCCGCGTCTAGCTCCGCTTCTATTGGTCGTAGCGTGATGATATATAGCCTATAGCCTTCCTCGATAAATGGGCTATCTAACACTGAAAGGATTTTTCGCGTCTAGCTCCGCTTCTATTGGTCGTAGCGTGATGATATATAGCCTATAGCCTTCCTCGATAAATGGTCTATCTAACACTGAAAGGATTTTTCGCGTCTAGCTCCGCTTCTATTGGTCGTAGCGTGATGATATATAGCCTATAGCCTTCCTCGATAAATGGTCTATCTAACACTGAAAGGATTTTTCAAATCGGACCAGTAGTTCCTGAGATTAGCGCGTTCAAACAAACAAACCCTTCAGCTTTATATATTAGTAACTAGTCGACCCTTGCGACTTTGTCCGCGTCTAGCTCCGCTTCTATTGGTCGTAGCGTGATGATATATAGCCTATAGCCTTCCTCGATAAATGGTCTATCTAACACTGAAAGGATTTTTCGCGTCTAGCTCCGCTTCTATTGGTCGTAGCGTGATGATATATAGCCTATAGCCTTCCTCGATAAATGGTCTATCTAACACTGAAAGGATTTTTCAAATCGGACCAGTAGTTCCTGAGATTAGCGCGTTCAAACAAACAAACCCTTCAGCTTTATATATTAGTAACTAGTCGACCCTTGCGACTTTGTCCGCGTCTAGCTCCGCTTCTATTGGTCGTAGCGTGATGATATATAGCCTATAGCCTTCCTCGATAAATGGTCTATCTAACACTGAAAGGATTTTTCAAATCGGACCAGTAGTTCCTGAGATTAGCGCGTTCAAACAAACAAACTCTTCAGTCTTATATATTAGTATAAGATGAAAGATGATTATATATTTTTTTTAATAAAATAGCCGGAAGTAAAGCACCTTGCGAATAATACAATTAATATTCACAACATACACACAAAAATAACTCCTAAACTAAAGAAGTAGAGTGTTGTATGAAATATTAATTTATTACGGCCGCCATTCCCACGCGGAAAGGGTTTTTACATCTGGCAACCGAAAGGAGTAAAATCTTTTGTTGGCTGTACGGAAATCTGTGTACTACAGATGTGATTATAAAAAAAAACAGAACAATTTTTTTTTAAATTTAGAATTTGTTTGTGTAATTTTTAGACAATGATTAATACTTTTTGGGATAGGCTAAATGGGATAAAATCTAAGTTACCATAAGTAATGACAGCGTGTGAATGTTGTGGAAGTATTTCACGTATTCGTGTGAACGTTTTACGGAAATGTGGAATTCCGCATCTGTTACGTCATACAGGGTTGACCATAGATAATAGATTAATAAAATATAGACATCAGCTGATTTTTTTTCAATGTATCCGTTAAATGAAAGGCAAAGGATAAGTAAAAAAAAATAAAAAAAATCAATGAATAATTTTTTTTTTCAATGTATTCGTTAAATGAAAGGCAAAGGCTAAGTAAAAAAAAAATAAAAAAAATAAATGAATAATTTTTTTAATGTACTCGCTAAATGAAAGGCAAAGGCTGAGTAAAAAAAAAAAATCAATGAATAAATTTTTTTTTCAATGTATTCGTTAAATGAAAGGCAAAGGCTAAGTAAAAAAAAATCAATAAATAAATTTTTTTTTCAATGTATTCGTTAAATGAAAGGCAAAGGCTAAGTAAAATAAAAAATAACAATGAATAATTTTTTTTTAATGTATTCGTTAAATGAAAGGCAAAGGCTAATATTGTTATATCATATATGAAATTTGAATTTCGAACAAGGAATTAATTCCTTTCAACATTTAAAAAAAAATAACAACTAATTACTCTATTATATATTAAAGTCTGGCTTGTATACTGCGCGACTAGAAAGAAATCAATAGCTGCTAGAACCAGACTTACAATTAAAAAAAAGTGAAAGTGATTAAAACAAACATAGAATAATAATCGAGTGGTCCCGAATTGGAATCAGTATGACAAAATCGATATCGCTCTGAAAGGTGACGTTCCCACGATCCGTGAGAGCGTCGGAGAGGGACGGGAGATGGTGTGCGGGTGTGCGTGCGAGCGGGACGGGTATAGGTCAATTATGTAAACAGTTATAGTATCAAGTGTTTTATTTGTTACATCTTTGGAGTTGGCTTGGAAATTAGGTCTATTTAACTGCCGTTTATGATTGTTTTTTTTTTTTTTTGGAAAAAGATGGTTGATACTCTTGAGATGCCTGTTAGTTAAAAAAAGTGAAATTTTTCTTTTTTTTTTTGGGTCTGTAGAGACATAAACTGGAGATGTATGACTGAGGTGTATTCAAACTGTTGACTCAATTACTCACACAACTGAATCATATCTCTCATCGTTAATTCAGCGTTCGTAAGAAAGATATAGGTTAAGAACTAGTTTAAAAAAAACAATGGTATAATCGAAAGTGTATCCCACGGTAATGAAACCTGTTGTACTGGTTGATCCTTCTGTATTTATTAATGGCAACACTAAACATCATCATAAATAGATCGTCTGTAGACATACTAACTTTGCACCCCCCTTTTACCCCCTTAAGGGATAATTTTACACGTTTTCATGATCTTTAATGAAAACTGACTGAATTTCATTTGAATAACTTCAAAAACGGCAAAGTTTCATACTAAGTTTGTAACCCCGTTTTACCCCTTTAGGGGGTGAATTTTCAAAAATCCTTTCTTAGTGATCCCCTACGTTACAAAAGGAACCCCTATGCAAAATTTCAAGTTTAGGTCCTGCGTTGATATGTCAGTCGTAGATATAACTTATTATAGATTGTCTGTGGTTATGACAGTTCTGCTGTCATCTGTCAATAAATAATTAGAAGCTAAAAAGAGCGGGAAATGTAATTGTTAGTGTGACGTCACAGTAAATATTATTAATTTTTTTCTATCAATACTCTTCTACTAATATATAAAGCTGAAGAGTTTGTTTGTTTGAACGCGCTAATCTCAGGAACTACTGGTCCGATTTGAAAAATTCTTTCAGTGTTAGATAGGCCATTTATCGAGGAAGGCTATAGGCTATATATCATCACGCTACGACCAATAGAAGCGGAGCTACACGCGGACGAAATCTAATTGATTATAGATACTAATACGCACAATAGTGTCGTATAAAACAGATTAAAAAATAATTTTATAATCTGTGGCCATTACACATCTGTACGGTGTTTGTAGATAAAAACAAAAGTATAATGACGCCGTGAGAAAAGGATGTCATCCCGTTATTTTGCTGTTTACTATAAAACAAACAAACTTGTTAAACAACAATAGAATGTTAATTTTTTTATGACAGGCAAAGGTAATTTTCCCTAAATCCTATCCTAATAATAAATAAATATCTATATTTTTAATTTTTTTTTTTTTTTGAGAGATGGGAAATTTGTTACAAATCCTAATAATAAATAAATATCTGTTTTTTTAATATATTTTTTTTATGAAAGGCAAAGGAAATTTTCCCTAAATCCTATTCTTAATAATAAATAAATATCTATATTTTTTTTATTATGTTTTTTTTTATGAAAGGCAAAGGAAATTTTCCCCAAATCCTATCCTAATAATAAATAAATATCTGTATTTTTTATTTATTTTTTATGAAAGGCAAAGGAAATTTGTCACAAATCCTATTCTAATAATAAATAAATATTTGTTTTTCTTTTTTTTTTGGGAAAGGCAAAGGAATATGATACAATTCTTAATAATAAATAAATATCTTTATTTTTATAATTTGATGCCACAAATCTAGTAATAAATATGTCTTTATATGGGGGTGGGGGGGAGTCGTCATATGGAGTTTTGATACTCAAAAAAATTCAATATTAATATTGATTCCTTTGTACATGTATCACGTTAAAACGGCTGAACCGATTTCAATGAAATTTAGTACACGGATACTTTAAACCTTAATTTATACGTGGGATACATTTTATCCCGAATAACATATGACGTGAATTAACTCACGCGGATCTACAGTCTGTATGTTTACGATACTTTTAACAAGATCGATGTTTTCTTTTTAATCGTACACGATTCACTCGATAATTGCACTCGATTCGACAGTATACCTTATTACCTATGCAATAAGGTCGATTTTCATTAATATATGATATATCAAAATGGTTCCCACGGCGAAGGTGAATCATTACTATGGTTAGCGGTTACATTATAAAGTAAGATTTTGAGCGTGAGTTCGTTTTGATTATATAATTATTATCTGTGGGAAGTGTCACATAATTATGGAAGCCATTACTAGATTTGTCAAATTTTTGTGACGTCATAGTCTACAATAGCGTAGTTCTACTGTTTACTATTGTTATGACAGTATGACGTCACAAAATGGCGGATGTTTATAATACTCGTATATGTTTTTCCTTGTGTTTATTATCTGTGAGAAGTGTCACATGATTACGGAAGCTATTATTTAAATCAGTGAAATGTCAAATATTATGTGACGTCATAGACGTACTACATATATATCTGTGAAGGCACTAAAACTTGACAAAATGGCGGACGTTGGCAGTTTTATTGAAAGTACACATTATTAGAAATGTCAAAATATATTTAATACTTCCAGAAGGGTTCAAATACACATGAAATGAATTTTGAATTTGCTTAATACTTCCAAAAGGGTTCAAAAAAACCTAAATAAACTTTGAGTTTATTAAATCCCTCCAGAAAAGTTCCCAAATACCTAAAACGAATTTTGAATTTGTTAAATACTTCCAGAAGGGTTCACAAAAGCATAAAACGGATTTTAAATTTATTGCATCCTTCCAGAAAAATTCACCAATACCTAAAACGAACTTTGAATTTGTTTATTACTTCCAGAAAGGTTCACAAATACATAAAACGAATTTTGAATCTGTTTAATGCTTCCAGAAGGGTTCACAAAAGCATAAAATGGATTTTAAATTTGTTTAATACTTCCAGAAGGGTTCAAAACGACATAAAATAAATTTTGAATTTGTTTAATGCTTCCAGAAGGGTTCACAAATACATAAAACGAATTTTGAATTAGTTTAATACTTCCAGAAGGGTTCACAAAAGCATAAAATGGATTTTAAATTTATTTAATACTTCCAGAAGGGTTCAAAACGGCATAAAATGAATTTTGAATTTGTTTAATACTTCCAGAAGGGTTCATAAAAGCATAATATGAATTTAGAATTTGAAAATATTTTTAATGCTTTCAGAAAAGTTCAATAAAACATTAATAATAAACCATAGACAATTACATATTATGTAAAAGTAACATAACCATAAATCCGGAGCAAGTTTCGAGTCGGGTTTCACATCCCATCGTATCGACACTGGATACATCCGTTTCCTGTGGTCAGTTATATCGGATGCTGGGCCTATTTGATGTAGAAATTAGGACAGTTTAATGAGCACTAATTACCATTGAAGGTAGTTACAAAAAATTATCAGATTTCCCTCTAATTAGTCTCATACATAAAAGATTATGCATTTGAGATTTGTCCCGACCGCCAAAAGTCAGTTTAACTAATGATTTCGTAGAGTTAATCATTAACAATGTTAGGTATTAGCATATACACGTGTCATAAGCCCCAGATATTGCTAGATTTCCTATCTTAAATCCATAGTATTCGTTGTATACCGTGGGAAACGTTTAAAGCCGTACATTATCTGTCAGAATTAATTTATCTACCACGACCGCGAGCGCGACCACGTAGCGTTAATGTGGTGTTGGTATCGTAGTGAAAGTAGTCGTTAAGCGTTAATTGTTTATAACGCGTAAATGTTTTTTTTTTTATTTATCCTTTAGCTACACAGCTACCACCTTTTCATTCGTTTTTAAGAGACATGGTAGTTGTAGTGATACCCCTCTTCGGGTAGGGTAGAACTAAATCAATATCATGTGTTATATCGTAGTGCAGTAAATATGAGATAAAATGCATTTAATAAGTATTTCTAATCTAACTATAACAAATCCCCGTGGGCCTTCGCCATGTGTGCGACAGTTGTCCGACGCCCACGCGTTAAGACGACCCCCGCTTTGATGTATTTTGGGTTGATATCTTGGGGGTTAGTTTTGATATTGTTTTGTGTAAGACTGTATAGTAAAATCTACTCAACATTTACTTAAAATTTATATTGAACCCTCTTGGAAGTATAACAAATCTTCGCTTATAACAAACGCTTCCAGAAAGGTTCATTGATAACATAAACGATAAGCATTACACTGCTCAACGAATTTTGACTCTAACTTTAAATGTCACGATATGTTTACGTATTATTACTTTGTTAGGCAAAGACTGGACGCCATATTGTATCTATGTAATAAGCTTCTTCTCTTTCCACTTATATATAGTCTGTGTAATAATTTAGAAAAACCTTTTTACTATAATAAACTTAACGTTCCCTGCAAGATAAACGAAGCGTAACGCTCTAAAAACTCACCGCGCATGAACTGCACGCATTGTGCGACAGAGATAGCTATATTGATAGCACAATGATAGACAAAGAAAACATACAAATGATTTGAAAAGCGAGACGGTGCGGTGTGTTGAAACACCGTAACTTATAATATGTAACGAAGATATTTATTTATAGTCTAAATTTTTTTTACGCGAAATACATATTTGGTAATACTTCCAGAAAGGTTCAACATCAAAATATCTTCCTGAACGTAACGATATTGGAAATAACTTAGCAACAAATTTGTAATTTTAATTTGAGTCTAAATCTCAGGATTACAGATCATTAGTCACCTCGTTTATGACTCAAATCTTTTTGGAAAAATAATACATAGTGAGTCATGCAAATTCTGAAATGGATCCCTTTGTACTCTCCCTAATACGGTCTTGCTTTGTTTTTATCTATATTTAGGTTAAGACAAGTCCTAAAGTGAAAGACAATGTGTCTGCGCATTTCAAAGGATTTGTAAAGCACATGTTTCAAGGTTTTTTTGCATCTCACTTTATGTGTAATTCTCGTGACTCAGATTATCCTCAAGTTCAAGGTGTTTTGTTCTTTCTGCTGCCTGCATTGTGGTGGTTAGGTTAGCAACACCATCGATAACTTAGTAACCTCTGTTTAGATAGTTTCTACGTGTTACTGTGCAGTATACCTCCCATATAGATAATAGAACTCCACCGTAACCGACCGTAGTTTCCACTCCGCTAACCAGCCACAGGTCATGGACCGCACCGTGACCGATCCGAGTAAAATGCGATTAGAAATAATTCACAAACTATAACTTACTACCAATTATACTATTAGATACGATCGGAACTGGACCGCGATTAAATTATTTTAAGCGGTTTTAAATTGATTTTGCAGATAATAAAACTATTGCAAGTACTTACAGCGTCCCTTTGGTCTTGCTTTCTATTAATAATTTGATGATCTATTAGTAATATGAGAAAATTAGAGGACTTAAGAGTACCTTCCCTTTGGTCTGTAGGCTTAATCAGGTTTATGAATAATATTAAAAAAAAATAGCGATATTGCGTTTCGGTTATCGCACTTTCTGTTATCAAATGTGATTTTTAATCTTATCAAAATTCATTGTGTAGTTTAGGAGGGTTTACATAACCCGATATACAGACCCAGAAAACAACTTTTTCAATAACAAATGAACAATCAAAGATTTTAAGTCTACCATAAGAAAATGTAAACGATCAATATCCACAAATTGCCCAATTTTCTTCGTAAAATGAAGTAAATTCGGTCGGTAATAAACCGCAAGGGTCGAGTAGGTTATTTTAGGGATATTTATACCCCCTAAGGGGTTTGGTTAGGGCAGATGGCACCCTTAGATGTTATTACGCGCTACATTTGGTTTTTAGGTTAAATTTAGATGAGTTTTACTCGAATTTGGTATCTTAAGATAAAAACCATTCAATTAAGATATTTTTGAAACTGACAAATATAAATATTTGTACCGATAATAACCGTTAAAAGGTTACTTTTAACGGTGTTTGAAAACCAAAAAGTTTACATAATTTATAAACAAACGGAAGAGTATACAAAGATACTTGTGTACATTTATCTTCCATATTTAGATTTGTTTAACAAAACTTGGAAGATTAATAACAGCTTTAAGAGTAGTGCAATGTTTATTTAACATTATAGGATGAAAAACTAGGCCTTCCTTCATCGAAATTGGTCCAAAGCCTTCCGAGAAATTTTGGACTACCGACTTAGTTTAATAAGTTTTGAGAAAATGCTATTAAAATGCGAAAAAAATTAAAATAATGATCTATTTAGAAAATGATAAAGAATATATTAATATACTATTCTTTATATAATATCCCCAAGGATCTGAATACCGATAGGATTGATCACAGCTGGGGTTATGTGGTCTGTATCTCAGGGGGTTTTAATAAAGTGCCCATTCACAATAGTCGAGGGTATGTCGGCATGTTGGGGTGTAATCTTATTAAAATCGATCGATTTTAATGGACTTTTCTGTTCAAGATCTACATTTTTTAACGATATGGTAATACTTCCAGAAGGGTTCGCAATCCTTGAAAGTAAGGATATTGGAAATTACTTGGCATTAGGAGATTTGTCTAAGAATTTGTACTTCCAAAAAAGTTCATAATCTTTCCCTTATTGAAATAATGCAATTTATGATATGTTAATTTCCAGAAAGGTTCAAAATCTAAATCTCTCCCTCAAATGTAAGGATATTTGAAATAACTTGGGATTGTTCTCCAAGAATTTGCACTTCCAGAAAAGTTCAAAACAAAATCTTTTAAGAAATAACTTACCATCCCCTAAATTTTCTTTCAAAATATCTTACAGAAAGGCTCATGAACATGTTCATTTAGGATATTGAAATAAAATGAACCTTATTGGAAGTAATTTTGATGTCTCCCTAATTATTCTAATTACAATGTACTAGACATTGTGGATAGATTTTTTGTTATCCGTCTCAGAAGGTTTTTAAACTCCAGATAACGTAATTATATTTAAATCTTTCTTTCGTCTGCAATTAAATTAAAAAAAATACAGTAATAGATAAGTGATGACTCAACGGGATGTACATGCTATTTCAACGCTAAAAACTAAAATTAGTTTTTTATCAAATAAATTATTGGGTTTTTATTTAACATTAGCCGAGCCGCGCGACGTTGTTCGCGTGTTGCTCCGCTCCTATGGGTCGTAGCGAGATGTTAAATAGCCTAAATTACTACTTGTTACATCAGCTATCTGCCAGTGAAAGTCCTGTCAAAATCGGTCCAACCATTTCAGAGATTAGCTGAAACAAACAGACGACAGACGATTACATAACATTTTTATGTTGGTCGCTACCCACACCCACCGCGTCTGTCTGTGGCAAAAAACACTGAACAGATATTGTACAGTTTTTACTAATAGATAGATGTGTGACAGTGATTAATGAGCTTGTAAATTAATTATTCACTACAACGCCATCTATTGGTTATGTTACTAAAACATTAAAACTTCCAAAAAGTTTTTCAAATCCATCCAACAAAAGCAAAAAAAGAAATAAAATGTATTAGACTATTTCACTATGAAGTATGAAGATGAACCCATCTGGTAGTATGACGTATGGATCGTACTTCCAGATGGGTTCATGGTGAAATTATTGTATGTGTGTTTACTTGTTTGTTAGGGTTTATTTGTGGGTAGTGACAGGATGTGGCATAAAGCACGGAGACACGCCTCAGTTAGGACTTCCTGTAATGTTGTTGAGGGTGCTCCGTCCCCATCTCCTAAGGGGGTAAAACGGGGGTGCAAAGTTAGTATGAGCACCTCATAAAATTATTAAATATCAATATCGCAAATGAAGTTGATTTATTCTTCGTTCATTCATTCGTTCCATATACTACACAGTGTATAAATGTTCTCATTAAAGCAGCCATTTTGTTTCTTTATGTAATATAATAGTATACATAAGTTAATAAAGATAAAACTATAAAATAGTTTTTTTCGGTACATTTATATTTATATATTAATATGATCTGATGTTTAGATTAGATTATTATTATAATATATTGTATCTGTTATAAAATCTTTTGTAATAAAAAAAAATAATGACTTTTTTTTAAATTTATTATATTCACATTTACCAAGTTACAGATTATTAATTAATTTTTGTCTTAAATTACTAGAATCCGAGGAGTTTATAGTTGATATAAAAAAATTAAATAGATTAAAAATATTTCTAATGTTGTCTGTAATAATAATATAATAATTATAAAAATATTTTTTTTTTTTTTAGAAAAATATAGATTTTTTTTCCCTCCACTCATAGATTATAAAAGAGCTTATGTGTAATAGATAAAACACAAAACGAAGTGTGAAGGAATAGATTTATATTGTCTATGGTATATCTTTAATTGACGTTTACTAGAAATATAATTTGCGATAAAATTTCAATCATAAAAATATTGTCTATGATCCGTTATGGAGTTAAAAAAAAAATAATTATCTGTGATCAGAAGTTTTTTTTTTCTTTAATTACCTCCTCCCTTTTAACCATAAAGAGGGTAAGGAGTGTAGATAAAAAAATTAACACGTAATAAATAGTGTACAATATATTGTCTATGGTATATTACCTTTAATTGACGTTTACAAGAAATATAATCTGCAATAAAATTTCAATCATAAAAAAATTGTCTATGATTCGTTATGCAGTATTTTAACACTATAAACAAGGGAGGATGGAGGGGTATAGATTAGAAATGTCTATGGTCTATTGTTTTTTTTAATTTTTTTAAACAGATTATAATATTAAATTATGAGTTCATAATTTTTTTAATTCCTTAACCATAGAGGGAGTAGGGAGTTGTCTATGAATCGTATAAAGAAGGGGGAGGAAGGAATTAAAAATGAAGATGGAGGGGTGAAGTTAGCAGGGAAGGAGGGGAGGGAGGTACAAGATGTAATGATTAGTTCATACATCAATCAGCGATGGCTAAATCTAGGCTTTGCGACGTCCACGTCTATCTAGACCAGCTTTGACGTCATTGCTCTATGATTAGAACCCACCAGGAAGAATGACGTAAAGCGTGACATTTGCTTACCGATGTTTTGTTTTTTAAACTGGCAACTGTTTATTAGTCTCAAATGGCTAGATTCCAGGTCCCTAAAATGGAGAGTTGATTAACAGATTATAAATTGGTTTTTTTTTTTGTTTTCATACTAAATTGCGCTGACCTTTAGTTAAAAAAAAAAAAACTAGATTATTTATAGATGTAGATTGTAATCGATACTATCAAGATATGCTTTTTTTATGAATATAGAATAAAAATTAAATTAATTATCATTAATATTCCTAACATAGATTTTATAGATGTAGATTAAAAATATTTTTAAATCATAAATTAGAATATGTAAATATATAGTTGTTTTTTTGAGCATAGACAATTTACTTATTAAAAATATATAAGTAAATTGTCTATGCTCTAGATTATAATTAATTTCTTATCTGTATATACTAAAGGTGTTTGGTACAGATTATAAATATTTTGGAATTTAATTGTCTATGGTTTGGAGTGCGATTAAAAATATTTAAGTAAATTGTCTATGCTCTAGATTGTATTTAATTTCTCATCTGTATATTCTAAAGGTTGGTACAGATTATAAATATTTTGGAATTTAATTGTCTATGGTTTGGAGTGCGATTAAAAATATTTAAGTAAATTGTCTATGCTCTAGATTGTATTTAATTTCTCATCTGTATATTCTAAAGGTTGGTACAGATTATAAATATTTTGGAATTTAATTGTCTATGGTTTGGAGTGCGATTAAAAATATTTAAGTAAATTGTCTATGCTCTAGATGGTATTTAATTTCTCATCTGTATATACTAAAGGTTGGTACAGATTATAAATATTTTGGAATTTAATTGTCTATGGTTTGGAGTGCGATTAAAAATATTTAAGTAAATTGTCTATGCTCTAGATGGTATTTAATTTCTCATCTGTATATTCTAAAGGTTGGTACAGATTATAAATATTTTGGAATTTAATTGTCTATGGTTTGGAGTGCGATTAAAAATATTTAAGTAAATTGTCTATGCTCTAGATGGTATTTAATTTCTCATCTGTATATACTAAAGGTTGGTACAGATTATAAATATTTTGGAATTTAATTGTCTATGGTTTTGAGTGCGATTAAAAATATATAAGTAAATTGTCTATGCTCTAGATTGTATTTAATTTCTTATCTGTATATTCTAAAGGTTGGTACAGATTATAAATATTTTGGAATTTAATTGTCTATGGTTTAAAGTAAGACATTATCTACTCATCTTAACGAAACTGGAAACGTTTAAGTTCCAACCCTCTTGCACTCTCAACCCTCACCCTCCTCACCCTCGTGCCAAAATTACGAAACCCAAATTAGTTACGCGTCCTATTTATAGCACAAATTAATTTGGGACACGCGTCACATGTCGGTACTGCTATTGTGTACTAGCTTTAGCATCTTGTTTTGTCTATACACTGAATATTATCATCGGCATACGTCAGTCAGTGAGTACGTGACTCACTCTCTTCTTATCATCCACTCATGCACTAAAAATTCCAAATTCAAAATTGTGTATGAAAAATTCAAATTTAGAATCCATTTGGTTTATGAATAGATAATTCCAAATTTAAATTTGTGAATGTCATATTCAAATTTGGAATCCATTTGGTTTATGAATAGATAATTCCAAATTCAAATTTGTGAATGTCATATTCAAATTTGGAATCCATTTGGTTTATGAATAAATAATTCCAAATTTAAATTTATGAATGTCATATTCAAATTTGGAATCCATTTGGTTTATGAATAGAAAATTCAAAATTCATATTTGTGAATGTCATATTCAAATTCGGAATCCATTTGGTTTATGAATAGATAATTCCAAATTCAAATTTGTGTATGAAAAATTCAAATTTAGAATCCATTTGGTTTATGAATAGATAATTCCAAATTTAAATTTGTGAATGTCATATTCAAATTTGGAATCCATTTGGTTTATGAATAGGTAATTCCAAATTCAAATTTGTGTATGTAAAATTCAAATTTGGAATCCATTTGGTTTATGAATAGATAATTCCAAATTCAAATTTGTAAATGTCATGATCAAATTTGGAATCCATTTATATAAATAATAAGTATGATAGTGACACGAATCTCCTGATAGATTTACATTGACAGTGACAGGTGACAGGACGCAAAAGATATTGTCAACAGATTATAAATGAGTAATGGAACAGTCTCCGTTCACCACAAACAATTTGAAAGTAGCAAATTCCATTGAAATGCCTCTCGAGTCGCAGCTAGACCCAATTCGGTGAAGATCCTAGAGCTAGATTTCAGGGCCGCACTATTTGGGACACTTTTACTTAATAGAATCGATTAATTGAATCGGTAAAATCGATTTTATATTTATGTATCCCCTCTGCCGCTGGGAGAGCATCTCGTAAGTAACCCAGCACCCCCTTGCATGCGAATCCCATGTGGGCCAGATCTACCCTCCTCCTCCCCACACTATCTTCGAGATACTCGGTAGCATTTCCATCAGGTGGACCCTCTGCTCGTTTGTCACTTATCTGTCATAAAAAAACAAATTGATTTTTTAAAAATCGATACATTTATTCGCCATTTTTAAATTATATTTTTTTTATTTTTCATCATATATCTAAGCTATTTTATTCACAAAAAATCGATTTTTCTAAAATCGATATAGCGATTGTACCTGAGTATTTTTTCTGTAATTTGTGCTACATAAGAGATTTTTATCCCTCATGAAGTGAGTAACGACCAGGTGTTATTTATAAGGGGGTGATTGCGTGGGGGACTGGGGGACGACTTCCGCCGGAAGATCGGTTTAAGTGTTTCCGAAATTGTTAAGTTTTCGGATCCGATATCGAATGTAAGTTGAGAAGTAATTTTGATGTTAACTTTAGATAAACTTGTTCAGTATACTGACATTATTTTTTTTTTATTTTGTGACAAAGGCTAAAGTATAAGCAGCCATGTCTAGTACACATCCTTAGTTTGACATATCGATATTCTAAAGTAAATAATGAATTTATTAGGAAACGTCAACCTACTGAATACAAGGCTGTACGGTGTAATACTTTTGCCTTTTTCTATTAGGAAAAAAATAAAAGGTAGTGATTATATAGTGTTTGGAAAAAAAAATTAAATACCTTTGTGGTAAAAGCAAAGATATTAACGTTGTACAGCCTTAAACTTTTTTTTAATATTAACTTTTTTTTTGAATCGTGAAATATTTTTTTCTTTCTTTAGTTTGGTGAAGGCAAAGGTATACTAAACTAATCTTGGCATCACTGGCACGAGTGCAATTTTACACGTATACTACAGAAACTATGGATTTTTCCGGGATAAAAACTATCCTATGTGTTAATACAGGTTATGAAGTATTTGTGTGTCAAATTTCATCAAAATCCGTTCAGCCGTTTTTTCGTGATCGAGTAACAAACTTTCACATTTATTATTAGTCGAGAAATTAAATGTCATTTGTAATTTTTTTTATATTACATGTCTAGCGGTTAAGACCATACAGCCGCGTATAATCTAGATAATGACAGATGTTTTCATAAAAGGCGGGAAAGTAGATTCAAAATGGCCCCGCATTGTCACACTCGGGTTACGCTTCCGCACGTAGCGCACGTGTTTAGTTGTAGTGTTTAGTGCGTAGTGTTTAGTGGAGGGTGAGTCCAAGTTCATTATACTCGCATTTTTCTATTCGCTCCAATGAATTGAAACGATTAATTACTTGGGGGGAGAATTACTTAAGATCAACCTTAAGGGGGCACGAAATAGGTTATAATATTTGCTTCTTTAGAGGAAATGAATTTTTACTTGTGGCAACATCTGCCGGCAAAGATGTTACGAATTAAAATTATATTTTATGCCAATATAATATTGAATAGAAATTCCTATTGAAAGCCAAATGTCAGAGCAAGCTGGTCCGCATCTGGCGCATGCGCACGCGCAGGTGCCGACTGCCGGCCCTACGCACCTGTGGCCCTTATCACGTGCGCATAAGACTCAAGTTTGGGTGGACTTATGTGAAAACACGTCTTTAATGTCTAATCCCCTCACCTACACTTTATTTAAGAAAAAAGGAACCTCCAGTCTTAATATAGTTTTTAATCTGTCATAATACTATAAACTCATGTATTTTTTTCTTTGTTCCAGCGCCCCGCACTTCCTGCACCACTCCAAACAATCTACCACCTCTCAGCTTCCACGCAGTCCATGGAGAGAACATCCGTGTGTCACGAGATGGCGCCACTGCGAGGCGCGTTGAATCCTTCTGCAAAGGTGTCGCCTTCAGTGCCAGACCTGTTAGAGTTAATGAAAAGGTACGGTACCAGTTATTTACATCCTTCACCAAGATCTACAGCTCTGACGAAGATGACGACTAATAAAGAATGTTTAATTCCAGGTGTGCCTTCGTATCCTGGAAATTTCAAACAGTTGGAGTGGTGTCATACGTTTCGGATTTACCACTCATGACCCAACAAGCCTTGCTCATGCGCTTCCAAAATACGCCTGCCCAGACCTCACAGGCAAACCCGGAAACTGGGCCAAAGCTCTGGGTGAAAGATTCTGCGAGAAAGACAACATACTGTACTACTATGTCGATTCCGCTGGAGATGTACACTTCGGCATAAATGGAGAAGATAAGGGGTTATTCTTCTCTGGAGTAGATACTCGGAGTCCATTGTGGGCGTTGGTTGATGTATACGGTAATTGTACAGCGGTGCAGTTCGCGGACCCACGATCCCCCTACCAAGCACAAGTAAGGAGATGCACGCAAAGCCCTGTCGCAGAAGAAGATAGACTAATTGGAAACATGCGCAGTCTGGCTTTAGAAGAACCCCTACCACCGCCGCGATACCAAAACCCACTCGTCCCACTAAGTCTTCACAGAATAAAGGGCAGGAATGTCCAATTTATCAACGATAGAGGAGTAGCGGCCAGGATAGAAGCTGAGTTTTGCCAAGGTTACGTGTTCACAGCTCGCCCAATGCGTCCAGGTCAAACAATAGTCGTCCAGATCCTCGCCACAGAAGTAGCTTACGCTGGCAGTTTAGCTATCGGTCTCACTTCCTGCGATCCAGGGACTCTGAGACCCTGTGATTTACCCGATGATGCGGAACAGTTGCTGGATCGTCCAGAATACTGGGTTGTGCGTCGGGATGCGGCGAATGGACTGCGAAGGGGCGATGAATTAGCTGTAACCTTAACTTTAGATGGCGAAGTTCGCGTCAGTAGAAATGGATCGAATCCTGTGACAGTAATGCACGTGGACCACACTCTAAGGTTGTGGGCATTCGTGGATATTTATGGTGCGACCCAGAAAGTGAGGATGTTGAGCTCCCACGTGGTACAAGCGCCGACTCCTCCCCAGCAGTTGAGGGTTTTGGCAAGTTCTGCAACGCCGATAGCCGCTGGTGCCGGCGGGACCGTCTTGGTGGTCAGTCTTCCTCCACAAAATGGTGCTCAAAATGCTGCTAATCAACAGGGTTTGACGCTGGCCAGCGCACACTATATTGAGGTGAGCGTGAACTTCCTGGATATAAATTAAAAATAAGAAGTTGATAGTGTTAGAAGAAACTAATGGATTAATTTCTTTTCCAGCCAATCCAGAGTTCATCACAACTCTGCCTAACAAATCTACCAATACCGAACCAGCCAGCGAGTTGTGCTCAACCATTCCGGAGAACAGAAGGGCAGTGCTCCTCAACTTCGCAGAACAACTCCAACGAGCAGCTGCAGATGCCTAATGTGCCTTCAACGAGCCAGATAAGACCTTCAACGTCCCACACATACTCTGTGATCGGGGAGTTAACGGGCACAGAGTGCACAATCTGCTACGAGAACCCCATAGACAGTGTGCTCTACATGTGTGGCCACATGTGCATGTGCTACCGGTGCGCTGTTCAGCAGTGGAGGGGCAAGGGGGGTGGCCAGTGCCCCCTATGTCGAGCACAGATCAAGGACGTCATCCGCACGTACAAGTCCTGATGTGAATGACTAGTGAATGATTGAATGAATGGTTTTGGCTGTTAAGCATTATATTTAAGGTCCATGCCAAATACTCGGGATACTCGACACGAAATGATTTGAATAACATATCGCTAAGTTCCAAAAATGTATATATATGTATATAGTGACCGATGGTGAGAAAATGATACTCCTTTTTTTGTGTCGGTTAAATTCGCTTTCGTGTAATATATCGTTGATTAATATAATTGTAATTTATTTAATGTTTAAGTGACCTGTAATATTATGGATTGCTCGATCTCCTTTTTTTTTTTTTAATATAATTGTCACTAAAAACTTCTCGTTCATCCGGAGCCTCCATTCTTTCTGTCTTCCGTAATATATCTATCTCTTTCTAACCGCATAGTATTACAGGTCAATGGTTAGTTGGAGGCTATGACTAGTAGTTGAGCTAGATGAGTAAGTGAGATAGCGATAGGGTTCCAAAACGTCCACAGACAACAGAAGACACCAACAGTTCCTATTTTGGACGGTTTTCTTTGACATTACTGACCATAGATTATATAGAACCAATGACGCTGTTATGACATATAGACTTAGAAATTAATTATAATTTTTTTTAATGTCACACTGACTTTTTTTTGTTCACACTACAGCTTTCCTTCAATGACTTAGAAATGACATTTAAGCGACATTTGAAGACACTAAGACTTAGAAATGACACGCAATCAACATGTAATGAATGATATTCTGACTTAGAAATATCAATACAATCTCAGAATGAAATGGAATTATTAAAAATGCACTCAATGACGCAAAGACTTAGAAAAGACGCGCACAATCAAAATGTAATGTCATTACATTAAGTGACAATGAAATGTAAAATGTCTTTGAGTTCAATGACATTCAGACTTAGAAATATCACAACACTCTCAAAGACATACAGACATAATCTCAATGACATTTAGACTTGGAAATATCAAAACATTCAATATCACTCACTTAGAAATGTCAATACAATATTAGAATAACATGGACTTATTAAAAATGCATTTAATGACACAAAGACTTAGAAAAGACGCGCACAATCAAAATGTAATGTCATTGCATTGAGTGAAAGACTTAGAAGAGTTATTTCTCAATGATATTCAGACTTAGATATATCTTGTCTTTTTCCTAATGACGTATTGGCTTAGAAATGTCAATAGAACATCAAATATCAATGACATTTAGACTTAGAAATATCATAACATTCAATATCACTCATTTAGAAATGTCACTACAACCTCAGAACGAAATGGACTTATTAAACGACACAGACTTAGAAATGACGCGCACAATCAAAATATAATGTCATTACATTGAGTGACAGACTTAGAAATGCCTTTACTCAATGACATATCAGCTTAGAAATGTCACAACATTCTCAAGGACATAATCTCAATGACATTTAGACTTATAAATATAATGATATTCAATTTAGAAATGTCAATACAATTTCAGAATGACATGGACTTATTAAAAATGCATTTAATGACGCAAAGACTTAGAAATTACGCGCACAATCAAAATATAATGTCGTTACATTGAGTGACAGACTTAGAAATGCCTTTACTCAATGACATATCAGCTTAGAAATGTCATAACACTCTCAAAGACATACAGACGTAATCTCAATGACATTTAGACTTATAAATATCATGATACTCTCAAAGATACATTTTTTTCCAAGTCACACTGACTTTTTTTTGTTTGAATCGTTCTGAATGACATATAGACTTAGAAATGTCATAGCTTTTCTTCAAAGACTTGGAAATGACTTATTAAAAATGCATTCAATGACACAAAGACTTAGAAAAGACATGAACAATCAAAATGTATTGTCATTACATTGAGTGACAGACTTAGAAACAAATACATCGAATGTTCAGCCCAAACCGCGCCGTAGACGTGACGCTACGGAGCAGTGTTGCCGGAGCTGTATCCCTCCCCCCCCCTCCCCCCTCCCGTTGCTCAAGCTCGCGCGTATCTATTTGTTTATCTCGGAGACTAAGTTGACGTTACTAGTGTTGTCAGTTTGCAATTAATTAGTAATGTATCGATATGATTATGTACCACTGTGTTGCCAGTTAATTGCATTTATTAATTCATCGAAAATTGACAATACCGGTGTTGCCATTTACAACAATTAACTAGAGATGTGTCACTATCGGTAATTGACTTATTAAATAGTGATAATTCATGTATTGGAGATTGACATAATTAGTGTTGCCAGTATGCAAGTCTTAATCACCCATCTGTATTTGACATTTCTAGTGTTGTTATTTTGCAGTTATCAAGTGATGTGTCACGGATCGGTAGTTGACATTTATGATGTTGCTAGCCACTGATAATGTTACCAGTTAATTGCAATTATTAATTAGTGATATTCATTTATTGGAGATTGACATAACTAGTGTTGTCAGTTTAGAAGTCTTATTTGCCCATCTTCTGTATTTCAAGTGTTGCCACTTAATTGCAAATTTTAATTTTCTATTTAAGGTTGACTTGTGTTACCATCTCGCAAATCTAACCAGTGATGTACCACTATCAAAAAATGACATTACTAGTGTTGTCAGCCGATAACAGTTATTAATAACTGATATGCGAGTATTTCAATTTAATATTGAAAATGTTGCCACTTAATTACAATTATTAATCAATGCTGTGACAATATGACACTAATTAGTGATGTACATCAATTGAAACTTGACATAAATAGTGTTGCCATCTTGCAGATATAACTAGTGATGTAACACAATCATAAATCGATGTCAATAAATTCGATTATAGATTTTCAATAAGTTTTTATTTTTTTGACAACAAAGATGGCGTCCGTCAGTATGTCTATTTAGTCTCTGAGTTGTGTTGTGTTGCATTCCTTTAAGATTACCAACAGACCAATCGCGGAGCCAGTCTCGCTTATAGGTTAAGCTGTCAATGTCAAAATATAACGCGTTCAACTGTCCTCATATACTTGATTCGTGACCCCACATTGGGGGCACACCTATATTAAGTAAAGACAGCAATAATAAATCATAAATTTGTAGATTTTTCCACGTGCCCCCTGTGTGGGGTCACGCATAATTCTGTGCATCTTTATTGGGGGCACGTGTATGTGAAGTAAAGACAGCAATAATTAATCATAAATTTGTAGATTTTTCCACGTGCCCCCTATGTGGGGTCACTCATAATTCTGTGCATCTTCATTGGTGGCACGTGTATGTGAAGTAAAGACAGCAATAATTAATCATAAATTTGTAGATTTTTCCACGTGCCCCCTATATGGGGTCACGTCCAATTTATGTGTATTTAGTCTCAATCCCGTGACCCCACCTTTGGAGCACAAGTTATTCAAAATTTATCCTTGTGCCTCCTAAGTGGGGTCACGGTTATAATTCTAGTTTAACATGACCCCACATAGGGAGCACAGTAATGGGGACGTGAACGTGTTCTATAACAATTGTTATTTATAACGTATTTATTTTAGGGAATTGTAACATTTTATACCAAACCAGTGTGACCAGTTTATTGTAATTGATTCCCCAAACCAAATAATATCGATATATGTTTCTATTAATTGATCGATCTAATCTAATATACCGCCTATCAAGAATTACGTAACCAGATATATTGCAAGTATCAATCCCCCCATCTCCATCCTTGAGTCAGCGAAGCAAGGGCCCTCTCGCCCCCCTTTAATGCTTATGTAATACTTGAACGGTCCCTAATCTAAAAGACTACTGATTCATCTAATCTATTTAATCGATCGATTTGATTTAATTATTCAATTGATTGATTAAATCAACTTAGTCGATAGATTTAATTGATTTAGTTAATCGATTGAATCAATCTATTTAGTCGATCGATTTAATTTATTTAGTCAATTGATTGATTTAATCTATTTATTCAATTGATTGATTTAATCTATTTATTCAATTGATTGATTTAATCTATTTATTCAATTGATTGATTTAATCTACTTAGTCGATCGATTGATTTTATTTAATTAGTCGATCGATTTAATATATTTGGTTGATCGATTTAAGCGATTAATTCAATTGATCGATTTAATCTATTTACTTGATCGATCAATTTAATCTTTATTCAATTCGATATTGTTATAATATATTCTAAATTTGAATTTGTATTGTATATGTTTGTATGTGTATATAATGGAGACATATATCGGTAGGGTAGGTAGGTAGGTAGCGTGTGGCCCCCACGCCCCCCGTGCCCCCCGTGCCCCCCGGTGTCGGCAGTACGTCGTCTAGTCGTTAATTTATTTTGAGACTTCATTTGTAACGATGTTGGAGTTTAGATAAGTTTTCAATTAAAATGGTTATACATATATGTTTTTATCTTTTATTTTATCCCCAAAAATATTAAAACATGCGATGACGTCACATATATTACGGCGACAGTATTACATTTCGTTTAGATTGAATATAAAATACGTGTTCATATATTTTTCTTCTAGTTTCATATAACATATAATATATATGTTTCTAGTCTTTAAAAAAATTCTTACTGATATTTATTACTCTTTGTGTTACTCTCCCAATTTAAACCACTAGTGCTGCCATCTATGACAGAAAGTATGAAACATTAATTTTACTAACCTTTGTATGTAATTTGAAAGAATAAACAAAAATAAATATTGTATGCGCTAGTTCAGTTAAGCTGCAAAAGATGGCGTTATCTGATGGTGAAAATTTTATTCATAAAACAATAGTAATAAAGCAGTTTGTAATCAATTTGAAGGAATACATAAAAATATTTTTTGTCCTAGTTCAGCTCAGCTGTCAAGAGATGGCGCTACTAGTATTTAAAAAACATCACTAATCTATTAAAAGAAAAGTTCATACAAAAAACCTAAACATGTTAAATATCTAGATAGTCAAAATAAAGCAATTTTTTTTGACGGACTAATTAAATGTAAATTTTTTTTGATTAGTTCAACAAAGCTGCCAAAAGATGGCGTAGTAGTCTGCTTGTGAAAATTAAGCAATTTTAATTAATTTGAAGGAATACCTACTCAACAATAAATGTATGCGTTAGTTCAGATAACCTGCCAAGAGATGGCGCTACTAGTCAACAACGTTTTAACTATTAAAATAAATATAATTCAACTGGCCATGTTAAATATTTAGACAGTCAAAATAAAACAGTGAAGTATTTTTCTTATTGATTAGTTCTACCAAGCTGCCAAGAGATGGCGTAGTAGTCACCGGAATATTTTATTCGTAAATCAATAGTAATCTTGGTAATTAATTTGAAGGAATAATCAAACATATTGTATGCGCTAGTTAAACTAAGCTGCCAAGAGATGGCGCTACTAGTCTAACCCGTTTAAACTATTAAAATAAATATTTAGACAGTCAAAATTAAACAATGAAGTATTTTTCTTATTGATTAGTTCTACGAAGCTGCCAAGAGATGGCGTAGTCGACTGGTTCGCAATAATATATTTATTAAACAAATTAAATTATAAGTGAACCTAACCTAACTTAGTGCAATTTTCTTTTGTTGTCTTTATTAAACAATAATAAAGGAAAAAGTATTTCACCGTACAGCCATGTAGACAAATCTAATTTTTTTTTGATTTAGATGTAATTGAAAAAAAAACAACAAAGAATAAACTCTTTATCAACAACTTAAAGTGTAAACTCTAACGGCCGTAACTAATAGTCTTCTGTCTCGCTCTAACAATGCAGTTAGAAGTCCACGTCGTCGCTGCACTTGACGCGACGCATCGGCACCTCCCACACGCGCACGCGACCGGAACTGTCTCCGGCTGCGATACGGCACGACCTGAAGGTTGGAAATAACGGTAAAGCATACTTTGTATATTATAGCCTGTTTTGTTAAAATGTGAAACGTCAATTAATTTTTTTTTTCAATGTTTTTATTCCCATACTGGAAAAGGCAAAGGTATTACACCGTAAAGCCTTGTCAATTAAATATAATTATTAAATTATCCATAGATTCTTTTTCCAATGTTTTTATCCCATAACGAAAAAGGCAAAAGTATTACACCGTACAGCCTTGTCAATGAAATATCATTGTAAATTTGTCAATTAATTTTTTTACAATGTTTTTATTCCATAATGGAAAAGGCAAAGGTATTAACACCGTACAGCCTGTCAGTTAAATGTCATTGTCAAATTACAATATATTTTTTTCTTGTTTTTATTCTCTAATGAAAAAAGCAAAGGTATTACACCGTTCAGCCTTGTCATTAGTAGACTGTCAATTAAATTGTAATTTGACACGTCGTGTGTCTACTGTGAACAAAAATGATGGAAACAAATGTTTATATATTTACAAAATTCAAGAATTAACGTTTATCTTTAAGTGTAAGTAAGATTTCAACATTTAAAACTAGATGGCGCTGGTAGTCCGCTATTGTGAGAAGTTACAATTTAACTCTACCTGTCTCTATAACTGTTGACAGTTTGATTTTTTAATTACAATAAATAAATATTTTATTCTGTTGAACATTTGCGTTTCTTACCCAAGTTTATCAGCACCCAAGCAAGTAACTCCACCACCAGCGAACCCAGCCATTGGAAGCTGCTTGCCGCTGCTCGTGTTGTACACCTGCAGACACTGCTCACCGCTGGCGACACCCACCACCACCGCTGGGGGAGACAGCCAGCTCATGCTGGACACTGGACACTCCAGGCAGATGATCTGGAGATGAAACATTAGTTAGTGCCACGCACCATGAGTAACCCCCATCGCCTAAGCTTCCCTTTACCTTTATTGGACTGTTCTGATTCACATCATACACCCTCAGCTCAGAATCCATCGAGATGGAGACAAACACGCAAGGCCTCTGGTCACTGAAAGCCACGTCCAGCACGCACGTTCCATGACCCTCCAGGACATCATACACCGGATCCACCATCCCTTGACCTTGGTTGCCCTTCATCTTGCACAGGAACAGCTTCCCAGTCTTGGTCCCGACCACAAACACATCAGACACCTTCTCCTCAGCCGGTTGAAAGGGGTAGCTCTTGATGAAGTCGAAGCAGGTAATGTCTGGTGCCAGGTTTTGGGTTCCATTGATCGTGTAGCAAATTATGTTCTCAAAGACTTGGAGATTGGCATTTAATTGCCAAGCGTTTACTGTTCCATCAGAGCCAGCAGAGAGGAGCACCTGGAAATATTTAAATTATTGTCCATTTATCACTGGTGGCAATATTAAATAGTTGGCAATGATTACCTGATCAGCAGCTCCACGCCTCTTCCCCTTGTTTGTGATGTGCATCATCAGGAAGGTATTAGCCAAGGACGGCTCCACCCACTGCAGCGCAGACACGCGCCTGGACCCATGGCATCCTGGAGGAGAAGTCAGAGGAACGTCATCCATACTCCCATTCTTCAGATTACAAAGCACCACCTCACCAGACGCTGTTCCATACGCCATTAACGCTGGAACTGCTGGATGATACTTCAGAACAGTCACACAATCCTTCTCAGTCACGTCAAAAGAATGGACGAACTTCTCTTCTCTTCTTTTATAACTAAAAATCTTAATTAGACCAGAATTCTCACACCAGCTCTCATGCTGCATCGCTCCAATGGAAAACGCTAAGGAGTTGCCTCCACAGCTCCAAGTTACTCCCAAAACTGCTGTTCCATGATCTCCAGATCCTGACGCATCCTTAACCTGGATCTCCTGCAACAACTTCGCAGTCACGACATCTTCTTCATCAGAATCTGAGGAGTTAAGGAATTCAGTATTCTGGTCCAGCTGCTCCATCATGGCTGGAACGACTCTTTTGAGGAAATCGTTTAGATTAGGTGGATCTTTGAGTTCTGGGTGGAAGTCTCCAGGGTAGGTCATGCAGCCGATGTCCTTGGAGGTGTTGGTCTGGGAGCTGCCGCCCTGGAGGCTGAACTCCGTGGTCTGCGAGGAGCTGGCAGCCACCGGGCGGGTGTCCTGGGAGACGCAATCGAATCCTGTAACTTCGCTATCGTATCCGCTTAGACCGGACATTTTAACCTTTTCTTTTGTTTGTTTGAAAATATGTGTTGGTTGCCATGGTGATGTAACTGACGTTCTCTATGGTTTTTTTTTATTATATTTGTTTTAATCTGTTCTCATTTTGTTGCTTTAAAGGAGATAAAAAAAAATGTTTTAAATCATTAAAAAAAAAGTATTATTGTAATTAGTAACACATACAAACAGTTGTATTACTGCTTACTTAGATATGAACATAGACTTTTTTTCTTCTGTTTTTATTCCTTAATGGAAACGGCAAAGGTATTACACCGTACAGCCTTGTCTGCAGTATGTCAATTCTTTATTGTCAACAGATAATGTAAACGGCAAAGGTATTACACCGTACAGCCTTGTCTGCAGTAGGTCAATTCTTTATTGTCAACAGATAATGTAAACGGCAAAGGTATTACACCGTACAGCCTTGTCTGCAGTAGGGCAATTCTTTATTGTTAACAGATAATGGAAACGGCAAAGGTATTGCACCGTACAGCCTTGTCTGCAGTAGGTCAATTCTTTATTGTCAACAGATAATGGAAACGGCAAAGGTGTAATACCGTACAGCCTTGTCTGCAGTAGGTCAATTCTTTATTGTCAACAGATAATGGAAACGGCACAGGTATTATACCGTACAGCCTTGTCTGCAGTAGGTCAATTCTTTATTGTCAACAGATAATGGAAACGGCAAAGGTATTACACCGTACAGCCTTGTCTGCAGTAGGTCAATTCTTTATTGTCAACAGATAATGGAAACGGCAAAGGTATTACACCGTACAGCCTTGTCTGCAGTAGGTCAATTCTTTATTGTCAACAGATAATGGAAACGGCAAAGGTATTACACCGTACAGCCTTGTCTGCAGTAGGTCAATTCTTTATTGTCAACAGATAATGGAAACGGCAAAGGTATTACACCATACAGCCTTGTCTGCAGTAGGTCAATTCTTTATTGTCAACAGATAATGGAAACGGCAAAGGTATTACACCGTACAGCCTTGTCTGCAGTAGGTCAATTCTTTATTGTCAACAGATAATGGAAACGGCAAAGGTATTACACCGTACAGCCTTGTCTGCAGTAGGTCAATTCTTTATTGTCAACAGATAATGGAAACGGCAAAGGTGTAATACCGTACAGCCTTGTCTGCAGTAGGTCAATTCTTTATTGTCAACAGATAATGGAAACGGCAAAGGTATTACACCGTACAGCCTTGTCTGCAGTAGGTCAATTCTTTATTGTCAACAGATAATGGAAACGGCAAAGGTATTACACCGTACAGTCTTGTCTGCAGTAGGTCAATTCTTTATTGTCAACAGATAATGGAAACGGCAAAGGTATTACACCGTACAGCCTTGTCTGCAGTAGGTCAATTCTTTATTGTCAACAGATAATGGAAACGGCAAAGGTATTACACCGTACAGCCTTGTCTGCAGTAGGTCAATTCTTTATTGTCAACAGATAATGGAAACGGCAAAGGTGTAATACCGTACAGCCTTGTCTGCAGTAGGTCAATTCTTTATTGTCAACAGATAATGGAAACGGCAAAGGTGTAATACCGTACAGCCTTGTCTGCAGTAGGTCAATTCTTTATTGTCAACAGATAATGGAAACGGCACAGGTATTATACCGTACAGCCTTGTCTGCAGTAGGTCAATTCTTTATTGTCAACAGATAATGGAAACGGCAAAGGTATTACACCGTACAGCCTTGTCTGCAGTAGGTCAATTCTTTATTGTCAACAGATAATGGAAACGGCAAAGGTATTACACCGTACAGCCTTGTCTGCAGTAGGTCAATTCTTTATTGTCAACAGATAATGGAAACGGCAAAGGTATTACACCGTACAGCCTTGTCTGCAGTAGGTCAATTCTTTATTGTCAACAGATAATGGAAACGGCAAAGGTATTACACCATACAGCCTTGTCTGCAGTAGGTCAATTCTTTATTGTCAACAGATAATGGAAACGGCAAAGGTATTACACCGTACAGCCTTGTCTGCAGTAGGTCAATTCTTTATTGTCAACAGATAATGGAAACGGCAAAGGTATTACACCGTACAGCCTTGTCTGCAGTAGGTCAATTCTTTATTGTCAACAGATAATGGAAACGGCAAAGGTGTAATACAGTACAGCCTTGTCTGCAGTAGGTCAATTCTTTATTGTCAACAGATAATGGAAACGGCAAAGGTATTACACCGTACAGCCTTGTCTGCAGTAGGTCAATTCTTTATTGTCAACAGATAATGGAAACGGCAAAGGTATTACACCGTACAGCCTTGTCTGCAGTAGGTCAATTCTTTATTGTCAACAGATAATGGAAACGGCAAAGGTATTACACCGTACAGCCTTGTCTGCAGTAGGCCAATTCTTTATTGTCAACAGATAATGGAAACGGCAAAGGTATTACACCGTACAGCCTTGTCTGCAGTAGGCCAATTCTTTATTGTCAACAGATAATGGAAACGGCAAAGGTATTACACCGTACAGCCTTGTCTGCAGTAGGCCAATTCTTTATTGTCAACAGATAATGGAAACGGCAAAGGTATTACACCGTACAGCCTTGTCTGCAGTAGGCCAATTCTTTATTGTCAACAGATAATGGAAACGGCAAAGGTATTACACCGTACAGCCTTGTCTGCAGTAGGTCAATTCTTTATTGTCAACAGATAATGGAAACGGCAAAGGTATTACACCATACAGCCTTGTCTGCAGTAGGTCAATTCTTTATTGTCAACAGATAATGGAAACGGCAAAGGTATTACACCGTACAGCCTTGTCTGCAGTAGGCCAATTCTTTATTGTCAACAGATAATGGAAACGGCAAAGGTATTACACCGTACAGCCTTGTCTGCAGTAGGCCAATTCTTTATTGTCAACAGATAATGGAAACGGCAAAGGTATTACACCGTACAGCCTTGTCTGCAGTAGGCCAATTCTTTATTGTCAACAGATAATGGAAACGGCAAAGGTATTACACCGTACAGCCTTGTCTGCAGTAGGGCAATTCTTTATTGTCAACAGATAAAGGAAACGGCAAAGGTATTACACCGTACAGCCTTGTCTGTAGTAGGTCAATTCTTTATTGTCAATGGATAATGGAAACGGCAAAGGTATTGCACCGTACAGCCTTGTCTGCAGTAGGTCAATTCTTTATTGTCAACAGATAATGGAAACGACAAAGGTATTACACCGTACAGACTTGTCTGCATAACTGTTGCATATTTCAACAACTATAAATGACAGTTAACCGAATTCCTTAGCTTGTTGTTGACACTACACCACTGCTCAGCCATAATGGTAACCAGGCGAGCTCCGTTCAACAACTGGTTCAACTCAAGGAACATCAGTCTTGGGACAAAATAAAACACAATATAAATTCAACATCTCTTATATATTTGAATCATCATTGCATCGCTGTGACGTCATCAGCTGTGACGTCATCGTCAGCCGCCTCGTGTACGCTTGTGACTAAGCTGATATAAATAATTTGAATATAGGAATTAAACATTTTTTTTTAATCAGACAAATGACTGATATTATCTTTACCTTTCTCATCACTATAAATTAAAAAAAAACTGACAAGCGCTTGTCAGAATTTCCCGCGTAAATTAAACGTAACGAATATTGGTTTATCGATTAAGAATTCAAATATCGAACGTTTACATTGTAAAGTATTAAAAAAACATGATTACTGATACACCATTACTTACAATATAGATTATAAATTAAATACAATAAAAGCAACGTTCGAATTTCAAATTTTTAAATTTGAAGAATATTGTGTGTAGTGTGAAGCATCAACGCACAAAGTGGTGTAAGTTACTTTTTAATTATTTTAAATTTTTTTTGAATAAAAAAAAATTTTTTTTCTATTACCTTAAATTTTAATCTACTACAAATAAATAAGTTTAGAAAAACAAACTTTCTATAATTGGTATGAAATAATATATGATATTTTATTTCGTACTTTTTGAGGTTATGTTTTCTAGACTAATTCATCATCATTACAACCCATTAATGGCCTACTGTTGAGTCGGATCTCCCCCTCAGAATGAGGAGGGGATAGGTCACCACCAAAATTTTAGGTAATAGAAAAACGGCTCTTTCTCGCTTGAGGGGGGGGGAAGCTTTTATTTTATTATTATTTTTTAACTGATAAGTTTGAGACAGAAAGTATATTTAATTTTTTTTTATAGATTTATATCCTTAATAAATATTTGTTTTTTTTTTTTTTTTAAGTATGTTAACAAAATCATTGATAATTCGAGCACATCGATAAACATTTTCTAAAACCAACGTAACATTAATTATTCAATTTCGATAACAATTAGATTAAATATATTATATAAAAAATTTATACTTAATTATAATATTCACGCATTTTGTGTTTATATAATACATTACATGTGTTATATATATATAGATATTATACGTTGGGTTATATGCATTATATTTTTAAAAAAAATTTAGACGCAATTATGCTTTTTTTCTATATACACAATAAAGTATAAACATTTTGCAACATTTTAGTCAAGTACGAAGCCTAAGAGATGGCGCTAGTGTGTTGCAGTCGTGAAGCGAAGTGTTGTAAGTCACAAATCAAAATGGAAATGCATATAAATCAACGTGTAATGACATTAATTATCTAGTTAAGGCATACAACTCAGTCCATCCAGTCGTCTCCACCAAACTCGACAGTTTCCGAAAATGATTCTGTTTGTACCTGTACAAATGAAAAAAAATTAAACTACCCAGCTACTGAGCAACGCCTGCGCTTTGCGTCCAAGGCTTGTGCTTACTTTGATACACTTACCTCGCGTGTAGGACTATCGCTGCTAAATCCACCAGCCATGGCGTAACCCGCAAGTCCCCCAGCAGCCAGCGCGCCCACGCCCAGCCCCACAGCTCCACCAGTGCCGAGCCCACGTCGCTGTGGCTGACCTTGCACGTATTGTGTTGCGTACGACTGTGGAGAATAGGGATTACTCATTGTAGTATTCCCTTGAACACTCTGTAGAGTATGTTGTGTATATGTCGCAGGCAACTGGCTTAATTAGCCGTTTAATTATCAGCCTAAACAGCGCCGTTTGATTGGCGGCCTGAATGATATTCAGCCATTAAGCTAGTTTGATATATACACATATCACTGGCTTGCGCTCGTCTCGCGAATCTCACTCCAACTAGAGCCCGCTCTGACATATCACGAGAAAAAGACAGTGTGGGTAGATTATAAAAAAAATAGTAATTTCTTTTTGTGTTTAACCCATATTTAGTCTTGGCCTTTGTATGTTCTAGTTGTAAGAATAATTTTGTAAAATATTGTGCTGTAGGTTTCAGTGCCCTAAATGAGAGAGACATTTGCTAACACAGACGCTGTAGGGATCCATTTATTTGAAGGCACAAAGCTGAATCCACCCTTGTGCTCCTAACCTGAGGGAGTACCATTGAATGGACAACTCACAGGACCCTTCAGCTCTGAAACTTTAAACCCATATATGGTCACGTTTCAGCACGACAGGAGAATATATAAGCGACCTGTTATCTAATTCGAGGACTCATTTCGGCCTCATTTTGCTAATTAATTACGCGCCAGACTCACTTCCATTAAATAATCCAATCTGTTATACCCGTACTCGTGTTTTTATTATCGTTATGAAGATATCCTTCGCTAATCTGAAGTGGGGTTCACTGGAGATTAGAACCCTTTTGCTATCTATTAAAATGCAGCAATTTTTGGTAACAAAATGTTGCTTTCAAGAAACGTTGCGAATAACTTTTTTCGTGATTTAAATGTAATGAATTCAGACAGACAGTTTTTGTTGCTAACTACAGACAGTCTAAACAAGCTCTTCCTGCTCCGTCGAAGAGCCTATCCCGCAAACTGCTCAGTCTAAATCGCATTGATCTCCGTTTTATGGTGGGAGTAATGTCTGGACATTGCCCACTTAACTTGGACCGAACATACAATACAACACAGACAGTCGTGCGATGTGCAAATTATGTTAAAGGTATAGCTGCAATACTAAATTGCATCCCAGGATTTTGTTGTAATTGATTTGAATTGGAAGGTAGTTTAAACAAAGAATAACTCATTCATAATCATGAAAAATAAAAAATGAAAAGTAAATTGCTTTAAGCTGTAAGCAACAAAGCTTTATAATTTCCTTCGATCGATTAGGACATGTCTATGTTTATATAGCAGTTACTATAGTTACAAACATAAGGCAACTGTTATTTTAATTTCAATTTAACAACGAATAGAATTGAGTAACAGGCTGATGTGTAATATTGTAACACTTACCGATTCACCGACATAAGCACCTGTAACAAAAAATAAATACAAATTAAATATTTCATCCATCACTTAAGGGATGCTACGAAACGTATCTCATCCATCCTCAAATTCAAGATCTAAGAAGTCTTTATTTTTGGATATAGGAGACATTTTTAAATAACTCCTAAATTCCTTTTTATGTCAAAAAAAATGGTAACAATAAAAAAATAAAATTTTTAGACTTATTTAATAATTTAAAAGGCATTTGAAACTATTGAAAAATCAACTACTAATGAACAACAAGCACCAAACATTCACACTAAATATTTACCTTCATAACATGAGTGCAAGCTAACAAAACGTATTACTAGAAAAAATATATTACGTGCAAGGCTTTGCTTTTATAGTTAAACAGTTTAAGATTTAGTCCAACCAATGTCAATGGATTTTGTTAAAAAACAAACAATTATCATTAAGCCCAAGTGAGATTAGTTGAGATTCAATCGACCACTTCAACACTTTACATGTTTTCCATCGCCCTCAAAGTATCTTGTTAAAGGTAAGTGGTAGCAATGGAATACGAATGTAACCCCTATCATGCTTCCTTTCCCATCCCATAAGTAACACTACAACATTGTTGATGTTGTCAATGACCGACGGTGACTATTTACTACATTATTCTTCTTACGCTTAGATCTTTTAAGCCTCCTCTCATTACTCGCGAAATTGAACGCTGTAAGACGAATTCTACCCGTGAGGGGGTTAGAATACTATTCCTCTCTACCGCTGGGAGAGCATCTTGTAAGAGTCGAGTCACCCAGCACCAACATGCGAATCCAACCGCCAGACTTACCCCCTCCCTCTCCGTTCTAGTGGACTCTGAGCTCTTGCTCAGGGTCCACTGAAACTGCGGCATTTTTTTCTTCATTTCCCCTCCCCACTCTAATTTCGAGTATGCAACGCATCGACAAAACAAGCCCATGTCCATGGACGATGGTGACTACTTACCATCTGGTCATTTGCTCCTTATATACCATTAGTTCCACAAAAAATGGAAATCGCCCGAGGCGAAGTAAAGTTTTACGAGGTTAGCCGAAGTACCTCTCTACACTATCGTATTCGTCTAACATCGTTCAACTTCGCGAGTAGTGTAGAGGAAGCTTTAGACTCCACGACGATTGAAGAGGAAGAAACCATGCGAAGCCAGGGCGGGTCGGTAGTCGTATAAATAAAACAACGAATGAATTAAATATTTTTATTAACCACAAAGTATATATAAGACAAAAATGCAACGATAAAATACTTTATAAATAATAGCGATAATACTTCACAACGACTACACCTATTGTGATAACGTTTACTATAGTCTCACCATTCATGAAGCACCAACAAACTACACGAATAAGGATAAAGCATTTCAACACACTTCGCTGCCATTTTGGAATAAGAATCTTTAAAATATTACATGAAAATGTTTTTAAGTAAAAAAATCTTAAGCTGCGTTGTGCACTTTTGGGATGGGTAAAGCGTCAGGACGCGGGACCTGATCGAAAATTCGTAAGACGGAGGGATTATATTTTCTTTCCAAAGTTACGTGACACGTTCTGGTATCGCCGTATGTAAGCCAGATCTTAATAATAGCTTTTTTTAAATTTTGTTCTTTGGGTTACATAAGCCGTAGTAGCCATATTTTCTTTTTTTTTTACTATTTACACATTCTGTTGGATCTGTGCTGTCAACGGGACCAGTCCCAATGACAGCTGTCACATGCTCTTATAGCTACTGCTCCTGTATCATCTAACAGTGATCCCTGGGCGTCCCAGAGGAACGTATATGAATACATTTATCAGGGACACAGAAATCTATTGTTTTTTTACACAAGTTCGTGTATTGTAATACCGAAAATTAAAAAAAAACATTAATTATGCGTTCAAACATCTCATATCATATTTCTTAATTCTCTGTAGAGAATTTTAACTTTTTTTTAAATTTAAATTCGTGTAGTTTTAATACCGAAAAATAGAAAAATAAAAGGAAGGGAAATTAAAAAGAAAATAAAAAGAATTTGAACGGCGGAGAGAAGACAGCACAGATTAAAAAAGTACCGGAAAAAAAAGAGACGTATTAAAAAACAACTTATTTTGTTCACTTTTTTTTTGAGATTCATCTTTTTTTTTAATTCGTGTAGTTTTAGTACTCCAATATATTAGCAAGACCGTCTACAAAAATATACAATTTTTAAAATAAACAATAATAGCAATTATTATTTTTTTTTAAATCTTTACTTACACCACTTTAACACTGACCGCGTAACATTTTTTATTATTATTATTTTTTTCACAATATATTTTTTTTTAAATAATTTTATAGGAATCTTTGTTGATGCTTATTAATAGATTAAATAGAACAAACATTCTAAATTTAAATGCAAATAAAAAAAAATCGCTTAAAATATCTTTGATTCCCTTTTCTTTTCACAACGCACCTGTAAAAAAAATAAAAAATATTTAGGGTGACAAAAAAATATGTTGCCAATTGCCATAATTTTTTTTTTCATTAATTCAAAATTTTTTTTTACTTTAATTTTTAATTTTGACAAATTAAAAAAAAACAAGAATTTTTTTGATTCATAATAAAAATGTTGCCATATAATATTCAGAAAAAATAATTACGAGCGCTATTTTAAATCAATTATTTAATAGATAAAATTTACATTCACCATTTTTTTTATTTATTTTTCAAAACTGTATTGCCATATTTAAAAAATTATATACAATTTTTTTGACACCCACATTTTTTTTACTTCATTTAAAAATTAAAATAATATACTAATAGTAATACCTACACAAAACCTGTATCAACCGCATGTACGTAAGCCCTCAATAGAAGCCTGCGGGAAAAAAAAAACAAAAATAATATTGCTAGTAAAGTAAATTAATAATAAATTAAGAGTCCATGCACAACACAAAAAAAGCTGTTAATTTTTTTATTATTTAAAAACATTGATGACGTCATTATAGAAACATTCGTTAGTCCAGAAAATTTATTTAAAAAAATATAAATGCGTCGAAAAAAATTAAATACAACTAAAATCCATAGATCGGTCCGGCTCGAAGGAATTTTTTTTTCCCTATTTTCATTCTATAATGGCAAGGTATTACACCGTACAGCCTTTAGTAGTAGAGTAGCGCGGGAAACTCCGAACAAGGCGGACCTTCCAAAATTCGTATTCTTTATCTCTTTCTATATATATATCTTTATTCCACCCGCTCGAAAACTCCCGCGCTTTTACTGACGCAGTGCAACAATTAACTCGCCGCCATTTTGTTTTACAATTATAAGTAAATTGTTTAAATCAAAATGTAAAAAAATGGTGTACATGTCTCCCTCCACTCGTATCAAAAAAAAAAAACCACCACCGTCAAAAATTCCATGCATAAAAAATATATACATAACTTACCTATATACAGATTATATCACTCGCGTTAAATCATCGCACAATTTTTTTTATTAGTATGTTAGTAGGTTATTTGTGAATTACCCCCTTTCCCCCAAGTTTTATTAAATTCAATTCATGCATAAATCAAAATTTAAATTTGTCATTTATCAAAGGTTTTTTTTTTGGTCGTGAAATTTAAATCGATAACAACTCTACACACATCGATTAAAAAAATCGATATACAATTTGTTCATGGCAATATTTAAATGTCAACTTCTGATAATGAAATATATAAAATTCAAATTTCGAATTAAGTTTCAATCCAAAGATTTGATGCCATTATCGATAACTTTAAATGAAAAGTCAGGGTGACAGAAAATCAACTTTTTGACAAGTCATTCATAGATAATCGAAAATGTCAAAAAGATGTCAATTAAATACAGTTTTTGACAATTAGCGTTATCGACAATGTCTCAAAATACTTTTTTTTATCTGTTTCTCATGCTTCATTAATCGATGCATATTAATATTAGTATCCTCCACCATTCCACTTCTACTATTACTGAATTTCACGTCATCGTCTCGTTCAAAAAAAATTAAAAAGCAAAGCCTTACAGCATTACTTCTATATACATTTTTACATTGCAATCCAATTTGTACAAACAAACAAAAATAGAGAATTTTCAGCCTAATTAATTTAATGCGTAAAATATACTGAGTGCGTGAAAAATACTTGGCGGGCTTCAGTGCGTATTGCACATATTCATGTGACCTTCGTCAGTGTGTTGTGTACTGGCAACTCAGTGCGTATTGCACATATTCATGTGACCTTCGTCAGTGTGTTGTGTACTGGCAATTCCGTGCGTATTGCACATATTCATGTGACCTTCGTCAGTGTGTTGTGTACTGGCAACTCAGTGCGTATTGCACATATTCATGTGACCTTCGTCAGTGTGTTGTGTACTGGCAATTCCGTGCGTATTGCACATATTCATGTGACCTTCGTCAGTGTGTTGTGTACTGGCAACTCAGTGCGTATTGCACATATTCATGTGACCTTCGTCAGTGTGTTGTGTACTGGCAACTCAGTGCGTATTGCACATATTCATGTGACCTTCGTCAGTGTGTTGTGTACTGGCAACTCAGTGCGTATTGCACATATTCATGTGACCTTCGTCAGTGTGTTGTGTACTGGCAATTCCGTGCGTATTGCACATATTCATGTGACCTTCGTCAGTGTGTTGTGTACTGGCAACTCAGTGCGTATTGCACATATTCATGTGACCTTCGTCAGTGTGTTGTGTACTGGCAACTCAGTGCGTATTGCACATATTCATGTGACCTTCGTCAGTGTGTTGTGTACTGGCAACTCAGTGCGTATTGCACATATTCATGTGACCTTCGTCAGTGTGTTGTGTACTGGCAACTCAGTGCGTATTGCACATATTCATGTGACCCTCTTCAGTGTTTTGTGTACTGGCAACTCAGTGCGTATTGCACATATTCATGTGACCTTCGTCAGTGTGTTGTGTACTGGCAACTCAGTGCGTATTGCACATATTCATGTGACCTTCGTCAGTGTGTTGTGTACTGGCAACTCAGTGCGTATTGCACATATTCATGTGACCCTCTTCAGTGTTTTGTGTACTGGCAACTCAGTGCGTATTGCACATATTCATGTGACCTTCGTCAGTGTGTTGTGTACTGGCAACTCAGTGCGTATTGCACATATTCATGTGACCTTCGTCAGTGTGTTGTGTACTGGCAACTCAGTGCGTATTGCACATATTCATGTGACCTTCGTCAGTGTGTTGTGTACTGGCAACTCAGTGCGTATTGCACATATTCATGTGACCTTCGTCAGTGTGTTGTGTACTGGCAACTCAGTGCGTATTGCACATATTCATGTGACCCTCTTCAGTGTTTTGTGTACTGGCAACTCAGTGCGTATTGCACATATTCATGTGACCTTCGTCAGTGTGTTGTGTACTGGCAACTCAGTGCGTATTGCACATATTCATGTGACCTTCGTCAGTGTGTTGTGTACTGGCAATTCAGTGCGTATTGCACATATTCATGTGACCCTCTTCAGTGTTTTGTGTACTGGCAACTCAGTGCGTATTGCACATATTCATGTGACCTTCGTCAGTGTGTTGTGTACTGGCAACTCAGTGCGTATTGCACATATTCATGTGACCTTCGTCAGTGTGTTGTGTACTGGCAATTCCGTGCGTATTGCACATATTCATGTGACCCTCTTCAGTGTTTTGTGTACTGGCAACTCAGTGCGTATTGCACATATTCATGTGACCTTCGTCAGTGTGTTGTGTACTGGCAACTCAGTGCGTATTGCACATATTCATGTGACCTTCGTCAGTGTGTTGTGTACTGGCAATTCCGTGCGTATTGCACATATTCATGTGACCCTCTTCAGTGTTTTGTGTACTGGCAACTCAGTGCGTATTGCACATATTCATGTGACCTTCGTCAGTGTGTTGTGTACTGGCAACTCAGTGCGTATTGCACATATTCATGTGACCTTCGTCAGTGTGTTGTGTACTGGCAACTCAGTGCGTATTGCACATATTCATGTGACCCTCTTCAGTGTTTTGTGTACTGGCAACTCAGTGCGTATTGCACATATTCATGTGACCTTCGTCAGTGTGTTGTGTACTGGCAACTCAGTGCGTATTGCACATATTCATGTGACCTTCGTCAGTGTGTTGTGTACTGGCAATTCAGTGCGTATTGCACATATTCATGTGACCTTCGTCAGTGTGTTGTGTACTGGCAATTCAGTGCGTATTGCACATATTCATGTGACCTTCGTCAGAGTGTTGTGTACTGGCAATTCAGTGCGTATTGCACATATTCATGTGACCTTCGTCAGTGTGTTGTGTACTGGCAATTCAGTGCGTATTGCACATATTCATGTGACCTTCGTCAGTGTGTTGTGTACTGGCAATTCAGTGCGTATTGCACATATTCATGTGACCTTCGTCAGTGTGTTGTGTACTGGCAATTCAGTGCGTATTGCACATATTCATGAGACCCTCTTCAGTGTTTTGTGTGCTGGCAATTCAGTGTGTTTTGCGCATATTCATATAACGTTTGCTAGTGTGTTTCATGTATCGTTTTCCAGTGCAGTTTGTGTATATAGATTTCAGTGTGGTTTTAGCATAAATCAACAGTGAGTATAGCACATATATGTTTAACTGCTCAGTGCGTTTTGTGCGTATTTAGTCAGTGTTTTGAAAATATTTACATTTATACAATAAGATACAGTACGTTTGCTCGTACGTGAAGTAGTGTGCTTTGCACATGAAGCTTGTCAGTATGTTTTGCGCATAACAGTCACGGAGTAATTACAGCCAGTAATTAAATAACTTTGTACAAATAGGATTAAAAGCCTAAAAAGTAGTTCTACTAACCACTAAACCATTAACTACAACTTACCTTGAGGTGCTCCGTAGCCCGGAGCCCCGTAGGTCGGAGGAGCCCCATATTGGCCGTATGCTGGCGGCTCTGACTGTTGGAATAAAACATTTCATAAATATATTTTGAAAAGATTTACAGCTCGAGTTAACTGTTGTCCTAATGTATTAGATAATGGAAGAAGTGAAGTAGTCTCTGGATAATGCTAGTGTTGTGCAGTGCAGTGTTAGTACTTGGGAGTGCTGTCCAATTAAGGCCACGTCTTGTGTTAGGTTAGGTTTAAGTGAGTTTAACCTTTGGTTTAAACAGAGAGCCTGAGCAGTGGAGGCGAGTGTCTCGATCGAATAAAGGACGTCCTTAAGCCTACACCTTGGTCACAAGTCCAAGGCACTGCTTAGGTTTCTCTCGTAATTGTTAGAGATCATATTTGATTATTTATCAATTCAGCAGAAGTATCTGCGTTGCGTTTACCCAATAGTCCATTCAATATCATCACCCCTTTTAGTGTTCTCCAATATTACGCTCTCCTCCTTCCTTCTTATCATTAAAATCCTCGACATATATATAATATTTCTACATGTCAGTAGGTACATCATTACCATATGAATCATAATGTAAATGAGGACAAAAAAAAATGACGTCATCAAAGTTGACTAATACTTTCATAGATTGTTAGATTGCATCATCTATTATCAGTCGTTAACACAAACGGCACCGACGAGACTGAGAAGAAATACATATAATATGATCCCTCGCTAATTTTAATCTGTGGACTGTGATAGATCAACATTCTGTATGTTTTGCGCATTAAGACAGACAAGTTGTTCTGTTTTTCCTGTAATATTATTATATCATCTTACCATATACATCTGGGAAGGCGGCGGCTGAGCACCCTCGAACCCAATGAATTGCACCATGACGTCACCATCGATGGTCAAGTTGGAGATGCGCTGGAAAGGGATGCGGTGGGGGAACTCGCAGAAGTGGACTCCGTTCAGAGCAATCTAGAAGAAACATATACATAGAATTCAAATGATCTCTTCCAACCACAACCTCAGCTACGAAAACCTACAAGGGTGCAAAAAAATTGTTTACTATATTTTTATTTGAATGCGCGCGCGGCGGGGGAGTGTTAGGTACGCCGCCGTCGGGGGCAGTACTGTGACAGTCGTATTAAAGAGAGCGGCGTACGCGCGCGGTATACACCCCCTTAAACCCCTTTATTGATTAATAGTATCCCGTGTCCTGTGTGTACTATTTCCCAAGGCCTAGTTACTTGACTCTTCCCTGACGAAAACGGACTAGTGGTGAAGTGCGAACTATTTAGAACTATTTTGTGTTATTGTGTGAAACGTGTAACGGGCATGCCCAAACAAGATTAGAAAGAATCTTTATCACCTAACTGACAATAGATAACCCTTAATTTAAAGAAGCTGAAACCGGGCCCAGCCAGCTTCCACGTGTGTGGGGTTTTGTTCGCCCCAAAAATAAATGCAAATGTATCGTAGAATTAATCATAATGGTAGTAATGTAATTTATTAGAATAGCAACACTGTAATGTCACAGATTAATAGAAGGTACAGTGTATCTGTGGTTGAATGTCGATGGTACAATTTGTACTCTGTCCATCATATCTTGTTCGATGACAGCTTGTCACTTTGACATAACCAGACCTGAGGATAAAATCGATATAAATTATCGATAATCCAACGAAAGTTACTGAAAAAGGAAGTTGTAACACGTTTATATTCTTGTTAAAATGGTTTACAGCCCAAATGGTCATCAGCACAGTCTGATTCGGACTCGGTGAAGCAGTCTTGTATATTTATAATCAGTTCATTTCATAGGCGTGTTTTGCGCTGACAGCTGTCATCGATCAAGCTATGATGCACAGAGTGTAGATTAAATCAGTTTGTGTCAGTCTGTGACGTATTGTCAGACAGGCAAATGACGCCAACATGGCGGATAAGTTCATACATACAATGTTTCTTTTATTGAAATTGTTATTTGAATGTTTTAGCCCAACAAAGATATTGAAAGTATTTTCAATGTAACTCAAAATAAAAAAGTAATATTTTTAGGATTTAAAAATACAATAAAATGGCAACATTGTTGTATAGATAAAATAAACATTAAATAGAAAATGTATAATATATATATTTTTATTTCAGCAGAATTTTTTTTTAAATATTTTATATCAGCCATATACTTGTCTCTTTCTAACAATTTCTTTTTACTCTTTCGTTTGTTTTATCGAGTTTATAACACTTTTTAACCTCATATTAGGGACGCGCCATTCATACGTGCAAGGTCATGCGTTGCACGACGGCGCCAGAGGGGAAACGGCTCCATGGAGGATTGTTTTTTCCAAAATGATTCGAATAAAATAAAGTTGGTCCTAAGAGCGCGTCGAGCGAAGGTCAGATTTATTGTTATTTAAAGTAATTGTGGACAGGGGCGCCAAAAAGTAAAGAAGAGGGCGAGCCTTTTTTTTAGTGTTCCAATATAGGCATGAGTATTTAGCACGACAGCGCAGAAGATGCTTGGCGCATGCTTGCCTCTACTTTTAAGCCTCCTCCACGTAGTGTAGAGGAGGCTTTAGTACAGTTCATTCAATTCACTAGGATTTGCGACTCTCATACTATTCTGACAGATAGTAGACGAACGGAGAGACTTCGTGGATTGAACTATCTATACAAACGAATCGCTTTTATCTATGTAAGCTCATAACTTCAGGACGACTGTTTTTGTGTTAGTTATTGTAGGAAAAGGTATGTGTGAGTGAGACAGTGAGACGCATTATAGAATAGACATTCAACCTCTTGCTTCAGAAATCGCCTCAGCGAAGCGAAGGCGGGTCAGCGGTAGACAATATTATTTATAATATCACTATATGAGCTGTCCAAGGTTCATATTTACAAATTAATTGATTATTAATTATTTATTTGAACTTTGACATTATTTAATGTATTTAGGATTATATGACAAAACAAACTGACCTACTTTTATTATTTGTTATATATGTATACAAATTTCAAGCAATTAAAAAAAAAAGATTAATTCTTTATCGTCATACTTTTTTGTTTTGTCAAATGCAATATGTTAATTAATTAAAATTTGTGCAATAGCAACACTGAACACAGAAGTTAGTAGAAGAGATAATGTCATACATATAAAAAGATTGTCACTACCCCCACTAACCTTAAGAGACTGCGGCTCACACAGCACCAGAGCTTCGAAGGCCTCGCCCCTCACCAGCGGCATCCCTCCACTGGTCTCCTCCACCCCCCACTCCATAGCTGTCAAGTGGTTCCTGACCACGCACATCTCAATGAAACGGAAGTTGAGATGAAGCGCGATATCATCGCGAGGGTCTGTGTTTGGTCCACATTGGAGGTTTATCGCGAATCTAGAATAAAAAAATATTAGCTTAAGCTAGTCCGCCATCTTGGGCTGTCCGCCATTTTGAATTAAGACTTCAGTCATTTTATTTATCGTATTTATTTCAAACAAGTCTTTCATTTGAAACCTATATCATAGGCATGTATAAAAATAGCAAATCCGCCATCTTGGAATGTCCGCCATATTGGATTTAGACTGGTCATATTGTATTTCACATTTGAGATAATGATCCTCGTTGAATAATTGGTAATTTAGGATATTCACAATATTTGTGCAGCTGGATAAGCTACATGTGTCTGGTTCAAACTCAAACCGCCTATCATGATGTCCAAAAGGTTCATATCATAAATGTCCATCTTGGCTGATTTAGACATAGTCATCAGAATTAGACCCCTTATTAAAAATGTTAGTTACCTTTGTGCGCCAGGTGGTATACTCCCCTGGAACCTGATCATGCGACCAGGGAACATGCCACCGGGGATCGGATGTACACATGGTATTACCTGGAACAATATTCTGGTATTAATACATTTAAGAATCACATTTAAAATAATAATTAGAGAACAACCTCAATTTTCACCATTCATGTTTTTAAAAGAAGCTATGAATTCTCTAGAAACTTTAATAAAAAAAAAAAACTTTTTTATATTTTAACTAGCTACCCCGACAGACAGTGTTCTGTCAAAACTTAATATTACATACAAAAAAAAATTAGCCGAATTGATCAAGAGATTCTAGCTATGCGTTTGGCAACATTCATTTTTGACTATATCTTAACTGTGTTATTATAAAAAAAAATAGAAACCAAATATTTTAAATCTTTTTTTTTTTACTTTCTAACCCTATCTTAAAACTTATAATAAGAAAAATAAAGAAAGTTATTAATCCATTTTTTTTAAACCATAGCTTAAAAATGGTTTTGATACAATAACAACAGACTTCAATTTTTTTTCCATTTTATTCCATAATGAAAAAAGGTAGGTATTACACTGTACAGCCTTTAGTAAGATAACAGATTTCAACCTACCTGTTTGTAAGTTTAAAAAAAAGTAGTGTGAAGATCCTTCCACATCTTTTATAGGTTAATAGTCAATGATAAATGAATCTAAGTAAATAGATATTATTAAAAGTAGACTAATAGCTTCGGACATTACACATTAGATAAAAAAACCAAACAGGAAAATGATACTAACAAATAATGACGTTGACAACAAATAAGAAGAAACCTTGAAATAAAAACAATATTACTGAATTATTTAGCGCCTACCCTACATGGATGATACAAGTTTAAATATATGAAGAATATTATGTAATTATTTTTTGATCGGCTAATCCAGACGTTTTTAAACTTTGTCCCGTAGACAACTAATGGGTGAAATTAATCTTCATCACAACCCGTTTATGGCCCACTGATAAGCCTGGTCTGCTTCTCAGAATGAGGAGGCCAGTGCTAGTCCAGTATGCTGGCTCAGTGCAAGTTGGCAGACTTCACACACTTTTGAGAACTTTCTAAAGAACTCTCACGAGTGCAGTTTCCTTCACATGCAAGTTGTCGAGGCATATGTGGGGGATCGAAGTCGTAAACTGGCCAAAATGCAAAATATCTGGATTACAGATTGAGACTGATTATTAACTTAGACAGACTCCTCTCATATATAAATCACATCAGCCTCTAATTTTTTTTATACCCTAATAAACCTTACATAAATTTACAACCCGTAAACCACTTTGGGAATTACTTTTCAGTTTTTCTAGTGTATTAGTAGTGCTGTGCACTACATTTACACATGTGCATGAGGGACAATGCAGGTTGATCAGTAATTGTCCACGGCAACATTCATTTTTGAATCATCTAGCAACTACAGTACATCAAATAATTTCACATTTAATAAAAAGAAGAACAAGTGGGTGGATAAAGTTTTGGTATCTGAAAGAGACATTGAAGACTTGTATACTGCTCTGCATCACATATGGTTGTGAGCCATGGTACCTTACTGAAAACCATAGAATGAAATTAGCAAGATGCCAAAGAGTAATGGAGAGAAGTAAGCTGGGAGTGAAACTCAGAGACAGAATTAGAAACACAGTAATAAGACAAAGAAACAAAGCTTCTGGCATATTTGCTCAGATAGATTCACCAGAAGTGGAGCTGGACCCTTCACATAAAGGTAATAAGTGGAGCAAGCAAGCCACTCTCTGGTACCCAAGAGACGGCACTAGAAAACAGAGTCGCCCAGCTCAAAGATGGGAAGACAATATTTGAATGGGAAAATGAATATGGGAAAACCCTCATTCAGAAATACATGGCTAATTTATTTATAAAAAAAAACTATTGTTTGATAAGAAGCGATGCTTGTAATGGTCTCTTCTTAGTCAGCTTCATCAGGCGTAAATACTACACTTGCAGCTCTAAAATATCTCCTGGATATTTGGCTTCTCTCAATGACAGAGCAGACTCTACTTCTTTTATGATTTAGAATGAACATCATTCAGTTCTGCCAAGCAAGCAAAATAAAATGAATTATTACATCCAGAGTAATCTATAAGTAATGCTGATAACTCCCTTATTTTAACAATTATTATTATTATTATTATACTGGCAGAGGGCTTATGTGCCAGCAAGCACTTGCCACTACGTCACTGATCTCTTGTTGCACCCTGGTTTTGAATATCACTCTACTCTACCCTGTACTCTAGGAATATCCAAATCTTTTGGGCAGCGATTGCCACAGTTTCCTCTGCATTGTGACATTAACCAACCTGCACAACATTATCTTCTCATATTGGTTGTAATGTGTATTTAAATAGCCCATTGATTTATACCTTTTTCTTTCTTTTTTTTAAAAAAGATTACTAGCAGTATGGATCACATACTACTAGTATTCCCGTTACCCCTCCTAGTAAGCTAATAAATAGCTTGTGTCAGGAGTGGGCCACGCCAATAGTCTAATGTCCGGGATTTGAACCCACAACTTGTTGATCGTGAATCCAACGCCCTAGCCACCGAGCTACTGACGCTTCTATTATACCTTTAACAAAACTATCCAACATGACTATGAGTTTGTTCTAATATTTTCTTTAATTTTCACACACTAATTTATTTCTATCCAATATTTGAAAAAAAGAGACATCTATTATCCATAATTGATAATAGAGATAGAGAATAATAAAACATTCCATGTAACAAAAGCCTAAAAACTATTTTAATATTTAATTGGTGGTATTAATGACAACTAAACAATATTAAGAATGTCGTATTACGTAGCAGATATTTATAGTACACGAGTACATGACACTGAAAAATATTTAAGCAACTGAATTTCAAATGAGGGATTGCATCATATGTTTTGCTTTATTATTTAAACACATTAACATTTTATTTTTTAGATACAAATGTTACCACATTTCTTTTAATAGTCAAATAAATCACATTTTTATTATAAAAAATTAATTAATTATTAATTATTAAATGCTTTGTTACCTAGTGTAAAAAAAAGTTTTGTATGACAAAAATTGCTTAACGGACTAGTTGTTAAGCCGTAGCCGTAGATGAGAAATATTGCTAAAAGGACTAGTTGACAACCCATAAAAAAATTAAAAAAACACTGTTCTTTTGGTTTAAATGCTTTACCAACTAGTGTGAAAAAAATACTTTAAAAAAAAGGTTTTATATAAGAAAGATTGCTTAAAGCACTAGTTGGCAAGCCATAAAAAAATAAAAATTAATAAAGGAACTGTTTTTATGGTTTAAATGCTTTGCCACATAGTGTAAAGAAAAATTAAAAAAAAAAGGTTTTATATGAGAAAGATTGCTTAAAGGACTAGTTGGCAAGCCATAAAAAAATAAAAATTAATAAAGGAACTGTTCTTATGGTTTAAATGCTTTGCCACATAGTGTAAAGAAAAATAAAAAAAAAAAGGTTTTATGTGAGAAAGATTGCTTAAAGGACTAGTTGGCAAGCCATAAAAAAATAAAAATTAATAAAGGAACTGTTCTTATGGTTTAAATGCTTTGCCACATGATGTAAAGAAAAATTAAAAAAAAAGGTTTATATGAGGAATATTGCTTAAAGGACTAGTACACAAGCCATATAAAAGTTAAAAAGGAACCGTTCTATTGGTTTAAAAGCTTTACCAACTAGTGTGAAAAAAAAAAAAAAAAAAAGGTTTTTTTTTATAACGAAGTTAGTTTGGCTTAAAGGCCTAAACTAGACGTAAAAATAACAAATTTAAAGGTATAAGTTGTGTTGTGGCGACAGCCCTGTTTATTTAGCACGTAACGGATTGCTATCAAAGCGATGCCCTTGGAAATCCCAAAGACATTATATTGAGCCGCTTTCCTATAATATATTCATTAAAATGCACAAAAGTGTTCACAAACTTACCGGGTTGTAGATTGGTGGTGACGCCATGTTTGTTTGTTACAACTTTATCTACAAACTCTTCGTAATAAATACGGACGAGACAACAACGCGTATATCCAGAGGATACGCCTCGATCGCCTTAAAAAATAATTTTCAATTGATTCGAGATAGAATGCGTCATACGTCATATGACGACAACTGAAAAAACAAGTCGTCAATAGAGATGCTATAAAATCGATGTTTTACGGCATCGATGTAACGTTCATGAACATCGATATTTCATTAGCATCTATTAAATATTTAGTAAATTATTAACGTTCCTAAATGCTCGGTATCTTAATAAATTATTAAAATAATAACTGTGGTTTTGGATCGAAGTTCCTTAATGGGCGTTAGTTAGATATCTTCAATCAATTGAACTAACTTTGTGACGTCATTTTAAATCCAACATGGTGGCATATCCAAGATGGCGGACTTGTTGTTTTTAATGCTTTACTTCAATATCAAATGAAAGAGCTTGCTAAGATAATTCGAAAAGTAAAGTTCCGTCCGTCTAAATCCAATATGGCGGACTAACTGGTGGCAGTGATTGGTGATAGTTGAGTGATTTAATACAGTCAACATTTTTATAATTAGTACAAATGTTTTAGGTCATCCTTACTAAGGATCAAGTGATATTTACTTTGCCAACTCAGTCGCTTCAGCCTGACAATTCGATTTCACACAGTCAACATTGTCTAAAGTACTGCATGTGTAATGTAGGTCTTCCTTATTTCTAATAAGGACCTTCAATCCTATCTGGTGTCCCACGACACAAGTTTTTTTAATTTTTATATTTTAATTTTGACTCATGTCCAGAAGTCTGGTCAGTGATCCCTAAAGATAATCCGGTAACACGGAAGATTAAACCTCCAATGAACCACATTCTCTATAAACGATCTTAATGAATTTGATCTTGATTTTAAAGGTTTTTAATATTTTTCTATTTTAAGTTGGCGTTGAATAATAAAATGGCGATTATTTTTATTATAACATAAATCAATGATTTTACCGTTGGAATTCAACCCGTTCGAAGCTGGATCTAGTTGATCGAATACTTTATTTACAAATTTATTGTGTATTTTTTATGCTGACAATATTATTGTTAATCACCTGTTTTTAAGGATGTGCAATTGGGTGATAAATTACTAATCTAGCCCTCGTAATAAAAAAATAATTAAATCTAGAATCGACACTAAAAACCAAATAAGTAGCTTTAAATATTTTTTTTACACAATAACTTTTTCTCTGCAACAAAACGAGACAAATATTGTTAACCGTTAAAAAACTCGAACATTTTACTAACGTAATGCTGAATATATTTCTTTTACATACATGGGTGTCGATAATAGTGTGCAAGGAGGTGTAAATACACTCTAGGTATCGTGAAGAATAAGAAAACATGCAGATATTCTTTGGATAAGTTACTATTTGAATTAAACTATAATATTCAAAATTACATTTTTATTAGTTTCACTCTACCGCTGGGATGGCATCTAGTCAAGATCGAGTAACCCAGCACCCTCCTATGGTAGAGGATCTTTTCTCCAATTGCTTGTCACGTGAATTTGACAACCAGTCTAGCCGCATGTGGGTCAGACTTCTCTCTCTGTTGAACTCTAATTTTGTACTCCACTAAAACTAGTACTGTTCTCTTCATTCCCTCAATTTCCAAGACAACACATCAGCAAAATAAGACATACGCTCTTGTGTTGCCGATGTCAATGGGCGATGGATGGATCTGCTCGTTTGTCATTCAAAACATTGATTTAGGTTTCACAGATTAATTAAGTTACTAAATTAACAAACAATCTAAAAAATATTCTTTGTACACCGATCAATCTCCTCAAATTTGACAACACTACGTCGTCATTGGCAGAATTACGGTGAACTTCAAGCAGTATCAAGAGCCATAAGGAAAAAAAACAACATTATGCAACATTAACGATTTTGTACATATACAAGCTTTTGTAGCCTTCGAAACATTGTGGCGGCCATCATTTTTACATAGATAAAATAAATGTAGAAATTTTGGGTTTACAAAATCGATTAAAAAGTGTCACTTATAAAATCGATTTATTAAAAAAAATAGTTCTTACCCATCAGTATCTAATTCCTAAGTTAAAAGTTTTTTAAACAGGTCACACTGGTTAGGGTAACCATAGCTGTGTTACCAGAAGGTTACTTTTGTAACCTTTTAGGTGATTTTTTTACTCTGTTGGTTACTTTTAGGTTACACTAGTGAAATGGTTACTTTAAGGTGATATTTCGGAATTTGTAGAATAATTGTTTTAATAAATTCTCACATATAAAACGTGAAAGGGAAAGCTACATTAAATTTTTATGTTGGCAAGCTTCCTTTGCGTTTGCTCACAATTAAAAGAGAGTCGTTAAAAAATCAAATTAAAAAAAAGCGGTAGATACGATTTACGAGAACAATACGTCGTACTCGTTTACTAAACCAACACGTCTTGTATCTTTCTTACTCACTCGATCAAATCGAATTCGGATAAATTCATTCGTTTGTTGCCGTTGCTCGTCGTATCATTTCGTTAATTTTTGTTCACTGTTTTGGTGGTATTGTATTGTATCAGAGATAACATAATTTCCTACCTATTAGTGTACGTCTACTTAGTACTTACTACGCATGTGTGTGCCTGACTTTGTACCTTTTCCATAATGAGGACTAATAACAATCCCATGGGTTTTGCAGTTGTAGCCAACTCATTAGAGAATAAAAATGATAAATGAATTGAAATGCAAATTTAGTATGTATCAATATTATATGTATAATAAATAAGTATAAATATTCAGATAAGTACTGATTTGAAATTCATTTGAAAAAAAAAATCGAAAGGTTATTTTTTACACTAAAAGGTTACTTTTGTAAATATTTCAGGTAACTTTTGCAAATACCGAGCTGGCAACACTGAACCATAGTCAGTGTTTATCGCAATTGACGCATTACTTACATTAAAATAATGATTTATCAAAAGCAAACCTAATTTGTGTTAATCTAATTAATTATTACATCAGATAGTTGCTACACTATTGTTCTACAGAACGAGGTAACGGAACATCCAGGAATTGTGTTGTAAGGTGTAGCAATGACGATCGAAGGCAACAAGGACGAGGCTGAGAGGTGCATCGAGATTGCGCAAAATGCATTCTCAGCGGGAAACGTTGAGAAGGCTGAACGTTTTCTGCTTAAAGCTGAAAGGTTGTACCCTACTCCTCGGGCTAAGGAGTTTTTGACGAGGGTACGAGCTGCAGGGACGTCAGGAAGTGTTCCTAAACGAACTCCACCAAGCAGCCCCAGTGCTGAGGAGGTACGGCGAAGGAAGACGCCTACACATCAGCCCCCTCAGCGCGAGTACTCCCAGGAGCAGTTGGACGCCGTGCGCAGGGTGAACACCAAGTGTAAGGATTACTATGAAATACTGGGTGAGTTTATAAATAAATTCAAGGTTGATACAAATTAATGGGTCAGTTTATTTTTTTTAAGAAATGTAAGTAGTGCTAACGGTTGGATTCTGAATTACCTGTTCTCCCAAAAAAAGAGTAATAGGATTATATAATATAGGATAACATTAAACTGATTAAAGATGGGCTAACTTAAGGATAAAACAATATGAGTAAATACAAGTACATACTTGATATTTTTCTCGGATACCAAGTATTTTTAGTGTTGATTACTTTGAAATTAAGTTTCGTTAAAAGTACTCATATCAGTATGGTACCTCTGCATCTTGCGAAATACTGATTTCTAAAGCTGGCCGAATAATCACTTCCAACTTCCAGAAATCACCTAACAGGCAAACATTTGGAAAAATTAATAATTTAGGGAAGCATAATAAAACAGACTTTTTCATAGTCTTATAATTTTGTTCTTATTAATTTAAAATACCAATGCTTGTTACGTTTATAATATAAATTTTCCAAAAACTATTTGAAATGAATAGGTATTGATACTTTTCAATTGATTACGAGTAAGTATCAATACTTGATGACAGATACAGTATCGAGTAAAAGTATCAATACCTGAATGGTATCGTTACATCCCTAGGCTGACCTGTTCTTGCTTTGCTGAGCTGTATTCAAAACATTCACACACACTCATTTATTCATTGATATTCTCCCACTTGTAACTATGAATATGCTACTTCCCTACTAATTTTTTTTATGTTAGATAAGGGACAAATGAGCAGACGGTCCATCCTGACAATAATTATCACAACAAGAGAATTACCTGATTTGTTGCAGTCGTTCTGAAGTTATGTACATATAGACATAGAAAAAGAAGCATCAGTAGCTCACAATCGATAAGTTGTGGGTTCAAATCCCGGACATTGGACTACCTCAGAAACCTGAAACTAGATGTTTTAGTCAGATTCTGAAACTAAGTATTGAATAAAAATTTGTATCTTAATTTAGAATATAGTGTGATATTGTTGATGTGCTCTGAAGACAGAATCTCACACTAAAAGTATGAGCGCATAATTAAGTTTAATCTCAGAACCTGCCCTAAAAATGTTGCCAAGAAAAAAATTAACAAAAGATGTTGCTACGCCCCTTGTATCTCATCTTGACGCCCCGTAAACCTGGGTGGTTGACCGCTTTGCCAATCCCTAAAGCCGCTACTAAATATTCTTATAGATTTTGACTTAATTTTAAAAGATTTTATTTTATATTTACAGGAGTGACGAAAGAAGCCACAGATTCTGATATCAAAAAATCATACAAGAAGTTGGCACTCCAGCTCCATCCTGACAAGAACCATGCTCCTGGAGCTGCAGAAGCTTTTAAGGTACACACAGCCTATCTGCTTTCCTTGATCAAAAAGGAGCTAACATATTATTCCTAAACTTAAATTTCATAACTAATACCATTCAATTAAAACAGTGAGGGGATAAGTTAGAATACTATTTCCCTTTCCCGCTGGGAAAACATCTCGTAAGAGCTGATTAACCCAGCACCCTCTCGGTGCTAGGGGATCTGTTCGCCGTCCGGCTTGCGACTACCAGCATGCGAATCCAACACCCAAGTGTCATAAACGCTCTGGTCGAACCGCATATGGGCCAGACTTACCCCCCCATTACATTAATGCTGCGGATCTAGTGGCCTCTGGGCTCTTGCTCAGGGTCCGCTGAAACTACTGCATTTTTTTCTACACACCTTGTCCCCACTTTATCTTTGAGGATGCCTCCTGCAAAGGTGGCCATTATCATCAGGTGGGCCAACTGCTCGTTTGCAACTACAACAAAAATTGAGTAGGTTCACTGTCAACCTAACACAAACTCAACTCAAAATAAACCTAAAGTTTGGTTTAGTCAACACAACTACAATGTAAGGACTCGCTTGACCCTTTATCAGACTTCCATTAGGACCATTTTAATTAATGTTAACTCAAAGAGGTTACTCGTCAAACTAAATTAGTCTATAGCTAAAGAGAAAATGGAAGAACAAGACAGCAATAGGAATACCCCTCCACCGGTGTGGTAGAAGTAAAACCAACCAATGGGAATTGCTAGCCAATTATTAAAGATCGTAGTGTTGCAATAAACAACTGTTAACATGATGATAAGGTGGTAAGGTAATGATAAGACTATCGTCTCGTATCGTAAGAGTATTGATATAAATAGAGAAAAAAGAGGAGAAAGTACTCCACCCTGTGGAACACTAGCACTGAGACGGCAGCAAGGCGTATGCATTGTATTCGGTTACACAAATAAGACGGGTTATCTCTTTTTCACTCTACCAGTTGCTCTGTACTACTAAACTTTCTCCAGGCTATCGGCAATGCAGCAGCAATATTGACAGACCCAGAGAAACGCAAGCAATATGATCTGCGAGGGGAAGAACCAGCTCACACTCCTCACGCCCACCACCAGTACTACGCCAGAGGGTTCGAGTCTGACCTCACTGCTGAAGAGCTGTTCAACATGTTCTTTGGAGCCACTGGTGAGACTTCTAGCGTAATCCATTCGATTGAGTCCTTCTTCTGAGGTGGCGATTCTATTCGTAAAAGGTTTTTAAATCGATTCGAATCGAACGCAATCGATCATTAAAATTGATTTTTTTAGTAGATCAGTTGATTTTTAGAAAAAAATCGATTGTTAATTTTATAGAATGAAATATTGATTCGTTAAATCGATTCAGTGCTATGTATTGATTTAAATTACGATTTAAGGCGTCACCACGTCAATAATACTAACAACACATATCCACTTATTCAAGCATTCCCAGGCGGAGGCCCCACAGTGTACACCAGGAGACGCGCCCGCGAGCCAGAGGCACGCGACAACCACGGGAGCTTGGTGCAGCTGCTGCCGGTGCTGGTGTTGGTGCTGCTGTCCATGATGTCGGGCTTCTTCATCAGCGAGCCCATCTACAGCTTAAGCGCGTCGCACAAGTATCCTGTGCCGAGGGAGACTGTTAACTTGAAGGTATTAGATCATATTAACTAGTCGACTCGTCTATCATTATTTCAAAATTATACTTATATTCCTTTATATAATCAAGTAAAAAGGGAGAGAGGGGAAGGATAGAACAGATTCTAATGGGTTAACCTTATGTAAGCCTAACACATTCACTACCACGACTAGAGGGGATAATAGTGAAAAGAATTTAATTATATATATATGCTAAAATGTGTGTGTCAGGTGCCGTACTACGTGAAGGAGAACTTCCACACGGACTACCAGGGCTCCCTGCGGAGACTCGAGATGGCCATTGAAGAGGAATATATTGGTGAGTCTAACTCTGCTCTAAAACTGTTCACTCCGACTTACTGCAGCAAATCTGACTACCACGACAAATTGTTTTCCCTTGTTCGGGTTAAAATGTAGTCTATGACACTAACAAATTATGTGGCTTTTATTGGTATAGGTTCGGTAGATCCAGAGATTACCCTTAAATTCTAAATATTCGCATCTAATACTAAGCCTTAATCGGATTTTTTTTTTTTTTGTGTTCAAGAGATCTGCAATCAGTAGTGTGCTACTATAATCAGATGTTTTGTCTTCTATTTTAACAGGTCAAGTGAGTCCTCCAGCGAGGGCACTACTCCTCTTTATTAGACATTAAGGATATCTTTCCTTTTCAGTCGTTTTTGGTAGCTAAGGGATGTTAGCTTAGCAGCTAGTTTATTAGGGTGACTTTTCAGTCTGTCATGGTACTTCTGTGTGTTATTTAAGATTTCCTCATTCACAGTTTCCATCCCTAAGTAATAGTGGATTTCAGCATTTGTGACATACCATGGCACATTGGCCACTTTTCGTAGGATTATATTCTGCACTCTCTGCAAGATTAGTATATTTGAGTTACTAGCACTCCCCCACAGCTGGCAACAGTAGGTCCAGACTGGTTTTAAAATTGTTTTGTAGATCAGCAGCTTGTTATCTACGCTAAGTATGCTTCTACGTCCCAGTATCCAGTGGAGGGATTTATAGCGGATGCAAAGTTCTTCTCTTTTTGTTTTAATGTGTTGGGTCCACGTTAGGCGGCGATCAAGGTGCACACCAAGGTATCTGACGATATTGTGGTGGGGTAGTATTATGTTACCCAACTTCACTGATGGGCAGTTGTCTTTCCGCAGAGTAAAGGTAACTTGTACCGACTTGGATGCACTAGCTTTTATCCTCCAGTTTTGAAACCATTTGGTGATGATATCTAGCCCTTTTTGTAAAATTTGTGATGCTACAATTGGGTCTCTATGACTTGCTAGTATGGCGGTATCATAAAGCAAATGTAGCTGTGGTAATGTCATCTGTGCTTGGTAGGTCAGCCGTGTACATTGTATACAGTACAGGCCCCAGCACAGAGCCCTGGGGGACACCAGCATTAATCTTATATAATTTGGATGTACTTTCACCCTCCGTAACCTGGAACAGACGCTCTGATAGGTAAGTGCTTAGTAATAAGTGTAGGCTGTGGGGAAGGCTAGTTTTAATTTTATAAAGAAGACCCTTGTGCCAGACTCGATCAAAAGCCTGCTGTACATCCAAAAAGACAGAGGCACAGTACTCTTTGTGTTCTAGTGATTGTCTTATCCTGTCGCAAACTCTATGCACCTGTTCGGTTGTGGAGTGCTGTTTCCTAAATCCAAATTGATGGTGAGGTATTACTTTATTTTCTTCCAGGATAGGTAGTATTCTGTGTAGAAGCAGCTTTTCAAATAGCTTTGATAGGATTGGTAGCAAGCTGATAGGCCTGTATGAAGAAATTTCGTTAGGTGCTTTCCCTGCTTTTAGTACCATTATAATTTGTGACACCTTCCACAAGTGGGGAAAATACTGTACTCTTAGTATACCATTAAATAATGTTGTGAGGAAAACTATTGCCTTTTTTGGAAGTTCAGCCAGGTGCCTTTATGTCTTTCAAAGCCTTAATGTTTCTCCAAACTTCCCTGACTGTTATTGGGGTTGGTGGAGGAGACATTTGGTAGTCTTCATTAAGGATTTGATCGACTTTTCCCTCAAACTCCTCTTCAGTTGGTCCGTTTGGACAGAATACATTTACTAAGTGTCCAGCAAATGCTTCAGCTTTTTCTTCCGGTGTTCGTGCCCATCCATGGTTTTTCCTTAATGGGGGTTTTGTGGGTAGAGGTCTGTCATATTCTTTGGTGAACTTCCAGAGGGAGTAGTTGGTCGAAGCAGTTGCAGTAAGGGATTCTATCTGGGCTTGGAGAGTGCTATTACGCCAGTCTCTTAGCTTTTCCTTCAAATTTCTTGTCGCCTTGTTGAACTTACTCTTGTCATCAATATGTCTTGTTTGGTGCCAGATTCGTCGCAGTCTGCGCTTTTCACGGATGGATGTTTTTATTTCGATAGGGTAATTGGTGGTTTGGATTTTGTGTTCTCTTTCTGGAGTGTTAGTCCAACATCCAGCTTGGATTAATGACGTAAACTGTTTTGTGGCGTTTTCTATATCTTCTGGTGTTTTAAGGGCTACTTTGAGTTCAATATTCCTATCTACATATTCATTAAAGGACTTCCAGTCAGTATATTTGTTATAGAGTGCCTCTGGTTTCCTATTCTCAATCAACATAGTACTAATATTGAGTATTACAGGAGAATGATCAGAGGAGCTATCGTAACAAGGTTCTGGTTTCATGTAGTGTCTTGAAAGTCCTTTTGTGATGAAAAAATCAAGAAGATCCGGAATTTTGTTGGGGTCACTAGGCCAGTATGTAGGTTCTGAACTGGAAATTGCAGATAAGTGATTGTGTTCTATGCTTAGAATCAATTACCTGCCTCTTGTAGTAGTTAGTCGGGACCCCCAGTAAGTATTCTTACTGTTCCAGTCTCCGCCTGCCACAAACCGGTTGCCAAGTGTCTTGAAGAACTGAGAGAACATATTTTCGTCTATTTTGTGTTTCGGTGGGCAATATACCGCCGACACATTAAGGTGGCCAGCATTGTCTTTGACTGCTATTGTTGTTGCCTGTAGGTGGTCAGTTTGGTATTCTAGCATTTCATGGTGTTTAATAGAGTTTCTGACAATTACAGCTGTTCCAGCATGTCCAGTTCCATCAGGGTGGTTTGTTGTGTAACATTTGTAGCCCCTAAAAGTCACTTTACTTCTGGAAGTGCAGTGGGCTTCAGAAATGAGCATGATATCCAGCTTTAGTTCTTTCATTAAGAGTTCAACTTCAGATTTATTTGGAGTAAGTCCGTTTATGTTCCAGGTTGCTATTCTCAGCATTGTCATTTTGTATTTGTATTTAATCGGATATGACAATATTTCTTTAACTGTTTGTATATTCTTGTTTTATTCCACTTTCGCGTGTCCTTTTGCCAAGTGCCGAAGGCCTTCTCCATTCTGACCTTTCTATGGCCACTGTTTAATATATTTAAGGAATGCGCGCGCGGCGGAGGGGGTTTTAGGTAGAATTAGGTACGCCGCGGGCGGAGGGAGTCGTGATGTAGTCATTGAAAGCGATGCACGCGCGCGGTGTTCATCAGACTTGTGAGTACTGTGTGCCTTTATCACATAACTGACAAGAATTTTAACCTTTAATTTAAAGAAGCTGAAACCGGGCCCAGCCAGCTTCCTCGTGTGTTGGGTTTTGTACGCCCCAGCCACTCTACACCATGTTATTCTCGGTACTTGTCTAATAACCCGGTGTTGCATTCACGGCTGGCCCCTTGGCTCTGCGTAAAGTCATTGTGCGTCCTCTATCGCATATATCTCGGGAGTGTTTCGAAGATCTTTTCCATTTGATCCCTGCCGCCGAATTCCACCATCGCACTGCACGCCACAGACCTAAATATCATCCTCATCATCTGGATGTGTGGCGGGCTTCAACAGTGCGTTTTTCTAGAACTTTTATTCCACGCACCTCGCGTATATCTCCACCTTAAAGGCCAGCAACGCTCCTGTAACTCCCCAATTGTTGCTGGAGTCCGTGGGCAGCCGTGATTACTTACCACCATCTAGCCCGACTGCTCGTTTGCCTTCACTCCATCTCCCACTTGTTCCCCTGATCATGTGGCCTGCCCATTTCCACTTTTGTCTCCTTATCAGAGTTATGTCCTGGATGGACCTTACTCTTGTTTCTGATGCTGCTCCCCTTAACTTTGTCTTTTCTTTTGATCCCAGTCATACTCCTTTCCATGGCTTGGGACGCCACTCATCTTCTTTGTGGTCTACCTCTCTTCCTCACTCCATCTCTTGGGTACCATTGCGTGATTATTTTGATCCCCTGATCATGTGGCCTGCCCATTTCCGCTTTTGTCTCCTTATAATCAGAGCTATGTCCTGGATGGACCTTAGGCTTGCTTCTGATGCTGCTACTCTTAACTTTGTCATTTCTTTTGATCCCAGTCATACTTCTCTCCATGGCATGTTGGCATACGGAGAGTTTAGTTGGAATTGAGTTCGACAATACTTCTCACAGTCTCTTCTATAATATTCATGTATTAAAACTTTCCCGCATCAAAATCTGTTGCGTTTAAAAGAGCTAAGGGTACAGAGTACAGAGAGCCCTGGATGCCCCCTAAACAGAATTAGGGGGCTCGATAACTTATGATTATGTCCAATTTTTTTGTTCCTTATATCATCACGCTAAGACCAATAGGAGCGGGTCGACTAGTATTTGAATACATTGATATGCAAAATGGGGTTCACGTTCAATTTCATATCCGTCGGGATATTGAATGGATTTGTAACATTCGTATTTTTAGACTTGCTTCCTTTGTATTGTATGAAATAGTATTCTCTTCCCTGAGGACATAACTTACTAAGCTACTAAATATTGAATTAGTATCCTTTTTTTTGGGATAAAATGTAGACTGTTAAACCAGGTTACAATGTAAGAGGGAGAGAGGGCTTTCCTTTGATTGAAATAATTACAAATTCATATTTGGAACATATTTTGATAATTACAAACTCAAAATAGATTCTGTATTTGAATTTTATAGACAGAAATTTAAATTTCGAATCTTAAAAAGTCAAATCTTCGAAGTAAGTACATGAATCGCTGATTTACACTCGAATTTAATAATAAATGTCTTTTGGTATATTAAATAAATTTAATTTTGGATTACATATTAAAAATAGATTCTAAATTTAAATTTAGAACATATATTCTTTCCCAAGCTTGAGGATATTGGATAAAAAATATATTCTAAATTTAAATTTGGAACATGCTTTTTATGCCAAACCTAACGATTTACATTACAGATAAAAATATATTCTAAATTTAAATTTGGAACATGCTTTTTATGCCAAACCTAACGATTTACATTACAGATAAAAATATATTCTAAATTTAAATTTGGAACATGCTTTTTATGCCAAACCTAACGATTTACATTACAGATAAAAATATATTCTAAATTTAAATTTGGAACATGCTTTTTATGCCAAACCTAACGATTTACATTACAGATAAAAATATATTCTAAATTTAAATTTGGAACATGCTTTTTATGCCAAACCTAACGATTTACATTACAGATAAAAATATATTCTAAATTTAAATTTGGAACATGCTTTTTATGCCAAACCTAACGATTTACATTACAGATAAAAATATATTCTAAATTTAAATTTGGAACATGCTTTTTATGCCAAACCTAACGATTTACATTACAGATAAAAATATATTCTAAATTTAAATTTGGAACATGCTTTTTATGCCAAACCTAACGATTTACATTACAGATAAAAAAATATTCTAAATTCAAATTTGGAACATATATTCTATCCCCAAGCTTGAGGATTTTGAATTACAGATTAAAAATAGATTTTAAATTTCTGTATATACAAATTTGAATTTAGAATCTATTTCCGAACCACAATAAATATATAAAATAAGTATATAGTTTAGTGATGATAGTGGAGTTAGTTATTCACTCTGTGTGTCTGATCTGTCTGTGTAGTGGGGCTCCGCCACGCGTGCCAGCGGGAGCGCAACTACCGCGACAGCGTGGCGTGGAAGGCGCGCAACTTCGGCGACTCGCACCACCACGCCGACGCGCAGCGCCTCCGCATGCCCTCCTGCGAGAAGCTGCAGCAGTTCCAGCGATAATACACACACACACCCCTACACACACACGCTACACGACCACATACACAATCCCGTACAAGCTATAATAAATAGAGCGACACTCCACATAACCATTTAAGATTACATTATTATACGCGTTGTTTGTTTTATTGTCTACTCTTTATAGCGGCAACCCCCTTTAACGGTGGCAAATGGATGGTGATCATACAGAAGGTAGGTAGACGCCATGACAGGTATCAATGAAAAATGATAACATACAGTTGAAATATTTAAACTCACATTGATTTTTTTTCCCTCCGTTTCTATACCATATTTGAAAAGGTATTACACCGTAAGGCCTTGTTTTTAGTAGGTTTATTAATTATTGTCTACATGGTTTTTTTTTTCCACTGTTTCTATACCATATTTGAAATGGTATTACACCGTACAGCCTTGTGTTTAGTAGATTTATTGTCGACATGGTTTTTTTTTTTCTCTGTTTCTATTCCAAATTCAAAAAGGTATTACACCGTACAGCCTTGTTCGTTCTTTATTGTCAACATAGATTTTTTCCTCTGCTTTTATTCCATAATGGAAACGGCATAAGTATTGGAAAGGTGTTGAAAAGGTATTACACCGTACAGCCTTATATTTAGTAGATTAATTAATTATTGTCGACATGGTTTTTTTTCTCTGTTTCTATTCCAAATTTAAAAAGGTATTACACCGTACAGCCTTGTGTTTAGTAGGTTTATTCTTTATTGTGGACTTAGATTTTTTTCTCTGTTTTTATACCATAATGGAAACAGCAAAGGTATTACACCGTGCAGCCTTGTCTTTAGTAAGTTAATTCTTTATTGTCGACATAATTTTTTTTCCTCTGTATTCCAAATTTGAAAAGGTATTACACCGTACAGCCTTTTCTTTGCCTTGTGTTTAGTAAGTTAATTCTTTATTTTCGACATAAAATTTTATTCCATAATGGAATCGACAAAGGTATTACACCGTACAGCCTTGTCTTTAGTAAGTTAATTCTTTATTGTCGACATAATTTTTTATTCCATAAAGGAAACGGCAAAGGTATTACACCGTACAGCCTTGTATTTAATAGGTTAATATTGTCTTCGCTCATTGTAGCCAACCCAAATTACTGTAAATATGCCAACAAATAAATTATACACGTCTAAATCCATACAATACTGAAAAGTACACCCAAAAATTTTAAATGGGTGGTCATTTGGTTTATACGTTGATTGTGTATCTAGTATTGTGATCGAAGACAAAAACTTTCAGTTATAACAAATATATTATTGCACTGTTATCAATATAATCGTTTAGTTATATAGAATGTTTTTTGGGCTGTAGATATTAGTGTTGCCAGGTGTGGGAATTATATTTTGCATCTGGTAACACTAATAATTGTTTTATTTACTGACCATTTGAATGTTATTGAGGTAAGTAATTAATTGTTTTTTTTTAATTAATACACATTACCGAAAGTTCTCATTCACCATTTTTTTTTAATTTTCTTTTAGATCACGCCGTTATAACTTTACCGCCAAAAGTGAAAAAGTATTGAATAAAAAAAAGTTATTAACTTGTAATCTATTTTTAATCTATATATTTTTTTTAATTCCCGCCAAAATTGATGTACAGTATTGACAAGTTTTCTAAATATGGTGAACGCATCGGTGATGTTTGTTGATAGTTATTTGTAGTTCCTGGTGGGAGTTACCGTTACTGTTGTGTATAGACGTTCTCATGTATAATAAACTTTATTTATTCCTCAAATTGTGTTTTAATACCAATTACATACTCAGTGTAAGCAATGTGAGTGCGTTACCATGGTTACCAGATTTTGAGGCAGCTCTTCAGTTAGCAATGAGCTGATAGTCTTCAAACGAGTGAGCAGATCTTCACAATACACAGGTAAGAACCATCTCGATTAAATTACCCTTCAAACAAACAAAACTTTATCATAATCGGTCCATTATTTTGGGCGCTATGAACATTATAATATTGATTCTCAAATCATTTCATTGGATTATAATAAAAAGTTTTACATCTCGAAAACTATAAATGGTAAATATAATCGAAAAAAAAATGGCGGACCCCCCCCCCCAATATTCTATAGAAGTGCCATTGGAGTCATGAATAAAATGGGCGTATACTCTGCCATTACGGTTATTGTGGAAATATCTATAACGCATGCGCACTCAACCTACTGTATACATCCTTACTAATATATACTCCACACACTCAATATTATCTTCCATTACAATCACAATGAGTGATTTAAAAAAATAGATTAAAAATCTTTTATAAGGTTTAAAATAATTTATTATTTAAATTTAAAATATATTTAATATATTATTACATAATTGTAAAAAAATATATACATAAAACATATCCATAAAAAAGGCATGTTTATTTATCATCTGTGCGTTTCCCGCCAAATCTTATTTGACACTTCATTTATTTTCTTAATACTTCCTATTTACGGAAGACCAATGAATAAATTAATCTACTAAAGACAAGGCTGTACGGTGTAATACCTTTCCAATTATGAAATAAAAAAGTGGGAAAAAAATTACATTTTCTTCATTTTTGTTCATTATACATGACACGTGAGTAAGGACGCGAAAAACGGAAGTGTATCTAGTAAATGTGCCCTAAAATAGCAAATTAGGGCCAACTCATCCCCACCAAATCGGTATGTTTCCTACATTCTTTTTTTTTAATATATGAAAAGTTATATAGTTTAAATACAGTGTAAACTCAGCGTGTGATTTAGTTTGTTTCCCGTATGACAGCACTCCATGTAGCGTCACACTCCCAATAACGACAATTTATAATTATCAAATAATAAACAGTAGTTTCTATAAAATATATTTTATTATTCTCTCCATGTAACGCCATAAAGATTTTATTTAAAATTTGTTGTCAATCCTGAAATTACATTTCATTGACCCCCTTTTTACGTCATCGTCAATCAACTGATATAAATACACATTCCAAATTCAAATTTGTGTATGGAAAATTAAATTAAATTCAATCTTTAATCCAATGATCTTTGGAGTATACTTTCAACCTGCAATCCATAGATTTTGGATCGTGTTTGATTATTAATTTGCACTGCAGCTAGAGAAGTATAAAATCGATGTTTGTGGTTTCGAATGTTTTAGAGCATTTTGTGACGTCACTACCCAGCCGTGTCTGAACGTCCTGAATATTGTTAACAGTCGCTATGCTTTTATAAATATTAAACATCATATATCATCTTGACAGCTAAATACCACATGAGCTGCCATATGCAGTGTTACCAACTTATGGCTTTTCCCTAAATTATGGGAGAAAAATCTACACATGGGGGCAGAAACGCGCCATCCATATGTGCGAGGTCGAAAGGCGCTAGGAACCTTTTTTGGGGCGCAAAAAAATAGGGGGTAAACAGGGTTTTATGTTCCTTAGGTATAGGCGCTCATAAGTATTTCGCACGCCGGCGCAGAAAATGCATGGGGGGATATTATTTCAAATTTTGCAGGAAATTTGTTTCGTGTTCAATGTATCGTGATCCTGTGTATGTACGCCTCCGGGGGGTGCTGCAGGCCGTGCACGCGCTGCAGGTGGCGCGCCACGTTGCGGCGCCGCGCGAAGCTGTTGTCGCAGAGGTCGCACTTGAAGGTGTAGCGCGAGGGCCGGTGCCTGTTCTTGTGGATGCGCATCAGTGTCACCGACTTGAAGCGCGCCGGGCACTGCTCGCACTGCGAACACAGCCGCACTCTATATAACGACACTCGCCAGCGCGTCCCGCGACACAGTTCACGTGCGAGTGAGTGAGTGAGTTACCTGCACAGTCTTCTCGGGCAAGTGTATGGCGACGTGCTGCAGGTAGCTGCTCTTGCGGTGGAACCCGGCGCCGCACTCCTTGCACACGAACGGCTTCTCGCCCGTGTGCAGCCTCTCGTGTATCTGAGGGCAAATAAATCACAAATTTACAAAAAACTAATGGGGAAAGTTGCACGTTGTGAGCGTGCCTGTAAAAATAACTAAAACGCCATCTTTAGTTGTCCGCCATATTGGATTTGAAGTGAACAAATTTTATTTTTATATTTTTCCTAGGAAATAATTTGTGTTTTTTTGTTTCAAAAAATAACTAGTCGGACACCTTGGACCGTCTGCTATATTGGATAGTCGTCCTTTTAATTTTCGAATTTTTCGCAACAATTTTTTTATTAGTTATATCAAAAATAAATTGTCCACCATCTTAAAAAGTCCACCATATTGAATTTAGAATGAATTCACTTTAGTTTTCGCATTCTTCCCAACAAATCTTTTACCGCCGCTGCCACCATCTTGGTCTTTTCACCATATTGGAAAGCTTGTAAAAGTGAGAGTGAATATGAGAGTATGACATCACTATGTAATGGACCTACTTATGCAAAGAGGAAACAATCCACACACACGCCAAAATCGAGATAAGTATACAGAAAGCTTTCAAAATGCAATTCTATCGACTCTGTAAAGATCAAAATGATCTGAAAATTTTGAGAGACCAAACATTTTTATGACAAGGTTATCAACCCTCATGTCAACAGTTGTTCAATAAACTAAAAATATTTAGAACATTTTTAGAGTAGCGGTAAAAAGTTTAGGAGAGATGACACCTCCTTGTCTAACACCGCGCTGCAAGGGGATGGCTTTCGTACAATGCTCCTGTACTCGGACTGACATGGTGACGTTATTCTACAAACACTTCGATGTATCGATAGTAGATACGGCACCGTTGGAGAGACCTCAACACAGCCCATGTCTTGATCGAATCAAAGGCTTTTTCAAAGTCCTCAAACCGGCGTTTGAGACAATTCGCGATGATTCTCGAAAACAACTTATAGACATGACTCAGGAGTGAAATGGGTTTGTAGTTCTTTAAAAGGGTTTTGTCGCTCTTTTTGAAGCAGAACCACAGCACTCCTGTTCCATCCGGACTCCGGGGTTTTGCCCTCAAACAAGCCAGGAGTAAACAACCTCTGGAGCATTGTGAGGGTCGGCTTACCGCCTAACAAAAGATTTAATTAAGCTACTTTGGCTGAATTCCAGGATTTAAAAAGCATGCTGCACCTGATTCCACAAGACGCGCACTATTTCGCGCGCCTTTAACGCCAATATTATTTATTAATCCAATTTTTATTGTATGAAACATGACGGGAAGACCTCATCCGCGATTATAATTTACAAAGTCTCGCCGCTCCCTCACTATCAAAATAGTAGAAGAGCCGCAGTTAATTGAACTATCTAAACCCATATAAATATTTAATATTATTAAATTTTTCTTCTTACATTTGCAGACCAAACTGCATGAATACGATATTTTTATTCTTTATTTGGGGATTATGGGTAGGGAGAGCAAAGTCGATGCGTAGTGTTAATATTTACATAACTTTCTATATAGGGCCGGTGACACCATTAATCAACTGATTAACAATTACAGAGTAGTGCATAAACTACATACTAATACCACATAATCAAACTAAGTGATCCAAACCTAGAAAACGATCTTGAAGGTATTTCGGGACAACATAATATTTTTCAGTAAAATGTTTAACAGAAATAAGGAACGAACCCACAGATAGTTTTGCTAAACGTGGTACCGTGGTACGGGTAGTTTTTTTATTAATATTTAAAATATTAATGATTAACATCATTATTATATTTGTATACCTACATAGAACAAATTATTTTGTACAATATTCTAAATCAACTTTATTCAAAATTTCTTTGTACTCACAGTTTTGACAAAAATGGCTTTGTCTCAAAACTATCATTGTATGGGTTAATTCCTGACTGACATTTTAAGACGTCATAACAGCGTAGAGGCGGTAAAAATCGATTTATGAATCGATTCTTGTACATTTCGATTCAGACATTCACTAGATGGCGCGATGTAATAAATACTATGAAGGTAGAGGAATTTGTGTTTTTCATCCAAATCTCTAGAGAGCCATTACTGAAATTTAAGTGATTGAGGAGTGAGAGAGAAAGTAGATATTACCTTAACCTGTTCGGCATTAGAGGCTTTGTAGTCACAGTAGGAGCACTTGTCCGTCTTCTCGTAGCCGTGCTTGGCTCTGCAGTGCATCAGCAACAGTCGCCGTGTAATGAACTTCTTACCACAATGCTGGAAACAAACACCTAATAGATTTTAGGCAGTCTGACTAGTACCAGCCCCTAAATATCTGTCATCATTTCATACTTTATACACTGATTTATGAAAACTTTGAATCGATTTATATTAAGAACTCATACTATAATGCCGCCATTTTGTAAAAGAACTATACAAGATGGCGGCAAGATGTAGCGGGATATGCCAAGTGTAGATTTTAATACATATTGATAGTGGTTTTTTAGCTCCGGATATCCGGCTACCGGATAGTCGGCAAACAAATGTTTGCCCTTTACCTTAATTAGTTTGATTTGAATATAGGCGCGGTGAACGAGATCGGTAAGATTCGGGCGCGTTCGGGTGTTATCGTATGTGAGAGGTATCTATATATTATATTCATCATCACGGCTCATCAATGGCCCACTGCTGAGCCGGGTCGCCTCCTCAGAATGAGCCGACTACGGATGGCAGACTTCACACACCTTTGAGAACTTTAGGGAACTCTCAGGAGTGCAGGTTTTCTCACGATGTTTGTCTTCACCGTTATAGCAAGTGATATTTAATTGCTTAAAACACACATAACTCAGAAAAGTCAGAGGTGTGTGCCTGTGTGGGGGATCGAACTCGGTCCTCCCGAATAAGACTTGAAGTCTCAACCACTGGGCCATCACTGCTGCTTATATAGTATGAAGCGTCAGTAGCTCAGTGGTTCGGGCGTTGGATTCATCAACAAGTCGTGGGTTCAAATCCCGGACATTGCACTACTGGCGTGGCCCACTCCTGACACAAGCTATTTATTAGCTTACTAGGAGGGGTAAAGGGAATACTAGTAGTATGTGATCCATACTGCTAGTAATCTTTTAAAAAAAAAATAGTATAGTATCGAAGTTTAAATCGGTTTCCACAGTTGTCAAGATAGCTGATTAGCCGAGTCACCTCTTACCAACAATTTGCCACATATTAATTTTGAATACTAAGCCAATTAATGAAACAAACATTCTTGGAAATGATGCGTTCGCTCCAGGCTTTCTCAATTTATAAATATATTTGTTCTCAAAATTGGCATTAAAAAAAATATAAGATAAAAAGTAAAGTATTCAAAAGAAATAGTCCCGCTGAGTTTGTTGCGCCCATTCTTTTCAGGTGTGGGTTTAGTCGTTTCCGAAAGGGTGGTAGATTCCGACGTTCAATAAAACAATGTAAATTCCAATATTGAATAAAACATTTTGACTTTGACGTGCGATTATAAAAATAAACGGAGTCCATAACTTATTGTGGTATGATTTGCTTTGCGTAAAATTACTATCCGGCTGAGTAGTGTAAACAAGGCCGGATACCGGATCTTTTTAAATAAACTAATTTTAATAGGAGTGTCCGAAAAGATATCAAAACCATTTGCACTTATTCAAGAGACGACAAATACGAGGAACAGGTGAGGTCAAGTACCGTTCTGCGCAGAGGAGCAAGTGTATTTAAACTTAATCATTAAAATGATGTCTACATTTTCTTTACTAAATATCACTCAAAAATATCGATATTTTCTCGAAGAATCGGAAGTCACTAATGAAAGCGGTCGTGACGTCAAATTGTTGTGCGAGTGATGCACGATAGGATTTAGGGTTATATTACTTTTATTTATTAGGGATATTTTCAGGTAGGTTGTAGGGGATTTTGACTGAAGTTTAGGGAGAAACATTTTTGGGAGTTGGCAACACTGTCCTTTACTTACCTCGCATACAACATCAAACCCCGTATGTATTTTATAATGATTCCTCAAAGAAAGCTTCGACGTTAATATCTTATGACAATATTCACACTCTATACACTCCTTCTCATTCTCCTTCTTCTTCTCACTCCCTTTCGTTCTCCGTCTCTTTTTACCATTAAACCCCACAACATCATTTATATTATCATTATCCAAATCATTACATTGCAACGTAGCCAATGTTAAATTATCATCAAAATCTTTGAAATCCTCTTCCAGGTACTCCGTTATATCAATAGACGTTGAATTTTCTTCTGTCTTCAATTCTAAATATTCTTCTTTAACATTAACTTGGTTCTCGTGTAAAACTTTTTGTATTAATTCACATTTTTTTCTAAATTTCAAACATTTGTTTATAAATGTGATACAATTGGAGCACATTGATTGCGGTAACGAGTCATTTATTTCTACCTGCAATAAATAAATATCAAAATGAATATTTTGAATCTGAATACATAACTGCCTTACTATATAAGCAAGATTTTAATACATAGTATTACTATTGGCACCTAAGCTAGGTAATCCTGTATCTTAGGAGCGTGACTCTGCTTACGGTTAGGTTAGAGAAGAAACAATTTATATTATGTATGGGATGTATATTATATATACTACATACATATATATCCTTATAATATCATAAACATAATATATATTATATATGTCGGGGTATAGTTAGGGTAAGATAATAGTGAAGGCTGTGTCGGGCTATAATTATTCGTCATTTTAATATCTAACGATTTTTGTCTCAAACGAGTAAAAGATTGTCGATTAATCAAGACGCCAGCGCCATTTGTCGATTTACTTCTCCCCACTAGTGGAGGGGCATTGCTACCATTGTGTAGTGTGTAGTCCCTTTATATTCCCCAACTGACGTAGACCGCAGTATACTTTAGTCTCACGACAAGTCTCTTTGAGTGAACATCACCTGGAGTTGAATTGTAACAAATAGTGTGTCGTTATATCACGGATATTGGACCTCTCGGACTAAGGATCATGTGAGTTCTTACGTCTTATTTATTATAAGACCCTACATTGTATTTAAATGTGTTAACACAACCTTAGGTTAGGTTAGCCTTAGGTTCGACACAATCTATACACACGGCGCCCGTCACGGAGACGATGCCACCTGGGCCGCTCCGCCGGCTCGTGGGGGAGCTTTTCCCACCCCCTGCGGCAGATTTTGTCCCCCCCCCTTGGATGGCGCCTCAGTCAGACGAAGAGGAGACGACGGTTGTACCCCCTATAACAGAGGAGGAAATGGAAGTGGCCGTCGACCGTCTCCGGGGAGGAGAACGGCACCCAGGCCCGATGGTGTGGCCTGGCCGAGTGTTGCTGATCGCCCTGAAACACCCCGGGCCTTCGTCACGTCGCGTCATACTCTGGCAGAATGCCCAGGATGGGGACCTCAACGCCACAGCCTGGCAGCGGTCCTAGGTGGAGACCTCTCTCTCCCGAGCGTGATTCATTCCATGCTTGAGAGTGAGAGATGCTGGCCGGCCATGGTCGACTTCTGCGAGGCTGTAATCTCGCAGAAGGAGGCCGCGGAGCGGAAACGCGAGTTGGCCTTAGGTTACGTTTACGTTAGGTTAGCCTTATGCTAACCTAACCTAGGACAAACAGTGAGACCGGGCAGTGGAGGCGAGTTTCGTAATTAAATAAAGGGATTCATTACAAGTCCAAGGCACTGCCTGGGTTCCTGTCCAAAAACTACGGAATCGTAAGGTTCGGTTCATTCTTTCATACAAATTGGCCCTCTCCTCGGACATATATTTAAAGTAAGTGTACACGAATTCTGGGTTATACATATATTTTATATATACATATAGTTATGTTCTAAAGGGTCTTAAAACTGAATAAATTTTCTATGCTACCGTATGATTGTTATTAGAGCCACTTTTTTTCGCTAATTTAGCTTGATTATTAGTCAGGTGCATGAATTTACATTTTTCGTTTAATTTATTTAATAGCTGGGTATGACAGAAATTATTAAAACATTTTATTTTATTTTTATTTTTTGATGTAGATGAAACTACTTTTGGAACAGGTACTCGGTAGACTTGTTTATTTAGCAATATTTTATGAGTAGGAAAGGATTATTATATTAAATATCTAATTATACAATTTTGTATTTTTCATTAATTATTGAAAGCATATTTTTGTAATAGTTGTTGTATTGACTACAAGTAACGGCGGGAAAACAAGATGGCGAGAGAGCGTTGTAGTATTTGATTGTGTTGCAGTAAAAGAATATAAAAAGGTCCATTACTTATCAACAAGTGTGGTTCTGTGCAATTGTTATGAGTGAGTACACTTGTACTCTTAATTTATTTCTTTGATAACCTAGTAGTGTAAGCAAGCTGATGATTTCGGACAGAATCCTACACTAATCACGTGTATTTTCAACATCAATATAATTTATATATGACTATAAACACTCACACAGTTTGTTTGTATGTTCTTTTGCCTTATCTTGTTTGCATACAATTAAAAAATATATATACATATGATTAAAAAAAATAAAACATGACAATTAAAGAGTTTGTATCTTTTGCCTTATCTGTTTCAGTATAATAAAAAAAAAATTACATCATATGATTTAAAAAAAAAATTAAAACATCTTTTGCCTTTTCTGTTTACATACAATTAAAAAAAATTATGCCAATTGATAAATTAAAACTAAATGACTAAAGAGGCTGTATGTTCTTTAACCTTTTCTATTTTCATACAATTAAAAAAAAATCTAGAAATAAATAACAAACGACTTCAAGGCTGTATGGTCTTGATCCTTCACTTTCTAATAGATAAATTAAAAAATAATATAAAATACCGCTAACTATAAATCAAATATTGTATGACGCAGTGTCAGCAGGCGTACAATAATTATTGTACGTGTAACATAATCTCATGAATTATTCAATCCTAAATCCTAAGCGTACAATCTTGACAAAAATACAATAATGTCTCATCCCGCCATGAACGCTGGCTAAATGTTTCCTATTATGGCTAATAGAGAGCTCAAACTCAACTCAACTCAAACTCAAAATACTTTATTTCAATTAGACTTTTGTATAAAAGTACTTTTGATACGTCAGTCAGTTTGTCTGAAGCTACCGCTCGGAAAGCAGTTTTCTGTTGAGAAGAGCCGGCCAGACACTCAACAGTCACTCGCATCAAAAACCCATGTTTACATAGTCTGTTATACAAATCATTTAACTTGAGAGTCAACGTCACTTAGATTCCAAGCATTCTCATCATTTAAGTACATAATCCTGTACATTATAGTATGCTTTATATATTAATGACTTCTTGATACGAGTTTTAAACTGTTGAAGTGGCAAGTCTAATATAGGCTGTGGAATCTTATTATAGATGCGAACACCAAGCCCCATGAAGCTATTACTGACTTTGTGGAGACGATAGTAGAGCTTTTGTTCGATAATTGCCGGAATATCATTTAAATAAAATTATTTAAGTGGATCTCTTTTAAATTAAAGCTTTCAGACGACAATTAAATCTAATTTTGAATTGTACAATTTTATTGAAAATACAATTATTTTACACATTTTTTCACAGGTCTGCCAACACTGGTTTGACGTTTGGTTGACTTATCACCTTATCTATGTACCTAGTATACACAAAAAAAATCAAACGTATCATTTCAGCCATTTCATGCATCTTATATATAATGCTGGTAGACCCTTGCGACTTTGTTCACATGTAGCTCCGCTCCTATGGGTCGTAGCGTGATGATATATAGCCTATAGCCTTCCTCAATAAATGGGCTATCTGACACTGAAAGGATTTTTCAAATCGGACTCCCCATTTCCTGAGAAAGTCTTCAGCTTCATTTATTAGTATAGATATACCTTGACGCCGGTGACGAGGAACACAGCGCTGGAATACTTCTCACTGTACTCCGGCAGCAGGAACATCGGGTGCAGGTTCTGGTCGCTCAGACAAGTTCTACAACAGTTCGCTGTATTCATTTCTATTAGCACTATTTACATATTTTAACATTAATATATGTTATGTATGTATACTGATTATATTAAACTTTTACAAAACATATTGTTTTTGTTTTCAAAACAAATTATTTAGTGTTGCCATTACATGAAATTGAAAATCCCTATTTACCGACATGTAATACAAGGTTATCAAAATTTACCTGGTTAGAGACGTAATTTGTTCTGAAAATCGATATTTAACACAATCGATTTTGATTTACTTACAAGTAAAACTGTCAATTTTGAATGAAATCCGAAATTTGAGATCGATTTAATTTAACCGATCCTTATTAATGATTTTAAAAACAATCCAAATATGTTGCAACTATTGTAAGGGCAATGTAATCAGTATTGATTCCTCTCCATAAGAAAGGCTCTACTCGAAAAAGTGAGAATTGAAGGACCTCGTAGAACTCGCCGCGACTTCATAAACGCATTCCGCCTCGAGCTTTTATAATACAGCGACCAGCGGCTCGTTCAAAAGCATAAAACGTTGACGCCACGTCATAAGCGCCCCCGCCTATCTTACGCTTGACTAATGTATGTCGGTACCGCGTCATGAAAGGGATGTTGCCGCCACCGCCTCAGGCATTATCAGTCAGAACCCTGCATGGAACTCAATAAGATGCTGCACAGCAGGCCGCGCACTACTCATGGACGCCGAACAACACGACTACGAGATCTCAAGACCAGAAATCCCAACGCACTACCCCCTCCAGGCAGATCACTCCCCGGATGTCATAGATCTCGTAGTCCACAAAAATCTGGGGTCGCCACTCGCGCTGGAGGTGATACCCTACTCCATGGGGTCGGACCACCACCCGGCCCTAGCCATCCTGACCCCAGCACCTACCAGGACCGGACCCCCGCAGCCACTCAAGAGGACCAACTGGGAGACCTTCGTGGACACCCTAACATCTGCGCAATTCGCAATAAGAAAAATAAACGAGGTAGCAGACGTGGACACCCTGGCCTGCGAAATACAAGCTACGCTCAAGTGCGCAATTGACGTAGCCACACACGCCAAGCCAGCCCAGAAGGCATTCTCCCCTCCCTATAGAAATCGAAAGCGATCTAAAAAAAGAAGGCCAACACAAGAAAAAGATGGCAGACCACCAGAGGCCCGGTCCTCAAGACTCAACAGGTTCACCGAGCGAATAATAAATATATATATCTATATTATATGAACATATACATGTACCTTCATATCATACTTATAATAATACATATACTCGCTTATATTTTTTACCACTTTAAAATAAATTTGTTTATATATCTTTTATATTTTAATACTTAATCATAATTTAAATATATATGTAAATTAACGTACTCTATTATTCTTTTATGTTATAACCAAATATTGTTTATATACGTACCATCCTCTACTTTTTTTATTTATTTATTTAATTTATAAATTATTCGTCGGCTTACACTGACTCAGTATGTGTCGCACAGAGGGCCACTGAAAATCAGCTGAGGGCCATACGGTCTCTTAAGAGTCTGAGTGGTTTTCTTTTGGCAATGCAAATTAGATTGTAGATTAAGTTCTAGATGCTATTTTTTAATTTATATATATATATATATATTTTTTTTTTCAAGTTGTTTGTATTTGCAATTTCATTTTATGTTGTGTTTTGCCAATAAAGTTTGTTTCTTTCTTTCTTTCTTTCAATAAAGAAAGCGCTGAGGGCTCTCTCAACAGATCAGTGGGAAGCTCGCATTGACGCCGCGGCCATCCACACTACGTCCTTGCATCGACTGTGCCGCCAAATCAAGGGCTCGCGCCCGCCAACAAGACCGCTGAGGGGCCCCGATGGCACGCTGCAATACGGGGCGGCGGACAGGGCCGAGATTCTGGCGGAACATCTGACCAAGCAGTTCCAGCCGCACGATGTGGAGGACCCCAGCCACTCAGCGGCCGTCAAAAAGTTTCTTGACAGCTACTTCGCGAATCCGCCAAGATACGACGAAGACCCCATCTACTTCAAGCCCACCGAGGTCCGCAAGGCGTTCAGGAGCGCACCACTGAAGAAGGCCCCAGGTCCGGATGAGATTCCTAACGAAGCACTACGTTGCCTGCCGCAGCGCCCCATAGCGGCGGCAACGCGCTTGTTTAACGGAATCATCCGGACCTCACACTTCCCTACACCATGGACGAGCGGGACAGTAATCATGATACCAAAGCAGGGGAAAGATGTGACCAAGCCCGACAGCTACTACCGGCCTATTAGACTGCTGCCGGCCATATCGAAGGCCTTCGAGCGTCTCTTGCTCGGAAAACTGAACCCATACTTGAAGCCGAGACCGGAGCAGTTTGGGTTCAGATCAGAGCACTCTACAACGCTACAAGTCACCAGAGTCCTCCACACGATAACGGCAGCACTAAATAAAAAGGAACACCCGGTGGCCGTCCTCCTAGGCGTTCGACCGAGTGTGGCACCAGGGCCTTCTGTACAAGATGGCCACCATGGAGGTCCCGAAAAGGATTACCTTCCTGATGAAATCCTTCCTGGAGGGGAGAACGTGCCGTGTAAAATGGGAAGGCCAACACTCTGAGAGAATTCAGCTGGCAGCCGGAGTACAGCAGGGCAGCTGCCTATCGCCCTCCCTGTACTCCCTATACACCGACGACATCCCCTTCCCCAACAACGTGGTTCTAGCACTGTAGATGACGCGGCATTCGTCGCGACCTCTCTAAATCGCCACCACGCGGCTCGGAAGCTGCAGACCGCGCTTCCCGCCTGGCTGACTAAGTGGCGCCTGGCCATAAATGTCCAGAAATCGCAGGCGATTGGCTTCGGAGTGACAAGGAACCCCCCTGCAAAATTGAGGCTCCAGGGCGAGGAGATTGAATGGACGTCCTCGGTGAAGTATCTCGGCGTGCGCATAGACAGCAGACTCAGCTTTGCAACGCACGTCACCGAGGCAACAAGGAGCGCCAAAATAGCGAGAGCACGACTAAGACCGATGCTCTCATCAAGCCTCAGCCTGCGCAGCAAATTGTAGCTGTTCAAAACCTATGTGCGACCCAGGCTGACCTACGCATCGCCAGCCTGGTACGGTTATACCAGCAAAGCAAACAGTGCCTGCCTCGCCGCAGTGCAGAATAGGACGCTGCGATACATCATAAAGGCACCGTACATCGTCAGAAACGACGTCATCCACAGGGAGTTCAAAATGGAGACGCTGGATGACCACATCCGGAGACTGGCCGAGCGTATGTTCGCACGCGCCAGTATATCAAGCGAGCCCATGTAACAGAGCATTGCCCCCTACCACGCGCGACCGCCAGACAAGCGTAGGTACCCGCGAGACTTTATATTACAAAAATATTACAAAAATGTTACTATGACATTAACGAAAACTTATTATAATAATTATATTTTTTTTTATTGACCAGCTAGTTTTGACATTCTGACAATTTGACTTGCCTATTCTTTCTTTAAAATGTAATTCAAAATGACAACAATTTGCACACTATTCGTTTAGTTGAATGTTCTGATCTTATTATTTTAAATAACAACACCTTTTGTGCAACATTCTGGCAAATAAATGATTTATTATTATTATTATTAAGATCGAGGCACAAGAGAACAAATATTAAACATGAGGCAGCTGATAGAAAAGAGCCGCGAGTTTAACACTCCGATGGTGCTTTATTTCGTAGATTTCGCTAAGGCATTTGACTGCATTGATTGTTGGAAAATGTTTGATGTTATGAGGGAAATGGGTATATCAGACTACCACAACAAATTTATTTCTAGTACCACGAGAGTAAGAATAGACGGTGTTCCATCGGAATCATGTAAGCCAGAACGCGGAGTCAGACGGGGATGCATCCTTTCTCCTAAATTCTTTAATCTTATTGGAGAGCATATCATGAGATCCACACTTGATATCTGGGATGGTGGCATCTCTATGGGTGGCCAACGCATTAGTAACCTTTGCTTTGCTGATGACACCACTTTAATTGGAGTTTCTGAACGTGTATTGAGTCAACTGCTGAGTAAAGTAGAAGAAATCAGCAAAGGTTACTGGCTACACATCAACCTAGTCAATACCAAGCTGATGTTCGTTGATAGAGCCGGAACAATGACACGCATCCATGAATTGCAAGCTCTTGATGTAGTTCAGAAGTTTGTGTACTTAGGATCACTGATAACCAATGACGGAAGCTGTGAAAAGGAAGTCATACGCAGAGCCCTAAGATCAAAACACTAAGATTAAACTCATGCGTACCCTAATCTTCTCCATATTTCAATATGCTTCGGAGACCTGGACGTACAAGGCTATCATACGACAGAGAATAGATGCTTTCGAAATATGGTGCTGGCGTAAAATGTTGCGCATTTCATGGACAACGAGTCGCACAAATGCATCTATTCTTTTGGAGCTGAAAATCCGATAACCTGGAAAAACTTATAGTAGTAGGACATGTGGACAAGAGAAGTCGTGGCAGATCCCCGACTAGATGGACAGACATTCCAGCCGTTTTAAAACAGGCCAATGTCGCGAGTCTTGGGGAGTGACGAGCACTGCAGAGCAGAGATTTGACCATGGTGGTCACGACCCTCAGACATGTGGAAACGACTGTAAAGAAGAAGAAGATTGTAAGGGCGAGTGGACTGTATTTTTAATTTTAATAAGGTGAAAAAAGTTGCGTTCCGGCCGAGCCGCATGTGGGACAGATCTTCCCCTCCCATTACTGCTGCGGTTCCAATGAACACCAGGTTCTTGCTCGGGTCCATAGAAACCGCAACAGTCTTCTCCTCACTCTATTTTCAAAGCGGCAACGCATAGACAAAACAAGAGATACCCTCTAGTGTTGTCGATGTCCATGGGTAACCGTGGCCACTTTCCATCAGGTGGACCGTATGCCCATTTGTCAAATGATGATGAGGGTAGTATAATAAATAATAACTAGCTGAAACATGGGTTATGGATTGCAAATTGACTTAGAATCTCTTTTCAATCTGTAATCCAAAATTCTTTTGCTTTTTTTTAGGCCGCATTTATTTAGGATTAAACTTTATTTGTACAGCCCTTTATTGACGATAAGGTAAAATAAAAGATGTCATCAATATTAATAGGAGTTTATAATTCATAATCTATATTTCGAGAACAATATATTAACCAGGAACTTACCTTAACTTACTAATCTATAATATTAAAACTACATCAATTATTGTGATTCTATATTGGCTGACTGACAACCTTATTGCACGATAATATTAAATTAAAAAAAAATCCAGATAAAATAAATATTACACACAAAGTCCGCTCGGTTCTACAACTTTAGAACAACCACCAATGTTGCCAATAAATTAGAATCACCTGTTTATTGTCTATACATGTCTTTTTTATACTATTTATAAAATTATTTTAAGATTATACTATGCAAAATGTATTTTTATTATTGCTCCAAATTTACCCCAAAATACGGGTAAAAATTACCCGTATTTTGGGAATATTGTTTTTGTAATATTATCAATAAAGAACGATGCTCAATAAAATTATTAAAAAATAAATACTTTACAACATTACTATACTCATTTCGATAAAGCTCTACATTATAGAATTACGAATAATAAATAATACATTGTATAGCCTATAATCTAAATAAAAATAAATGCAATATGCTAATAATTTATTAAAATACCTACAATTAATAATAATATAATAATAATACTACAATTTTTTGATTAATTTCTACGATTCAATGACTAGTGGTCTTTTTTAGACCAAAATGATGGCGACAATTTTTTTTTGATATACCCTCAACAAGATACCTCTCTCATCTCATATTTTTTAATTCAAGTATTAATAATATTATTGAAATTTTCTGTGTATTGATTACTAAGTGTCTAAACTCACTTTTTGCTATATGTAGTGTATTCATTAACACTTTCATTCACTCACTCAATACAGACAAGTGTGACGCACACGTCAGTTACACGCTAGCCGCGGACCAGTGTGGACGTGTTGGTCTCTTCAATAAGTATAATTGTGTTGTATCTAGTGATGTGTATAAGCATACGATTTCCATTAAGAGAACAAATTTAGATTCCAAATTTGAATTTAAATTCCATTATCAATTAAAAATTTGAATTTGGAATCAATGAAAAAATTATAACCTAAAGATTTTGGATTGTGATAATCAAAGTATGTGATGTTGTTTTAAATAAAAAAAACTATATATGGCAATATTTAAAAAGAGACAAAATCGAAGCAACGCTTCTACTTACAAGCATTTATTACCTTTTTAAAAAATTATTATTATTATTAATAATTTAATCTTTATACAATATTAGCCGACTAAACCGTCTCACTCACTCACTCACTAATTTATTCATTTATACTCTGCCACCTGCAACTATGAATATACTGCAATTGAATGTCAATTCTATAATGCGTAGTATGTGGACACCACCGTCTGACTCATTCACTCTTCTGTCTCACTCACACCTTGTGCTAGCAATAACTAAAACGACAGCACTCGTTCTATCAGCTATGTGGTGTTGCCATAAATAGTATTAATAGCTAATGTGGAAGTACTGATTTGATTTCTTTCACCGTCAAAGTGACAGTTTGTGTAGTGTTGCCATATTAAATAACGGATGCGTCAGGAACTGATCCGATGTTGTGTATATCTAGAGATTAGTTATGGTTCCTGTTTGATGAGGGTGCTGGTGCTGGAGCCGCCCTGGTGGGCGACGCTGCGCACCTCGACGCGTATGATGGGCCCGAGCTGCTCGGCGGTGAGCTTGTGCACCCGCCTGGCGTGGAGGCGCACCTTGTTGGGCTTCTCGTACGTGTGTTTGCACACGGAGCACACGTACCTGTACCGCTTGCCCGTGTGCACGTTGTGTTTGTGCACGAGCACGAACTTGCGGGATTTGAAGAATTTTGGACATAAGTCGCACTGGGGATAACAAAAAATGATACTTTATATATAGAAATTTGAAGAGAAAGAGAGAGAGGATATTATATCTGCGCTTAACTTATTAAACACTAATATGACGGACTATAATTCAATCTAATTTCATAAGGAAAGCAGTGATGGCCCAGTGGTTGAGACTTCAAGTCTTACACGGGAGGTTTGAGTTCGATCCCCCACACAGGCACACATCTCTAACTTTTCTGAGTTATGTGTGTTTTAAGCAATTAAATATCACTTGCTTTAACGGTGAAGGAAAACATCGTGAGGAAACCTGCACTCCTGAGAGTTCCCTAAAAGTTCTCAAAGGTGTGTGAAGTCTGCCAACCCGCACTGGGCCAGCATGGTAGACTATGTCCTAATACCCTCCTCATTCTGAGGAGAAGACCCAGCTCAGCAATGGGCCATTGACGGGTCGTGATGATGAATTCCATAAGAGTCCACTCAGATAGTGAAGTAACTTCAGGAGATGATTACTCACTCAGATAGTAGAGTAACTTCAGGAGATGATTACTCTACAAAAGTTGACTGCTAAGCGTGAAATGAGCGGATAATATATACTTTTTCTTAACCTACCCCCAACTTCAGTTGTGTGTTAGATATCAAATGTCAAAAAAATGTTTTACTTTGATTTTTGCAGTTTTATTAAGTCTGGTTACATTATCTTTCGAGCTAATTAAACAGATAAGTTGGCAACACATACATGGTCTAGTTAGTCTCACCTTGAATTTCTTCTCAGGCAGATGTATGGCGATGTGTTGTATGAGGTTGTTCCTCCCGTGGAAGGAGGCTCCACAGTGATCACATTCGTATGGTTTTTCACCAGTGTGATGTCTTACGTGAATCTATCACAAAATGACGCCATTTTAAGAGCACATAGGACTCCATTTAGATCTTTTTCAAAATAAAAAAAATTTAGTGACAAAACGACTAGAAAATTGTAAAAAAAAAATTCAAAAAAAATTAAGATGATCCATTTTTTTTGTAGATAACATTAAAAAAACTATTTTTTTTAATTTGGTGAAAAAACTAACTTTAGTTTTGACGTACATTATACTTTTTTTTTAAGTTTTTCCTGGGAAAGAAAATCGACTGACATATTATTATTAATAACAGAGAGAGATCTGGGAGAGATTGCTTTTAGCAATAAGTCCGCCTATGCGTGCTTCCTGTGTAGTCTAAAATATTTATTGTATGTATGAATCTTACTGACATTCAATGCTTCCCTGCTAGTCGTGCTGTAGTGACAATATAGACAACTGTGTGTTCTCCCACGACTCAATCCTGCTTTTTTTATCTCTTCCAGCTGAAAGTGAAATAAGAAATTACCCTCGAAATTACCAGCGTTAAGAAATTACCCTCTTTTAACAAAAAAGTCGCAAAGAGATGGCGAGCGAGCGCCGATAAAGCTTTCTCAATGAACTATTGTGATTGTGCTTGGTGAACCCCCGTTCTTGGTGCCCCCTAAAATATGCGAGGTCCAGCAAATCTGTGAGTACAGTGTTTTTTATTTTTATCACCAAACAGACTACAATACAATTAATAAGAAGCTTAAACGCAACGCAGCTTCGTCTGCGTAGAATAGCGATACTTTCATACAACTTTGCACCCCCCCCTTTTCAATCTCTTACAACCCTTTTTTCGCAATAAAAAGTAGCCTATATCCTTTCTCAGGATCTAGACTATCTGTATATCATTTCATTTAAATCCGTTCAGTAGTTTTGGCGTGAAAGCGCGACAAACAGACATCCAAGGATGTATGTTTCTTCAACATAATGAAGAATTATTCTTCACTATATTGGTTGTAAGTTGCGATTATAGATTTAGCATTTAAATTAATTATCGCAACGTGAGATATGGTAACACCATCAAAATAAAAAAATATTAATGGAAATTAAAAATTAAGGTATTATAGATTAATTGAAAATCTTTTCATGTTTAATATTATGATATGTCAATTTTGGTTGGAGAATATTATGTTTAGTATGGCAACACTATACAATATTAGTTATTTAGAATCTGCTAATGTGTAATATAAGTAATCTGTAGTTGGGATGGCTATTATTTTTGAAAATGTTCGATTTTTAAATCGATTCAAATCACAACATGATGAATCGATTAACAAAAGAAATCGAGATTAAATAGATCGATTTCTCAAAATACGATATTTTTGTAGAGTCCACATTTACAATGCAAAAAAAGATCATTGTGGCCAAACATTTAATACAATTGGCGATTTTCAGAAAAATAACAGAATTTTTTGTCGATTTTTGGGGACGAAATGTCGATTCAGTGCTATATATCGCTTTTTGGTTTGAGAAATCTATTTATCGATATCTGATCGCCATTCCAAATCTGTAATCACTCTCTTCCTGTTTGGTCTAAACACTACATGAACTATTCCCACTCTCATTCCGAGCAAGAAAAATCATTTAAAAATTCAACGACTAATAAAATATCAAAGTAATTGAATATCATTATTCTATAGTTTTTAAACAGTAACCCAGGCAGTGCCTTGGACTAGTGGCCAAAATGTAGGCTTAAGGAGCTCCTTTAAGTGATCCACAACACTCGCCTTCACTGCCTGGGTCTCTGTTTTAACCCAAGGTTAAACTTGCATAAACATAACCTAAGGATAACCTATCATAAACCTAACCTTTTGTTAACTTGGAGGAATCTGGTTATGCTTGGGAAGGTTATGTGGGGTTGGAACGTCCAGAACCAGACCCTCTTCCTGGGGATCGAGATGACAATTCCCCCTATATCTCTGCATAGTGACGCCCCAAGAATACGGGATGCGCGCACCAGCACTCGGCTTCTAAATGGGCAATAGAATCCCCCGTCTGCCCCCATAGGTCCATTCGTCGACAGCGTCTTTATTATGGTAGTGAGGCCATATATTATCACTATTTGTTACATTTGAACTCCAGGTGATGTTCACACAAAGAGACTTGTCGAGAGACTTAAGAGTACGGCGTCAATCGGGGAATATAAAGAGACTAAACAATGGTAGTAATGCCCCTCCACTAGTGGGGAGAAGTAAAGTGCCATAGATGTTGCTTGTATTCCGATTATTCGATAATCATTTACTCGCAATCAAAAATCGATATCAAGTTCTCTTTATCATTATCCTACCCGAACTATACCCCGACATATCAATTGTTTTAAAATTAATCAATATTTTACTCACCAGTTCCTTGTATGTGCTATCCTTTTTTATAGCATGAATGAAATTATCCTGCATGCTGGGCAGTATGTCCATCGGCTCTATTTGAACTTCTACCATTTCAGATTTACCATCTCCTAGACCAGATTCTTCAGCATCATCATTTTGTGTATAATTGTACTCTAACGGCACTTCAACTTTAATATTCATCATAGAAGTGTCGCATTCATCATCTGATTGTTTTTCAATTTTAACGACAGCACATCCATCAGGGTCAAGTACTTCCGATTTAACATTCACATAATAGTTCCGTTCTAAATCATCAAACTGAATGTCTTCAAGAGAATATGATATATCTATTGACGAGGTGCTGGTGCCTTTAAAATCCAATTTTTTTACACGAATACCATTCAATTCACAGTTGTCGAGCAATATTCTCTGTGATTCTTTGCATTTCTTTCTAAATTTTATTGATTTGTTTATAAAACTTATGCAACTTGAACATATTTCTTTTGGTAAGCTGTCGTTTGTTTTTACCTGTAATAATAAGAAGCTATTAAGTTAGAAAATTTATTTATGTTTACTCAGTGTAAGCAAGTGCGTTGCCATGGTTACAAGATTGTTATAATTGTCAAGACATTAATATTGTGAGGCGGCTCTCAAGTTAGCAATGAGCTGATAGTCTTTAAACGGGTGACTAGATCTTCACAATACATTGCTAAGAAACCATTTATATTATAATACCGTTCAACCAAATAAAACTTCATTATTATTGGTCCATTATCTTGGATGCCATAGACAGACATACACATACACATGTTAACTTATAACCCCCCATCATTGTACCGTTGAGGGTTAAATTATTATCAAATGAGATTCAGAAACTCTGCAATTATCAGCTGGTACCTAAGTGTGGAAACTTACATTAAGTTCCAAATGGATTTAAGTTACTTTTATATCTCTTGGGCTTTGTATTAGATTAGACCAGCGGTTCTCAAACTTTTTTGGTGACGGAACCCTTTTGGGAAGCAAAATACTTGATGGAACCCTACAATAAAACAATAGTTTTAAAAAGTGTATTCTTTATTAATAAGCATAATATAAGTACAATGTAACAGTTACTATTTATTACTTACTTTACCACATGGCAAGTACAATAATAGAAGATATTAAGTCTCATATGTGGCTGCATAGGTTGAGAATCCTGTTTCGCACAAACATGTTGTTGGGAACGGGAGAAGAATATTCAGAGCCATTTTGCCAAGCATTGGATATTCATCACGGATTCTGCACCAAAAATCGTTGAGAGGCGTCGTTTTGAACAGTGACTCCATACTTGTGTCTGATGACATTTCTAAAAGAGATTCATATATCTCGTTTGACATACTTTCGGGCTTTTCCAAGTTGGGTAAAAAAGGATTATGAATCCATGAATTCAGTTTCATTTTTGTATTCTGTTCTTCGGGAAAATACTTTTCAAAAGATGCGCGCATCGAACTGAGATATTGGACCAATTCTTCAAACACATCATCTTGAAACATTTCTGAGTCATTGAGTGACGTAAAGCTTTCTATTTCATTCTTACCAACGCAAATAATCCAAAAATCTAATTTTCTGCCGTCTTTGTTTACCTTGCAATGATAAATTCAATTCGTTCAGTTTTTGAAAGATATCCGCCATAAAAGACAATCGGAACAACCAAGTTTTATCATACAAACGGTCCTTCACATTAAAAGAAGTATCTGCTGAAAGAAACATTTGTAACTCGGCTCTAAGTTCAAATAGCCTTGTTAAAGTTTTACCCCGAGACATCCATCGCACTTCTGTATGGAGCAGCAGTGTTTTATGTTTGCTGCCATAATCTTCACACAATAATGAGAACAATCGGGATTGTAGTGGTCGTGATTTGATAAAATTAATTATTTTTACCGCTTCATCCATAACTAATTTTAGATTTGACGGCATGTGCTTCATCGAAAGTGCTTGTCTATGCAGAATACAATGGCTGGAACTACAATTAGGCGCTTTATTTTTTATTCGTGACACTGCTCCTGCTGTTTTACCTGTCATCGCCTTGGCCCCATCTGTACAAATGTCAATGCAATTGTTCCAACTGAGATTATTTTCTTCAAAAAATATATTTATTTTATTAAAAATTTCTTCCCCGATAGTGTTTGAGAGCAGCGGTGAACACATAATCATGTCTTCTTCAAAAGAACTTTCATATGGATATCTCACGATAACCAACAAGATAGCCAAACCAGCGACATCAGTTGACTCGTCCATTTGCAAGGCGAATCGTGTTTTTTGTAGACGTGTAACTAGTTCTTGTTTGATGTAGCTTGCCAGATCATGGATTCGCCGTGAAACAGTATCGTTTGATAGCGGCACAGTAGAAAGATGCTTTGCAGATTTTTCATCGAGCATACATTTTGTTATGTCTAATACACATGGCTTTATTAAATTCTCAGCGATAGTGTGCGCTTCACCTGCTTGTGCAATGCGATAGCTAACTAAAAATGTTGCCTCCGTGGCCTTTTCGTTGATAGTTTTTGTTACATGCATCATATTTTTTTGACTTTCCAATAACTGATCTTTTTTACGAACAAAAAATTCTTTATTCTTGTCTTTAGACTCGGGGTGTACAGTTTGTAAATATCGGCGCAATTTGGCAGGTGCCATGGAACTATTAGGAAGCAGTTTACTACATAGCATGCAAATCCGAAACTGATATATGATTCATCATACTTCCTTTTTTTCGTCTTTGAAACCGTCGAGCTTGACGTCGTGGCATCATCGTCTGGATCGGTTATTGCTATATTCTCCGCGCGTACTGCTTTTGAACATTCAGCGTCATTAGAAGATGTTGTTGCAACACGTTTAACACCTTTAAGCCAACGTTCCATTCTTCTTTATTTATAATGTTACACGTCAGGATGGTGGGGTCTAAATAATGCACAATCGTTACTGCGTATAAGAGACTAAGTTTAGTACAATGAAGAAATGTATAAAACTGAGCCACCAGAATACAGAAGGTAGTAGAACAATGAACACTAGTTTCTCGCTAGCGAGCTTGTAAGTAGGTAGGTAGGAACTTATCGCTCCGAACGCTAATCGTCAACTGACTGACGAGGCGCGACGCGCGATCGCAGCTATATATACCTAGTCCTAGACTCGATCTTGAATATTCTCGAAAATACTCGAGTCAGCTTCTTTGATAAACAAAAAGCAAAAATAAAAAGAGAAATATAAAAATTGCGTTGTAAACAATTCAGAGGCGGCTTTTATCAAAGGGACTGCGCGCTCACAAGTATACATGTTGATACCAAACTTATGAGATATTGTACCAGCTATTGTAACACATGTTTATACAAATACAAATAAATAAATAAATATACCTACGCGCAGCCGCGGAGTCAAAACGTTCGACCAGAGAGAGGTGTTTTGATTTTTTTGGAACACTCTTAGAGTATAGCTGGATTAGACTACTTAACCCACCCCGGCTTTGGATGGGTACAATTACAAATACTTATCTCTATTAAAATATATTTAATAATATCTTTGTAGTCTAGTGATGGCCCAGTGGTTGAGACTTCAAGTCTTACTCGGGAGGTCCGACCTCTGACTCTGAGTTATGTGTGTTTTAAGCAATTAAATATCACTTGCTATAACGGTGAAGGAAAACGTCGTGAAACCTGCACTCCTGAGAGTTCCCTAAAGTTCTCAAAGGTGTGTGAAGAGGCTCAGCAGTGGGCCATTAAAGGGTCGTGATGATGATGATGATATAGTCTAGTATCTGTATGTGAAATAAACATAACTACTTAACAGACAACATAAAATATTTAAAAAGTGCAGTCACCTTGTTTTAGATTTTATTTTACACTTTATATATATTAGAATATATAACTCAAAATATTATTCAAGATAATTTATTCATTTGTGTAAAATGATCTAAATTTATAATTTTTGTAATAATTCCTCTTATTAATATATAAACAAGCCAACCTGTTAGTCCAGTTTATACAGTATCTGTTTGCATTTATTTGCACTTAAAACAAATGAATCTCATTGGAATTCAACAAGACAAGATACCTTGACGCCGGTGACGAGGAACACAGCGCTGGAATACTTCTCGCTGTATTCCGGCAGCAGGAACATCGGGTGCAGGTTCTGGTCGCTCAGACAAGTCCTGCAGCGGTGCACTGGATTCATTGCAATACTTAAATAACTAAACAAGCATATAACAATTATATATAACTAAATAATTGCTTATTATTATAATATTCTTGTTTTCAAAACATTCAATTGACATCCAAATATGATAGTTGACGTCTGATGATTTTTTTTCCATAATGAAAAACGCAAAGGTATTACACCGTACAGCCTTGTCTTTAGTAGGGAGACATCTCGTGAAAGCTAAGGGCGAACCTTAAAGTAAAATAAGTCTGTGTTACCAATAAATTAAATAAGAATTATCCGATTATAACCAACATAAGGTTTTCAATTCTTAACAATTTTCAATAAACTTACGAAAACGAGATCCATTGTGAGAACTCTTAGAATAACAAAATGATGATTATTACTAGTTCATAGCTTACTATGACTATATGATTAACAAATATTCCCAAAATTAATATATTAAACTAACCTAAAAACCATTTAATTTGATGGATTTTTATTAGGATCCGACTGGCTGACTGATTAATGAAATGGTGTAACATAAGCGATTCACACAAAATATGGAGAGATAATTATTTTATAATATTATGGAAAAACTATTTATTGATAAAATTGTCCAAATTTACCCGGGAATTCAAATTACGCGCATATTGGTATCATTGTCATAGTGATGTCTACTACATAGATGTACTCGATTAGACATCGAATACAACTATGCAAATTTTATCACTTGTATCTATGGTAAAATTTCGGCCAAGTGGGAGTCGGTTCTCATACAATGAAATAGGTCGCCGTCAATTTAACACGCATTTTTATTGTGTAAGTATAAATTACGTATGATAATACGTCATTGTTTTTTATTATTTATAAATAAAACTTCAAGCAACATTAGATATGTTTATTCATGTACCCATTCGTTATTTAATATCCTCAACTTAATTACATCACTGAATAGCGTCGTAGGTTATATTTTAAAGAGTACTAAATTAGGAAAAACTAAGACGCCATGACAGTTGATCGTTTTCGCGGCAAATTTTACTTTTTAAACATGCTAAATAATTATCTATTGGGATAAATAATTTATTACTTAAATGTCCTTTCTCTTGTTCATCCATACAAATAAATAAAATAGTAGTGTCTGTTTGTAATATTAAATAACACACAAACATTAAAATAACAACAACAACATTTATTACCATTTTTGTCTGTCTGTCTTTGTTCCGGCTAACCTCTGAAATGGCTGGACCGATTTTGACGGACCTTTCACTGGCAGATTGGTGATGTAACAAGAAGTAAGTAAGGCTATTTAACATGCCGCTACGACCCATAGGAGCGGAGCAACACGCGAACGAACACAGCTAGTATGTAATAAAAAACATCGCACTATCTTACATATGCGAAACTAGTTGATATCGCATTTTGCAACAATCTCTCCGACATATTTGGTGTTGTATTAAATGTAAATTGTTGTTTCTCTTCCAACAGTGTTTTACGTATAACTGGATTTGTGTTGAACTGTAGTTTCTCTTCCAACAATCTGTCTGTTGCAACTGATTCCGATGGTAACGTCAATTGTTTATCTTGTATCGATAAATCATTTATTTGTCTTTCAATTTCATTATCATTAATGAATTGCTGAAATTTAGATTAGATTACTTTAATAAATTACACTGTATGACTAGTACTTTTAAAAACAGCCTAAATCTTACCTCAGACTTCTGTATGGTTCCCTGAGCCTCCCTCGGTACATTATGAGCCCGTACCATGTGTTTCCTGACCGTGGCCGGTCTGGCGTAACTTCCTGAACATAATGGGCATAGATATCTAAATTTCTTTTCTCTATGCCTCTTGAAGACGTGAACTTGTAGACGCTTCCGAGACTTCTCACGTTTATTACATATTTTACACTGAAATTATTACAATTAGTAAATTTTACTCCTTTAAGCTCATCCTGTATAAGAGCTGACGTGATCAGTGCACATACACCTGTATAAGCAATGCCTTGAGGATCTCCAAATGATATTTATTGCTATCCTAGCAATTAAAACCATTTTATTTACGAAACATGTGATGTAATTAAAATTTGAATGCTTCAAAGCTTTTGATAAGGATTGCTTATATTTTCATATATTTATTTTAACACGGACAGACAACAAACTATTACATCATTATAGTTATTTATATAAACCTACATGAGCAAATAATTGAAAGTAATTAAACTTATAAGTTAAATATTACATGCATTTATCATTTGGTGTCCCTCAAGGTACATTATTAGTGACAATACTTTTTATTACATAAAGAAATCACTACTGATATTATAAATTATAATATACTTAAATATATAAAAAAAAAACTAAAATGCGAGGCAAAGACACTAGTGTTTGTTTGACGTATAATTTTATAACATTGTTAAAATTTAAGATATTTTTTTAATAAAGTCAAGTCAACCACTAGTGCTTTGCAAATATAAATTAATAAAAATAAATAGCAGAACATGGCAAAAATAAATTTATACGTCAATGACTAGTGTCTTTACCTTAATGTTAATATTGCAGTAGAGGGGGCCGATTGTGTCCCTAATCTAAATCCATATTTACAGATAATAAATAAAAAAAATCTCGATATTTTAAGGAAATAAAAAAAGGAGAGAGAATGAATTTATTTACAATACTACCCTCATTTAGTGCGTAATGTCAGTCTGTACCTACAGTTGCACGCGAACAATCGGCCCCTGCTGGTCGTCGGGCACGCCGTGCACGCGCCGCGTGTGCGCACGCACTTTGTTCGGCTTCTCGAACCTGTGCTCGCACACTGAGCACAGGTACCCGTAGCGCTTCCCAGTGTGCGCGTTGTGTTTGTGTATTTGCAGGAATTTGCGTGATTTTAGTTTTTTCGGGCACATGTCACACTGGGGAGGTGAATATTACCTTAAACACTATCTTTTTTAAATGAGTAAATTTATCTTCATGAGACCCATAGACAATATTTCTTCTTTGATTGTTTCTAATTCAACAACTATTTGTTAAAATTATTGATTACAGTTATTAATTATGTATTTATTTGTAATCTTTAAATATCCATGACTAGATGTCTATGGTATCGATTTAGAGGAGACCACAAACAATATTATTCCTCCTATTACAAATTCGTACTAACTTTTAGATAATCTATGTTTATTTATATTCTTTTCTTATCTATCTGTGGTGTGCGTTCTTGTTTTTGCTATCTGATATGCTAATACAGATTAAGATTGATTAATAATTTGGGCCGTTAGTCTCCTTAGGTGAATAGATAGTTCAATCCACGAAGTCTCGCCGTCGTTGTGAGTTGAACTATCTATACACATAAAAATATATTTATTACAAAAAGATATAGACAGATATATGTAGAGATTAATATAGATGTAGAGAGTTTTATATTTACGGAAAATCGAATGTCGAATCGAATCGAAAAACATGGAATTTGAGATTGGGACGTAAACATTAATCGATTTTTGAAATATCGATATTATCTATTTTATTAATCCCCTCCTCTGTAAGCTACACGGAAGAACTACACAATAACACAAAAAACACTACAATTATATACAATATAGACGAAAGGACAAGCAATGCTTGGGACTTGCGACCCAGCAGGATAAAAGGGCCTGTATACTAAGCATAAACACTCCTTCATCGCTCGAGCCCTGATTCTAATATTCAAAACTTCTTCAGCAAAACAGCAATTACACCAATTATTTAAATACTCAACAAAATATCATAAAAACCCGCAAACTTTGAAGTCAAAAATGTGTTGCCAAGTTAATTCAATATCTCCCTTAAAGATTTTTTTTTATTTCAATTTTTTATAAATAATTAACTGTTGATGTTTTCCAAAAAATCTAGAAAAAAAGCTTCGATCAAGCACAAGATTTATTTATTTATAAAACTATTTTTTGCCCGATTAATTTTAGATGAATCTCCAAGGGCTTATGAAGGTCACCGCAAAGACCTGTTGGAACTGGATCAACACAAACTGTGCGCAAATGTTGCCATGTTATTAATTTTATAAAATAAAATGATTTAAGGGCAAAAAAAAATTCTCATTTTTTCACAGTTTGGTTATTGGATAAAAGTTCTCACCTGAAAGTTCTTCTCAGGTAAATGTATGGCGATGTGCTGGACGAGGTTGGAGCGCCTGTGGAAGGTGGCGCCGCAGTGGTCGCACACGTAGGGCCTCTCCCCCGTGTGACGACGCTCATGGATCTGTACAATGCAGCAGTTCAGTTTATACGTCCGTTCTGTACTCAGAGGCTCGTGACCCAGATACAGAACTGCCGCTGAGCTAACGATACAGAGCCTATAAGTTGTCGGACATTTATACTCACAGTCAACGCCTCCTTGGTGGCGGAGGAGTACTCGCAGTAGGCACACTTGTGTATCCTGCCGAGCCCGTGCCTCGCGCGCTTGTGCTCCTGCAGCTGATTGTTGTTGCGACAACGTTTACCACACGACTGGAACAACAACAATAACAAGAAAAGACTACATTTAGCAATGTTTGGAAAGATCGATTTTATTTGAAATCGATTTTCTTATAGACATTTACATTTCATGTAATCAATCTAAAATCGAATAGGAATTGAAATTGATTCTAAAAAAAGCTTATTATTCTTAATAGCTTTCTTTAAGGGTCCCATATACTAATAACATAAAAACGATGATATTCCAGACCCAGACAGATAATGAAATAGGTCCCTAGATCTCCTTTTACTGGAGGAAAATAATGCGCTCAACATACTGAGTTCGCTTCTCACATCCAGCAGATACCCTTCGCGATTGAAACAAAGCCATTATACCAGCTACCATCTTAGAAAAAGTAGTGGGCGTACTGGCTGTCTGTTTAGGCAGTACAATCCACGACTAATCCAGTTTAATATTTTGGCAAACAACAGGCGCGCGCGAACAAAACCCTCATGTTCCTCTAGCATCGCATATAATAATGCGTAATACACACTGAGTGCGCGTTTTATAAAATGAGGTTTTGGAACTACACACTCAGTGTGTATACCACACTTACCTCGCAAACACAATAGTTAGTATGGAACCGCATGTGAGCTTTGTATGTGGCTTTCATCCTGAACTCTTTGTTGCAAGTGTTGCATTTATACGATGAAGCGTTTGGTATTGTTTCTCTCTTCCTCTTCTCGGGTAGTTTGAAATTTAAAGTTATTGGCTGAAATTAATAATAACAATAACATTTTAATTAACTGAATTAATTCAATGATCCTGTATCCTAGAACTGTTATTTTTTTTTGGATTGGGTTCGGACAGTTTTGCTACTATTTAATTAGGACACAATTACTGTGACATTTCACCATCATTCGTCATCATTTTAACCTGTGGATGGCCCACAGCTGAGCCGGTCTCCTTCTCTGAATATGTCAGGCCATCGGTCACCATGCTGGTCCAGTGCAGGTTGGCAGACTTCACACACTGACAGAGAACATAATGGAGAATTCTCAGGAGTTTTCCTTTACCGTAACTTCACACCATATTAGAGAAAGAGAGTGAAGGAGTCTAGCTGACATCTAAACCCCATCAAATTGTCATGTCGGTTATCAAGTATATGTCCACTAGGGAATGCAATCTCGTTCTGGTGAGATCTCGTTTTAGCAAGTATGATCTCGGCCGAAAAATGGGCGAGACCTCATTAGTTTAACATGATTGCACTCAAGCACAAAAATGAAGGAACACAATCATGGATTATGTTGATTGATTGATTGCGTTCGAATACTTTTCTGGTTATTTTTGCAAAAAATTAACATGTGGAATAACAAACAATGTCGGCGATTATGTATTATGATAGCTGACAAACTAGTGAGAGCCGGTGCCGACCACCCTCAAATCGGCCCTGAACCATTCTGTGGCATCTCAAAAGAACGTGCTTACAACATTCTCACGGCACACTGTGCATCAAGAGCTCTCAAAAAATGGACGTGCGCACCTGGACTACAGCATTCGAAAGCTCTGATTAAAGGCTATAACAGGAAGCTAACGAAAGAGCTCCTGGAACTCCAGAAGTTCAAGTTAAGCGCAGTGACCAGAATCCTGACAGGACACTGCAAGTTAAACAAATATTAGTTTAACTTAAACATGAGCAATAGTCCAAGTTGCAGATTGCATGTACTCTGTGAATGTGGCCCGCTCATGTTTAAAAGAAGTATCCACCTAGGGCGACATATTATGAACCAAAAAGAGATACAATCAATCACTGCCCAAAAGATTTGGATATTCCTAGAGTCTACGGGGCTAAGCAGTGATATTTAAAACAGGGTCGCCACAAAAAATCAGCAATGGTCGAGGTGGCAGGTGCTTGCTGGCGCATATGGCCCCCCCCTCAGATATATATATATGTCGGAAACTAAAATAAGGAAATAGATGAATGGCCTATCTCAAAAGCTATACGGGCAGAATATAATTCAACATTACTATCACTTGCTATTCTGACAAGAACTGTTACGACAGGAACCCAAGCAGTGCCTTGGACTTGTGACCAAGGTGTAGGCTTAAGGAATTCCTTTATTCGATCGAGACACTCACCTCCACTGCTTGGTTTCACTGTTTAATCCTAAGATTAGACTAACATTAACCTAACCTAACACAAGGCTAACCTAACCTAAACTTAACTCACACCTCCGACATATATATATGTATTATGATTATTTGGAACTATACACAACGCAAATACAAACAGTCAACTAAATTTAGTTGAAATGTATTTGCCCATTTTTATGTGATACGAGTAAAAAAAAAACATCTAAGCAAACAAACTCTCATTTATAAAATTAGTAGGGAGAGGTTTGGCTTACCTTCTGATCAATTGGCTCCATATCATCATAAGAATAATCCACATCATTCTGAAAGTCATCAAATATTTCATCATTGAAATCTATTTCTACCTCCACCTTTGGTCTCTTACTTGGTTTTATCATTTTGCTTGGTTTTATTATTCTTTTCTTAGTTTTCCCGTATGCCATGTTGAGGAGAGCTTTTTCCGTCTTCTTGCTTGTTCGCCTAAATTGTAACGCCAGTTGTACTGTTTCGATGCACTGGTTGCATATTTTTTGGGATAGTCCATCGTTTAATTTAATCTAAAAAATACCCATTTTAATTATTCAAAAGATATTTTCAATACTCCGAGAATCAAAAGAGAAGAATTGTGGAGGTGTCGACCCTAAAATACTTTTTTAATTGCCGGTGTGGTCTTGAGTATTGTGTAGTTTGTCACTTTTATTCAAGCCTGTTAGCTAGCCCTTTGTATGTGGCGCCTAGGGCGCTTTCGTCAGGCTCTAGGTACTTCTTTTTGAAATATTTTTTTTTCAATAATAGTAACAACAAAAATTATAAATATTAGTAACAACAAAAAATTATAGTTTTTTCATAAGAATTTCAGAGCGAGTGACATTGAAATTTTTTTTTTAGATAATATTTACAATCCTAAGTGTATTTCTGAAATCCGTTTTTTCAGGAACTTCATATTTTTCAGGATTCAGGAAAATATATTTTTTAAATAATTAAAATTTATTTCAAAAAAATTGGAGTGGTGCCTTAATCTAAAGAAGTGCCAGGCCCTATTCTAACGCCGCTACCGACTGTCTGTCTGTCACTATACTAAACAAATATCAGAACTACAGCTACCACTGTATATTACTCACGTCCAACCCGGTAACTAATTTTAAATCTTCTGCGCGTTTCTTCTCCATTTCCTTATTAGCGAATATTGGCACAAGATCCTCTGTACTCAAACAAGTCCTACAATAGTCGTCCTCAACCACAGTCCTCTCAGGTTTTATTGTTTTAACACTTTTATAATGAGTCCTTCGACGCGACGCCATTCGGTTCATTAAAAGGAAAATTGGCACCATTGTGACTGCTCTAGTGCTCTGAACTTATGGATTTGTAACATACGAACATATTTGGATATATATTGTTATATGTATTGTCATTAATAATCTTTTTTTCAGTCGCATTCGCAGTAAACAAAACAATTATTGTATCTGATCTGACTTTGACAGCTACGCAGTGTTACCAACTCTCAAAAATATTTATCCCTAAAGTTTGTGTCAAAAATCCCTAAAGTCCCCTTAATTATTTATGCGTTCCCCTAAAAAATATATAAATATAATGATTTAGAAATAATATGCTGTAATATATTTCAAGTCTTTTTATTATAAGTTATTTAATACATAAAATATTTCGTCTTCATCTAAAGATTTAGATTTTTTGAAATTTTTAGGCATCATTAACATATTTCTTATCGACACACACTACAAATCAAAATCGAAATAACAATCGTCGTAAGAATATTCTTAATCTATTTAAGCGGTATCCTATCTGACATAAGCTAATATCAAACATACGTTCAATTTATACACAACAATAATCGCCACATGCACAGACAATAAAATGTCCGCCATTGGCGCCAGTATTGCCGCCAGTCACCACAGAGTGCTTGTAGAATTACGTACTAGATGTCGTTATAAGTCGCTACGTCAAGAAATAAATATGTATTAATATTATCAATTTAAAAATATTTGAGTCAAAAAATCCCTGAAAATACCCCTAAAAAAATCCTCACTTATTTACCCCTAAATCTGGGGGGAAAAGACCTAAGTTGGTAACCGTGCAGCTATGCAATAGCTGTAGTGTGTTACCAACTTAAAAAATATATCTCCCTAAAGCTTAAATTGGAAACCAGAGATGTGCAAAATAGTTTATAAAAAGTATTCAAATACGTTACTCAAATAAAATACTTCTATGGATCTAAATGAATTTGCTTATATTTTATTACTACGGTTTTTTGACACAATAACATTCTTTTTCACGTCATATATTATCAATTATAATATATCACATAATGAACGCCCCCTAATTAAACAGAACTTAACTAAGTAATGATGTTAGTCATGATTCTCCCATTTGTTTGTTCCTCGTCCATCACTGGTTCCACTATTATATTAAAGCAAAGATTACTTGTGTTGTCAAACGATATCACCCTTCTTCTTCCTCGTTCCCTCAATGCTGAGGATCGCGACCACGTATAAGCAGTTTCCATTGGGTGCGGTCATATGCGGAGTGAACCGCACGGTGCATGCTGCCGCCTACTGCCTTCTTAATTGCGTCAGACCATTTTGTAGGCGCCCTTCCCTGAGCGCGTCTGCCGTCCACCTTTCCTAAGATAATCTGCTTCTCCAGACAATGCTTTGATGATCGCATAATGTGTCCAAAGAAACTAAGGGCTCTTTGTCGGCAGACTTCGGAGAGCCGTGTGCTGATTTTAAGCTCCTTTAGTATGGACTCGTTAGTTCTTTTGGCAGTCCAAGGTATACGGAGCAGCCTACGCCAACACCACATCTCGAAAGCATCTATTTTACAGCTGTCACGACTTCTGACAGTCCAAGTTTCGGCACCATATAGAAATATAGAGAAGACCAGAGCTCGAAACCCTAGAAGTTGGTTAAAAGTTATATCATAGGATTTAATAGCTATTATATTAGCTGTCATCCGTATCAAGCTATTTTGGAAAAAGAAATTGAAATAACGAACATCTATTACCCGTCAGTACTGTGTTGCCATAGTGAGTATACCTTATCACACATTTTTTGATGATGACTAAATTAAAAAATACAAAATATTTTCTGAAACGTATAGATATTTTGTATTTAGTATTTAAAACAATCTCTGTTGGAAACGTCTACAGTTATCACAATAATTACCTGTAAATATCCCTAAAAAACTATAACAAATTATCCCTCCTTCCCTTAGGGCAACACCGTGTTTGACAGCTGACACAGATAAAGCACGATTCAGACTATTTTATTATTCGAAGAAATCATAACGATATTTTATATGTCGACATTTTGAGAGATACTTGTTCCATACAAAAATCCAAATATCAAGAAGTATAATTCTTAGGTTTCAATAACGCAAGTTGATGTAGAAAATACCAGTTGTCAAGAGTAGCCCAGTTGTCTTTCTGTCTGTTTTCACGCTGGAACAGTGACGTGACTTTTTTCATAGACCCCAAGCAGATGAGCGTGAAAGTAATATGATCTTTAATAGTAAAAAGAATTATAGAATAGGAAGAAAAAAAATCACAATATCATATTAAAAATCTTTAATCATTTAGACAAATAAAACAATATTGTCTCAAAAACTTTACTATTCAAACTTTAAAAAAGTAAGAAAAATGATTGTTCATTTCTTATTACAGTGTAAACTCGATATAACGACACTAAAGGGACTGCGTGCGGAGGTAGATCAAAATTGATCGTTAAACCGAGTGACTGTATATACTTTTAAAACTATTAATATCTTTGGCAATTTCAAATTATTTTAAAGAGTAACATAAAACTCAATTCTAGACTAGTTTTACATTAAAATGTAAAAAAAAAATAAGCTAAGTGTTTGAGCGTTACTTGTATTAATTAAAAAAAAATAGCCACCTTTTATAGAAGAAAAGATTGTGATCGATATTTTTTTCATCTTACACATCCCTATTTTTATAACTTTTAGATACGTAATAACGTCAACAAGAATTCCTCCCATATAACATACTAAAGGCTGTACGGTGTAATACCTTCTCAAAAAAAATCCTATGCAGCTAGTTAAAAAAAAGTTATACATTTATTCTAATATAAAATACAATTAAATTTTAATTGTAAAGAAAAATCGATTTTAACAAGACAAGGCTGTACGGTGTAATACCAACACAAAATAAATCCTATGCTAGCTAAATTTAAAAAAAAGTTTTACATTTATTCTAATTCTTATAAAATACAATTAAAATTTAATTATTGTTTTTTTTTAAATTCATAAATCACGTTTGTGTTAATTTGTGACAATTTAGAGGTATTGTTGGTTCTGTGCACACATTAACTTAAGACTATTCACATCTCGAGATTCCCGCCATTTTCTTCTGACACTTCACTGTCATTGTTGCCTTATAGAAGTTGTCGTTTTAAAGAAAACTCAAAAATCGATGTTTATTTAGAAGCTACAGTGTAAACTCGATATAACGACACTGATGCGTTAAATGGAGTTGTCGTTAAATGGTGATACATCCAAAATAAGTATTATTTTACGATTCTGCAGCTCTAACTGTTTTTCGCAACATAGAAACTGTTGTGACGCTACATAGTGTATCGGGCTGGACTTCCTAATAGCCGACGAAACGAAGAGTAGGGAGGAGTGGATAGAGGTGTAGGTGGGGGTCCCCTCTATCGCCATTTTTTTTCCCGGAGAAACCTATTTGTTTGTGCTAGTTAAATTATAAAAAGGTATTTAAGTATCAAATATTTATTTTCAATAATAATTGATTGTGGCTTCGATGTAATATCGATATATCAAAAAATACATCGATGTTTTCTATACATCGATTGTTTTTCCGTTTTTTTTTATCAGTTATGTATGTGGTTTAGATATTTAAAAAAAAAAACAGGCATCTATCAAAAGAACCCAATACTTCTTGTCAATACCTTGCCCTTAATTCTGTTTCTTTATTGACCTTAATTTCAAAGTCACAGACAAACACATTACATTCTATTCTAAGTTAGTTTAGTGCCAGAGATTAAAAATAATTATTCTTACTTGCACTCCCGTTTTACCCCCATAAGGGATGATTTTCGAAAAAATATTTTACCTCTGTTTCATAACTTCCAATGAAGAACCTTCACACTGAATTTCATTTGAATAACTTAAAAAACGGTAAAGTTTCATACTAACTTTGCACCCCCATTTTACCCCCTTATGCGGTGAATTTTCAAAAATCCTTACTTAGTGCTCCCCTACGTTATAAAAGGAACCCCTGCGCAAAATTTCAAGTTTCTAACAATTATAGTTTAGGCCCTGCGTCGATTCTTACTTTGTTTTTAGCAGGTTTGTTAGTTTGCCTCTTCGATGTATCGAATTAAAAAAACATCGATGTATACTCGATGTTAAAATGCATCGTTACTATACATCGATGTATATCGTCCACTTCTACTTCCGTGTATCGTTGTATGGAAAACAAAGTGAGTTTGTCGTTAAATCGAGTGATTACACTAAATCGAGCATTAGTGAATTGTGACGTTATGTGGGATTTGTCGTTAATGTCGTGTCGTGAGTGTCGTTATGGTGTTTAGTTTCGAATCTCGGGATATTTATAATCTGTGCTGACGTCATACAATGTGACTGTGTTATTGTGACATGAAGTTAGGAACCATTTTCGTGAAACTCCTGTTACCTGAATCCTCGAATAAACTTTTTAGAAAATATACCTGAAATTAAAAAAAAAAAATCTGTCAGTAAGTTTTAGTTTTTTATTTACTTTGCTTATTTTTGTTGCTGTAAATTACCCTACTTCCTAAAAAAAAATACCCAATTTTAATTTTCAAGAATCTGAGTAAAGAAAAAGTAGTTTTAATAGAAGATAGAATTACCAATTTACCCGAAAATCGGGTAATTATCCATGTATTGGCAACACTGGCCTTTATGGTTATAACCATAGATAAAGAGGTTTGTACAGTTAATATGATCATACCTGAGTAACTCCAACAATCAGCATCAAAATTATTTGTCCAAGAGACCATTTCAATACTCTGAAATAAAAAAAAAATACAATATTACATTTAAATATTTTTCAATAAGTAAATTTTGCCTGGGACTCGAGTACCAGTATCGGGTTAAGTGATACTCACTTGGAGCACATCTCCTCGGCCAAGTTCCTGTCCCGGGCCTCACTGGCGGATATCATGTCCTGCAGCCGCTTGGCCATGGACACGTTGTCCCTCACTTTGGTCACCGACTCCGATATGTCCTTCACCCTCATCATGTATGTTTCCGCTGCGTTACCTGATAATTCATATTTAGTACTACGTAAATAAAGGGAGCGGGGGATGGGAGGGATTGTAGCTTACTTTTGCTGACATGCCACAAAGTATAGTCATTATCTGAAGTGGTGTTAGTGAAAGTGTAACAATAGTATTGCTTTGTTGCCGACTGGCCCTCTCCAACCAAGGAATGACATGCGAGTCCTCACACTGTAGTTAGTGAAGCATATAAAAGGAAGGAGGCTCTCACCCAGCTCCATTTCTTTATCTTCATCATATTCTTTATCACTGTTCTCATCATTGTCAATCATCAGATCAAAAAATACCTAAAAAAATAGAATAAATTAATATATATCCGTTGAAAACTGACAGATGTCTGTTGTTTGTTGTTGTTGTTGATTTGTTGACTTATTTATAATATTTTACTTAATTTCTTAATTAACTTTTGTGTGAAAATAATATTGATTATAAAAAATATTTATACTTTCTGCAACAGATCTAACTACAAATATTATTGGTCAATTGGCAACACTGCATTCTTATTGGAAATATATTTTTTATATCGCTTTTAATGCTTTTATAACTGGCAACACTGATGTAATATCAAAATTCTATAGAATTATGAATAAAGATGAGAACAAACATCTTTAATCGAACTTTCTTCAATCTGCAACCTGCATCATAGCTTTATCGATGACAGCTTGTCTTTTTGACATAACTAGACCTGATAAAGTCGATAAAAATTATCGATATTCCAACTAAAGTTACCTACTGAATGTTTCAAACAAAAATTTTTTTCTTTTTTTTTAAAATTATTATTATTATTGTTAAAATGGTTCGCAACCCGAATCGTCATCATCAAAGTCTGATTCAGACTCGCTGGAGCAGTCTTGTAGATTTATAATCAGTTCCCAATTTTCTTCCATAATTTTTCTGGTTTTATCGACTCGATTATTCGAAGTTAGTCGAACAATTAGTTGTCACTATTTGCCAATAAAGTATGACCTGACAGCTGTCATCGATCAAGCTACATTATATCTTATCATTTCTTCTTCTTCTTTTCTTTATGGCTCTTGATACTGCTTGTAGTTAGCAGTAATTCTGCCATTGACAATGTAGAGTATTTTCAAGTTTGTTGAGATTGATCGGTGTAATATGTTTGTGCTAAGATTATTTTATTTTATATATTATTTTGGTTACTTTATTTATGCATATTTTATTGTGTTGTCCATTTTGTTTTAGGTACTAACAATAAATACCACATACTCCTAAAGTTTGGATATACAAGTTAAAGTGTGAAATTCTTTCCTCTACCGAACAGTCTCTGTGGCTGCTTTATCCATTTCACGTGACATTGGCGGAGTTAAATGTGCTCTACTGGCACGCCTAAAAGCCATACACCTAAAATTGAATTGAATTGGAAAAAGGAGGCATATTAGCAGTAGATACTCACTGTCTTCTCGCTAAACGTACTGAAAGTGTTATCGAAACAGAATCTGTAGTCCCCCTCCAGCAGGGACGTGTGTCTGTGCGCGTTTTCAGGTTTCTTATAATCTGTCACTACCTGCCGACCGGCTGGATCTGACAACTGGAAGGATATGTCTAACTCTCCGTGTGAGGCGTCTATCACCTGAAATAGTAGACACAGTTGAGTTAATAGAATGTACGAGAGAAAAAGCTCTTCTTTTGGTACACAAGCAGCAGCGTTTTGAGAATAAGATAATTTTAAGGCAAAAACTAATACATTTTAGTATAATTATAAGCTTTATTAAATTATTTGGACCTTAAGGATCACGCAGACATAGAGCGAGAACGGAGAGCTTTAGCTGAGCTGAGAGATGTAATATGTTGGCCCACAGGTTCGCTAGATGTTCTAAGGAGGTGTATAGACGCATTGAGAGTCCAGAACAATAACGGTTTCAGGATGCTGTTGGGTTTTGCTCTGCAAAAAAAGCGTCATCTCTCTTGGCAAGATTGCGAGTAAGCACCAACGGCATCCTGAAGACGCTAGTGGACAAAGTAGATTCTCCAACCTTGGAGCATTACATAAATATTATGTACAACACATACAACCATTATGTAAACACTAACATAGTGTTTAAGTCGTGTGTACTAACATAATTTATAATTACTATAAGCTCAATGTAAACTACTAACATAGTCTATAAGCTACTACTAACAAAGTGGGTCTTAGTTGGCTTAATAAAAAATATTTATTTATTATTTACTATTATTATTAAAGGGAAGTTTTAAACATTAACTTGGCAACACAGACCTACTACCCCACTTATCGTCATTATAGTGGAGAGTGGTATTTTTTGTATTATAAAGAGTATGACTTCTACGCAAGAAGGTTTAGTTGCTCACGGAACTCGTGTGACTTCAAAGTGTTGTGTATTTATAGATATTTTGCTGAAGAAGTATTATATATTAGTCCCAAAATCAAGCGGTGAAGCATTGTAGAAAGACCTTTTAATCCTGCGCATGGGAAGCAAGTCCGAGATACTGCTGGGTTTCCGCCTAGATTGTATATTATTATAGTCTAGTGTTAGCTTTGGGTTTCATAATAATGTGGGTAAAACTAATATTGTATCAAAACAGGGAGATCCTAGCTTTGCCCCACGTTGGGCGCCAATGCAAGAAAGAGAAGTATGTGTTGAGATAGGATTGGAGTCACTATCGTGCTAGTTCTTACAGCAATCTGAAGTTCTGACCTAAATGACCTGTGAGTATAATATATTGTATACATTAGTACAGGTTCTGAAGGAGTATATAATAAAACTCGGCCGCTCAGTGATCTACTAAATTTCGTGCAGGCATGTTGTCTGTTGGAGCAGCGCTGGCGTACGCGTGCGAAATGTGCCAATATGCTTTAACGCGCCTCCGCTAATGGACATTGGACGTCTACGCATATAGTGCTGGTCACTATACTACGAATCATTAAGGTGATAGCCACAATACTAAAACCAGGGTCGGAATCAGATGAGATCAAGGTTACTAATCTATTGAGATGGTCCCCATTGTATTATGTTGAATGCATAAAATGAGCCTAAAAAGGATTAAGATGATAGTTGTGGATATCGACGAGAGTGGCTACTCAATACTGTTAATTACAGCCAAAATATTCCTGATCTCAATCCAAAATCAGTGGATTATATATTGAAAATAGAATCCATATTCCAATTTATGTAAATTAAAATTTAGAATCTATTTGCGAATCCATAATCCAAGAGTTTGTTCTTCTAGGGGTTCAGCCACCCTATCATACATACACATTTCTAGACTATGAGACGCCAGACAATGAATTTACACAAATTCTGAGTAACATCAGCAGAATAATTCAATGTCAAGTAGCTGTATAAGAAGCTAATTACGTATTCAAGGTTATACCGGATTTAAGTTTATAAATATGTAAATGTAGTTAATTATAAACAATGTTAAATACATTCAAAGTTTATCAGCGAGTCTAATGCCTTTGGCAGACAATTAATATTTAATTTTTATGATAAGACAACTTCAATGCTGCATACACTTTAATATTAAAAATATATCTGGAACTGAAGGAGTTGAAGCTTTTTTTTTTGTGTGTGTTCAACGCCCAAACCACTGAGCTACTGACGCTCAAATAAAAGAACTTCCCAGTGCTTTAGTTCCTTTCTGTATATACACACATGTAGTCTGTAAGACCGGCTAACATAGCTAGAGATATTAGATATAGCTATTAGAAATAAAATAATGAACTCGGACGATAAAAAAGGAGCTACATGGGACGCTATTAATAGTATTACTGGAAGATCTGTAAATATTAATGAACAAGTAAAGTTGAAAATTGACAATGTAATGATAAATTCTGGCAAAGAAGTGGCAAATGCTTTTGAAAAATATTTTACAGAAATTCCGGTTAAAGTAACATCTAGCCTTAAATCTTGTCCCATCGATGCTATTGCATTGTTAAAAAGGAATCACTTGACTAAATGTGTGGAATTTGCTTTACCGAATGTTAAAAAACAGCAATTCACCCTTTTATTAAATAATGAAATTTTGAATTTAACCGACTCAACGATTTTTTTGGGAATTACTTTAGACTCAACTTTAACTCTGCCCTTGCCGGTCCCAAGCCCGGATGAGAAAAGAGGAGGGTTGGCCTAGAATGACGAAACTTACCTGTGGAACATCTAAACAGGTCGGCCATAAAAATTCGTCAACGCCGAGACATGGGCGGCGGTCAATTAACCCATCAAACTGGTCATCGGAGACCATGAGTGACTAAATATCCTCAATAAGACCGAGGGCAGGTACATGGGGAACACTTGCTACTATTCTCCCACTCTCTTTTTTATGGAATAATGGAAAAGGAAGAATGCGATTTGTCATGCGATCCGGCTAACCCCCGGCGCCATGAGGTACCCGGGCCTTATGGTGTGAAATCTGCTACCGAAGACTGTGCAGGAGCGGGTAACTAGGCTTCTGCTTCAGTGAATGCTACTGGAAAACGATATATTCAACAGGCCTCCCATCCTAGTCTGTTCATAAGAACTAGAAGTTCATCACTGGGAAACATCTCGCAGCTAGAGACTACCACATCATTACAAGACAGTAATCTTGATATGTCTGTTCCAAAACCGCCGGACTGGCAAAAGGTTCCAGGAACCAGGAACCAAAAGCGAAAAAGACAAAAACTACAGTCCCTCTCACCAGAAAAAATCACAACTAGCAATAGTTTTAGCGAGCTACCTCTTGACCCTAAAGAACCCGTGAAGGAGCCAATGGAAAAACGACCCAGTAAACCACCACCGATAATACTATATAGAGTTGAAGACGTCAACAAACTTGTAGAATTGCTGGAGTCTACAGTAGACAAAGACTGTTTTACAATAAAGATTGTCAACAGAAACCAACTGAGAGTAGTCTGCAAGGACACAGAAATATATAAAAATGTCATCACCCTAGTTCGAAGCAAAGTCCTCATAGGGCATACCTTCAACTTAAAAGACCAACTGCTACAGAGTAGTCATAAAAAACCTGCACCACACAACCCCACATAGCGCAATCAAAGAAGTCGAAAAGACAGGAAACAAAGTCCATGGCGAAATTATAAACTCTAAGTTTGGACCAGACAAATAACCAACGTCCACATTCTTTGTCAATATCGCCCCAGGCGCCAACAACGCAGCAGTGAAGGACATTAAATATATATACCACCAATCAGTTATTATTGAGGATCCAAAAAAAAGAACAACATTGCCACAATGTCAAAGATGCCAGCAATATGGTCATTCGAAAAACTACTGCATGCGACCATACCGATGTGTAAAGTGTGCCCAGGGGCATAAAACCGCAGATTGCCCAAAAAAAGACCGCAACACACCAGCGAAATGTGCCCTTTGTTAATAAGGCGCACACCCGGCGAATTATAAAGGCTGCGAGGTTTATAAAGAAATCCTTAAAAGACGTATGACCAGGAATCTAACCTCCAGAACTAAAACACAAGAAGTGACAAGAAGAACTGTCCCAGTAGACTCTCGACCACAACCTCTTAAAGAACCACAAGAAAAACCTCTCTTCTCCGACATACTTAAAAAGAAAGAAGTCGAGCCAACTCCTACAACTAGTTTAAATAACAAAATAGAAGAACTACTCATCAAACAATCGGAGAAATTTGAATTAATCTTACAACAGATGAGCACTCTCATGGGTCTCATAGCCACCCTAGTCGAAAAAATTTCAAAATGACTGCACTAAGAGTTGGCACCTGGAACATTAATGGCCTTTCCCCGAACAAGAATGAATTAGAACTTTTGATATATAATAACCAGCTTGATATTGTACTTATATCTGAAGCTCACTGCACAGCTAAAAGCAAAATGTTAACATCAAAGGATGCAATACCTATGTGACTAATCATCCTGACGGAACTGGTCATGCGGGAACAGCCGTTGTGATACGAAAGTCAATAAAACACCAAGTGCCATCAGAATTTAGGACAAACCACATCCAAGCAACCACAATTTCAGTCGAAACTCGCTGTGGGCAACTGAATTTGTCAGTAGTACTGCCCACCAAGACATACAATAAGCGCAACAAACTTCACAGATTACTTCGCTACACTGGGGAAAAAATTTGTGGCTGGTGGAAATTGGAACGCCAAAAACACTTACGGGGCTCAAGGCTAACAACAACTAGAGGTAGGCAACTAAAGCTAAGCCTAGAAGAAAACAACCTGAACTCTATTTCGTCTACAGAACCGACATACTGGCCTGGGGATCCAAACAAAAGACCAGACTTATTGGACTTTTTCATAGTCAAGGGACTCTCGAGAAGTTACCTCAAGGCTGAGTCCTGCTTAGACAGTAATTCTGACCACACGCCTGTTTTCCTAACTGTTAGTACGACAATCATTCATTATGATAAGCCTGAACACCTCTATAACAACTTCACTGATTGGGAGGGCTTCAAAGATTATATTGAAGAAAACATCGAACTAAAAGTTCCGTTGAAGACACCTGATGAGATAGATGAAGCGACTCAATATATAACTAACCTCATCCAAACTGCTTGTTGGGTTAACACACCTATTCCAACGAAAAATGGTCAATCGGCTGGAAATATACCTCTTGAAGTCAAACACAAAATATTAGAGAAAAGAAGGTTGCGTCGAATATGGCATCAAACTAGACACAAAAGGGACAAGACAGAGCATTTAACAAAGCTATTAAAGAACTGAAAATCCTAATAGACAATGTGAATAATGCCACGATACAAAATAATCTTGAAAACCTGACGGCCACAAAATCAACTGACTATTCACTCTGGAAATTTACAAAGGCACTGGTAATATCACAACAATTCAAATGTCCTATTAGAAAAAACAGAGGATGGGCTAGGACAAGCTTAGAAAAAGCAAACATGTTTGCACAACACCTTGCCAACATCTTTACACCGAATGAAAGTAGTAGTATCGAGTTTGAAAACGAAGTTGAAAGTGCACTGCAGCAAGATCTACAATTGTCCACCCCGCCAAGACCAGTTACGGTACAGGAGCTGAAAGGGGTCATAAATAAGCTACAAAATGAAAAAGCCCCAGGTTTTAACCTCATCACCAAAGAAATTATCACACAACTCCCCAGAAAGGCACTAGTCTTTCTGGTAACGCTCTTCAATGGTGTGCTTAGAGTACAATATTTTCCTAGAGTATGGAAGATATCCATAGTGACAATGATCCACAAGCATGGAAAGCCCCCAGAGGAAGCCACATCATATAGACCCATAAGCCTGTTGCCTGTGCTGTCAAAGATGTTTGAGAGGATCCTCCTGAGTAGAATATTACCCATACTCAATGAAAACCAAGTCGTACCGAAACATCAATTCGGCTTTAGACAGCAGCACTCTACTATAGAACAAGTGCATAGAGTGTGTGAAAAAATTAGATCATTTTTTGAAAACAAGGAGTACTGTTCTGCTGTGTTTCTGGATATCCAGGCTGCATTCGATAAGGTGTGGCACAAAGGCCTACTATACAAAATTAAGGCATTTCTACCCTATAGTTTCTATCTACTCTTGGAATCATACTTGGCAGATCGAATATTCCAGGTTAGAGAAGATGGAGAGCTATATAATATTCATGATATAATGGCGGGAGTACCACAAGGATCTGTTCTGGGACCCGTCTTGTACACCATCTACACTGCTGATCTCCCTGAAGCACAAGGGGTTACCACGGCTACATTTGCCGACGACACTGCGCTACTCGCAAGCAGCAAGGACCCAACTGTCGCCTCTGCTATTTTGCAGAATAACCTCGACAAAGTGACTGAATGGCTCCAGAAATGACGAATAAAGGCCAGTGCCACAAAATCCGTGCACATAACATTTACGCTTAGGAAGGGAAATTGCGAATCAGTAAAAATGTGTGATGTCACCCTACCACAATGTGACACAGTCCGATACCTCGGTATGCACCTGGACAAAAGACTGACCTGGAAAAACCACATCAAAGCAAAAAGAGACGAGCTAAACATGCGGTTCAGAAATATCTACTGGCTGATGGCACGAAACTCGAAACTTTCTATCGACAACAAGCTCCTAATTTACAGAATGATTCTAAAGCCAATATGGACTTATGGGTTACAACTGTGGGGAAGTGCATGCGACTCTAGTTTAAACATCATACAAAGAATGCAAAATGGCATCTTAAGAACCATAGCAAGTGCACCATGGTTTGTGACGAACTCTGAGATCCATGAAGCGACGAACACAAGAACTGTTAAGGAGGAGATAAAAGTTAACAGGGATAAAGTACAGAACTCGATTGGAAAATCACCCAAATGCCCTAGCTACCGCATTGTCAAACATTAGCTACACTAAACGATTGAAACGTCATGATATACAGGGAGTTGGCGGCAGATGGTAAGGAATGAAAAGTCTCCTGATGAGGAGCCTCTTCGGCACGACATGGACGACTCACAACAAATCCGCTCATAGCCAAAGGCTAATCGCAGATATGCACAGAGAAAAGAAAAAAAACTTTAGACTCAAAACTTCAGTGGAACTCCCATTTATCATCTTTGGCGGGAAGACTCAGCCCCGCAGCGTACGCAGTAAGAAAAGTAAGGCAATTAACTGATATTGATACAGCCAGACTCGTTTATTTTAGTTACTTTCACAGTATAATATCCTACGGCATTTTGTTGTGGGGTAGGGCCGCGGACATAAAATCCATTTTTATTCTTCAAAAAAGAGCAGTTCGGGCCATTTACAATCTAAGAGCTAGAGATTCCCTTCGAGATGTTTTTAATAAAATAGGTATTCTTACAGTGCCGTCACAATACATTTATTGTAACATTGTATACATTAGGCAGAACATTCCGTTATTTTCCAAACATAGTGACACACACAGGATCAATACTAGAAATAAAAATAAACTTGTAACGCCGTACTATCGTCTCCACAAAGTTAGTAATAGTTTCATGGGGCTTGGTGTTCGCATCTATAATAAGATCCCACAGACTATATTAGACTTGCCACTTCAGCAATTTAAAACTCGAATAAAAAAGTGTTTAGTAAAAAAGCTTACTACTCTGTACAAGATTACTTGAATGATGACAAAGCTTGGATTCAAAATGACGATGATGCTCAGCTGAATGATTATACCTTTGTAACAGAACACAGACAGACTGATGTAAACAATGGCTTTTTGAAAAGAGCAACTGTTAAGTTTCTTGCCGGTTCTTCTCATCAGGAAACTGCTTTCCGAACTGGCGGTAGCTTCAGACAAACTGACTGACTGATCAATTTTTGACTTAAAGATTGTGTTAATTAATCACTCTTTTAATTGGAAGACATAACAAAAAGTACTTTGTAAAAAGTCTATTTGAATAAAATATTTTGAGTTTGAGAGGGCCATCCTTATCAGCTAGGAATATAAAAAACATTCTACAACCTAGTCTCATAGCTAACAACTATATACAGAAAATAAAATATCAGTAAGGCTGTTTAGAGGAGATCGATAACAGATTCTGTGACACAAGATTTTTATATGCTGGAAACTAATAAGAAAGAAGGAGATACAATTCAATAAGCATCGGTTGTGCACAATGGACGGCCTATAATATATGCTACGGGCACAACACGGTCAGGATATAACTAAATGTTACGATCAGGCACTATTCTGGCTAGAACTATTGTGACAGGAACCTAAGCAGTACCTTGGGTCTTGAGACTGTTATGTAGGGTAATATGTAATGTAATGTAAGTGGGCTCCTGTTTCCGCACTTAGACTCTAAGTCGGTCCATTGTGCGTGCAGGGATGGCTAGCTATAAGAGCCAGCCCAGCTCCTTCCAGAAGCGCAGAAGTTTCCTGGGAACTTCACAGGCTTCTTGGAGCGACCTCATGTCCTTGAGGATTTGTGCCCGTTGTGTAGCGACGCCCACGCATTCCAGGACAACGTGGGCAGTCGTCTCTTCCGCTTGCAGACAACCCCTACAGATAGGACTGTCAGTCAGGCCTATAGTAAATAAGTGTTTGTTGAGTGGGCAGTGTCCCGACATTACTCCCACTATTAGACGAAGATCAATGCGATTCAGACTGAGCAGTTTTCGGGACAAGATCCTTGACAAAGCAGGGACGGCTAGTTTGGACTGTCGACAGTCTGTTGCGTTATTCCATCTCGCATTGTGCGTGTCTAGGGTGAACTGATGCAGCCATGAGCGAAACGTGCTAAAGGAGAGAGGAAGGTGTGGTACAGGGCCTACCATAGTAGTCATGGATCCTCTCCTCGCCAGCTCATCAGCTGCATCGTTACCTAGAGATCCGCTATGCCCCTTTATCCATTGTAGGACGACCCTGTTGACTGCAGCAATGCGTTGCAGTGCTAGGTGACATTCGTATATGAGGCTTGATGTGATGGAATCACTACCAAGCGCTTGGAGAACAGCCTTACTGTCAGAGAGAATCCGGATTCCGGAATCTGTGATTTCTTTCCTAAAGACTGCATTAGCGGCATGGGTAACAGCTACACATTCGCACTGGAAAATGGTGCTGTGGTTACCCAATGCTAGTGATATATTAATATTCAGATCCATGGAGAAGACACCTGCTCCTGTGCCTGAATCCATTTTGGAGCCATCTAGTTATGTAGGGTAAATTAATGTGAGACTACATTTTCTCTTTAATAAGTAATAACATAGATTAATGTAGGTAGTAAAATAATAATGTAACATTTTCACTAATATGGAGGCTACCGAGCTGAAATACATGATTAATACATATTGTTTTATTATTGTTTACAACATAATAGTGACCAAGGTGTAGGATATTCTTTATTCAATCGATCTTGCTTTTCCCATAGAGGATAAATTGAACATAGACTGTACAGTTGGATGATTCACAAAACGGATTTTTTTGTTTGATTTTTATATCTAATTAATTAATAAGTACATTGTACTGTAAAGGTATTTTTAGGGGAATTGGACACTTAATCTGAGCATTTCATTTTAAGTGTCCAATTCCCTTTTTAAGGTGTAACCTATACATTTGTTTATTTATAAATAAAATTAATCCTTATAATTAAAAAAAACGATCAAAGACCATCCAAAACATTTTAATATTGTAAAAAAAACACGTGTACCTGATATTCTAAATCAATAACTTCATTAACAGCAACTTTTTGATAAAAACATTCCATTTTCCCGGCTTGCACTGAAAAAGTCATGTCCTTTTCGTACGCGAAAACAATGCTAAATATAGTCGTTAGAAATATGTAACGCATTCTCGGTTCACTTCACTTCACTTCACTGTTCGCACTAAAATATAACCAGACAGATACCAATGTTATTTATAGTCTCGCTGCTCAGTTTGATTTTTTTTTTCTTAATAAAATAAATAAGCAAATTCCTAAGACTGCAATCTACGGCTTCAGTGAAAAATACAAAACTTTTTTTGGAAGTTGTCAACTTGTGCAACTGACATTTGGTCAAATGTTGCCACTTTATTTATAAACTCCTTATTTCACGTTGGAATTTACAAAATGAATTTATTATTTTTCTTAAATAATTATGAAAGTAGTTTAAACGAGCGGTCTGCCCTCGCTTCGCTCCGGGTATTTAAGGCAATATTATAATTGATGTCCACAAATTGTCACTCTGAAATTGTGTAGTTATTCATTATTTGAAAAAAGAGAGACAAATAGTTATAAAAAGAAACTCTAAGAGGACAGAGTTAAAATAAAATTGAATAGGTAAAGAGAGTAAGAGAGAGAGATAATCGAAAGAGAGTGATCGTTCTGAACAGAGATAAAGATAAAAATTAAAGAGAGAGGATGAGAGAGAATGATATCCCAAGAGGAAGAGAGTCGGAAATACTAGACTTCTCTCAGTAAAAAATTTTTTAATATTGGATCACCCAAAGAACACCGCACAAACTCACAACACAATACTCAACGTACATCTCGCTCCGACACTGGAGCATCCTCAGGAGATGTAGACTTTACAACGGCTTTGTAAAGGTGTTCTTTGGTCCAGACTACCAGCTTTTACAGTTGGCACTTGGGGTCCAAGTCATACTATACAAAATTACGTGTTGTCCGCGGATTATTTGTCCAACTTATGGACTTTTCCTTTAATTTATGGTGTCAGGGGGTTTTTGCTACAATTATGCCCCACAGTCAATTAAACTTCATTATATTAAAAAAAAATATACGAATTTTATCGACCATATTTTTATCTATTCTATATTTAAAATAATACAATACATTAATATTTCAAGTGTTATAGGGGGTATTATTTTTAGGGGTATTTTCAGGTAATTACTGTGATTTTAGGTTTAGGAAGAGATATTTTTGTGAGTCGGTAACACTGTTGACAGTTGCCATTAGATATGTAACTTGGGGGATAAATCGATTAATTTTTCACATCCCTACTAGACAGTGCACAGTTCTACCAACCTAACATAAAAAAATGGCGAAAGCGTAAACAGTAGCTCTGCCTTGAAACTTTATTTTCTTCTGTAAAAACTTAAATGTAATATATATGAATAAATATAATAATGTCGGGGTCAAGTAGTTCAGGAGTGAACGTGAGCGGGATCGTGCAGAACAGCGCGCTGGCGTTCGTTGCGTCTGCGCAGGCTGTCGCCGTCGGCGATGGCACAGTTGCAGCTCCTGCCACATTGCCTCCGCCAGGGCCAGGACCTCTCACTGAACCAATAAACCAAACAGGTATAATATAATGTTCATTCTAAACTGTTTAATGCCAAGTTTATTGTTCATGAACAGCTGAGGTGATGGCTAAGTGGTTTTATTGAAGGAAAACATTCACCTCTATGACCTTAGCTATACGGCCCTTCTCATTCAAGGAGATCCATACTCAGTAGCAGGGTTAACCAAGCACAGGGTCAATAGCAATTTCTTGATTTGCTATGGCTTGCTATTAATTTATTATTTAAACTAGAATTCTAACTACGTTAACCAAGTGGAAGGGGCTAATGAGTCTCCAGACTTCTCTCACTGTTGCTGGCATTGGTGGAGGAGATAACTTACTTGATTTAGTGTCGAGTTTATTGTATCTTCACACTCATGGTTGTTGGATTCATTTGGTGTAAAAACTTTTGCAAGATGTTGAGCAAATGTGTTGCCTTTGTCTTGTGCAGTACTTTGGCTTCTAGAGGTCTGTCATAATAAATAAATAAAAGTAAAAAGCCTTTTATTTCTGGTTACTTATACAAATTACAAATTAAATTTACTTATTGATATATAATTTTACACCAGAACCCCATTATGGGGTGAAGGCCTCTACCAGAAAATGCCATTTTTGCTTATCCTGGGCTTTCCAGTCCCAGTTAGGCCCTGCAACTCCAACCACATCATCTGACCAGCGTGCCAATGGTCTGCCTCTCCCCTTCGCTCCCACTGGACCCTCCAAGTTGTTACTAGAGATGTCCATCTTCCATCTTGTAGTCTTGCAATATGACCGGCCCATTTCCACTTAATCTTTTGAGCTTGAGATAGTGCATCTATGACTTTCGTTTTTCTTCGGATTAGGGAGTGGTTTATCTTTTGTATTTTTCTGATTTTCATCATGCTTCGTTCCATCCCTCTTTGGCACGTAACTATCATCTTCTGTGTTAATTTCAATAGGGAATATCCCGTGGATATCGTTGCTCTCAGGGATTCTAATTTCGTCTTTAGCACTGTGTTTCACCATTGGTGTATCATTTCCGTCAGTTCCGTTGCAGCTTTATCAAACTTCATTTTGTCCTCCCTAATTTTACTTTGGTGCCACACCGTTGAAGTCTTAGTTTCTCAAGTAATTTTTGTTTTATCAGTTGGGGTTGGTTTTCAGAACTGGGGAGGATTTTAGTGGCAGGTGTATTTTTCCAGCAGGCTTCTTGTATGAGTACAGTTATATATTTCGTTGCATTGTCAACATCTTCTTGGGGTTTAAGGGCCACTTTTAGAAACTGTCAGTTTGAAAAAAATTTTACAGTTGGCAGATGACCCTACTCTATCTGATAGTAAATGGTAGTAGAGTTCAAATACAAGGGCGGCCAATAAAGTTGCAGAATGTGAACTACACACTAGGTTTTAAAGTTCTTAGTTTGTACCCCCTCCCTATCCCATCCCATTAATGCTATGGTTCCAGTGAACTCTGGGTTCTTGTTCAAGGTCCACTAAACCACAGCATATTTCACTTCTCTTCCTCCTAACTCAACTTTGAAGTATCAATGCATAGGAAAGAAAAGCAATAGGGTTACCATCAGGTGGACCGTCATCATCGACCATCACAAAAAAATAGTTAATAATTTTTTCTCAAATGAGGCAGAGGCTCATGTTCTACATTAATTACTTTTGTAGATCGACTGATGCCTCCAGGTCTGAAGTCCTTATATGATGCATGGACTAAAGTGTATCCCGATCAACCGAACCCACTACAAGTAACTACGAGACTTAAATATTGGTAAGTTAATATAATTTCTGTTCTTGATTATATTCAATGCTATGTCACTTATTTTGATTTTTTTTAAGGTTAGGCGGACAAGATCCCTTAGACTACATCAGCATGTATTGGAATCCTGGTATACCTGATGAGAACATCCCCCCACATTGGCATTATGTCAGGTAAATGTACAGAAATAACGATTAGGTTTTAATTGGTAATTTAGCGTAATACGCTAGCAACACCACTGATAAATCAATGTTAGTCTTTCATGATTGTGATTGACAGTCAAATCAAAAACCTTTTTTACTGAACAGGGTATGCTAATCTTAATATTTATTTGGTATATCAACCCCCCACTCCATGTCTTTAGACCCAAAGCTTCTCCTCCAGCTCTAATCACTTTTCTCTTTCTCTAGCTAGTCTTTGACGAGAGTGAATTATCTGACCACTTCTTGATTGGTCTCTTCTCCTCTTTTTAATAAAATGGGATGGTATTGATGGTATTGACAGTAACAGCATTTAATATAGTATGTAATTAATTATATTTTAAATCTTTGGATCACAGATTAAAAATTAAGAATATATTTTCAATGCAAATGTTTGTAGATCTGTGCTCTGTCAACAGTGTTACCAACTCACAAGAATACCTCTCCCTAAACTAAACCTTAAACTCCTAAAATCACAATAATTACATAATAAAATCAAAGTAATTATTATTATTTTTCCCAAATAAATTTATTAAGGTAATATATTGTATAAACTATATATGTGTAGATATGTATGTGTATGTAAATTATGTATTTTATAAGTAAGTACACCACCTACCATATTTCTGTGGATTGATATCCTAACATTTGGTTGCCTGGAAGAGATCGCTCTTAGCGATAAGGCCGCCTGTTGTGTCTCATTTGTTTGTCCAATCGTCCCGCTATATAAACTCCCTTAGTTGGCATCATCAGCAGCAAAGCGGGAAAGCAATGTTGATAAGCAATGGTGGCCATTTTCCATCTGATGGATCATCTGCTTGATGTCCTTTATCTATCATTAAAAAAACAATCATTACTGCTACATGAACAAAAAAGAATGTTGATTTCATAATATGTTTAAGTTTAAAAGCGCGCGTAAATTTAAATATCGAACGCGTCACAAACTTAAATGAAGAAAAGATGTTTCTTAAAAACTTAATTTTTTTGTTTAATTACACTTTGTATTAAGGAAATACATTTTTATATGTAAAAAAAAACACAGATACAAAAAAAACTGCGACAAAAACATACACTGGTACAATTGGCGGCATTATCGCTAAAAAAGCGATCTCTTCCAAGTAAACAGTCTGATACATGATATAATTAAAGAACTTCACTTAATTTTTTTATAATTTTATTTTATTGTGACACTTTATAACCATAGATTGTAATTACTCTATTTTTTTTTAAATTTATTTAACGGCTTGGCAACGAGACCTTTTAGCCAAAATTACTTTAAGCTAATTAGTGTTGCCCTATCTATCGGCTTAAATTTCCCTACATATATTAATTAATAAATAAAAAATTGTTTTTTTCTTAAATATCTTTTGTGATGTTTTTAGTTTTGGTCTCTCTGATCTCCACGGAGATGGGCGCGTTCACCCGGAGCCACATCCGTCAGACAGATGCTCTGGGTACGGACTCGAGCTGACGTTCAGACTGGAGTCCGAGGAGCGGGAGCCCCCGCTGTGGCCCGCCGCCTTGCTGCAGGCTAATGCGAGATATATATTTACAACAGGTCATATGACATATGTTTTATAATATTTATATATGAGATATAGATGGCGCTGCTGAAGCTTGAGAGAGTGGGATTAAGATGGAAGTGGAATTATCGTAGTTAAGCCCAGAAAATATTACAGAGATGAGATCGCTTCCCACTAGAGAACCAAACAAACACATCCAACGGTGTAGCGAGATGTATATGTAGGATGCACACATCCTCCTCTAGCTATCTAGCTACAGCAGCGCCCTCTGGTAACTTGTGGAACCTTTATTGGATCAAGATATTGTGTACAGGTAACAAGTTCATGGCAGGCGACCACGTGTCGTGGCACGCGCCCATCGACGGCGGCAGCACCAGGCTCAGGCACCTGCTGGTCACGGAGGACCCTCAGCTGCCACTCGTAGACACACCTCATGGAGTTGTCAATTTCTTACAGGTGAACAAATCCTTTTGATCAAATTTGTGTGACTTAGGCTGTTTTCACATTAAGATATTATGGAAGATGTAGTGTCTGAGCTAGTTCCTCTCTGTATGGTCTTGTGGTGTATAAGATGTCTCTTAGCTCAGTGTGTCGCTTGACATAGGCCTCCACCACCTGCTTTCATTGATCTCTGTCTGCTGGGACTCTTGTCCAGTACGGTTCCAGGGCCAGGCGAAGATGTGTCCAGTACTTCTTCCAACCACAAGCAATTCTTTTGTCTTCCTTTTCCATCTGGTTCCTGGGAGATATTCTTTCCAGTTCAATGTGGAGTTAGTAATCAATTTAGTAGGAGTAGACTGGTATTATATAGAAAACCCCCCTCCAAAATCTCCCCAAAACTATTCACTGCTGTGCTTGAAAATATCTTCAGAAGACTAAATTGGGACGAGTACGGCCTTAACGCCAATGGGAACCGACTAAACCATCTAAGATTAGCAGATGGTCTCATTGTCCTAGAAAGTGATCCGAAGGTACTACAAGATATTAGGATATTATACAGATTGTAAGACTGAAAATTTTACGAAAAATAATATTTTGAGTGTTTTTTGTAAAAAAAACTAGACATTTTACGATTTTTAAGGTAAGTGGTGGACCAACTTCTTCTTAACTGACTTTCTTGACTGCTAAAAATGGAGATTATTGACATTGTCGGTGATGATTGACGTTGTCGGAGATGATTGATGTTGTCGGTGATGATTGATATTGTCGGAGATGATTGATGTTGTTGGAGATGAGTGATTTTGTCAATGATGATTGACGTTGTCGGAGATGATTGATATTGTCGGAAATGATTGATGTGGCGGAGATGATTAATGTTGTCTTAGATGATTGACGTTGTCGGTGATGATTGACGTTGTCGGTGATGATTGATGTTGCGGAGATGATTGATATTGTCGGAGATGATTGATATTGTCGGAGATGATTGATGTTGTCGGAGATGATTGATGTTGTTGGAGATGAGTGATTTTGTCAATGATGATTGACGTTGTCGGAGATGATTGATATTGTCGGAAATGATTGATGTGGCGGAGATGATTAATGTTGTCTTAGATGATTGACGTTGTCGGTGATGATTGACGTTGTCGGTGATGATTGATGTTTCGGAGATGATTGATGTTGTCGGTGATGATTGATATTGTCGGAGATGAGTGATTTTGTCGGTGATGATTGATGTTGTCGGTAATGATTGATGTTGCGTAGATAATTGATGTTGTCGGAGATGATTGATGTTGTCTTAAATGATTGATTTCTTTAGGTAATGATCGAGCTTGTCGGAGATGATTGATGTTTTCGGTGATGGTCATCAACTTCTGTTGGTAATGATGTGATCACTCCACTCCAGGCTGTTGATTTATCTACTGAATAATAATAATAATAATTTCCAGCTGGTCGGTTGCACAAGTCGAGAGCTCCGCGCAGCACAGACAGGCTCGGGCTTCGAAGTGTTGAAAGCCATCAGCGAAGACCCCAGGTAACTGCTGACTAACCTTCGATCAGTGACTGGATCTGGAGCATCCACTCCTCCCCCTTTTTACACAATAAGCCATATAGTTAATAAGTGAAGGTTCTTTAGGGAGTGGCTAAAATAACTAGTATACCTTCTTGGGCCGTCCGCCATATTGGAATTAGGGTAAAGTCACTTGGTATTATCAGCGCCCTTTGACAACCATATTGGTGTGCACAAAAAAGTAACTAGTCCGCCATCTTGTACCGTCCGCCATATTGAATTTAGAGTGAAGTCATTTTTTGTATTCTCATTAAACCCTTTCGTTTAACCCATATTACGAGTGTGTACAAAAAAAATTAACTAGTCCGCCATTTTGTACCGTCGGCTATATTGTATTTAGATTTATGCACAAAAAATAACTAGTCCGCCATCTTGTACCGTCGGCCATATTGGATTTTGAATGAGCTTGAGTAACTAACCATGCATTGTCATCCATCCCATATTTTGTGTTTGAACAATTTTCGCACTATTTGTTCGTAGGTGAATAATGTTTAAATATTCTATAGAACGGGAGGCCCCTACCTGGTAACACTGGTGTCGCGCACGTCGGCCCGCACGTTCAGCATGTCGCGGCGCGCGGCGCACCTCGCCGGGGTCTCCGCCCGCGTGCGATGGGTGAAGACTACTGTGAGTACAAACACACATAACTAAGCTTAGATCTTTTAAACTGCTCAACGAATTTAGAGACTAAGAGAGTGTAATCAGGTAACAATGGCTCTCATCTGGTAACATTTGCTAAATAAAAAAAAATTAAGATATGCATGGCAGCCGATATTCTTTAAATGTCTGTAACTAGATCCTTAGTAGGAGAGGTCCAATATCCGTAATATAGCGACACACTATTGTTACACTTCCTCCAGCAGCACTCCAGACGATGTTCACTCAGAGTCTTGTCGCGATACTAAAGTGTACTGTGTAAGTCGGGGAATATAAAGAGAAGTAGACAGTGGTAGCAATGCCCCTCCACTGTCTGGCGCTGGCGTCGTCAAGTACTCTTTATTATTATCCTACCCTATCTGTAGCCCGACACGGCCTCTAATATTGTCACGCTCACAATGCGCAACAAACCCCCACTATTGCTGCTGACATCTACAGCTAGCTGTCGGCTATAGTATATATATAGTACAATTGTACCTACCCTCCTGTTCCTGCGATACGCACAACTTTAACAGTAAAACTAACGTAGTTAATTATATTATATATGTCGAAGAATAGTAAAAGATTATCGAATAATCGAATCGTCATCGTCATCTATGGTGTTGGAGCAGGGTAGTGGTCACTTCCGTCGGTTTGACAGTCTACCTTTATATGCCATCGACAGTCTGACTGAAGACTTAGTCGTGCGCGGTCTCTCAAGAAGTGAAGTAGTCTCTGAATAGTGTTAGTGCTAGGAGTGCTGTCCGATCAAGGTCACGCACGTACCTTACAATCTAGTTGCTACGTCTTGTGTTAGGTTAGGTTTATGTGAGATTAACCTTAGGTTTAAACAGAGAGCCTGAGCAGTGGAGGTGAGCGTCGTAATTACTTAAAGGACGTCCTTAAGCCTACACCTTGGTCACAAGTCCAAGGCACTGCTTAGGTTTCTCTCGTAATTGTTAGAGATCATATTTGATTATTTATCGGTTCAGTAGAAGTATCTGCGTTGCGTTTACCCAATATTCCATTAAATATCATCCCCCCTTTTAATGTTCTCCGATATTCCCCATCTTCCTCCTTTTCATCATTTTAAAATCGCGATATATATATTGTGAAATGGCGATTAAAAAACGATTAATCGAAGAATCGATAGATCAGACGATTACCTGGAATCGATTCTTCAGGTTGCATTTTGAATCGATTTAAAATCGATCTTTTCCCAATAGAATCTACATCCCTGTGATCGTTACACGTCGTTGACAACTGTCAGTGATGTTTTTTTTTTATTTTCCAGAGCACAGAGCAGTCGAGTGCCCTCTCCCCGAGCGTGGAGCAGCAGATCAAGGACACACTGCAGCGAGGGCTCAGCAGCATGAGTGATAGGGGCACTGAAGGTAAACCCTCACTAGATGGCGCTGCGCTCCATTAAGTGACTCGTTTCAGTGATTTTTTTGTATTGTGCAGGTCACAACATGTCCACGGACAGCTTCGAGATGTCGAGCATAGAGCGCGCGCTGCCGCAGATACCGGAGATGATGGAGGTGAGGTCGGGGCGGAGGGCTACTGTATTTTATATGCATTATTTTTGTTACAAAATTACCCCGAAATCAGGGTAATTCTCAACTTGGACAACACTCATATACTTTTGAATGTTGGTAGGGGGCAGTCGTCCAAGTGATTTCACACAGTTAACATTGTCTAAAATAGTACATGTAATTTCATAGAGTTATCATCGTCTAGAGTAGTAGTGTAAGTAGTGTAATATTTTTTTTGTAGGATTCGTGGCGTGGTAGCAATGAGATAGATTATCTAGATGGAGTCCACTTGATGCTGAACGCAGAGGGCGCCAGCTTGCTACCCTTGGCTATTGAGTGAGTATTTCGAGGCCCCTTGTTAAAGGCAAGGCCAGAGGAAGCTATACAATGAAATAAATAGGGAGACTGATGTTGATAGGAAACAAAAGAACTGACCTATGACGAAACCGAATCTACTGCATACATGTAACACAACTTTGCGTGTTCACACACACACACACACACACATACATACACATATAATCTATACTAGGATTACATTGTATAAGTAAAGTTTAATTCGGTTTAAAGACATTTTGTGTAATACCTTTGCCTTTTCCGTTATGAAATACCGAATAATTACAGAAAAAATTTTTTTAATCTGTCACCTAGAGGTGTCAACATACTAAAGACACGGCTGTACGGAGTAATACCTTTGCCTTTCCCATTGTGGAATAAAACCAGAGAAAAAAAAGTTTAATCTGTCATACTATAAAACAAATAAAGATTTAATCTACTAAAGACATGGCTGTACGGAGTAATACCTTTGCTTTTTTTATTATGGAATAAAAACTGAGAAAAAAAAGTTTAAACTGTACCTAGAGGTGTTACCTACTACAGACAAAGCTGTAGGGTGTAATACCTTTGACTTTTTCATTATGAAAAAAAAAATCAAAAAAAAAAGTTTTATAGTCTTTATTACCAGTAAGCCTGTTGTTCCCATGCTTTGATATTAAAGATGTGTCTTTACTCTCAGTGGCCGTGTCCTCCACTCCCGCCATTTTACGTGGCGACAGGGCCCCCGAGCGGTGACGATACTGCCCCCCACTGTCGTAGGCGCCTTCGTGACCCTCGACAAGCCCTACGCTACCAGAGGGAATTGGTTACAGGTAACAATAAAAAGTAATCAAATGATACCGGCGCCATCTATCGGCAGATTGAATTAAATCTTACTAAGCATGGTATGGCGTGTTCCAGATACTGATACCGCCCGAGCTGGCGCAGCTCATGTCGCAGCAGGTCTCCTCTCTCTCCCTCCTCGCCGACAGCGACTCGGAGAGCGAGGCGGAGAGCTCTCCCCTCACCCACTGCCCCTCGCTGCCCCTCACGCTGAGCTGGCCGCGGCACAGGCTCACGTTGTCCGTTCTACACGACATGGAGATATTGTAGCTTTAAATATATTTTTAATCTGTATTAGATATTTTATTTCTCTTCCCAATCCTTTTTTTTATATTAAAAAAAAAATAGTATAAATGGATGCGATAAATAATATTTTAGCGCCATCTATCGACACATGAAATAAATCAAAGGAGTCAGATTAGGTGAAATTATCTTAATTGTAAACTAGATGGCGTTAGTAGTCGCCTCCCCCATTGCCTTCCATGTCTCCCTGTTCCTTGCTTTCGTCATCCATCCTGGTCCCACTCTTTCAGAGAAGACATCCTTCCAACGCCTTTCTAGTCGACCCCTTGACCTCTTCGTTTTTTGGGATCCATTCCGTAACTACTTTTGCCCATCGACTATTCTCCATTCTGCAAACATGTCCTGCCCATTGCCATGTTTGACATCTAATGATTGAAACTACGTTTTTCTTATTTCCATGTTTTTAATTCTAAACTTCGTTGACAAATGGACAGTTTGTTTTCATCTTCCTTCTTGAGAGTGCTCTCTCAAGAAGGAAGATGAAAACAAACTAACAAAGTTTAGCAACCGTTCCACACAACTCGGTAGCACTTTCTGCAAAACGGTGGCTTAAATATTCTCCATTAACTTTAAGTCCTTTTTCTTCCCATTCTAGGTTTCTAAATATAAAAAAAAGGCTCGCTACTCCCTGACCAGAAAGGTGTCAGGCAAGGCGATCCCGTCTCACCAAAAAAAAATTTTTTTTTTCTGTAGTATTTTAGAGTCTATATTTAGAAAATATATAATTAATACTTAATAAATTAAAAAAAAAAAAAACAAATTATGGTGCTTAATATGTATGAAATATTTAATATTATAGAAATGGAAAAATATTAAAAGAGCGCCATCTAGTTCTTACAACTGAAGTTATTATTAGTTCATCCCTCCAAAGAATAATCTCACTTGCCGAGGTTAAAGAAACGTAATTAAGTATTAATAAATTTCACCCCCACCCCCTCTCCCCTTTATTTTGTAACTTATATACATTATTGATAGTACGATGACAATTTGATAAGTTTCCTTTATTCTCCTTTCCTGTCTCTTGTCGATTAAGTGTTGCCACATACAGTTACAGCAGTTTCCCATAGTATAAATAAAACTCAGCGAATCGAAAGCAATATTTTATTATTATTTCCTTAACTCATTCACTTTTTTTTATTGACAATAAGGTGCAAAGGAGTCCACTGGATCCGTAGCATTAATGGGATTGGAGAGAGAAGAGGTAAATCTGGCCCACATGCGGCTCGACCGGAACGCATCAGAGACACTTGGCAGTCGCATTTTCATGATTTATATATTTATATAAAAAGACTAGCTTTTACTTGCAACTTCGTTTGCGATACTGAAAAATTTTATGAGGTAGTCATACTAACTTTACACCCCCCTACTACCCCCTTAAGGGATAATTTTCGAAAAAATATTTTACAAGTGTTTCATGACTTCCAATGAAGAAGCTTCATACTGAATTTCATTTAATAACTTCAAAAATGGCAAAGTTTCATACTAAGTTTGCACCCCCGTTTTACCCCCTTATGGGGTGAATTTTCAGAAATCCTTTCTTAGAGCTCCCCTACGTTTTAAAAGGAACCCCTGTGCAAAATTTCAAGTCTCTTACCCTTATAGATTAGGCCCTGCGTTGATATGTCAGTCACACGTTCCACAAGTAAAAATATTTTTTAAAGTTGGTAACACTGTAATCAAAATCATAATTTGTTATAAATTTAATTAATATTTCTTTATTACCTGATTTATGGGTTATTTTTACGTATTAGGGGAAAAAATATTTTTAAAATTGGTAACTCTTGACATATATTAAAAAAATTATATTTAATTTATTACCTTATTTATGGGTTATTGAGTTAAATATTAGGGAAGAATATTTTTTTAAGTTGGTAACACAATTAAAATAATCATATTTAATTTATTATCTTGTTTATGGGTTTTAGACTTAGGCTTTAGGGAAAAATATTCTGTGAGTTGGTAACACCATAACAATAATCATAACAGCTAAAAAATACATTAATTAACTTGTTTAGGGGTTAATTAGTAAATGTAGGGAGAAATATTTTTGTGAGTTGGTAACACCATAATAATTATCATATGGGACCATTCATTTATTACGCAAAACTATTTTCTCTAGTTTTTGACACCCTCCCCCCCCTCCTCCCTCCCTAGCTATAAAATAACGCTAAAAATAAAGACTTGTCTTAGACAGGATGGTGAACAGTACTTGGTACTTATGACCCAGATGCAGGTTTTATAAGTTCCTTTTCTGTAATTACAGCACTAAGTTTAGTCACGTGACGAAATCCATTTACAATCGTCTCCAATTAACTTTGCTATCTAACTAAATAGTCATGTTATTCGTCACGTTACCTTTTTATTTTTGCAAACAAGACTTTCTCTTTCAAGGGTTGTAAAGGATCCTACTTTACTCATCTTTGACACCTGAGTTGTCAGGATGATTCTAAACTGGATCTGTTTCCCAAATCATTATGCACTTTTGATAATATTTTTTTCTTTAGACATAATTAACGCTTGTCGAAACAGTGCAATAGTGAAATTAAATAGACATAGACAACGTAACCACCGTCCATCAGACACCGCAGAGTACCTGTACTCGTGTGTATTTCCCTAATCACGGTTGCATTAAAGGATATAGCCACCGGCACATAAGTATAGGTTTGAATGTGTAGAAGTCACTATTGCTGCTCAGACCTACAGTTAGCTGCCGGCTACTATACCAATGTATAATGTGTGACAGTGTGACGTATGAGAACCATCGAAACTGTCTGATGCTGCTATGCTCCGTCCTTCTTTGTTACACAAATAAGTCGCTCGGATTTCTCTCTCGCGCAACTTTACTTGGCTTAAATAACTTTATTACGTAGTAATCGTATTTCATTGTGGTTTTGTTACCTGTTTACACCTGCTTGCCCGGTAGCCATGAACGTAAACACGTAGGGAATACCTCATAGAACTATTCTATATGTTTAAAACTTTTAATCTCAATAACATTTGATTGGTAAACAAATGAGCGAAACTTGCTAAAAAAAATTTTTTTTTTATTTAAGGATAGCTATGAATATAAATTTAATTTAAAATATTAGCAAGTGACCCTTGTAGAGTCAACACGTCCTGATGATGCTTCGGTTACGGAGCGAAACGTACGTCGATTGTCGATCGCGATCTACTTGTGTGGTGTGTACTGGTTCGGGTTCGCGCGTTACACTTTTCTGTGAACGGTGTGCTCCTCTGGATTGTGCCGTACGAGTCTGGTTGTTAGATCGTCGAGCTACCCACTTGTGTGGTGTGTCTTGGTTCGGGTTCGGGCGTCTCACTTTTATGTTTACAGGGTGCTCTTCTGGGTTGTGCCATACGAGTCTGGTAGTTCAGATTGCCGCGATTTAAAGCAAGGTAACATTTTGATTCCTTTTAAACCATAAATTTCCGCAAAGTAACGCCTGATTCAATTCAACAGCTATGAATATATTTTGATAGGCAAGACATATTTGTCTATGTATGAAATTTGACAAAAAAATGTTTCATTTGGTAAACAGATGGGTGGAGATCGATTATATCTCTATTAAAGATATACAGTCGCGTGACTAGGTGTCGCTTGGTTAACAAATATGATTGGCTACTTTAGACCCTGTATATTTCTTAATCACAAAAAATACCTCTCGACCTATTTACCCCATAAATGGGGAAATTTCCTAAGTTGGGAACCCTATTTTGTTCAATTAAGAACAGTAGTCGAGTAGCGGTGTATACGTGACTCCCTCCACGGCGCCATCACGCCACTCCTCACAGATAATAAACGACAAACTGTTCTAAGAGCGAACCATAGAGTCTATAATGCTCTGTACTCGTTATTGTTTACATTTATTTTCTGTTACGGAAAGGATACGAGTTTTAAGTTATAATAAAGTGTGAATTTATTTAAAATTTGTCTACACTCTTGACTTTGTTCATGTAGACCTAGATAAAGTTATATACCCGACTTTGATCTCATACCACCATTTTGCTAGGTCGCTAAGTGGCTAGTTAGCTAGATGGCTAGGTCGTTATGCCGCTAGGTAGCTAGTTAGTTAGGTGACTAGGTAACGTCCTAGTCTATCTCTGTAGCAAATTTCATCAATATTGGTTAAGTATTTGATAATTTGACCCATACCTTTGACTTTGACCTGTTCTAAGGGGGTCTTCAAAATACCACGCTTGGTCACAGGGGTGGGGGAGGGAGGGAGTCTTAGGTTTTCGTCACTTAGTGAATATCTTCTAGTCAAAGGCAATCTTGTGCTTCATTGAAATATGACAATATAGGTATTAACATATAGTCACGCTTTTTGTTTAATAGCATGTTTAATTGTTACCATATAGGGAGATTTTACCCCAAATTCGGGGAATTTTTGAAAGAAATAAAATGTATAGATAGACTCGAGAATGACTAATGAGATAAAGCGCGGTCGAAATCTCACCTCTACTCTCTCTCTCGCACATTTATTTATTTACCAGAATATAGTTTGAAGCTGTTATTTATACATAAATTATTTTTTTTTATTTTTTTCACACCAGTAGTCTAACAATTGGGATTTGAACCCACGACCTATCAATAGTGAACCCAACGCCTAAACCACTGACTTACAGACGCTCCCACTATTGTATATAGAATTATGTTACTATAGAGTATCATCTAATCTAAAATCTACATGCGCTCCTATGGGTCGTAGCATAAGCTTTTGTTTTTTTTAATTTTAAAATTTGATAAAATTTCAGGTAAGATTTGGGGAAAGTGAAACAGTCATCTGGCAACACTGGTATAAGTTGTCAGTTACGTTATATTCATTCCGCGGAATCATTGATTGCAAAGGTGCACGTTTAAACGAAAAGCTGCTTTTCTGCTTTTCAAAAAGTGTTAGTGTGCTTATTAGTGTCAACTTTAGCGCGCCATGGACTCTGACATTCGATGCCTTGTTGTAGTTTGCGTTAATATTAATTAGTGACTAAATAATTTAGCTTTTCAATAACAAAGTATATTAAAAATGTCGAGAAGCGGCAATATGATAATTTGGGACTATTACACGAAGAACCAGGAGTTTAAAATCGCAGAGTGCAATGTATGCAAAAAAAATATATCTTATAAAACTACAATAACTAATTTAAAGCAGCATTTGAAACTTAAACATATTAGTGTTTTTAATGAACTTACTTCGCGAAGCTTTACCCACCATAGTATCAGACCGGTAGCAGCCTCCTCTGAACGTTCTTCATCAGAATCAGGGCAAGGTATGTACACAACACATTGTAGGTACGCTTTTTCAACATAAATAACAAACTAGAAATAGCGTTATAAAAGCGCGCTTACTAAAAGGTTTTTGATAACAACCCTTAAAGCGTCCAAAATGGGTTCCAACTATTATAATATATTAGTCAACTTCAAGGCACTTTTCGCGATAAAACGTAGCCTATAACCTTTCTTAAGCTCTAGTCTATCTCTGTAACAAATTTCATCAAAATCGGTTCAGTAGTTTAGGCGAAAAACGTAAAAGCATTAAGTGTAGTTACGCACATCTCTATCCTCTACTCTATTACAGCGATGTTAAACAAGATGGCGGATGTTTGTACCGTAAGAGCGGCAACGTCGCGTCGACCCGTACGGCGTACATATTGATCAATGCTATAAATGGAATAGTTACCTGGCATGATGGCGATGGCGGCTCTCGGGATGTTATTCATTTCGGGACGCCATTTCACCTGTTACAACATCATCAATTACCTTATCTTACTTAATATTCATGTGAAAACGCTCAATGGATTTTAATGAAATGTAACACAAATGCTTTACGACCTGCATTAACACAAGCTACTTGTTATCCCGGAAAAATTCAGCTCCTGCGGGATAATCTTATATATAAAAATCTTGCGTCACAGTATTTGGTCTGAGAATAGATCGTAGGTTACTTTTTTTTACCCCTAAGTTAGGTGATCGACTAATTTATATGATATTCGATATGTGAATCAATCGACGCCATGCTATGTAGGTACTGTTTTTAAATTTTATTTTATTTTATATAGCGAAAGGTTTACATGCGTACAGCCAAACATCTTACAATATAAAATAGGTTTTATATTTAAAATATTAATATTTAATTTTATTAGAATTGTAGATTTTAATATCTTATTACCTATCTACAGCTGTTAGCAATCATTATTTTGATTTTTATCCCATGAAAAAGGCAAAGATATTACACCGTACAGCATTGATTTAATATACTCAGTATTAAAAATATCCGAAATTAATATTAGAACTAAATTTTTATTTTTCATTTACAAAGGTATTAATTTATTCTGCCAAAAATATATTGGTTAATATAAAATATTTAAATTACTTTTTTTTTAATATTTATAATCTGTTTCAAATAAACCTTCTAAAAATATTCTGGTACATGAAACTTAAAAAAATCTATCTACAGCAATCATTAGGTAGGTATTTTGATTTAATATACTTTTTTATTCCATGGAAAAGTAAAATGTATTACACTGTACAGCCGTTATTTAATATGTTATAAAAATATCCGAAATTATTGTTCTCAAATTTTTTTTTTATCTTATATTTACAAAGGTATTAATTTATTCTGCCAAGAATACCTATTTTGCTAAAAAATATTTTGGCACATGGCAATCTTTATTATTCTTTATATCCATCTACAGCAGACGTTATTTAGATTTAATATACTTTTTTTATCTGTTTTTATTCCATGGAAAAGTAAAATGTATTACATCGTACAGCCTTGAGTTTATATAAAAATATCCGAAATAAATTTAATATTTTATCATTTTATTAACAAAGGCATTAATTTATTCTGCCAAGAATATATTGCTAATTAGAAAATGGATTTATAGAATATTTAAACAGGAAAGGAAAATGTATTATACCGTACAGCCGTGATTTAATATATGTTATTAAAAATATCCGAATTTGATCTTTAGACTAAAAATTTTTTTTATCTTTAATTTTTAGAAAGGTATTCATTTATTCTGCCAAGAATATATTGCTAAACTTTTTTTTAATCTTTTATTTAGAAAGGTATTCATTTATTCTGCCAAGAATTAAAATAAGGCTTTCATATTACAAGTTTTTTTATTCCAAAAAAAAAAATCATGATATTGTTAAAATTGAAGATTAATCAATGAGTCATGTTAATAGTGTTGTGTTGTTTGGTGGCGTGGTCTTTGGTTTTCAGCGGTCGAGTAGCAGACAGTAGTCATGTAAGCGAAGCGAGGGCAGGCTACAGCCATTTGTTATCTCATATAACTGAACTAGTAAATACCGGTTTAATACAATTGTCGAACTAGTTTAGGGTTACCATATGTTTAGGAGAAAAGGAGAGACGAAATACCGAAAAATATAATCCTAAACACACAATCCTACACAATGGAGAACCAGCATCACGACACCACACTATTTTTATCAGCCATAATAGTCACCAGGCGAGCTCCATTTGGCAACTTTCATAAGTCTATCAGAACAGAGGTATGAGTAGACAATATATAACTTTTGCTCCCATAGGATTGAATTACTCTGTCAAGTGATATCGCGCAGTACAAATTAAAGTATTTTGAGTAATAGTGTAATGTTGGTGGCGTGGTGCTGCTTTGTTATTTTAAAATGTTTTTGACCATGTCCTAGCATGTCGGTATTAAATGGAACCCCTACAAACGCCACACGACCCGCATACTAGTATTCATTGTATCGGCTACCCTTTGAGTATTTTGTGAGGGGTCGAATCAACCCCTATCCTAATAATAATACTGATTTATTTTGATGATTATTTTTGAAAAAAGGTACAGTTGTCAAACGTGGTGTGATCGTGATGCTGGGTCTCCATTACTAAGGTTTGGAGTAAGTCATTAATATTGGTTACTCCTCCTCCTACGACCTCCTCCCTCCCTGAGATATCACAGGATTTGGCTGTGCTGATAGTAGTGTATTTATAGAATCTATTTTCCAAATTCAAATCTGAGAAGACGAAATTGAAATCTTAAATCTATTTCGGATATATTGCAATTACAGATTGAATTTAAAATTCCAAATTTGAATTCACTATATACGGATTTGAATTTGGAATCTATTTTCCGAATTGAAACCTGAAAATAGTTTCCATTGTGGACACAAAATTTAAATTTGGAATCCTCTTCCGATGTTCACAAAGATTTGGCATTTCAGATTGTAAATAGATTCCAAATTTGAATTTTATTTGCCCAGAATTTACATTTAATTTTTTTTGTTGATCAATTTCGGTCGATAAAGATGTCCCGTCCCTTGTTTATCGAAAAAAAAACGATATTTTTTTTAATTCGATATATCGACATAAAAATCCAAATAATTTTTTAATTAATAATTAATTTGAATTCTCAATACAAAACCTTGTTAAATAAAAATGTATTTTTAATCTGTGGATAAGATAATATACCGAAAACAGATTTCAAATTTGGATGCTGTGGTTATTAATCTCGGCTATTAGGATAATTTATAATATTAGGTTTGTTAATAAACTTAATAATCTCTCAACGCAGCGAGGGCGTTAATATATAATGTTGATTACAGTAATAAAAAAAAAGTATTTATTTTTTGAAACACCGTTTACGAAATCAATTGAGCTCAAACCAGTTGGAGAGAAAGGCGACGTTGCCGCTCCGTGCACCGACCCACTCCATACACACACACACACACACAGCTATACTGTTGTGTATACACGTACCACTACAGCGTACGGGCCACGGCTTCTACAGATTCAAATGGTTTCAATTCAGTTTACAAACATTTCAGCGCTTCGGTGAGGTAATATTTTAGAATATTATCTATATAAATCTGTATCAACAGTGTTGCTATCTTTTAATTGTTTTCAAACATCATCATCAAACAAAGAAACTCAATTACTACTTAAATAACCATTTTATAATGACCCCTCATTGTATAATAAAAGTATGTTGTAGATAGGTCAGGTAACTGGTGTTCTTTAGTAGAACACGCTAGAAGCTAGAACTACACACAAAGTTAAACCGATAATACTTGACCTTTCATATCAAATATATTAGATAGAAATAAGGGTCAGTATTATGTAGTTAACAAATGTTTTATCGATCAAATGAAACCAAAATACGGTGAACTAATATATCTAGTTTATTGTATAGAAAGGCGGATCAGTGTAAATTAGTATGTGTATTTACAATACTAATATTTCATGTTAAGCGAAACCAATTTATGCTGATCTCCTATATCAAGTATATTATATAAAAAGGCGGGTCAGCTTAAAATGGTACAAATACTGAAGGATACTTTTATCAATACAATCAAATAAAACCAAAATACGTTGACCTCCCATCTCAAGTTTGTTACATAGTAATGAGGGTCAGTTTAAAGTGGTAGGTGTAATAAACCGATATTACATTCACAATTCAAACTGAAACCAATTTTTATGGCCTCTCATATTAGGATTATTTCATAGAAATGCAGATCAGCTTAAATTGGTATTTGTACTGCAATGTTTTACTTATGAAATTAAACCAATTAAAGATGAACTCTCATATTAAGCTAATTATATGTAAAGAAGGATCAACATTAATTGGCAATACTACTGAGTAATTTGTCAGGTACACACGGATGTTTAATTGTTTATTTATCTGTTCTTATTTATATATATTGCGATAGGAAGAGACTGTCTGTATGTCCTTCTGTTACGAGGAAGCGTATATGTTCGACTCAGTGGTTTTCAATCTTAAGGACCCGAATAATTGTATTAGAAAATCACTTGAGAGTTGAAGAAGGTGGGGGGTAAGAGGAGGCGAAGTAGGTGGGAGTTGAAAGTTATAAGGGAATATGGGTTGATCAGGGTAAAAGCTGTTATTCTATGAAATTACTAGTCATACTGCTGTTGAACTATCGGAACTTGCTAATCAAATATTATCAGTGTTGCCAGCACACCATGATTTGTTATTGTCAATGGCATTCACGTTAAAACGCAGAATAATAATTATAATTACTGCTCGTTTGCCTTCCTAATTTATATATAAAAAAAAATGTATGTATGTATATATATGTATAGAGTACATAAAACTGAAACAGTATTCAAATTTCGAATGTCTTGATACAAGCATCGGTGGTTCAGTGGTAGAATGCTCGCCTGCCACGCGGGCGGCCCGGGTTCGATTCCCGGCCGATGCAAAAATTTTACGTTTTATTTTTTTTTATAATTTACACAGGCAACCCACCACTTTTTAAGGATTTTTTTAAAATTTCTCTTATTCAAAAAATTTTTTTTTTTTTTTGTAATTAAAAAAAAGTTGAGCACATTCTACTCTGCCAATTTTTTACACTGATCTAGATCTTGAAATAACTAAACGAATACTCTCGCAATAGCAACACTATTTTTGGGCAGATGACTTGCGTTCCTTTGCCATGACGTTTAAAAATATATTTGTCTATAGTGATTCAATTTAGTCTCTGTGGGGGCGCGTCTAGTTTTTTCTCGAATACACGAGTTGAGTTTTGGGACGATGCGGACGTACCCTATCCCCCCCTACCTACCTACCTACACAGTAATTGTTGTTATTTAATCGAATGGGCAAAGCTATTACTCTATACAGCCTTGTCTTAGAGATAAAAGAAAATGTGTATAATGGTAACGTACATTGCACACATTTTGTTTCTCTGTTTTTATTTGATCGAAAAGGCAAAGGTATTACACCGTACAGCCTTGTCTGATACACTGAACAATATTAAACGTCAAAATAAGATTTTATTTTATTACGCTAGCTTATTAATTGATAGCTAACGGCTGAAATTTATAATTAAAAAAATTAAAACAGATTCCAAATTCAAATTTGCGTCAAGAAGATTCAAATTTGGAATCTATGGCTGGCTGGCTCTACGGCAGATAATAACCATCGCCCTTCTATAATCCTTTGACTGTGTAGCGAGGGATGTGTCTGTTAAGAACTAATAGAATCGCGTCATTTGACACACTGAATTTTCAAAATTGATAAGGCAAAGGTATTACACCGTACAGCCTTGTCTGATACACTGAACTGAGGCTAGCTAAATATAAGTACGTAAGTAGGGTAACGTTGATAGCTAACACCTGAAATTATAATAAATAAAATTAAAACAGATTCCAAATTCAAATTTGCGTCAAGAAGATTCAAATTTGGAATCAATGTGATTGTATTTGAAAAAAAGACAAGGTTAGGTAAACTCTCATATATATATGTGGGGGTATAGTTGGGGTAGGATAATAATAAAGAGGACTTAATGTGACTTCCGTCGCGTCATTTTAATATTCAACGATTTTAGATAGCGAGTAAACGATTATCGAATAATCAGAATACGAGCGACGTCTGCGCCACTTTATTCAACGATTTTAGATAGCGAGTAAACGATTATCGAATAATCGGAATACGAGCGACGTCTGCGCCACTTTATTCAACGATTTTAGATAGCGAGTAAACGATTATCGAATAATCGGAATACGAGCGACGTCTGCGCCACTTTATTCAACGATTTTAGATAGCGAGTAAACGATTATCGAATAATCAGAATACGAGCGATATCTGCGCCACTTTATTCGACGATTTTAGATAGCGAGTAAACGATTATCGAATAATCAGAATACGAGCGACGTCTGCGCCACTTTATTCAACGATTTTAGATAGCGAGTAAACGATTATCGAATAATCAGAATACGAGCGATATCTGCGCCACTTTATTCGACAATTTTAGATAGCGAGTAAACGATTATCGAATAATCAGAATACGAGCGATATCTGCGCCACTTTATTCGACGATTTTAGATAGCGAGTAAACGATTATCGAATAATCAGAATACGAGCGATATCTGCGCCACTTTATTCAACGATTTTAGATAGCGAGTAAACGATTATCGAATAATCAGAATACGAGCGATATCTGCGCCACTTTATTCGACGATTTTAGATAGCGAGTAAACGATTATCGAATAATCAGAATACGAGCGATATCTGCGCCACTTTATTCGACGATTTTAGATAGCGAGTAAACGATTATCGAATAATCAGAATACGAGCGATATCTGCGCCACTTTATTCGACGATTTTAGATAGCGAGTAAACGATTATCGAATAATCAGAATACGAGCGATATCTGCGCCACTTTATTCGACGATTTTAGATAGCGAGTAAACGATTATCGAATAATCGGAATACAAGCGACATCTGCGCCACTTTATTCGACGATTTTAGATAGCGAGTAAACGATTATCGAATAATCGGAATACAAGCGACATCTGCGCCACTTTATTCAACGATTTTAGGTAGCGAGTAAACGATTATCGAATAATCGGAATACGAGCGACATCTGCGCCACTTTATTCAACGATTTTTAATAGCTTCAAACGAGTAATCGATTAATCGGAACGCCAGCGCCATATTTCCCTTTTGTTGAATTACTTCTCCCCACTAGTGGAGGGGCATTGCTACCATTGTCTAGTCCCTTTATATTCCCCGACTGACGCAGTACACTTTAGTCTCTCGACAAGTCTCTTTGAGTGAACATCGCCTGGAGTTGAAGTGTAACAAGTGTGTCGCTATATCACGGATATTGGACCTCTCGGACTAAGTATGATACGAAATGTGTTAACACAACCTTTAGTAGTGAATGCGGGTGTAGTAATCACTTAAAGGAGCTCCTTAAGCCTACACCTTGGTCACAAGTCCAAGGCACAGAATCGTGATATTCGATTACTTAATTTATCCAAATCGTCTCTCTGTTCTGACATATACTATGGTTACTGTCCAACAATGAACTTAGACGTCACGGAGTTGTGACGTCATCACATACAGCAGACGAGTAAGCGTGACTACCATGTTTAAAATCGATTATTGAACTTTCAATTTTTGTCTGTCTGTTTGTTCCGGCGAATCTCTGAAATGGCTGGACCGATCTTGACGGGACTTTCACTAGCAGATAGGTGATGTAACAAGGAGTAACTTAGGCTATTTAACATCTCGCTACGACCCATAGGAGCGGAGCAACACGCGAACGAAGTCGCGCGGGTCGGCTAGTTTTACTTTTGTACTTAATATTAAAATAAAAAACATTTATTTCTTTATTTAATTTATTTAAAGTGAATAAACAATTGTAAAAAAAAAAAAATGTGGTTCCAAAAGATTGCCTTCCGTTGCTCATGACACTTCCTCCTCTTCGTTTTAATGAACGCGTAGTTTCTGGGATGTGACCCCCACCATTGGGGGTCATCCTATAGATTCCCTAGGAGCCGTTCAAGTATTACGTTATCTTTAAGAGGGATGAGGAGTTAGTTCTTTGGTTACTTTTTCTGACATGGGATGCGGGTGGGGGAAGGAGGGGGTTACGTAATACTTAAGCGGCTCCTTATGCATAAATTGTCACATGAATTTCATAATTATATATTTATAACTTTTTTTTTTTAAATGTGACGTCACGATATTTTTTATTGTCTGTGGTACACAACAATTAATCAAGCTTGTAATGGTTGTCTTAATGATAAGGCTGTACGATGTAACACCTTTGCCATTATGGAATAAAAACTGAGAAAAAAAATAATTATTGTCATACTAAAGACAAGGCTGTACGGTATAATACCTTTGCCATTATGGAATTAAAACAGAGAAAAAGTAATGGTTATCATACTAAATACAATGCTGTACGGTGTAATACCTTTGCCATTATAGGTTTAAGACATTTATTTCTCCAAAAGAATAAAATTCACTTACAACAGAGAAATACAAAATACTAATTAGTACTAATTGTTTATGAACTACGTGGATACATAATATGCGGGATTATGGAATAAAAACAGAGAAAGTAATGGGTGTCATTTTACAGAAAAAGCTGTACGGTGTAATACCTTTGCCATTATCGAATAATAACAGAAAAAAAGAAGTAATGATTGTCATACTAAAGACTGTACGATGTAATACCTTTGCCATTATGGAATAATAACAGAAAAAAAGAAGTAATGATTGTCATACTAAAGACAAGGCTGTACGGTGTAATACCTTTGCCATTAAGGAATAAAAACAGAAAAAGTAATGGTTGTCATACTAAATACAATGCTGTACGGTGTAATACCTTTGCCATTATAGGTTTAAGACATTTATTTCTCCAAAAGAATAAAATTCACTTACAACAGAGAAATACAAAATACTAATTAGTACTAATTGTTTATGAACTACGTGGATACATAATATGCGGGATTATGGAATAAAAACAGAGAAAGTAATGGGTGTCATTTTACAGAAAAAGCTGTACGGTGTAATACCTTTGCCATTATCGAATAATAACAGAAAAAAAGAAGTAATGATTGTCATACTAAAGACTGTACGATGTAATACCTTTGCCATTATGGAATAATAACAGAAAAAAAGAAGTAATGATTGTCATACTAAAGACAAGGCTGTACGGTGTAATACCTTTGCCATTAAGGAATAAAAACAGAAAAAGTAATGGTTGTCATACTAAATACAATGCTGTACGGTGTAATACCTTTGCCATTATAGGTTTAAGACATTTATTTCTCCAAAAGAATAAAATTCACTTACAACAGAGAAATACAAAATACTAATTAGTACTAATTGTTTATGAACTACGTGGATACATAATATGCGGGATTATGGAATAAAAACAGAGAAAGTAATGGGTGTCATTTTACAGAAAAAGCTGTACGGTGTAATACCTTTGCCATTATCGAATAATAACAGAAAAAAAGAAGTAATGATTGTCATACTAAAGACTGTACGATGTAATACCTTTGCCATTATGGAATAATAACAGAAAAAAAGAAGTAATGATTGTCATACTAAAGACAAGGCTGTACGGTGTAATACCTTTGCCATTAAGGAATAAAAACAGAAAAAGTAATGGTTGTCATACTAAATACAATGCTGTACGGTGTAATACCTTTGCCATTATAGGTTTAAGACATTTATTTCTCCAAAAGAATAAAATTCACTTACAACAGAGAAATACAAAATACTAATTAGTACTAATTGTTTATGAACTACGTGGATACATAATATGCGGGATTATGGAATAAAAACAGAGAAAGTAATGGGTGTCATTTTACAGAAAAAGCTGTACGGTGTAATACCTTTGCCATTATCGAATAATAACAGAAAAAAAGAAGTAATGATTGTCATACTAAAGACTGTACGATGTAATACCTTTGCCATTATGGAATAATAACAGAAAAAAAGAAGTAATGATTGTCATACTAAAGACAAGGCTGTACGGTGTAATACCTTTGCCATTAAGGAATAAAAACAGAAAAAGTAATGGTTGTCATACTAAATACAATGCTGTACGGTGTAATACCTTTGCCATTATAGGTTTAAGACATTTATTTCTCCAAAAGAATAAAATTCACTTACAACAGAGAAATACAAAATACTAATTAGTACTAATTGTTTATGAACTACGTGGATACATAATATGCGGGATTATGGAATAAAAACAGAGAAAGTAATGGGTGTCATTTTACAGAAAAAGCTGTACGGTGTAATACCTTTGCCATTATCGAATAATAACAGAAAAAAAGAAGTAATGATTGTCATACTAAAGACAAGGCTGTACGGTGTAATACCTTTGCCATTATGGAATAATAACAGAAAAAAAGAAGTAATGATTGTCATACTAAAGACAAGGCTGTACGGTGTAATACCTTTGCCATTAAGGAATAAAAACAGAAAAAGTAATGGTTGTCATACTAAATACAATGCTGTACGGTGTAATACCTTTGCCATTATAGGTTTAAGACATTTATTTCTCCAAAAGAATAAAATTCACTTACAACAGAGAAATACAAAATACTAATTAGTACTAATTGTTTATGAACTACGTGGATACATAATATGCGGGATTATGGAATAAAAACAGAGAAAGTAATGGGTGTCATTTTACAGAAAAAGCTGTACGGTGTAATACCTTTGCCATTATCGAATAATAACAGAAAAAAAGAAGTAATGATTGTCATACTAAAGACTGTACGATGTAATACCTTTGCCATTATGGAATAATAACAGAAAAAAAGAAGTAATGATTGTCATACTAAAGACAAGGCTGTACGGTGTAATACCTTTGCCATTAAGGAATAAAAACAGAAAAAGTAATGGTTGTCATACTAAATACAATGCTGTACGGTGTAATACCTTTGCCATTATAGGTTTAAGACATTTATTTCTCCAAAAGAATAAAATTCACTTACAACAGAGAAATACAAAATACTAATTAGTACTAATTGTTTATGAACTACGTGGATACATAATATGCGGGATTATGGAATAAAAACAGAGAAAGTAATGGGTGTCATTTTACAGAAAAAGCTGTACGGTGTAATACCTTTGCCATTATCGAATAATAACAGAAAAAAAGAAGTAATGATTGTCATACTAAAGACTGTACGATGTAATACCTTTGCCATTATGGAATAATAACAGAAAAAAAGAAGTAATGATTGTCATACTAAAGACAAGGCTGTACGGTGTAATACCTTTGCCATTAAGGAATAAAAACAGAAAAAGTAATGGTTGTCATACTAAATACAATGCTGTACGGTGTAATACCTTTGCCATTATAGGTTTAAGACATTTATTTCTCCAAAAGAATAAAATTCACTTACAACAGAGAAATACAAAATACTAATTAGTACTAATTGTTTATGAACTACGTGGATACATAATATGCGGGATTATGGAATAAAAACAGAGAAAGTAATGGGTGTCATTTTACAGAAAAAGCTGTACGGTGTAATACCTTTGCCATTATCGAATAATAACAGAAAAAAAGAAGTAATGATTGTCATACTAAAGACTGTACGATGTAATACCTTTGCCATTATGGAATAATAACAGAAAAAAAGAAGTAATGATTGTCATACTAAAGACAAGGCTGTACGGTGTAATACCTTTGCCATTAAGGAATAAAAACAGAAAAAGTAATGGTTGTCATACTAAATACAATGCTGTACGGTGTAATACCTTTGCCATTATAGGTTTAAGACATTTATTTCTCCAAAAGAATAAAATTCACTTACAACAGAGAAATACAAAATACTAATTAGTACTAATTGTTTATGAACTACGTGGATACATAATATGCGGGATTATGGAATAAAAACAGAGAAAGTAATGGGTGTCATTTTACAGAAAAAGCTGTACGGTGTAATACCTTTGCCATTATCGAATAATAACAGAAAAAAAGAAGTAATGATTGTCATACTAAAGACTGTACGATGTAATACCTTTGCCATTATGGAATAATAACAGAAAAAAAGAAGTAATGATTGTCATACTAAAGACAAGGCTGTACGGTGTAATACCTTTGCCATTAAGGAATAAAAACAGAAAAAGTAATGGTTGTCATACTAAATACAATGCTGTACGGTGTAATACCTTTGCCATTATAGGTTTAAGACATTTATTTCTCCAAAAGAATAAAATTCACTTACAACAGAGAAATACAAAATACTAATTAGTACTAATTGTTTATGAACTACGTGGATACATAATATGCGGGATTATGGAATAAAAACAGAGAAAGTAATGGGTGTCATTTTACAGAAAAAGCTGTACGGTGTAATACCTTTGCCATTATCGAATAATAACAGAAAAAAAGAAGTAATGATTGTCATACTAAAGACTGTACGATGTAATACCTTTGCCATTATGGAATAATAACAGAAAAAAAGAAGTAATGATTGTCATACTAAAGACAAGGCTGTACGGTGTAATACCTTTGCCATTAAGGAATAAAAACAGAAAAAGTAATGGTTGTCATACTAAATACAATGCTGTACGGTGTAATACCTTTGCCATTATAGGTTTAAGACATTTATTTCTCCAAAAGAATAAAATTCACTTACAACAGAGAAATACAAAATACTAATTAGTACTAATTGTTTATGAACTACGTGGATACATAATATGCGGGATTATGGAATAAAAACAGAGAAAGTAATGGGTGTCATTTTACAGAAAAAGCTGTACGGTGTAATACCTTTGCCATTATCGAATAATAACAGAAAAAAAGAAGTAATGATTGTCATACTAAAGACTGTACGATGTAATACCTTTGCCATTATGGAATAATAACAGAAAAAAAGAAGTAATGATTGTCATACTAAAGACAAGGCTGTACGGTGTAATACCTTTGCCATTAAGGAATAAAAACAGAAAAAGTAATGGTTGTCATACTAAATACAATGCTGTACGGTGTAATACCTTTGCCATTATAGGTTTAAGACATTTATTTCTCCAAAAGAATAAAATTCACTTACAACAGAGAAATACAAAATACTAATTAGTACTAATTGTTTATGAACTACGTGGATACATAATATGCGGGATTATGGAATAAAAACAGAGAAAGTAATGGGTGTCATTTTACAGAAAAAGCTGTACGGTGTAATACCTTTGCCATTATCGAATAATAACAGAAAAAAAGAAGTAATGATTGTCATACTAAAGACTGTACGATGTAATACCTTTGCCATTATGGAATAATAACAGAAAAAAAGAAGTAATGATTGTCATACTAAAGACAAGGCTGTACGGTGTAATACCTTTGCCATTAAGGAATAAAAACAGAAAAAGTAATGGTTGTCATACTAAATACAATGCTGTACGGTGTAATACCTTTGCCATTATAGGTTTAAGACATTTATTTCTCCAAAAGAATAAAATTCACTTACAACAGAGAAATACAAAATACTAATTAGTACTAATTGTTTATGAACTACGTGGATACATAATATGCGGGATTATGGAATAAAAACAGAGAAAGTAATGGGTGTCATTTTACAGAAAAAGCTGTACGGTGTAATACCTTTGCCATTATCGAATAATAACAGAAAAAAAGAAGTAATGATTGTCATACTAAAGACTGTACGATGTAATACCTTTGCCATTATGGAATAATAACAGAAAAAAAGAAGTAATGATTGTCATACTAAAGACAAGGCTGTACGGTGTAATACCTTTGCCATTAAGGAATAAAAACAGAAAAAGTAATGGTTGTCATACTAAATACAATGCTGTACGGTGTAATACCTTTGCCATTATAGGTTTAAGACATTTATTTCTCCAAAAGAATAAAATTCACTTACAACAGAGAAATACAAAATACTAATTAGTACTAATTGTTTATGAACTACGTGGATACATAATATGCGGGATTATGGAATAAAAACAGAGAAAGTAATGGGTGTCATTTTACAGAAAAAGCTGTACGGTGTAATACCTTTGCCATTATCGAATAATAACAGAAAAAAAGAAGTAATGATTGTCATACTAAAGACTGTACGATGTAATACCTTTGCCATTATGGAATAATAACAGAAAAAAAGAAGTAATGATTGTCATACTAAAGACAAGGCTGTACGGTGTAATACCTTTGCCATTAAGGAATAAAAACAGAAAAAGTAATGGTTGTCATACTAAATACAATGCTGTACGGTGTAATACCTTTGCCATTATAGGTTTAAGACATTTATTTCTCCAAAAGAATAAAATTCACTTACAACAGAGAAATACAAAATACTAATTAGTACTAATTGTTTATGAACTACGTGGATACATAATATGCGGGATTATGGAATAAAAACAGAGAAAGTAATGGGTGTCATTTTACAGAAAAAGCTGTACGGTGTAATACCTTTGCCATTATCGAATAATAACAGAAAAAAAGAAGTAATGATTGTCATACTAAAGACAAGGCTGTACGGTGTAATACCTTTGCCATTATCGAATAATAACAGAAAAAAAGAAGTAATGATTGTCATACTAAAGACAAGGCTGTACGGTGTAATACCTTTGCCATTAAGGAATAAAAACAGAAAAAGTAATGGTTGTCATACTAAATACAATGCTGTACGGTGTAATACCTTTGCCATTATAGGTTTAAGACATTTATTTCTCCAAAAGAATAAAATTCACTTACAACAGAGAAATACAAAATACTAATTAGTACTAATTGTTTATGAACTACGTGGATACATAATATGCGGGATTATGGAATAAAAACAGAGAAAGTAATGGGTGTCATTTTACAGAAAAAGCTGTACGGTGTAATACCTTTGCCATTATCGAATAATAACAGAAAAAAAGAAGTAATGATTGTCATACTAAAGACTGTACGATGTAATACCTTTGCCATTATGGAATAATAACAGAAAAAAAGAAGTAATGATTGTCATACTAAAGACAAGGCTGTACGGTGTAATACCTTTGCCATTAAGGAATAAAAACAGAAAAAGTAATGGTTGTCATACTAAATACAATGCTGTACGGTGTAATACCTTTGCCATTATAGGTTTAAGACATTTATTTCTCCAAAAGAATAAAATTCACTTACAACAGAGAAATACAAAATACTAATTAGTACTAATTGTTTATGAACTACGTGGATACATAATATGCGGGATTATGGAATAAAAACAGAGAAAGTAATGGGTGTCATTTTACAGAAAAAGCTGTACGGTGTAATACCTTTGCCATTATCGAATAATAACAGAAAAAAAGAAGTAATGATTGTCATACTAAAGACTGTACGATGTAATACCTTTGCCATTATGGAATAATAACAGAAAAAAAGAAGTAATGATTGTCATACTAAAGACAAGGCTGTACGGTGTAATACCTTTGCCATTAAGGAATAAAAACAGAAAAAGTAATGGTTGTCATACTAAATACAATGCTGTACGGTGTAATACCTTTGCCATTATAGGTTTAAGACATTTATTTCTCCAAAAGAATAAAATTCACTTACAACAGAGAAATACAAAATACTAATTAGTACTAATTGTTTATGAACTACGTGGATACATAATATGCGGGATTATGGAATAAAAACAGAGAAAGTAATGGGTGTCATTTTACAGAAAAAGCTGTACGGTGTAATACCTTTGCCATTATCGAATAATAACAGAAAAAAAGAAGTAATGATTGTCATACTAAAGACTGTACGATGTAATACCTTTGCCATTATGGAATAATAACAGAAAAAAAGAAGTAATGATTGTCATACTAAAGACAAGGCTGTACGGTGTAATACCTTTGCCATTAAGGAATAAAAACAGAAAAAGTAATGGTTGTCATACTAAATACAATGCTGTACGGTGTAATACCTTTGCCATTATAGGTTTAAGACATTTATTTCTCCAAAAGAATAAAATTCACTTACAACAGAGAAATACAAAATACTAATTAGTACTAATTGTTTATGAACTACGTGGATACATAATATGCGGGATTATGGAATAAAAACAGAGAAAGTAATGGGTGTCATTTTACAGAAAAAGCTGTACGGTGTAATACCTTTGCCATTATCGAATAATAACAGAAAAAAAGAAGTAATGATTGTCATACTAAAGACTGTACGATGTAATACCTTTGCCATTATGGAATAATAACAGAAAAAAAGAAGTAATGATTGTCATACTAAAGACAAGGCTGTACGGTGTAATACCTTTGCCATTAAGGAATAAAAACAGAAAAAGTAATGGTTGTCATACTAAATACAATGCTGTACGGTGTAATACCTTTGCCATTATAGGTTTAAGACATTTATTTCTCCAAAAGAATAAAATTCACTTACAACAGAGAAATACAAAATACTAATTAGTACTAATTGTTTATGAACTACGTGGATACATAATATGCGGGATTATGGAATAAAAACAGAGAAAGTAATGGGTGTCATTTTACAGAAAAAGCTGTACGGTGTAATACCTTTGCCATTATCGAATAATAACAGAAAAAAAGAAGTAATGATTGTCATACTAAAGACTGTACGATGTAATACCTTTGCCATTATGGAATAATAACAGAAAAAAAGAAGTAATGATTGTCATACTAAAGACAAGGCTGTACGGTGTAATACCTTTGCCATTAAGGAATAAAAACAGAAAAAGTAATGGTTGTCATACTAAATACAATGCTGTACGGTGTAATACCTTTGCCATTATAGGTTTAAGACATTTATTTCTCCAAAAGAATAAAATTCACTTACAACAGAGAAATACAAAATACTAATTAGTACTAATTGTTTATGAACTACGTGGATACATAATATGCGGGATTATGGAATAAAAACAGAGAAAGTAATGGGTGTCATTTTACAGAAAAAGCTGTACGGTGTAATACCTTTGCCATTATCGAATAATAACAGAAAAAAAGAAGTAATGATTGTCATACTAAAGACTGTACGATGTAATACCTTTGCCATTATGGAATAATAACAGAAAAAAAGAAGTAATGATTGTCATACTAAAGACAAGGCTGTACGGTGTAATACCTTTGCCATTAAGGAATAAAAACAGAAAAAGTAATGGTTGTCATACTAAATACAATGCTGTACGGTGTAATACCTTTGCCATTATAGGTTTAAGACATTTATTTCTCCAAAAGAATAAAATTCACTTACAACAGAGAAATACAAAATACTAATTAGTACTAATTGTTTATGAACTACGTGGATACATAATATGCGGGATTATGGAATAAAAACAGAGAAAGTAATGGGTGTCATTTTACAGAAAAAGCTGTACGGTGTAATACCTTTGCCATTATCGAATAATAACAGAAAAAAAGAAGTAATGATTGTCATACTAAAGACTGTACGATGTAATACCTTTGCCATTATGGAATAATAACAGAAAAAAAGAAGTAATGATTGTCATACTAAAGACAAGGCTGTACGGTGTAATACCTTTGCCATTAAGGAATAAAAACAGAAAAAGTAATGGTTGTCATACTAAATACAATGCTGTACGGTGTAATACCTTTGCCATTATAGGTTTAAGACATTTATTTCTCCAAAAGAATAAAATTCACTTACAACAGAGAAATACAAAATACTAATTAGTACTAATTGTTTATGAACTACGTGGATACATAATATGCGGGATTATGGAATAAAAACAGAGAAAGTAATGGGTGTCATTTTACAGAAAAAGCTGTACGGTGTAATACCTTTGCCATTATCGAATAATAACAGAAAAAAAGAAGTAATGATTGTCATACTAAAGACTGTACGATGTAATACCTTTGCCATTATGGAATAATAACAGAAAAAAAGAAGTAATGATTGTCATACTAAAGACAAGGCTGTACGGTGTAATACCTTTGCCATTAAGGAATAAAAACAGAAAAAGTAATGGTTGTCATACTAAATACAATGCTGTACGGTGTAATACCTTTGCCATTATAGGTTTAAGACATTTATTTCTCCAAAAGAATAAAATTCACTTACAACAGAGAAATACAAAATACTAATTAGTACTAATTGTTTATGAACTACGTGGATACATAATATGCGGGATTATGGAATAAAAACAGAGAAAGTAATGGGTGTCATTTTACAGAAAAAGCTGTACGGTGTAATACCTTTGCCATTATCGAATAATAACAGAAAAAAAGAAGTAATGATTGTCATACTAAAGACTGTACGATGTAATACCTTTGCCATTATGGAATAATAACAGAAAAAAAGAAGTAATGATTGTCATACTAAAGACAAGGCTGTACGGTGTAATACCTTTGCCATTAAGGAATAAAAACAGAAAAAGTAATGGTTGTCATACTAAATACAATGCTGTACGGTGTAATACCTTTGCCATTATAGGTTTAAGACATTTATTTCTCCAAAAGAATAAAATTCACTTACAACAGAGAAATACAAAATACTAATTAGTACTAATTGTTTATGAACTACGTGGATACATAATATGCGGGATTATGGAATAAAAACAGAGAAAGTAATGGGTGTCATTTTACAGAAAAAGCTGTACGGTGTAATACCTTTGCCATTATCGAATAATAACAGAAAAAAAGAAGTAATGATTGTCATACTAAAGACTGTACGATGTAATACCTTTGCCATTATGGAATAATAACAGAAAAAAAGAAGTAATGATTGTCATACTAAAGACAAGGCTGTACGGTGTAATACCTTTGCCATTAAGGAATAAAAACAGAAAAAGTAATGGTTGTCATACTAAATACAATGCTGTACGGTGTAATACCTTTGCCATTATAGGTTTAAGACATTTATTTCTCCAAAAGAATAAAATTCACTTACAACAGAGAAATACAAAATACTAATTAGTACTAATTGTTTATGAACTACGTGGATACATAATATGCGGGATTATGGAATAAAAACAGAGAAAGTAATGGGTGTCATTTTACAGAAAAAGCTGTACGGTGTAATACCTTTGCCATTATCGAATAATAACAGAAAAAAAGAAGTAATGATTGTCATACTAAAGACTGTACGATGTAATACCTTTGCCATTATGGAATAATAACAGAAAAAAAGAAGTAATGATTGTCATACTAAAGACAAGGCTGTACGGTGTAATACCTTTGCCATTAAGGAATAAAAACAGAAAAAGTAATGGTTGTCATACTAAATACAATGCTGTACGGTGTAATACCTTTGCCATTATAGGTTTAAGACATTTATTTCTCCAAAAGAATAAAATTCACTTACAACAGAGAAATACAAAATACTAATTAGTACTAATTGTTTATGAACTACGTGGATACATAATATGCGGGATTATGGAATAAAAACAGAGAAAGTAATGGGTGTCATTTTACAGAAAAAGCTGTACGGTGTAATACCTTTGCCATTATCGAATAATAACAGAAAAAAAGAAGTAATGATTGTCATACTAAAGACTGTACGATGTAATACCTTTGCCATTATGGAATAATAACAGAAAAAAAGAAGTAATGATTGTCATACTAAAGACAAGGCTGTACGGTGTAATACCTTTGCCATTAAGGAATAAAAACAGAAAAAGTAATGGTTGTCATACTAAATACAATGCTGTACGGTGTAATACCTTTGCCATTATAGGTTTAAGACATTTATTTCTCCAAAAGAATAAAATTCACTTACAACAGAGAAATACAAAATACTAATTAGTACTAATTGTTTATGAACTACGTGGATACATAATATGCGGGATTATGGAATAAAAACAGAGAAAGTAATGGGTGTCATTTTACAGAAAAAGCTGTACGGTGTAATACCTTTGCCATTATCGAATAATAACAGAAAAAAAGAAGTAATGATTGTCATACTAAAGACTGTACGATGTAATACCTTTGCCATTATGGAATAATAACAGAAAAAAAGAAGTAATGATTGTCATACTAAAGACAAGGCTGTACGGTGTAATACCTTTGCCATTAAGGAATAAAAACAGAAAAAGTAATGGTTGTCATACTAAATACAATGCTGTACGGTGTAATACCTTTGCCATTATAGGTTTAAGACATTTATTTCTCCAAAAGAATAAAATTCACTTACAACAGAGAAATACAAAATACTAATTAGTACTAATTGTTTATGAACTACGTGGATACATAATATGCGGGATTATGGAATAAAAACAGAGAAAGTAATGGGTGTCATTTTACAGAAAAAGCTGTACGGTGTAATACCTTTGCCATTATCGAATAATAACAGAAAAAAAGAAGTAATGATTGTCATACTAAAGACTGTACGATGTAATACCTTTGCCATTATGGAATAATAACAGAAAAAAAGAAGTAATGATTGTCATACTAAAGACAAGGCTGTACGGTGTAATACCTTTGCCATTAAGGAATAAAAACAGAAAAAGTAATGGTTGTCATACTAAATACAATGCTGTACGGTGTAATACCTTTGCCATTATAGGTTTAAGACATTTATTTCTCCAAAAGAATAAAATTCACTTACAACAGAGAAATACAAAATACTAATTAGTACTAATTGTTTATGAACTACGTGGATACATAATATGCGGGATTATGGAATAAAAACAGAGAAAGTAATGGGTGTCATTTTACAGAAAAAGCTGTACGGTGTAATACCTTTGCCATTATCGAATAATAACAGAAAAAAAGAAGTAATGATTGTCATACTAAAGACTGTACGATGTAATACCTTTGCCATTATGGAATAATAACAGAAAAAAAGAAGTAATGATTGTCATACTAAAGACAAGGCTGTACGGTGTAATACCTTTGCCATTAAGGAATAAAAACAGAAAAAGTAATGGTTGTCATACTAAATACAATGCTGTACGGTGTAATACCTTTGCCATTATAGGTTTAAGACATTTATTTCTCCAAAAGAATAAAATTCACTTACAACAGAGAAATACAAAATACTAATTAGTACTAATTGTTTATGAACTACGTGGATACATAATATGCGGGATTATGGAATAAAAACAGAGAAAGTAATGGGTGTCATTTTACAGAAAAAGCTGTACGGTGTAATACCTTTGCCATTATCGAATAATAACAGAAAAAAAGAAGTAATGATTGTCATACTAAAGACTGTACGATGTAATACCTTTGCCATTATGGAATAATAACAGAAAAAAAGAAGTAATGATTGTCATACTAAAGACAAGGCTGTACGGTGTAATACCTTTGCCATTAAGGAATAAAAACAGAAAAAGTAATGGTTGTCATACTAAATACAATGCTGTACGGTGTAATACCTTTGCCATTATAGGTTTAAGACATTTATTTCTCCAAAAGAATAAAATTCACTTACAACAGAGAAATACAAAATACTAATTAGTACTAATTGTTTATGAACTACGTGGATACATAATATGCGGGATTATGGAATAAAAACAGAGAAAGTAATGGGTGTCATTTTACAGAAAAAGCTGTACGGTGTAATACCTTTGCCATTATCGAATAATAACAGAAAAAAAGAAGTAATGATTGTCATACTAAAGACTGTACGATGTAATACCTTTGCCATTATGGAATAATAACAGAAAAAAAGAAGTAATGATTGTCATACTAAAGACAAGGCTGTACGGTGTAATACCTTTGCCATTAAGGAATAAAAACAGAAAAAGTAATGGTTGTCATACTAAATACAATGCTGTACGGTGTAATACCTTTGCCATTATAGGTTTAAGACATTTATTTCTCCAAAAGAATAAAATTCACTTACAACAGAGAAATACAAAATACTAATTAGTACTAATTGTTTATGAACTACGTGGATACATAATATGCGGGATTATGGAATAAAAACAGAGAAAGTAATGGGTGTCATTTTACAGAAAAAGCTGTACGGTGTAATACCTTTGCCATTATCGAATAATAACAGAAAAAAAGAAGTAATGATTGTCATACTAAAGACTGTACGATGTAATACCTTTGCCATTATGGAATAATAACAGAAAAAAAGAAGTAATGATTGTCATACTAAAGACAAGGCTGTACGGTGTAATACCTTTGCCATTAAGGAATAAAAACAGAAAAAGTAATGGTTGTCATACTAAATACAATGCTGTACGGTGTAATACCTTTGCCATTATAGGTTTAAGACATTTATTTCTCCAAAAGAATAAAATTCACTTACAACAGAGAAATACAAAATACTAATTAGTACTAATTGTTTATGAACTACGTGGATACATAATATGCGGGATTATGGAATAAAAACAGAGAAAGTAATGGGTGTCATTTTACAGAAAAAGCTGTACGGTGTAATACCTTTGCCATTATGGAATAATAACAGAAAAAAAGAAGTAATGATTGTCATACTAAAGACAAGGCTGTACGGTGTAATACCTTTGCCATTAAGGAATAAAAACAGAAAAAGTAATGGTTGTCATACTAAATACAATGCTGTACGGTGTAATACCTTTGCCATTATAGGTTTAAGACATTTATTTCTCCAAAAGAATAAAATTCACTTACAACAGAGAAATACAAAATACTAATTAGTACTAATTGTTTATGAACTACGTGGATACATAATATGCGGGATTATGGAATAAAAACAGAGAAAGTAATGGGTGTCATTTTACAGAAAAAGCTGTACGGTGTAATACCTTTGCCATTATCGAATAATAACAGAAAAAAAGAAGTAATGATTGTCATACTAAAGACTGTACGATGTAATACCTTTGCCATTATGGAATAATAACAGAAAAAAAGAAGTAATGATTGTCATACTAAAGACAAGGCTGTACGGTGTAATACCTTTGCCATTAAGGAATAAAAACAGAAAAAGTAATGGTTGTCATACTAAATACAATGCTGTACGGTGTAATACCTTTGCCATTATAGGTTTAAGACATTTATTTCTCCAAAAGAATAAAATTCACTTACAACAGAGAAATACAAAATACTAATTAGTACTAATTGTTTATGAACTACGTGGATACATAATATGCGGGATTATGGAATAAAAACAGAGAAAGTAATGGGTGTCATTTTACAGAAAAAGCTGTACGGTGTAATACCTTTGCCATTATCGAATAATAACAGAAAAAAAGAAGTAATGATTGTCATACTAAAGACTGTACGATGTAATACCTTTGCCATTATGGAATAATAACAGAAAAAAAGAAGTAATGATTGTCATACTAAAGACAAGGCTGTACGGTGTAATACCTTTGCCATTAAGGAATAAAAACAGAAAAAGTAATGGTTGTCATACTAAATACAATGCTGTACGGTGTAATACCTTTGCCATTATAGGTTTAAGACATTTATTTCTCCAAAAGAATAAAATTCACTTACAACAGAGAAATACAAAATACTAATTAGTACTAATTGTTTATGAACTACGTGGATACATAATATGCGGGATTATGGAATAAAAACAGAGAAAGTAATGGGTGTCATTTTACAGAAAAAGCTGTACGGTGTAATACCTTTGCCATTATCGAATAATAACAGAAAAAAAGAAGTAATGATTGTCATACTAAAGACTGTACGATGTAATACCTTTGCCATTATGGAATAATAACAGAAAAAAAGAAGTAATGATTGTCATACTAAAGACAAGGCTGTACGGTGTAATACCTTTGCCATTAAGGAATAAAAACAGAAAAAGTAATGGTTGTCATACTAAATACAATGCTGTACGGTGTAATACCTTTGCCATTATAGGTTTAAGACATTTATTTCTCCAAAAGAATAAAATTCACTTACAACAGAGAAATACAAAATACTAATTAGTACTAATTGTTTATGAACTACGTGGATACATAATATGCGGGATTATGGAATAAAAACAGAGAAAGTAATGGGTGTCATTTTACAGAAAAAGCTGTACGGTGTAATACCTTTGCCATTATCGAATAATAACAGAAAAAAAGAAGTAATGATTGTCATACTAAAGACTGTACGATGTAATACCTTTGCCATTATGGAATAATAACAGAAAAAAAGAAGTAATGATTGTCATACTAAAGACAAGGCTGTACGGTGTAATACCTTTGCCATTAAGGAATAAAAACAGAAAAAGTAATGGTTGTCATACTAAATACAATGCTGTACGGTGTAATACCTTTGCCATTATAGGTTTAAGACATTTATTTCTCCAAAAGAATAAAATTCACTTACAACAGAGAAATACAAAATACTAATTAGTACTAATTGTTTATGAACTACGTGGATACATAATATGCGGGATTATGGAATAAAAACAGAGAAAGTAATGGGTGTCATTTTACAGAAAAAGCTGTACGGTGTAATACCTTTGCCATTATCGAATAATAACAGAAAAAAAGAAGTAATGATTGTCATACTAAAGACAAGGCTGTACGGTGTAATACCTTTGCCATTATCGAATAATAACAGAAAAAAAGAAGTAATGATTGTCATACTAAAGACAAGGCTGTACGGTGTAATACCTTTGCCATTAAGGAATAAAAACAGAAAAAGTAATGGTTGTCATACTAAATACAATGCTGTACGGTGTAATACCTTTGCCATTATAGGTTTAAGACATTTATTTCTCCAAAAGAATAAAATTCACTTACAACAGAGAAATACAAAATACTAATTAGTACTAATTGTTTATGAACTACGTGGATACATAATATGCGGGATTATGGAATAAAAACAGAGAAAGTAATGGGTGTCATTTTACAGAAAAAGCTGTACGGTGTAATACCTTTGCCATTATCGAATAATAACAGAAAAAAAGAAGTAATGATTGTCATACTAAAGACTGTACGATGTAATACCTTTGCCATTATGGAATAATAACAGAAAAAAAGAAGTAATGATTGTCATACTAAAGACAAGGCTGTACGGTGTAATACCTTTGCCATTAAGGAATAAAAACAGAAAAAGTAATGGTTGTCATACTAAATACAATGCTGTACGGTGTAATACCTTTGCCATTATAGGTTTAAGACATTTATTTCTCCAAAAGAATAAAATTCACTTACAACAGAGAAATACAAAATACTAATTAGTACTAATTGTTTATGAACTACGTGGATACATAATATGCGGGATTATGGAATAAAAACAGAGAAAGTAATGGGTGTCATTTTACAGAAAAAGCTGTACGGTGTAATACCTTTGCCATTATCGAATAATAACAGAAAAAAAGAAGTAATGATTGTCATACTAAAGACTGTACGATGTAATACCTTTGCCATTATGGAATAATAACAGAAAAAAAGAAGTAATGATTGTCATACTAAAGACAAGGCTGTACGGTGTAATACCTTTGCCATTAAGGAATAAAAACAGAAAAAGTAATGGTTGTCATACTAAATACAATGCTGTACGGTGTAATACCTTTGCCATTATAGGTTTAAGACATTTATTTCTCCAAAAGAATAAAATTCACTTACAACAGAGAAATACAAAATACTAATTAGTACTAATTGTTTATGAACTACGTGGATACATAATATGCGGGATTATGGAATAAAAACAGAGAAAGTAATGGGTGTCATTTTACAGAAAAAGCTGTACGGTGTAATACCTTTGCCATTATCGAATAATAACAGAAAAAAAGAAGTAATGATTGTCATACTAAAGACAAGGCTGTACGGTGTAATACCTTTGCCATTATCGAATAATAACAGAAAAAAAGAAGTAATGATTGTCATACTAAAGACAAGGCTGTACGGTGTAATACCTTTGCCATTAAGGAATAAAAACAGAAAAAGTAATGGTTGTCATACTAAATACAATGCTGTACGGTGTAATACCTTTGCCATTATAGGTTTAAGACATTTATTTCTCCAAAAGAATAAAATTCACTTACAACAGAGAAATACAAAATACTAATTAGTACTAATTGTTTATGAACTACGTGGATACATAATATGCGGGATTATGGAATAAAAACAGAGAAAGTAATGGGTGTCATTTTACAGAAAAAGCTGTACGGTGTAATACCTTTGCCATTATCGAATAATAACAGAAAAAAAGAAGTAATGATTGTCATACTAAAGACTGTACGATGTAATACCTTTGCCATTATGGAATAATAACAGAAAAAAAGAAGTAATGATTGTCATACTAAAGACAAGGCTGTACGGTGTAATACCTTTGCCATTAAGGAATAAAAACAGAAAAAGTAATGGTTGTCATACTAAATACAATGCTGTACGGTGTAATACCTTTGCCATTATAGGTTTAAGACATTTATTTCTCCAAAAGAATAAAATTCACTTACAACAGAGAAATACAAAATACTAATTAGTACTAATTGTTTATGAACTACGTGGATACATAATATGCGGGATTATGGAATAAAAACAGAGAAAGTAATGGGTGTCATTTTACAGAAAAAGCTGTACGGTGTAATACCTTTGCCATTATCGAATAATAACAGAAAAAAAGAAGTAATGATTGTCATACTAAAGACTGTACGATGTAATACCTTTGCCATTATGGAATAATAACAGAAAAAAAGAAGTAATGATTGTCATACTAAAGACAAGGCTGTACGGTGTAATACCTTTGCCATTAAGGAATAAAAACAGAAAAAGTAATGGTTGTCATACTAAATACAATGCTGTACGGTGTAATACCTTTGCCATTATAGGTTTAAGACATTTATTTCTCCAAAAGAATAAAATTCACTTACAACAGAGAAATACAAAATACTAATTAGTACTAATTGTTTATGAACTACGTGGATACATAATATGCGGGATTATGGAATAAAAACAGAGAAAGTAATGGGTGTCATTTTACAGAAAAAGCTGTACGGTGTAATACCTTTGCCATTATCGAATAATAACAGAAAAAAAGAAGTAATGATTGTCATACTAAAGACAAGGCTGTACGGTGTAATACCTTTGCCATTATCGAATAATAACAGAAAAAAAGAAGTAATGATTGTCATACTAAAGACAAGGCTGTACGGTGTAATACCTTTGCCATTAAGGAATAAAAACAGAAAAAGTAATGGTTGTCATACTAAATACAATGCTGTACGGTGTAATACCTTTGCCATTATAGGTTTAAGACATTTATTTCTCCAAAAGAATAAAATTCACTTACAACAGAGAAATACAAAATACTAATTAGTACTAATTGTTTATGAACTACGTGGATACATAATATGCGGGATTATGGAATAAAAACAGAGAAAGTAATGGGTGTCATTTTACAGAAAAAGCTGTACGGTGTAATACCTTTGCCATTATCGAATAATAACAGAAAAAAAGAAGTAATGATTGTCATACTAAAGACTGTACGATGTAATACCTTTGCCATTATGGAATAATAACAGAAAAAAAGAAGTAATGATTGTCATACTAAAGACAAGGCTGTACGGTGTAATACCTTTGCCATTAAGGAATAAAAACAGAAAAAGTAATGGTTGTCATACTAAATACAATGCTGTACGGTGTAATACCTTTGCCATTATAGGTTTAAGACATTTATTTCTCCAAAAGAATAAAATTCACTTACAACAGAGAAATACAAAATACTAATTAGTACTAATTGTTTATGAACTACGTGGATACATAATATGCGGGATTATGGAATAAAAACAGAGAAAGTAATGGGTGTCATTTTACAGAAAAAGCTGTACGGTGTAATACCTTTGCCATTATCGAATAATAACAGAAAAAAAGAAGTAATGATTGTCATACTAAAGACTGTACGATGTAATACCTTTGCCATTATGGAATAATAACAGAAAAAAAGAAGTAATGATTGTCATACTAAAGACAAGGCTGTACGGTGTAATACCTTTGCCATTAAGGAATAAAAACAGAAAAAGTAATGGTTGTCATACTAAATACAATGCTGTACGGTGTAATACCTTTGCCATTATAGGTTTAAGACATTTATTTCTCCAAAAGAATAAAATTCACTTACAACAGAGAAATACAAAATACTAATTAGTACTAATTGTTTATGAACTACGTGGATACATAATATGCGGGATTATGGAATAAAAACAGAGAAAGTAATGGGTGTCATTTTACAGAAAAAGCTGTACGGTGTAATACCTTTGCCATTATCGAATAATAACAGAAAAAAAGAAGTAATGATTGTCATACTAAAGACTGTACGATGTAATACCTTTGCCATTATGGAATAATAACAGAAAAAAAGAAGTAATGATTGTCATACTAAAGACAAGGCTGTACGGTGTAATACCTTTGCCATTAAGGAATAAAAACAGAAAAAGTAATGGTTGTCATACTAAATACAATGCTGTACGGTGTAATACCTTTGCCATTATAGGTTTAAGACATTTATTTCTCCAAAAGAATAAAATTCACTTACAACAGAGAAATACAAAATACTAATTAGTACTAATTGTTTATGAACTACGTGGATACATAATATGCGGGATTATGGAATAAAAACAGAGAAAGTAATGGGTGTCATTTTACAGAAAAAGCTGTACGGTGTAATACCTTTGCCATTATCGAATAATAACAGAAAAAAAGAAGTAATGATTGTCATACTAAAGACTGTACGATGTAATACCTTTGCCATTATGGAATAATAACAGAAAAAAAGAAGTAATGATTGTCATACTAAAGACAAGGCTGTACGGTGTAATACCTTTGCCATTAAGGAATAAAAACAGAAAAAGTAATGGTTGTCATACTAAATACAATGCTGTACGGTGTAATACCTTTGCCATTATAGGTTTAAGACATTTATTTCTCCAAAAGAATAAAATTCACTTACAACAGAGAAATACAAAATACTAATTAGTACTAATTGTTTATGAACTACGTGGATACATAATATGCGGGATTATGGAATAAAAACAGAGAAAGTAATGGGTGTCATTTTACAGAAAAAGCTGTACGGTGTAATACCTTTGCCATTATCGAATAATAACAGAAAAAAAGAAGTAATGATTGTCATACTAAAGACTGTACGATGTAATACCTTTGCCATTATGGAATAATAACAGAAAAAAAGAAGTAATGATTGTCATACTAAAGACAAGGCTGTACGGTGTAATACCTTTGCCATTAAGGAATAAAAACAGAAAAAGTAATGGTTGTCATACTAAATACAATGCTGTACGGTGTAATACCTTTGCCATTATAGGTTTAAGACATTTATTTCTCCAAAAGAATAAAATTCACTTACAACAGAGAAATACAAAATACTAATTAGTACTAATTGTTTATGAACTACGTGGATACATAATATGCGGGATTATGGAATAAAAACAGAGAAAGTAATGGGTGTCATTTTACAGAAAAAGCTGTACGGTGTAATACCTTTGCCATTATCGAATAATAACAGAAAAAAAGAAGTAATGATTGTCATACTAAAGACTGTACGATGTAATACCTTTGCCATTATGGAATAATAACAGAAAAAAAGAAGTAATGATTGTCATACTAAAGACAAGGCTGTACGGTGTAATACCTTTGCCATTAAGGAATAAAAACAGAAAAAGTAATGGTTGTCATACTAAATACAATGCTGTACGGTGTAATACCTTTGCCATTATAGGTTTAAGACATTTATTTCTCCAAAAGAATAAAATTCACTTACAACAGAGAAATACAAAATACTAATTAGTACTAATTGTTTATGAACTACGTGGATACATAATATGCGGGATTATGGAATAAAAACAGAGAAAGTAATGGGTGTCATTTTACAGAAAAAGCTGTACGGTGTAATACCTTTGCCATTATCGAATAATAACAGAAAAAAAGAAGTAATGATTGTCATACTAAAGACTGTACGATGTAATACCTTTGCCATTATGGAATAATAACAGAAAAAAAGAAGTAATGATTGTCATACTAAAGACAAGGCTGTACGGTGTAATACCTTTGCCATTAAGGAATAAAAACAGAAAAAGTAATGGTTGTCATACTAAATACAATGCTGTACGGTGTAATACCTTTGCCATTATAGGTTTAAGACATTTATTTCTCCAAAAGAATAAAATTCACTTACAACAGAGAAATACAAAATACTAATTAGTACTAATTGTTTATGAACTACGTGGATACATAATATGCGGGATTATGGAATAAAAACAGAGAAAGTAATGGGTGTCATTTTACAGAAAAAGCTGTACGGTGTAATACCTTTGCCATTATCGAATAATAACAGAAAAAAAGAAGTAATGATTGTCATACTAAAGACTGTACGATGTAATACCTTTGCCATTATGGAATAATAACAGAAAAAAAGAAGTAATGATTGTCATACTAAAGACAAGGCTGTACGGTGTAATACCTTTGCCATTAAGGAATAAAAACAGAAAAAGTAATGGTTGTCATACTAAATACAATGCTGTACGGTGTAATACCTTTGCCATTATAGGTTTAAGACATTTATTTCTCCAAAAGAATAAAATTCACTTACAACAGAGAAATACAAAATACTAATTAGTACTAATTGTTTATGAACTACGTGGATACATAATATGCGGGATTATGGAATAAAAACAGAGAAAGTAATGGGTGTCATTTTACAGAAAAAGCTGTACGGTGTAATACCTTTGCCATTATCGAATAATAACAGAAAAAAAGAAGTAATGATTGTCATACTAAAGACTGTACGATGTAATACCTTTGCCATTATGGAATAATAACAGAAAAAAAGAAGTAATGATTGTCATACTAAAGACAAGGCTGTACGGTGTAATACCTTTGCCATTAAGGAATAAAAACAGAAAAAGTAATGGTTGTCATACTAAATACAATGCTGTACGGTGTAATACCTTTGCCATTATAGGTTTAAGACATTTATTTCTCCAAAAGAATAAAATTCACTTACAACAGAGAAATACAAAATACTAATTAGTACTAATTGTTTATGAACTACGTGGATACATAATATGCGGGATTATGGAATAAAAACAGAGAAAGTAATGGGTGTCATTTTACAGAAAAAGCTGTACGGTGTAATACCTTTGCCATTATCGAATAATAACAGAAAAAAAGAAGTAATGATTGTCATACTAAAGACTGTACGATGTAATACCTTTGCCATTATGGAATAATAACAGAAAAAAAGAAGTAATGATTGTCATACTAAAGACAAGGCTGTACGGTGTAATACCTTTGCCATTAAGGAATAAAAACAGAAAAAGTAATGGTTGTCATACTAAATACAATGCTGTACGGTGTAATACCTTTGCCATTATAGGTTTAAGACATTTATTTCTCCAAAAGAATAAAATTCACTTACAACAGAGAAATACAAAATACTAATTAGTACTAATTGTTTATGAACTACGTGGATACATAATATGCGGGATTATGGAATAAAAACAGAGAAAGTAATGGGTGTCATTTTACAGAAAAAGCTGTACGGTGTAATACCTTTGCCATTATCGAATAATAACAGAAAAAAAGAAGTAATGATTGTCATACTAAAGACTGTACGATGTAATACCTTTGCCATTATGGAATAATAACAGAAAAAAAGAAGTAATGATTGTCATACTAAAGACAAGGCTGTACGGTGTAATACCTTTGCCATTAAGGAATAAAAACAGAAAAAGTAATGGTTGTCATACTAAATACAATGCTGTACGGTGTAATACCTTCGCCATTATGGAATAAAAACAGAGAAAAAAGTAATGGGTGTCATTCTACAGAAAAAGCTGTACGGTGTAATACCTTTGCCATTATCGAATAATAACAGAAAAAAAGAAGTAATGATTGTCATACTAAAGACTGTACGATGTAATACCTTTGCCATTATGGAATAATAACAGAAAAAAAGAAGTAATGATTGTCATACTAAAGACAAGGCTGTACGGTGTAATACCTTTGCCATTAAGGAATAAAAACAGAAAAAGTAATGGTTGTCATACTAAATACAATGCTGTACGGTGTAATACCTTTGCCATTATAGGTTTAAGACATTTATTTCTCCAAAAGAATAAAATTCACTTACAACAGAGAAATACAAAATACTAATTAGTACTAATTGTTTATGAACTACGTGGATACATAATATGCGGGATTATGGAATAAAAACAGAGAAAGTAATGGGTGTCATTTTACAGAAAAAGCTGTACGGTGTAATACCTTTGCCATTATCGAATAATAACAGAAAAAAAGAAGTAATGATTGTCATACTAAAGACTGTACGATGTAATACCTTTGCCATTATGGAATAATAACAGAAAAAAAGAAGTAATGATTGTCATACTAAAGACAAGGCTGTACGGTGTAATACCTTTGCCATTAAGGAATAAAAACAGAAAAAGTAATGGTTGTCATACTAAATACAATGCTGTACGGTGTAATACCTTTGCCATTATAGGTTTAAGACATTTATTTCTCCAAAAGAATAAAATTCACTTACAACAGAGAAATACAAAATACTAATTAGTACTAATTGTTTATGAACTACGTGGATACATAATATGCGGGATTATGGAATAAAAACAGAGAAAGTAATGGGTGTCATTTTACAGAAAAAGCTGTACGGTGTAATACCTTTGCCATTATCGAATAATAACAGAAAAAAAGAAGTAATGATTGTCATACTAAAGACTGTACGATGTAATACCTTTGCCATTATGGAATAATAACAGAAAAAAAGAAGTAATGATTGTCATACTAAAGACAAGGCTGTACGGTGTAATACCTTTGCCATTAAGGAATAAAAACAGAAAAAGTAATGGTTGTCATACTAAATACAATGCTGTACGGTGTAATACCTTCGCCATTATGGAATAAAAACAGAGAAAAAAGTAATGGGTGTCATTCTACAGAAAAAGCTGTACGGTGTAATACCTTTGCCATTATCGAATAATAACAGAAAAAAAGAAGTAATGATTGTCATACTAAAGACTGTACGATGTAATACCTTTGCCATTATGGAATAATAACAGAAAAAAAGAAGTAATGATTGTCATACTAAAGACAAGGCTGTACGGTGTAATACCTTTGCCATTAAGGAATAAAAACAGAAAAAGTAATGGTTGTCATACTAAATACAATGCTGTACGGTGTAATACCTTCGCCATTATGGAATAAAAACAGAGAAAAAAGTAATGGGTGTCATTCTACAGAAAAAGCTGTACGGTGTAATACCTTTGCCATTATGGAATAAAAACAGAAAAAAAGAAATCATACAACAGAAAAAGCTGTACGGTGTAATACTTTTGCCATTATGGAATAAAAACAGAAAAAAAGAAGTAATTGTTGTTATACTAAAGACAAGGCTGTATGGTGTTAATACCTTTGTATTTTCCATTATGATAAAAGAGAAAAAAAGCAATGGTTGTCAAACCCGGATGTAATTTATGTATTACCCCTTGTCACTAACCAACGTACACTCGACACTCGTACACCGGTTTGCCCGCACTGTCGTAAATACGTTACGTTAACCTCAACGTCACGATGAATCATTTCCTCATACTCAGCTGTGACGTCACGACTCACGCGTCTGTTCTGTTGTATAATGACTGATACTTCGGGGTTCCCTCATGTGTTGGTACTATCGCTTGTAGATTATTCTAGAAATAGTCATATATATATTTTTTTATTTCAGAAGGAGATTTTAATCATATTGCGAGTACACAACAAAAACTGGCTGAGGTATGTTTTTTTTTTAATGCTGAATTCATTCGTTTTTTTTTCAAAGTTGGCACAAACTGAATATCATTCAATTGTGCCAACGTAAAAAATAAAAGCTAACCAATAGATACGCCGCCATGATGGAAGTATTTATTATTATAAAGAGAATATTCTAGCAGTTATAGTCTGCCGCTGAGAGAGCATCTCACAAGACCCAAGAAACCCAGCAACCCTTGGTGTTAGTGGATCTGTTCCACGACTGGCTTTCGACCATCAGCATGCGAATCTCGTTCGAGCCGCATTTGGACTAGTCTCCCCATCATTAAGGCAGCAACGCATCAAAAATCGAGAGACTGTCTCTTGTTTTCTTAATGACCATGGCGACAGTGGCCACTCACCATCAGTTGAATCGTGTGGCCACCGTTGCCCATGGCCATTGACAAATGACAGTCTCTTGCATTTTCTATGCGTTGTCGCCTCGAAAGTTGGGACAGGGCAAGAACCCAGGTTTTTAATGGAATCACAGCATTAGTAAGATGGAAGAGGAGGAGCCACTCGGAGAACAGATCTAACACCAAGAGGTGCTGGGTTACAGGTTGTTTATCAAATGGAATTCACTCATTCAAATAGACCTGTTCTTTCACAGGGTTTCCATGATTCTGATGATCAGGATGTAGAAGAAAATACGAAGAAGTGTTTCACAGAAGTCGTGTACTTATTTGACGGTGATGACGTAAAGGATATACAGGAAGTTATAACCAAAACGAAATCGCCAGTTCCGTTAAAAAAAATTAAAATACAACAACAACCAGTTCCAAGAGCTCGTGCAGATAACGAGGAAGAAATTGAAATCTTCGGTCGATACATCATCGGTTTGTTGAAGACTGTACCCAACGAGGTTTGCACGAAGCTACAAATGGATATAGTTAATCTGATAATGACGGCTAAGTTAAATGCGCAAACCGCACAGAGCAACGCTTATATGACATCTGTCAACATGGCTGAAAATGGGACTCCTAATCATAGTTTAATAATCAACCATCCCCAAATTCCTAATCAAACTATTTCAATTCCCATCAATCCCGGTTATCAAAAACAGGCTGTTACAATTCCTAATAGCTCGACAACTAATGCGACTATTACACTAACTGATTCTATAATACAACCTGGTGTTATGGAAATGCGGGTAGATGATAATTTAAATTCCGAAGTCAAAAATTAAAACTCAATGTTTGAGATCAAACTTAGTGACAGCAGTAAATGAGGGTAGTTTAACTTTCAAAATTGGAACTTTTTAAATTTTCTAATTTAGATAAATGTGGGTAGTTGAATAAAACTCTTAAAAAAAAAAAATTAATGTACTAGCAGTCAGAGCCTTGGACTTGCGACCAAGGTGTAGGGTTGAAGACCTTTTATATAATAACAACGCTCTCCTCCACTGCCTCAACACTAACTAAAGTTTTATTATTTATAAAACTAACTTACGTGGACCTCAAGAAGGGCGACCTTAACCACGACACTATCTTCCATCTAATCTATCGCACTACACGTGGGTATACTTGAAAAAAAATCCGCGAATACTAAAAATGCGTTTCTTTTATAATTACTTTATTAAGATTTGATTAAGACTGATTCGGGACTGCGGGTAGATTCTAAAAATTATTCTGTGCTACACTCAATTTTTTTTCATTTACATAAAGAACAGACGTTTATCACAAATGGAGTCGCGTCGATCCAAAACTAAATAAAGTCTATGAAGGTTTTGGACCGACGTTTTTTTTTAGTTCGTAGTGTTTTGTAAATTGTAAATAAATAATTTTAATAATGTTTTTTATTTTATTTTAATAGTAAGAACTACTTCACAATATAATTATTTGAGGGCTTGTGTCGTAGATGTCTGTTAGTTTTAAATAAATATTACAATGCAAGGGATCGTCCTGAAACCGAAACATATTATATATTAAGGGGTCTACAGATCAATAAATGTTGGAAACATCTGCTCTTATCTAAACATTTCAATGTAATAAAGGAGAAATTGAAAATCAATTTTTTCGTTGTTTAATTATTACAAAATGTTAAGGGGTTTTGCTGCTAGATTTCCAATAATTAATATCAAAGCGAAGCGAGGGCTGATTGCCAATAATTTATATAAAAACTGATTGTACATTTTTGTCTGAAAACCATTTGTGATGAAACTTTCGTAAGTTGCAGTAGATGTGTTGACTGCTGGCACTACAGACTGTATATATTGTTAGTTAGTTAAGTACACCTGTGTGTATACTTTAACCAATATATAACAATACATATCTCAGTGAAGCGATGACGAGAAGTATAATATTTCACAATTATTTCAACAGGAATGACAAATCAACTGACCTCATGCTGCTCAGTGCTCGTACAAGGAAATTGTTATCGACGCGACGGCTCACTTGTTGCAATTATTACTAATTTGTAATGAAATACACAATACTCAATATAAATACGATAATAGTTGATAACTTCTTACTGTTATAAAAGTTGGCGGGAATATTTTTTTTTAATGTAAAAGAACATGTCAAGTCACATTCTGCCAATGTTTTTTTTTCTGTATTTATTCCAAACTGGTATTACACCGTACAGCCTTTGATATTCTGAAAAAAAAATAAAATAAAAAAAAATATTTCTTTATTTGTCTAATTCTACTTTTCTTTATATTTTGAATTTGTTATAAATATATACTAAATGTTGTTATAAATATTGTAAAGCACTAAATTGGCGGGAATCTTATTTTTTATATAAAGGAACATGTCAAGTTTACATTCTGCCAATATTTTCTTCTGTTTTGATTCCAAAACGAGTATTACACCGTACAGCCAGCCTGATATTGTGAACATTTCTATAAGTGTTATTAAATTTGGGGTGCGTCACCCTTATTTAATTAAATTAGATAATAAATATTGTTCTAAACCACTAACTGGGCGAAAATCTTATTTTTTATATTCCATAATGGAAAAGACAAAGATATTACACCGTACACACTTTGATATTTTGCAAATGTTATATAGATTAAAAAAATCTTTGTTTGTCTAATTTTTTTTTATATTTTGAATTTATTGTGTTATAATAAACATTGTTGTAAACCATATTCTTTTTTTTTTATACAAAAGAATATGTCAAGTTTACATTCAGCAATTTTTTTCTTTTTATTCCATAATGGAAAACGCAAAAGTATTACACCGTACAGCCAATGATATTCTGCAAATACTATAATTTAAAAAAAAATCTCTAATTGTATGATTTTTTTTAAACATATTTTGCATTAATTATAAATAATGTTCTAAAAACTTGGCGGGAAATTATTTTTTAATTACTAACTTCTTTATCGCATTAATTCAAAAACAACTAAATACATGATAGTGGTTCTAAGTTAAACTACTGCTTTGAAAATAAATAAATCTGCAATTTTATTTTTTTATTGCAGCATATTATGCAAATTTTTTTTTTTAATATTTTTACATGTAAAATCAACAATAACCTGAATAAAGTAAATACAATATTCAAAATTAAAAAAAAAAACTATCTGAAAGCTAAATGTTATTTAAAATGTTTGGTTTAGCAGTATCTCACAAAATAAACTCTGTGAAACTAAAAAAAAATAAAAAAAAAATATTTTTATTATTATGCCATAGATTATAGATTTTTTCGCAAGCGGCAGAAAATTTTGTGCATAAGCACATTCAGGCATAGTTAAATAAAAAAAAAATCTACACTAGCTGCGGAAGTGAACGGTAAATAAAAATCAGGTTTTAATGAATTCTTAGAAGCAAAACTAGTTCTTTTATAATTGAATAATGTTACCAACATAAATTCTAATTTATGTGATATTTGTTTTATCTGTGACAGATAATAAATGTTGAGTATCATTGAACTGTCTGAGGTCGTGTTTACACAAAGCAGTTAGTTTAATTATATTAATAAATGACCATGCAAGGTTCTGGAGGTTATCTTAGCATTGTTATAGATGGTAACACTATCACTGTCATTGGGCTGGATGGCCATTTGATTTGGTACAGGACACCTATAAATTGAAATCATACTCTTAGTTAGGGTTGCCAACTATACTGTTTTTAACTACATTATACTTTTTACTGTTAAACAAAAATTAAGTATACAAAAAACTGTTTTCAGCGTCAAAATTCTTAACACTATAATTGTTAGACTACGCCCTCCCCCCCCTTTTTTATTATGCCACAAACAAATCAAGTTTTAGAATGTCACTCACTAAAACTGACATGCAAGTGTATGCGTTCTCAGCATTTACTGACAAAGCTGTTCAGTTTTTCATTTATTTTAATATTTAAAAAGTAAAAAAAAAATGTAAATTATAAGTTGTGCGAGAAACTCTAAATGTATTTAAAACATTAAATAAATAAAATGCTATTATTTTTTCTAAAATATACTTTATTTCTTATACGAAGAGTTGGCAACCCTACTCTTAGTGCCTCTATGTAGGCTCAAAAGGGCTAGTACCCAGAGCCGTTAAACAAGAAAATTAAAAAAAAAATGCCCCTATGTATGTTTGTATAACTACAAACGACTAAATCTGTGTTAGCTATTTTGTGGACATGGTTAGCGAGTGAGCGAGGAAAGTGAGTGAGTGAGTGAGACAGTGAAATTATGGCATATACTGCAAATCATTGAGCGAACAATTTAAATATACAACAAAGGGAGGGAGGGTTGTTTAATGTAAAGTAAAAATATCACTTAATTTAAATATATAAATATGTGTGTATGGGAATGTGTATCAACACTGGTAATTTTTTAATGTTGACAACACTTAATTTTGTGTACAAACCTGAGGCCATTAATTCTTTACCTATAATATTATGAAGTTGAAATCTCAATCAACTGGACCTATTTTGATAAGATCACCAATAGAAAACTATGTAGTGTTGCCATAATTAAAATGATATGACCATGTAAGTGTTATTAAATGGTTATTTCAAATATTTAAAGATAATTAAGTAGATAGTTTCCGAGTGTGGGTGCTTTGGTTATTGTCAACACTCGTACTGTTTGCGAGTAATGTGTGATGGATGGAAACAACTATGCTTTCATGTAAATACATCATTTTGTTTCATTTATTGCTGCCTACCCTCCGAGTGAGATCCTAGCATCTGTCAGTTATGACCCTGGGATGAATATACCGTGTATAACTGCAACACTGGCTGGTGTGTGATTGACTGAATGTGGGACTTTTTTTATCATTAATCTTTGATGACTGTGCATACTGTACTGGTGTGCAATGACTCGGTCTAAAGTGTCTTGTTAACCATTAGTGTAGGAGCACATAATCATTCAACTCACCATGAGCTTCCAGTTTTCTGCAAGTGGAGACCTTGATGGCTTGGTATAACATCTTGGCATAGGTCTTCTGTTCCTTCTCAATCCAGTTGCTTGCTCTTCTTAGTCTTCATATAATTGCAATAGTTGAGCTGAAAGAGCCACAGAGTGACTGGTTTGACGTTTGTGTATTGAAACTTTGAAACATTTGGCGGGCTCAGAGGAGCCCTGGGACGGGAAGGAAGAAGGGATGGGGATGGGTCGGGAAGGGGACGCTGCGAGCGCTCAGGCGCCACCATCTTCACTTAAAAGTATACTTTACAAACTAATATTATAAAAAACTTGTAAAATTCCAAATATTCTCGTTTTTGTACATCACAGAAGCTCTACAGGCGACGCCCGCAGCTGAGATCAATATACTATTCTCTGTATCAACATATATAATCTTACAATTTCAACAGTCGGTGTGGTCACCACTCATCAGTCACCTTCACTTCACCGTATCGTTCAATTTCAACTACAACTAGAATTAGGACGTCGGGCCGCGCTCACTTAATTATTCTGTTAAAGCTCTCGGACAGCGAGGTGGGGGGGCGCGTGGAGCGCGCGTCGGGGGCGGGCCGCTCGCCGAAGCGGAGCCCGACGTTTACAAATAAAAACACATTGGTCTCGAGATAAATAAAACGATACGACTAGTGGGGCTCCGCGCCCCGCCCGGCGCCCCGAGCCTCGTCGCTCACTCACTAAAATATAATATAACGAGTCATTTATTAAAAAAATGCTACGTCGCGACTTGCGCGCCGTCTGCGCCCTGCAGCCGCGAGCGCGACCCCGGCGCTGCGCCCCGCCGCACTGCTAAGTAGAGGCTTGGGTCGAGGCGAGGCGCAGCGCCGGGCGGCACCTTACTAAAACAAATCACAGGAGAGCCCCGGAGTCCGGAGCGGCTCGCGAGTGCAGGCGACGGCGACGCGGACGAGGGTCGAGGCGCCGGGCTGTGCGCCCCGCGGGATGGCCACCGCGCCGACTCACCGCTCCCGCTATTTTTTTGTGTTTTTTCTCTTATTTTAAAAGGGAGACGATGACGACAACGGTGGCGCAGCCCGAGGGGGCGCGTCTGTACTTAACTACTAAAATTTTCTCAAAATAATACCTAACGCCGGAATTTAGTCGACGCCGAGGCGGAGGGCGAACCCCTCTCGCACGCCGACGACGCGTATTGCGTTTTGAAATAAAAAAACTTAGCACGAGAGGGGAGCGCAGCCCTCCGGCGCCGCGGCGGCGGCCTGCGCTCCCGAGCCACTAACACTAGAGTCCGTTACGGTGGTCGGCGTCTACGCGGACGCGCTCACGTTGAGGAGCAGCTTGAGCGGTAGCGCACGGTCGGGCTCCGGGCGGCAGCGGCCTTCGCGACGCCAGTGGTTAGGCGGCGGAGGCAGAGCGGCAGCGGCCGGGGCCGCGCCCCACTTGGAGCCAGCGTACCTCTCCTCGCGGCGCTCCCGGTCCCGGCGCGCGCCCAGTGCTGCGGGCAGCACGATGCGGACGGCGCGGCGCCGAGTGCGGAGCTGCTGGTTGCCCTGGCAGTTCATCCTCCGCCGGTTACAGTTACTCAGACGGACAGTTCACTTATCACTTTACTCGTGGCACGGAGCCGAGCGCTGCTGGTGCTGGTGGTAGAGTAGCGCTTGCGCGTGCGTGTGTGTGCGCGTGGTGTATCGGTCGCTGTCGATCAGCGCGGATGACGCGTCGAAACGAAACCACTAAGCTTCACTTTCTCTAGTGTCGCTGGTCGCGCTGGTGTTGCTGCTAGCTGCTGGTGGGGGTGCTCGCTGCTCCGGTGATATTGATTATAAGAACATAACATGGACGCCACCTTTCCATTATTTGCAAGTTCACCTCTCGACTTCGACTGCGTGACGTCGGCGGCGCTCCTCGTATATATACCCTCGCGTCAGCTGCGCGGAGAGCGGTGCGCGGTGCACGTCGTGCGCAATACGCCTGCGCGGTGGGGATATAAGCCTGCCTATTCACGGCACGATGTCATCGTTGACATTTTTTTTATTTTATTAAATATATTATTTTCAAATAAAGGTGTGATGAACTTTATTGTAATATACACTCTTATTATATTAACTACGTTTGGGGATGATGAAAGTTTAATATTTTTACTTACTTTTTAATAAATTAAAATGACGATCAATTATTTTTTTTTAAACTAAAATAATATTTCACCCGTTTGCATATTTTTTTTTTGTTTGCCAGCCACGTTATACCTATCTGTTTAGATTTATTTATTTGATGTTTTTTTTCTTTTAATTCTATTACAAAATCTATTGATCCAACAAAAAGGAAATTTATCCATTACCTTTAATTGCTTAAACTTCTTTAATAATAGAGAAGATCAATAAAACATTCTTATTAAAATAACATTTTCATAACAATTTCATGATAAAAGTATTAGCGTGATTAAAAACTAAAAACTTAATAACGCTAATTAAGGCTCAAACTATTATAATTTATATTAATCTATTAATGACATAGATAAAGTAATTACTCTTTTGTTTAATATAATAATAATTGTAGAGACTCATTCATAAATCTAATCATAAGTCTTTTTGACAATTACATTAGCCTTTCACAATGCATTGAAACAAAAAGCTATTATTTAAAGACTTAGAGTAACCTATTGTTTGCAGCTTATGAGCTTAGTACTAACAATGGATGTGTTTAACTGTCTCGTTAAAGCTTCAATTGATATTTAAATAATAATAATCTTGAAATAATATAACCTTAGCAACTAAATTATCTTTATCAAGTGTTACCTTTTATGTAACTTTTTACTTTGCTTCCTACCCTACATATTATTCACTAGCTGCGGCCCGCGGTTTCACCCGCTGTATTTTAGATAATTTACACTATTTAATTTAAATTATAGCCTATGTGTTATTCTGATGTGTAAGCTAAAGTATTGTAAAGTTTCATCAAAATCCATTCTGAAGTTTTTGCGTGAAAGAGTAACAAACATACATCCATACATACATTCTTACAAACTTTCGCGTTTATAATATTAGTAGGATAAGTAATAGTGTAGGTATTTGCGGGATGCGCAGGTCCATAGCTAGGTGTGTTTACGCCCGCGTGCAATACCAAAAAGCGTCAAAGCCTTGCAGCCCCTCTAACGGTGGTTAATACATAATTACTAAATTAAAATACTTACAATAGTAAACATATAATTGTTACCCTCCAAGATCTCTTCTTGTTTATATTTGAGGAGGTACCAAAACATTTACTACTATAGATTTTCTGTCAGGGTTGGCAGAAAATGTAGACGAAGAATGATTACTTGTTATTCATATTAGGTTAATATTTATTACGTAAGAATCTAAAGGAAAAAATGTATGTTTGATTTGTTTTAATTTATATTTTTCAAAGTAACATTTTTTAGAAATGTTTATTTGTACTTACAAAAGTACTAATATTTTTTATTTTTATTTTTTGATAGTTAAAATAAACATCCAGTTAATCGGGTTTCTACTCTAATTCACTTTAAGTATGTAATATTTCATCACTTATGTTAGAAAATACCTGAGCGAAGCGAGGATAACTAGAAAGCAAGGATGCGACAAGTTTGTCGCAATACATTGAACAGGCACTTTATCAGACGCCCCTTGTCTAGTTATGTAGCGTAATGCGTATTGAAAAAAGAAACGAAAACAAGGAGGTTGGGCTATAACCGGACCAAGTTGAAGAGTAGTCAAACACAAAGTTATTTAATAAGTTACTAATGCTTTTGAATTTATCCGTGTTATCGAACGTGGCGGATTACTACTCACGATTAGAAACATGATAACTTTGTTTACGTAGGTAAATATATGATAATATTTGTTTAACAAATATACAGAATATGTAATTTGAATAACGTATTATGTTCTAAATACTATTATTAGCCAGTGTCCGCCATATTGTTTATTTGGGTTACGTTCAAAATGAAGATAAACATTAATGAAATTAGTACCTAACGCTAATTTTTCTTTCATTTACAGTCTGTTCAATCTATATCCTTTATCCATTATGAATATGAAGCCAAATAAAAAAAAATTGTTTATAATATCACAATTTATGGCTATGGCAAATTAAAATAAAATTAATACAGTTAGTTATGTCTGTTGCTGATAAGTAATATTTATAAATGAAATATATACGATATACGTTATCAGCCGTTATTGCGCATTATTGTACAGATAACCCGAACAAGTGTAAGAGGTGTGCTTCGTAACGTGTTTTATATGGATAAAAACAAACGTTAGCATTCAGTCGGGTTATAACTAAATGAGGTTGGAGATACATACTATTTTTAAATGGAGATAAATAGTTGCTTGCTAAGTTTAATTTTTATTTTAATATCTGTTTAATTGTATAACCTTTGCCTGTAGTCCGATTAGAGAATAATAAAAAAAAATAACAAAATTATTAACTTTTGTTAGATTAGTTTAATTTTTATTTTATTATCTGTTAAATTGTATATTTTGACTGTGGTCCAATTAGTTAATAATTTCAAAAAAGTATTGCATATTAATTTTTGTTTGGTCAGTTTCATTTAATAAATTATCTGTAGCCGTTTGAATAAAAAAAATATAAAAATCGCTCTAACTTTATCAAAGTAGCTTATACAGGTTATTAATACAAAAGATTTTTGTCTTGATTACTCTAATAAATTATCTTTATTATTCCTTGATTTCAATCAATCATTGACTTTTAAAAAAAATAAAGCTGTATTATCTTTGCACATTAGAGATAAATTTAAAAAAAAATTAAAGAGTCATTCCATTAATGAATGTTAAAGTAAAGTAATTAAATATAATAATTTTATACAATTTTTATTTTATTATCTGTTAAATTGTATATTTATTATTTTGAATGTAATCCAATTAGAGAACAATTTATTAATAAAAAAAAAAAACAAAATTATTAACCAACTCAAAGTAGCTTATACAGATTATTAATAGATATTAATACAAATGATTTTTTTCTTAATTACTCTAATTAAATAATTCTCTTTATTATTCCAGGACATCAGTATTCTTGGCTGTATGGCTGTCAATCATTGACTGTTAAAAAAAATAAAACTGTATGATCTTTGCTCATGAGAGATAAATTAAAAAAAAAATTAAAGAGTCATTAACTCATTAGGTATTCCATAAATGAATGTTAAAGTAATGTAATTAAATACTATAATTTTATACATTTTTAGTAATTTATAATTCATAGAATTGAATAGTAATAATAATGTTATAATGGCGGTTAATAATTTAAGGTATTTTGTTGTAAAAACCAGTCAATGAGTCAGAAAACATCAGCAGAAGGAAACTGTTTATATTTAGAATATATTAGGTAAGTTTTTTGCATTATTAATAATTATTTCACTGAATCGATTATGATGAAATTTGCTACAGAGATAGATTAGAGCTTGGGAAAGGATATAGGGTATGTTTTATCGTGAACAAATGGCTTGATATTGAAATAGGGGATGAAGTGCATGTCGAGCTGTGTGACCGTTAATTATATATAATGATGTTATTACGTAACTATGTAATATATAGATAAAATATGACTTTAATAACCTTTGTATTACATTAATAAGATAAATCAAAATAATAATAATAATAATAACTTTCGATTTAATAGTGTTGTGAGAATATCGATTATTTAAAAAAAATATCGATATTAATTTTTTCTTATACTTACATTTTTCTAATGTATTTTAAAAGTTTAAATTATCGGCAATTGTCGTCATATATCAACCAATGTATACCAAAACCTTCCTCATTAATCACTCTATTTACTGGTTAAAACTTCATGAAAATTAATTCAGTAGTTATTGAGTTTTGTGGGCGTTTGTTTTGTAATACGGAGTCATAATATTATATAAATAAAACTTTCCCAACATTCCCAACTCCCACACAAAGTCACCCCTAAAGCCCCTAATTATATCCATCTCTCTCTAACTCGTATATTACAAACGATAGAAAGAGACAGAACACCCAGACGCACGCATCCCTTTTATCCATATAGGTTAAGTAAAGAGAAAGTGAGAGGGAGAATCAAAATTACGCAGATCAGCTGTTCAGTGTTTTTATAACCCACTTAAGAAACAGGTTGAGTATAGGCTGAGAGTCGGTGTTATAAAATTTAATGTATTCAGTGTATGTAAAAGACAATATGTAACTTTCGTTCAGATAGGATAGAGTTGTTTGAGTATATAGACTTATAGTGTAGTGTAGTGTTGGTGGCGGTGCTAGGTCTTCATTATGGAGGAGCACGTGAGTAATGTACTTTACTATTTTAATATTAGGCAGCAAGGTCGAGCAGTGAAGGTGAGAGTTTACGGTTATAAAAGACGCTTTTAAACCTGCTCCTTGATCTCAAGGACTCTCACTGCTCGACTTCCACCTTGATTAAATGCGAATACAAGACAAGCCGTCTCCTAGCCTATGCCCAGCAGCTGAGCGGATGGGCTGGATGGTGTTCTTATAACAACCTGATGGAAGGCGGATGGGAACGTTCAACATTCCTTCTACTCAAATTTCAAGAAATCAATATATTTATTACTAGCGACCTGCCCTCGCTTCGCTCCGGGTATTTAAAGCAATATTATAATTAATGTCCCTAAATTGTCACTCTGTAATTCATTATTTGAAAAAAGAGAGAGAGAGTAAGAAAAAGTTATAAAATAAATTTATGGAAAGAAAAAGAAAAGAAAAGCGAAAGATAATAAAAGAGGACAGAGCAAAAATAAAATTGAATAGGTAAAGGACAGAGAAAGAGAAAGAGAGATAATCGAAAGAAAGTGAAAAGAGACTGATCATTCCGAACAGATAAAAATAAAAATTAAAAAGAGAGAAAAAAGAGAGAAGATGAGAGATAATGATAGTTATATAAGAGGAAGAGAGACGGAAATACTATAGACTTCTTTCAGTGAAAGATTTTTTTAAATCGGTTTAGTAACAACGAAATGGCCATATTCTATTAATTCCAAAATGTATATGGCAACACTAAATCACCTTTGTCACTCACGAAAAGTGTATTTTTCTATCTGTGAAAAAAAAATTAAAATCGGATTAGTAGTTCCTGAGAAACCCTTCAATTTACAAAATGACCAGGTTATGGCATTTAAATGGCCATATCTTTTTAATTAGAGTATTTATGGCAACACCACATAGCATATGCTACCCGTAAAGGATGTAGCTTCCTATCGGTAAAAAAATTTTCAAAATCGGTTCAGTACTTTTCGAGCCTATTCGCAACAAACAAACATACAAACAATCAAATCTTTCCTCTTTATATAATAGTATAGATTATTAAAAAGTATGCAAAACATAAAAGTTGTCCGTCCATAACAAACTTCAAGGACTTCACACTGTTGCGTTAACAATCGATATTTCAAGGTTACATCTCTACTCTACATTGTACGAAACAAAGTCACTGAGAAATCGTAAGAAGCCGGGGCGGGTGTTGTTATAGGGATGGGCTAATCGAAAAAATATCAATATATCGATATTGTTAATTAATAAAAAGAATACATGAGTTGTTGATGTGAGGATTTACTCACCAGTCAGTCAGTGTTAGCGGTGAGTGAAAAAGATGGAGATATCTCCATCTCTGTCTAACAATAACTTATACAAGGGGGGTGCGGGGCAAGCCTCCCCGACGTAGTGGCCGAGCACAGCTACACCCCCTCCCTCCCCGCCAGTACCGTCTTGAGCTGAGCCCTAAAGAGGACGCCCTCAACGATGGACACCAAAAACTTCCTCGGAGGCTCTGGGTGAGCTGAGCCAACAGCATACACAGTCCGAAAAAAAAAGAAGAAAATAATTTGTTGATGACATGACAGTCCACTTCCGACATATTGGAATTTCTAAGCAAAAACGTCCTATTCCTATTAAGGTTTTGTTCTAAATATAGAACATTGTTTGGAACAAATCCAATGGTGTAGGAGCAGAGTAATATTCTAGATTGTTTACATTCAGCTACAAGTGACTTAACGACACTTTGTTTATAAACACTTGTTATATTTAGATTGTGGGTACTTTTTATAGATCTACCGTGCACAAGTTCTCACACCCACCGCTCGACCTCACTACCGAATATTAAAATAATAAAGTAAATTCTATCGACTCTCTCGACAGCCTGATTGAAGTAGTCTCTGAATAGTGTTAGTGGTGTGCAGTGCAGTGCAGTGTTGTGTTAGGTTAGGTTTATGTGAGTAACCTTTGGTTTAAACAGAGACACTGAGCAGTGGAGGCGAGTGTTTCGATCGAATAACAAGTCCAAGGCTTTGCTTAGGTTTCTCTCGTAATTGTAAGAGATCATGTTTGGTAATTTATTCAGTAGAAGTATCTGCGTTGCGTTTACCCAATAGTCCATTCAATATCATCACCCCCCTTGTAATGTTCTTCAATATTTCCTCCTCCTCCTTCTTATCATAAAATCTCTGAGATATGGGATGATAAATTTATATTTTGTGTATTACTTACGCGCACCCTACTCTCTCTGACTGTCCCTTACGTCACGCTAGTCTTCTTCTTCTTCGTGTACTTCATTACTGACGGTCGTGCCCATCGTGCTGAGCTTTCACGGCTGCAGTTATTAGATGTTTCCACCCTGCCCTATCTTCAGGCAAAACAAGAAATACCCTCTTGTTTTGCCAATGCGTCGCATCCTCGAAGATAGAGTGGGGAGGGGGAGTGAAGAAAACAATGCTGCAGTTTCAGCGGACCCTGAGTTCACTAGATCCGCAGCATTAATGGGATGGGAGAGGGAGGGGGTAAGTCTGGCACACATGCGACTCGACCGGAACGCGTCTATAACACTTGGCGGTCGGATTCGCAATGGATTGATTCGTTCTTTTTGCTGTCAATGGTATGCGCAGCATTCTCCTCTAACACCACACCTCAAAAGCATCTAGCGAGGAGACCACGATAAGGAGCCGTATAGAAAAATTGAGAAGACCAAAGCGCGCACGAGTCTGGTCTTGATGATATTTTACACCCTCCTGCTTTGGCAGATTCTGGTTAACTTGCTGCTGCTTTGGCCATCTATGTTCGTTTCCGAATTTCTCCATCACAGCCTCTCTGGTTGCTGATCAGTCATCTCAGATATACAAATGTTTCTACGAACTCCTGGTCACGCCACTGGTATATGGTACGAATAGTGAGTTAGTGACTTCATAAAACATTTGCGGAAATACTAGCGATTATTGTTATCTACGAATACTCAGAAGATTCCTTCAAAGATAACTTATCTTTTATTAGTATGAATCGATTTATATCTATGACGTCATTGAATTGAAAATTACGTCATATACGATTGCATTATCTTTCATCATTATCACCCGTTAATGGTTCACTGCTCAGCAGGGTCTCCTTCTCAGAATGAGGGGGGTCAAGCCATCGTTCACCACGCTGTCCAAGTGCGACTTGACACACCGACAGAGAACATGGGGAACTCTCAGGAGTGCAGGTCTCTTCGCGATGTTTTTCTTCACCGTTAAAGCAAGTGATATTTAATTGCTGAAAACACACATAACTCAGAAAAATGGTTAGTGTGTGTGTGTGTGGGGGGGGGTTCTCATTATTTGTGTATTGGGTTGCCATCTCTATTGCTATCCTATGCCTTGATACCGATACTGATACGCAAATTAAAAAGGTTAACCTAAACTTAGGTTTACACAGAGATCCTAGGCAGTGGAGGCGAGTGTTTCATATATGTTCAGTAGCAGTATCTACATTGCGTGTACCCAATAGTCCATTCAATATGATACCCCACGTGAGTGTTTTTCAATATACCCCCTCTCCTCCTCCTTTCTCAAAAATCGATATTTCCAAACATCGATTTTATTAATAAACAACCCTATTATTAAACTTTATATTATCTAGTCTAAGTAAAAAAAAATTAAATTAAAAATTATCATATATCAGGTTTATTAGCTTAAGTGCCGTATGTAGGCCAGACTATGTACTATGTTTTCTTTATACAAATTATATTAACACTTTCAAAACTGGCGCAATTGTAGACATCTCAAGCTCTCCGTTCACTTATAAACTACTCCATTTAGTGCTACTAACGCCATCTCTTAGCATATTCTAGCGCTTTTCGACCGCGAGCGTGCGTGCGTGCGTGCGTGCGTGCGTGCGTGCGTGCGTGCGAACTGTACAGGTGAGCTCACCTTATATTTTGATGTTTTGCTTATATTTTTAACATTTTGCTAATTATGTTACTAAGATAAATATATAACATTCATTAGGATATTGTTTACTTATATTTTCAGATCCAAATACACCAATACGTTCTCACCGGAGGCGTTACAAGCATTAGATGAAGGAGATCTTTCTGACGTGTTGTCACGACCCTTCAATGGCCCACTGCTGGTATTAGGCCATAGTCCACCACGCTGGCCCAGTGCGGGTTGGTAGACTTTCCTCACGATGTTTTCCTTCACCGTTATAGCAAGTGATATTTAATTGCTTAACACACACATAACTCAGAGTCAGAGGTGTGTGCGTGTGTGGGGATCGAACCTCGGCCATCACTGCTATAGAAGATAATTATTATGTAGATTCAATTCGTCCAGCACCCTTAGCTGCTAGAGTTGGCGCAGATGTCATTTACCATAACCAAAGGGAGTTATTTCCATCTGAATCTGAAGACGATGAAGGACCTAGCGAATTGTATGACGGCGTCCTTGATCAGCAACCAGAAAATTCAGGCAACTCCCGTGATATGTCGGAGACTCAACCAGAAATACCTTCCACGACTGAAGATATTATACAGGACCTCACACCAAAACAGAGGATTGCATGGAGACACAGACTACACAATCAGGTTGGCTTCCACCAATATCTCTAGATCCGATAGTTCAAGCCCCAATAGATTATTATTATAGATATATACCAAAACAATTATTCAGTGTCATGGCAGATATGACTAACTTAGAGGTTTTATTTGGATTACATTTAGCCACAGGTATATTTAGTTACCCTTGTTTGAAAATGTACTGGGAGACAATCATTAGCATTCCCTTGTTCACATCTAATATGACAAGGGACCGATTTTTTGAATTACGGAATAATTTACATCTTGTTGACAACACGAAAACTCCGGCTGATTGCAAAGATGTATTTCACAAAGTGAGACCCATTTATGATGCTTAGAGTTACCACTTGAACAACATTGCATTGATGAACAGATGGTTCCTGTCACTGGAAAACATGCAGCCAATCAATATATAAAAGGAAAACCTTGTCCCTGGTGTCTCAATTTTTTTATGTGGTAAACATGGCCAAGCCTATGATTTTATTCTTTACCAGACCTCCTCTCCAGAACTTGACAGTAATATCGCAAAAAAGATTGGCTATGGTGCCTCAATAGTTGTTCATCTCGCAAAGAAAATCGGAGAAAGCCAGGGTCATGAGCTTTACTTTGACAATTAACAAATAAGAAGCCTAGGGGTTTTTTTCAAGAAGTATGTAGCAGAGACGGAGATGTAACTGTTGAGGCCTTGTCGAGGCCTGGGAGGAATCACAGAATGCACTTGGAATATTCTGTGACTTATCTAAGGCCTTCGATTGTGTACAACATGCGACTCTGGTCAGAAAGCTGCGCCACTATGGCATCAAAGGAACTGCGCTCGACCTTATGAACTCCTATCTAAAAAATAGGGTTCAAAGGGTTGACGTGAATGGCAAGAGATCTCCTGGGGCTCGTCTGGATATGGGGGTCCCCCAGGGTTCTATTCTTGGACCATTTCTCTTCCTCATTTATATAAATGACCTGCCAAACCTCGTATAAAAAAAGAACAAGATAGTATTGTTTGCTGATGACACTTCACTAATATTTAAAGTGAAACGCCATCAAACTGAATATGACGATGTAAACAATGCTCTTTCTGATATTGTACATTGGTTCAGTGCTAATAATCTAATGTTAAATAGTAAGAAAACTAAATATATAAAATTTACGACACCCAATGTTAAGAAAATAGAGACTGGTGTATTTATAAATGGAGAGGAGTTGGAACCAGTGGAATCTACCGTATTTTTGGGCATCACTGTCGATTCTAAATTGCAATGGGGCCCCCATATTGAGAGATTGGCCAATAGACTCAGCTCTGCAGCATACACGGTTAAGAAAATACGCCAATTAACTGATATAGACACGGCTCGTTTAGTTTACTTTAGCTACTTCCATAGTATAATGTCTTACGGCATTCTACTTTGGGGTAACGCAGCCGACATAAACACGATTTTCATACTGCAGAAGAGGGCTATTCGCGCAATCTATGGTCTCGGCCCTAAAATATCTTTAAGAGATAAATTCAAAGAAATTAATATATTGACTATTGCTTCACAATATATTTTTGAAAATGTTATGTATGTACGTAAAAACATTAATGATTTTATTAGAAATAGTGACTTGCATGACATTAATACTAGGAACAAACACAAACTTGTTACTCCTACTACTCGATTGAGTAGAATTAGTAATTCTTTTGTTGGGCGATGTGTATGCTTTTACAACAGGATCCCAGAAAACGTTTAAAATTGTTCTATAGGAAAATTTAAAAAGTTAGTTAAAAAACGTTTGTGTGACAAAGGCTATTATAACATTAAAGATTTTTTGGAAGATGTCACGCCTTGGGAATGATGCGTTCGCTCCAGGCTTTCTCAATGTATAAATATACTTGTTATAAAAATTGGCGTTTAAAAAATCAAAGATAAAAAAGTAAAATATCCAAAAGAAACAGTCCCGCTGAGTTTCTTGCGCCCATTCTTCTCAGGTCTGGGTTAGGTCGTTTCCGAAAGGGTGGTAGATTCCGACGTTCAATAAGAGAATGTAAATTCCAACATTGAATAAAAAATTTTGACTTTGACTTTGACTTTTGACTTTGTAAAGTGGTTGGACAATAAGATTACCCATCTGGCTTCCAATTTTGTTGGTATAGGTGAAAAGGATTTAGTAAAGAGATGGTGTAAAAAAGAGTAACGATATATTGAAGTTGAGCGACCTGAGGTCGTAAAGCGCTATAATCATGCAATAGGTGGCGTTGATTTATTAGATCAACTTATGAGCTATTACAGAACATTTATAAAATCAAAAAAAATGGACTGTGCGTATGATATTTCATGCTTCGGATCTGGCAGTTCTTTGGTTTGATAAATTTGATAAAATTTGATGATAAATTTTCTATCGCCAAAAGAGGTCGACCAAGTAGCAGGTAGTTCAACGATGGTAATTATACCAAGAAGACCAGGAGAGATTCGCCCTGTAGCTAGCCCTACTGGGACTAGGTGTAAATTGGTGGGATGCAAGGGAAAATCCCGTGTCAAATGCATAAAGTGCAAAGTTCATTTATGCCTAACCAAAGACAAGAATTGCTTCTTGGACTTACAGACACACATACACAGATATTCTTACACATAGATATAGATATTTTTTTTCCTTATTATTGTTCGTACTGTGCTTTTGTATTTGTGCCAATGACTGATTATGCCAAAAAACTAATAAATGTTTATTTAGGACGGGAGTACACATTTGTGCATATTAAGAAAAAACAGATTTTCCCGAAAAGTTGAAGGCTAATTTTTTTAAATTTATTTTTTTTATAGTCCTTATTATACTTTAGACACATGGAATTTACCAAATCCATCGGATGAAAAAAAATAATTAAGGTCTGAAAGGGTTAACAGTGTTGCTAACATAATGAAAAGTATTTTTTTATTAAAAATAATGTCGTCTGTGAATAATCAAAATATCAAAAATAATTTAATTAAGACACAAAACTCCAAACTTTTGCCTTAACCCAACAAAAATTGCTTTTTTGTGTCGCAACACTAACAACTAGCGCCATCTCTTTCCCACTTCAATAACTAAAGCTGCCAATATGATAACATGTTGTTATCATTATGGATGCGAAAAGCGTCGGCTGAGTGCTGATGTCATGCCGCGAGTGAATTTAACGCTTAACCTTAACGCTTAAACAAAATATTGTTTTTATTTAAATAATGGAAAGAATAACAGAGGAAGAAGCATCACCAGCGTATAAACGCGCTACGAGGGAGTTTACTGAAGTTGTTGAAAGCGTACAGGTAACATTTTGCTAATTATAGACTGTTGTATTACATTGTTACTCGTTGTTTTTGCATATTTGTTTAACGATTAACTCCCAAAAACGTCGAAATATCTGATTGTGTATTGTATTCTACTCTCTATTTAATGATAAACTCCCTAAAACGTCGATGTAACTGGCTGTTGATTGGTTCATCTCATTATTGTGTTCTACTCTCCATTTAACGATAAACTCCCTAAAACGTCGATATAACTGGCTGTTGATTGGTTCGTCTCATTATTTGTGTATTGTATTCTACTCTCCATTTAATGATAAACTCCCTAAACCGTCGATGTAACTGGCTGTTGATTGGTTCATCTCATTATTTGTGTATTGTACTCTACTCTCTATTTAATGATAAACTCCCTAAAACGTCGATATAACTGGCTGTTGATTGGTTCGTCTCATTATTTGTGTATTGTATTCTACTCTCCATTTAATGATAAACTCCCTAAACCGTCGATGTAACTGGCTGTTGATTGGTTCGTCTCATTATTTGTGTATTGTATTCTACTCTCCATTTAATGATGAACTCCCTAAACCGTCGATGTAACTGGCTGTTGATTGGTTCATCTCATTATTTGTGTATTGTACTCTACTCTCTATTTAATGATAAACTCCCTAAAACGTCGATATAACTGGCTGTTGATTGGTTCGTCTCATTATTTGTGTATTGTATTCTACTCTCCATTTAATGATGAACTCCCTAAACCGTCGATATAACTGGCTGCTGATTGGTTCGTCTCATTATTTGTGTATTGTATTCTACTCTCCATTTAATGATGAACTCTCTAAACCGTCGATATAACTGGCTGCTGATTGGTTCGTCTCATTATTTGTGTATTGTATTCTACTCTCCATTTAATGATGAACTCTCTAAACCGTCGATATAACTGGCTGCTGATTGGTTCGTCTCATTATTTGTGTATTGTATTCTACTCTCCATTTAATGATGAACTCTCTAAACCGTCGATATAACTGGCTGTTGATTGGTTCGTCTCATTATTTGTGTATTGTATTCTACTCTCCATTTAATGATGAACTCTCTAAACCGTCGATATAACTGGCTGCTGATTGGTTCGTCTCATTATTTGTGTATTGTATTCTACTCTCCATTTAATGATGAACTCTCTAAACCGTCGATATAACTGGCTGCTGATTGGTTCGTCTCATTATTTGTGTATTGTATTCTACTCTCCATTTAATGATGAACTCCCTAAACCGTCGATATAACTGGCTGTTGATTGGTTCGTCTCATTATTTGTGTATTGTATTCTACTCTCCATTTAATGATGAACTCTCTAAACCGTCGATATAACTGGCTGCTGATTGGTTCGTCTCATTATTTGTGTATTGTATTCTACTCTCCATTTAATGATGAACTCCCTAAAACGTCGATTTAACTGGCTGCTGATTGGTTCGTCTCATTATTTGTGTATTGTATTCTACTCTCCATTTAATGATGAACTCTCTAAACCGTCGATATAACTGGCTGTTGATTGGTTCGTCTCATTATTTGTATATTGTATTCTACTCTCCATTTAATGATGAACTCCTTAAAACGTCGATATAACTGGCTGCTGATTGGTTCGTCTCATTATTTGTGTATTGTATTCTACTCTCCATTAAATGATGAACTCTCTAAACCGTCGATATAACTGGCTGCTGATTGGTTCGTCTCATTATTTGTGTATTGTATTCTACTCTCTATTTAATGATAAATTCCTTAAAACGTCGATATAACTGGCTGTTGATTGGTTCGTCTCATTATTTGTGTATTGTATTCTACTCTCTATTTAATGATAAATTCCTTAAAACGTCGATATAACTGGCTGTTGATTGGTTCGTCTCATTATTTGTGTATTGTATTCTACTCTCTATTTAATGATAAATTCCTTAAAACGTCGATATAACTGGCTGTTGATTGGTTCGTCTCATTATTTGTGTATTGTATTCTACTCTCTATTTAATGATAAACTCCTTAAAACGTCGATATAACTGGCTGTTGATTGGTTCGTCTCATTATTTGTATATTGTATTCTACTCTCTATTTAATGATAAATTCCTTAAAACGTCGATATAACTGGCTGTTGATTGGTTCGTCTCATTATTTGTGTATTGTATTCTACTCTCTATTTAATGATAAACTCCCTAAACCGTCGATGTAACTGGCTGTTGATTGGTTCGTCTCATTATTGTGTTCTACTCTCCATTTAACGATAAACTCCTTAAAACGTCGATATAACTGGCTGTTGATTGGTTCGTCTCATTATTTGTGTATTGTATTCTACTCTCCATTTAATGATGAACTCCCTAAACCGTCGATATAACTGGCTGCTGATTGGTTCGTCTCATTATTTGTGTATTGTATTCTACTCTCCATTTAATGATGAACTCTCTAAACCGTCGATATAACTGGCTGCTGATTGGTTCGTCTCATTATTTGTGTATTGTATTCTACTCTCCATTTAATGATGAACTCTCTAAACCGTCGATATAACTGGCTGCTGATTGGTTCGTCTCATTATTTGTGTATTGTACTCTACTCTCTATTTAATGATAAACTCCCTAAAACGTCGATATAACTGGCTGTTGATTGGTTCGTCTCATTATTTGTGTATTGTATTCTACTCTCCATTTAATGATAAACTCCCTAAACCGTCGATGTAACTGGCTGTTGATTGGTTCGTCTCATTATTTGTGTATTGTATTCTACTCTCCATTTAATGATGAACTCCCTAAACCGTCGATGTAACTGGCTGTTGATTGGTTCGTCTCATTATTGTGTTCTACTCTCTATTTAATGATAAACTCCCTAAACCGTCGATGTAACTGGCTGTTGATTGGTTCGTCTCATTATTGTGTTCTACTCTCTATTTAATGATAAACTCCCTAAACCGTCGATGTAACTGGCTGTTGATTGGTTCGTCTCATTATTGTGTTCTACTCTCCATTTAACGATAAACTCCTTAAAACGTCGATATAACTGGCTGTTGATTGGTTCGTCTCATTATTTGTGTATTGTATTCTACTCTCCATTTAATGATAAACTCCCTAAACCGTCGATGTAACTGGCTGTTGATTGGTTCATCTCATTATTTGTGTATTGTACTCTACTCTCTATTTAATGATAAACTCCCTAAAACGTCGATATAACTGGCTGTTGATTGGTTCGTCTCATTATTTGTGTATTGTATTCTACTCTCCATTTAATGATAAACTCCCTAAACCGTCGATGTAACTGGCTGTTGATTGGTTCGTCTCATTATTTGTGTATTGTATTCTACTCTCCATTTAATGATGAACTCCCTAAACCGTCGATGTAACTGGCTGTTGATTGGTTCATCTCATTATTTGTGTATTGTACTCTACTCTCTATTTAATGATAAACTCCCTAAAACGTCGATATAACTGGCTGTTGATTGGTTCGTCTCATTATTTGTGTATTGTATTCTACTCTCCATTTAATGATGAACTCCCTAAACCGTCGATATAACTGGCTGCTGATTGGTTCGTCTCATTATTTGTGTATTGTATTCTACTCTCCATTTAATGATGAACTCTCTAAACCGTCGATATAACTGGCTGCTGATTGGTTCGTCTCATTATTTGTGTATTGTATTCTACTCTCCATTTAATGATGAACTCTCTAAACCGTCGATATAACTGGCTGCTGATTGGTTCGTCTCATTATTTGTGTATTGTACTCTACTCTCTATTTAATGATAAACTCCCTAAAACGTCGATATAACTGGCTGTTGATTGGTTCGTCTCATTATTTGTGTATTGTATTCTACTCTCCATTTAATGATAAACTCCCTAAACCGTCGATGTAACTGGCTGTTGATTGGTTCGTCTCATTATTTGTGTATTGTATTCTACTCTCCATTTAATGATGAACTCCCTAAACCGTCGATGTAACTGGCTGTTGATTGGTTCGTCTCATTATTGTGTTCTACTCTCTATTTAATGATAAACTCCCTAAACCGTCGATGTAACTGGCTGTTGATTGGTTCGTCTCATTATTGTGTTCTACTCTCCATTTAACGATAAACTCCTTAAAACGTCGATATAACTGGCTGTTGATTGGTTCGTCTCATTATTTGTGTATTGTATTCTACTCTCCATTTAATGATGAACTCCCTAAACCGTCGATATAACTGGCTGCTGATTGGTTCGTCTCATTATTTGTGTATTGTATTCTACTCTCCATTTAATGATGAACTCTCTAAACCGTCGATATAACTGGCTGCTGATTGGTTCGTCTCATTATTTGTGTATTGTATTCTACTCTCCATTTAATGATGAACTCTCTAAACCGTCGATATAACTGGCTGCTGATTGGTTCGTCTCATTATTTGTGTATTGTACTCTACTCTCTATTTAATGATAAACTCCCTAAAACGTCGATATAACTGGCTGTTGATTGGTTCGTCTCATTATTTGTGTATTGTATTCTACTCTCCATTTAATGATAAACTCCCTAAACCGTCGATGTAACTGGCTGTTGATTGGTTCGTCTCATTATTTGTGTATTGTATTCTACTCTCCATTTAATGATGAACTCCCTAAACCGTCGATGTAACTGGCTGTTGATTGGTTCGTCTCATTATTGTGTTCTACTCTCTATTTAATGATAAACTCCCTAAACCGTCGATGTAACTGGCTGTTGATTGGTTCGTCTCATTATTGTGTTCTACTCTCTATTTAATGATAAACTCCCTAAACCGTCGATGTAACTGGCTGTTGATTGGTTCGTCTCATTATTGTGTTCTACTCTCCATTTAACGATAAACTCCTTAAAACGTCGATATAACTGGCTGTTGATTGGTTCGTCTCATTATTTGTGTATTGTATTCTACTCTCCATTTAATGATAAACTCCCTAAACCGTCGATGTAACTGGCTGTTGATTGGTTCATCTCATTATTTGTGTATTGTACTCTACTCTCTATTTAATGATAAACTCCCTAAAACGTCGATATAACTGGCTGTTGATTGGTTCGTCTCATTATTTGTGTATTGTATTCTACTCTCCATTTAATGATAAACTCCCTAAACCGTCGATGTAACTGGCTGTTGATTGGTTCGTCTCATTATTTGTGTATTGTATTCTACTCTCCATTTAATGATGAACTCCCTAAACCGTCGATGTAACTGGCTGTTGATTGGTTCATCTCATTATTTGTGTATTGTACTCTACTCTCTATTTAATGATAAACTCCCTAAAACGTCGATATAACTGGCTGTTGATTGGTTCGTCTCATTATTTGTGTATTGTATTCTACTCTCCATTTAATGATGAACTCCCTAAACCGTCGATATAACTGGCTGCTGATTGGTTCGTCTCATTATTTGTGTATTGTATTCTACTCTCCATTTAATGATGAACTCTCTAAACCGTCGATATAACTGGCTGCTGATTGGTTCGTCTCATTATTTGTGTATTGTATTCTACTCTCCATTTAATGATGAACTCTCTAAACCGTCGATATAACTGGCTGCTGATTGGTTCGTCTCATTATTTGTGTATTGTATTCTACTCTCCATTTAATGATGAACTCTCTAAACCGTCGATATAACTGGCTGCTGATTGGTTCGTCTCATTATTTGTGTATTGTATTCTACTCTCCATTTAATGATGAACTCCCTAAACCGTCGATATAACTGGCTGCTGATTGGTTCGTCTCATTATTTGTGTATTGTATTCTACTCTCCATTTAATGATGAACTCTCTAAACCGTCGATATAACTGGCTGCTGATTGGTTCGTCTCATTATTTGTGTATTGTATTCTACTCTCCATTTAATGATGAACTCTCTAAACCGTCGATATAACTGGCTGCTGATTGGTTCGTCTCATTATTTGTGTATTGTATTCTACTCTCCATTTAATGATGAACTCTCTAAACCGTCGATATAACTGGCTGCTGATTGGTTCGTCTCATTATTTGTGTATTGTATTCTACTCTCCATTTAATGATGAACTCTCTAAACCGTCGATATAACTGGCTGCTGATTGGTTCGTCTCATTATTTGTGTATTGTATTCTACTCTCCATTTAATGATGAACTCCCTAAAACGTCGATATAACTGGCTGCTGATTGGTTCGTCTCATTATTTGTGTATTGTATTCTACTCTCCATTTAATGATGAACTCTCTAAACCGTCGATATAACTGGCTGTTGATTGGTTCGTCTCATTATTTGTATATTGTATTCTACTCTCCATTTAATGATGAACTCCTTAAAACGTCGATATAACTGGCTGCTGATTGGTTCGTCTCATTATTTGTGTATTGTATTCTACTCTCCATTAAATGATGAACTCTCTAAACCGTCGATATAACTGGCTGCTGATTGGTTCGTCTCATTATTTGTGTATTGTATTCTACTCTCTATTTAATGATAAATTCCTTAAAACGTCGATATAACTGGCTGTTGATTGGTTCGTCTCATTATTTGTGTATTGTATTCTACTCTCTATTTAATGATAAATTCCTTAAAACGTCGATATAACTGGCTGTTGATTGGTTCGTCTCATTATTTGTGTATTGTATTCTACTCTCTATTTAATGATAAATTCCTTAAAACGTCGATATAACTGGCTGTTGATTGGTTCGTCTCATTATTTGTGTATTGTATTCTACTCTCTATTTAATGATAAACTCCTTAAAACGTCGATATAACTGGCTGTTGATTGGTTCGTCTCATTATTTGTATATTGTATTCTACTCTCTATTTAATGATAAATTCCTTAAAACGTCGATATAACTGGCTGTTGATTGGTTCGTCTCATTATTTGTGTATTGTATTCTACTCTCTATTTAATGATAAACTCCTTAAAACGTCGATATAACTGGCTGTTGATTGGTTCGTCTCATTATTTGTATATTGTATTCTACTCTCTATTTAATGATAAATTCCTTAAAACGTCGATATAACTGGCTGTTGATTGGTTCGTCTCATTATTTGTATATTGTATTCTACTCTCTATTTAATGATAAATTCCTTAAAACGTCGATATAACTGGCTGTTGATTGGTTCGTCTCATTATTTGTGTATTGTATTCTACTCTCTATTTAATGATAAACTCCTTAAAACGTCGATATAACTGGCTGTTGATTGGTTCGTCTCATTATTTGTGTATTGTATTCTACTCTCTATTTAATGATAAACTCCTTAAAACGTCGATATAACTGGCTGTTGATTGGTTCATCTCATTATTGTGTTCTACTCTCTATTTAACGATAAATTCCTTAAACCGTCGATATAACTGGCTGCTAATTTTCTCATCTCATTATTTGTCTGTTGTTTTCTACTTTTGGTTTTATTATTTGTTGTTTTTTCCTCACATAGTATTGCTGGATTTGACCACAAAACCATAAATATTTCCAGGCACAAGATGGCGCCTACATTCACCTCAGGCAAGTGGATGGACGCTGGGACGATATGCTGGGTAAAATTGCCGGACCCAGTAACACTCCTTATGAAGGAGGCACATTCCTGTTGGAGGTCAAAATACCTGAGGTCTATCCATTTAAACCCCCTGAGGTAAGAAACATTACGTTTATACTTTACTTCTTTGCTTAATGCCTCAGACCTTGGGAGGTAAGCTGAAGAAACCAATAGCCCATGGAGTGTTGATTTCAGAGAATTAGGAGGAGTATGTGAGTGTGACCCATGTCACGTGTGTGACACGATGGAATCGAATGTAGTTAAAGATTCCATTTCAGAAGTTTCTTTTAAAGAAGTTATTCCTTTTCTTCGTTCTTCTTTTACCAGGATGCAAAACTTCGACATCTTTTTTAGTGTTCTCATACATAATTATTATTTTCCACAGATCCGCTTCATAACTAAAGTGTGGCACCCAAATATTTCCGCAGCAAACGGCCACATTCACCTCAACATCCTCCAAGATGACTGGGTGGCTGGACTCTCTCTCCGCACTGTGCTGTTATCAATCCAGGGTCTCCTCTCAGCTCCAACTCATCCAGACAACGTCACTCCAGAACTGTTCAACCTCACAGCGCAATACTGGACTAATGTGTACGCTGGAGGACCCATCAGAGTTCAGGAGTTTGAGGAGAAGGTGGAGCATCTCGTAGAAATGGGTGTTGATGAGCATCACGCCAGGATGGTGTTGTCTCTAAACGGTTGGGATTTAGGAAAAGCGACGGAACAACTGGATTTCTCTTAATATTCTATTAAACAACAAACTCTCTATACCGTCGCAATAACTGACTGTTGTTCGGTTCACATTGTTACTTGTTTGTTGTTAGACTCTCCAAACTTTTTAATAGTAGATTACCAAAAAAAGGTTCCTTCGGGGTTCGTTCCCCGACTGGCTTGCGACCACCAGCATACGAATCCGACCGCCAAGTGTCATAGACGCTTTCCGGTTGAGCCACATGTGGGTCAGACTTATCCCCTCCCTCTCCCATCCCATCGACGCTGGGGATCTAGTGGACTCTGGGCTCTCGCTCGCATTTTTTCTTCACTCCCCCTCCCCACTCTATCTTCGAGGATGCAACGTGTCCATGGGTGGTGGTGGCTACTTACCATCAGGTGGACCATATGCTCGTTTGCACCTTATCTACTATAAAAAAAATTAAAAGGGAGACAGAACGACAGTGAAAAATTTTGATGTTTTCGTCTATCGTTAAATAGACAGTAGAAAACAACAAACAGTAACAGTACCAAACAACAATTAGTAACTGCAACGTTTTGAGGAGTTGTCGTTAACTGGACAGAAGAAACAAAAAGATAAACCAAATATTTTTTAAGTGATTGCGACGTGTTGTTAAAGAGAGGAGAAAACAATAAAACCGGACAAGCACAGTCAAGAGATTGCATTTTTCGGCATGTTTTTTTTACTATTCATAGTCATTATATTAATAAACACTTGTAATAAAAATGTGATTAATACCTGCACGTAACTATAGGTTTGACCTTGAATGCGTAGAAGTCACTATTAGGGCTGTCAGTTCCCGGATGGTTCGCAGCACGCAATTCGCTTCTCCCCCCACTATTTTTGGTCAGACCTAAAGTTAGCTGCCTACTATACCTGAATAGACACTAATTTGTCAATCTGTCCCGTGCGTTTGAGTTAACTATTTCTCGCGCCTAAACGTATCCTATGCCCTTCCCCAAGTTCTAATCTATCTCTGTAGCACATTTCATCAAAATCGCTTCAGTGATTAAGGCGTGATTGTGTAACAGACAGATACAGCATCTATCCGACAATAGATGGCGCTAGTAGTGTATTAAATCGCAGTTAAGTTTTATAATAAGAATACATGAGATATCGTTTTTAACTCCATTTTGAAGTGTCAGCCATTTTGACAATAATGACCAAAGATGCTCAGAACGCTGAAGGTGTCTGGTAGGGTGAAAGAACCTCCAAGAACATAAACTGTAGTAATCTTTCTTATGTAATAACATATATAAATATTACATTTCGTAGGCGTGTGTACATACATATACTTCATTTTAATAGTCTCGACTCTTTTGTATTCCCTGGACAGTCTGACTGTAGTCTTAGTCTTACGCGAGGTTTCACAAGGAGTGTATACCTGGGTAGTGCTAGTGAAAGTTAAGTCAAGTCCAAGGTCAGGATCCCAAGCAGTGCCTTGGAATTGTGACCAAGGTGTAGGCTTAAGGATATCTTTTATTCAATCGAGACACTCACCTCCACTGCTTGGTTTCACTGTTTAACCCTAAGATTAACCTAACCTAACACGAGGCTAAGCTAATCCTAACTCACACCTCCGACATATACATGTCGGGGATTTTAAATCATGTGAAAGGAGATGGAAGGAGGAAGATGGGGAATATTGGGGAACACTAAAAGTGGGTGATGGTATTGAGTGGAATATTGGGTAAACGCGACGCAGATACTTCTGAACCGATAAATGATCAAATATGATCTCTAACAATTACGAGAGAAACCTAAGCAGTGCCTTGGACTTGTGACCAAGGTGTAGGCTTAAGGAGCTCCTTTAAGTGATCACGACACTCGCCTCCACTGCTCAGGTTCTCTGTTTAAACCCAAGGTTAGACGCACATAAACCGAATCTAACACAAGGCTAACTTACGTGACCTTAGTTGGACGGCACTTGACACTATCGCTATCACTAGCACTACTTAGATGATGTTCACTTCTTGAGAGACCGCGCACGACTAAGACTTCAGTTAGACTGTCGATCGCATATAAAGGGACGAGGGTAGATACTGTCAAAACAACGGAAGTGACTACTACCCCACTCCAACGCCATAGACAACGATAACGATTCGATTAATCGATAATCTTTTACCATGCTCCGACATATATATATATATATATATATATATATATATATGTAGATTAATGATCAATTATGTATTTAATAATTATTTAGAAATAAAAAAAAACAACACATTTGTCGCAATCAATGTAAGGTAGTCGCGAATAAAAATATAATATGATGTGGAGGGTAGTACGGGGAAGGCGAGACCAGAGCGTGTGAGTGCGGGCACGAGAGATATATTACGAGTTTACTGACGATATTAGTGTTTATACATTCAGATAATGCGTTCAAAGGTTATCAGATCAGTATGACTAGTAGTAGTAGTTAGACAAAGTAATAATCAACTCAATGATGTAATCAGCTTAATTATACCTAACTTATTGTCTCTCTGTTTGATCCGGCTAATCTCTGAAATGGCTGGACCGATTTTGACGGGACTTTCACTGGCAGATAGCTGATGTAACAAGGAGTAACTTAGGCTATTTAACATCTCGCTACGACCCATAGGAGCGGAGCAACACGCGAAAGAAGTTGCTCGGGTCGGCTAGTTCTTAATAAAAATTAATTTGTTTGTGCAAATCGCCGCTAGATGGCGCTGACCGCAATTGAATCGCGCTCATCTAAATTATATGTGAAAGGTCAGTGGAGGGTACCACGCTGTCAGGGTGGGGGTAGTGACGAAGTCATCTGAGAATTAGGATACTATTCCCAGCATCCCATTGGTGGTAGGGGTCAGACTTACGTTCTACTCGTTTGCTCTTTATCTATCCAGGTTATAAACTATCTATGTGGTAAATTTCACTACAATGCGTTCAGCCGTTTTTGTGTGATTGATTAACAAACCAAACATATAAACATATAAAGGAAAAAGTGCTCAGAAACACAACGCGGTGGAAGGAGTCTGAAGGTGATTCATCTCGCAGCGAAACAGGTTAGTGGTCAGTCGCCTCACCACCTTGCCACACGAGTTACTAATAATGACATTAATAAAATACAAATGAGTTAGTGAGTGTCTGTGAAGTCAGTGAGTGAGTTTATTTGATTATATTTGGTAAGTCACTCTTTGTTCTTTAATCTCAGAGACTAATCGACGTACAATTTTTTCTTCTCTTTTTATTGTATAATGGAAATGTTAAGGTATTTTACCGTACAGCCTTGTATTTAATGACACGCGTAAATGTCAAATTTAGATAGTATGATAGCTAAAAATAATGTTGATTAAATCAGCTTTTTAACAAATGAAACTGCATCAAAATCGGTCTATTGTATTTGGTGCTAGATGTCACAGACAGAGCATCATGACCTTGACCTGTCAATAGCTTACTACTGAGCTAGGACTTCTTCTTCGCGTCAGACTAAGCCATAGTTCATCGGTAGTTAATTTTTAATTTGGATTACAGAATGAAAATAAATTCCAAATTTGAATTTATTTCTTAACCTAAAACTGGCAACACAGATAATAGCAATTTAGTCTCCGATTAAAAAAAAATTGGAAAGAACGAACGTCCTAACCTCTGCAATCTAATGCTTACAGGATAAACGACGTCTTGACAACGTCATTTAATTTTTCCCGCGGTTTTCCCTTTACGTCAAGACGTCACTATCATGTTCGTTTTCTGGTAGTTTAACCACAGATAATATAAATATACAATGATCTAGAATTCTAGACTATGACGTGTTTGTTACTTCTATCTTTTTTGAGGGCAAGCTAATTCTTTGTAGGGGGGGAAGGAAGATGATTTTGATGATTATTTTTTTTTTCAATTTTTTTCAGTTTTTATGGCAATTTTTAAATAAATTTGAAATTTATTAAAATAAAAAAAAAATCGAAATTTCTTTTGGGGACACTCTCCCCACAAAAAGCGCTGGCTATATATATTATCTGTGTTAATATAAATATATGCTGTCAGGATGTTTTGCGCATAACTGAGAATCTTTTTTTTATATTACTAGTATTCCCTTAACCTCTCCAAAAGTCCCTCTAAACTCCCAGGAGTGGGGTTTGAATCCACGACATCGATCTTGAATCCAACGTCAACTACTGACGCTTCAAATATCGTCCTCCCATCTGGTTTTTTGACCTCACTGTCCGCTTGCTCCATTTATCTATGGTACAATTTGGCGATCAATATTCCCAACATACTCCTTCTGACCTTCTGTTAGGGACCAGGTCTTGTATCCGTAGGTCACGTAGGTGTGTACCTCTCTACTTCTCCCATGTTAGACCAGGGTCGAATCCGACAGACCAGAAAGAAGAAGGCAGAACTAAATATAGTCTATGGAATTGGGATTTTTCTTTTCAGAGATGTGGCTGTGGCTTCTATTAACAGCGGCGTCTGTGGCAAATGCGGCGCTACCTTTAGTGTATGTATATCTTTATATCAACTTTTAATAATCTGTATCCTACCGACTGCGCCATGTAAAGAGGCACATCAATAAAACGTCATAAATACCTTACTTAGGTTTATTTTAATCTATATATGTAAAACAAAGTTGTTAGTTACACCATTTATACCTCAAGAATTGCTGGATCTATTTTGATGGGATTTGGTACAGAGATAGACTAGAGACTTGGGAAATGACGGTGGCGAATGTCAATAAAATAAACCGTCTTCATTTATTTTCAAAAAAGTCTTCACCTCTCTCTGGTCTGGTCTATGACGTCATAACGTGTTTTGTCTATGGTTATATATAGGCTTTCTTCACAGAGATCTTACAAACGATGATAAAGCTGAGCTAGACAGAATATATCTAGAAACAGATAAAATAGAGGGGGTGAAGCAGGGATGCGTCGCCGGAGATTATGGGGGGGCTAACTGGAAGATGATCCACATATACTGTCTCACACCAACCAACAACAGATTCAGAATCATTCTACAGAAGCGGATCAATGCTGTTGACATTATTTTTAACAAGGTAACATTTACTACCCACGCTTTTTAAGGCTCAACCACACGCTTACGAGCATGTCGGACATTCAACTCTCTCTCATTTGATACACCACGCCATCAAACAACACTACACTATTAGTCTCTAACTCTAACACAATCCTATCTGAACGAAAGTTATATATTGTCTACTCGAAATACTAACTTATTATGTGTTACTGACACAAGAGAAACAGGGCACAAACGTGTGGACGCAAACCAACACAAATCAAGTCAAACGTTCTATCTACGCATTTGAATTTGCTAAGGTTTGGGAAGCGTGTGGATGCTGTATTAGAGAGGGAAGAAAGTGTGGGTAGTCGTGCAATAAATAATGTTATATACATTTACATACATACACGCAACATTGTAAGGGTAGTCTAGCAAATATTGCAATATTATTGTTCATTTTTACCCGTTTTCCGCCAAGTCAATTCAGCAACTCATGGCAACCCTACTCTACTTGTCTATACTTGAAAGGGAGAAGCACGTACATTACGTCGATATATCGATATTTAGTATCGAAATTTGATATATCGATATTAAATTGTTGAATCGATATTTTAAAAATATCATTTATTAAAAAAAATTAAAATTTAATTATTTTCCTCTCCTTTTTGATTGAAGATTTGATCGATAGATGGCGTTATGTGTTATAATACTCAATGTTAACTTTTGGATAGAATACGACAGATAATACCAGTGTTGCCAACTTAGATACTTTGTAGCTTGATCTGGATTTCAGCCACTATAAAAAAAATTGGTTCAATTATGGCAACATTCTAGCTACAAATATAATGAGTTAGTTGGCAACACTGGTTTTTTTTTTGTAAAATAACCTATTTTTCAGCAAAACAATCAGTTTGTCTGCGACGAATTACAACTAGCAAAACCTTCATTGGAAAATTACTTGACACTTAAACAGAAGAGGAACGGACAACTCTATTTCCTGAGCATAAACGATTTCATACCCCCCCCAGAGAGCCTCACGTGCGCGTTTAGTGTGTTCGACGCGAACCGCACAACTGCGCTGTCTTTCAAACCTTTGGGGGAGATAAAGAAAATACACATGACAGGGATGGACGCTGTCACCTCCATCACTATTATTTATGATAAGAGTAAGTATCTAATGTTACCAGCATTAAAACTACTGAAGCGATTTTGATAATTCTTTCATTAATAGAAAGCTACATCCTTTACGGGTAACATAGACTAAGTAGTGTTGCCATAAATAGTATAATTTAAAAGATATGGAGGTTCACGTGCTACAAGATAGACATTTTGCAAGTTATTTTTTTTTGAAATTACATCATTATCAGTTATAAGGTTGCCTGGAAGAGATCGCTTTAAGCATTCCTCCATTTCATTATATAGTAACTTTTAAATTATTAGGGCAAAAAATAAAATTTCTGTATATCTCCTAGCAACACAGTCTCGACATTTGTGTACTGACGAAGAAAATGAGAAATGTATTTAATGATAAAAAATTACTATCGACATTTCAATGTTTTGACCCCAACACTATACCTTTGTAAATGATAAACTTGTGACGTCAGTTTACTTTGTTTAATTAACAATCGGACTATAGTGTTTCTTCAATTACTGATGGCTGCTTTAATATCTCAACCCTTGCGACGCCATATTGGTTGTCAAATAAATAATAATATTTTTGTGATTTTCCTTTTATTTGTGGCCGTTTTTCCATTTAAATATCGATATTGTTGTTATTTTAATTACTTCACCTGGCAACATTAACTTTCCTCTTTTATCTGTAACCGTTATCCGATTTAAATATCGATATTGTTTTCATTTAAATTACTTCATCTAGCAACCGTGAGGGGACGGGTTAGAATACTATTCCCCTCTGCCGCTGAGAGAGCATCTCGTAAGAGCCGAGTAACCCAGCACCCCCTTGGTGGTAGGGGATCTGTTCCTCGACTGGCTTGCGACCACCAGCATGCGAATCCGACCGCCAATTTTTTTCTTGACTACCCCTCCCCACTGCATCGTCGAGGATGCAACGCATTTGCCAATGTCCATGGGAGATGGTGGTCAATTACCATTAGGTGGACCATCAGGACGTTTGCACCTTATCTACCATAAAAAAACATTACATTTCCTCTTTTATCTGTGGCCCCCATGCCATTTAAGCATCGACATTGTTTTCATTTTAATTACTTCATTTGGCAACATTACCTTTCCTCTTTTATCTGTGGCCCCCATGCCATTTAAGCATCGACATTGTTTTCATTTTAATTACTTCATTTGGCAATATTACCTTTCCTCTTTTGTCTGTGGCCCCCATGCCATTTAAGCATCGACATTGTTTTCATTTTAATTACTTCATTTGGCAACATTACCTTTCCTCTTTTATCTGTGGCCCCCATGCCATTTAAGCATCGACATTGTTTTCATTTTAATTACTTCATTTGGCAACATTACCTTTCCTCTTTTATCTGTGGCCCCCATGCCATTTAAGCATCGACATTGTTTTCATTTTAATTACTTCATTTGGCAACATTACCTTTCCTCTTTTATCTGTGGCCCCCATGCCATTTAAGCATCGACATTGTTTTCATTTTAATTACTTCATTTGGCAACATTACCTTTCCTCTTTTATCTGTGGCCCCCATGCCATTTAAGCATCGACATTGTTTTCATTTTAATTACTTCATTTGGCAACATTACCTTTCCTCTTTTGTCTGTGGCCCCCATGCCATTTAAGCATCGACATTGTTTTCATTTTAATTACTTCATTTGGCAACATTACCTTTCCTCTTTTGTCTGTGGCCCCCATGCCATTTAAGCATCGACATTGTTTTCATTTTAATTACTTCATCTAGCAACCGTGAGGGGACGGGTTAGAATACTATTCCCCTCTGCCGCTGAGAGAGCATCTCGTAAGAGCCGAGTAACCCAGCACCCCCTTGGTGGTAGGGGATCTGTTCCTCGACTGGCTTGCGACCACCAGCATGCGAATCCGACCGCCAATTTTTTTCTTGACTACCCCTCCCCACTGCATCGTCGAGGATGCAACGCATTTGCCAATGTCCATGGGAGATGGTGGTCAATTACCATTAGGTGGACCATCAGGACGTTTGCACCTTATCTACCATAAAAAAACATTACATTTCCTCTTTTATCTGTGGCCCCCATGCCATTTAAGCATCGACATTGTTTTCATTTTAATTACTTCATTTGGCAACATTACCTTTCCTCTTTTATCTGTGGCCCCCATGCCATTTAAGCATCGACATTGTTTTCATTTTAATTACTTCATTTGGCAATATTACCTTTCCTCTTTTGTCTGTGGCCCCCATGCCATTTAAGCATCGACATTGTTTTCATTTTAATTACTTCATTTGGCAACATTACCTTTCCTCTTTTATCTGTGGCCCCCATGCCATTTAAGCATCGACATTGTTTTCATTTTAATTACTTCATTTGGCAACATTACCTTTCCTCTTTTATCTGTGGCCCCCATGCCATTTAAGCATCGACATTGTTTTCATTTTAATTACTTCATTTGGCAACATTACCTTTCCTCTTTTATCTGTGGCCCCCATGCCATTTAAGCATCGACATTGTTTTCATTTTAATTACTTCATTTGGCAACATTACCTTTCCTCTTTTATCTGTGGCCCCCATGCCATTTAAGCATCGACATTGTTTTCATTTTAATTACTTCATTTGGCAACATTACCTTTCCTCTTTTGTCTGTGGCCCCCATGCCATTTAAGCATCGACATTGTTTTCATTTTAATTACTTCATTTGGCAACATTACCTTTCCTCTTTTGTCTGTGGCCCCCATGCCATTTAAGCATCGACATTGTTTTCATTTTAATTACTTCATTTGGCAACATTACCTTTCCTCTTTTATCTGTGGCCCCCATGCCATTTAAGCATCGACATTGTTTTCATTTTAATTACTTCATTTGGCAACATTACCTTTCCTCTTTTGTCTGTGGCCCCCATGCCATTTAAGCATCGACATTGTTTTCATTTTAATTACTTCATTTGGCAACATTACCTTTCCTCTTTTGTCTGTGGCCCCCATGCCATTTAAGCATCGACATTGTTTTCATTTTAATTACTTCATTTGGCAACATTACCTTTCCTCTTTTGTCTGTGGCCCCCATGCCATTTAAGCATCGACATTGTTTTCATTTTAATTACTTCATTTGGCAACATTACCTTTCCTCTTTTATCTGTGGCCCCCATGCCATTTAAGCATCGACATTGTTTTCATTTTAATTACTTCATTTGGCAACATTACCTTTCCTCTTTTGTCTGTGGCCCCCATGCCATTTAAGCATCGACATTGTTTTCATTTTAATTACTTCATTTGGCAACATTACCTTTCCTCTTTTGTCTGTGGCCCCCATGCCATTTAAGCATCGACATTGTTTTCATTTTAATTACTTCATTTGGCAACATTACCTTTCCTCTTTTATCTGTGGCCCCCATGCCATTTAAGCATCGACATTGTTTTCATTTTAATTACTTCATTTGGCAACATTACCTTTCCTCTTTTATCTGTGGCCCCCATGCCATTTAAGCATCGACATTGTTTTCATTTTAATTACTTCATTTGGCAACATTACCTTTCCTCTTTTATCTGTGGCCCCCATGCCATTTAAGCATCGACATTGTTTTCATTTTAATTACTTCATTTGGCAACATTACCTTTCCTCTTTTGTCTGTGGCCCCCATGCCATTTAAGCATCGACATTGTTTTCATTTTAATTACTTCATTTGGCAACATTACCTTTCCTCTTTTGTCTGTGGCCCCCATGCCATTTAAGCATCGACATTGTTTTCATTTTAATTACTTCATTTGGCAACATTACCTTTCCTCTTTTATCTGTGGCCCCCATGCCATTTAAGCATCGACATTGTTTTCATTTTAATTACTTCATTTGGCAACATTACCTTTCCTCTTTTATCTGTGGCCCCCATGCCATTTAAGAGCTCTCTTAAGTTGGCGGGGACAAATGATTGTTTTTAATTTTTTTTTGCTAATTCGTTTGTTCGTCGTGTGTTCTTTATTGTTCGATCAAATTTATCGTTTGTTCCGTTACTAATTTTTTTAAAATAATTTTTAAAAATTCAATCTGAACCTAGCACCGACAATTATAGTAAATAAGCTTTTTTCTTTCTTTTTCAATCAATCTAAGCTAGTTATCGTTTGTTCGATCAAAAAAAATGTTTGTTCGATCTTATTTACGCTGATAATTAATTGTTTATCAATATCGTTACACCTACCTTAGGCATGTTCATCTAAATCACCAAAAAATCGATTTTGGTAAATCAACTAATCGTTTTTTAATATATAAACTAAAATCTATAAAATATTTAATATTATACTTCTTATTGTTAATATTTTAAAATTTCAATTTTTGGATAAAGCTCCTGTTGATGTGCATTTTATAAAACATTTCTCAACGAAGAAGGCTGCTGAAGTGATATGTAAGCGCCGTAAAACATTTTTTCTCTATTCGTTTTGTAGAGTGCAGTCCAACATAACAAATTCATCTCAACTGCATCAAATGCATTTTTAATATGAAAATTTTTTTGCACAGAAATAAATTTTTTACCAGTTTATTTTACAACATTCCCCTAGGGCCCTATGTCACTGTAATTGACTCTATCACTTCAGTAGCCTTCGTTGAGAAATGTTTTATAAAATAATAAAACAATAAGAAGCATAATATTAATTATTTTACAGATTTTAGTTTATATATTAAAAAACGATTAATTGATTTAACAAAATCGATTTCTTGGTGATTTAGATGAACATGCCTAAGGTAGGTGTAACGATATTGATAAAAAATTAATTATCAGCGTAAATAAGATCGAACAAACATTTTTTTTGATCGAACAAACGATAACTAGCTTAGATTGATTGAAAAAAGAAAGAAAAAAGCTTATTTACTATAATTGTCGGTGCTAGGTTCAGATTGAAATTTTAAAAATTATTTTTAAAAAAATGAGTAACGAACAAACGATAAATTTGATCGAACAATCAAGAACAAACGACGAACAAACGAAGTAGCAAAAAAAAATTTAAAACTATCATTTGCCCCCGCCAACTTAAGAGAGCTCCATTTAAGCATCGACATTGTTTTCATTTTAATTACTTCATCTGGCAACATTACCTTTCCTCTTTTATCTGTGGCCCCCATGCCATTTAAGCATCGACATTGTTTTCATTTTAATTACTTCATTTGGCAACATTACCTTTCCTCTTTTATCTGTGGCCCCCATGCCATTTAAGCATCGACATTGTTTTCATTTTAATTACTTCATTTGGCAACATTACCTTTCCTCTTTTATCTGTGGCCCCCATGCCATTTAAGCATCGACATTGTTTTCATTTTAATTACTTCATTTGGCAACATTATCTTATATATATTGCGCAAAGTGATCATGTCCTCAATTGTTAGAAAGAGACAAATATACATCTTTACCTATTACAGATTATACCCAACCAATATCAGTGTTTGACATACTAACGCCATCTATTGAGCGAGTGTTAATACAATACGGATCGATGGTGTTACAGCCGGTGGGGAACACATTCCCAGCGCTGGGCTTGGTGGAGCTGTTCAACGGGAATATCACTTCAATCCCCAAAGCTATTTTTATTAACGCGCCGAATTTACAAAGACTATTCATTAAATATAATAATATAAATGACGTTGACATTGACGCGCTTGAAGGTAAGTGTAGTGTTGCCAGCTCTTAACAGTTATATGAATAATAAATGAATTAAAAAGTAATGACTGATATCATACCGACTGCGCCATTACTTACGGCGCAATATAATATTTTGATTGGAGTATTCGTAAAACATTTTTGTAAAATAATAGATGGCGCCACTACGAAACTGTTAAGTGACGAATTTCTATTTATTGTCAAGAGATGGCGCCATCATGTTTTGGTATATGTAATTCTGAAGCAACCTAATTACAATAAGCGTCAATAGATTGCGCCATTATGTTTTCTGTCAAACTATCAATAGATGACGTCACTTGTAAATGAAATTCTGAAACATCAATAGATGGCGCCATCTTGCCTTGGTCAATCTATCAATAGATGGCGTGACTTGTATGTTTCAGGTCTGTCAAGGTTGGATCACTTAGACCTCACCAACAACGGCATCAGTTCGCTACCGGAAGGGATATTTAGATTCTCGCGCAGAACCAGACAAATATATTTAACTCAGAATAGGATAAAAGAATTGGCCGCCATCTTTACTGGTTTACCGAGGTTAGAAACTGTAAGTATTAGTTAATATAATGAGGTAATGATTATAGATTATTATAATTTATGAATAATGTTAGATTAATTCATGATGATTGGGGAACGATTGTAGATTAATTAAATTGATTATAGATGACGATGGATTATTGTGAGATGATTGGGGAACGGTTGTAGATTAATTAAATTGATTATAGATGACGATGGATTATTGTGAGATGATTGGGGAACGGTTGTAGATTAATTAAATTGATTATAGATGACGATGGATTATTGTGAGATGATTGGGGAACGGTTGTAGATTAATTAAATTGATTATAGATGACGATGGATTATTGTGAGATGATTGGGGAACGGTTGTAGATTAATTAAATTGATTATAGATGACGATGGATTATTGTGAGATGATTGGGGAACGGTTGTAGATTAATTAAATTGATTATAGATGACGATGGATTATTGTGAGATGATTGGGGAACGGTTGTAGATTAATTAAATTGATTATAGATGACGATGGATTATTGTGAGATGATTGGGGAACGGTTGTAGATTAATTAAATTGATTATAGATGACGATGGATTATTGTGAGATGATTGGGGAACGGTTGTAGATTAATTAAATTGATTATAGATGACGATGGATTATTGTGAGATGATTGGGGAACGGTTGTAGATTAATTAAATTGATTATAGATGACGATGGATTATTGTGAGATGATTGGGGAACGGTTGTAGATTAATTAAATTGATTATAGATGAAGATGAATCATTTTGTTTAAATAGGTTAAGGATAATGATAGATTGTAAATTTTTTTTATATGAAAAATATTTAATGATAATGATGTCAGTAAATTAGTATAAGGAATGAAGTAATGTGACGTCACAGAATACTATTATTTTTCAGATATGGATAAACCAAAACAAGGTTGAATTAACAATCCACAACCGTACGTTCGCCAACCTTCGCAACCTGGAGCAGCTGAACCTGGAGTCCAGCGGCATCAGCTCCTTGCCACACGACGTCTTCAGAAACTCGACACATTTACGAAATTTAATGTTATCAGACAACAAGATTTCGGTAATCCCGCAATCTTTGTTTTTCGGTTTACAATTGAGGTTTTTACGTTTAGACAAGAATATGATTAAGGAAATACCTGTCGGTTTGTTCACCGACGTCAAGAACTTGGAGAGTTTGGACCTTGGGTATAATTTGATAGAAAAACTAGACGAGTGAGTAGTTTTTTATTTATATATATATATATATAAAATGACTGACTGACATAACTGTGCACAAACTCCAAAAGGAAGGAGATAAGCGTCAGTTATGGGATTACTGACGAGGCGCACTTCCAACACAAGCACCTCGAACCTCTTCAGCTGCGTCGTGAGATTGCTGCCCTCAGCGCTTTCTATCGACTGTATCACGCCGAGTGTTCAGAGGAATTGGTCTCCCTCATTCCCCCCTCCCCTTTTCGTACAAGAACTACGCGTGCCTGTCTCCGTTGTCACCGATTCCATCGCGAACTCTTTTCTGGAATTCACTTCCGGAACACGTGTTCCCTCCTTTTTATAACCTGGGATCCTTCAAACGAGGCGTGAAGAGACATCTTGCGGGAGGGCAGGGTGGGGGCGGCTAGTGCAGTTTGCATTCTGCAACTCTATTGGCCGCCCTCGTGTTTGGACTCTACTGCCACTTACCATTTTTTTTTTTATTTTTTTTTTTTGCCATCTATCGGTGTATCGGTACCTAATTGTAGCATATGTGGGTAGATATTAATATTACAACAAAAGAGTACACTTCAACATAATCACAAGCCCCACGTACGTTCGGACATTCTTTATCAGCTTGGGAGTTTCATTGAATGATTATGAATTATGATGAAATGATTATGGATGGTGATTGATAATCTAATATTAATATTTCAGTTTAGTTTTCTTCGATTTGAAAAAATTGACGAAACTCGATCTCACCGGGAACAGAATCAAAGTGCTCCGGCCATCTTTGTTCGACTTTGCCCCACAGATAGAGGTCAGTATATAAAATATATTAATATACAGTTTCCAAACTAGGGCTACGTTTCCAATAGAAATCATTTACCTAACCTTGCTCAGCCAAATGCAGCAATTCTATTGATTAATTAGTCCGCCATGTTTGTGAGTCCACCATATTGGATTTACCAACTATACTGTAGTGGTGTTGACGTCTACAAAAACAGACACGTGCTAAGAGTTTTCACATCGATGTTACCAGCTCACAAAAATATTACCCCAAAAAAAACCATAATAATTACCTGATTTTTCTAAATTTAAGGGAAATCCCCTAAGTAGGCATTAGTGGATTTATATCTATCTACCCTACTTATACTCTCGTTATATACTACATACACTACAAATACAATACAGTACATAGAGGAGGTTTAAGGCTCCAAAATTTAATTCTAATAACACTCGCCTCCACTGCCCGTGCTGTAGTGCAGCATTTTGTGCTGTAGTGCAGATATAACGGGACGGTAGTGGCGGCGTTTGGTTCACAGACGAATTTAGACATAAAATTGTCTACTCTCAGGTACTGTCCCTAACAGACAACGGCCTGACCATATCCAAGACAGACAACAACTACCCTCCAACAGACGCCTACCTCTCGACCCAGATGGACAAAGAATACGACACAGGACCGCACTCGCCATTCCAGAATCTGAGGAATTTAAAACGATTGAACTTAAAAGGGAACAACATATCAGTTATTTGCACTGACTGGAGATCGTCTTACACTCTGGAGTTGCTGGACTTGTCCAATAACAGCGTTTCTTTGTTATCAGTAAGTATTACGCAAGATATTGTCCTCCTACCCTCTTATATTTATGGTTCCAGTATGCTATAAATGACGAATATTATTAAGCTATTGAGGGTATTGCTAGAAAACTGTTCAATAAATTTCGATTAGGATAGTTCAATACAAGACGTTTCACAAGTCGCCTATTAACTGTAAAAATAGTATATGGGAGCAGTCGTGGATTGAACTGTCTATACTCCTTGAAGATCCTGGAAATAAAATCAAAACACATATATAAACTAAGAAATCTTTTTAATCCTAACTGTAGATAGTTCAATCCACGACGTCTCACAAGTAGCGTATTAACTGTCGAAATAATATGTGGGAGCCGTCGTGGATTGAACTATCTATACTCCTTGAAGATCGTAAAAATAAAATCAAAACTCATATATAAACTAAGAAATATTTTAAATCCTAAATATAGATATTTCAAACCACGACGTCTCACAAGTCGCCTACTAATCGAAATAGTATATGGGAGCCGTCGTGGATTGAACTGTCTATACTCTTTGAAGAATGTTGAAATAAGATCAAATCAAATACATATATAGACCAAGAAATCTTTTAAATCCTAAATATAGATATTTCAAACCACGACGTCTCACAAGTCGCCTACTAATCGAAATAGTATATGAGAGCCGTCGTGGATTGAACTGTCTATACTCTTTGAAGCATGTTGAAATAAGATCAAAACACATATATATATAGACCAAGAAATCTTTTAAATCCTAAATATAGATATTTCAAACCACGACGTCTCACAAGTCGGCTACTAATCATAATAGTATATGGGAGCCGTCGTGGATTGAGCTGTCTATACTCCTTTGAAGATCGTGGAAATAACATCAAATCAAAACACATATATAAACTAAGAAATATTTTTAATTGTAAGTATAGATAGTTCAATGCACTTCTCGCAACTGGCTCACTGTTAAGAGGCTGTTTAAACCCTACCTTGAGAAGAAGTCATGGACACAAAAACATACCTATTTTTTTTTCAGAACGAAGACATGCATTTTCGATCAGCCCCAACAGTGGACCTAACCAAAAATACAATTAAATACTTCGACCCCTATATATACGAGAGCAACCAACGCACCCCAACATTTAAACTAAACAACAACCCCTACGACTGCTCCTGCGGGCTCCTTCCATACGTAAAAAAATTATCAGATGGAAAGAATAATCTGCCAACTCTAGAATTAAATGATGCTGTCTGTGCAGAACCTGCTGGTTTGAAAGACAAAAAATTGGATCAAATACTAGAATTCTCTATGGACATCTGTAATATTGTTACATCCAACGCATCAGCTGTAGATAAACTTGAGATCTTCACTTCATCCACAGAACCTTCTGCAAACATTACTCTGCCTTCACCAACAATATCTGCATTACCCACAAAAGCTCCAGCACCTACTCCAGAAATGACTCCCCCTTCTGTAAGTCCTGCAACTACTCAAACCCCTGTAGCTCTCCCGGAAAATGTAACATCTCCAGGAGTCACTGTTCCTTCTCCGTCAGTGCCTGTAACTCCCTCAACGATTCCAGTACCTACTCAAGAAGTGACTCTTCCTACTACTTCTTCAACTATACCTGTAGCTCTCCCGGAAAATGCAACATCTCCAGGAGTCACTGTTCCTTCTCCGTCAGTGTCTGTAACTCCCTCAACGATTCCCGTACCTACTCAAGAAGTGACTCTTCCTACTATAAGTCCTGCTACCTCTTCAACTATACCTGTAGCTCTACCGGAAAATGTAACATCTCCAGGAGTTACCGTTCCGACAATAACTGTAGCTCCCTCAAAAATTCCATCACCTACTCCAGAAGTTACTATACCTCCTCCATCACCATCCTCTACCTCTCCAGTACCCACTCAAAAATCCCCTACATTTTCTACGTCATCAACAAAAGGTCGAAACATTTACAATATTAATATATCTTTTATAATTAACAGTCCGTATAACACGATAATAGTAAATCCTTCGTCACAAGTGGGAACACACACTGATGCATAAGTGGGAACAAAAACGCACACGAGATTGACAATCCGCACCTGACATGATAATTTACAAGAATCCGACTGATCCAGCTCCACTGATGATGGATTTGGATATAGACGGTGATGATGTTGATTACTTAAACCATAACTTGAGAAATGCTGAACCGATTTTGATCATTTTTATTTTGAATCTGGTGTTATGGTTTGATGAAGATAGCAAGAAAAATTGTCAAAAATACCTGCAAATTATTCGAATTCGGGTAGAACTTCTTATTTCTACGAGGTTTTTAAATATTATCCGTTGCCTAGCAACAGTTGTAATTCACACTGCCTGCAATTAAACAATAAATAAATACTTGCTAAGGGCTAAATAAAAAATAAATAAACTGTTAATACTTTTAATTTATTCCATAACTAAACTTAATATCTAAAATGTAAAAGCTTGTGTTTATGCTAGCGAACGACTATTTTAGACACTTTCATTGGTTATGGAGGGTAGACGTAAAAACTAAATGTTTCCACGAAAGCATGGGAGAGGTTCATTCCCCTTTAGTCTCCCTTTCTCTAGAGCTGGCACATCTGATAGACTTTCTACGAGAAGGTGGTAGAAAGGTGTATTTGGTCACCTTCAATAATTTATGGTATTGTCTCCAATCGAATTGGACTTCCCGAGTTAGTCATCAAGCATAAGCATTCAAAGCCATCAATAATAAAGAATAAACCGTTGAGGGTCACTGTGAATTTATATTTTAAATGTGATTATAGCAGAAGGTCTTCTCCCTTCCTGTATCAGCGAAAGCTTCACATTCTTCAAAATCCAAAGACACATCATTATTGACAAACATTTCATCGCCATCATCTATATCATTAGTTTTTGCATTTATACCATCATTGTTTGTTGTACAAAGAGAACAATTATAAGAAATGTTTTTAGTGTGTTTAGAATTAACATGTTCACTAAGACTGACTAAATTTTTCTTCTTCAATGTCTTGTACTGCTTTTGACAGCAGTAATTCTATCAGTGTCAATGTAGAATTGACACTGATAGAATGATGGAGAAATGTGACGAAGCGTTTATGCTCGATTTATTCAATTACACCTTTCTCAAAACCTAAATGCACATTGGTTAATAAAATATAATTAAATTGAATCACTTTGTTTACTTTTTGCAGGTTTTAACTTTTAGTCTTTAGTAAAACATTTGACTATATTAATCATTGCATTTTGCTGTAACTGTAGAAATTTTATACCATATCCTCTTCAGTAATAGACTAGTTACAGAGTTAAATTAAAGGTAAACAACACCATCTCCATTTTGATAACATTTTCTCTTAAATGGGATATGTCCGGGCTGGGGTACCTCAAGGTGGTGTGTTATCTCCTTTACTATTATGTTGCGTTCTCTATCTTATTTTAAATATCAACGCTTTCATTGAAATTAGCACTATGGTTACATTAGGCATTTTACATCTACCCTCCATAGCTAATTAGTTAATTCAGAACTTAAAAAGTCCATATGTTACATTAAAGTGGGCTTGTACATGTGTATTGTGTACCTTAGCGAGACAGAAAAATAAGTTATATTTAATATAATATAGTTTATCCCATGCGAGGTCTCCCCATACCGCGCCCAGGCGCCGGCATGTCTCCGCCTCCGCTTTTCACGTTCTTTATTGTCTCGTCTATTGATAGAATCTGCAACAAAGTTATTCTTGTCGTAAGCAAATTCTTTTTCATATCTTACGATAATAAAGTATTGGTGTTAGATGGGGTAATGGGATAAATGATCTTTTTAAAAAATCGATTTTCCAATGAATAATTATGATACTCTAGATCGATTTGTGCTTGACAGATTAATAAAGTAAAAAACCTATAATTCTAAAAATCTTATCGGTAACTGTCATTTCTATAAAGAGATCTCTCTATAAAGCTCACAGTTTGAATCGACTCACCTGTGCAGCGGCTTCACTCGCAGCAGTGATGGCATTGATCTTAACAACCGCTGGTTCCCACACACAAGCGACGAAGTTATCTGCTATGTCTTCCTTCTGGATGTCCACACCGTACCAGATTTCACCTGGAAACAAAAAGTAGATTACTATTGGTTGGTTTTACTACTAAACTCCACCGGGGGATGGTTAAGGGTGACCTGGACAGTGTAGGGCAAGTGTTTGAATATATTAAAAGACATCTTTAAACATAATAATGTGGTACTCGAGCGAAGAAGAAAAACTCACCCTGGTGGTGTTTCTGTCGCAACTTGTTGAGCAGGTTAGTCGCATCAAAACCGGCGTTGTCGCAGAGCTGTCGCGGGATGGCCTCGTAGGCGCGCGCCACGGCTGCGATCAGGAGCTGTTCCTTTCCCGCGATAGATTTAGAGTGGTCCCGAAGGAATTTTGAGATTTCCATATCAATCGCTCCACCACCTGTAGAATATAAATGATAGTACAATGAATTTTAACAGAACAATCTAAAGTTTTTGGATTAAAGATTGGCTTTTTTATAACAGTAATTGTCGGTCAAAATGTTTGAGACTAGTGATATCTACTGACCTGCAACAACAGCATCATTTTTGATAGTACGCCTGACAATCATGATGGCATCGTGCAAAGATCTCTCAGTCTCCTCTAAGAACTGCTCTGCTCCTCCTCGGAGGATCAGGGTGCAGGTCTTGGCTGCTGGACAACCTGTGACACGAAAAATGGAGCTTGACTTTAGGAATCCAGCACATTACTCTTCTAATTACACTAAATTACCAGATGTTTGCGTCTTTCTACAAATATGACACTAAAAGTGTCTTAACTACTGGAAATACTTGAAAATAACAAATTTACTTTTTAAAACTATTATTAACCTTTTTCCTCTGATTACGAGTCCATTAAGTCAATGATTACAACACTAACTACAATAATCTGTGAAGTCTCACCGACTGGAGCTTTTTCTTTCTCATAACCTATTTAGAAGATAAACTAAATCATTAACGTCAAATTAAAAAAGAAGGTAAGGCGAGGAAAAAACAAAGATTACAGACAGTTTCATAGGTTCCTGATAGTTTATCTGACACATGAAGTACATTAGCAGCAAATAATTTAAACATCATTTAATAGTGGTGCCACTTAAAACGTATAATAAAAAAGGGGATAAAAACTGACCAGTGAATATGTTATATCTCTCCCCGCCTACTTGACGTTCAATGAACTCAGCGCAGTGCCCCAGGGCTTCGGGGCTGAGGTCCCTCACGGAGCTCAGCACTGCGCCCCCGCACGCCCTTTGTGTGCGACGCAGATCCTCCTCCGTTACTCTGCCAGCGCAGAACATGTCACTGTGGAAAAAACATTTAAAAGTTCAAATAACGATAGGAATTCTTATTTGTCATCTCTGGCGGGAAGTCTCAGCTCATCAGCTTATGCAGTGAACAAAGTAAGGCAACTGATTGATAATTTTATCTAGTCTTTTGGAATTCTCATTTATCATCTCTGGCGGGAAGTCTCAGCTCGTCAGCTTACGCAACAGAAAGCAACTGACTGATATTTTTACTGCTAGGCTTGTTTATTAAAATTAATAATTAAATTAATTTAAAAAAGGCAATTTTGCCTAGTTACTCATCAGCTCTTCTCAGCATACAACTGCTTCCCGAGTAGGTAAGTATACTTATATGTAGGAAGAGAAGGTTTTCTTACCGGTCAGCGAAGTATTGAGTAGCAACATCTCCAATAGGCAACTTGCTGAGGACAACATTGGCTCCGCTGGCATGCAGCACGGCCAGCTTGTCGTAAAGGATCTGCCACTCCGCATCCACCACCTTTTGGTACTCCTTCACATTGTCCACACGGACCTAGGGATACAATATCCACACCTTAGTTTCTCTTTTATCATTATCTGTTATTGAATGTACTTGTGAAGTCTCATATAATGTTAGTCCACATATAACATTCAGTAATTGGATCCGTTGTTTATAATCATTGATTAAATTATTTAAAAAAAAAACAAGCACCATAGATATGGTTGTAAAACTCTATTAGGTCCTCTTTATTACGGTTGGCCATGTAGTCAGATCTCCCAAGGACAAATGTTGTAAAGAAAAAATGTCTTGGTACCCCAGAGACAGAAAAATGGAAAAGGGGACGGCTAGTAAGGAGATGGGAGGATCTCTCAAAAGGATGGCAGAGGAAAGCCAGAAACAGAGAGAATTGGCGAAATCTATAGAAGGCCTATATCCTGAGAGAGAGACATCCTGATCAAGAAATTGATCATTTAAATCTCATCGGGGTTCCCAATGGTTTCTTTTACATGTAATAACCATTGCAGTGTCATCATGTCCTATTGTGGTCGTAGAAAAGGTGGAAGGTAAAAGAGTTTCGAAAGAGATCCTTTCAGAACAGGCATGATCTTCAGCATTAAAGGATACAAAAGACCTTGGGATACAAAGAATCTAGTACAGACCTCAGCGTTATCCCTCTCGGCCTTCAGCTCCAGTTCAATATTCAGCAATGCGATCTTGCAGTTTGTGTAACTCTTAGGCTGCATCTCAAAGCCAGCGTAGGAAAAGGTTTTTTTGAACGCTACCCCAGCTACTAAGAACGAGTCTTCCAAACCTCCACCAGTCACTTTCTTGATACCTGTTAATACAATTCAATCTGAGTATACTTCTATCAGGGCCTTTTTGTTGCTCCCACGCGTCTACCAATCGGCAAAATGATAGGCTTCATGCATTGAACTACCTATACAGACACGCAACTCGCTCACAATACACAACCATCACTACTACTTATGCTCAGATGTCCAGAGCTTTCAGACACAATTTTTTTTAAAGAATGCTAGGAGTATGGGTCACATACTATTAATATTCCTTAACCTCCCCAAGTAAGCTAAAATACTTGTGTTAGGAGTGGGCCATGTTAGTAGTCCAATGAGTGGGATTTTAACCCACAACCTATCAACTGTGGATCCAACACCTGAACCACCTACACTGCTAATATTTATTTCCAGGTTTTCATGTAATTCGTTGTATCTGATTAATACTTGGTATTATTATCGTACCATGGTCAATATTAATTGCAAAATTTACTGATTTTTTAAAAGAAATCTTGATTATCTCAGGTTTTTAAAAAAATAATTTGGACAGTGAGAGCGAAGTCTATTTTATTATTTTAAGGGGGTTGGTTCTGCTAAATTAAAATATCGATTTTAATTTATTTTTTCTTTGTGGAGGAAGGGATTACATTTTACAATTTATAACTTACCAATCATATCCAAAGGCAACAACGGAGCATCCAAAGACAGCACAGCGTCCACCACCATCTTGGAAAAGTGTCCTTTCTGCTGGTGGATCAGCTTCGAAGACATCGCCGTTGCCGCGCATTTTGTTAACAGCTCCCTTAAAACAAAACACTTCCTAATTTATGTACATCACTAATGAGCTCCAGTTAGGGTCCTATTGTGCCTCATAATGTAATTTTTCCACACTGATTTCAGTAATTGGAACCGTTTGATTAAATCATTGGGTATATGAGTTACAACACTATGAGTGCTTAAGTGTCCGATACAAAAGAGTTCCATACGCAAAAGGAGACCTAATTTCGTTTCGTTCACTAAATTATATTTACACAGTTGGAATGATACCATAGTCAGTCAGTCAGACTTTGGTAAGATATAAAGTTTATCTCCTACACAGGCTTTTAATTTACATTTTTTTAATGGCGCAGTCGATAGGATACGAATCTATGTTTATAAAAATGGATTGACTTCAATAAAACAATCTAAATCCCTTAATTATTGGCATGGCGCAGTCGGTAGGATATGTACCAAGGGACCCTTACCTCTGTTCTTCTGGAGATCTATTCTCAATCTTAACAGCCAGCTCCTTCACCTTGTCCGCCGCCAGTTTCCCAGCAGTTCTGACAGCTCGAACGATAATTCGAGGGTGTACACCTGGAAAAATAACTAGTTTTAGAACTTTCTCGATTTTTGTAAAGCTACCTTCAACTTTTTGACCTCATGTCTACTATCGTAAACAACACAAGCGCCATTGGCATTCAGGATTTGAAATTATTTTAATCATTGGTCTGGAGAAAGTATTTTTTTGTAAGTTCTAATTTGGCAACACTGGGAGGCCTAACCAGCATTATTGATAGTCAGTTTTGTCAAATGACAGGCAACTCGTAAGGTAAGTCTTACCCCTCCTCCTCCCATCCCCTATGGGATCTCCTTCAGGATCCACTGAAACCATAGCATTCTTCTTTGCATTCCCCTTTGGAGGTGACAACGCATCCACAAAACAAAAGTCACTTTTGTATTGCCAATTTCCATGGGCGACGGTGACCACTTACCATCAGGTGGACCATCTGCTTCATCTGCTTGTTTGCCTCTTGATTGCCATAAAATAAACAGCTACTGCAAGGTTGGCAATACTGCAAGAATTAAATTAAATACTTGCCTTCCTCCACAAAAGGCTTCAACCTCTTCAACAGCTCTCCAGCGAGGATAACAACAGATGTGGTTCCATCACCTACCTGAAAAATGACTATGTTGTAATCGTTTTTTTTTTAAAATATATTTAATAATCTATTTTATATACATCATAATGGATTTTGTCCACAAATACATTCGGAAATTGGATCCGTGTTTATAATCATATGTATATGACAGAGCGGGTAATAATAAATATCACTTCTGTCCTGCACCAATGGAGGGGTCTTGTCCGTTTTAATTCTCTGTATCACTAGACTGTTTAGTCCCACATGTAATCTTAAGTGAATATGCCTGGAGCGGTGTTAGTGGAAGTATAATAGTGTTTCGTTCTGTTGCGGCTTTTGGCACTCTCCAACCAAGAAATTGTGAAAAGATGTCTTTTGGTTGCAAGTCTAAGGCACCAAGTTCCTGTCTAAATAATAGCTATTCGTTTGCACAATGCTGTATACCATTTTATAAACATACCTCAGCATCTTGGGACTTGGCGATATCTACCAATGTCTTGGCAGCGGGATGCACAATGTCCAATAACTGAAAAAAAAATGTATATAAGAAACTTCCTCCACTATATCTACATATATAAGTATAAAAAATATTAAAAATGATACCTTCATAATAGTAGCACCATCGTTTGAAATAACTGCTTTACCGTTATGGTCTACAATCAGCTTGTCCATGCCCCGAGGACCTAAAGTTGTCCGGACCTGGCAAAACAATAGTGATAATTAGTGATTAAGACTCCAGTGATCTACCCTGATGGCCTGATAGTAACTTACAGCATCTACAACGAGCTGACACGCATTGATGTTGGAGACCAGCTGAGGTTTCCCTTGAGACTGATCTGTCCCCTCTTTTAGTACTAGGATCTGTGGTTGCTGTAATAAAAAAAAAAATCTTAAAATTTCTTAGTGGAAATGCTGCACTTTTAGTTTTTTTTAAACATGTAAATTTTACAATAAAACAACCCTGAACAGAAACTAGCACAAAGAAAAGAAACAAATATTTAATTTTTAATAATTAACTTGAATAAGTGTTTCTGTTTGTACTTTCATTTATTCTCTCAATCATTTAAGGGTATCGACACACACTTTTATCTATCCCATCTCAGATATCTCAGCACCACCAGCGAGTATAGACATGCTGGGAGTCTGTGACAGCAAGATAAGAGATTGAGCCAACAAATTTTGACCAAACGAAGAGTGTCAACTATGATCAGGAATAATTTTTCTTCCTCCCCCCTTATTCCTAAAATGTGAGTCGGCGACAAAGAGAGTGTGCAGTGGGGTGCAGCTACATGACTGGATATAGGGTAATGTCACATTAAGGGTTAATATACAAACTGTAAATGTTGAGGTTATAAAAATATTTATTCATAATCATAATATCAAATTACGGTATATTACTTATTAACTGTATAAACGAAGTATTTATTGTTTCAAAATAATTTAAAATCCGGTTTTAGTAAAGATTGAAGACTACGAACACCTGATTTTTTATTGTTAATTTACTGCAATATTTACAATTTAAACCTATTACAATATCGTTCGTATGATAAATTGTATTATAAAATTTGATTTAGTAATAATTTCAATTTAATTATTATTTGATTTCATTAATATAAAACAAAAAGAAAATTGTATGGATAAATTATGAATTACTCATCGTATACAAAACTCTTAAATATTAACTTTATATATTAATATTAGTAAGTAATTGAATTAATATAACAATTAGCAAGAATATATGTATTAATAAATTTATATTCAATAAAGTTCTGGTTATTTAACCTCTTTTTTAAAATAAATTTTACCGGAAAGTATACTCGTAAGTAATAAAATATATCAAAAAGTAATTTTTTTAATAGTCCTAAATTCAATTTATAATTCCATATTACTAAAATACAGTAAGATTAATATAATAAAATTGAATTTATTTACCATCTTGAAATATTCCTTGTTCAATATATTTTTAAACCAAAACAACTCAACAGACTAAACAGTAAATATTAAAGAACAAATCAAATGACTTTTCTTGTTTTCTCTATGGTATAATCAAATTTATTATCGATATAATATTTTAAAAGAGTAAAAATAAAATTAAAATCTACACATAATTATCTATATATCTATAAATAATAAAACTGGTTCATGTATACTTGTATGTTTCGTCCAGTTCACAACGTCTCATGGCGTGTTGAACTTTCTATATTTATAGGATACGAGCGGCCAGCCCTCGCTTCGCTACGAGTACTTGAAGCAAAAGAGAAAAAAGACAGATAATAAATAAAAGAGCAAAAAGGACAGAGCCAAGTTAAAAATGAAAGATAGATAGATAAAGGAGAAAGAGATAATAGAGAGAACGAAAGTGAAAAGATACAGAATGAACCGAGCTATGCTATATATATAGCTTTTATTATCATTTAAACATGTTTTAATCCATAGATATAAGGCGTGCAGCGGGGGGAAAAGGGGTGACCTAACTGGGTAAAGCAACTGCATATGTAAGACCTTTTCTCATACTATTTTAAAGTAGCGTAGCCCTACACGATGACATTTTTTTATTTTCACCTCAGAAGGGCAGTTTTCAACATTTTGCACGCGGGCGCAAGAACACCTAGCGGCTTGCCTAGGTTCCGGTAATGATATGCGGTACTGTCACCAGTGGACATAATAGACTGCTAGCAGCTTTAACAATTATGTGACCAGAGAGAGCCCTTTACTACTTTTTTGTTTCTCTGGATTTTTAGTGAAAAAAATTGATAAATTACAATGAATTGTGATAATCTCATGTCACTTTGCAGTGTAATCCATTTTTTTTAAATTCTTTTAACTTTTCATTTAGATTATACAGTATAAAATTAGTAATTAAGACTACTCTAGAATATAGTTAGTAAAAAAGTACATAATAGATATTACGTTTAGATTACTGTCCTGTTGTATTAGGTTATCCTGTAAAAATAGCATAAGTTTATTGAAATAAACAAATTAAAAAAAAAATTATATTAATTGAATTCGTTTAAATTATTTTATTTGAATATCAAAATATTAAATAATTTTAACAGTTAATAAACATCGATGTATATTATAATCGGGTTGCTTGATATTCGACTCTAGTAAACAAATTGTCTATGCCATGATTGACATCAATTTTACGTTTCTATTTGACAAATTCTGTCGGAGACTATGTATATGAAAATTAACAAAAATTAGTTTATTAAGTTATATTAAAATAGAATTTGATATATATAAATTAATAAAATGAGTCGACAAGTAGATATAAAAGCGTTGGTGTCTCATGTGATCCGCGGGGACGGCGTAAACAGATGCCGAATATGTATGGGAGAAACTACCGAGGGTCAAGTGTATCTGAGTGATACTGTGATGATGGATGGAGAGAGACCAGTCACTTTGTCCGAGATGCTGGAAACAGTTACTGGTATACAGGTAAGACTTCTGCGACTAACGGAACGGTGCGCGGTTTCGTTTCACCAAAATGGCGGATGCCCTCCACTTGATTATTATAATTATTTTAAATTTTAACAATAGTCTATGCTTAATATCCTATTAATAAACGTAACATTTTGTTAATTATTATATTAATCAAGTATATATATTATTTGAAATGCATAGTACTGAATTGTATACAGCGACATCTAGTGTATAGAATATGAAATTGAAAACTAAAAAGCTAATTTTTAGACTTCGTTTCAATTTTACTCTGAATTATTCATAATTCAATACTATAATAAGAGATGTGTGAGCATTCGTAGCGAAGAATGTGTTTGTTAAAAACCAATAGAATCGTTTCACTTCCATTAACTCTTAACACACATTCCTTGCTACACATTCCTTGCACTTTATAAATAATTGTTATTATAATTATAAACATGTTAAAAGAAGATAAATTACATAAAAAGTAGTTGTGGCCATTTGATTGATGCGGTGGTTGCAGGTGCAGAAAGAACGAGACCTGCCTACCGGAGTATGTCTGACATGCTTCAAATGTGCTATAAAGTCATTTGAATTTAGGACTTTGTGTCATCAAGCAATCTATCAATGGGAAATAACAATAGAGCTTTTAAATGGCCTTCCTTGCCAAGCCTCTTCTGGAGAATCCGTATTTGCAATTATAGATAAAAACCAAATGGTTGTTATTAATGATGATAACAAAAATTTATTCAGGATAAATCCAGCTGCTCAACAATTTACAACTCATGTAAACCATAATGTCCAAAAAGAAGATATATTATATGAATGCCCCAATTGTGGTAAAGAGTTTAAGCGTGCCCAAAAGTTGAATTACCACTTAAAAGACTCCCCAGATTTAAAACGAGCATGCTATATTTGTGGCAAAATAATGGATCATAAAGATTTAGTAATCCATTTAATTGAAGAACATAAAACAGAGCCATATGATTGTAAAAAGTGTCCAGCTTTACATTTCTCTCATAAACAGTACATGAAACATGTAGCTAAATCACACACAAATGGGGCTGCAACTTGTGTTGATTGTGGTCGGAGTTTTCAGACCCGTAATGCTTACCATGCTCACACCTTAGTCCATACTTCAAAAAACTGCCCAAGCTGCGACAAGCTATTCCGAAATCATCCTTGCTATGTGCACCACGTCCGACATTGCTGTAATTTAGACAAGAATAGAGAAGACACTATTTTATTACAAAATAAAGTGACTATCGAGGTTAAAAACAAAATTAGTAAGAGAAAAGTCAAAGTGGGTCTTCGAGGTAGCACTAATCAGGAGTGTATTTGCGATTACTGCAATAAAAAATTTGCCGCAAAGAAATTTGTTGCAGCTCACATCCAAATTGTTCACACAAAGGACACTCATCGGCCTTGCATCCACTGTGGTAAATGTTTTGCCGCCGCACACATGACAGAACATATGAAAAGACATGAGCTGGACCGCTCATATTCATGTCAGCATTGCAGTGTGGTGCTAAGAACTAAGTTAGGACTTAGCCAACATTTGCGTCTCCATACTGGCGAAAGACCATACGCATGTAAATATTGCGGAGAGACCTTTTCTGCGTCATCACGCCGTTCAGAACACATACGTAAAGTTCACAAAAGTTCAGATATAGTTTTAAAACACAAATGCCATTTGTGTCCTGCAAAGTTTCGGCTTCCCTATCGCTTGAGGAATCATCTGAAATCTGTACATAATGACGACCAAAATACTTTGAAGTTTGAATGCGATGTATGTAAAAAGAAGTTTGGTTCTTGTCAGGGACTCTTACATCACAGCCGGAAACATCAAAATATCGCTTTTCCTTTAAAAAAACCTGAAAAGTCAAGGATGATGAATGTGTATGACGAATCTGAAAAAGATGAGGATTTTTGATATGTTAAATATATTTTTTGATTATTGATTACTTGATGATTTAATAAAATGCCAGTTTGTATGTCTCTTTGGCTTTTATTACAGTCAGTCAAGTCTGCTTGTCATATTTTATAGTTACTTAGACTTATTCATTTTACCGAAATTGATTATTAGACTCACTTAAAATCTAATCGATAAAAGCAATCTAGAAATAATTTAAATTTTATTAAAAAATAGCTATTGACTTGGGATCACCTACTGATTAATTCGATTGTATTGTGACAGAATGGTATTAACAGATTTGAAGAAGATATGAAGGCTGATTGGTCCCGTGGTTTCAGGTGGTGGAAGAAAGAGAAGTGCCGAGGGGCCTGTGCTGTACTTGCACTGAAAGTGCAATAGCAGCGTGGAAGTTTAGACATCTGTGCCACGAATCCCACAGAAACTGGACACAAGTGGCATTTTTGAACATAACTAATGAACCTACAGCCAAAGACAGAATCTTCTTCATCGGTACAGCAGGAACATTATTAATAGACCATTTGAATGGTGTAGATAATGTGCCAGAAGCAAAGAAAAGACTAAACCAACTGATTGAAAAAAATAAAACGCGTAAACCACCCCAGAAATATAAGAAGAAGCCAAAAACTAGTATGAAGTGTAAATGTGACGATTGTGGGAAAGAATTTCAATTACCATATTTATTGAATCGTCATTTAATAAATACAAGAAAACGCGCTTGTACATTATGTGGGAAAGTTGTTCCTCGCGAAAAACTGATGATACATCTAAAAAAGTCACATCAAAAAACAGTTGAATATTGTGAAGTTTGCTACAAACTGTTCGATGAGCAACTGGAACTGGAACGCCACAAGACTTTACACAGGGATAGTCATTTACAATGTAAAATTTGCAAATACTCTTTTAAAAACGAAAGATCTTTACGTGCCCACATGTACGTGCACACGTTGTTTATCTGTTTCTCGTGCAATTCCAGCTTCGAGAATAAGAAATGTTATTTATACCACAAAACCCGTTGTAACAGCATGAAAAGTTCGTCGCAAAGCCTTTACGAGTGCGACGACTGTGGAAGCAAGTATACGAAGAAACCGTCGTTGAAGACTCATATTATTCAAAAACATTTGAACGTTTTGCCATACATCTGTCAGATTTGCGGAAAACGAAGTTCTACTAAAACCCATCATCGTTCCCATGAATTGATTCACAAAACTGAACGACAGATTTATCAGTGCCACTGTGGAGCCAAGCTCAGAACTGCTCTCGGCTTTCACATGCATCAGAGGATCCACTCCGGCGAGAAGCCATACAGGTGTGAGGAATGCGGCGACAGGTTTCTATCAGCTTCTAGAAGGTTAGACCACATTAAAAGGAAGCATAGAACTAAAGAATTAGGCCACAAGTGTGTCGAATGTGGTGCGAGATTTGTTAGACCGTTTGAATTGAAAAAACATACTCGATCTGTTCATTTTATTAATGTGTAGTTTAGAAAAAAATAAGGAGTTATATTACAGGTTGGTTTGGAAGTAATCCATATCATTTATCCTGAGAGGCAATTTCAATGTAACAACATTAAGATATTCTTTTTGTTACAGGTGCAAGAAGAGCCGCTGTTCCCCCAAGGTTTGTGCATATCTTGCACCAGTACCGCAGTGTCGGCATTCGAATTTCGAATATTTGTTACAAAATCCCGGCAGTTGTGGACTAATTGCATACACTCCTTGGAAACCCTTCCCACTTTGAATACATCGCGCAAATCTCTATACGCTATTATAAAAGAGAACTTGTTACTTCAAACTGTTAATAATTTCGAAGGAAACGCAAAGGACTTAACGCAGCATTTAGCAAACAGGCTCGTCAAAAGGAAGCCTGTTTTAACAGAAAGAAAGACACGTCATCCTCGGACTGGACCAGCCTGCAATTGCATAGACTGTGGAAAAAGCTTTGTCAGTCCTTATTACTTAAATTTGCATTTACGTAACAGTGGACAAAAAGAGGCATGCTTGGTATGTGGCGTCATCCTCACGAGGGGTCAAGAAATGAAAGAGCACCTATTCAAAATTCATAAAACTAACATGCTTCTGTGCACGGAATGTCCGTTGCTCTTTCACAGTGACGTGGAATTGAAGCAACATAATAAAAAATGTCACAGCCCTGGTGTCTTGACCTGTTCCGACTGCGGTCGAATGTTCCAAAGAAAGGCGTCGTTTGAACTTCACAACCAGATGCACATTGTGCGTACGTGTAGAGCCTGCGGGACTCAGTTTATGAACCGTGGCTGTTATAGGGAGCACCGCGCCAAATGCGAGCCTGATGCTAAGCCGGACTTGAAGTCGATATCACGATCTAAGCGATCGAACGTCCGTGACCCAGCGGCGTTCACGTGCGATTACTGCGGCAAGACCTACCGCTCTCGACCTCAGTTGAAAAACCACATACTGTGGATTCACATGGACGTGCGGCCCCATCAGTGTCAGTGGTGTGGCAAAAGATTTTACACTTCAGCCCGTCTGTCCGAACACTCGGTCGTCCACACTCGAGTCAGAAACTTCGAGTGCGACATTTGTGGTGCCAAACTAGTTTCTAAAATGGCGGCGGTGTATCACCGGCGGAGGCATACAGGTGAGAAGCCGTACGAGTGCGAGGAATGTGGGGAGAAGTTCTTATCGTCTTCTCGGAGATCAGAACACGCTAAACGGAGACACAATAGAGGTTGTATTAATTGTCCTGTGTGTATGGCAAGTTTTGTTAGGTCGCATGACTTGAAAAGGCACATGGATAGAGTGCACAATCCCGAGAAGAATCATGTTGTCAAAGTAAAAGAGAAAGAACTTTTTTCTGTTGCCGTATGATGAATTGTTTTATGGACTTATCATGTGATAATGGAACAATTTATAATACCAATACAAACATAACAAAAAACTGCGGAACTTGTCATTTAAAAATGTTTGAACAGCGATGTTAACTAGTTATAAATAAATGATTAAGGTTCATCCCACTTCTGAAGTAAACAATGATTGTAGTAGTTTCTCAAGCTTTTTTATTTCATGTCATAGACAGATGCGGTTATTAAAAATTGTATAAGGTTCCAAAATTAATGATTACCGCTTGTTATTTTAAGTATAACATTTCGTAGATAATGTTTTATATACAGAATAAAAATATTATTATAGTATTCGTTTTGTTATATTTATTATTCTATTTTTTTTCAAATGGGGAACTACATCTATGGGTAACTTATACTAAAGTTTCTGGGACAATTGCCAACACTATCAAATCTAGGGATGCTGATTTTTTATAGGTTATAAAAATCGATGTGTACTTTAGAATCGATTTTTAATTAAATCACTTTCAGGGCTGTCAAGAGTACTAATCATTGTTCTGAATGATACTGTGTTTTTTTTAATATGATGAACCGTTTTATAAAATTTAAAAGGTTCAAAACTTTATAGGAAATTAGATGAGTAATCCAAATGATATTGTTTCATAATTCTACTACAATTGTATCATGTTTAAAAAAAGTATTAGTAGCTGTTAATACTTTTCTTTGATGCTACTATCAGTCCTCAAAATATATCGTAAAATTCAAGCCAATCGATTCAGAATTTTCCGAAAAATATATTTTTTTTTTAAATCAGTAATACTACTTGCAAGATCAATGTACCTGAAGTGATGATCGAGATATCTTTCGCTTCTATATGCTTATCGTCTTTAGAAGGAAAAAATCTATACTGGGGGTGTGAAAAAAGGGGTAAATGAAGAGCAATTATTTATTATTAATATTTATTTAATTGTATGATTTTCACGTCAGGGTTTTTCCGGCCAATGTCAATATTATTTTTTCTCTATTTTAAATTAGATTTTTCATTCATCACGACCCGTTAATGGCCCACTGCTAAGCGGGATCTCCTCAGAATGAGGAGGTATTAGGCCATAGTGCACCACGCTGGTCCAGTGCGGGTTGGCAGACTTCACACACCTTTGAGAACTTTAGGGAACTCTCAGGAGTGCAGGTTTCCTCACGATGTTTTCCTTCACCGTTAAAGCAAGTGATATATGATTGCTTAAAACACACATAACTCAGAAAAGTCAGAGGTGTGCCCAGAATTGAACTCGGTCCTCTCGAGTAAGACATCGTAGTCTCAACCACTGGGCCATCACTGCTATTTTTTGGAGTATTTTCAGGTAATTATTTTTGACTTAAGCTTTAGGGAAAAATATTTTTAAGACTTGGTAACACTGTCAAACTGAATTTGACATTAGGTAATTAATGTTAATTGTATCCATCCGCAAGTGCCGAGTTATCTAAAACGTGAAACATTGACTTAAAAACGATGTCCTTTCACAAAGACCTGCGGCAGCTCTTGAAGCCGTACTACTGGATCAACATCCTGCTGAGCATCACATACGTGACGTCCAAGAGAACCGGCGTCATTTGCTCGATCCTCTTCCCCGACTCCGACTGCGAGCTGGACTCCCGGGAGACGGAAATACTGTTCTTCCTTATAATTGTTGTGATGTTGAGGACGAGGAAGGCAGGGAGCGTTACCATGGTTAATTATCTGTCGTCTTCCTTTGTGTATACTAAGATAGCCAACTTGATTCTGTGGTTGTATGCAGATGTTAGGTTAGTACATGGTTAGTGTAATGTAAGGTGTTAGATGCTAATGCTGAGTCAATTTCATCAGCTTAATGGTTCAGCACCCATTAATGGTCCACTGCAGAGCCGAGTCTTAGAGTCTAGAGCTGGTTGGCAGACTTCACACACCAACAAAAACATGGAAAACTCTCAGGCGTGCAGGTTTCTTCACGATGTTTTTAAGTTGTGGTCTGAGTTTAATCTGACTGAAACTCTGGGTCAATTTAAATGTGATCAAAACAATTTTTTTTAGGATTCATATCTTTTTTTAAATTGGGGGGGACCTATCGCCCTCTCAGGTATCACTAATTTAGTTGTATTAATATTATTGGTTCAATTCTATCCTATTTTTTTTTAATTTTTTTTTTTAGATAATATTTACCATCCTTAGTGTATTTCTGAAATCCGTTTTTTCAGGAAATTCATAGTTTTGGAGATATGAATTTTTGAAAATTAGAAAATATCAAATTTTGTATGGACTTTAGAATGGGGCACCCCCTAATGTATTTGAAAAATTTTTTTTTTTAAATTAGTGCCCTATTCTAAAGAAGTGCCAATAATCTACTCTCAGGAACCAATAACTCATAAACATTTAAGTAAATTGAGAAAATGTGAAAATTGATTGCATGAAAATTATTTTTTCTTAGGGGGTTTTGGTCATGTTATAGGGTGCCAATAACTGTAGGTTTAATTTTACCGGGAAAAAAAGTATGCCAGCTGACCGGAGGTCTTAGAGAAACATTTTTCATTTCCAGATACGGTTTACCATTTGGTGCAATACTGGTTCTAACTTCCTTACTTCTTCCTGAGCCAACATACACAGGGCCAGAACTACTAACCTACTTCCGAGGACCACAAACCTTGGAGGATGAGCTGAAGCACCACAAGAATACTACCTGGATCTTCTGCTTGTATGCTGCATGGCATCCAGCATGTGTTAACTTTGCGCCGGTCTTTGCAGAGCTGTCTGCTAGTTATAGTTTGGACAATTTTAAGTTTGGGAAGCTCGATGTTGGCAGGTTAGTATGAGAATAAATGAGTATCTTACTTTGGCCCTTAGGAAACTAGGATGTAACCTAATAATTCAGCAAAGTCATGGCAGTATATTACAAATACTATAACTTTTAGATATCCTGAAGCTGCAGCAAAATATAGAATCCAGGATGGTCCAACTAGTCGTCAGTTACCCACAGTGATATTACTGAGTGACGGCCAGGAGAAGATGAGACGACCTCAGCCTGATTCAACAGGAAAATTACAGAAGTATGTTTTTTTTTTAAATAACAACTTCCCTTATGACATTAATTCATATTGACATGTTTTGTCTCTCGATACTCTCAAAACCTGACTAGCCACTGATGAGACAGCATTGTCCATTGGATCAACGAACTCTATAAAATTCTGCTAAAAATGATGAGATCCATGTTTGTCTTCATATCTCTTAAATTGTCTTAATGTCAAAGAGTTGGACCTTTGTTAGTCCCGAGGCCAAAACTACGATGTTCAGCATTTATGCAGCTTTCTTTTTGTATTTTGGTCTGTTTTATAAGACCAGAAATGAACATACCTAACAAACACAGTTGGACATCCAACAATCACAGTTGGATATCCAACAATCACAGTTGGACATACAACAATCACAGTTGGACATCCAACAATCACAGTTGGACATATCCATCAATCACAGTTGGATATATCCATCAATCACAGTTGGCCATATCCATCAATCACAGTATGACATATCCAACAATCACAGTTGGACATCCAACAATCACAGTTGGACATATCCATCAATCACAGTTGGATATATCCATCAATCACAGTTGGATATATCCATCAATCACAGTTGGCCATATCCATCAATCACAGTATGACATATCCAACAATCACAGTTGGACATCCAACAATCACAGTTGGACATATCCATCAATCACAGTTGGATATATCCATCAATCACAGTTGGATATATCCATCAATCACAGTTTGACATATCCAACAATCACAGTTTGACATATCCAATTATCACTGATGCCTATTCTGTGGATTGGTGTGGATTAGTTAAACATTAAGTGATAGGGGTTTATATTTCCAAAACCCCCTATCATCACAACCACCTTTCTATTTGAAAAAAATTGTGTTAAAAAAAATATTTTCTTCCAGGTTCCTATTCTCCAAAGACAATATTAAAGCGGCATTCGACCTCGACGGTTTATATCAGGAGTGTAAGGAGAAGCTCGCAAATGTCAAGTCTACTAAGAAGACCGAGTAGACCGTAGTAGACCAAGTGTGCTACTTATGTGCGCTTGAATGGAATGTTGTTAGATTTTTAAGAATTACTGTGCGCACTGATAAATGCTTTAATTTTTAGGTTTTTTTTCACGTATTTTGCATTTAATCATGACATGATTAGATCTGAGTGTTGCCAATTTAGATTCTCCCTTATTTTAGGGTAATTTTAGTCTTGTAAGATTTTTACGTCACTAATATTTGTAAAAAAGTTGACATTTCTGAATTTTATTTGTTATAGGCCCAGCTAAAGATAAAATTATGATTGTGACCTCCAACATTTCTTTAATTTTTAGGGCCTTTTTATTTACCTTATTCATAATATGTCTATATATATATCCCCTGCCGTTGATCGTTACTAAGCAACACTTTAGGGGGTCGAAAACAAATTAAAAGTTAAAATGTCTCAAATAATTGTTGTGTTCAAATCAATTTATTTTTTGTTTGTAGATTTTTTAAATAAATATTAATAAATTGTTTTTATTTTTATGAAACCACTCGCCTAATCTATTTAAATCGATTTTCTCTCCAATATAAATAAATCGATTTTCTTATGAAATCCAAAATCAAGTTACGGAGCGGTAAATCGATCTGAATGGGAATCATTTTTTAATATACAAATCTATCTGAAAGTGAAAATCGTTTATGCATCGATCATTAACTTTCCGTTTTTTATGGGAATCGATTTTTAGAGTGAATCGTCTTCACTCAAAAAGTCAAAATCAATTTAGGAATCGATCTTTAACTAGGATTTAATTGAGAATCTACTTAAAAGCGATATATATTCACGAATCGATATTTAAATACACGATTTGAATGAGAGTTTAATTAATCAATTCTTCCAATGTCGATATGAATACACGAATCGATATTTAACAAAAATCGTTAATCTATCTAAAAGTCGAGATCAATACAATCGATCGATTATTAAAAAATCAATTCTACCTACTAATAATTTAAAATATGAATGTTATGCAAAAATAGATTTTACACATTCATTTATATGTAGGATAGGATACACATTTATCCCGTTATAAGATATATTTTATGGGATAGAAAAGGAGTAGAATAAAAAGATTTAAAATACATCATAATTTATTAAAACATTAAAAAAATAAAAACAACGTACTATAATAGTGATGATTTACTATCACCCTTCATTGAGGTCCTACCGTCTGCGCCATGTTAAATGGGACGTCAATGGAAGGTGTTACCTGTTTAAGACATTCTCCTTATTTTAAGGGAAGTGTGTCACGGGAAGTTCTAAAAGGTTAAACGGTATGTACTAACAGTAAAAGGGGAAGAGGAAGACCACAACACATGGCTGTCACTTGTCCAGAGAGACCTTAATGAAGAAGACGTCTGATTGAGATGACCGCCCCCGCATAACAGGAGAAGGCGACAACGAAGAAGTGTTAATTTAAAAAAATCTTATAATTAAAAATGAATGGTGTCCTACCGACTGCGCCTTGTTAAGTAGGGCGCCAATAAACATAGGGAAATAATCACTTATTAATTCCATGCAAAATTTTTGATAATCTGACATTTTTGATAGTCCACCAGAGATGTGCGAGGTTCTTTACAAACACATCTCTCGACCTACATCCTTGCACATGTGTGGTGGGAACGCAGCCCAACAGTGGACCTTTTTCTTTGTTAAAAAGTAGATTATTCTAAAAATCAGAATACCTTTAGGTATGTTCGTATCCTACCGACTGCGACATGTTCTGTTCTGGATTGAAACATATTCCAAATTCAGAATTGGAATCTACATTTGGAAATCTACGAGATTGGTTATTAATTTCGGTCATTAGAGAACAGTACATGTAACTTAAACAAGTATATAAATAGTATAATAGTCATTTATTTATTAATTCAATAAATAATGTCAAAAATCAGTGGGGTGGTGGGGGTGGACCACGCGAGTACTTATACACGAGGCGGGTATTCAGTGCTCAGAATTCAGATGCGCACAAGCTGTAGAGCTGAGCGGACGTGTCATAAGTGTGGTCTCAATACATAGACAAAAGTATAAAAAAAAGGGGATCAAATATGTCAAAAAGTTTGTCAGCAAGTTTCCTAATTTGTGTCAAATAATCTCGAGTGATTCCGGAGCAGATCCTGGATTTGTGGGACCCTGAGAAAGGTGACTAGAAACTTTAATACTAAATCCAATGCTGTCATAATTTATATAGACCACAGCGAAAACAACATTGACATTGCCTGTGTTGCCAGTTGCAATACTTGATTAGTGATGTACTACTATTGTAAATCGACTACCGATTTTTTTTCTACTAAAGCTGGTATCATTATTTTTAAACATGACATTCGTGTGTGTCAATATAGTCTCTGAGTTTAAAAAACGAATTATTCAGTTGTTTTCGCGCCTAAACCTTGGTCTTAAAGGAAAGTCAATCTCACTTCTGGTACAGATGGGGTAAAGGTGCTCGGGGGAAGATTTGCTGACTATTTTTACCCAAGGAGTGGTTTCTTTCGTAAACTAAATGAGGGAGGTTCTACTTTAACAGTCATTACAATACTACAGTACAAACATTTCAAATATCATGTCAAGTATATTCAAAAACTTAAGAAACCTGGGCTTCTCCTCAGCCATCTTTCCTGTGACTGAAATATCACCCTTTAGAGTACTTGATTCTGAAAAAAAAAAAGTTATTGTTGATGTGTCTATTAAACTCAAAGGTACCGAGACATCAATGTAAGCCTAGTGGTTAAGACTTTGGTGTATTACTCGGGAAGTCCAAATTTGATCTTGGGCACACACCATCAACTTTAATGGTGAAAGAAAACATCATGAGGAAGTAGGGTTTTTTTTCCTCCAGAGAGTTCCTAATGCTCTCAAAGGTGTGTCAGACCTAACCTCCTAACCCTAGGGGGTAGTTAATATATTAATATCATGATATTACCAGAATTGTCAGCATCGTACGCCTCTAACCGCATCTGCTGTTGCTTGCTCAGTACGGAGTATGTGTCTATGAATACTTGAATGCTGTATTTTGATATTTTGTACGACCAATCACCAAATACTCCAATTCCTGGAAAAATGTATGATCATTGGTTTTTTAGTTGGTTTTAATAGACCCTGAGTAAGAACCTAGTGTTCACTGAAAAAGCAGTAATAATACGATGCGACGATCTGGCCTACATGCGGCTAGACCGGAACGCGTCAGAGACACTTAGCAGACAGATTTGCATGCTGGCAGTCGCAAGCCAGGGAACGGGGAACAGATCCCCTACCACCAAAGGGGTGCTGGGTTAGTCAGCTTTTACGAGATGCTCTCCCAGCGGCAGAGGGAAATTATAATCTACCCCATCCCGTAAAATGAATGAATGTATGTGTGAAGTTAACATTGGCATGGACAGACATCGGGACCTTTTTTTATAAATAGAAGATAATGCTTACCAATTGGTCTTGGAAATTCTGTAGGTATGTTGACGATATCCCGCCCACATGTTACTGAGCTGAAGTTGTTTTTGTCTGCCTCATAACTGGGCCTGGAAACAGATTACTTAGCAATTAAAAAATTTTACAGGAGAATAATACAAATAAAAATCATACAACCACACCACTTGTACTGCCACAATGATCACCCAGTGAGTGAACAGGGTATTAGACAACAGGCTCAAATCTAGCAACACGACACCACTACTTGCACAACTTTGATGTTCACCAGAGCACACTGATGACTTAACACTACAATTTTTTTTTCAAAGCTCATTTGCAATCAATAGACAACTATAAGCAGATTGGTTGTATGATATTGTCGGGACGAGTGCATCCTGCAACGAGGACAGCTACTCATTATAATCTAGTTTGGTCTCTTTGACTAAATAATATCTTTTCTTTTAAGACGCTTATGGTATTTCGGCGTAACCAGAGCTACCGCAAGTACGTTCGGGTGATTTTCGAGCTTCTCTGGTATTTTTATCTGGAGGCCTCAATTTAAAATTAAAAAGAAATTATATCTAAAACTATGAATTTCCTGAAAAAAACGGATTTCAGAAATAAACTTAGAATTGTTACTTTTATCGAAAAAAATATTTCAAAATAATTGGGGAAGGGGAAGGGGGGACTATTCTAAAGAACCCATATTGTCTACCGGCGCATACAAAGTTGTCAACAGTGTTGATACCTGGATGTGTCTGACACGTAGAGATCAGCGTCGCCGCTCAAGGAAGTGAGTTCAATGAGCAAGGGGCCCACGTAGCCCAGCTGCCAGTAGGAGAAGTTGCCCGCGCCGACGAAGCCGCCGACGGTGTCCAGCAGCACGGCCGCGCCCCCCACGTCCTCCGTCTGCCCGAAGCTCGACAGGAGCGAGGAGAACGTCGATATACCAATGATTCCCAACAACACCAGGATAAATTCCCTTCTCATTGCTTATTTTCTAAATAATAGATTTTATTAACTAATGTTGACATTGACAGGTGACATACAGGTTTTTTTGTCTGTTTTTCTCCATTATGGAAAAGGCAAAGGTATTACACCGTACATACTTAGGTATAGTTATAAGACAATAGTTTCAAGAGGTTAAGTTTATAATTATTGGATAAATTAATTTATATTCATATTTTTTATTGATTAATTTTTTTAATATTTATAATTTAATTGAAACTAAAATTAATTTTATATAATTATGCACTGAAGAAACATTCACGTCCACTAATAAATCTCTATCCGTATCAAATACAGTTAAAATCCCGTCAATTTTAACTGTATTTGCAACCACAGATCACTAATTTTGCAACGCTCACAACGACCCACGATTTGACATGGGTCGGCGTGAGCTTCTAGTGAGCACAAGTCATGACGTCACGTTAATGACGTTTTTGCCACCGATTTTGTGGTCGACAACGCCCGCGATCGTCAATTGGAACGGCTAAGTGAGCGTTTGGAGCGTTGAGATCGCTAGAACGCGCCTCAGACAATTTGACAGCTAGTAGGGTTGGAATTTAATATCAATATCGATTTTTCAAAACAAAAAACGAACTCTGATGGATATTTAGCACTGAATCGTAAACGCTGTAATGTACACTTTGTATGTTTGTTTGTTGCGAATAGGCTCGAAAACACAGAACCGATTATGAAAATTCTTTCACTAATAGAAAATTACACCCTTTCCGGTGATGTAGTGTTGTCATAAATATTTTTTAATTAATAGAATATGGCCATTTTGTTGCTACTGATCCGATTTTAAAAATTCTGTCACTGAGAGAAGTCTATAATAGTGTTCCCGTCTCTCTTGCTCATTTATACTTCCATTCTCACTCATCCTCTCTCTGTTCATTTTGTCGCTTTTCACTTTCTTTCTCTCACCTTTCCTTCTCTCTCACTCTCCTTTAACTAACTCTCTATCATTTTTATCTTTGCTCTGTCCTTCTCGCTCTTTTATTAGCTCTCTTTTTTCTTTTTATCATTTTCTGCCTTTCTATTTTATAAACTTTTTTTCCAACATAGGACATGAATGGCTACGCACTCAACATGAACTTCGTCGCCTATTTCCGCCCTCCAACATTTTTTTTCGCAATAAAATGTAGCCTATGTCTTTTCCCAGGCTCTAATCTATCTCAGTACCAAATTTCATCAAAATTGATTAAGTAGTTAAGCGTGAAAGCGTAAAACAGTTGTAGATCGAAATACTTTCGCATTTGTCATATTAAAACGGACTGTAGTCTTAGTTTTACGCGAGGTCTCTCAACGAATGGATATTATCTGGATAGTGCTGGTGAAGGTGTAGAGTGCAGAGTTGTGTTAGTGCTAGGAGTGCTGTCCTTACAACGTAGTTGCTACGTGGTAATGTAAACACAACGTTATTCTTTATTCTTTAAGCGTCTGTGTGGTCGCGCCGCATGTAAGCCAGATCTCAATAATACAGTTCGGCTCATTGAACCATTCCACCGAACACACGAACAGGTACTGCACTGGAAGGCCAGAGCCAGAGACTTAAAGAGTGCATACCGAATTGTAGGAAGCTGCAACGCTAATTTCATTTGTAACAGGTGTTCCAAAAGTGTGCGCACAGCGATCGCCAGCCAGTCTACAACGTCTGGTGATGTTCCAGCGCTGGCTGGTGTTACAAAGGATCTCTTACTCTCCGAATAAAATAGTCACGTACAGACTTTGATTTTTCATTGACCTTGCAAGAGAGGGGTTAGGTTAGACTCCTTCCAACACCTTGAATGGAGACGTCAGGCAAGGGGGCAATCACTCTCGGTGTACCTTCAGTCCCCTGGCGTGCAAGTCCGCTATAAAAGCGACCCGCTGAGGCGTCACAGTTGTTTGCGTAAGGATTCCTGTGGCGCCTCCATACAGCGGAGGTAAGGTACCGTTGGTTTTAGTGGGTATGCCTTGAACCGTCTACATAACCTCCCACTCGTCAGCGGGGGTTATGCATAAGGCCGCATTTCCAATGATAAAAAGGGGTTAGGTTAGACCTCCTAGAATTAAAGAAAATATCTATATATTCTATAATCTAGTACCAACCGCCCCTCCCTAAAACATTTCTCGTCGCTTTCTGAAATATTAACAATTTCCCAAAAGAAGTTCCATAAGTCAATTATGACATCATCATATATTGACTTAGGAAACTTCTTTTAAATAACTCTGTTATATAAGTTTAATGAAATAATAATTTACATACCCTCGACTCAGTTTGTGGACATCACACATAGGAAGAACATAACATGCCACATTTTGTCATAATTTCTATAAAACTGGCACTAGCACCCTCAGTGAATAATTGGAATTATATCAAGCCCCCTCTCTATGTCACGGATCCGTAACATTTATGTCTCCGCTTTAATTGATGAAAGTAATCATTAGGAAGCTCTAAGAGCGAAGACCAACCTTAGTCGGAATCTATAAAACGCAATAATTTTTCTAAAGACATCATTATTTGGATCAGATCATGATTGTGGAATCGTCAATAAATTACACGCGTCGGTAGTAGATCGTCAACTGTTAGTTACCTCAAGGCAGGTTTAGGCAGGGTGGTATTCTTTCCCCAAAACTCTTTTTAAAAACTCAGTTGCTTACACTATTATGTCCAAATCGTCTTTAAAATTTGCTCGATGAAATGTTTACTTAGACAAAATTATAACCTAGAATCAGGCCTGCTTATAAATGCTAGCGTATTTCAAACTTCTCTACTTGGAAGTTCAGACAAATTACTAAAATTAATTTAATATACTCAATTCAGAATCTTGAGTCTACTATAGATCGCATCTAGTCCTCTGCACCGCAAGTAAGTGAAGTGAGCAGAAAACTGCAGCAGCCCTGTCACAGTCCCTTTATACTGATGTCAGATAAGTTGCTGAACACACACACACAAATTTGTTTACGGACTTGGAAAATTCGACCACACGTCGGAGTTTCGTCTTTGACTAAAGATTACGGCGCAGTCTCCATACCTTATCCATCCTTTATTCTGTACTGTATATGCCTAATACACCCTCATATTTGAAAGAGTCAACCACTTCAAAGCCATAACGATAATCGTCTCAGATCACTTTATTTTGTGATGTATTATGAAATATAAATTAACTAAAATACAAATATACTTTCAAATGCAATATGTTTTGTATTAAATATTAAAATAATAACTATCTATTATACAATAGATTACGATAAATAAAACCATGGCGACGTATACAGTAAACAAATATATTCTATAAATAAATCAATAGAGACTCATTTGCATCACCTACTCGTTTAAATCAGAGAGCAGCCAGCAGCCACGTTTTCCAGCTTCCGCTGTGCTTGTATCTGGTACTGCATCTCCTGCGCCGGTGTGCGAAATACTTATGAGCGCCTATACTTGAAGACCAAAGAAAGGTCTTTCGCCAACAAGTATCTTCTGCGCCTGCGTGTCAACCCTGTCTACAATTATTTGCGCCCTGTTTTTTTTTCGAATCATGTCATATTATATTTTCGGTTTGGCCCCCAAAAACGGCGCGTCCCTGGTCGCGTGAGTATAGTGAGGTGCAAGTTGTTCCATATTTTCGAAGCAGCATAGTGGAAACTTCCTCTGAAGTGAACAGTCCTGTGTGGTGGTGACAATTCTATAAGTATAGTTTTAAGTCTTATAAAGTTTGTAATACTGCATTTATTTATGTGCAATAAATCAAATAAATTATATAAATCACAGTGAGTTTGTGAGTATGTGAATGTGTACACTATCCTCAGCTGGGAATGCTGATGCTACTGAGAAGTGTCAAGAATCTCAACACTACATGTTATTGGCCTGCATGAACTGCACCATCACGATGGTGTATGTGGTGCAGATGCTGAATAGAGACACAAGGAACGAGATGTCCAGAGCAAAGATGCGCCACACTGTGTTCTTCAGAGGACGGAGCTCCAAGAACTTAATGCCGTCGATGATTTTGTTACGCAGCAACCCATCTGGAAAGGAAACAATCTGTCTCACTAACCGTGAAGTCACCGTTGACGTTACAAATACAAATATAAGTAAGTTAAAAATGTTTGAAGCGAAGGAATTAGATAGGGGGCAGAATACTGCAAGACTTGAATATTTGTTACGTTAGTGGTAAGAAGATACTGAGCCACTGAAGGTAAAAGAAAACTCTTTGGGTGGTCGGTGCTAAACAATCTACGAATTTTATTATTCTCACCCGGAACATTAAACAGCCTCTTTACGAAATTATTCCTAATTTTATCCACTTCATATTTGGCCAATTCAGCGACAACAGCCGGAGTACACGGCAGGCTTATAAATAGTGTTATTTCACAAATATAAAGACTGTCCACCTGTAAACAAACTTTTATTATAATAAACCAAATATACAACAGATATTAACAACAATAATGAATTAGTAACCAATGCTAGTGTGTGTTTGTATATGTGCAACAAGAAGGTACATATGTGGATCATCAGAGACGGAAAGCTGAGGAGAGTCTGGAACAAAAAATATTAAATTATTATTTTATATTCTTTGTCCATTCTCGGTTCTTCCAAGTTTAAGTTTGGAATATTCATCACCAAAAATTTGGAAGCGTGTCCGAAGTTGTTGAGCGTGTGCAGGATATTTCTATAAATAATCAAGTGGTCCGTTATTCCTTTCATCTGCAGTTCAAGGTCAGTCTCGTTGTAGTGTGTCCTCATCAGATTGTCCTCTATTGCTCTTCTGAGAGACGCCAGACGCTTCCACAGCAACTCAAACATCAACAGTCTAGGCACATAACTTGAATATATTCCTAAACCGATAATAGAGGAGGCGACGATAACAATCGGCGATACTGTGTAATGTATAAACATATATAAAATCTGAAACATAATGCTTGCCATTGTAACTATGAACGTAAATGTAGTGATCAGCAATTTGTATTGTGTGTCTGTGCGAGCGGACGGATCCACTTGATCCATCTCCTTAATGTACTTGTAGAAGTGTTCACCCTCGCTGATGAGGGACACAAACACTGTGAGACTGTACATTGCTAACATGTGAAACATTTGTATCATGAATAGGTCCATGTATGAGAATGTAAACTCCACAATGCTATACATTGCGAAGATGGCGACCAAAGCGCAGTAGATCTTAGCGATGATAGTGAATGCCATGCTGCTGCTGATCTTAGAGTACAACCCGACGAGCAGACGAACAGACATGATGACATGTATGGTGGGTAGGTGCACTCCTGAGCTGAACATCTCGCAACAACGTGAACGCGGCTCACTGAGTGCGAGTGCGAGTGTCATTACCATTATCTCTGAGTATCTATCAGTGACACAATGTATTGTCCATCAACGTTATTAGTTTTCAAGTAAGTAATTTTATTATCGATTTTATATATATAATGTTATGTATGTAGGTTAATTAGATTTCGATAGATACGATATACGTAAGTAAAGTGTAACGGCTGTACTCTGAACTTGGCTGGACACAGTCTTGATCTGCTTCCCCTCTTCATTCTGAGGCGGAGAACAGCGCAGCAATGGGCCATTGGTGATGATGCTCATTATGGTCAGTATTGTTTTTTGAACCATTTGACATTCGTCTAAATTTTAAACTAGACTGTCACCACACGGCAGCGTAATCGCACGCAAGTAGATGGAAGCCGAGCAGTGTCTTGGGCTTGAAGCTCAGTTGCAGAGATTAAAAGGCCTTTCTACTACCAGTAAACTCTCTCTTTCACAGCTTGATCTCGATATTTAACACTTCTTCAGCAAAACAGCAAATACACTAATTACCAGGGGTGTAACGGGCTACAGGGTGTGTGTGCAAAAATTAGTAAAATGTCACTTAATCTCGTGCTTCTCAGGAAAAAATAATAAAAAATACTGTCACACGTGCATATAGAGATTTCACTTCAGCAATGACAAAAGTAAAAAAATGGAATCTCTTTTTTTCCCGCGTTAAGTGAATGACTTAAACAGGGGAATCCCGCAATAACCGATGTACAATGACTAGTGTCCGACCGAAAGTTTGTTTTTGGTCGAGTTTCGGTAAAAAAACGAGTTTCGATTTAGTTTCAATTTCGGTGGCAAACTAATCTAGTTTTGTCTTAGCTTTTTTAAACACTCTCCCAAAATGATGAATGAGGTGTTGTGAAATATTTTTTACTAGCCGACTCGCGCGACTTCAATATATTCTATAGGTCGTAGCGAGATGCTATATAGCCTAAATTACTCCTTGTTACATCAGCTGAAATGAAAGTCCGGTCAAAATCGATCCACTCATTTCAGAGATTAGCTGGAACAAACAGACAGAGAGATAAATTGTAAAAAATGTTGTTTTGGTATATCTACTGTGTGCGTGTATATGTCGCAGTCATCTGGTTGAATCTGCTATTTAATTGAGTGACTAGCGCGTTCGTTGAATGACAACATTCAATTGAGTGACTTAATGGACAACTCGTCAAGTTGTTTAATGTAACGTTCAACATCTTGACTGAACGTAATATAACATAGTCGTTGAATGGGATATTGCCGACTTTGTAATTGATGTATATGTGTGTGTGTGACACTCTTGCGGCTCGCCTACCGTGTTCACCTAATTAGTAATAAACGAGCTATCACCGGGGTCCGTTGTTTCATTTGTCGCCAAAGTACCGATACAGCAGTAATGTTTGGTTAGGGTGACCATAAGTTCGCAAATCAAAAGGTAACTTACTTTAGATAACAAAAATGAGGACATGACATGACACACCTTAATATGATCTTACGATAGATAATACCGATATTTTATTCTTTAAAAGTAGCCGGCTGCGGCGTAATAATAGGTAAATCCATGATGTCACGCTATTTTATTACGAATAACGTACTTTAAAGTAAATTTAATCACGCAGTGGGAAAAAAATTAACTAAATTTCAATCACCTAACTGATTTTACGTCCGCTCTGTTCAAAGGGCTATGTTACAATCCGCTAACTAGTTGGACGTTGAGTGACGCTTGTTCAATAAACGTTCGGCCTAGTCACTCAATTGAATGTTGTCATTCAATGAACACGCTAGTCGTTCAATCAAATAGCAGATTCAACCAGATAACGGCGACATATACATCCATATGCACTTAGTAAAAAGCGTTTATTTTAATATTACAAACAGACATTCCAATTTTATTTATTTGTATGGATTAAATAACTAGTAACAAAGTAGGGCGCGGCTGCCAGAGCACCCGGTTCGGTATTTTCATCCCTCTGGGAAAATTATAAATATTAGTCCTTCAGTTCCGAGTGCCGGAACTTTTTTTAGGAAATTTCCTCCTCTTTTTAAATCTTTTTTCAAATTTGAAAAATCTTATTTAGTTCTTGAGGTATTTGCAAAAAACTAAACCACCTTTTTTTTAGTTAATTGTTAATATATTTTGCACTTTTGCAAACGGAACTTCATTTTTTTTTAAATCATCTAGATGCCATTCCGAATCAAATGTCATCTCAATCATAATTTTCAGAGATGAAAAAAGTTGACCAAAAATGGTACTTGTTGACTAGACTCAATTAAACCTGCCGAAACCGACCGAAACTGACAGTTGCCTAAATTCGGTTTCGGTCGGATAAAAAATTTGCTATGGACTTCGATGGGACAGGAACTGCTATCAGACTTGTCACTATTGTCTATAGAGGCAGATATTTTAGAACAACTGAAATCCTCTACATAATAAATCAATTTGTCGAAAAAAGGCAAGAAAAGTGTATATCAAGGTATAGTTAAGATAGGATAATAATAGAGGCCGTGTCGGGCAATATTTGGGGTAGGATAATAATAAAGAGGACTTGATGAAACGATTATCGAATAATTAGAATACAAGCCACATCTACGACACTTTATTCAACCATTTTTGATCCCTCCCATTCCTTTAATTCCGGTGTATTCTCCGTTCTCGCTTGGGGTCCACTGAAACCGTAGCATTCTTCACTTCATTCCCCATCCCCACCCTATTCTCGATGTGGTAATGCATCGGCAAAATAGGAAGGTATCTCTTGTATTGCCGATATTCATGGGCGTTGGTGGCCATTAATCATCAGGTAGGCGGTCCACCAGCTCCTTTGCGCCCTATCTACCGTAAATAAAAAACATACAGCCTTGCCTGATGTTAATAGACGGTCTAGGATGGAACACGCCTTCCTAGATGATGCCTGTTTACTGTTGCTTTGAAGACACCATTATTGTACCTATCAGGAAACACAGACTCCGGCAGGTTGCTCTACAGTATCGCGGTGCGAATAAAAAACGTGGATTCGAAACACTTGCGTCGTATTCGGGGAACATCCACCATGTACCTGTGGCGCTTTGGTTGCGACGATGTTCGAGGCTTTGCAGGTTTCTAGCAGTAGTGCAAACTTACGCTATACGAATAATCGTTCCTTACCGCTTTGTATGGACGTCACGGGATCGCTCTCGCATACAACCGTGACCAACATCCGGTGGGTGGTCACTGTTGTATTTAAAAAAATAAAAGAAACTACACGTTTTACGTGATTCTTCGTAAGTTAATCGTATTGATTTTCGCAAAAGTGTCGTCTATCTTAAAAAATATAAGTAATATCACAAACATAATATATAAACTACAATTATTACTAAAATATACCAACAACGATAAACCTTCGGGGTCATACTGGGCACAAGGTGCCTAATGGGGCACAAGAACGCGCTTGTCTAGGGGTCCTTCAAGTATTGCGTAAGGAGATTTTTTGAAATTATCAACCCCTTTCGTCTGCGCCAGTATGCCAAATAATTATGAGCACCTATACTTAGATAGATAATAAGAGCCTATACTTATGCATGTCATATTATATTTCCGTCTGTCGCCCCCAGAGAGCTTTCTAGCGCCTTTTTTGTCCTGGCGATGTCGAACATATGGACGGTGCGTCCTTGAGGTCAGCAAATGGTAAGCAAATCCCTAACTCTTAACCCGTGTTTACGTAAACATTATGCATGTATGGATTTTTCGAAGTGCGTGTTTACTTTTTTTATCGCTGACGTATCATCATGCAGATCCCGTCCCGCCACCACGATCTGCCATGTCATCAAAAATAACAAAGCAAGGACCCTCTTGCCCCCTATGCATTGTCTATTGAGTTTATTTATTAGCTTGTCTTTTTTGACCTTGGCAGCGTCAGCGCAATCGAGGAGAGCTAATCGCATGGATTAAGCCAGAGTAATTTAGTCTGAAGAGGAAGAAAGTTTTGAAGACGTTTTATAGAATGAAGAGAAGCGTTAAATCGTTCCAGCACTTAGTCGCAGAGAACATAAAACTTCCGCGAAACGCAGCCGAGTGGTGTGAAGGAGTTAAAATCATATACGACGTGGCTTTAGTTGGATACGTCCTACTAACATCGCTCGCCCAACTTATTTTCCAAACAACAAGGATGCAAGATGTAATTGCCGACGATATGACATCTTTAAAATACTCGCGTTATTTAAATATGGTGTGGCGTGTGTATATAAAGGAATTTCAAAACATAAACGTGCACATGCGTGTTGAACACGTTGTATATGGTTTTACGTGCGAGCTAAGAGTTTGGGTCCTATTAAGGTGTCTCCGTAATTTAACTGAGACAGCACTAGAGTTTCGCACAATACAATCCGTACTTCAGATTTTAAAAAAGGCCGAATATGGTACAGAACTATTAATCGATAAAAGCAATTTTGAATCGTATTATGCACATGTTTCTCGAATCTAAGATTCTCATCCATCAGTACTCCAAGAATTTATGTATCGAGAACACGTTCAGTATCGTTATTTTGGATTTTTATTTTTGGTCCCAATCTAGATATTTTATCCACCTGTGTTTTAGATTATAATATTAAGTATTAGTACAATTAGATTCCGACCATTCAAATATACTATCCAGATCATAGTTCAATTTATCTATTGCATCATTGATATCATTGGGTCGACAGGATATGTATATTTGAATATCATCGGCATAAATGTGATATTTACAATGTTTAATGTGCTTAACTATGTCAGCGCAATACAAAATAAACAATAGAGGTCCCAATATGGACCCCTGAGGAACACCCCTGACGACTGATTTTGATTTTGAGTAGTCTAGTGAACCATTATCATTTTTTATTTCAACTATTGAAACTGGGTTAGTGCAATTACTGTCTCTTTAAGAGACAATAAGGAACTACCTATGAAGTCCTCTCAACGCCTGGAGATAGCAGGCCACGGAGATTGAAATTCCCCCCTAACCCTCCCCAAAGTGATGCCCCTGGAACACGTAGGGGTGCTCACCACGGCCCGCCACGACAGATCACCTCCAATAACCGCTACCAGAGCGGCGCGGTAGGCGAGGGCTTCACATTCACGACTGGCCCAATCCCGTAGGACAGGGCGAACCGTAGTCACCAATTCAGTAGTTCCAAATATAGTCTCGGTTAGCCATCGGGTTCACTACCAAGTGCTCCTCTTTCTTCCAGACAGTGACCACCAGCATAGGCCGATCACTCTCATCCTCCATGTGCGCACATTCACTCATTCGTTATTATTTGTCTCCAGGTGCTTCATCTATGGCAGAATGATCTCACAATATCCGAGACCCAGCGCGTGTACCCGCATGAGGAGTACCTGGCCAATGAGCACGACCAGGTATTCAGGACTGATAAGGGTTTTTATTCGAGACATCTAATTGATTCATATTTATTTAATAATAATATATCGATAATATGTAGTGATTGGAGGTCGTATCCCTCTCTGGAGGATCTGAGTTATCCCGTAACAACATACTTCACTTATCAGTAAGCGTTTTTATTATTATCTATTTATAATAAAAATGGTCGATGGTCACCACCACTCACGCCACTATCATCAGGATCACTAATCATTGTTCTAGTGCATTGCTGTACTAGTGTTTTATAAGTTACTAGGCCCTTCGGTTTCATCCGCTATATTTTGGATAATTCACACTATATTATTATAAATTATAGCCTATGTATGTATAAAGTTTCATCAAAATCCATTCAGTAGTTTTTGCGTGCAAGAGAAAGTCATGCACTTCATCTCCTATTTCAACCCGTTCAATTCTTTTTTCGTGATAAAACATAGCCTACGTCCTTCCTCAAGCTCTAATCTATTTCTGTAACAAATTTCATCAAAATCGCATAAGTGATTTAATCGTGATTGTGTAACATCCAGACAGAGCATCTATCCGTCAATAGATGGCGTAAGTAGTACGTAACATCGCAGTTTCGTTTGTTAAGGATGTATACTTAAGTTGATGAAAGTAACATAACAAATATACTAGAAAGTTAATATGTAATATAATTATTTCAGAATGAGGATATGCACTTCAGATGGAATCCACGAGTCGACCTCACATACAGCAGGATACCCCTACGTGTACAGTAGTAACCGCTCTGTTCACAACCCCTACCACTGTTCCTGCTCTATGTTACCATTCATACAGAAATACTCGAACAAATGTTATTAATCTTCCGATCCTGGACATGGACGGAGCTGCCTGCGCTGAGCCGACTCATATGAGAGGCTCGCCTGTCTGAGCTGACGGAGGCTTCTATTGGCAGCTGCAGTACACGGTTGTACTCAGGTACTAGCTCTACAATACAGAAGCGTGATGACACTCCCGACCCTAAACTAAATGTCAAAATGTCGTAAAGTTTTTACCCGTGAGGGGACGGGTTAGAATACAATTCCCCTCTGCCGCTGGGAGAGCATCTCGTAAGAGCATAGTAACCCAGCACCCCCTTGGTGTTCTCTGTTCCACGACTGGCTTGCGACCACCAGCATGCGTTTTGGACCACCCTCCCTCTCCCATCCCATTACTGCTGCGATTCCAATGAACACCGGGTTCTTGCTGGGGTACATTGAAACCGCAGCAGTCTTCTCTTCGCTCCCCCTCCTCACTCTATCTTCGAGGTGACAATGCATCGACAAAACAAGAGATACACTCTAGTTTCATCGATGTCTATGGGCGATCAGGTGGACCGTCTACTCGTTACATAACTGTCACTCATTTGGCCGCTATTTTGAGGTCATTTTACTGCGTATCGAGATTTCCATTTAGTAAAACATTTTTCAAATTAAACGATTATAACATATAGTAAATGTGTCACAGTCGAGCACTGCTGAACAAAACGACACAAGACTTAACTTTTTTTGCCAAACTTAAGATTAATTGAAGTACGAGAATTGTAGTAAATACCAAAAAATATTAATAACAACTCCTGTCTCCATCATCAAATCAGCTCGTCAATGATATCAATGAAAAATAGAAAGTGAAAGGTTCTGCTGGCCGCTCTCCTGACTGATGAAAGTCGAGGAGATATTTTGGCGTCAAATCTGAGTGTATAGGGATGATGTTCTCAAAAAAAAATCGTAGAGTCATTACCAGGTGAGAGAACGCAGCTTGACATGCACTTCAATCTCTATTTCAACCCCTTTTTTTCGCTATAAAATCTGTCTTCGTGCCAAATGGACGATTCTGGTGAAATAATCAGCTTGCATACACTTTACTAGGTTATTGAAGAAATAAAATAAGAACGTGTATACTCACTCATAACAATTGCACTTTATTTGTAACTACAACACCTTTTCTCTCTTTACTTGGATATAATTATCTATACTGCAGATTATAAAAAGAAACGCACCCTTCGACAAGTAATGGCCCTTTTTAGATTTTTTTGCTGCAGCACAATCATATGCAACAACGCTCTCCCGCCATCTTGTTTTCCCGCCATTACTTGTAGTCAATACAACAACTATTACAAAAATATGCTTTCAATAATCAATGATAAATACAAAATTATATAATTCAATATTTAATGTATAATAAATATTATTATTGTTTTTTTTTTTATATTAGTAAACCTGAGATCAGTCATCTAGACTATAACCAGGTGGGTTTCAAGAAGTTGTGGTTTGGCGAGGAAAAGCCACTGCTCCATCTCCCCTTAGTAGGGCAGCACTTCGGCTCTCTTGAGTCTTCTAATATGCTGCAAGAGCAAACTGGATAACTGGATCATGGCTCCTCAAGCGGTTCTTGTAGTTAGTTGTGAAGCATTTTGCTTCGTCCAGGATGGTTGGGATTTCCAGGTACTCTTAGGATATTGTTTTGAGCTCTCTTGAGGCACATGATGTTGGATTTACTGGCAACCACAGTTGGATTCCATATGTCCAGATCGCTTGTTGGATAGGGATAGTGCAGACTGTCTACCGAGGAGCCAGAGCAAGCTTTAAATCTAAGGTTGATTTCGTTGCGCTTTGTTTTTATACTCCCCCCGTGAGGGGACGGGATAGAATACTATTCTCCTCTGCCGCTGGGAGAGCATCTCGTAAGAGCCTAGTAACCCAGCACCCCCTTGGTGGTAGGGGATCTGTTCCCCGACTGGCTTGCGACCACCAGCATGCGAATCCGACCGCCAAGTGTCATAGACGCGTTCCGGTCGAGCCGCATGTGGGCCAGACTTACCCCCTCCCTCTCCCATCCCATTAATGCTGTGGGTCTAGTGGACTCTGGGCTCTTGCCTAGGGTCCGCTGAATCCGCATCATTTTTCTTCTTCATTCCCCCTTCCCACTCTATCTTTGGGGATGCAACGCATCGACAAAACGAGAGAGTGTTTCTTGTTTTTCCGATGTCCATGGGCGATGGAGGCCACTTACCATCAAGTGGACCATCTGCTCGTTTACACCACCTTATCTAATATAAAAAAAAAAATATGGTCTTTCCAAGTCATCCTACGGTTAAGGTATTTAACGCTGGTTGATTGCGGCAATGTATCAGAACCTAGGGGGATCATCGGGGGACAAGTTTCACGTCTTAGGGTAATCGTGACATGGTGAGACTTATTATTATTGTTAATGACATAAATTTAATCAAATTGATTGAGTGGTTTAAGCGTGTAAGCGTAAGCGATAGACGGAGTGTTCTATAATGTTTATTGAGCAATGCAATCTTTACTACATTATTTTTATTCTATCCGGTATGTTTCGTCTGTAGTATGATTTTTAAATCGATTAGAATTTTCCCGAGTAAAATATCGATTCAATAAAACAACTCAGTGCCATATATCGATTTTAAAGATGTTTTTAATTTAATAGTATTTATTAAATTGATAAATAAAAGGAAGTTTTTAAGAAATAAATTTTTATTCGTGTCCCTCTGCCTCAATAAATAACATTTATTAATCTGTGGAATTTCAAATGTCTATCTTTGTTCCGATACACTTGAGCTAGTTGTCAAACGGAGCTCGCTTGGTGACCTTTATGGCTATGTTGTGGTGTTGATTTTTGTGCACTTTAACCCTAATTCAAGCGTCTATTATGTTTAATTATTAATTAGGGGAGCATCCATTCACGCAGGCGCTGGCGTTGAGTGTATCTCTTTCCCACACGAAGAAGGACTATGTGAGAGAAAAGGATGGACAGTAAACTCTTGGAGCTCGGTTTGGTAAATCAAACACAATATTGCTATTCAAAGTTAGTTTATTTGAAGTAGTGTTGCACACCTGACACCTGACAGTTGACAGTTGACACTGACACCTGACACTTGACGGTCGACTATACGTCACACTGCGGAACGCGTTCACGTTGTGGCAACATTTGAAATAGCGGTAAATAGAAAATATAACATTAGAAGACGAAATATTGCACAAGTTGACACAAATTAAACAACTGTTAACAAACTGTAAAACTAGCTAAGAACTATAATTACGGCCGAAATTAATAATCAATCACAATGCTAAATCTCTAGATTGTAGCTTCAGATTGATTTTTTTAATCTGTAATTTATGCATAGAATATTCAAATTCAGAAGCTATTTTTAATCTGTAATCCAAAGAGAATGTAATAGATTGCGATTGATTATTAATTTAGGCGGTTAGAACGCTAGAGTCTGTCTAGACTATCTCGTTGAAGAAATACGCGAAACTTATTATCAGTGGCGTAGCTATGGTAGCTCCCCCTGGAGGGGAGGAGACACATCCCACACATTCCAAAATGAAGGTCTACTTATCTAGTTTCTATTCCTTTAGAATTATTAGAATTTTTTTGCAATGTACACACAAAATGCTACTTGAATTTTGGGGGAATCCCCGATCATTTTATTTGGATTTCTCTACATAGCTGACGCTAGTCAATGGATTGCTCATCGCTATTTCTGGGGAATCCCCGCAAAATCAAGGATAAAAAAACTATTTTTGGGGGAACCCCCGATCGCCTGCTACGCCACTGTTTATCATAACTTATTACACAAATATGATCAAACAATATCAGTTGATTGGTTATTAGAAAACCGACCACAATCAGGAAAGAAAAGGTACGTGCGATCCGCGAATATTCTTAATCTAACATCTTTGGATTATGGAAAGAATATAGAATCCGAATTTGGAATATAATTTTCTTTTCCAACCAATAAAGGGAGGCCGGGGGAGGTAATGAGGAGACATGGAGAGCAGGGGGGATAGATTGATAATTGCAGGACTGAAATCTGCTTACGTAATACTTGATCCCAAATCTGAGGATCATCCAAATATTTTGGAATGTATTTACTTTTGGCAAGTTAATCTGTAAAGTTTCACTCCGACACCGGGGATCCTCAATGTCGTGGCAGTCTGCTTTATAACCAACCAACTGAGCATCGTAGACGTGACGCGAGGCCGCGACGTACAAAGATATAAACCAGTGTCTAAATTCAATAACTTGGTCCTATGAGTCGTGGAGGTGATACCAGGGACATCACGAGCATATCAAGCAATCAGTTTAAGTGCACGAGATATGTATTAAAGTTCAGCTTACATTAAATTCCCATCCACTCTGGGTTGCCATCCTTTACTACTTTTAAGCATTTTCAAATTGTGATACCAGGTTTTGCAATTTTTGGATTTGAAACAAGATATTATAGAATATAACACGGATGGCAACCCTACGACCACCATTTGTAATAGGGATGGCGATCCGAGATCGAGTAATCGAACAATCGATTTCTCGGACCTTCGTCTTCTTCTCGGTAAGATCGATTTTTTGTGAATCGATTCATCAGGTTGTGATTCGATCTTTATCGAACAGAACCGCCATCCCTAATTAGTACTACAACTGACACAGATGTTTAACAATAGAAATGCTCGTATCGTATACCGTGATACTAACAACTGCACGCGGGCGTGCTCGCTGGCACACCTGGCTGTGTCCAGTCACAGCATCTTCAAGCGATATAAAACTCGTTAATCTTACTATTTATTAAATTCAATTTTATTGGTGTTTTAACGCAGATGCGAGGAGGTAGCTTCTTCATTACACTTTGGACTTCGGCAGGAGAGAGAAAGACGATAGTCTCCTCTCTTCAGTCAAAGATATAAACTATTGTCTAGTCCATCTGGGTTTTTGAACAAACTTTTTTTTAATTAAAATTCGTTAACAAAGTCATTTTAAGGTTTATAATCAGGAGTTACGTATTGTTTTTGTCATATATTGACTATAGTTTCAACCCCATTCGGCGGTCTTCTTCTGAGAGTAGACGTGGAAGAAGTGGTGATTACCTCTAACGAAAGACACAATAACCATTTCCGACCTCTCACCTACTCCGCAACAATTGTCTTAGTGCGCGAATCCACTCTCTATAGAAGACCGCCAAATGCGGTTGAAACTATAGTCAATATATGGCAAAAACAATACGTAAGTTTCAACGTGACTGATTACCCGTGTTAGTATCAACTAAAAGTGTTGTCAGCCGAGTTAAAAACTACAGAAATTGTAAAAAGTGAAAGTACAGTATTAGTGAGATAGGGTAGTTGTACAAAAACCCAAATGGCTTGAGCTATTACAAACTGAGCTAATGCTAACTCCCACCAAATAATTTATAGTCTAAAAGGCCAAACATGCACTCTTCCCTTAACTACCGAGTACGACCCAACTCTGTCACGTGATAAAGCAGCAAGGATTTACTTGTCAATTTTTGGCACTCATAAAAGCCAAATTAGGGATGGCGATCAAAAATCGATTATTCGAAGAATCGATTTTTCAGAGTCTTAATTCAACATCTGATTTGATTTGTTATTTGTCTGAGATGGATTGCCGATATTATGAAATAAATTTTGGCAAAAATTACCTTTTTTATTGCTCTTCTCCCTAGGGGGTAAAAAAAAATTTCGCTAACGTAAGGCTTCGTTGATGAATAACATTTTTTTTTGCTCCTTACCTCAGGAGTCGTAATATTGTAAATGGGAACAAAAAGATTGATTTTTAACCTAGAACATTCGATTTTTGCTCTTCACCTTAGGTGGAGCAATCGATTTTTAATCAATCATTTTGTGAATCGATTCAATAGGTTGCGATTTTAATCGATCTTTTACAAAATAATCGCCATCCCTAAGCCAAATGTGATTGTTCGGCGGCGTAACTATATTGTCTGAGGTCCGTGATAAATTCTTCTAAACAACCAATATTGGCATTACAGCGTCCATTGTCGGTCTGTTACGCCACCAGAGCTACGCAGTATGAAGCAGATGCACTAACGTGATATAAGCAGTCTCGGTTGGGCCGTCGCTTCCCTCAGAAGACGCAAGGAGCAACACACTACTACTCTACTCGTATATAACTCCGTAATTAATTCGTATAGAAAATTTATTGCATGGAATACACGCGATGTGCTTTACTTACACATTTTTCTTAATATATAAAACATCAAGCGGGTGTTTAGAGGGTAGAATTGACGCAGAACTGCGAGGACGGGGGTCGAGCAGTGTTGCCAACGTAAACCTTAAGTTGGCAGCACTGGAGTCGAAATTGGACGAAGCGTTCGGTAGAAAAACGTAAGTAAACCACACGGCACACTTCATTAAAGATAAAACATGCAAAAATACCATTTATATGATCACTATGTATACATTAGATACACGAGCTATGTACAACGCTCTGCTACCGATGGACAGTGACAGCTGTCACGCGTCGCTTTGACATCTACTATCGACATGTCACCGCACTAATAACAAATTTATATTTAGCTACACAGTAGGGGTGGCGATCCGAGATGTATCAATCGAAGACTCGGTCTAGTACTTAAAAATCGAGTTAAAATCGAATCGAAATTATTTTTGGCGACACTTAACTTTAAATGGTGCTTTTTTGTGAATCGATTCATTAGGTTTCAGTCGAGTCGATATTTCAATCACCAACCCTACTACACAGACTATAAACGACACGAACAGTTTCGGTGACAAGACAGTGACAGCTGTCAATGAGATATTTAGTAGTTTAGTTATTCGATGGAGCAACACTGAAAGTCGGAAACACGTACCTACATATAGTCAAACTCTCTATACAATAACATTTACAGGACATTACTCAAGCTTCAACAAAACTCTACGCCTAAACATATTCACTATACACAATCTGTCAAACGCAAACGCGACGTCATCAGCGCCCTCTGCCGGCGTGTGAGAACAAACACAATATAGTCTGTGGCGCGTAAACTTAAGGTTTTTGTTGGTGCATAGCTTCGGCCTTACTATAAAATGAATAAAGAATTAACCTACCGCGTTATACCTTAGCCTTTACCATTATGGTATAAAAATAAAAATAGAGAAAAAAAAATAGTGCAAGTATCTGGTAGTTTGAAAGGATTCTAAGCAGTGTTGCCAACTTAGCTACTCTGTAGCCACTGTTGCTAACTCAAAAATATTTCTCCCTAAAAACACAATATTTTCAAAAAAAATCCTCGAAAAATCCTAAAAATGTACAAAAAAAGTAATAAAATTGTGACAAAAAAATAAGGCCTCGTTTTTTTTTAATTTTATAACAATTATTTAAGAGAATTTCTTAATTATTACACTGAGCGGTTTTTTTGGAGCAAAGCTTCGCCTACTTTTTATGAAATATTTCTGGCAACCCTGTTTGTAGCTACCCCTGGCTATTAATGGCAACTTTTTTTATCAGTTAGTAAGTATTTCTGATTATAGACAGGTTTAAAGATAATGAGTTGGCAACACTGATTCCGAAGAGGTGGATGAAGATGAGGATCAAACATGGGCTCAGTCAGCGCTTGAAAGAGATCCAAATACGCACTAATGTTGTGTTATTGTCAAGACAGTATGTGAGAGTGAGACAGAAGAGTGAGATCACTATATTAAATAAAAACTAGAAGAAATATAAAATAAAGCGTATTTTTTATTTTTTCAAAATATGATCTAGAAAGACGTAAACGCCAAATGACGTCATGACGTATATGTGACGTCACATGAGATGGGTAAAATGAAATAAAAAAAAAAGATAAATTAGCAGTGCATTTAATAAAAATAAAAACGAGTGAGCACAACGAGGCGGATGTACACATACACATACATGTTACAGTACTTTGGTTCGGCTACACTGACTGACTGACTGACTGACTGGCAGCTGTCCTCGATCACAGTTAATTTGGTTAATGGAGTTGAAACAATAAAGCGACATAATAATAATAAATGAAATAAAATAAAACTTAACAATAAGGCACGATACGAACGATACATTGTTTACTAAGTTGTGACGTCATCCACTCGAAAGTTGTCTTATGTATCCATAAAATAACATTACATTTAGAATGATTGTATTCTAACAAACAACTATAAGGACAGTCGGCCATATTGGATTTAGAATGACGTCACCACGATCCAATCTATAATAGAAGGTGTATACGACGAGCTTCGCGCGCGTTGATGTCTTTAATACGCAGAATTGAATTTATTTAGAATGGATGTCCTCCATATTGGCTCGTCGGCCATATTGGATTTTAGAATGACGTCATCACGATGTAATTTATAAGAAGCTGGAAGAAGAATTCATTACAAAAACCACATAATTTCAAAATCACTTCGTCTATAAATTAAATGTTTTTTTTTTATTAAATTAAAACAGTTTATTGTTTTTTGTGTTATGAGGTTTATGAAATGACCGACCAGATTATTTGAGAATAAAAAAATTAACAACTAAGGATGATGATGCATTCTTTAATTGATCGGATTATATGTGACGCAAGAGTACTAAGCAGTAGAGTGGTAGTGTAAACATACATGGCACAACGACCCGGCGACGGTCGCACGAAACAAAACATAAATTGCACTAACATTCCCTATCTCTGCATCTATGACGTCATCGTTTGGTTCGTGCGACACCAACCCGACCGATAGTTAAACTAGCCTAGATCTAAACTAATACCTAAGTAATGGAAGCCAACACCGACACCCCCAGCGCCCCCTACAATCTTCTGTGCAACAACCAAATGATTAAAGACAAATTAAGTAAAAACAAAAAATTATTTACAAATAATAAAAGTGTTAAGTGTGAGTGTTAACTAACGCGAAAGCTCAAACCAACAAAAACCCTATTTACAGTATCCACTAGTCGCTCACGAGCGCGGGGAACCCCCACACGATTGCACAGGAAGTAACGAACCTATCAACAAGACACAAGTGTAACCCGCGCAAATAAAGAATCGATTTCCCCACCTAATGTATTCGTGACCCACTCCCCACTCCGTCTCGGTGCTCACGCAATACTTAAACTACCCTATTCTCCTCAAAACCGAAATTAATATTCAATCTCAATACAAAATCCCCGGATTATTGTAAACAAATTCCAAATTTGAATTTGGATTGAGATACGTTATTAAATTCGAGCACGATTGGAGGAGTAAATAGTCGATATGGCTGAACAATAATTCGTAGGGTTTAGTAGCCTATGTGTATAAGTGCTACACGAGTTCATTGCACTTGGCCTACCATTTAATTACATAGAAAAAAGACCTGAGGGTACCTTTCAGATAATCAAACATTGTTGTGATACACTATTACAGACATTAATATTTAAACGTAAACTAAAACGTGGAGCCCAAACGTTCCTACCGGCTACGGCGACTGTACACACGCGCACGCGCACGCACGCACGCACGCACACGCACACACTAACGTCACTCGGAATTGTTGAAGTATTCTGACGCGTTCCCTCTGCATATGGGACACGTTCGATTTGACTGGAAAGAAAAAAAATATATAAAACCTCAACAAACAGAAGCGGATATCTAATGAGACTTGATCCCCCCTCCCCCTCTTTTTTGAGCTATAATCAATGAACTGATCAAGATAAATATCAACTACAATATGGTCCTTTTCCCTTGTCCCCCTTGTCTCTGTATCAAATTTCATCTAAATCCGTCCAGTGATTTAAGCGTGATTGTGTAACAGACAGACAGAGTATCTATCCGTCAATAGATGGCGTAAGTAGTATATTAAATCACAGATTTGTTTTTTTAAGTTTGCATGTGTACACTCACCCTGAGCCACTTGTCGACGCACTTGGCGTGGAACTCGTGCGCGCAGGGCAGCACGCGCAGTGTCTGCCGCGCCTCGAACTCGCACATGCACACCACGCACGACGTTTGTTCACCTGCACATTACATTACATAAATTACTCTCTACCCTCCACTCTCTGCATCTCTAAACTCTACAACACATTGCTCGTCTCTTAGTGTTCGCATACTGACCCTGATGAGTTTGTTCTGAGTACTTATAGGAAGGTAGCAGATCGATCTCGTGTCTCGCGAGCCCTCTCGGCTTCGCTTCTCCGAGCCTCTCCGCCAGCGACAGCAGCGCCTCGTAGTTCTCCGTCTCGGGGGAGTCCCCGGAGTCGTCCCGCGCCTCGGCGTAGGGAGACAGCGGGAACATCGCGAGCAGATTGAGGAACACCTGAACGTAATGCAACAATATTGTAGACTCTCTATTGTCTCTATTGTCGTTAATATCAAGTGTATTAATATTTAACTTACCTGATAGGTGGGGGGAGGTGGAGGCAAGGAGAGAGGAGACGCAACGTGCAACTGCGCCGGCAGCGCAGCAGACACCAGCCCGCCACCACTCTGGTACACAAAACAGATTCATAAGTATCATTACTAACGACAACACTAACACTAACGAAGATTAACAAACTGATTCTCACTCACCTGTGCGTGTATATGGTGCACAGCGTGAGGGTGAGCCGCCCAGCGCGCATGCGGCGCCGCGCGCACGTACGGCCGAGCCGCCCTGGATCCCGCGCCCACTACCCCCACGCCCACTCCGACACCTACATTATTGCCCACGCCCACGTTGTTGCTTCTACGCTGTAATTAACATAAACAACAAGTGAGAACAACATTTAAAGTAATTAAAATATTCCGAAAGCGTTTGACATAATAATGTAATACACTTACGTGATGATGATGTGATAGGGCGTGCCGCGCGTGATGAGGCGCCATCAACTCTAACGGAGCTCCTCGTGCCTAAAAATGTTTACGAAAAACTTTTACGACATCATTATAATGATTGAGATTTTATATGGTGTTCCACAAGGGTCAATATTTGTACCAGTATTATTTGTCTCATATAGGAGCTTACTCGGTGTGATATACGCATATGTAGGAGTCTTACCTCAGTAGCCAGTAACAGCGGTCCGTGGTGGAGGTCCGGCGTGGGCTGCAGCGGCGACATAGTCCCTTCCCCACTACTAAGCATTTCTAGGCGACCTCCTTCCGCACGCTAACATTCATATAATACACATACAAATTATACATTTATAAAAGAATGTAAAAAAAAAACAAAATATAACAATTACTACATTTTTCCTTTTTGTTACTACTGATAATTATGAAGAGAATTTCGTAGAGAATGTTAAAAATAAAATAAAACGTTTGCGTACGATATATAATACTCACCTGTGAATTGATGTAATGCGGATGCGGGTGTGGATGTGGATGTGGGGGTGACGCAAACCCGCGCGGCGGCGCGAAGCTACTGTGGTACTGCAGGCCGTGCGCGTGCGCATGAGCATACACGCCGCCCATCTGTCGTTCATACAGTACTGATTGTAGTTAACCTTTTACCATGACGTGGTGCGGTGGATTGCGCCGATGGATGTACTTGCAGCTGTTTCTATTTTATATAACTACGCGAACACAACTAGGAGGCTTAGAAACAACGATATCTACTTTAAGAAATAAAAAGGACTTAATAGTTTATATTATGTCAAATGAAAGACAATTAAATCATCCATCGTCACATCTTCCACTTAAAAATAGTAAAATCGATTGCATCACTGGATTTTTTAACAAGTTGGACGTTACTATCGATAACTCGTTTTATAACAGTGATGCATCCGATTATATAACAGAAAACCGTAAACCAGAACACAAAGTAGCTAATAAAGGCGCTTGTTGATTAATCGAAGCTAACAAGATTGTCGTCTCGTTCCTTATCAACATAATGAGAATAAGCTATGATCAACAATATCCATGTAGATAAATAGAGGATAAAAATGCGAGAAAATACTTCTAAATACACATATAGATGTACCTGATGATGACAAAATAACAGACATATTGAACATACATATTATTAATATGATAACAAATATTAAAAAAAGTAAAGAAGAACAATAGAAAGAGTTTAAAGCGGATAATAAATATAATATAAATGAAGGTGGGTGGTGGGTAGTGGGTAGTCGGTATGAAGTATGAAGCGATGCAGAACGAGATAAGATCCTTGAGCTCAGTTCGCACAACAGCGCCCGTGTTAATAACCGCACCCGTAACACTTCACGTAATACCAACAGTTGTTACTTCACAGTAGAGCATCGTAGGAAACAGCCAAGTCTAATAATGAAAGCGACCAGCCAAATATTTTCATTTTATCGTAACCAATCTACAAAATACCAAAGCTTGAGTTGCTAGTGCCAAAAATGTAAATAAAGTGTGGCAAGGCCCGTACGAGTTGCCGATGGTCCCGGACCACAGACCACGGACCACGGACCACGGGGCACATTCACAGGGGATCGATGCATGCGGTACACGAATAATAAACGTGAGGGTTAGTCGTCGGAAAAATATTTGGGAGGTCGCAGTCGACCGGGACTAAGTGACTTTACTTTTGGCCATAGCACTGAATTGTTAATCAAACAAAAAATGCATAATATGTGGTAAAGAGCAAGTAAATAACGCTAGATCTCATCCCAGCAATCTAGGCTGGCTACATTACACAGACCATAGACATTTTGAAATTGTTGCGAAAAATGTGTTCTCTATTTCTGGTGTCGCAATTCGGTAAGCAGCGTAATGTCAAAACGTTTACAGCGTCCGTAACGCGCCAGGAGAGTATGTACAGAACCAAAACAGAATGAGCTCGAGTGTTGCATGCTGTAAAACCTAATTCCGGCGCCACAACCTTAGTGTTAATGGCGTCGGAGTTCGGTACAAGTCGTTAAAAGTTGTGTATATATTAAAAATAACTAAAAACAAATCGGAGTCAGTTCGGAAGTGTAACATCGACAACTGAATGGCTCAGCCGACTCTCAGCGCTGCGAGTCCTTTGGGAATAGTGGGAGCAGTGAGAGTCGGCAGCGAGTACCTATATGTCTCCAAGCATTGTGCACTGAGTCTATGTATTACACAAGTAAAGTACGAATATATTAGATAACAGGTTGTGCCGCCACCTAGCCGCCTCGCCACCTCGCCTCCGTCCAGGAACACTAGCTCGTGCGTATATCTATCTACGCACTAACATCTAGGCAATTCTAGTAGAACCTAGACAGGCTTTTCATATTATTTAATAAAACAATTGCGGACTTACAAACAAAAATGAAAAATAGGCAGGAACGCAACAGAACAGTTCTAAGCGTGTAAGGAGAGAAATCGACGTGGTAGATAGATACACGGGACGCGAGTGTGGCCAGTGCGCGCGCCATCTCGCCCCTCACGGATAGATTCGGACGCTGCCTGACTGACCGTGTTCAGGCAACGTCCGGTACATAGTAGTAAAGAATTGTTACAAAGAACGAGCGTAGAATGCGAGGCACCGAGCCACTACAGTAAGCTTACATTGTACAAGCGACATTTACATATTATCACATAGGATTAACTCTAGAGTACCCTCCTCGCTCCTGTATATATATATAATCTGGGCATGCATGTCGGTCCGTGCTCGTGGTGTTCGAGACGTCGAGGACCGATCTATCTGTTAGTAAGAGTATGTAGGCAAACATCGCGTGCCGTGTACATTGCAGCTCAAGGAAACAAACCTCTAGTATTACTGGACTACAAAACTTTATATCCGACCTCCATTGTACGAGTACGTTCGCACAGCACGGAGACCGGATTACAAAAACATATACATTAAAACTTATAATAAAAGAAGGTCCGCATTAGCCACAAAATGAACTTAACCGTATCGTATGGTCCATGGCTCGACTAACCTAGGTCAGTCAACCCGAAGAAAGGTCTAAGCAACACGCACCAGACACCTCAAGCTGTAAGGGACGAAACTGGGACCAAAGTACAAAATGGAACAACCCTGACGTGAGTTTTATATCAAGCGGTACAAGACATGGTTCGTTAAGCGGAAATCGAATCTCACGTCAAAGTGTTACTGACAAGTATAATCGTTAAAATTGTCCAACAAGCCACAGGTCCAGCCACGCACAAAATTAATTACAAAAATCTTATAACACTATATTAGATTAGGATACTATCTAACTGTCTGCTAACGGAACCCCGAAACAGGCAGGAAGCTGCAGCGGAGCGCTATCGGCACGCAACGACGTAGCGGTGCATTGTGATCAGTGATCAGTAATCAGTGCATTGATCTAAAATCTCTTGCTTTACAGAAAGAAAACACAACATCACGCTTTCATTAATAAAACTCTGACTGAATCGAATTTCATAAGCCAACTGACATGATGACCTGCCTCCCGTGCGTCCCGTACGTCGCATCAATGAGTCCTGCCCGAGCTCGGGACCATTCCTGGATTCAGTCATCAACAGGCAGAATACAAAATGGCATTTTCAGAGTGTTTATTTAAAACAAAGCGTGAATACAAATACATTACAGAATATTCTACCAAGCTAAAAGGGTAACGGAAACTAGAGATTCCAAATCAACGGTCTTATACATGCACGCGCCGATTATGTGTGTAGTGTGTGTGTGTGTGTGTTCCGCTGTCTTCTTCTAAATTCTAGCTTCTACTGATAAAAGTCTGAATATAAGAAACGTTTCGAATGCGTTACACAAGTTTTAAGGGGAAAGCTAAAATTTAAATCAAGCACAAGAATGCGATGTGTAGGATTGAAAGATTTTACAGAATCCAGGAGTGTGATTGAACCCCAATATAAAATGAATGAAAGCAGGAGTATCTGTTAATTGGAAGGTGATCAGAGGGCATCAGGAGAAGACCCGACCAATCGAGTACGAAAGCTGCCGTTCGGGCGGCGTGTGTGTGTGTGTGTGTGTGCGTGTGCGGGGGAGGGGTGGGGGTGGGTACCTGGTAGCGCAGATGCGCGTGCGGCAGCGCGGGCAGCACGGCCGGCCACAGCTCGCCCGGCACGCCCGCCACCTGCGCGCGCTACGTTTGTACGACCGACCACGTGCCGGCGCATCGTGCGGACCGGTCATGTACCACACGCGTCGCGACGCCGACGCCGCCGTGCGAGTACATTTCGCGTTCCACACGATACACTCTCAGTATAAATACGCGAAATAATTCCACAATATCTTAATTCTAATTTTAACTTATCAACCAAGGAGCCCTAGCGACCCTATTTTAAACATAAAACTCAATTTTCGAATAACTTAACATCTTCATTAAACAATGTTTATGCAATGCCCAGATTGACAAATTGTATATCAACTCTAACATAGTATAATATGGCCAAAATTAACGTCAATCATTCAAATAATAAAGAACCTAATTTTGCCCATATTTTTCATAATAATCAAATATCTTATATACTAAACATGGGTGTGGGAAAGCTAAATCTTTTCAATAAAAGGAAATGGCTTTCCTACTTTTTATTTGTCCTATGTCTATTCAAAAGAGTGAATGTAGATGTTTTAAAAAATTGTATGATTGTGTAAAGTATATAACACTTGGTAACAGATTTGTGTTGCCATGAGAAAAATTGAATTGATTTGTTCCTGAATATTATGCAGATTAAAATGAACATTTAAAAATATAAAATAAAATATTTCCCTGCAATTTATAAAATATTTTTATTATACTTTATGTATTGTCATTGAGCGTAGTTTAATTATTACTTTGAGGGCTCCGGGTGGAGGACGGTGGGGGTAAAATAGTGATGATCTACTACTAATGCTTTTGTTATTTTGTACGATCATCACTATTGAATGAATAACTGAACCGCACTCAACACGCACGATGTATACACACACAGACATCCTACCTGAGTGCGGGTGGGGTGTTCGCGGTGAGGGTGAGGGTGGGGGTGGGGGTGCGGCCAGCCCACACCCCCCGACAGCGCGCTGAGGCGGGCGCCTCGGAGCGACATCTGCAGGACCAAATATTGAAACTCAAATCTCAACATGTAATGTTCGGGTGCCCTAGGGTCTCCGTGGACCACAAGTAGAACACACAGAAGTATTGCAATAACTCACCTGGTTGATGTCCAACAAGAGCGGCGTGTGATGTGCGTGCTGCATGTGAGGGTGCTGGTGGGGATGGGCAGGATGAGGATGCGGATGCTGGTGCGGGTGAGGATGGGGATGAGAGTGCGGGTGTGGGTGCGGGGGGAGCGGGTCGTGCCACACTCCCGTGCCGTTCCCGCTGAGGTAGCGCACTCGCCGGCTGAAACATTAAGAACTTAACTTAATCTTAGCACTTTTAAGTTTTTGGAAATTTAACCCCCTAATCTGGTAAAAGATTGTATAAAAGTCCGTCTTTTTAAAAATATATTTAGGAAATCATTTCTATGGCTATTTCAGTTAACAGTCCTTCGAGTTGGATGAGTGTTAAGAAAACCTCGATATCCAAAAAAATGTAATCTATTTACATCTGCCATTAATTAAACGGATAAAAATTTATCTTATTAACCTAACTGTTGCCAAATTTCAGTATTAAGACATAACTAGGGCCGTAAGCAACCCCTCTTTGGGTCGGGAAGTATGTCTTGTCTTTGCTTATTTTTATGACACAGGGGCCTCATATCTTCAGCATTATTTATTTAATTTTTGTTCAGACTGTATATGCTGTCTCGACAGCGTCACCGTGAGTGTGCTTATCTGTGTCTGCCATGTTGCCTTCGCTGCCAAGATAAAAGTGATTTATATCGACTGATCTGACTTATATGTCACAGACTGATTCAATCTAAATTGTACCATCGACAATCAACCACAGATACACTGTACCTTCTCTTAATCTGTGACATTACAGTGTTGCTATTCAAATATATCAATGGAGGGAATTCAGTCAGAGATTTGCATATTCTGCATACATACAGTTATTGTTTAAAATTACTTGGATGACCAGCAAACGTGTACTTAAGGTCTAGAACAAAACCAGATTATGGTCCCTAACCATGGTAGCATTGAAATAGAACTTATATCACTCTCAACATCAACATATTACATCAGCTTATGTACCAGTGCAACGGTTTGCATCTTTAATTCTTATTAATATATTACATATAGTATACCAGTGGAATGCATAATATATTATTCTATTTATATGAATAATGCATCATTGTTTGCGATCTAGACTTGACTTGGATAGTGTTTACTCACGGAGGTTGATAATGATGCCTGGGTGTCCGCCTCTCCACCGGCGGCGCGGCCACGGACACATTGCTGTCTCCTGGAAGTATACAGTTACTATAAACATCTGGAAGAGGTGAAATCATATGAAGTATTGAGTTAAAGACTAACCGGATGAGAGATGTCTCGAGATCCGTCTCCTCTTCCTTGTGGGACTGTCTCCGGGTTTGCTAGATAGTTCGCCATCAGATGAGCCCGCGTTGCTCACCACTGACTCCACTAGAGGCGCCGTTCCTTCCAGGGGATTTGTGTCCTGAAATATACACACGAAAGTATCACGACCTGACCTTTAACTTGTTTGCTTCTTAGATAACAGTAGCCCACAGACCATCACAGAGTCATCATATTATAATTTGGTTCTTAATTAAACGCTTAACCAAATGTTAAAATAAACCAAAAATTAGATATCAGTGGAACTCCCATTTAACACCTCTAACGGGAAGACAGTTCATTGAATTTACAATTAAGAACTCCAGAAGAAAATACTCTTATTGCAACATTTTGCGTAATCGCCTGAACATCAATCAATATTGAAAGCAATGATAAACAGTATAAACACTATCTCCTGTCTCAACAGATAACTGCATTCCGAGCTGATGGTAACTTCAGACACACTGACTGACAAGTCCAAAGTACTTCATAAAAGTATAACTAAAATCAAGTAGCTTAAGTTACAATTACATTTTACTTTCAAACTATTTTGTGAATAATAAATATTCAATATTATTGTCTTCTACAGTGACTGAGGACAGCTGTTTGCTGCTGGCCAAAGCTGCACTTGCAAATAGTTTACCATGTGATGATGATGTGGATGCGGGTGTTGGTGTTGGTGTGGCGCATGGTGTAGGTGCGGAGACTCTGCTGACGGGCCTGCGCCGGCGCCGGGACTCACGCGTAGTTCTGAAACATTACAACATTTTTTAAGTACCAAGGTGTCGTTCAAGTACGTTACGTAAGCAGATATTTTAGTAAACAAAGCCCTAACCCTCTCGTGCTTACGTAAATTTACGTGAATATCCTTCCTGATTATGGGCAGGGATATTCTCGTTTCGATGTGGGTGTTTACTTTTTTATCACTGACGTAATCACCATGCAGACCCCACCATTACCCATGTCATTAAAAATAAGCAAAGCAAGGATCCCCCAGCCCCTCTTTAATGCTTACTTAATATAGGGTCAGGTCACATAAAGTAGCTTAATGTTTGACAAAACTATATTGATGATAGTGAGTTCGGGAGGAGGGAGAGAGGTAGTTTTGCGCTTATCTTTGGTGACAAGAGGGTAGAGGAGGGAAACAGTTTGCGTGTGGTTAACGCTATTACAGTCATGGTGATGGCGGCAACTTTCCCCACTTGCGCAAGCACTCGCTAAACTGGGCTACCGCTGCGCACTGAGATGCGGTAAGGTGGAGAGACTCTACCACACTATAACTCATTATAAATGCTCTCACTGACTAACTTATTCAATATATTGTTGCTAACTTAACTAAAGCAGAATGTAACTCAGTAACTGTTAGTGTAATATTAGTCCAAGATGTCGTGACGATAAGACCTTCGTTATTCTATAAAATAAAACCTTATATATAAAATTCTCGTGTCACAATGTTAGTTACCATACTCCTCCGAAACGGCTCGACCGATTTTTATAAAATTTTATATGTATATTCAGTAGGTCTGAGAATCGGCTACTACCTACTTTTCATCCCCCTAAGTGATAAGGGTGGCCCACCCCAAATTTATATGGCAAAACAACGTTTGCCGGCTCAGCTAGTATGTTATACGATAATCATTATTATAGACCGTGACGTCACACCAAATAACGATATAAACTGAAGTATAAAAATATAAAGTAGTATATGTGAGTCTACTATTTTCAATTTAGCGTAACGGAACATAACCTTAAATCAAGGGGACGCATCCCTCGTTCAGCCCCCGGAGCCCCTAGCCGCCGGAAATGAAAGAATCATTGGACCCGACTAAATTCGGGACGTATATGTAGATATAGAGTTCGCACTTTGAGGGTAGTTTTTATTCAAATCCCGTCGATCAAAACTTGTGGACATACATTTGTGTTGAATAACGAAACAAGATGAAAGGTCTCTTACCAGCTCGGCGACGCTCCGAAGGGCCGGCGGCGCGACGCTCAGCTCGCCGCGACCCACCTGCAGCGCCACCTACACACAACACACAACATAACACAGTTGTAACACAAGTTGAGTGGGTTAAGAGTGAGTACATCCATAGGAAATGTTGGCTCTGCACAAATCTATTGCAGAAAAAAAAAAAAAAAGAAAAGGACCATGTTCAAATTTGGCCTACGAACGGAATGACATGTCATCATAACGATAATTACTCATTTATTTTGAAACTTACGAATCAATTTTCAATAACAGACGGACACTCCGGGATCTTGCATATAATTTAAGAATAATTAACCCCCCCCCCCTTTTTTTCGCTAGAGTAGCATAATACATTATTTTATTTCTAACTAATAATACACAGAGGGCGTTTTGCTGGTGCATTCCATGAGTACAATGGGGGGTATTAATTATTACGGCCTTGGCAACGTTGATGATATTTTAGATTTAAATGGAGTCTGGTTTAAAGGATATTATATTTTATACTTCTTAAAATGTGTGCGAATCCTGAAGTGTCCGTCAGTTTCTGAAAATGATTTTTTAAGTTTAAAAATAAATGAGTAATTATCGTTATGATGACATGTTATTCCGTTCGTAGGCCAACTATGTAGGGGGTGGAGGGTGGTCATGTAGAGTCAGCAACTCCTGAGGATGCTCTGATGTTCTTCATGGTCGTGATGATAATTGACGCATTAGTTAATAATGAGTAGTAATTACTGACCGACACTCATCCTCCTCTGGTCGTGGTGGGGATGCCGCTTGTTGGGGGCCGGTGGCGGGGACTGCGCCACGCACGCCTCCTTAGGGCTCCCTGCACTGCTGCCATCACTGGAAAGAATACAACGTTACGTCACTACAGCTACCAAGATATTCTTTTATAAATGGAGAATTTCACAACAAAGACTGAGAAGTCACCTTCAACTTAGACAAAGAGTTATGACGTCACGCGTTACGTCACCGCTCATGGCTCGCCGTCACTGTTTAAATTTTTAACAAATTATTGCGTGTTTAGCGCAGAAATGTCTATAATTATTTTTTTACAAGAATACATAATAGTGCCTGGGGTATACGACCCATATGCGGGTTTACTTGACATCCAATTAATCTAAGCACTAAAGTTAACGACTCACACACACTTAGGTAAGGGAGACCTAGACTGCATCTAACCTATCGGGGTAAATATAAAGAGATGAAGGTTGTGAGATTGCAGGAGGTAATCTCTAGAGCTACTGAACAGATGAGAGATATATGATTCATAGTTGTGTGAGTGAGTGAGTGAGTGAACCAATGTCAGCCAAAGTTGAACCTGAACAAGTCATTGCGCCTGATGGTGTCAGCAAACACTGCATACCTATGCTAATGACGAGGTTAATATTGTGAAGAGCCTGTAGGACCCTTATCACCACTATCCATCCCCAACCGCCTCAGCGGCAGCGATAGGGGAGATGCGGTCGTTGAACTTATCATTTGGGGTACAATACACAACTATACAATAATAACATCTATTACAACAACCATAGAGTTTATTTGTTTTGATATATTCGAACACACAAGAATGAACCATATATCTAAAACAGGAAGGTAGATATTTACTATCAGTATTAAATATTCAAAGCAATAAAGTTGAGGATTCGAAAATAAACGCTATTACTATGCAGCTAAAGTTCAAATTCAAAAACTTTGAATATTAATTAACTTGATACCCAAACATGTAAGATCAAAATAAACTCTAACCGTAGACATTTAAAGCACAAATTCGTTTAACGGGGGTAGGTCGCAAAAACGTGATAACGCAACAGCGACTGTCTCTCTCACTCTCAGCCACGAGTATGGAGCCAAGCTATTTAGGAGTGTATTCCTTGCCAGTAAGGTCTACTTTCCTGCGTCAGCTACCAGAGCAATGTTGGTGAAGGCTGCTCACATTTCCTGGTTGGGAACTGAACGTGTAAAGGCAATGTTGAGACTTTTTTGGTTTTTAGTACAGATAGTATTATTAGCGATACTGTTAATAATATCAGCCGAGGTAGAAATAGTCACTAGATCGCATAGATTGTATCTACTAGTGTATCGCATTACGGGCTGCATACAAGGGAGTTTGAGAGTCCATCGTGGGCAGAATTAGGGTACATTTTTAAATTCTGAGATATTGAAAGCAAGCCAATCCAGTGGCAGATAAACCAAGCGTGGGGCTCATAGCACTTTGTTTCGTGGACCATGCCTATTTTTGCCAATTAATTTCGCTAGACCCCTTAAGCGGGGGACCCGTAGCAAATGCTACATCTAGTCCATAGCTAATCCGAGCTAACTGATCCCATCCCATTCATCCAGAAAAAGTGATTCGTATTTTTTATTACATAACTACTAACTAGTCATAGTTCATATATCCGCAGATATCTTCAGGTAAAACGAGATATGATGCAATGTTCTAAGTCATCCTTTTCATCCTTAACATCATTTGCAATAAACTAATTTTCTCGCCTTTGTAGACTTGCCAAGTGTGCACATTATGGTCAAAATTCGATAATATTCCGAATTGAGTCTCTTCGTCGCCAACGCTAAAGATAAAATAGTAATGCAATTGAAGCTATAAATACATTGACAATCTGACAGAATCGACATGCGCTGTCTTTAAATAACAGATAAAAAACATAATAAATGATTTTTGTTAACCAGCAGAGACAAAACATACTCCACGTCCTTTCCCAAGCTTACTCTATCTCTACCAAATTTTACAAACACATAGACAGGCAATCAGTAACAGGTAGAGTTAATTTCGCATGTATAATATTAGTTAGGTTTGTAATTTGAAGTATAGTTTTATAATTCCGAGTAATTTGAAAAGTTATGTAATTATCCTATACCTATAAAAAGAGAAGGTTTTAAAAAAATGGTTTTCTAGTATTAAATCCCATCGGATCGTCTAGTAACTCTTTCATGTTAAAGAATCATCGTTTCTTTCCAAAAACTTTAACTTGTTTTGAGTTTAAAGTAAATTTGTTGGGTATCAACTGTTCTGTGAAGCATTGAAGAACATCCTCCATCAAATGAAACATGGGAGTACTGGTTCCAGCTCTTTAAAATGCCGCCTTTAACCTAAATTGGAGGCGAAACTATCACTAGAGGACCTAACTGATAACAATTAGTTCTATTAAGCCTAATATTGAAGCTCCATCACATTCAAAATCATGCTCAATTAGCTAAGATAACTTTAGAAGCACTTCCATGGGATGTCCTATCTCCCCCGCTGCATTCACCAGACATTGCACTTTCCACCTAACACTTGTTCTGGTCGATGTTTTTGGCTTGGCCAAACCACACTTCAAATCTTACGATGAAGTTAAAATTTGGATTGATTTGGGAATCGATTCAAAAGTCAAAGAACGGAATCCGAATATTACTTGAAATATTCGGACAGAGAGAGACAGATGGTGATATCTTAAATAAAATAAACAGTACCAATTGCTTTGTACAAAGTTTCAAATTAAAAACAAAATCCCTCAAAATAGCTAGAGCAAAAGCGGCGGTTTGCCATCCTTCGCCCCTACACACACAGCGCAGTGTTGTCAACAGTATCCCACACTCTTGAACTCCTATTTTAACATTAGGTCCGAATTTGTCTATAAGCATTCTTTAAGTGTGAGCTGGTCTGCGGTGCGGGGTGGTGCGGTGCGGAGCACACGTGTACTGCGTGACGTCACATGCATCGTCCGCGTCATCGACTGTGTCGTATCTAATTCAATGTGACATTCCTTGTAGAGTCGACATACCACAGTACTATGTCGAGTTATTCAGTATTCGCCCATCAATATATAACTGTAAAAAATATAGGACTTATACGTTCATCGGCGCCTTCTAGAAGATGAACTGAACTTTAGAGAATGAAATAACTTTTACTTCCGAAACTTAATAACCTTGATTAACACATTAAGGATTAACACATATTGGCTACTGTTTAGTCCGGAAAGATTCAGAAATGTTTTTGAGTAATCTAAGTAATGTACGTAATAAATTGCACCATAATATTGCTGACAATTCTTATCTATGTAACTTAATTAACACACTACACCCGACCGAGACTTCAAAACTGTGACGTTATCTCGACGTCGTTATGTTATAGATAATGTACAAAATACACGTAAACTAACCGTTTCTACATTATGAAATAAGGAGAGGAGAACATGGGAAATAAACAGAACAAATAGAATAACAATATGAGACGCACCAACAAATTCATGAGCCTCGTGTATAACTCAGCGCGTTGCGCGTCGGTCGAGTGGCAACAAAAAGTATCTGACGCACATCTACTCTGTATCGACACGTGAAGTGGGCGCACGTGTGCGTGCGTGACGTCACGTTGTTTGTAAACCGTAGCAGTGCCGTTGGTGCGGCGCCAAGCCAATGCCGACCGTGTCTGCGAGCAACAGAGGCGGGTTTAGCAAGACAAGGCGGCGAGCGACTCCCAAGTACATAGAGATGATTTTCCTGTAAATGTTGCTCAAGCACTTTGTTCCGTGACTCACAATGGGCTTGTGCAACGCTCGCGCGAAACTCGCGCGAAACTCGCCCTTCTTGTATGGTAACAGATAGCGTTATCGAATATGAGTAGTTTTTGTATGTAAACAACAATAGTGATACAGTAGTAGGTGGGCAGGGAGATCTAATATTTAGCGTTACGCAACAGCACAACCTTCTTTTCAATTCAACCCGAGATTACTTGAAATACTAATCTTTGCAGAGGAATACGTCAATTTGTTTAGAGGTATTTAGAAGTATTAAGATTGGTGAAGTTAAACATGCACACAGTTTTATCTAAAACCTTCGCATAGAACAATGGCAATGAAAAAAGCAAAAGTATAGTGTTTAGTGTAGCAAGAACCATTCCTTTTAATATCTGCGAGACAATGCGGAGTGGTGGAGGTGGTGGAGGTGGTGGTGGAGTGGTGGCGGAGGATACAGTTCTTTGTCTCCGCTCTCTCACGGACATTGTACGCCGATTGTTTTCAGACATATTTTAGACGTCTTTTTTTTTTCTTTCCAAGCTAACATGTATTATTTAATATTTTTATACGATTATTTTAAGAAATCAAACAACTTGTATTGTTGTTGCAAAAAATATATGATTCTGAGTATATTGTGACGTCACAGTCCATAACACTAATATCATTGTGTTTAAATTACTTTGAACTTTCATCTTATTTTTGGCACTTTTTAAATATTATTTATTTAGTGTAGGTTATATAGTGTTATTGGAACGAGGAGTGTACAGATGCACAGTCTCTTACGAAGGTCAATGAGTCACTTGATTGGGCAACAACAGACAATAAATAGGCACTAGGCAATGTGGGGTGTGGGCTACACCAATGCTAAGTGGAAATATTCAGCACTTCACCCACGTTTCACGGGCCAGGTGCCGCTCGGCTTCCAGTATGTAGGAACAGGTATAGCCGGTAGTAACTTTATTAGTCTCATCTAAATCGGTAGCAACGGCAATCAGCCCAAGCAGATCTGGCATCCGATCAAACTACATTAAAAATATTTGCCAACTTTTACTGTTTAACAAACCAGATTCTTGTAATGCTTTGTAATCAAAAAACTATTTAAGATTGCGACAATGATAATGGAGCGTTGAAATATAAGGCAACAACTAATTCCTCTTGGTCTAAGACTCTTAGCTTTAATCTCTTCCTAAGTGGAAGGAAGTTTAGACTCAGATGAAGAAATTCCGATATTATCGGATCACCTTCAGAAAATATTAGCCATTTTTTTCATCCTTCTTTTACAATATAATGTTAGCCTAAATACTGTCTGGATAAGAAACTCGATACTATGTTATGGCACCTAATAACCTTCAATAGAGCCTAATCGAGTAGGTAATAAAATTTATACAATATTTCCATCTGATTAGAGGGTCCAAAAGATTTCTTGTAATGGAATATAAAAAGGTATTTTAGCTTCATGAAACTCATAAATTGAATTGCAACACTTGCCGAGCAAGTCACAGTTAATAAGATTGAAATATTTAACAATACCTACGCAATCAAAGTGGAAAATGATGATATTTTATTCTAAGCAAAGTAACAAGTTCTAGTTGAAAAAGTTTGCAAAGTAATGCAAAAAAAACGAAGGTTTCTTGACGATCTGTGTCACCTTTATTAGGTAATAAGCGACCCGCCTGCTTCACTTCGCTTTAAAAACGTTCACATCAATATAAGTACAAACTGAACACTTTCAGATTTTCCTCTTTACCTGCCAACTGTGCGAGACCTTCGTATTGCGAGGTTAACGTGAAGTACCCGAAAAGTTGTACGACAAAACCTAAATGACCGAATTTTTACGTTGGACGAACTTTCTTTTACCAGCAATTCTTGGATGAGAGTAACACTGATAAAAACATCACGACACCTTTGCTGTAGTACCCTGACTACGTGTAACTTACACATACTCGAGATGTCACTAAATTTAGCGCAGATACGTCATCTTGTTGTCCAGTCTTAACTAAGCATTTAAGACCAAACCACATTAAACAAATTTCCGGGTTATTTATAATTCCGATGAGACGTTCAACAACCGCCTTGTCCTAAATGGATGTGACTTTTGCTTTACGATACAACAATTGAGGTTGTAAAGAGTAGGACACGGCACGGTCAAGGGTGCGTAACTCGGTGAAGGTTGGTTGCTCCACCCAATACCCAGACAGTAGACGGTAGATACAATATTGTAGCATTGACGTAGCAGGAAGTTCCGTAAACGTTAAAAGATAATCTTTTCCGGACTTTGCAAATTTATGGTAACCTTTGGAAATAATGCCATTGTAAACTATTTACATACAAATATAATTATCAAGTAGATTGTGGAAAAAGCCTTCAAAAGCCAGCGATAATGATGAAATAAACTTGCGAAAAAATGTTTACAAAATTAAACAAGGAAAATGAGATTGAATTTAGGATTGACTTACGACTACTATTATGTTATTAAGAACGGAAACGTGCATTGATAAAAGAGCCAATAACCGATGACTACTACGCAAACAAATAAATACTACTATAAAACTCCCTGATCATAGAATTTTAAAATACCATGACAGCACATTATTAATTAACTTTGTAATGACACGCAAACACGTACAAACACACACACACTCTTAACGCCATTCGTTCATACAAAATGATGGCCTTGTAACATTTACCTACCAACCGCAATACCAAAGTACTAGCAGATAATTGTTGGTTCACAATCTGTTCTCCGACAAAATATACCTCAGAGGGGGAGTTTGGGTAAAAACGTAACTATAGTTTTAAAACCCCTATAATCCCTATAATCCTGACGGTCCTATAATAGATGACTCTTCTCGAAAATGAAAGAAGCATGAATCTTTGCATATGAGAATGAGTTGGAAAATGATGCCTAAGTCAGATAGCAGTGTATTGATGGGGGTGATGGGTATTGTGTTTAACTTTCACAACAGCTAGAATAGCAACTTGCTTGACTATAAAACAATACCGATCCCTCCGCCGATTCCTCTGGATATGTATCAACGAATATCAATATGTTTATAATTATAACTCAGTTTATATGTTAAGTGAGGAGGTCAAGTAGTGGAGACAATTGTTGGGATCAAATAAAGGAGCTCCTTAAAACTGAGTTATATATGTTAGTGTACTAGTATGATAAGTATCAAAGGGGTTGATCCGTTAATAGATAATGACGTGACGAGTTCCGGTCACAGCGCGATGCGCTCTGACAATATTTTACCAAATTTCACAAATAATTAGGTTCATTTTCCTGAATCTGTAATCTCAAAATCTTTACAATTTCCAGATTTCATCGCAACAAAGGACTAAACATCAGCTCTTAAGAGTTGATGGAATGGAGATTGGATGGATGGCCATCTGACCCGACGCAACTGCAGCATTAATAGGAGTCAGACATAAATATTCTTTGAACGAATGCCACATGAAGGTTCCCAGGCGCCATATTTGTCAGAGAACGTACTACATATAAATATAATATAATGACGAAAGAGTGTGCAAGGAGTCTCGAACGCGGGCAGCAGTCGGTTCGAAGCGAAGCGAGGTGCGACAACATGTACCTGTCGGAATGAACTCTCACCGATACGAACTGGCGAGCAGATTTGAAAGTTGACCCACGTCCCACTGCCACAGTGAAAGTCTTATTTATAAACTTAAAAATATATATTTAAGAAGAGTCCTGCTATCCACGTTCGCACTTCTTGGTCCATCATCAGATCAGCTCCAACACACCAAAGGGTTTTGTTCTACGTTTTACCTGTGGGTCTTAATGAATAGCCAAAATCAAATATGTTTCGTAGATTTCAAAAGGACCTTCATAAATATTGTGAACAACAAGTTCCTATTGGTTTATTTTAAGACTACCCCCACTGGCTCGACAACTTTCTCGACAATTTTATAGAGTGAATATCTATATTCCAGTTCAAATATGTAATGTAATCAACTGTAGAGGTTAGCTTTTTAGATGTTAGACAAAACTGAGCGATGGAGGGTGAAACACGCATTTGAGTGACAACTCTCCACGCTAGATGTTAGAGTTAGTTTTACGTAATTTACAAATACTCGCAGACATTACTTATCACATACAACCACCAAAATTGTATCAGTTTTTCAGAATTGGAGCAATTTTTTCCGGTTCAACAACGCTTGTGCCAAAACCGGTATTTTTCCAGCTAAATAAAGCGGCTAACCGTTACAATGTAAAAAAAATCGAACGGTGAGCCGTCTGTTTGCTCTACCTGGTAATAACTGATACTAGTGGTCGCCCTATGGTCGAAGTTAAGATTCAATTTTATTCGAATAAATAAATGTACACTGATATAAAGCTTCGCTTATCTTTGGTGAAATGGGGGATGGAGGGGTCTGCATAGTGATTACGTCACCAATAAGAAAGTAAATACATACACGGAAACGAGAGTAAGGCCTTAAAGAGTAGCTTAATATCAGATTGAAAAATACATACACCTACCAATATTTACATCAGCATGAAACGGAGGGGTTAGGGTTTTGATTACTTTTGCTGACATTAGGACGGGGGAGTTGATCATTATAAAAATTTTGCTTACGTAAAAAAAAACGCTAAAAGAGCAGATTTTTAAAGGAAGTCCCTATCGAGTACCAGGCAGTATTTAAGTCTGAGGATATCGAGATAAGGAGTTCGATCTAATTCTGAGTCATTAGAACTTAGTTTATATAAATTCTGAAATTTATTATTTATTATCTCAGTGAAGCGAGGACGAATACATTTGGCTTACAAAATAACTTGTATTTTAAAAGTTGGTCAATAGATACAGCTTGGATCTCACAAGACCCTTCGACTTACCTGCTCCGTACCTGCTCCGAGACGGCGGTGACGTACGGACAAAAACCGACTGTATTATATATATACATAAGGTCTGATATCCATCGAGCGAGTAACGAGTAGACTTGACTTTTTTGTCGTAATGCAGTGTTTATTGGTGTATGGGCAAAAATATCTTTATGGTGTATGTAATAAGGGTGTTAATGTTGTGATGAGAAGTATTTGGTAGGGGGTGCTAAGATGACACAGATGTGTTAGCTAGGGTTACCACCTTAGGCTTATTCGGATTCCGGAAAGTCGACGCTCGGTCCTTTACGTGGGATCGAGCATCGGCAACTAGTCACATCGCATTAAGGATACAAACATTTTCATCCATCAAAATACAATACTTTTTCGATACTAATTCTTTCGGTAGAGTATCCAAAAACTTTCTTTCGTGCTAACATGCTAACTTGTCACTGTTGATGACATTTCATTAATTAGAGGTTTCTAGTGGTTTATTTACGAGCAGTAAGACTCCGATGAGTTACCCGCGAGGTCCGAGTTCAGATAGTTTAACATCGTGAGGAAACCTGTACTCCTGATAGTTCTCCATAATGTTCTCCTGCCGGTATGTCTAACTATGGCCTAGTCCCCTCCTCGTTCTAAGGAGTAGACCTGGCTCAACAGTGGGCCCTTAACTGCTTATGAGCAGTATGGATTTCTGTCTGTGCATTGTCTTTTACGAGTAATAATATAATTAAGGATTTAATTATAAAAAGACTGACGCTTTCATTATCTCATCGCAACTAACTAGTATTTTTATACGACGGAAATGTCCAAACTTTTTAAAATTCCGAAGTGGTAACCCTAGTGGTAACTTTCAACAACCTGAACAATGCTATTGAAATATTTCAAAAAATCTGCATCAAGTGTAGGAAAGGTTGTCGCTATAGAACTTTATGTAAGGTTGGGTTTGGAAAAGGTTAATTTTAGGACTCGACAACTTATATTCTCTGTCGGACAGCATAATCGAGCAGTGCTGAAGTGCATCTGTATCACAAGGACCAGACTACATGTCTTGCCCTAGACCCGGATGCGTGACAGTGCAGCCATCCCCACCAGCCGCATTATAAGTACCCAACACTAAAGACGTTCTTTCATTTCATGTATCTTTTTCTCCAATATTTAAGGATGGATATTTTCATAAAGTCCAGCAACTTCCATCTCTTGAGGTTTTGGCGTAATCACTTGCACTCGCAACAATATACCATCCTCGTTAATCGTTCCATCATTCCAGGCAGGTAGTATAGCCCAATACAATTAGTCCAGGTAGTCGTAGCGGGTAGCGGGTAGCAGGTAGCAGAACAGCTCGGTTCATTGGCCGTACCTAAATATAGCCGGACGCGGATGTGGACCGAGGCGAGGCGAGGCGAGGCGACGCTACACACCACTTCGTCCTATTTATAGTATACTCGCTTTTTCCGGCATTACTTGCGATACATTAAACGGTTGGACCGGAGTTCCTTCGAAGTGTTGCCTGCCCTCACTTCTCTAAACATTCATACTTATTTTATTAGCAATGTTTGTTTGTTTGTATGTTCGGGTAAAATTTGCCAAATGAATTTTAATCAATTATCCTCAACATTGCTCACACTTTTAGATTAGATGACAATGAATGTTTAGCTAAGTGACGTCAAATCCAATATGGCGGACAGCCCAAGATTAGTTTTTTATTAGGATTAGTTTTTTATGCACGCACATTAAATAAATGATAGTTTGCTGAAGAAGAATAAGAAAAATAGAATTACTTCTCTCAATATCCAATATCGTGGACTTCCTGGTATTTGAGGAAGCTTCACTTGTCACTTGGGTGTAGAGACTGGAACTAGCAGATGGTAAATGGCAGACCATACAGCAGTAAATTTCTGCCATATTAAGAGTTTATGAAAGTGTAATTGTAACAAACATCAGTATTCTTTAGGCATATCAAACCAATATTACAGTGGTCACACTAACTTTCTACACAGCGACAACGTCTGGGTAGTGAACGTACAAAAATGGTTGTATAACAAACTATTTTACATAAACAATTTAAATTTGAATGTTTTTGTCATGGTAATTCACCTCTTACCATTGAATGACACTGTGGGACATTGTTCCCGAAATACAGATAAAAGATACTCTGAATTTTGAAGGTGTCTGGAAGGTTAGAAGCAAGCAACATCACCAGGACTGTATAAATGAGCATCTCATCATTTTGCTCTTAAGAAAAAGAGAGATCAACTATCAAAAAAGTTGGAACAAAAAGCTCTGTAAGGAGTGATCCAATGTCGAAGACAACTTTGCATAGTCACACTCATAAAGTCTTTCATGACTTATATACTTTAAAGTGTAAAGCGAAGTTAATGAGAGTAAAAATTAGAGCTCTAGTTATTAAACGAGAGAGTCCTCAAGTATCAGTATTATCAGTTATCAAAGAATATTATAACTTATGTTTATTTGGTAAAAGATAATGCTCAATATGGCCAATACGGACAATCTGAACCTCAGTCCCTATGCGTCACAACATTGAATACATGCCACTTGCCATATTTTTTGTCGCAGAATGATATTCAAAATTGTCCATAAAACTCCTAAAATTTATTGGTAATCAGTAAGAGTGGTCAATAAAAAATGCTTTGGCATTCAGTGTATGGACATGTAAATAGTTAAACTCACTAGAAGTAGATTCAATTCCGGGTAATACAGAACAAGCCTTGAAAATCACATTAATTTTACATTAAATATGATTGAGTCATTGATATTTCTAAGAATATAATACAATTGTGAAATTAAGTAAAGTACTAAGAGTCAGTCACAAGCTCACAAGCACCACATTCTATTTGTGGGCTCTTCAGATAACCAAGTTAAACGAGATAACCAGGGCTGTGAGGTAGTATAACTAAATACAATTTGTATATGTATGAAAATTGTTTCTCTATAATTTTTTGATGCTAAGCCTTGGAATTAATAGATGGAACCTCCGAGAACATAAAAAAGATAAAAGTTTGTTGTTGCTATGAGTTGTTATTACATTTTAGAAGTTTTTTTTTCAAATAACAGACACTATGTTAAGTGTAAAGAAATAAATGGTTGCAATGTATAATATTTTAAAAATTCCATATATAAATAAAAACCCTTCTTAGATTGTTATAGATAAATTATTGGGAAATTTTTTAAATTTATTTTTGCACTTCTTTCCAAGAGCTGTAAGTACAAGTTGTCTCCACTGTAGTGGCAGCCCTAGCCTCTGTGCATTGTAAACAACTTAACTAGAAATGGTTTATCAGCAACCTGCATGTTTCAAATACTTTCAATTAGTCTAAGTGTTGTAATAAGCAGAACACGTCATCGAAAGTGAAAATACAAACCTGTAGTTCTGCTCGTAATCCCAGTAGTCCTTATACCGCGGGTGCCAGCGCGGGCCCCCGCGGGAGTAAGGCCGCCTCGAGCCCCCCTGGCTCATCCTTGCTGCGCCATACCGCGCTCCTGTATCGATCCGCGCAAACTGCACGCCGAGCTCGCGCTGGAGCCCTACCGTCGCTACACAATCACGACCACTGCACCGAGACACTCTCACTGCACTGCACTAACCAGGAAGTGTGGTAACACCGACTACCGTGACGGAGCCCTACGCTCCGAAGACGTGTGCACCGCCGCGAAGCTCGCGCGAACTGAGCGCACTGCGCAGCTCGACTGCTCGCAAGCGCGGCAACTTCACGCCGCTACACTGACACTTTCAAAAACTACCGCGCGAATACTATTCAATTTTAATCACTATTGTTTTTTAATTACCGCACAATCACATATAATATTGCGCACTATATAATAAAAAAATATATTTCTTAATTAAAAACATACATGTGTTGCATAAGAACGTTTCCAAAAATCTAGTTGAAGTAAGTATTGATTTTATATTATAAATGTTCCATTTGATGTGAATAATATTATCGGAATAGCACGTTTCACCGTGAGGAGTTGAGGACTGAAGAGGCTGTGAGCGAGTAGCGAGGAACAGGGCGTTATCGCGCACTGCAACGTTCACATAATTAATGTGAATCAGACGATTATCTCTGCGGTTGTTACGCACTACCGAGCATTTTTGTTTCACTTCAATTTCACTTATTTACACGTTTGCACTTTCTAAATATCACATAAATAACTTGGTATTAGTCTAAATATAACAAAGTAAGGTAAAATTAGCGATAATAAAAAGCAACGCTACGACTCGTTCTGACTACACAATACGTAAGCTTTAAAAAAACTTTACTCAACTTGTATTTATATAATCTTAAAGCGTTGTCAGCGCTTTAAGCCCAGCGAAAAACTAGCCTAGTCGGAAATACAGGATAACATGACAGCGCTTGCAGCGTTGTCGAGGGCGAATGCCCCGCCCATTGTTATTATAATGCAGCCAACATGACGCACTAGTATGCAGTGAAGTTAGCCACGAATGGAATGACATGTTGCCTTCGTCTCTCTCTAACAAATGAATATAAGAGAGATGGTCAGAATACCTTTTCTGTGGTAAATCACTAAGTTGTAGATATATTGTTATATCAAAGTATATTATGAAATGTCCGGGGTTTATAATGTGAAATAAAAATAGAATTGTTGGTTTATATATATATTTCATACTAGCCAACCAACGGAACTTTGTTCGCGTGGAATTGTTTTATTAATATTCAGCTAGACTTTTTATGAAACAATGCATATTCCAGGGTAAAAAAATCCATTTGCAAAATCAGTTCAGGCGATTTTGCGTGATGCGAGTATAAACATGGATAAGCTAGTTTTCCATAAAAGGCAAAGCTGCAACATTATTATAATTTAACACACATATTTTTAAAAAGACACTTATTATGCCATAACCACAAAAATTGGACTAAAATCACTACTATTTTATAAATAGTCCTGTGTCTGTCTGTCCGTTCACAATAAACGCAGTAAGTAGTTAAGTACTGAACTTTAAGTAAAAGTATGATCTTTGCAGTGGTATTCTTATAAATGATTTGTAGAAGTTCTTTGTATTCTGAATGTTGACCTTACAAGGGGGTGGGAGGGAGTCTCGATAGTTCTTACGTAAGATTACAAATGCTTAAAGTTAAAATTATACTTTGAAAAAACGCGGGCAATACTAATGTTTTCCTTTAGATTCTTACGTAATAAATATTAAATAGGAGGGAGGGGGTCGGCCTATTCTTATAGTAGGGGGGAGAGGGTCAAAAACTAGCGAAAATAGTCTCACGTAATAAATGAATGGTCCGTAACACAAATGTATTTATCATAATATTTACTCGTTAGAATTATTAAAAAAAAATGTTTTTTAATACTAGTATTTTTTATTTAGTTTCGGGAAATAAATTGAGTGAGTGAGAAAAATAAAGTCAAACATCCATTTATATAATTTCATACGAATAGTTGAACTACAACATGAATATAATAAAGAAAAATGGCGGCGCTACGTGCCTCTGTGCGAGATATTACTATTTACGAGCATGACTAACGAGATAGATATATCTACATAGCGTTGCTATCTCTGTCTCGCTTTTGCGTATTACTAATAATATGGTTTCGCCAACATAGTTATTCTCAACATTCGTTTACAAGATGGCGCTGTCATGAGTAGACATTAAATGAAAAATATGTTTCATTAAATGGCAACACTGTAATATATTGGTCAATAAAAGACGTAAACAATAAAAAATATAATGTATAATTTGTATTATAACTGATAGTCCTTCGGATCGTAGAGCTCCGACAGCAGCCGGTAGATGTACGACGGCGAGCTGCCGCCTCTGAAACAATTGCATACATTTGAGAACAAGGCCGCCATTTTGAATTTTTGTGACAGTGGTCACAATGATGAGGTGAGGGAACACATACGAGTTGTTGATGAAGAAGGTGATGTGATCGGGTGGCAGCAGGTCGTAGAGCGGCGCCTCCACGCGCAGGGAGGGCAGGCCGCCGTAGGGCAGCGCGCAGTGAGCGGGCGCGCTCGCCACCAGGCTGAGCCTGTCGCACGCGTGCAGCGGTGACAGCGAGTAGAGCGGCGACAACACTATCACCTGTAACATGAATCGTTGCAGTATTATATCAGTTTAAAGGTCAATAGTCTGCCGGCTTGAATATGTTTTCGACATTTGGCTCTGATATTTACATCACCTGTACCTAAAACTGGTTTTGATCGAAATTATTAATCAATCTCAATGCAAAATCTTTGGATTACAGATCGGTAATAGTTTCCAAATTAGAATTTTCTATACATAAATTTGGATTTCGAATCTATTTGTAAGCCATAATGCAACGATTTCCGATTGAGATCATCTCAAAATTCAAAAATGAATATTGTTATTATTTATAATAATTTTAACTCCTGCGTTCAAATTCAAAATAAACTTTTGTACTAATTAAAATCCTTTTTTAATTTTAGACAAAGAAATCCATGAGTTATCCTGAATACAACCAAAAATACAATAATATATTCTTGTTTTTGTATGTCCCCTTTCCCCCCTAATTGCATGTATTTGAATGACATATTTAACATACTTGATATTATGTATTCAATACAATATACGGTCTGTGGGATAAAAGTTGATATTTTTTTAAGCGTATATGGTTGTGAACGCACCTCGACGGCTCTGTGCTGCGCCGCGGTAGTCACAGCCAGCATGCCCGCGGGCGCCAGCGCAGCCCCGCCCGCCACGCACACCGCCGCTTCGATCAGCACCTTATTGACGCGCGGCATGAGCGCTCCGATGGCGGCGCTGCTGATCACGGTCACGGATATGCCGGCGGCTGCCAGGCGGGCCGCCATCGCGGGACTCTGAAATATATCACTTGAGACTTGACTTCATACAATCAACTGAATCATGAACTTAGAAGATAATAAGACGAGGTTATAAATAACATATGTCACTATATCTGACCTCAGCGAGCAGTAGCCTGTAGCGCTTGGTGGATGCGGAGAGCAGAAACTTCTCCACCAGCGCGCTGGCTCCGTATGAGAGGATGAGCTCGTCCGCGTGGACGTGCCGGTCCACTTGTGAGCATATGGAAGATGTGGTCGAGTCCAGTTCAGCGCGGAGCTGCAAACACAAGTAAAGCTGGTTCATATCCGGCTCGAAGGACTATGACATTTATATTTATAACCAACAAGTTTGTTGATAGCACATATGTTTCTATTGTTAAAGATAGAAATTGTCAGATGAAAAGTTTTTTTAAACTGATCATCACTGAACTCTTAACAATCCAATCTGCTCTGAGGAATTCTTTACGTCTGTTTGAATTTTAGATTCACACTTAAATTACGTTACGATACAATTAGATGGCGCTGTGATCGTTATCTTAGACCAAAAAAACGGATCCCTCTAGCAAACTAGGGCAGGTACAGGGCTGGCTTTTGGCATTTAAATATCCAAGGCGAGTTAAATGTCCGCTCTGACTCAACTAACATTTTTATGAACTATATTATGTATTTTGATACATATACGTTGGCACGTAAGTCAGGCTTAGGTTAGTTTGCAGAACCTGAATAGTGGAGGAGACTGTTACAATTATGTTGAAGAGCTCTTTAATCCTACACTTTGGTCCCAATTCCAAGGCACTGCTTACATTCCTGTCGTAATTCGTTTATATCTGTTTAGTTATTTATCGATTCTGAGGCGCCCTGGGCGACGCACCGCTTCGGCCTCCCGTAAAGCCGGTAGTTAAAGAGGTTTTATTAATTTTGTTTAGGTTACATGAGTGAAATTTACCCAATTGAGTGCTGAGCTCATTTTTCATATAACCATAATAACCACAAACCTCAGCAATGTGGTCTCTGATAGGTTCAATGAGATCCTTGGCAGCCGGTCCAAGGGTTGCTCTGCGACTGGGTGCTGCTAGCACTAAACGTTGCAGAGATTCACCAGCTCCTTCTACACTCTGGAAAAAATTACATTGAGAAATTACTATATAGTTCAGTAGTCTTAAATTGGAGCAGCGAGGAGGAAACAAGCGCCATCTTTTAAAATGTGATTCCTAACGGTTATTGTCTAAACTGACCTGATTAGCATTCGCCCTCTGCTCATCCCGTATAGCGCGCAGAACTCGGCGTACCATGTTAGCAGCAGGCAACTCTGTGGGCAGCGCCTGTGCTATGTGTCGACCCACTGCTCGCACTAGGTTGCATAGAGACCTGGTATGGTAAATAGACATGAAAGAAAACATTATATTGTTGGGGTACATTTAGATCCAGTAAAGGTCAAGAATAATCTCCTGCTAGCTCCCAGACAGAGGTAATATTTAGATAACCAGATATTGTGGATTTAAACAATCCTAGTCCTCCTAATTGCGCGAGGTTCACCATGTTTCTTGATTATGTCTTCTTCTTCTTATTTTGTGGACTTGTACCGTTATTAAATGCAGTAATTTTGCCAATGTCAATGTTGGAGGGTAGATAGTCACAGTAAGAATGAGCGGTAGTGACGCTGTACTCTTTTCTCTATTTGGATTTTCTGAAGAGACTGTATGTTACTGTGGCTATACCGGTTTTTGGTTCTGTCAAGTGTGGATGTTAAAAATGCAGTGTGATTAGATCTCGGATGACTTTAATAATTACAATTAAAACCGATTGTTTGATGCCTTTGTTATACCTGCAACCACACATAATAACTAAGTGTTAAACTAACCCACTTTTGTTAGTTATAAGAAGCAATTAATTAACTGATGTTAATCATTGATTATGTCGACAATGGCAAAATTACTACAACATCAAGCAGTTACACTAATTTTTGTCAACTTGTAGTGAGGGTAGTTTGTAAAATAAATCTTCTCATCATATTTGTGTCAGGTTCTTGCTACTCAGGCTCAGTTGAGTCAAGTTTGTTATCCCATGAAGAGTTTGTTATTAGGCAGAGAGTTTAAATAGTGGTAGGCAGATTAACAGTTTACCATATTGAAATAACTTAAGTAAAATTAACAACAAAACTTACAGAGCATTGGTGCCTTCAGATTCACTAATGATCTGCTCCAACAGGTCAATTGTTGCTAATGCTATGTTCTCAGATCCTTGGACTTTTCTGGAATGAAATGAAATTGTATATAATAAATATTTTGTGATACTTATTTCATAACCATTCTAAACAAGACATGTTTTATAACAGAGATAAAAAAGGATAATATAGCAGTGGACCTAGGTCAGAGCCTTGAGGAACTCCATAGGTAACGGGCATAAAAACTGACAAAAACGTTTAATAGTAACAACCTGGCTTCTATCCTGTAAATAAAATGTTAACCAACGCATCTTGCATTGCCGTGTATACCTATCTCCACAAGTCTACAAATTAGAACAGGATATGATATTTTATCAAATGCTTTGGAATAATCTGTATTTTTTTTACAAACAAAACCATGCTGTTGTTCTATAACATAGGTAATTAATTACATTAATATAGGTGCTTCTATAGAATAGGGCACACCCCCTATTTTTAGAAAAATTTTTTTCAATAATAGTAACAATTCTAAATGTATTTCTGAAATTAATTTTTTCAGAAAATTCATAGTTTTCGAGATATGATTTTTTGAAAATTCGTGAAAATCCTTGTTTTCATAGCAATTTTATCATTACCATGTTTTACCATTTTCTTGAGGACTTCTGTGACGTCTTCAGCGTGGCGAGAAGGGTAGCCCCTTTCCTCCCTCTATGCCTCCGCTTTTAATAAACACTAAGGGTGTGACAGAAAAGTTCTTCGTGAAGGTCGGTTTATTGGAACTTCTGTTATTTCTATCTATTAAAATAAAATGGCATGTGGGTTGTGGTGATTACTGAATCTCAAAAACTATAAACTTCTTAAAAAAAAACAAATTTCAAAAATACACTTAGAACGGTAAATATTATCTAAATAAAATATTTAAAAAAAAATTGGGGGGGTGCCATATTCTAATATATATATTTCTTGTTTAGTAATGAAATTTGTTTACAATAGATGTCGTTACTGTTTACTTGTATGGAAATGTTCACAGAATTACATGACCTTTTAATATTATTGGATTCTTCAGAAAAAATGTTTTCAAAATTTTACTGCAATATAAATTAAAAAGAAAGTAACTTACGAACTCCGAATATCCGACACATATTTGACAACATTGTTCATCGTCTTCTCATCCATCTCTTGCAGCACACCTTCAGAGGGAGCCATATTACTTATTTATTATTTATACTCTTACTTTTATTCAAACAATTTATATTATTACAAAATAATGCTGATGAAACTGGAAAATAACCTTACAATTGTCTTGTTATGACGTTTAATTAGTGTTGCCAACATAATATACAAAATGTGATAAACACAGTCAATGTATCCGAACAAAAATAACTACTAAAATAGTATTTGGAAAAAAATGGTAATTTCTATGTTTATCAACGAAACAACCTACTCAAAAGTGTTTGAACCCAGAGCCGTTAAACAAAATAATTTTTAAAAAACCGGTTTGCACTGGGGGAATCCCAGCAGAAGTGAAAACTTGAACATTAACACTTTTTAATATTCCGAAAGAACAAAATTCAAAAAACCGAACCATTTTATTGAGATCTGGCTTACATACGGCGAGACTAGAACGTGATATAATTCTAGGGTTTAAGTAACCCAAAGACCAAAATTAAAAAATCACCCTTTGAGCTAATATAAACAACAACAAAAAAAAAGCCTTTATTGTACACCATAAAACATACATACAACAAGACAAATAAATAAATATGAATGCTAGACTCCTATTTTTTATTTCTACTAGTTTTAATCAGTTGTTTGTTACTGAAAATCTCCGCCCTAATTCTGTTGCGAGTTCACTTCAAAAATCTGGGATTCTAAATAGTATTAGGATGCTTTTTAGACATTTTATAACGACAGACGATTTTTTTTATACTGGAGATCTCATTTGATGTTCAAATGCCGTTAGCTAAACATGTAAATAAATAAATATAATTTATGCCATATTTAAACAAGAATTATAGGATGTTTCTATTCTTTATTTAAAAACTGTAACATTATTTATTTCAATCAGACTAATAATAATATAAAAGTGCTTTTAATCCTTCAAAAATTGATCAGACAATAAGTTTGAAGTTGTAAATAAATACTATTCTTATATAATCTAATTTGTTTTCAAATAATTTATCCGGAGTCGAAAAGTCACGAGTATCCGAACGCAATCATCTGTTCTGTCAGCCGTGAGTTGTGACAGCTGATCGTTTTAAAATCAATACAAAATATATCCATATTGAATTTGTGAAAATTAGGGATTTTATTTATTGTATAAACTAACAGACATATTATTATAATTAACTATAATATTTATTTTAATTCAAAGTTCAATTTGACTGAACAATAGAGTAGAGAAATTAGTAATTCTCGGCGCAATGAGTCTGCAACGCTTGAGCGATTGTTTGATGCGGAAACGTTAGATAAAATAGTGAAATTGTGTTAAACGAACACAATGGACCTGTCGCCAGACGAGGAACACTTCCAAGGCCGGCTCCTGCATCAGGTGTGTGGGTCGCAGTCGTTTGCAGTCTTATATTTTAGTTATCCTTATGAGAACTATTATAAGATCAATATAACGTAAAAAATTGTAATAATCCTTTAACCACCACTTACTAAAGCCAAGCTTTTATTTTACAGTCCTTTTAGTCAATACACAAAGTATATATTAAAAGATTTTGATTAACAACTACGAACTACTATTATGGCGTACTCCATACTCATGCGATAGCCAGATCCCTGAAACTCAAAATAACTGCAATATTAACATTATATATGTTATTATATAATAAATAATATGTATACATACAACACATAAAATAATGTAAACACAAACACATATTGAATTTAATTAATAAAACATACATATACATACATGTTCATAAATATATATTTTACACTTAATAGTTATATCTAATATTAATATAATACTACTTACAATTTAATGTTAATGTTAACGCAATGCTATCGAATAGTAAAAATGTCTCTGTCTTTCGCTCCAGATGCACATCACTTCACCCGTCTTTACATAACTTCATTTTTCTTTCATTTTCATTTTATTTCTGGCTTTTCGCTTATTATAATAGTAAAATTCGGAAATAAAGTTATAGGAAATTATTAGTGGTTTTTACATTACACAATCACATATAACCCACTACACTATTTGTAAGCCCTCCAAGATAATATGTTTGTGCAAGAGCTAGGCTTACAACAGTTGTGAGAGTATGAGGATTGAACTCACTTTTAATCTCCAATCCATAGCCTTTACCACTGAGCTACTTTCACTACAAATTAATTTTTGTAATAATTTGGGATGAGAAACTCAAAAAAAAGGAACATGATAGTGAATAGGATATGTTCAAAATCAAAAGTATTTTAATTTAATTATTATTTAAAAAATCCTTTTAATTATTTGTATCTGTTAAATTCAAAAATATGTAACATCACATCAAGGTCATGGTAGTGAAAAATTTAGTAATTTTTTAACTTCCACAGGCTGCTCTTTGGGATAACCTGGAGCTTCTGCAGGAGTTGTTGGCAGGGGGAGCAGAAGTAAATGCACGAGACCAGCATATGAGAAGCGCATTACATGCTGCTGTGCTTGCTGAAAGAAGTCAATGTCTGCTCGCTCTCTGTGCTGCTGGAGCTGATGTGGATGCTCGCTCTGATCATGAAACGGGTGGCAAGGTTAGACTTTGGTTTTTATGATTTAACATTTAGCCTCTTTCTTTTATTCAATTTACCACTGAGAGGATGGGTTAGAATACAATTCCCCTCTGCCACTGATGTAAGAGCCATTTTGTAAGAGGCAAGTAACTCAGCACCCCCAATGGTGTTAGGGGATCTATTCCCTGACTAGCTTATGACACCAGCATGCGAATCCGAGTGCCACGCATCTCTGACGTGATTCAGTCGAGCTGCATGTAGGCCAGATCAACCCCCTTCCTCTCCCATCCCATTAACGCTGTGGTTATTTCTCAGGGTCAACTGAAACCGCAGCATTCTTCTTCTCTTACCCCATTCTTACTCTATTTCTCTATCATACTCTAGTTTGCCGATGTCCATGGGCGACGGTGGACCCTTTCCATCAGGTGGACCATCTGCTTGTTAGTCTCTTATCTATCATAAAAAAAATATTGCCTAGCTAGGAATTGTTTGCAAGAACTTTTCTTTATTTCCCAGACAGCACTCCACATAGCATCGGAGCGTGGGCATGTGGAGAACATAAAGGCGTTACTGAGTGCTGGTGCTGACATGACTATCCTAACTGCTGATGGAGACACCGCACTCACACTAGCTGAACGTGGACGGCATCGCCACGCTGCTCTGGCGCTGAGAGAAGCCAAGGGTGAGTCATAAATTTATTGATTTGTATAATAGCCTTGAAATTTTATTATTATTGTCGACCACCGCTCGTTTGCGCGGGAAACGTTCTGATTTGCTATTGTCTATTCGTAATCAGCTACAAGCTAATGTTGCCATATGAGAAAATATTAAATTAATGTACCACAAAATAAAATCATGTCATTTGTTTAGTTTTTTCTTTGAACATCTCGATTGTAAAATGTAAATCATTGTAATTACTTGGTAAAGCAAATTACACATGAGGTATCCCCGCTTTGCTTATACCGTCTCTACCAAATCAAAATTGTAACACATTTGGCAACACTTCAAATTCATTTCTTTAAAGTAAAATAAATGTCAGGTGTGTCACAGAATCTTAACCGCACAATGCCCAATGACCCCACTTTCATAAAAATGGAGGTAGTTTGTATAATTTAATCTAATATGGCGAATGGTCCAAGATGGCGGCCTAGTCCTAACTAATATTATATATTCGAAAGAAACTTAACAAATGTAGGCAACACTTAAGAATACAAAGTAAACTGCGATTTAATAAACTACTTACGCCATCTATTGATGGGGATAGATGTTCTGTCTGTATGTTACACAATCACGATTGAATCACTTAACCGATTGTAATGAAATTTGCTACAGAGATAGATCAGAGCATGAGGAAGGACATAGGCTTTGTTTTATCGCGAGAAAGTAAAGAAAGAAAAGAGTCTCTTCCTTGACACTGCTCAAGTCCCGAAGGCTTGGAAGGTTGCCAACGTACAATCAATACCCAGGGAGGGAAATCGCACAGATCCGGCAAATGCAGACCAATCGCAATAACCTCCATACTCTGTAAGATTATGGAGCGTGTATTAGATAGCTAACTTGTGACATACCTAGAAACGAATAATCTTCTCTCTGATCCCCAGTACGGCTTTTGGAAAAATCGATCAACTGGAGATCTTCTTGTTTATGCCACACATGTTTGGGGTGAAGCTATCGCGAAACATGGAGAAGCATGGCCGTCTCTCTCGATATATCCAAGGCGTTCGACCGGGTCTGGCATGCATGTCTTATCAGTAAACTTCCAGCTTAAGGGATTCCAGTTGGTCTTTGGGACTATTTATCTGATTTCCTGAGGGCCAGGTCTTTTCGAGTTGTCGTTGATGGATGCTCTTTGGACCAAACGGCTGTGAATGTCGGCGTTCCTCAGGGATCTGTTCTGTCTGCAGCACTCTTTTTGCTACATAAAAATCTACTGCAGCCGGGTATTTTCGGATATGCAGAATACAGTACCGTTACAGATAAATACATACTAGCTCACGTGCCAATCAGACAGAAATTACTGAGCACAAACATTACAACGCTTTTCAGATTGGGGTGACAAAATCTTATCAATTTTAACCCAAGTAAAACTCAGGCCTGTTTGTTTAATGCGAAACGGAGTCCTTTCAAATTGACTCTGACGTTGGGAAATTTATTTGTACCAGTTACGGATCGCATTGAGCTTCTAGGCTTGGACATAGCTTCCAACATAAACATTGGAGACTATATTGAGGCCAGCGCCAAAAACGCAGCGAAAAAACTTGGCATCTTGAACAAGGTGAAGCCATACTTTTATTTTAACAGAGGTAGGGCACAGCAGAAAATTTCCTGCTCAAATATGGAGCAGCCCGCCTGGGGTAGTACCTCGACCCTACAGAAGATCACAGCTAAATAACACTACTCTAAAGCAGTGTTGTGGTGAGTAAGGTGACCAGAGCTCCTGGGGGAAATTAGGGATAGGATCGGCAACGCGCTTGCGATGCTTCTGGTGTTGCAGACGTCTATAGGCTACGGTAATCGCTTACCATCAGGTGAGCCGTACGCTTGTTTGCCGACCATATTACATAAAAAAAAAAAAAAATACCAGACATAGATTCGTTCGGGTGTGGATTATTGCTGTCACCTCTGGGATGGCTCTGCCAAATACCAACTCGAAGCTTTAGACTTGGTCGATCGCCGTGCTAGGAGACTCATTGGAGATGAGGCCTTAGTTCGGCGAAAATTCCAGTCTGGAGCATCGACGCAAAGTTGCGTGCCTATCAGTACAAGATTTCGAAGAGTGTGCTCAGGATTTGATACCAGCTTCTCCATTTTACCATCAAACCACCAGACGAAGAAGTGGAACGCCTTACCGGCGTCAGTTTTTCCGAATATGTACAATTTGGGTATCTTTAAAAGAAAGGTGAATAGGCATCTTCCAGAGAAGTAGGTATCTTCACTTTTCATCAGGTGAGATGCAGCCAAGCGCTTGTCTATTGTTTATAAAAAAATGATAGAAACCCAGAAATACATATTTACAGAAATGGTCAAGGTAGAAAGAAAGATTTATTATCTTGTTCGTCCTTTTTAGAGCATTTTTTTTTAGTTTGTAATGTGCTCGCCAAGAGCTTTCTTTTGATATCAAACACGTGATTATTATCTCAGTTTAATTTTTTCGAATTTTTATAGCCTATGTCACCCGCGCCATTATTACGAATCTATTGACACCTCACTCATGAAAATTGGTTGAGTAGTTTAGGCGCTAGAGTGGAACATACAAACATACATAGACTGCCAAAAACATAACTTCCTTTGGCTTCGCCGTAGTCGGGTAATAACGTGACGCATATAACGTATATGTAATTATGTTCAACCTTGGAGGTTTTCGCCGACTGGTTTCCAAACTGTTGCATAACACTTTATTCTAGAATATGTTAATGTTATATACCTAAACTGATTTACATATTACATGTATATGCTCAGTAGTCAGTAATTGCGGGAAAGAGAGGGAAGACATTTTACTATTTATTAGCTACTAGTCGACCGGTCCCGGCTTAAGCCATTGTTTCTCGTAAAAAGTAAAGGATAAGAAATGTTTATTGTGAGTTATCCCTAAGGGATAGACGTATACCATCGCGGACTTTTTTGTAGACCTTTTTAAGGTGTACAATACTGCAGTACATTATTTTGATCTATCTCGTAGGGTTCAGCCAGCGTTTGCGATGTAAGCGCATATGTGTTTATTTACGACATCACATTAGAAACCTCTAAAATTATCAATGTTTCTCTACTATATTATGTATTTATTATACATATAAATCTTCCTCTTGAATCACTCTATCTATTAAGAAAAACCGCATCAAAATCCTTTGCGTAGTTTTAGAGATTTAAGCATACATAGGGACATACAGACAGACAGCGGGAAGCGCTATTATACTATGTAGTGAAGAGAAGCAAAGTTAGAACACAAATGATCACCAACACTGCCTTAAGTTTGTAAATATATCGATATTTTATAGTTTGAAATATCGATATCGATGTATGAATTCTGGTACTCAATAGGTTCGACGTTCGACCATTGATCTAAAATATTATCGACGTACAACGTGTTTGATGCAAGAGTTCCGAGATAACACTAACACTAACCAATCCTACAGGTATTGTGCTATTTTTCGGGATAAAAAGTTTCCTATTTGTTGATTAAGGTTATACACAGATGCACAAACAAACAGACAAACGGACAAAATTGTCAAATACAATTTTTTTTATATGTTCTATTACTTATTTGACTCCCTTTACACAACATTTTTGCATCGAAACAAATGAAACTGTATGTGTCCTTGGTGAACATGGTATAATTGTTAGAAAGAGACAAACATATAACTTCATTTCATTTAAATTAGTGAGTACGTAAGTTACATGTCAAAAAAAAAAAGTCTTTATTGGTTGATGAAATGTAAATGTTTTCGAACAGTGATGACGTTCGGACCTGAGGCGTGGTTTTTTTTTCATGGTAGATAAAGTGCAAACGAACAGATGGTCCACCTGATGGTAAGTGGCCACCATCGGCAAAACAAGAGATACCCTCGTGTTTTGCCGATGCGTTGCATCCTCGAAGATAGAGTGGGAAGGGGGAGTGAATAAAACAGTACTGCGGTTTCAGCGGACCCTGAGCAAAAGCCTATAGTCCACTGGATCCGCAGCATTAATGGGATGGGAGATGGATGGGGTAAGTCTGGCCCACATGCGGCTCGGCCAGAACGCGTCTATGACACTTGGTGGTCAGCGAACCAGTCAAGGAACAGATCCCCTACCACCAAGGGAGGTGCTGGTTAGGGAATAGTATTCTAACCTGTCCCCTCACGGGTAAAATCTCACTCAAGGCCTGGTGTGCCGGCTCCGCGTCGGGCTATGTTGGGTGTTTCTCTACGTGATCGAATCAGACACGAGGAGATCGGAGGAGATGCCGTTGGGGCAGAAAGGTTCTCGAGTGGCGACTACGTACAGGACGCCGAAGCGTTGGAAGGCCTCCCACAAGATGATCAGATGACCTGGTCAGGGCGGCAGGGAGCCGCTGGATGCAGGTCGCAGGTGATCGGTCGTACTGCAAATCTCTGGGGGAGGCCTATGTCCAACAGTGGACGTCCTACGACTGAGACGACGACGACGAAATGTAAAAGATCTAAGTGGTCTACTATCCACGAATGTTGGAAGGACAGATCAAGAGATTTGCTAACCGACACACGCGACTCCGTCTACGTCACACATGAGAGAGACTCAATGCTCGCAACGAAACCTTTCCTCGATTTTTCATCATTTTTCATTGATATTCCACTCCTATGGGTCGTAGCGTGATGTTATGTAACAAACACACTCTTCAGCTTTATGGTTTAAGTTCCTCTTAGTGTTTTCAATATACCCATTTATCCCCTCTCCCCCTCTTGTTACTTCATTTTCTCCGAGTTGTGTACGGGCTTCGGGCTCTTCATAATAATTGTAAGAAGACTCGGCGTCTATATTATTGTAAGCACATGTAGTAGTGGATCAATTGATATTCGATAGATTTATTAAATATTCAAGTGTCACATTCTTGAGCTCGTGTAGTGTATCGCCACGTCACACGACTGTCAGCTTTATGTAGTGGATGTACAATTCATTATTGTGTGACGTAGTGACGCTGTGACGCGGTGACGTCGCACCTGCAATTATTAGGCAAACACTCCTGTCTGACATTTATACAAATTTGGAGATCCGTCTGTCTGTTCCTTTGTGATAACCGATGTTAGACACTTACTGCACACATTAGTAATGGAGACCCAGCATGACTACACCAGACCATTGAACAGACATAATGGTCACCAGGCGAGCTCTGTTTGACAACTGGCTCAAGTGTATCGGAACAGAGGTTATATATAGTACTACCCGCGAATATAAAATTATCAACGGTGTTGCTAACTTAAAAAAACAAATGAGCGGAAAGCTCATCAAAGATGATGCATAGTAACCAATCCCTATGTGGGTACTGGTCCAGGAAAAGATGGTATGTAGAGTTGCCACTGTAAGGACGGTTTTGCGTCCAAACCATAACACTGTAGGAAGTAGGAACTTCCAACTACGTGACGTGACGCCATTTTGAAAATTATATGCAAATTTGGGAGAAAACTTTAGGTCTCTCTCTCTCTGTGGTCGTTACATTATCTTTGAAGATCATGGTCCTGGTGTTTCAGCTTCTTGTGGATCATCTTCTTCTGTCTGCAGCCATTATCACTAGTGAGAAATTTACCTCAAGGCCTGCCCATCTAGTTGGTGATCGGCCTGTCAACCTTTTTAATGGTGTTGCCAGTTACTATTAACTTTTCTTCTCTCGTTCCCTCGCTGCATACGCTCCCAGGTCAGAGAGTACCGTGAGCACAGGAGGATCATGAGGATATTAGACATAGAAAGTCTCTTGTTTTGTCGATGCGTTGACGCCTCATTCTGAGGAGGGGGAGCGAAGAGAAGAATGCTGCGGTTTCAGTGGACCCTGAGCAAGAACCCGGTGTTCACTAGAACCGCAGCATTAATGGGATGGAAGAAGGAGGAGACAAATAAAAGAGGATGATCTGTCGAGGGGGGAATAGTTGAGAGGGTAGTCAGCACACAGGGCGGAACCCTCCCAGTAAATGTCGGATAATCTTAATCTATTTGGAGTGGAACTGGTTTCTATGCATATTATAGAGTCCGGTTTCTGCAAGCCACAAGTGCGACTGGCGCTGCTGTCAGTCGTGATCCCCGGGTAGCGTTGTGCAATGTGCGGTGTGTCCTTCTTCCTGGCGTCGCGGCTCAATGTGAGGATACGGAAGTTGGTTTGGTTCGATCTGATGAAGCTGGCGAGGCTGAGCGAGTGCAACGTCGTCTTCATTGCAAGTAAGTTGCAAGCCAAGAGTGTCTTCCATAATCTACCACATCACCCTCCCCCTCACGCTTGCTCAGACATCAATTACTCTGTCTATTAGTGAAAACTGGATGAAAATACCGTTGAGTAGTTTATCGTGTACAGTCAAACAGGGCATTGGACTTAGACTGTTCACTAAAAAAATTACTTATACGCTCAGTAAAAGTAAATGAAATGAAAGAAAAAAATAGTTCTTATAAGCCTATTATGGAACAATTGTAATTCGAAACTAAGCGAACTCACTCTCACTCTCTCACTCACCCAGGTGGAGAGGAGACAGCACATTAAATAAATAAAAAAAATCTATAATGATAGAGTCATTGATACCTCAGTCAAGAGGGGGTTCTTAAACGAGATATAGAACACTTAAATTTTAATAGAGTAATTGTTAGAAAGAGACAAATATATAACACATTCGGTGATGTATAAAGCCGCGGCGTCCATATTATTATAGGTTAATGGATCATACCTGCGGAGGTAGTGACCAGTGACGCAACTGTCCAGAGTGGTTGTTTCCAACGTCGTTGATGGGTACGTCTGATAAGCATAATGTTATTAAAGGTCGCTGAGGACGCTCGTGAATCATAACATGCTAATTGACTTTATTTTTTAAGTAGCAGTCGTACAAGTGATTTCATATAGTTAATACTCTTGAATCCGACCATCAAGTGTCTTTGATACATTCCTGTTGCACCGCCATTGGGCGATGAAGATGGCCTTTTTTTAAGGCAGATAAGTAGTAGACAATCCACCTGATGGTAAGGGATCATCAATAAATTACGTCACACGAAATGATTTTTTGACACCTCCCCCCCATTGTCACATATATTGTAATTTAATATTTAGAAATTCAAGATAGAAATTCTAGTTCATTTAATTATTTTTTAATAAAATAAATAAAAGATCAAACGTCGTTAGACATTTCGTTAATTGTTTAAGTTTCTGGCTTTGATATTATTTTTTTTATTTTGAAATGTTACATTACGATATTCAGCACACTTTCCCAGCTCTTGTCACACTGTGTAACACCGTCAACCTCCTCCCTTCCCCTCATAGTGTGACGTAATTTATGGATGGCCCCTAAGTGGCCATTATTGCCCAAGGACATACAAGAGGTTGTCTCGGTTTTACTGGAGGTTCACTGCATAATAACACTTTATAACAATATTATACAAACTACACGGAAGCCGAGCAATGCCTGGGGCTTCTACTAGTACTAAACACTTTCCTTCACCGCTCGTCCTCCTGACCCTAATATTAAACTTTCAGCAAATATATATTTAAAGTACACAACACTGACGTCACACGAACTCCGAGAATAACTGAAACTTCTAGAAATTCCTTTTTATACTACAAAATACCTCCCTCTTCCCTCCGTTATAATATCTTAAAATGGGGTCGTAAGCTTGTGTGGCTAAGTTAATGTTCAAAACCTCCCTTTAAATAATTTAATAAAGCATAACGTGTCGTAATACTAATACAGCATCCACACGCTTGCCAAACCTCGAGCATCACATATTCTGACGTGTAGATTGAACGCTTAGTTTAGTCTAGTCAACAAGTGCTTTTTAGGTCGCAACTTTTTCTAATTATCCAAAAATTATGATTTAATTCGATTCGGAATGGCATTTTTTGAGAAAATTGAATACCATATTTTATGAGAACTCATTTACTGTTACTAGTTCGCGTCTTTGGGATTCACTACCAAGTATTATTTATATTGATAACCCTAGCACAGCCGTTTTCAAACGGAGAGTGAAGCAACACTTCCTCTCTATTTCGACCTAATAAAATAAAACATATATGAATATAATTTATGTAATTGTTGATGTAAGAAAGAAAAAAAAAAGTTTATTGGAAGAAAATCACAAATTTTACATAGTATCTAAAATATGAACTAAACTAATCTATAAAATTTATTCATTTTAAGATATGCATATAAAAGATATTAATAAAAATCTGTAACTTCACCAATGGGAATTCTTCTCAGCTTATGTTGCGACATGACGTCACAACGCTGATTTGTTGTGACGTCAGAGTTGGCGTGTACGGCTGTGACAGATATGCGACTATAAACTTAAATATCTATTTACAAAATAATATTATTTGTTAACATAATGTAAAGTTGTAAGTAGTATTATTTCCAAAAAGAGTGCATTATATATACAAACTATATAATTATAAATAAAACATATATGTTGTGTTGTATTTAGTATAACTAATAAAAGTTGGAATTTTGATAACGGATATGGATCCAAGTGCAATGAATATAGATTGAATATTACTATTAGATTTAATATTATATATATATAAATATCTCTTTTAATATATCATTCTTGTTTCTGTAATTGTAACAATATATTTCTATATTCAAATTTAAAATCTAATACGTTCTTTGCGCTACGAAGAGGTGGCGGGAGGTTATTCCAACACTTCGTAGAATGATAGCTAAAACTCCCTTCGAACGCTGCCGTTCGTTGTTTCTCTCTCTACGGCTGGAACACATAGCCCGTGCAATGCATTCCTGGTAACATAAGTAGTGTTGATATCACCTAACCAGTGTAACTTACTATATAAATATATTGGAACTTTGTATTTAACTATGCCAAACAATGTCGTTGCGAAATGCAGAAGTCGCCGATAATCCTTTTCGAGGATATTAGCTTTATTGAGGTACGGAGTGACATGAGACCGAGGCGGAATATTGAAACAGTAACGGGCACATGCATTCTGCAACCGCTGTATAATATGTTTCGATCTAGCCAGTAGTTGTAGTTTGTAGTATTATTTGTTTATGTAGTATATTTGGTTTCACAACTTATAGTATATACTTATAAATTAAAATTGTATATAAGTATATTATTTTCTTTTGTGCCTACATCACATTTTAAATAATTTTTCTCCTATACTCGCCGAGGATTTCTGGAAGAGATCTCTTTAAAGAGATAAGTTATCCGATGTACATAACATTTCTTTTATTAAAAATTGTATGTTAGAGTTAAGGTGCATAAACAAATAAATAAATGGTTGGTGCATGCCTGCTCAAATAGCACGATACATTTTTTGTATAGACAAAATGAAATAGGATATGATCCTATATTATGTATATGTAACGTTTAAATGATTTAAATGTTACTGTTTAAATATAACTATATATATAAACTTTATCTACAATATGAAAAACATTTCAAACGAGTACAAAGAATCTAAAACTCCACTTAAATGATGTCGACATAAGAATTACAATTTATTAAGTGAAACACGGTATTATTGATTTATAACATTCCAGCCCATTGGTGAAGACATTGAAGTCTACTCGGGAGGTTTGAGTTCGATCCCCCACACAGGCACACACCTCTGACTCTGAGTTATGTGTGTTTTAAGCAATTATATATCACTTGCTTTAACGGTGAAGGAAAACATCGTGAGGAAACCTGCACTCCTGAGAGTTCCCCATGTTCAAAAAGATTTGTGTTGTCTGCCAACCCGCATTGGGTCAGCGTGGTAAATAGGGTATCGGAATTCCTGGGAATTCTCGGGATCGGGAAATTTTGTTTATTTTTTATATAAGGAAGTGTTTTTTGTAAAATACAACAAGTAATTTAAAAAGGGTCATTTTTATTATTCGTAAAAAACTCCGGACATTGGTCTACTGGCTTGGCCCACTCCTGACACAAGCATGCAAGCTTACTAAGAGGGAATAAAGGGAATACTGTAGTATGTGAACCATACTGCTAGTATTCTTTAAAAAAAAAAACAGTGCCTTTTCAAACAAAATACACACAGCGTATTATCTACGCAGTATAATATAATATATATATACTGTGTTTGTGGCTATCTTTTGTTTTTACCGTTGGAATAATGAAAACGCTCTAAAAAGCTATATTTTATTCGCTCTGCTACAATTTACAATCATTAAAATAGTTTTTTTTAATTTTTAAACGTAATTTAAATTCCCTAAAGTTCCGGGATCTCGGGCGCATATTTCCCGGGTTCGGGAATAAAATATTTCTCGGTGATTCCTGAGAACTAAACCCTAGTGGTGGACTATCCTCATTGTGTGGAGGAGACCCGAAGTAAAGTATAACCGCGGACATGAGTTGAATGTCCGACATGCAAGTCGCAAGCGTGTGGATGAGGCTGAATGGCGCATACGATGTTGTTGTACTGGGGCGTGTGGCCGGTCGTGCCGGGCAGCCGGCGCCTCGCGCCTCGCGGCCTCAGTGAGCTGCCGGCGGCGGCGCGGGTACGACGTGTCGCGTGTGTGGTGTACAGTGTGCAGTGAGTGTAAGCAGTGCGGGTGACAGTGTAATGCACGGATTATTTATGCACATTAAGTATTCATTATTTTCCTATATACTAGTTTACATACTCTCGCTTCGCTGAGGTAAAACCTTTTACTTGAAATCTCTATATTTTAAGTTTAATAATACAACTGTGAAAACAGGCAAAAATTCCAAAAAATATTTTATTTTATATTTTTTTTTGTGTTATTGTTTCCCAACCTGTGGTCAATGTTAAAAGGGTCCGTGAAGGTCAATGACTTTATAATACGCAATCGTTTCAGTTTATCAACTGTTGACTTTTTGTTTTATTAAATATGTTTGTAATGTAAGTTCAGTGTGGCATCTATGTGGAGCAGAAGTTGCCAAACTTTGACCCCTAGACCCCTTGACATGTTATTCACTTGTTGTAAATAGACCAAAAATTTAGCCGCTAACTGTACTGTTGTACAATGATTCTGAAACTCTATCCTGACTGGATAGCAAACATTAACGACTGAAATTAATAACCAATCTCAATCCAAAATGCAATGATTTTGTATTGCAGATGGAAAATAGATTCCAAATTTAAATTTTCCATACACAAATTTGAATTTGGAATGTATTTTCTATCCATATATCATATGTCGATCTCCAATTCCGGAATTCCCTTCAGAATCATCTAGCCGTCCCCGTTATTCCCAATAAGGATAAGGTTGTCGAAGCAAATCTAACGAAATGATTGAAACAGTTTCGTCTAGACTGTGGCGAAGCGAGGGCTACAAGTAATTAGTAATAAATTGGTGTTGACAAGTAGATCCGGAAGTTCGCTCTTATTTATTATCAATTACATTTCCTTTTATGGATAATTGCTATATTATGTATTACTTTATGTAACGACCTGCCCTCGCTGCGCTGATGAGGTAGAGAGTCTGCTACAAGTCACCAGACATTTTTAGAAAACGTGTTGGTTACTTTTACATATCGCAGTGAACAAAATGATCCAAAATGTTTCTGGATAGTTCTATCTAATCCTCACTCCAGTGGCCCTATGCTTAAAGGGGCCTCGCACATTGCCCAAAGAGGGCCCTGCTATCAGTCATACTACCCCTGGGTGAGTGGAATGTAAATTATCACGAATCTATTGATACCTTATCCATTAAAATTCAGCAGTTTAGGGGCTACCCTTCCTTAGTCAGGTAAAAAGGATTAAAATCTTTTGCAATCAGCTTAGCAAGGGGTGTGGCAAAGTTTGGGGACTATCACCATATCCTACAAGCGTTGAACTGTCACCCTACTCAAACCGGTATAGGAACGACCTTGGACTTATATGAACTCCCTTCAACTAGAATCTGCCTCACTATTAATGATCCAACCTCCCTCATCCCGGATCCCCTTCCTTACCCTTGCTGAGTTAAAAGTCTGGATCTTTTCTTGCTCATTTACTTTTTTTTTTTTTAAAAGATTACCAGCAGTACGGATCACATACTACTAGTATTCCCTTCTAGCAAGCTAATAAATAGCTTGTGTCAGGAGTGGGCCACGTCAGTAGTCCAATGTCCGGGATTTGAACCCACGACTTGTTGATCGTGAATCCAACGCCCGAACCACTGAGCTACTGACGCTTCAAGATAATTTGAGTGAATTCCAAAAAAGGAAGAAAGTGTCCAGGGATTGATTGAGATTCAGATCCAGATGAATCCTTTTTACTTTCACGTGGATCCTTTGCAACACGTCATCGACTCCTAGGAGTCAATATAGACTATTTTAGGAGTCACTGATTTAAAGGAAGTGATTAGGATAATAAAGTATATTAAATGCCTGACAATTAGACTCCACTTGTGTATTTAGATGGCGTGAGATTTCGACACAAACATAAACCTCATCTAAAACAGTCGAGTCGTGTCGAGCGAGTGTCACGAAGCCCTACGTGTTCTGTTGGTGATGACAACTCTCCACGTGGCTGTAAGCTGTTCAATTCAATTAGTGTTACTGAGTAATAATTCAATTCTCTAACCATTGCCCCCCCCCCCATCTGGGAATGAGTGTGCCCCGTTCTTCTTATAAGCAAACCTAACCTGTGTTACTAAATATTTTGTGAAATAAATATGGCCGACGTAATCTGGATAGAGACCCCTCATTTCTTATATACTTTGATACCTATGAATGATTGAAGTTTTGATGCAGTGTAAGTGTTGCCATACGAACACACATCCAGACTATCCTGGCTAACGTAACGGAGAGGTTTTAATATAGTTTAAGAGTTGCCACACGAAAACTCGCCGAGAGTGTGCTCGCCACTCATGCAGAAGTGGGTAAACCAGTACAACAAACTTGTTTGGTTCGTACACTCCATAAATCAGTACACAATTTAACGTCAAACCTCTTAACGTTATAGAGTAAACTTTCCTTTTATATTTTTTATACAAAAATCAATAGTTAAAATCCCGACTTCTCACGGATTAGCTTTCAACATACTCTAGTTAGCAACACGTAACCTCTGACCCGATGGACTTAAGTCTGAACGTTGTTTACTGTAATACTCTCTTGTGGATATCTCTATCAAGAGGTACTCGTCGGCAATACAAGAGATACTCTCTTGTGCCAAGACAAGAGAGTAGCTCTTGTGGATATCTCTATCAAGAGGTACTCGTCGGCAATACAAGAGATACTCTCTTGTGCCAAGACAAGAGAGTAGCTCTTGTGGATATCTCTATCAAGAGGTACTCGTCGGCAATACAAGAGATACTCTCTTGTGCCAAGACAAGAGAGTAGCTCTTGTGGATATCTCTATCAAGAGGTACTCGTCGGCAATACAAGAGATACTCTCTTGTGCCAAGACAAGAGAGTAGCTCTTGTGGATATCTCTATCAAGAGGTACTCGTCGGCAATACAAGAGATACTCTCTTGTGCCAAGACAAGAGAGTAGCTCTTGTGGATATCTCTATCAAGAGGTACTCGTCGGCAATACAAGAGATACTCTCTTGTGCCAAGACAAGAGAGTAGCTCTTGTGGATATCTCTATCAAGAGGTACTCGTCGGCAATACAAGAGATACTCTCTTGTGCCAAGACAAGAGAGTAGCTCTTGTGGATATCTCTATCAAGAGGTACTCGTCGGCAATACAAGAGATACTCTCTTGTGCCAAGACAAGAGAGTATCTCTTGTAGATATCTCTATCAAGAGGTACTCGTCGGCAATACAAGAGATACTCTCTTGTGCCAAGACAAGAGAGTAGCTCTTGTGGATATCTCTATCAAGAGGTACTCGTCGGCAATACAAGAGATACTCTCTTGTGCCAAGACAAGAGAGTAGCTCTTGTGGATATCTCTATCAAGAGGTACTCGTCGGCAATACAAGAGATACTCTCTTGTGCCAAGACAAGAGAGTAGCTCTTGTGGATATCTCTATCAAGAGGTACTCGTCGGCAATACAAGAGATACTCTATTGTGCCAAGACAAGAGAGTAGCTCTTGTGGATATCTCTATCAAGAGGTACTCGTCGGCAATACAAGAGATACTCTCTTGTGCCAAGACAAGAGAGTAGCTCTTGTGGATATCTCTATCAAGAGGTACTCGTCGGCAATACAAGAGATACTCTCTTGTGCCAAGACAAGAGAGTAGCTCTTGTGGATATCTCTATCAAGAGGTACTCGTCGGCAATACAAGAGATACTCTCTTGTGCCAAGACAAGAGAGTAGCTCTTGTGGATATCTCTATCAAGAGGTACTCGTCGGCAATACAAGAGATACTCTCTTGTGCCAAGACAAGAGAGTAGCTCTTGTGGATATCTCTATCAAGAGGTACTCGTCGGCAATACAAGAGATACTCTCTTGTGCCAAGACAAGAGAGTAGCTCTTGTGGATATCTCTATCAAGAGGTACTCGTCGGCAATACAAGAGATACTCTCTTGTGCCAAGACAAGAGAGTAGCTCTTGTGGATATCTCTATCAAGAGGTACTCGTCGGCAATACAAGAGATACTCTCTTGTGCCAAGACAAGAGAGTAGCTCTTGTGGATATCTCTATCAAGAGGTACTCGTCGGCAATACAAGAGATACTCTCTTGTGCCAAGACAAGAGAGTAGCTCTTGTGGATATCTCTATCAAGAGGTACTCGTCGGCAATACAAGAGATACTCTCTTGTGCCAAGACAGGAGAGTAGCTCTTGTGGATATCTCTATCAAGAGGTACTCGTCGGCAATACAAGAGATACTCTCTTGTGCCAAGACAGGAGAGTAGCTCTTGTGGATATCTCTATCAAGAGGTACTCGTCGGCAATACAAGAGATACTCTCTTGTGCCAAGACAGGAGAGTAGCTCTTGTGGATATCTCTATCAAGAGGTACTCGTCGGCAATACAAGAGATACTCTCTTGTGCCAAGACAGGAGAGTAGCTCTTGTGGATATCTCTATCAAGAGGTACTCGTCGGCAATACAAGAGATACTCTCTTGTGCCAAGACAGGAGAGTAGCTCTTGTGGATATCTCTATCAAGAGGTACTCGTCGGCAATACAAGAGATACTCTCTTGTGCCAAGACAAGAGAGTAGCTCTTGTGGATATCTCTATCAAGAGGTACTCGTCGGCAATACAAGAGATACTCTCTTGTGCCAAGACAGGAGAGTAGCTCTTGTGGATATCTCTATCAAGAGGTACTCGTCGGCAATACAAGAGATACTCTCTTGTGCCAAGACAGGAGAGTAGCTCTTGTGGATATCTCTATCAAGAGGTACTCGTCGGCAATACAAGAGATACTCTCTTGTGCCAAGACAGGAGAGTAGCTCTTGTGGATATCTCTATCAAGAGGTACTCGTCGGCAATACAAGAGATACTCTCTTGTGCCAAGACAAGAGAGTAGCTCTTGTGGATATCTCTATCAAGAGGTACTCGTCGGCAATACAAGAGATACTCTCTTGTGCCAAGACAAGAGAGTAGCTCTTGTGGATATCTCTATCAAGAGGTACTCGTCGGCAATACAAGAGATACTCTCTTGTGCCAAGACAAGAGAGTAGCTCTTGTGGATATCTCTATCAAGAGGTACTCGTCGGCAATTCAGGAGATACTCTCTTGTGGATATCTCTATCAAGAGGTACTCGTCGGCAATACAAGAGATACTCTTTAGTGCCAACACAAGAGAGTAGCTTTTGTGGATATCTCTATCAAGAGGTACTCGTCGGCAATACAAGAGATACTCTCTTGTGCCAAGACAGGAGAGTAGCTCTTGTGGATATCTCTATCAAGAGGTACTCGTCGGCAATTCAGGAGATACTCTCTTGTGGATATCTCTATCAAGAGGTACTCGTCGGCAATACAGGAGATACTCTCTTGTATCAAGACAATACACTTTAACGTCAAGAAAAGAGATACTTCCTTGTGGATGTCTCTGTCTAGAGGTACTCCATGTCCATAAGCAACGATGGGATGGCCACTCAACACCAAGTGAGCCGTCTGCTCGTCGTCTATCTATACGCAATCACGTGATCGATTGTAAGAACAAACCAACAAACAATTTCACATTTATAATGTCTATATAGAAGTAGTATATTTAGTAATAGTGGTTCTATGCCGGCATGAACTTTAAGAAACACTGAATGTACATAATTTAATCTTAAGTGATGTTTATCACCTTGTTTGGATTAAAGCGTTTTTGGGTACAGTTACCTAAATTGTATGTTTTGTCAATCGGGTCATTGACCTTGGAGGAGTTAGGCTTAAAGCACATTGATACCTTTTTTTAAATACTCTGCATATAATTTGCATTTACTCTTACCTTTCTCTCTTTCTTCCAATGCTTGCAATTTTTACTACTACGGTCTGGTAGCAATTCGAAGCGAGGGCTGGTAACTTTTATCCTAAAAACAAAACGATTGTCATTCGGTAATAATGAATACGAATTGTTCCACTTAACCTTGGAAATTGTTTTGGTAAGAAGAAAATAACACTGTACTGTTTATACTTGATATACGAGTTTTATGTTTTAATAGTTATTTTAAATGAGTGGGAGAGGATCCGGAAGCCATTTTAATAATATTAAAATCAACTTCCAAATTCAAATTTGTGTATAGAAAATTCAAAGTTAAGAATTTATTATCTGCAATCCTAAATCTTGGTATGGATTGAACATAGATTCCAAATTCAAATTTGTGTATAGAACATTCAAATTTAGAATTTATCATCTGTAATCCTAAATCATCATATAGATTGAACATAGAATCCAAATTCAAATTTGTGTATAGAACATTCAAATTTAGAATTTATTATCTGTAATCCTAAATCATCATATAGATTGAACATAGATTCCAAATTCAAATTTGTGTATAGAACATTCAAATTTAGAATTTATTATCTGTAATCCTAAATCATCATATGGATTGAACATAGAATCCAAATTCAAATTTGTGTATAGAACATTCAAATTTAGAATTTATTATCTGTAATCCTAAATCATCATATGGATTGAACATAGAATCCAAATTCAAATTTGTGTATAGAACATTCAAAGTTAAGAATTTATTATCTGCAATCCTAAATCTTGGTATGGATTGAACATAGATTCCAAATTCAAATTTGTGTATAGAACATTCAAATTTAGAATTTATCATCTGTAATCCTAAATCATCATATAGATTGAACATAGAATCCAAATTCAAATTTGTGTATAGAACATTCAAATTTAGAATTTATTATCTGTAATCCTAAATCATCATATAGATTGAACATAGATTCCAAATTCAAATTTGTGTATAGAACATTCAAATTTAGAATTTATTATCTGTAATCCTAAATCATCATATGGATTGAACATAGAATCCAAATTCAAATTTGTGTATAGAACATTCAAATTTAGAATTTATTATCTGTAATCCTAAATCATCATATGGATTGAACATAGAATCCAAATTCAAATTTGTGTATAGAACATTCAAAGTTAAGAATTTATTATCTGCAATCCTAAATCTTGGTATGGATTGAACATAGATTCCAAATTCAAATTTGTGTATAGAACATTCAAATTTAGAATTTATCATCTGTAATCCTAAATCATCATATAGATTGAACATAGAATCCAAATTCAAATTTGTGTATAGAACATTCAAATTTAGAATTTATTATCTGTAATCCTAAATCATCATATAGATTGAACATAGATTCCAAATTCAAATTTGTGTATAGAACATTCAAATTTAGAATTTATTATCTGTAATCCTAAATCATCATATGGATTGAACATAGAATCCAAATTCAAATTTGTGTATAGAACATTCAAATTTAGAATTTATTATCTGTAATCCTAAATCATCATATGGATTGAACATAGAATCCAAATTCAAATTTGTGTATAGAACATTCAAAGTTAAGAATTTATTATCTGCAATCCTAAATCTTGGTATGGATTGAACATAGATTCCAAATTCAAATTTGTGTATAGAACATTCAAATTTAGAATTTATTATCTGTAATCCTAAATTATCATATAGATTGAACATAGAATCCAAATTCAAATTTGTGTATAGAAAATTCAAAGTTAAGAATTTATTATCTGCAATCCTAAATCTTGGTATGGATTGAACATAGATTCCAAATTCAAATTTGTGTATAGAACATTCAAATTTAGAATTTATTATCTGTAATCCTAAATTATCATATAGATTGAACATAGAATCCAAATTCAAATTTGTGTATAGAACATTCAAATTTAGAATTTATTATCTGTAATCCTAAATCATCATATAGATTGAACATAGATTCCAAATTCAAATTTGTGTATAGAACATTCAAATTTAGAATTTATTATCTGTAATCCTAAATCATCATATGGATTGAACATAGAATCCAAATTCAAATTTGTGTATAGAACATTAAATTTAGAATTTATTATCTGTAATCCTAAATCATCATATGGATTGAACATAGAATCCAAATTCAAATTTGTGTATAGAACATTAAATTTAGAATTTATTATCTGTAATCCTAAATTATCATATAGATTGAACATAGAATCCAAATTCAAATTTGTGTATAGAACATTCAAATTTAGAATTTATTATCTGTAATCCTAAATCATCATATGGATTGAACATAGAATCCAAATTCAAATTTGTGTATAGAACATTCAAAGTTAAGAATTTATTATCTGCAATCCTAAATCTTGGTATGGATTGAACATAGATTCCAAATTCAAATTTGTGTATAGAACATTCAAATTTAGAATTTATTATCTGTAATCCTAAATTATCATATAGATTGAACATAGAATCCAAATTCAAATTTGTGTATAGAAAATTCAAAGTTAAGAATTTATTATCTGCAATCCTAAATCTTGGTATGGATTGAACATAGATTCCAAATTCAAATTTGTGTATAGAACATTCAAATTTAGAATTTATTATCTGTAATCCTAAATTATCATATAGATTGAACATAGAATCCAAATTCAAATTTGTGTATAGAACATTCAAATTTAGAATTTATTATCTGTAATCCTAAATCATCATATAGATTGAACATAGATTCCAAATTCAAATTTGTGTATAGAACATTCAAATTTAGAATTTATTATCTGTAATCCTAAATCATCATATGGATTGAACATAGAATCCAAATTCAAATTTGTGTATAGAACATTAAATTTAGAATTTATTATCTGTAATCCTAAATTATCATATAGATTGAACATAGAATCCAAATTCAAATTTGTGTATAGAACATTCAAATTTAGAATTTATTATCTGTAATCCTAAATCATCATATAGATTGAACATAGATTCCAAATTCAAATTTGTGTATAGAACATTCAAATTTAGAATTTATTATCTGTAATCCTAAATCATCATATGGATTGAACATAGAATCCAAATTCAAATTTGTGTATAGAACATTAAATTTAGAATTTATTATCTGTAATCCTAAATCATCATATGGATTGAACATAGAATCCAAATTCAAATTTGTGTATAGAACATTAAATTTAGAATTTATTATCTGTAATCCTAAATTATCATATAGATTGAACATAGAATCCAAATTCAAATTTGTGTATAGAACATTCAAATTTAGAATTTATTATCTGTAATCCTAAATCATCATATGGATTGAACATAGAATCCAAATTCAAATTTGTGTATAGAACATTCAAAGTTAAGAATTTATTATCTGCAATCCTAAATCTTGGTATGGATTGAACATAGATTCCAAATTCAAATTTGTGTATAGAACATTCAAATTTAGAATTTATTATCTGTAATCCTAAATTATCATATAGATTGAACATAGAATCCAAATTCAAATTTGTGTATAGAAAATTCAAAGTTAAGAATTTATTATCTGCAATCCTAAATCTTGGTATGGATTGAACATAGATTCCAAATTCAAATTTGTGTATAGAACATTCAAATTTAGAATTTATTATCTGTAATCCTAAATTATCATATAGATTGAACATAGAATCCAAATTCAAATTTGTGTATAGAACATTCAAATTTAGAATTTATTATCTGTAATCCTAAATCATCATATAGATTGAACATAGATTCCAAATTCAAATTTGTGTATAGAACATTCAAATTTAGAATTTATTATCTGTAATCCTAAATCATCATATGGATTGAACATAGAATCCAAATTCAAATTTGTGTATAGAACATTAAATTTAGAATTTATTATCTGTAATCCTAAATCATCATATGGATTGAACATAGAATCCAAATTCAAATTTGTGTATAGAACATTAAATTTAGAATTTATTATCTGTAATCCTAAATTATCATATAGATTGAACATAGAATCCAAATTCAAATTTGTGTATAGAACATTCAAATTTAGAATTTATTATCTGTAATCCTAAATCATCATATAGATTGAACATAGAATCCAAATTCAAATTTGTGTATAGAACATTCAAATTTAGAATTTATTATCTGTAATCCTAAATCATCATATGGATTGAACATAGAATCCAAATTCAAATTTGTGTATAGAACATTCAAATTTAGAATTTATTATCTGTAATCCTAAATCATCATATGGATTGAACATAGAATCCAAATTCAAATTTGTGTATAGAACATTCAAATTTAGAATTTATTATCTGTAATCCTAAATCATCATATGGATTGAACATAGAATCCAAATTCAAATTTGTGTATAGAACATTAAATTTAGAATTTATTATCTGTAATCCTAAATCATCATATGGATTGAACATAGAATCCAAATTCAAATTTGTGTATAGAACATTCAAATTTAGAATTTATTATCTGTAATCCTAAATCATCATATGGATTGAACATAGAATCCAAATTCAAATTTGTGTATAGAACATTCAAATTTAGAATTTATTATCTGTAATCCTAAATCATCATATGGATTGAACATAGAATCCAAATTCAAATTTGTGTATAGAACATTCAAAGTTAAGAATTTATTATCTGCAATCCTAAATCTTGGTATGGATTGAACATAGATTCCAAATTCAAATTTGTGTATAGAACATTCAAATTTAGAATTTATTATCTGTAATCCTAAATCATCATATGGATTGAACATAGAATCCAAATTCAAATTTGTGTATAGAACATTCAAATTTAGAATTTATTATCTGTAATCCTAAATCATCATATGGATTGAACATAGATTCCAAATTCAAATTTGTGTATAGAACATTAAATTGAATGTTCAATCTTTTGGTCAATGGTTTGAGATTGATTATTAATTTCGGCCGAAAGTTTTGTTCCCTAGCATTTTATATCCAATTCTGCTTCTGTTAATACACTTATAGCGGAAGGAAACAATTTAATATTTGACCGTTATCTGCGACACAACAATGGCCGCGAGTTCGTCCACAGGGGTCGTGGGCACCACTCTCACGGAGACGTACCCACCACGTTTGTATTACTGAAAAGAGCCATTGACCTGTCCGTCTTTAGCACACTGTTTGTAAAAAGTGCTTCTTACGGAACTTTTTGGATTCTAGAGATTTTGGATTGAGATTGATTACTAATTTCGGTTGTAAATTACTTAGCTTTTAGCTTTATGCAATACGTATCTAGCAAGCATTACAACTATTTCTTGCTCTACTAAACATGAGCAATTACATGTTAAACGTGTTACGTGGTACACGTAGCAGCTGAGTCGCCCTCGCTTCTCCTACCTTTACAATGTAAGCCTCTTTTATTCCTTTTTTTTTAAAAAAAAGAATCAATCAGCCTTTCTTGGCTAGTTCACGACTAAGTTATCCTCTCCTTAGTCTCAATTTCCATTAAATAATTCCCACTGGGTCGATATCGACTAAGTTATCCTCTCCTTAGTCTCAATTTCAATTAAATAATTCCCACTGGGTCGATATCGACTAAGTTATCCTCTCCTTAGTCTCAATTTCAATTAAATAATTCCCACTGGGTCGATATCGACTAAGTTATCCTCTCCTTAGTCTCAATTTCAATTAAATAATTCCCACTGGGTCGATATCGACTAAGTTATCCTCTCCTTAGTCTCAATTTCAATTAAATAATTCCCACTGGGTCGATATCGACTGAGTTATCCTCTCCTTAGTCTCAATTTCAATTAAATAATTCCCACTGGGTCGATATCGACTGAGTTATCCTCTCCTTAGTCTCAATTTCAATTAAATAATTCCCACTGGGTCGATATCGACTGAGTTATCCTCTCCTTAGTCTCAATTTCAATTAAATAATTCCCACTGGGTCGATATCGACTGAGTTATCCTCTCCTTAGTCTCAATTTCAATTAAATAATTCCCACTGGGTCGATATCGACTGAGTTATCCTCTCCTTAGTCTCAATTTCAATTAAATAATTCCCACTGGGTCGATATCGACTGAGTTATCCTCTCCTTAGTCTCAATTTCAATTAAATAATTCCCACTGGGTCGATATCGACTAAGTTATCCTCTCCTTAGTCTCAATTTCAATTAAATAATTCCCACTGGGTCGATATCGACTAAGTTATCCTCTCCTTAGTCTCAATTTCAATTAAATAATTCCCACTGGGTCGATATCGACTGAGTTATCCTCTCCTTAGTCTCAATTTCAATTAAATAATTCCCACTGGGTCCATATCGACTGAGTTATCCTCTCCTTAGTCTCAATTTCAATTAAATAATTCCCACTGGGTCGATATCGACTGAGTTATCCTCTCCTTAGTCTCAATTTCAATTAAATAATTCCCACTGGGTCGATATCGACTAAGTTATCCTCTCCTTAGTCTCAATTTCAATTAAATAATTCCCACTGGGTCGATATCGACTAAGTTATCCTCTCCTTAGTCTCAATTTCAATTAAATAATTCCCACTGGGTCGATATCGACTGAGTTATCCTCTCCTTAGTCTCAATTTCAATTAAATAATTCCCACTGGGTCCATATCGACTGAGTTATCCTCTCCTTAGTCTCAATTTCAATTAAATAATTCCCACTGGGTCGATATCGACTGAGTTATCCTCTCCTTAGTCTCAATTTCAATTAAATAATTCCCACTGGGTCGATATCGACTGAGTTATCCTCTCCTTAGTCTCAATTTCAATTAAATAATTCCCACTGGGTCGATATCGACTGAGTTATCCTCTCCTTAGTCTCAATTTCAATTAAATAATTCCCACTGGGTCGATATCGACTGAGTTATCCTCTCCTTAGTCTCAATTTCAATTAAATAATTCCCACTGGGTCGATATCGACTAAGTTATCCTCTCCTTAGTCTCAATTTCAATTAAATAATTCCCACTGGGTCGATATCGACTAAGTTATCCTCTCCTTAGTCTCATTTTCAATTAAATAATTCCCACTGGGTCGATATCGACTGAGTTATCCTCTCCTTAGTCTCAATTTCAATTAAATAATTCCCACTGGGTCCATATCGACTGAGTTATCCTCTCCTTAGTCTCAATTTCAATTAAATAATTCCCACTGGGTCGATATCGACTGAGTTATCCTCTCCTTAGTCTCAATTTCAATTAAATAATTCCCACTGGGTCGATATCGACTGAGTTATCCTCTCCTTAGTCTCAATTTCAATTAAATAATTCCCACTGGGTCCATATCGACTGAGTTATCCTCTCCTTAGTCTCAATTTCAATTAAATAATTCCCACTGGGTCGATATCGACTGAGTTATCCTCTCCTTAGTCTCAATTTCAATTAAATAATTCCCACTGGGTCGATATCGACTGAGTTATCCTCTCCTTAGTCTCAATTTCGAGTAAGTTACACCCTCAGGACCGATCTCGACTTATCCTATTCTTAGCCTCAATTTTGATTAAAATACGCTCCCTGGATCGATATGAATTAAGTTTTTCTAACGTTAGCCTCAATGACTCCCCCTAAATCGGTCTCGACAGTATTATTGTCTTCGTAGTCTCAATTGCGGTTAAGTTCTATCATTCATTTTTTGTTTACTTACATACTATAGATAATTTATGAATTTAGGGCGGAAGGAAACAACGCTACGACAAAATAAACTTATATATTTAAGAAAAAGGATATTTATAGAAAGAAATATTAATTGCGCTACTATTAGTATTGTTATTGAAATGGTAACACAATTTATTATGCGAAGGTCCCTCGTAGGCGAAGCTCCACTCGAATCTAAACGAGTTTGAACAATTTGGAATATATTATGGAATACCGCTAATACCACTGTTCGCACAGAACTTTATAGAAGCCTCTGGAAGGCGTCGTCGGTTCCAAACGAGTAAACCAGTTGACATTATTGTAGTCAATATAAATTCCCATAAAGTTTTATTTTATAATTGTAGTATAAATGTGATGTTTGTGACTATAATCAGTTGTGTAGCTAAGGGGGGCGTCGGGGTCAAAATCGACGACAGGCAACACTGACGGATATTGAGAAACTATAGACATTAGGAGCAACAATATCAGACAAAGCAACCGACAGGAAGTAGCTAATCGAAGCGAGCCTTGACTCCAATACGATGACTTTAATACCTAAAACCACTCTGTACGTCTGTTTCTACGTTATATTTTTTTTACGGCCAAAATAAATAATTAATCTTAATCCAAATTCTTTGGATTACATATTAAAAATTTCGGCCGTAAATCATTTTATGAATTGGATACGGTTTGGGCCGACGCGCGACGTGATGACAGACCAAAGCGGAATCTTTACTTTAAATTGTCGTACTGAAGGGTAATTTTCTTCTCATTTGTAATTAGGAACATTACTAACTACTCTATTAAATATCATAAATAACATTTTTCAAAAGTGAATAATTTAAAAAGTGAATTGAACAAAAAATGTGAGTGAAGAAATAAATAAGTGAAGATGCTGCGGCGGCTGCGAGCCGAGCGCGCCGTCCAGGTGAAGAAGGAGAAGAAGCCGGAGCCCGACGACGCGTACGATGCTGCGCAGTACTTCATTGACGACGTGCGGGATCCCTGGAAGATAGGTCAGTCGTCCTGATTGATCGATTCCATTCCACCCAACCCATTTCATTGCAGTCCATTGTATTCCATCCTATCCGATTTGATTCCTTACCATTTCATGGCCCCCCATCCCATTTCATTGCAGTCCATTGTATTCCATCCTATCCGATTTGATTCCTTACCATTTCATGGCCCCCCATTCCATTTCATTGCAGTCCATTGTATTCCATCCTATCCGATTTGATTCCTTACCATTTCATGGCCCCCCATCCCATTTCATTGCAGTCCATTGTATTCCATCCTATCCGATTTGATTCCTTACCATTTCATGGCCCCCCATCCCATTTCATTGCGGTCCATTGTATTCCATCCTATCCGATTTAATTCCCTACCATTTAATGGCCCCCATCCCATTTCATTGCAGTACATTGTATTCCATCCGATTTGATTTCTTACCATTTCATGGCCCCCATCCCATTTCATTGCAGTCCATTGTATTCCATCCTATCCGATTTGATTCCCTACCATTTAATGGCCCCCATCCCATTTCATTGCAGTACATTGTATTCCATCCGATTTGATTTCTTACCATTTCATGGCCCCCATCCCATTTCATTGCAGTCCATTGTATTCCATCCTATCCGATTTGATTCCTTACCATTTAATGGCCCCCATCCCATTTCATTGCAGTACATTGTATTCCATCCGATTTGATTTCTTACCATTTCATGGCCCCCATCCCATTTCATTGCAGTCCATTGTATTCCATCCTATCCGATTTGATTCCTTACCATTTCATGGCCCCCCATCCCATTTCATTGCAGTCCATTGTATTCCATCCTATCCGATTTGATTCCTTACCATTTCATGGCCCCCCATCCCATTTCATTGCGGTCCATTGTATTCCATCCTATCCGATTTAATTCCCTACCATTTAATGGCCCCCATCCCATTTCATTGCAGTACATTGTATTCCATCCGATTTGATTTCTTACCATTTCATGGCCCCCATCCCATTTCATTGCAGTCCATTGTATTCCATCCTATCCGATTTGATTCCCTACCATTTAATGGCCCCCATCCCATTTCATTGCAGTACATTGTATTCCATCCGATTTGATTTCTTACCATTTCATGGCCCCCATCCCATTTCATTGCAGTCCATTGTATTCCATCCTATCCGATTTGATTCCCTACCATTTAATGGCCCCCATCCCATTTCATTGCAGTACATTGTATTCCATCCGATTTGATTTCTTACCATTTCATGGCCCCCATCCCATTTCATTGCAGTCCATTGTATTCCATCCTATCCGATTTGATTCCCTACCATTTAATGGCCCCCATCCCATTTCATTGCAGTACATTGTATTCCATCCGATTTGATTTCTTACCATTTCATGGCCCCCATCCCATTTCATTGCAGTCCATTGTATTCCATCCTATCCGATTTGATTCCTTACCATTTCATGGCCCCCCATCCCATTTCATTGCAGTACATTGTATTCCATCCTATCCGATTTGATTCCTTACCATTTCATGGCCCCCATCCCATTTCATTGCAGTCCATTGTATTCCATCCTATCCGATTTGATTCCTTACCATTTCATGGCCCCCATCCCATTTCATTGCAGTCCATTGTATTCCATCCTATCCGATTTGATTCCTTACCATTTCATGGCCCCCATCCCATTTCATTGCAGTACATTGTATTCCATCCTATCCGATTTAATTCCTTATCATTTTTTGGCATCCCATTTTATTGCAATCCTATCCTTATCTGTCATCCATAAATAGCTGTTCTTTAAAAAAACAGAATTCTATTATGCGTAACATTCCTTTAACGTCCTCTTCTTTAGATATTGGATTAGGTAGGTGGCGCTGTTGTCCAGATCCATTTCATCCTTATCCTTCTTTTGTTGTTACTTGTCACTGATGTTATCTATGGGTCGATAGACATCGTAATTACCTCGTATCTCTCCCTTCTTTTCAACTCAATATGATTTGTTACAGATGCACTAGAACGAGAGAGGATATCCCAACACGCTCAGCTGCGCGAGCTGGTAGTGCGAGGAGACGCGGCAGCTCTCGAGCAGAGGCTGTCAGACCTGGGATCAGCTGCTGGTATCGTCGCCAACTTGACTCCTGGTGGAGCGAACACTCTGTTATATGTGTGAGTGGAATTAATGCTAATCACTTGGTTATGCTGACGCCTTAGGGTGTGAAGTAATTTTGATATAGAAAGGAGGAAGTGATTTTTTCTAAATTATGAAACATTTCCGATTGTAATTTATGCAATGGCTTTAGAATGTTGTTGCTCTTACAATCTCAAATCAAATCTCTGGATCAATCTATGACTGTTGATAACGTCCAGGTCTTAGAAAATCTGTGACTGGTGGCTGGGAAGTTGAATCCATTTGTGTGAATAATAGCCACATCTCTTGGTTCGAAATGTGGATTAATCCTCTATTAACTTTTTCGACGCAACATTCTCCAGGGCATCAGAGCTGGGCGTAGCATCTGCAGCGGCAGCGCTGGTGGAGGCTGGCGCTGATGGACGTGCGCACCCCGTCACCAGGTATGGGCCACTCTACATCGCCTGCTACCACGGACACCTGGAGATCGCACAGCTCCTGCTAAAACACTTCCCTGAGGCTGTTCAGGTGAGAAATCATAAAGACTGTTACAGTACCACGATCCAGCAGACAAATCCTGGTACCATGAATTGACTCTTGCAATTACAATCACGATTTGTTTGACGTAGACCCCCAATACTCACTGAAACTTATAGTGAATTAGAATCCTGGGCGAGGAGTAGGTATGGAACTACCAGCTCAGGATTCTTCGGTTTGGGAGGTGGCTTATATAGTCCAACTACAAGTACATATGTGGGTTACGTTTCCAGCAAGAGACGGTAGAGAAGTGGCTCCCCCTCCACGCGGCCTGCATCGGCGGCCACCCCGCGCTGGTCTCCTTGCTGCTGGAGTACACCTACCCTGACCATCTGCTCTCCACTTATACGTGAGTGTTACTCTGCTTCACCTGGCTGCTCCGCTCCTATGGCTCGTAACTGACAGAGTATGCACAGTAACAACGACAATATTAGCATGTAATCTATGCCTGGGCCTTGTGACCCAGAAGCAGGTTTAAAGACGTCTTCTACTATGCACAAACTGTCATCTCCTCTGCTCGACCTCGCTACCGAATATTAAAATAATAGTACATTACTGTCATGCTTCTCGATAACGGATATCTAGCACCACGCCACCAAACAACACTACACTATTAGTCTCAATAATTTAATATGTACTGCATGATAACGATTGATTAACGGTGTATTAGTGGTTCCTGAGATTAACGCGTTTAACTAAACACAAACAAACATTCTCTTCAGCTTTATATTATGAAGCATGAGTTGTCATTTGTTTTGCTTCGCGATAATTAAACACAAGCGAACCGTCATCAGATATCATTGGTGATGACGCACAGGTCAAGGGTGAGAGGTGACGTCCAATCGGCAACAGTTTCCTAAACACGCTACATGTACCCCGCTTCACTGAGGCATACTCACATTCCCTACTCCTCCCATGGTCCTCTGTTTTCTTTCTCACTCCCTCAAACAAAATATGATACAGTTTGGTGCAAATTACCCGGGAGGGGGTCTGTTGAGACCGCAGCATTTTTTTCTTCACTCCCCTTCCCACTCTATCTTCGAGGATGCGACGCATCTACAAAACAAGAGGGTATCTCTTGTTTTGCAAATCGTTCTGAAGTTATGTGCGTACATACATACAGACGATTAATTTACATAGCATGAAACATACGTACTGAGCAACATTTAATGTGAGAAACCATAGATTTTAATTTGAATGATGTTTTTGCATAAATGATCAAGATGCAACTGCATTATTAGATCGTTAACAGGTTGAAGGTCAAACTCATCAACGATCAAACAAGATGATGATGATGATGCGACAGAAACTGTGTGTATGATCTAATACTCCCTTAATATTGAATTTTCTGAATTAAAACTGAGTTTAGTGAAAGGTGAATTAATAGATTTCCCGTTAACATCTTAACGACTCATTTTATTCGGTAAAAGATAAACAAGTTTATATTCCAGGGACGAATCAGGCAAATGGCAGTTCCGGTTCGCGTTCGACGTGAACGCGCGCGACGCCAGCGGGCAGAGCGCCCTCTACGTCGCCTGCACGCTCGGCAACGTGGCCGTCGTCGACGCGCTGCTGTCCCACACCGTGCCCGTGCTGCGCCCCGACGGGCCGCGCGAGGAGCCGCCGGCGCCGCCGCCAGTGCCAGCCCCGGTGCAGGTGCAGGTGCTGAGCCCGCAGCGCGGGGGCATCTCGCTCGGGATCCACGCCATCGTCAGTAAGCTGACTGGCGCCTCCAAATCGGTAATCATTGTCACGAAACGTTATCGATTATAACGTGAGTTAACGTAAATATTCAAATAGTTATACCGCTCGTTGATTTGGTTTGGTTTAGCACCAGCAGCAGCAGCAGCCTGCGGCCCCACCGGAGGGGGAGGCGCAGCGCGTGCGGCCCGTGCGCGTGGCGTCCTCGCGCGGCTCGGACAGCTGCGTGGCCTGCGCCGCGCGCCTCAACCACGTGCGCGTGCTGCGGCGCCTGCTGCAGGCCAACGCGCGCCCCGACGCCGAGGCGACGCCGCCGCAGGTCACTAACACACATCATACTTAGATCATATATAATTAAGGAGAATAATTTAAATATCAAGTATATAATTAGCAAATATATCTTAACCTCCATTTAGATACAGTTTTGCGCTGTATAATAAACGATCTCGCCGTGTTTCCATACAGGATCTGTATTAACGTCTTTTCTGACTTTAGTTTGTATATTATATTTCTAATAGTTAGATACAATTTTGGGCAATTATCAAACTTTATAAATTTCTGAGAAAAATAGGTTTTAACCCGAAATTATAATATATTTTTCTAAGAAACTATGATGGATATTTGTATGTCTTACTTCGATATAGTGACATAGGAACGTTAACATTTTATAAATTTTATTTATATTTTACGAATAATTTATCAAAAGTGTGATTTAATATCGTTCAGCGCCATCTATTTTGAGAAGTCTGTAGTTCAAAATCTAGGGGGACTAAAAAAAGTGTTACATTCGTTTAGTGTTATTGAACTAAAAATGTTTAGCAAATTCCGGGGAGTCTTTGATGTTGACCAATGTAATGTATGGTGTTAATAGGATACCACAGCAGAAGGGCGGGACGTGCGGCGCAGGTCCCGCAGCGCCTCCGCCCCGCGCAGCAGGGCCTCCGCCTCTCCCTCGCCGGCCAGGACCAGCTTTAATGATGATCGTGAGTCCTCTAAGACCGTCTGCTAACACTGATCTGAAAAATCTGATTCCAATGAAATAAAACCTTTATTTTACGTTACACCTGCAGCAAAGGTTCTTAAGTAGTTGTTATATTATAGGTGACGGTCCGTGGACAGCGCTAGCAGTCGCCGCCAGGGCCAAGCACGTGCAGATTATGGAAATACTGCTGGCCGCGGGAGCCACAGACCCCGGGGGCAGAGCCCTGCGCGAGTGCGCCAGGCACGGCCTCACGGACCTCATGGCCGCTTTGCTGGCGACTAAGGTAGGATTGAAACAAGCAATTATGGCGGACAATCCATGATGGCAACCTAGTTACTGTGGGTGTACATAATATGGGTGTCAAATGAATGTGTCTGCTGAGGAGAACACGAAAATGAAGACGACTACACCCGAAATCCAAGCTGATAGTGTGTTTGTGTCCTCAGGCGTACCCGGACCCGGACTATAAGATGAACAAGTCGCTGGTGTCGGAGACGGTGCTGTCGGGAGCGGGCGCGCGCGACGTGGACACCTCGCTATCGTATCGCGCGCGCTGCCCAAACACGCCGGTGATGCTCAATTGGAGGGAGACCAGGTGCCAGCTCTCTATGATCAAGTAAGTGAAAGCTTACGTGCGTCTCCATGAGAGCACATCTATGACAAATTTTCATAGATAAAAAGCACAAAAAAACTGGTATTATTAAATTATATATGTAATCCATATTTACAGAATGTCCTGGTTGCGCACCGCCGCTCTGCGCGTGAACCCGCGCGTGAGCGTGCCCGCAAGCGCCGCGATGGCTATCACTCGCATCGAGCTCGCCAACAACGAGCTACGCGTGTTGCCTCGGGAGCTTTTCTCTATGTTGAGTTTGTTGTAAGTTTCACAACTAAATTCAAATATCGTTGATCTCACGAGGATGATTCCTCTCTCCCTTTCACGTTTTCTTTTCATTAATCCAGATACCTAAACGTAGCTCAGAACAAACTGGAGCGGTTGCCAACGGCGAGCGATCCCTTCGAAGAGGATCTAGAAAACAGACAACGCAAGAACAAGAAATACAAGAAGAACATCGACGTGTACACGGCGCCCGTGCTGCAGGAGCTGTACCTGCAGGTAAGCCGGCGACAGCGACATGCCAACCATCTCCTCATGGAAAGAAATTTGCTGCTCAGTTTTCCTTATATAACCATATTTTGGGTTTATCCTTCCAGGACAATCGCCTCGAAGAAATTCCTCCAGAACTATTCTCCCTCCCCTCTCTCACCAGTCTGGATGTGTCCAACAACAAGTTGCGATGTCTGCCGCCTCAAATGTGGAGGGCGCCCGCTCTCAGGGATCTGAACGCTGCTTTGAACCACTTGAAAGATTTACCAACTGGAGACGAGGTTTGTGTCAAACTATTGTTTTGATGGATCGTTGGACGAGAATGTGACGAGAATATCACTTAACAGCAAATGTAATTCTTAGTCATGGTAGAGTACGTTTCACAAGAGTACCTTCTTCCCCAGGGTCTGGTGGAAGGGCAGCAGTCTCCATCGGAACCCTCGCCGAGCGCTTCCCCTTCCGTACACTGCGCACCGTTCGCTTTTGAATCTGTAGGTTCTACATTTTTAATTTTTTTTTTCCGAGATTACGTTAGAAATAGTTCGATAAATATATATGTATGTTTGTATGTTTAGAAATCATCATCCCGTAGCCCGTCAATAGAGACGAGTGAGGCGTCACCCGACGACGAGGACGTGCCCACGCTGGGCAATAGGGCTGGCAATACCGTGTAAGTTCAGAGCTACTGGGTGTCTTCTACTCTATCTTCAGAAGTTGCTGAGTCCTAATTAAGCACTTTGTCTCTTTCTGTCAAGGTGGTCCGATGCTCGTCGAGCTCACGCCTGGCGTGGGGCGCGGGCCGCGTCTCCTGTCCGAAACCAGGGTGCCGTCCCGGGTGGAGGTAGCTGCCTCACGTCTCTCAATCTGGCCCACAACCAGTTCTCATGTGTTCCTCCACCCCTGGCGTGTCGCGCTCCGGCGTTGACGAGGCTTAATATGGCGTACAACAGCCTCAGGTACTGTTTGCTGTTGATGTCACTCATTTACTCTCTATATATCTATATGTATGAGAAATACACCAATCTGTTACAGGTCGATGTCATACGTGACGTCATACCCTACTAGTCTGCGACAGCTGGACCTGAGTCATAATGAAATTACGTGCTGGCCTAGCTTACCACAAGTTAGTACTAAACAGTTTTTCTTATATCTTTTCTTTCCTGCACTCAATTTTTGGAATTTATGCATTTTTGTTTGAAATCTAGGTAGAAAATTTCGGTTCAACCGAGGGGGACCCACTAGCTTGCTTCTGTCCGAACAAGAGTGCTAGATCCCGCCCCCGCTCCTCGGGCTCCGTGAGGTCCCAGCTGCTGAGCGCCGCCTGTCCGGCGAGAAGACATTTACGGTTGGAAGGATTGCGCACATTGGTAATATTGTTATTGGGGAACTATATCATATAATCGTTATCAATTTCCAATAAATGTAATCTGTGCGTTGTTTGTGTTTTAGATCCTCGCCAACAACATGTTGACTCGCATCCAGCTGACCACAGACGACGACGGGCTCATGCCGGCCGCTGACCCATCCAATGACGAAAACGAGGATGAGTGGGTGAGTTCCTGTAGAATATATTATTATCAACTTATTTAAACCGAACACAATAGTAGACTAATAATTAGTTTCATCAACATCTTCATCGAAGAACCATTTGTACGTTTTGGGTGCAAAGATCCTTCATCCGTAGCGTCCGAAGCGCAAACTTTACTAATTAGGAACTGTTCTCATGATCTGTAACAGAGCAGCCGCGGATCTCTCAAAGCCCGACTCCTGTTCCCGTTGCTCTCGATGTTGGACGTGTCCAGTAACCTACTGCGAGCAGTTCCGCCCGCCCTGCATCTGCTCGCTAATCTGGCCGTGCTCAACTTGAGCGGAAACAAAGGTAACGTCATTCAATTTCATCCATATTGAAATTCTAATTCGTACAAACTTATTAAATGACGTAATTCTTTCTACAGATATAACCGATCTTCCTCCCCAAATGGGGCTCCTAACACGTCTCTGGAACCTGAATACAGTAGGTTGTTCGCTGCAAGAGCCCCTGCGCTCCGTGGTGCGTGGCGGGCGCAGCCGCAGCGTCGACGTGGTGGGCTACCTGCGCTCCGTGCTGCAGGAGGCGAAGCCGTACGCCAGGATGAAGCTTATGGTGGTTGGTGTTCAGGGCATCGGCAAAACCAGTCTTCTAGAGTGTCTACGGCAGGAATCTGCCATACAACATCGGAGGAAACCAACTGAAGTGAGTTTTGATATCGACACTAATGTTATAAAGAGGAACAGGAACAGTGTGACAGGGGTGATGTAGAATGACCATAAGCCATGACGTATAATTTGTATTCAAATGGTTTTATCCTCAGCACTGGGCAAAGCGCATGGGCAACAAGTCCTCTCGCCGAGGTGTGTCCACTGTGGGCGTGGACATCGGCGCGTGGGTGTACGAGCCGCAGCGCTCTCAGCGTGGACCGCTCACCTTCAGGACCTGGGACTTCGGTGGACAGCAAGAGTAAGTTCTCGGCTATGGCCAGACTGTAATTGTTCTTGAGTTAGATCTCCTCGCGTGACGCGTACACTCGTAACTGTTGCAGATACTACGCGACGCATCAGTACTTCCTGTCGAAGCGGTCGCTGTACTTGGTGGTGTGGAAGGTTCCCGACGGCAGGAAGGGTCTCGCTAGTGCTCTGCAGTGGCTCAGGTATTTTGGATGTTGTTCTCCATAGGTCTTAATCGTTCTAGATCGTTCCAGGAATATTGATCACTAACTTTATTTTACAGGTCTATACAAGCGCGTGCTCCCGGTTCTCCAGTTATTATGGTTGGGACTCACTACGATCAAGTTGCCAATGTAAGTGCTTTACTCATATTTCTTAATAGTTCTTTCTCTCTAATTAATTATGTAACATAGTTTTTCTTATATTTTAGTGCAAAATGAGTGAAAACGAAAGCCCTACAGCCCTACAACGACTGATACGAGGCGCAGTGATGGCGGCGCCCGATGCAGATAAGCTGGGCCTGCCGCGAGTCCTGGACTCTATCGAAGTGTCGTGCAGCACTCGACACAATATCAAGTTGCTGGCGGACATCATCTACTCCGTTGCCTTCAGTGTCAAGCCGCCAGGTAAATGTTTTTTTATTGTTACTGGCAGCGACCATTTTGCTTTTCGTTACCTCATATGAAATGTCTAATGTTGTTACTGTAGGTAGCAAGGAGCCTCTACTGGAGCAGCGCGTGCCGGCGACCTACCTGGCGCTGGAGGAGTGCGTCCACAGCCTGGCTGCGGAGCTCAAGGAGCCTGTGCTGAGGCACGAGGAGTATAAGCGTCTGGTGACGCAGTACATGCAGCAGAAAAACCTGCGCATGTTCCGAGACGCCGCAGAGCTTCATCAAGCTACTATGTTTCTACATGAAAACGGTGTGTTGATAATTCCGCTCTAAACAACCTACAGGAGACCAGTAACACTTTTTTTAATAATAACCTGAACTGTAGGAGTACTTCTGCACTACGACGACGCGACACTCAAGGAGCTGTACTTCCTGCGGCCGCAGTGGCTCTGCGACGTGCTCGCCCACGTGGTCACTGTGCGGGAGATCAACCCCTTTGCTAACAACGGTACGTGGTGAATATGTCGACGACCACTTCTGCCACCTACTGCTAACACTCTAGAATTACAATTTTCTTGTAGGTATTATGAAAGTGGACGACCTAGCTCACGTGTTCAAAGCGTCGCCAGTATTGGGGGGTGGAGAGGAAGCTCGGTCACTGGGTGTGTCGTTGCTGAACAAGTTTGAGCTAGCGTTATGTTGGGACGCAAGGTCTTTACTGGTTCCTCCTTTACTGCCCGATGTAGAACCAAGAATTCCTCAGGTGTGCCCATCATAACAAACACTTATGAATATAAACTACATATTACTTTATAATCAAATTAATTAACCAATAATTTTTGTACCAGCTAGCTCTTAAATCCCGAAATTGGCCCGGAACTCCTCGGCGAAGTGGATCCACAGCTCTCAGCGCTGTCCCTGATGCTGTAAGAGGAACTGACTCACCTGTGTTGATACGTAAGTTGATTATTTCACTACTGTAGAGTTTATATGATGATTAGTCAAAATTGAATCTTTCTAACTTCTGACGATAACTACAGAAGACAGTCCTGGCGGCATAACGCTGTCGTCGCGAGGCAGCGGGCGGAGCATCAGCCGAGTCCTGCTGCTGTCGTACGTGCCGCGCGGCTTCTGGGCGCGGCTGATCGCGCGCGTGCTGGCCGACCCGGCTCTGGCTCAGCACGCACCGAATGCTTACACTGCGCCCAAGGAGGTAAGCACTAATCACCCAGAAAACCAATTACTATAATGTTACTACGGCGAAAGTGGAAGTTTCTTATATCTACAGTTGCCTGTATTTACGTTTGTTTTTTATAGATAGAAGTAGATGAAAACGTTTCTAAGGCTCTTGACATGAACTGGTCGTGGAAGCTCTGGAAGACGGGTTTGAAGTTGGTGTGCGGGGACCTAATTCTCCTCGCACTGCGCGAATTGCCTCCCAGATATGATCCGTTGTTGGGTGCCGGAGGGGAGGAGCTCGAACCCGCTGAGCTCTATCATACTGTCAGGTTGGTTCACATCGGTGGATGATGATTTTAATAGTTTATTAGAATTTTTATGAACAGGTATTTTGTCTCCTAACACGCCAGATTCCGCGTTCGCCAAGAAGGCGTGTGGTGCGAGCTGGACGTGCAGTCGTCGGCGTGCGTGGAGATCCTGCTGCCGGCGCAGGTCTGCATCGTGAGGCGGGAGGACGGGCTGCCTATAGCGGGGTGCCAGGTGAGCGACTCAGTGGAGTCATAATTACCCAACCGAGATAGAAGGAGGCCTTGGTTTAATTTTCGTTTTGTTTCATTTCGACAGAGCATAAGTTTGGAACCGAACCCTGAGGTATTAACGAAAATATTGGCTCTTATATCTGACCACATGGACCTGCTGCTCGAGGACTGGTACCCGTCCCTTGGTAAGTTAAATGGTAATTTGTTTGTTTAAAATTTTTAAGTCATGATTATCACGATCTGGGCAAGAGTGTTGACACATATCATTTACTCCAGGTACCCGTTTCGTTCACACGTCAGAAGGGCGATGTCTAATAACGCGCGTCGCCCCTTGCCCCGCCTGCCTGCGGGACGCGCCGCAGCAGGTACACGATGACCACTCTCGTGAAGATCACTATAGACACCACCATGACCATGACAAACACATGCAGCAGGTAACAATTTGCTTCATCGCATCGGTCGGTTGATTTGTGTCCGTTGGATCTGATATTTAATCTATAATATTGAATTTTACACAAATCTTTCAGGTTTTTAGAAGATTGGAGTTGGGCAATGCGGAACCCAGGAGACTCAGGTTGTCCGAGGAGTCGAGGACGTCCGACGGAGACAGTGGAGTAGGAGCTGAGTCTAATAGTAAGTCTAAATTTCTACGCTAGCCAACGTGTGACATTTTACGTTAATATTTGTTTCATTTAAATGTTTCTTTTTAAAATTAAATTTTCCCAAAAATATTCCAGCGTCGTCCCGCGTAGGTTCCACCGAAGGATACTGCAACGGGTCTTCCTTTGTAGCCACCTGTTGGACCCTGGAGGAGTGTGTGCTGGCTGCCTGCACGTCGGCCCCCCTGCACTGCCCCTACCACGAGGTGCAGCTGGCTGACGTCGCACCAGATACGGTGAGCCAGGCTGACATCAGACTTAGCATTTCCTCTACTACTGGCAAAGCATTTTAATGAACTCCCTTTATTTCTTTTGTATGTTCTTCAACTACTTATATTTTCTTTCACCAGCTCCTATTGGACGTGGAGGAAGACAAGCGCGCCCGCTGGGAACATATCACCCGTACCGCCGTCGCCGGTCGGGGGGCCTTTGGGACCGTCCTCACCGGCACGTGGAGGAGACCCGGCGCGAAGCCCTGCGCAGTCGCGGTGAAGGCGCTGCAGCCCGTGGCGCCTCCGTCTCCTCACGATGTTAGTGCTATGCAGGCTTATAAGGTTTGTAATTGGATCTTATACGATATGTTGAAGAGTGCGCGTGCGCATCGGACGTAAGTCAATGGCATTGTACTGACGCGCAGGCAGCGGTGTCGCGGTGGGAACGCGACGCGCACGGAGGCGCCTGCAGGGCGTACTGCGGGCTGCGCCAGGAGCTGGGCATCTTATCGCGACTGAAGCATCCGCACGTGCTGCCGCTGCTGGCTGCGTGCGCTGCTCCTCTGGCTCTGTTGCTCGCTGTCGCTCCTCAGGTATTATAGTTTGTAGTATTTATTTCACTATATTATATTATAACAAATACTGAACCTAATTGTGTAATGTTTACAATGCAGGGCTCTTTAGAGAGCGTACTCCGGCGCTACCTGGGCTGCGGGGCGCGCGTGGGGGCCCGTGCGGCGCGTGCGCTGGCGCTGCAGGTGGCGCGGGCGCTGGAGTACTTGCACGCTCACCGTGTACTCTACAGGGATCTGAAGGTGAGTCTCAGAAACTTGGTGATTGCTCACCGGAATTATATTTACATCTATATTAACTAATTATTATATTTGCAGTCTGAGAATGTGCTGGTGTGGTCGATGCCGTCGCCGCAGGAGGCCGAGGAGGCGGAGTATAGTCCTGACCCGATAGATGTTCACGTCAAACTTGGAGACTATGGTAATAGTTATTTTATTATATCACGAACATTTACAATGTGAAACATTGTTAATAAACGCTTTATTACATTTTATGGTATGTATGTATTTTTAAATAAGTTTTTTAGTTGTCACAATAAATCTTTTTTCGTAGGAATATCAAGATTGGCCCCTCCCTCTGGTACGAAGGGCTTCGGTGGTACTGAGGGTTTCATGGCGCCTGAGATCATGAGATATAATGGAGAAGAGGAGTATACTGAGAAGGTTTGTAAATACTAATATGAGAGCCTTGGAAAGCTCCTCAAATTTTATGTTTTCTTAAACTTTGCTTGTTAAACTGAGTCCAACCCGCTTTACTACAATTTTCATTTGGATTCTCGTACGCTTAATGACTTCTATATTTACGATTTATTTATTTAATTTTGTCTCTGAATCTGCCCACATCTGCATATGCTAGTCTGAAAGAGTGATATGTTTGTAGGTGGACTGTTTCTCGTACGGGATGTTGTTATACGAAATCTTCACGCTACGACAACCTTTCGAAGGACACGAGGCCGTGAAAGAAGCCGTCTTGGAAGGTGCTAGGCCGCCTCTCTCTCCCAGAGTAAGTCAGCTTCCGAACAATATGTCCTGTTTCAAATGACAGTTTATATATCATGGATAATCTCGTGTCTAAGGACCTCCAGTACCCGTGCAGCATGTTAGAAACAATGCGGCGCTGCTGGAGCGGCTCCCCGGCGCTCCGTCCCTCGGCCGCTGCCCTCACGGCCCTCTGCGCTGCCCCGGAGTGCCTGGCACTGCAGGACGCAGCCAGTGCCAGGCCCGCAGAATGCGCCGCTGCCACCACTATACACAGATCTGGTGAATGATTCTTCCAAGTCCATGAAATATTTTAAGTGATCAACCTCATTACTTAATCCATTGATCAACTTCCTTAGATGATGGCGAGGAGGGTTGGGAGGTGTGGTATGGTGGCGCGGAGCCGGAGCGCGCTCATACGCTGGTCGCCACCCCCACCGCCTTCACGCACCACCACACGCTGAGGGTGCCACCAGGTAAGCACAAAAATTTGTGTTAAAGTTTTTGTTAATTAATTTACCATTTTCCTCCCTTCCTTTTTTCAATGACATTTCAAACAAACATTTTACTGAATCGTGCGACGCTATTGTCTTCTGTCTGCACTATACAACAAAAATAGCGTATCTAACAGCTTATCTCTTTAATGTATAAGTTGGCATCATTTTAATTTAAGGTCTTTCTACCCCCATGTAATATTTAAAAATGCAGGTAGCATTCTTAAATATTACATTATCAGTGTATAGATTCTCTGTTAATATTTTTGCAATATTTCTGTTTTCAAATATTTAGTAAGTGATATTACCACAGATAAAACAGAACCAGTGATAGTGACGGCGATGTGCCGCGTGGGGGCCCACATGTGGCTGGGAGACTCCGTGGGGAGAGTGTTTGTCTATGCGTAAGTATATCAATCTGAGCACACTTCCTACACTTTCTATATGCCGAGTTATTCTAGATAAGATCGAAAGGTTTGTTCCAGTATATCCACGTGCGCCCTGCTGTGGAGCGTGCGCCTGCAGGACGTGGTGGGGGGTGCGCCGAGCCACATCGCCGCCCTGCACCACCTGGCGCCCCTCCCGCGCCTCGCCGTGGCGCTCACCTGCGGCAGGCTGTTCCTCGTGAGCTCGGAGCGGCCGGAGGCGGAGAGCAGCTTCGTGCTGACCGAGCTGGGCGCCGCCACCGAGCTGCACTGCCTCACTGCTGTGCAGCTGCACGACGGGTAACACCATTCTTACACGAACATCTTACGTCATACTGCATAGTATTAATGTTCGGAGCATTGACATGATATACTTATTTAATACTTTGTCATTCTATTGTTTTTTTTTATTTAATTTACAAAATCCACCGATGTTATTCCTTCTTCTGATAGCGCGATGTAGAATTTGATATTTGTTCCAGTGTCGAGGTGTGGGCCGGCGGCGACAGCATGCACACATACTGCGTGACGGCTATGGGTGTGAGCACGGCCGCGAGCGTGCCTGCGCCCGCGCCACGCCTGCACCTGCTCGCCGCCACCGACAGCACCGACGCCAGCGCCTCCGCTGCCACCGTGCTGGCTGCGTGTCGCGGTATGAAATAAGACTAATTGCGTACAGCAGCTTAAAGGCATTGTACAACGAAAGAGTCAGAAATGAGTTCTGTGCTCTAGGACAATTACAGTATACTCAATAATGTTGTCTGTTGGCAGACGTGTTCGTGTACGCGTGGGACGCGCGCTCGCACCGCGCCAGCGCCCGCCTGGACTGCAGCAAGCTGGCGCCCTGCTCCGAGAGCCTGCAGTCCATCGCCCTGGACGACACCCTGGGGCAGGAGCGCTGCCGCGTGACGGCGCTGGCGGCGCTAGGCGCGGAGGTGTACGTGGGCACGGCGTGGGGCTGCGTGGTGGTGGCGCACGCCGCCTCGCTCCGACCCCTCACCGTGTTCAGGCCCTACGAGGAGGAGGTTCGTGCTATAGTGCCGCTGTACCCCCACGGCAGGTGTCGCGGGGCACACTTGGCTACGTTCGGCGCTGGGTACCGCCCGCTGTTGACGCGGTATGCGCCTGCGCAGGTTGGTATCGTAAATAATCGCGTTAATTTCAACAACAATTTGATTTGGAAAATTGTTTAATTCATTTTTGTTTTAAAATTCCAGGCAAACAACACAAACCCGACCTACTCTGGCTACTACTGCCTGCTGTGGCGCGCGCAGCACTGGCTGCCGGACTGAGTACACTCAGGACATTGCCGTGGTGGGAGTGCCGTGGTGCCATCATATGCCAAATCTATTTAGATATTGTTACGTTGACATTACATATTGATATAACTAGTCGGCTCGCCCTCGCTTTGCTGAGATACATTATAAAAAGATGACGCATGGACATGCTGCCGGCAATGAAGTTGGTTCCGTTCTTGGCAATGTAAATAGACAGTGACTGATAAGGGGGGAGAGAATCTCATAATCTCCCTTAATAGAAATAAAAAATATTTTCTGAATAAGTGCTAGGCAACAAGTAAGAGCGAGAAGGAATCATAGAATTAACCATCTAACCGAAACTTGACTGGTCCGATAATTATGTGGTTTTCAGTATTGTAGTGTTTCCAATATGTAATGTGTTTGTTATATACAATTTAATAAATCTAAGCAAAGCTTTATGTAAGTAACTTATATTTAGAGATGTGTGAGGTGGGAGACCTAGTCGTATTATTGTGCGCAAAGCACACTGAGTGCGTCTTACTGGCGTCTGTCTGTTTGTAGATATAGAAAGGATGAATTTATAGTAATACAATATACATATACGTCTGTTTAATATTATTAGAGAGGCGACTGTTGCCAGTGATTGAATGACGTCACTACTTGTCACAATGATTAAATTATTTAAGTCTGAGTATTTATTATAATTAAGTTTGCTCTCTTATTTATATTGATCTCAATATGACATTTTATTTAGGACATATGTCGGGTTTCGTTGTAACTGTCGATGGCGCAGTCGGTAAGATTGTGTGCTATACCCAGTTTAGGGTTTTGTATTTATAATTTAAGGTTGTGTTCTGGTTTGCGTTATTTATTTTATTTCTTGCTACTTTGTATGTCCGTCCACTTTGTACAATTTTCTCATCCACCTAATAATGGCGTCGGTCTAAAACATGTAAAATGAACAAGTAAGCTTGTAAGTAAGACCGACGCTAGTAATCGTCGAAAGCACAATTTTTTTTTATGGTAGATAGGGTGGCAAATGAGCAGATGTTCCATCTGATGCGAAAACAAGAGGGTACCCTGTAGTTTTGTTGATGAAATCATGCTGCGGTTTCAGCGGACCCTGAGCAAGAGCCCAGAGTCCACTGTATCCACAGCATTAATGGGATGGGAGAGGGAGGGGGTAAGTAAGGGGTGCTGGGTTACTCGGCTCTTAAGAGATGCTCTCCCAGTGGCTGAGGGGAATAATATTGTAACCCGTCCCCTCACGGGTAAAATAGTGTTTATATGTTGTTATTCTGCATTGTGTGTGTCTTAACTCTTAATTATGAAGTTTTAAAACCAAAGATGTCTAATAAAATTTAGTAAAGTATTAATGTTTTGTTTCATTTTGTTATCTATTGTGATTATTAAACAGTGAAGGCGAATGTTGCTTGCAAGTGCAACCTACACCTTGCTCACAAGTCCTAGGCGCTGCTTAGGTTCCATTCAATACACCCCCCTCTCTATCTCCCTTCTCATCATTATTCTCCGAGTTATATATTATGAGTATTTTTTTCCGATTTTTACTTTAGACGTATAAAAAAGATCTACCTTTTCTGCTAAAATGGAGCAGTGAGGAGGACAGGGGGGGAGGTAATCATTTCAAAAATACTAGTAATCAAAGTAGAATATGAAACAGTTTCGCGTCGCGCAAAGCATGGTCTTTGTCTCTGCCACATAAGAGAGAGAGAGAGGGATTTGTGAGTATACGCAGCGTACGTAAAAATAAACGCTATTAACAAACTCTCAGTTTCTGCTCCTGAGATTAGGGCACTTCTTTGGAGCAGTAGACCTCCCCTATATATTTGAAACCATCTCAAATTTAAATTTGAAATCGGTTTTATCATGAAATTCAGTTTTTGAGATGATTTTTGAAAATTATTCAGAAATAATCAAATTTTATATGGACTTTAGACAATCAAACAACAATCCTAAAAATCCAAAAAAATATAACAATCTGTTTTTTTAGGAAATTCATAGTTTTTGAGATGATTTTTCGAAAATTCGATTTTCAAAAATAGACTTGATTGGTAAATGGAGGTACCTTTATTAGCATAAATTTTAACATATATTTAAATTACTCATACGCGAAACACACGATACAGATAAACATAAACACATACCTACCATGTGCACTAATATATTCATTCACAATATCCATGTCCGACCGCCGACGCTCAATCTTCAACGTAACTATTTTTTCTAAGCGCGAAACCGGTTTAAGTTCTGTGAGAGAATGGCGGCAAATATGATCGGAATGTGGACATCCTTGCTGCTGATTGGTCAACGGAAAAAACTTCACATACGCAAAGGACTTACTCCGTTCTGCCAACTTGCAATATTATTGATAATTTAAAATTCATTTAATTCTTCTTCGCTACGTCTATTTTTTTTTTAAATCTTAAAGCCATATTTTATTTCATATTAAATCGTACTATGGTTTTTGTATCTGTGGTACAGCCGCGAGGGCAATCAAGTTTCACAACCGACGGAACTGTCAAAGTATTTAATAGGGTTCCCAAATGCACGATAATTTTATTACTTACCTGCGATGTACGATTGTAAATTGGTTCCAAATTTGAATTCTATTTTTGATTCATAATTATACATGATTGTTTAATTATAAGTCGAAATAAATACTTTTGGATCTTTATTGTATATTGGCCATATCGGGCCTGTCACCGCGTCCGTCCGACACGATATCGTGTCTAAAGGAACTATAAGACGCATAAGCGTCCTATATGTATTTAATGTTTTATTTGTAATTTTCCCGTACAATATCAAAAGAAAAGTAGATTATTTTAAATTATCCTGATCCGGTCCCCTCACGGGTAAAACAAGTTTGTTTTACCTGTGCCCCTCACAAAATACAATTCCCCTCTGCCGCTGGTAAAGCATCTCGTATGAGGCAAGCAACACAGCAACCCCATTGGTTGCAGGGATCTGTTCCCTGACTGTGCGATTCCGACCGCCAAGACTCTGATGCGTTTCAGTCGAGCCGCATGTTGGCCAGATCTACCCATCCCTCTCATCTTTGTCACCCTTTTAATCGCCAACTGGTCTTCTCAGAATGAGGAGGGACCCGGCTCTACAGCTCCCTCTCACATCACATTAATGCTGCAGTTCCAGTGAACACTAGATTCTTGCTCAGCGTCCATTGAAACTCCAGCATCTTATCTGCTCCCCCACCTCACTTTATCTTCGAGACGGCAATGAACAAATAAGAGATACTGTCTAGTTTGGCCGATGTCCATGGGCGACGGTGGCCATTTCCCATCAGGTGGATCGTCTGCTCGTTTGTGCCGTAATCAATGTCACTTATAGCTCTAATCAACCAATCAGGTAAGTCTATAAAAAAATATCGAAATCAATTTATACTAGCGACTCACCCCAGCTTCACACGGTTAGGAGAGTTTATAATAATAATGCCTAATTTTATAAAAAAGGAACAAACTATGTTTTCATTTGTTGTCACTTCGCAAATAACGCTTGTAGAGTCAACAACTCCTGAAGATGCTTCGTTTGCGGAGTGAAACGTTAGTCGATTGTCGATCGCGATCTACTTGTGTGGTGTGTCCTGTTTCGGGTTCACGCGTCTCAGTTCTGTGAGCGGGGTGCTCTTCTGGATTGTGCCATACGAGTCTGGTTGTTCAGATTGCCGTGGATTATAGCAAAGTAACCTATTGATTCCTTTTAGTTGTACTGTATACTAGCCGACCCACCCGTCTGCGTTCGCGTGTTGCTCCGCTCCTATTGGTCGTAGCGAGATGTTAAATAGCCTAATTTACTACTTGTTATATCACCTATTTGCTAGTGAAAGTCTCGTCAAAATCAGTCCAGCCATTTCAGATATTAGCCGAAAAAACAGACAGACAAAAATTGTAAAAAATGTTATTGGTATATGTGGTGTGTGCGTGTATACATTCATATGCACTTAGTAAAGCGGTTATTTTAATATTACAAACAGACATTACAATTTTATTTATTTGTATGGATATTAAAAGTTTGTATGATTCATTCGCAACTTTATACGATTTTCAATTTCTCGTCGTTGGCAACCCTAAAACTTTAAATCTTATACGAATACTGAATACGGAATACGAGTTTTGTACGAGTTCTACAACTTTTCATGCCACAAAAAATGCCGACTTGTTTTTAGTTAAAAAACAAGAATTATCTTTACAAAATTGTTATCAATACGTTGGATGTTAATCAATATAATGAGAATAAACTTTTAATTGTACTTTCTAGTTTTAAAGTGTTGGAAATAAATGTTTGAGTGTGTTTAAAACTTGTGCGAAGTTTTTAGTGGGTCAAATATTTGTGTGTTTTGCAGCATTTTTGCTTTACTGGACCGAAGACGTGTCTGCCCGCGCCCCGCTGTGAGGTGAGCATAATAATAGTAAAACATTTACTCACTTAATTACTTTGATTTGTTTAAATAAGTTGAATAAGTGACGAAAGTATCACATAACACGTACATGTTTGACGGCGTGTAATGAAAGGTTTCTACGATCAAGTGTTCTATATTCAAATCGTGATTTAAGTTTACACTCCTTATTATTTTTTTTTAATCTTAATTAATTGGCGACTCGTACTTTGAATTAAAAACTATTATATTTAAATTTTTATTAATTTAATCATATCGTTTACCGTTAAAGTTGCTTAATTTTTTTTTAAACGAAGAAATATATTGATTATTATTATTAGACTAAAGCCAAGGATTTACGGTGTAATATCTTTGCCTTTTTCATAATGGAATAAAAACTGTGATTTTTTTAAAATTATTATTAGTATTATTTCTACATATTGCCTTCACAACATAGTATAAAACAAAGTCGCGTCCCGTCTGTCTGTCCCTATGTATGCTTAGATCTTTAAAACTATGCAACGGATTATGATGCATTTTTTTTTAATAGATAGAGTGATTCAAGAGGAAGGTTTAAATGTATAATACATGCATATTATAGTAGAAAAAGTAACTGTGCAAAGTCAGAGGGGGTCGCTAGTATTGAATAGATTTAAAAAATTATTTGCAATAGAATTCATAAACTTCATTATAAAAACATGAATAAACTTCAAAATCAAAATTAATAAACTTCTTTCTAAAGACATTAAATATGTTCGTGTTTGTGGTTGTATTGTCTACTATCTTTGTTTTTTCCATAAGGCTATGTCTTCATGAGAGATGTGCAAGTATGTGTAACAAATAAATTATTAATTAAACCAAGACAATTGTTTGAGCGACTAACATTTAAGCGAGGCTACATAAATGAAGAGACTATTGGTTATTAACAAACATCCCTCGCTCAGTTCTATGCAGCCTAAGGATAATTATCCTAGGATGTCTAATTAACTGGACTTGTTTATCACTGCTGTAATTACCGATTAAATAATATATTGATTGTGTAAACTAAGGCAAGGTTTTGTTATATAGGCCGCTGCTCCTGGAGCTTATAAATAAAAAAATATAATAAACTTTTTGAGTAAATTAAGTGCATAGGATTTAGAGCACATTTTGTCACGGAAGTAAGTCTTTGAGAGAATCACAGAAAAATGTAGATGGTTTTATTTTAAATTGTCTCATAAGTCTTGACCACTTCATTGAAAACTACTCAAATATTTAAGTCCCACCCCTAGAAATCGAAAATCCTGATAATCCTGGCCGGATTTTCGATAATACAAAATATCCCTGGTATTGACTTGGATAATCAAGATTCTGCTGTAAGTATATAATATCATTGCTTCATTAAAAAATGTTGTGCCATTATTTTCTAAAGATTCAAAAACTATATTTTGTAGTGTAAATAGATTACTGGTTATGTTTGGGAGAATTCCCATGGCCTCGTCCCTACAGGGGAGGAGAGGAACACACCATATTATTTAGCGGGTCGGGCAGCCTCCATCTGAGGTAGTTTGCCCTGTCTGTATCTGTTGAGCAGATTCCTCCGAGTAATGACTTAGAATTGAACCTGCACCAAGTAATGATGTAGAATCAAGTATGTTGGTATGCAAGTGGAATGTAATCTAATAATCCGTTGCTCGCTCTACGGTGCACTCACTAACACATATACGTTTATTGAGTAATGCCCTTGAACAGTGAACAGTTACTTACAGGTGTAGAGAATCAATTATTTACTGTATCGTTTAGAAATCACGTATTAACATATATATATTGTAAAGCGTATCTTTTTTCTTTTTTAAATTTATTTTTAAATCAGGACTTTTACATTAGTAGTATTAATCACTATCACAACATAGTATATAATAAAGTCGCTTCTTCTTTCTTCTTTTTTGGTGCAATTTACAAATCATATTATAGAGATAAGTCAGTGACAGATTAAGACCGAGAATAGATTTATATGATTTGAATTAGGAATTACCATCCATAATCCAAAGATTTTAGATTGTGATGGGTTAATAATTTCAGCCGTAATTAAAGTAGGGACCTATAGCAAATTCCAGTTAAACCATGACAACACGCACAATGGACAGAATCAAAGTCTAAGTGTCGAAACAGGAGCCCACATACATACCATCCACCATGAAAACCGTAAAGAGGTTTTCCTTGCTAACCCTTGTGTTTATTTTACCAAATAATTATATTTGTATTTGATATCTTGACATTGCGCCATCTATTGGACGATCATACAACCTCGATAACAAAACATGACTTTTTTATAGCAGTTAAGGGGCAAACGAGCAGACGGCCCACCTGATGGTAAGTGGCCATCGTTGCCCATGGACATTGGCAATACATGAGAGTGAGGAAGGGGAATAAAGAGAAGAATGCTACGGTTTCAGTAGACCCTGTACGAGAACCCAGAGTTCACTAGAACCGCAGCATTAATGAGATGGGAGGGGGGGGAGTAAGTCTGGCCCATATGAGGTTCGATTGGAACGCGTCAATAACACTTGGCGGTCGTATTCACATGCTGGTGGTCGCGAGCCATTCGGGGAAAAGATCCCCTGGCACCAAGGAGGTGCTGGGTTACTCGCCTTTTACGAGATGCTCTCAGCGGCAGAGGGCTCTCAGCGGGTATAAGTGAAGTACCCTAACTAAACAAACAATACTGCTATTTAATATACTACTTACGCCGTCTATTGACGGATATATGCTCTGTCTGTCTGTTACACAATCACGCTTAAATCACTACAAACACAATTTTGATGAAATTTGCTACAGAGATAGATTAGAGCTTGAGGAAGGACATAGACTATGTTTTATCACAAAAAATACCTAAGAATACAAAGTAAACAAATAACTGTGCGATAACGCCATCTATCGATGTGGGAATGAAGTGCATGTCGAGCTGTACGTTATGTCTTTGAGAATTACTCATATGTATATGTCGGAGAGTAGTAAAAGATTATCGATTAATCGAATCGTCATAGCTATCTATGGCGTTGGAGTAGGGTAGTAGTCACTTCCGTTGTTTTGATAGTTTACCTTTATATGCCATCGACAGCCTGAATGAAGTCTTAGTCGTGCGCGGTCTCTCAAGAAGTGAAGTAGTCTCTGAATAGTGTTAATGTTGTGCAGCGTTAGGGCTAGAAGTGCTGTCCGATCAAGGTCACGCGAGTACCTTACCGTACCTTAGTTGCCACCTCTTGTGTTAGGTTAGGTTTATGTGAGGTTAACCAATAGTCCATTCAATATCATCACCCCTTTTTCTCCCCCCCCCGAATATTGGAGAAACACATCAGTGTTTCTCCAATATTCCCCTCTCCTCCTTCCTTCTCATCATTTAAAATCCCCGACATATATAACCAAATTTTGATAGTCTATTGAACCTAATCAAACCCAATTACAATAAATGAATTAAACCATAAATAATGATTATAAATTAGTTATTGATTGAGCTGTATGTAGGTTAATGATTATATAATAATAAATCTAATCAGTACGGGTGAGTAAGCGCCAATTTAGATAATTTAATTATAACTTAAATAAAGTCTCCTTAATTAACAGCTAGTGTCTGCCTGTAACTGTGTTTCAACAACTTCCTTCTATCCTTCGGGAACGTCCACATTTTAAAGTGTCTGTTAATATTATTCAGATGACTCATTCTCACTTTGCTTTATTAACTATCCCACTTCTGATTGAATCTGATAGTAATGATTTTTTGGTCAAGGCTAAAACTACAGGGAAATTTTTTATCATTTAATATAATTTTGGTTTTGAATTATTTGAGGAAGTCCAAGGAAAGTTTTTATATTTAAAGAATTTTTATTTAGAATTTCTGGAGAAATTTAGAGATGACAGTCAGACTCAGACTAGTTGATGTTCTTAAATGTCACTGTGTAAAAGAGATAAAGATAAAATTAAAAAGAGTGAGAGGATGAGAGAGAATGAAAGTATAAGAAAGAGAGACGGAAATACTATAGACTTCTCTGAGAGAATCTTATTAGTAGCGAAAATATGGCCATATTCTATTAATTAAAAAATGTATATGGCAACACTACATCACCTGTGTCACTCAGAAATAGTGTAGTTTTCTATCAGTGAAAGATTTTTTAAAATCGGTTTAGTAGTTCTAACGAAATCCTTCACTTTACATAATGTCCATGTGACCTTTAAATGACCATATATTTTTATATTACAATATTTATGGCAACACTACATAGCCTATGTTACCCGGAAAGGATGTAGCTTTCTATTGATGAAAGAATTTTCAAAATCGGTTCAGTAGTTTTTGAGCGAACAAACATACAAACAATGAAATCTTTCCTCTTTATATAATAGTGTAGACAAGATAATTTGTGTATATGATAATAATTGTTTCAACACAATAAATCAGTAAAGGTCAAGCTTAGTCATTGATATGAGATCATCCCGACGAGATTGCAGCAGCTCAGTGTGCGGTGTGCTTTACTGTGACACTGATGGAACTGATGTTTACACGACCTTGGTGCTTATAAATTTACTTTTATTTTACAATTTTAGTACAATTAAAATCTACTATTATTCATATTTATATTACTTTCCGGATCTAGACTATGTGACCCACAAGTACCCACTACACTACTAGACTTTACTACCCTGGCTGAATCTCGACAATTTATCTCCTCCCCTGGCTGAATCTCGACAAAGTGTCTCCTCCCCTGGCTCTTCGACTAAGGGTTGTGGCTTGTCAAGTAACATTTTAGCAATTGAATCAATAATTCTTGTGTATATTATATTTATGACCGACTCACACTTGACCGTGCTGCAATTTTATTTAAAAAGCAATTACTTGTTTTCCATAAAAATGACTTCATACAGAATATTGAATAGAGACAGATAAGGTCGTATGACCTCATCTATGCTGTTTTGTGTTTATTATTGTTAGCAAAAGCTATAAAAGTAGATTTCTTTTTAATATTATTACAATGCTGGCAACATTGCAAATACAGTAATCAATACACATGTTAAGTATAAAAGACCGACTGTTAACTTTAACATTTTTTTATAAATTTAGTTGTAATAGTGGAGGGATGAGTGGGTATTTTGTATTATAAAGATGAAGGAGAGTGTTTACTGGTACTAAAACGGACCTTTAATCCTGCTCCTAGGTCGCGAGCTCAAGGCACTGCTCGTCTTTCCTCTAAATTGTATATTACTATAGTCTTTTGAGTGTTATTGTGCAGTGAAGCTTCCGTGTAGCTTTTATTATAATACATTGTTGTGTGATGCAGGTATGGAGGACGTGGGTTCAATCATACTTCGACCTTATCAAAGTAAACTTACGTGGACCTCAAGAAGGGGACCTTAACCACGACACTATAATACAATTTCAATGTACATTGCGCGAAAACACCAGAGAGACTGACTCTAATCTATCGCACTAAGGGTTATATATTCTCTACACGTGGGTATACTTAAAATAATATAAAAGGAACTACCCAAGAATACTATATTACAGTCATTTTTAAGTCTAATTGGTCTAAGTCTAAAATATGAAAAGTGTACATTGGCATCAGCAATCTTTTAACTGAGGTAGGGCACAGTAGGAAACTTCCTGCTCAAATATGGAGCAGCCCGACTGGGGTAGTACCTCGACCTTACAGAAGATCACAGCTAAATAACACTACTCTAAAGCAGTGTTGTGTTCGTGTTGGTGAGTAAGGTGACCAGAGCTCCTGGGGGGAATTGGGGATAGGGTCGGCAACGCGCTTGCGATGCTTCTGGTGTTGCAGACGTCTATAAGCTACGGTAATCGCTTACCATCAGGTGAGCCGTACGCTTGTCTGCCGACCTAGTTACATAAAAAAAAAAACAACCCGGAATTGCGTGCGGAATTTATTTTTAGAGGAAGGGTAACTAACTTCTGAAGAAGTTTCCTGTTTAAATCTGAATAGCTTACATCTGCATAATCTAATATAGGGAGGGGTCGGTTAGAATACTATTCCCTTCTGCCGCTGGGAAAGCATCTCGTCAGCCGAGTAACGCAGCACCCCCTTGGTGGTAGAGGTGGAACAGATTTCCACGACTGGCTTGCGACATTGCATTCAAATCCGACCGCCAAGTGCCAGTAGAGCCACAGGTGGGTCAGACTTACCCCCTCCCTCTCCCATCCCATTAATGCGAATGCTGCGAATCCATCGCTCTTTTTTTTCTTCACTTCCCCTCCCCACTTCATCTTCGAGGATGCAACGCATCGTCAAAACAAGAGAGTATCTCTTGTTGGTGGCCACTTACCATCTGGTGGACCAACTGCTCATTTGCACCTTATCTACAATAAAAAAAGGGAGTAATAGTGATTGGGCTAAGCATATTTTAGTTTTATAGGGGATGATTCGATTGCTAAAATGTTTCCCGACAAGCGACAAGAGCCAGGGGAGGAGACACGTTGTCGAGATTGATCCAGGGGATGGGACACGGACTTGTGCTTCTCCCTCGAATAAATAAAATCCTTGCACCTACGATGTAGGTAGAAAAATAAAATTTGTTGTTAAATAGACTATTTGAGTCACACCCAAACTCCCCTCCCCACTCCTCCAAACTTATTCAATCCGTAGACCATTTAGCTGCTGTTTTACTTAGTTACGTATCACTAGTTTAGGTTAATAGGGAAGGGGGGAGGTTATAGAAGAATATTGTCCTTCAACGTAGTTTTCAATAGTTTATAGTATGTGCACTACACACGTAATACACTAAGCATTTAGTGTAATTAGTGATAGCGTTATCACCGACGGTAATCCTGAATATTTTTAGCCAAACTGATTGCTTTTATCTTTAAAACATTTTGCACACATTGAATATTATCTGTTGTGAAATATTGTACAGAGTAGCCTGGCTCTAACCTACCCACCCTTAACATTAATGTCATTACCCCTTCTCCTGCTCAGGGTTGCCAGAAATCCTGATTGAAAAGTAGCGAGTCGTTGCGGAAAAAAGGAGCCTAATCCAAAATACGTTCAAAAATTAAGTTGCCAACTTAGCCCTACATTTTGGGGGTAATTTCATTACTTTTTTGTACATTTTTGAAATATATTTTTGGACGGATTTTCAAAAAACTATCATTATTTTAGAGGTTTAAGTTTTAGGGGAGAATATTTTTGAGAGTTAGCAACATTGTCTCACCAAACCAGGATTCCAGGATATAAACCTCAAAAATGAGATCAAGATTTTAGCACAACTGCGGATAATCGCCCAATCTGGCAACCCTGGACCTGCTGGTCGTGTAGACCCATAGGTAAACTATAGTCCACAGATAACCTTCGGTCTGTCATTGGTTTTTGACGCGTGCCTTCCTTATCTGTTTGTTATAAGAGCTTTTAAAACACTTGCGGCGGCGAAAAGGAGAAATGACATTTTTTTCTAATTTAACTTACTTTTTTATGGACAGATAGACGTCAAATTGTTATTAGTTAATGCATCTAATGGGAAGTGGTTACCATTGTCTTTTGATAAACGATTTAACGATCCTGCAGTAAAAAAATGGTTGAGATCCCTTAGTTGATTTTTTTTCGTTGTGCGTGTTTACTTTTTAATCGTTGACGTAATCATCCCCCATTTCCCATGTCATCAAAAATAAGTAAAGCAAGGTTTCCCCACCCCCCTTTAATGCTTACGGAATACTTGAACCTCGCTCCTGTGAGATGAGTGAGATTCATGTAAACTTAATGCTATCTATCTGGTAAATCTATTACATTGTAATTTGCGTGTGTGCGTGTGTGTGTATGTGTGTGTGAGTCAGTAATTAAGTCAGGGAGGGCCACGGGGCAATACATAAGTAGACTAATAATCTAAAGTTTATAATATTAAAATAACCGCTTTACATATGGATACAAATATCAAAGAATACTTTTTACAATTTCTGTCTGTCTGTTAGTTCCGGCTAATTTCTGAAATGGCTGGACCGATTTTGACGGGACTTTCACTGACAGATAGCTGATGTAACAAAGAGTAAGTTAGGCTATGTAACATCTCGCTACGACCCATAGGAGCGGAGCTACACGTGAAGGAAGTAGCACGGGTCGGCTAGTCATCGGACGTCATTACCTATCATCATATTTGTGTAAATAAAAAAAAAATTGTCGAATTCTTATGATGAATTAAAATATTTTTCGAGTGTGGTAACACTGGCGTCTAGTAGTTCTGGTTAAGGAAATTAAAATTCACGTTTTTTCATTAAAATTAATTGTTATTGTCGCGTGCGTCGACTCTCGCTTCCTCTCAAGTAAATTGCTCGAGATGAGGAAGTTGTGTGTGTGTGTGTGTGTGCGTGTGTGAGCGTGTGTGTGTGTGTGTGTAAAAAAAAGGTACCCTTATGGGTTATACGATAACTTCGTTGTCTGTCAAGACCCTTTTTGTTAGGAACGTGTGGAGGTATTGAGTCACAATATGGGTTGGTGGGTACTAAAAATTATTGAAAAAAATATGTTTTAGTAAAAAACCGTTAAATCCATTTCTGTGCCTCGTGTTTACACGAGCGACGCCGGGTGGTGAGCACATGTAGCGCACTAACCACACATGTGCACGCCTCAGCATTACTCCCCAAAATCTATTAATATAATGACTAAGACAGATCTGTTTATACACAAAGGGTTCAGTATCTTTTATTTTGACCATAATCGAATTCTTTTGACAACATGACACTAAATGCATTAACTATTTTGTTTTACTCACGTGCTCCTTGATAACAGAGGCCTTGCACCACGCCACCAACACTACACTATTAAAGGAACGAAAGTTAAAAATCAGAATTAGTTATAGTAATATATATAATAGTTAGTGCGCTAAAGTTCATATGAGTGAAGAATGAAAGTAATATCAATAACCCGAGTCCGCGCAGAATAATCAGAGCAGAACCAGCGCACGCGCACGCGCACCACAACTACCCGCTAACTTCTATAATTAGCGTCGATACATAAACGATTTGATACATTTTTTTTAAAATTTATCTGTTGGTATTACGTCACGAAGGGTATCTTGTTAGCGACATTGTTTAAAAAGTCATGTCATTATACCGACGTGTAGACAATATATAACCTTTAGTGCGATAGATTCAGTCTCTCTGGTGTTGTCGCTCAGTGTACATGGAAGTTAGTATTATAGTGTCGTGGTTAAGGTCCACGAGTCGGTCTCAAGCCCAAGCCCCAGGCACTGCTCGACTCCATCTAAATTGCAGTTGCACGTGCACGTGTCTCTCTCATGTTTATGACAATCTAGACGCTGGTATAAGTTAGTTTTTGTACGGAACCCTAAACCCAGGCTGTTCAGTTGTAAACACATGAGCCTGCGCCGGCGCGCGGGCTAACACAACTAATTGATAGAACTGTTTCATACTGCTACTGGTTCTGTATATTTATTTTAATTTATACTTTAGTTTTTTGTTTGTATTCAAAAGTCACGTGATCAAGATGGAGCCAGGGGAGGGGACCACTGAGTACTAGAGTGCTTTTTTTTGGCGACAATTTTTTTCTTTCACTCCCACATCGCAATTTTATTGGAAATAGTTGGTCATTGATAGAATTTCTTCAGAATTGAATCTATACTTTTTAAATGGCGAGAAGGAAGGAGGGGATGGGAATATTGGAGAACACTAAAAGGGTGAACAAATATGATCTCTAATAATTACGTGAGAAACCCAAGCAGTGCCTTGGATTTGTGACCAAGGTGTAGGCTTAAGGACGTCATTTATTCGATCGAGAAGCTCACCTCCACTGCTCAGGCTCTCTGTTTAAACCCAAGGTTAAACGCACATAAACCTAACCTAACACAAGACATGGCAACTAGATTGTAAGGTACTTGCGTGACCTTGATCGGACAACACTCCAAGAACTAACACTGACACTATCCAGAGACTATTTCACTTCTTGAGAAACCGCGCACGACTAAGACTTCAGTCAGACTGTCGATGGCATATAAAGGGCCGAGACGGTCAAAACAACGGAAGTGACTACTACCCTACTCCAACGCCATAGACACTGATGACGATTCGATTATTCGATAGTCTTTTACTATTCTCTGACATATAAAGATGAAGTTTGTTTGTTTGCTTGAACCCGCTAATCTCAGGAACTACTGGTCCGATTTGAAAAATTCCTTCAGTGTTAGATAGCCCATTTACCGAGGAATGCTATAGGCTATATATCATCACGCTAAGACCAATAGAAGCGGAGCAGCACGCGGAACAAGTCGCGCGGGTTGACTAGTGCTCTACAAAAGCGTCCTTAGCGTCAAACCTTTATTTTTCGTCCCCTGTCTCGTAAATGATAAGGGCTATAGAAAAAATATAGATGACTAACTTGTAGTTTTTACATTTTTGTGCTTTTTTGTGTAATTATTTCAAATGTGATCTGTCAAAAAGGTTTTATCACTAAATAGCGAACGTTCGTCAAAATGACGAACATGTAATTTCCATTCAAGTATATCCAGTTTTAGTAAACATACAGTTGACCTCTGTCCAAAATTTAATAAATAAATAAAGTTCATAACTCATGTGATTTTACATAAAAGAGAACTTAAAGCACCACGACACAACTACATTACACTGGCACCAGCACAACTACGATGTCCACTGTGTGAAGTCGCTTACTGTCTACACGTGGGTATATTTAAATAGTTTGGAATACAAAGTTATCGATAAATTTTTGCTAATATTATAAATGTGAATGTTTGGATGTTTGTTACTCAATCACGCAAAAACGGCTGAACGGATTTCAATAAATTTTAGCATGCAGATAGTTTATAACCTAGTTTAACACATAGGCTACTTTTTATCCCGGAAATATTCAGGATTCCTGCGGGATAATAATAATTTGTTTACTGTTATAAGTGCCTGAATATTTTTATTTAACAACATCTGTGTGATAGGTAAATCGCACCCGAACGAAAGCCGGGCAGGTTGACTAGTACAATAATAAGGGAATTAAAATATAGTGATATCACTAGAAAAGAATTTTATTCTGTCCAGAAAATGGTGTAACAATTATCAATTTATATTTCTATCTTACATAAAAGACTCGTGTTACAATGTTTGTTATTGAATCCCTCTGAAATGGCTTGGCCGATTTTCATGAAATTTTTGTGTATGTTTGGTAGGTTTGAGTATAAGTTTTAGGTTATTTTTTATACCCCTTGGTGATAAGGGAGGCCCACTAGAAAAATGTATATGGCAACACAACGTTTGACGGCTCAGGTTTAGTATATATGAAAACTTTGATTAATGTTGTAATTTAAATTTAGTAGTGGTGGCGGCCATCTTGGATTTGAAATTTTATTGTTTTGTGTTCAACTAGTCAAGCCCTGTCATTTGATACCCATATTAAGGAAGTTGTGAAAAAATATGTAATCCGCCATTTTGTGGCGGCGGCCATCTTGAACCGATTTTCATCAAACGTAGCTAAGAACACTCCCTACTAAATCACCTTTGAAACAAAATAAATCAAAATCGGTTCATTCGTTCGGGAGCTACCATGCCATAGACAAACACACACACACACACACACACGACAAATTTACACTTAACTCCCCGTCGTTTTCGCGTCGGTAGTCGGGAGTTAAAAAGACGAATAGTTAGCTTATATGGTTATTTTAGTAACATTAAGTATGTAGGGTTAAGTACGCAGCGAGGCGAGGGCGCCAGTGTAATGGTTTTCGTAGCGCGCAACGTATCTCTAAAGCAACGTGACGGAAAGTCGCCATTTAAGGCGTATTCAGTTATCGAGCAGCGACCGGCGCGCGCGCATGTCCGTGCGCACACGTTACATAAGAAAATAATTCTGTCCGTGTGTGTTGTGATTGTGAGTGCATTCTGGATTACGGATTATCCCGCTTTTATGGTTTAGTGCAGTTTTGTGAGCTTTTGGATAGATTCAACTATAAACTACCTCCATTTTTTATGGTCGAAATTAATATCAATTGTAATTCTTAATCTTTGTATTATGGATTGAATATACATTCCAAATTCAAAAAAATACAGATTAAAATAGAAAATATTTTCTAAATTCCAATTTTATATACAAAAATTTGAATTTGGAATTCCGTTAATTGGTATTTTTAAATGGTAACATTCTTTTTTGAAGTTATTAATTATAACGCGGGAATAGTGTAGCTTTCTACAACTGAAAAAATTTTCAAAATCGGATCAGTAGGTGCTGAGATTTCTTCCTTTTTTTAAAATGGCCGTATACGACCTTCACTGATCATTGATCGACCTTGAACACAGATTCCAAATTCAAAATTGTGCATATGTAATTAGTCACAATTTTTTTTAATTTTTACAAACAATCATTATAGTAATTTAATTTAATTATTATATGTATAAGAGGGTAGAATTAAATTTAACATTTAGCGACCCGTTCCGGTTCTGTACTAGTATGCACTTTGTCTATTGGTGAAAACCGCATTAAAATCTGTTAGTTTCAAACACTATCAGAGGTAAAGATGTCATTATATGTATCTACTAGTCGATCCGCGCGACTTCGTCCGCGTGTAGTTCCGTTCCTATGGGTCGTAGCGTGATGATATATAGCCTATAGCCTTCCTCGATAAATTGCCTATCTAACACTGAAAGGATTATTCAAATCAGACAAGTACTTTCTGAGATTAGTGTTCAAAAAAACAAACAAACTCTTCAGCTTTATATATGGACTTGGCGTGTTTGTGCACGCATCACGTTATAAAGGCTGTACCGATTTAAATGAAATTTTGTACATAAATACTTTAGAAGATGTATTAACATATAGGGTACTTTTTATCCTGAAAAAAGTACTGTTCCCGTGGGATAGGTAGTACAATAAAAGTTGTACTTGACTTATACTTAATATTTAGTTTAGGTATTAAACTACGATTGACAATGTGTCTGCAGATTACAGATTGAATATAGATTCCTAAGATTCGTAATCCAAAGATTTGTGATAGAGATTGATTATTAATATTTGTCAACGTATTCAGGTAGCAGGTGGTAGGTAGCAGAGCGTAGTCCCGTCCTTAACACACATTGACGTATGTCTACTGATAAGATATGTTATATCTTTTAATTGATTTTTTGTAAACTCATTTATATTTATTTTAACGTTTATAGTGTTACCAATGGTTTGTATGTCTTATTATTGATTTATAATAATATAGACGCCCTAGCTGACCCGACTGACGTCCTGTCTTAACTATGAATATTGGTCAAATGACAGACAGTAGTAAACGACATAAACTTTACATTAGACAAGTTAATACGATCGTTAAGTTTTCTTACATTTTCTAATCTTGCACACAACTTCCTTAATTTTTTCTTACATAAGAACCTTCTCCTGATAATAATAGACACAATAAAAAAAGAATTAGCGAAATCGGTCCAGCCGTTCGCGCGTGATGACGTCACCAAGGGGAATAAGGATTCATACTAATATATAAAGCTGAAAAGGTTGTTTGTTTGAACGCGATAATCTCAGGAACTACTGGTCCGATTTAAAAACATTCCTTCAGTGTTAGATAACCCATTTATCGAGGAATGCTATAGGCTATATATCATCACGCTACGACCCATAGGAGCGGAGCTACACGCGGAAGAAGTAGCGTGGATTGACTAGTATATTTATATTTGAAGCTTTACTGCATATAAAGTATAAAAATATACAATCAAGAGAAGAGAAGAGAAGAGAAGAGAAGCAGTGCCTAGGGGTTGCAACCCAGGTGTAGGATTAAGAGACCTTTCTATAATGCACCAACACTCCTTCACCGCCTGATGACAGCTTGAATCGTAGGCCTGTGTTGCCAGGTTAATAAAACCTCCATCATACTTTTAATTGACAAAGCTACGGTTGCGAAATGATTAACGACTGTTGAATTCCAAATTTGAACTTTATATACACAAATTTGAATTTGGAATCTATTTTTAATCTGTACTCAAATTCTTCTGCTTTATACTTACGCGGTGATTGTGAATTAATATATTGTTGCGCATGAAACATGATGTGTCACAAGTGTGACGTCATTGTTTACATAATCTATCAGAATATTGTCAGCCAATGGCGGATGCAACTTGGAAAATAATAGCTGAGCCTTTTCTGATGAGCAGCTCCGTCAACACTCCTAGCCTGGAGCCATAACTACATAGTATAGAGTTCAGGTTCTTTTTAAGGTCGAAACTATTACTTAAACGTAACAGACATATAGACAGATTTACCTTCGCGTATATAATACTAGTCTAACCGCGTGACGTCGTCCATGTAGATAAGATTGGCTAGTTTGCTACGTCGCTATTCGCTAGTTAGCTAGGTGACTAGTTAGCTAGGTAGCCTAGTGGCTAGTTTTCTAGGTAGCTGTATCGCTTGGTCGCAATGTCAATATATCGCTAGGTGGCTAGTTCGTTAGGTAGCCCAGTGGCTAGTTTTCTAGGTAGCTGTATCGCTAGGTCGCAATGTCACTGTATCGCTTGGTCGCAATGTCAATAAATCGCTAGGTGGCTAGTTCGTTAGGTAGCCCAGTGGCTAGTTTTCTAGGTAGCTGTATCGCTATGTCGCAATGTCACTGTATCGCTAGGTGGCTAGATCGTTAGGTAGCTAAGTGGCTAGTTTTCTATGTCGCTGTATCGCTAGGTCACAATGTCAATATATCGCTAGGTGACTAGAAAGCTAGGTGGCTAAGTGGCTAGTTTTCTAGGTAGCTGTATCGCTAGGTCGCAATGTCACCGTATCGCTAGGTGGCTAGATCGTTAGATAGCTAAGTGGCTAGTTTTCTATGTCGCTGTATCGCTAGGTCACAATGTCAATATATCGCTAGGTGACTAGAAAGCTAGGTGGCTAAGTGGCTAGTTTTCTAGGTAGCTGTATCGCTAGGTCGCAATGTCACTGTATCGCTAGGTGGCTAGATCGTTAGGTAGCTAAGTGGCTAGTTTTCTATGTCGCTGTATCGCTAGGTCGCATGTCACTGTATCGCTAGGTGGCTAGTTCGCTTGGTCGCTAGGTAGCTGGATCGTTAGGTAGTCAGGCGTCTAGATAGGTAGATGACTGGTTCGTTTGGTGGACAAGTAGCTAGTTGGCCAGTTAGCTAGTTTTCTAGGTCACTACATCGCTAGGTCACGATCACTATATCGCTGAGAGGCTAGTTTGTTAGGTCGCTTTTTCGCGATAAAATATAGACTATGTCCTTTTAGACTATGGCTTGGCATAGCCTATCTCTACAAAATTTCATCAAAATCGGTTCAGTGGTTTAGGCGTAAAAGCGTGACATACTGAGTTAGGAATGTTAGGATACAGTTGGGATTTTTCTAACAAGTAAGAAGCATTGTATCACAGTGCAAACGCGCCATAAATTTCTATTTTCACTCGACGTGAAAGTCGTATACGATGCATGATGCAGATCACGGACTGGCGTGAATGTTGCCAGTTGTGTCTTCTGCAATAACTACTAATAAGCAACCTCTCTCAACCTTTATCCTGCCCATACTCCTGATAGATCTAAAGCATCTTCGTCTCCCTTCAAATTGTTGAACACATTCAGTAGGATTTCCTCTACAAACCCCGACCAGATTTTGGCAACACTAATTTGTGTAGCATCCTGTTAGCTATGAAGTTGGCAACACTAACTTGAGCATTCGGCAACATAAGTCTGAGTAACATTTAATTTAGAAGTGAATGCTGTTGATCTGGGTCTAAAATATAACCCCCAGGAGAATATACTATAATTTTTTATACGTCTTTCTTTTACGCTTTCACGCTTAAACCACTGAACCGATTTTGATGAAATTTAGTACTGAGATATATTAGAGCTTAGAATTTTATATTGACTTTTATCGGGAAAAAAGGCTTAAATGGGCTGAAATAATGGATGAAATGCATGTCGAGCTGTGTGACCGTTTAATTCTTTGGGAGTTGGTACGTCTATAGTAAAAATATGTTGAAAATTAAAATGTTAAATAAAAATTAACATTACATCTAAATGCACGTGGGAAATTGCACCCGGGCGGGCTCACAAGTGTAAAATAAGATTCAGCAGGATTTCCTTTTAAAATTTTGTTTAAATAAATTCAGAATTTTAAAATGTAAGACTCAAAAGGATCTTTGAAAATATAAAAATAGATTCAGTAGGGTTTGGCCTCTTGGGCTTCCTCCTAAAAATATAAAAATAGATTCAGTAGGGTTTGGCCTCTTGGGCTTCCTCCTAAAAATATAAAAATAGATTCAGTAGGGTTTGGCCTCTTGGGCTTCCTCCTAAAAATATAAAAATAGATTCAGTAGGGTTTGGCCTCTTGGGCTTCCTCCTAAAAATATAAAAATAGATTCAGTAGGGTTTGGCCTCTTGGGCTTCCTCCTAAAAATATAAAAATAGATTCAGTAGGGTTTGGCCTCTTGGGCTTCCTCCTAAAAATATAAAAATAGATTCAGTAGGGTTTGGCCTCTTGGGCTTCCTCCTAAAAATATAAAAATAGATTCAGTAGGGTTTGGCCTCTTGGGCTTCCTCCAAAAATATAAAAATAGATTCAGTAGGGTTTGGCCTCTTGGGCTTCCTCCTAAAAATATAAAAATAGATTCAGTAGGGTTTGGCATTCTGGGATTGCCCCTAAAAATATAAAAATAAATTCAGTAGGACTTAGTTCTCTAAAAATAGATTTAGATAAAAATTATCATTATGACAAGAATTATAATCTTATGTATCAGATTTTGTAAAAATTCCGTAAAAAGTAAACAAGAGACCTTTTATAGAAGCGAGCTAGATAGGCAGGCAGAATAACTTTGTCGAATTAAATTGTAGATTTAGCCAACATAGTGGTCTCACGAAGATCTTTAATGAGATGAGACATTTTACCTAGAATAAAACAATGCTGTTTATCCAAGGTATTCCGAGTGATTGTCCTTGCTTAAGTAATTCCTTTCCAATTTATTCATACCCAAAAATAATCCCAACACAATATGCAAAGTGGGATAAAGCCGACGCTGAGTACGTGTATCAATGAACAACACGGTGACGTCATCGTCATCGTAACGTATATCGTGTTTTTATGACATTTTTTGCCACATTGTCCTCTTTTGGGCGCACTTTGCAGACTTATTTGATTTTAGCTTCGATCATATTCAAATTTTGAAAACAAACTCGTGTTCTGATATGTTCCCTGACTGGCTTGCGACCACCAGCATGCGAGTCCTCCTACCATAGCATTCACCTATCATTGCCCCACCTCAACAATCATCAGCAATACAAGAGTTACTCCATAGTATTGTCGATGTTCAGGTGGTCCTTTCGTTTGGCCCTTAACTGGCATAAAAAAAAAATTAAGATACTGGAAATTGTCTTTCCTTCTTTCTTCAAAACTTTCCATCCTATTTAATCGACATGTTCAATGGTTCTGCCTACATTCCTCTAATCAATAACTTATATGTTTTCTGTCTCATTTGGAGACAAAAACCAGTTTACTCGGTTGTTTGGGGTCACAAATTAGGGTGAACTGGATTAAGACATCAGAAGTTGAAACTATTATAACCTAGTTCAAGACAGTGGAAAGCTCGTCTTCTTGAATGCTCCAGTGGTATGTTAGCCATAATTTCCTCTTGATCTAGAACAGTGTATAGATATTTGCATCCACGCTAGACGCTTCTGTCAGAAGAGAGACACTCCAGCGCATAATGAAAGTGAAACCGCACACTTTGCTCGGAACTAAAGATTTCTAGATAGCTAAATCATTCAACAAGATTGTAGACTGTTTCCAAGTTTAGAATTTACTTGTTATCAGTCAATGTTGTGCGGGTAAGTCAGAATTTGCAAATCATTCTTCAGACACTTCCTGGTATCTTAACTAAAATTTGACACACTTATGTAAGTCCTGGACAGTAGGGACTAGAACTGTTAAAAAGTTTAAAAAGAAGTGAAGAAATGTAATCACAAAGTGACCTTGAATGTTAATCGTTGGCACATCAAGTGGCGTGTGACCCGCCATGTTGGATGTTGGACCGGTCGCCGGTTATGTTGAACGTGTTTGGAATTGGAGACGCGACCTTGGGTTCATGCGATTCAGTTTTGGGGATTTTACTTCCGAAATACGTTACATAGTAAGATAAATAGGCAACATGGAGGAAAGTAGAACATGTATCTGAAGGCGTTTAAAAACGAACACATTGCATAGTTATCCTTAAAATTGTTTAAAAATTCTGGACACGCTTCACCTTTAAGGTTAATTGTTCATGAATGGAACTGTTGCGTGTACAACTACAATTGTACTGAAAAAAATTAGGAGGAAAATTAAAGCCATTTTATTTTTTAGAAGTCGAAGAAGAGTATCTTGTGGGAATGCAGTTCTGCCTTTGCTTTATTTATTCAGCTCTTAGTTTTGAAGTTCTGTTTTCCTCATAAAACAATGCGATATTGGTTCGGGTAAAAAATCAAACAAATAGTTATGCAATACATTATACAATTTGGTGAAGGATGCTGGAATCTGGTCCGGACTTACCGGTTTGCCTTATCATGGAACTTGATCTATCGACTTATTGATTGTGTTTGGATTTACTTTTAATTATAGTATTTGTCGCCAGCAGTCATTATCTCTTCATACAGTAAACTGAAATATTTATCAACATTTTTGTCATTCTCTGATGACCATAAATAGAAGTAGGTGTAGTGTACCGGTTAGTTGGAATTTGATTGCAATACAACGTGCGCAATCTGCAAGCCATAGGAATGGCGAGGCTGAGGGTAGCACCGCAGATATACGACTAGTAGAATGTATGTCAGTCCCAACAGTAGCAGTCACAATGTGTTCCCACTGCTTTCACTGACTGCTTTCTCGTGTATACGTCACATTTTCTTGTTTATAGTCTATCAGAAGCAGACGCACAGACGTTTATACCATTATAATACATTTGCTTCCATACCTACTTTGTTTCAACCTCTATTATCTCTCTAACATTATCAACTTGAGTGAGTGAGTTAGCTTTAAATAAATTTAGCTATTACCGTACTCGTACGTAAGAAGGTAATGTAGCACAAACGTAGAACACTCATATTGAGAGTCCGGTCAAGGCGTGCCCTTATCTGATAACGTATCAACACCTCACACTTGCAAATACTGGATAAGCTTGTTTAGATGTAAAAGGAGAATCATGCTAGCATTTGAATTATTGTATTTTCTAGAAGCGATCCGCTTATAAATTTATAGAAAATATCCCTCCTTGAGTTACTCCAGATATATTTCACTACACTGAATTAGGATAGATCTCAATTTCTCAGCGTAGCGACGTGGGGTCATCATGTGATAAATAAAGATTATCATTATTATCTGCTGTCGAGCTATATTAAGTTATAGTGGGCAGTGGGCTCAGAGCAGCAGTGGGTCACTCACCTCGAGCTGCCCACTCGGTGTATGTAAACAAATGTTTTTATTCGTCTACAGAAGCTAGACCTACGGAACTGTCGCTCACTCGCTGACAACCTACATTTGCATACACAATCTTTATTAGGCTTCCTCCTTCTTTACGTCATCGATAGTATTACTGTTACTAAATTGATTGTGTCTCACTGTTATCTGAATATCTACATATATTATAGTTAATATCACACCCTAGAGCTAATTTATAGACAATAAAATAAAACTTAAATTACAAATTTAAATAACCCTCGCCAAAAAATACCAGGGTGGTACGATTTTTTTTAGTTTTTAGTCATCTCGATTAAATAAGCTTTCAAATAAACAAAAGCGCATCAAAATTGGTCCATTATCTTGAGCTCTATGATACGGACAGACACATGTTTAACTTATAAGATCCCGTGGTTTTATAATCAGAGATGAATATAGAAGTCACGGGCAGAGATGTTGATGGATATGTAATAAAATGATGAAAATATGTAAAATATAATTTCACAAAGCGTGTAATGTGTACATGTAACGGTGTACGTGTACGTGTACGGTAGAAGTGAAGCTGTAGCCGGAGGTCAATACACGGTGATAATAAAAACATAGCGCACCGGTGATTGTGAATGCGAGCAATTACCGAGCCGCTGACTGTCCGACTGCTGGACTCTGCCATATGGGTGAGATATACACTCACCAGTAGTCACACGATTTTAAACATTTGCAACGCAAAACTATGATCATAAATTAATGTAAAACGTCCACGCTTTTAAAAATATAACGCTACTCTAAATTCTTAATAGCCTGACAATAGAAGGTAGAGGTTTCTTTCAATGATAGAAATTTTTAATATAATAAACCAAATTTTCATGGAGATGCGACGAAAGAAGCAGAATTAATGATTTTAATTTTTTTTGTCAACGCTAGAGTAAAAGAAACTTTAGAAGGATAAATATACCTATATGTTAGTGCTAGAAGTGTGATTAGGACTTAAAACGGTACTTCCAGAGTACAGTTTTAAATTCATAAGTTTAATTATATTTATATACAAAACCCATTTCACCTGTTAATGAATTAAATAATTTCGCCGCTAAGAAAGTTCCTTGAATTCTAAACTAATCCCACACCAAAAAAAACATTTAATTGTTAATTACTATATGAAACAAAATAATTAAACAGATTAAAGTTTACGATGCTCACAAAAACTGGTCTAACTCCATTTTGGTTAGTGTAGCGGTACTAATAGATATTAACGCCTTTCCGCCAAAACCAGAGAATAAAGTGGCAAAGTGTTCCAATATAAATATACAGTGCTAATGACGCGATGCAGAGGCAGTTGAGCAACGTCAGCATACACTCCTACCAGGACTACCAGCCTGCTAGACGATATGGTAAATAAAAGTATTGTATACACAGCCACCACTTGGCTAGACACAGAAGTTAATCATCACCAAGACCAAAATTTTGAGTCTTCTTTCATTTTCATTCATTTAGAAATTTAAAATACTTAAGTTTGCAAGATTCATGAACATAAGTGATGGCAGTTGGCTTAAGTGGATTAACTCGATGCTTTAATCAGTGGTTTACTCGTACTTCTGAGAAGCCAAATTATAATTTCATGAGACAATTGAAGGTGAATTGCATTAAGGAAAATGATAAATATTTAAGTACTTGCATTATTTTGTTGAGAAATACTTTAATTTATGTGTAACAAAATACGAGAGGTTAACGAGTTTGTTTTCTTTCTTAGGGCCCCAGTATGAGCCCGGCGGATACGCGACGGCAGTGCAGCAGCGTACCAACATGACGCAGCGGGAGGACGCGCTCAAGTTCGAGCAGGGCCGCATCAAGGCCCTCCAAGAGGAACGTCTTCACATACAGAAAAAGACTTTCACAAAATGGATCAACTCATTCTTACAGAAGGTTAGTTTAATATACCAATTAGATCGTGGATTTCTGTTTTTAATGAAGCTTTTGATAAAGATTCACATCAATATGTAAAGATTGTATTGGGAGATTTGTTATGGTTTCGAATTTTCCTGAATATTGTTCAATCTTAATATCAAAGTTCGGTTGTGAACACAAGAGATTACACCTATTTGTCTCTCTTTCTCTATCTAAATGCTAGGTGTTCCCCAAGGATCTCATCAGGAACCCTTACTTCTTAAATCTAAAGCATTAATTTATTCACTTCACAGATAGATAAATAGTATTATAGTAATAAACTTAACATGTAATATACTGAGATATGATATCAATAAAGGAAAACAAGCAAAATGAGCATTTGTCATCACGATTTCAATTCTGTGTAATACTGAGTAGTGTCACTATAGGTGTTGCTACATATTGTGTTATATTTCAGTTGATAAGCACGTGTTTACATCCTCAGCGTTTATTTTAATTCAAAAAACATATAGGTTCATATGAAACTTTCGTGGTATTTTCTTTTATGACAAGTTTTCTAATTTCACTAACGACAAACAAACAGATGGTCCAAATTAAATTTGTTTTTGATGCCTTCTGGTTTTTAACAAAAGCAATTAGAGTATAAATAAGATAGGATCATACATTTTCGTAATAGTAATACACAATCACTTGTAAATCATTTGTAATTGATTTCAATGAATTGACTGACGTTATTCTTTTATTACATTGAAAGATGTAAGAAAAAATGTCGACATATACATATGAGTAAGCTGTTTGATAAACCGGACTTTCCCTTCCTGAGAGATCACTGACAGTACCTACTGATGCCCTTCAGTGACTGTGGCCTGGGACTTGTGATTCAGATCCGGATCAAGTTCCGGCTACTACTCAGTAATGTGATATAATAAATATAAATGACTATTTGGCTAGGTCGCTAGGTGGCTAAGAAGGTAAGTGGCCAGTTTTCTAGGATGCTAGGTGGCCAGTTTTCTAGGTCACTAAATCATTAGGTCGCTATATCGTTTTTTTTTGCGATAAAACGTACCAAAAATCGCTAAGTCTCTTTTTCACGATAAAACATAGCCCATGTCCTTTTCTGAACTCTAGTGTATCTTTGTACTAAAGTTCATCAAAATCGGTTCAGTGGTTTACGCGCGATTGCGTATTAAACAGACAGTTACATTTACATTTATAATATGATACTGAATCACAATTACTATAGTTTGCCACACTAAACAGTTGAATCGAAATATTTTTTATCTGCGGAAGCGGCCTTGAACTTTAACGAATAATGGCGGCTGTTACACAGATACACAGTACAGATAAATGAGGACCGTTACATTTTCAAATCTTTGGGAAACGGAAAATAAGCGGATACTGATGGGATTCAGAAGAAGGATAGGCGAGGCGTGGGCTGACGATGGCGATGGCAATGGCGGTTACGATTACTAATAATATAAAGCGTGCTGTGTATGGGTCACGGGATGACGTCACCATGATGTCATACATATGTTTCCAATGAATATTCGTTATTGTTATTAATATTTGTAATATGAGGATGTTTCACTATTATGGCTTGGAATGCTAGGTGTACAAAACATTTATAGACGTAGAATGTTTTACGGTCAAGCGTAAGTCGTGTTTACTTAGCAAGTATCTAAGGAATTGCTTTTTAAATAATCAACAAAAAGCCATATTAACAATTTTACGCTTGTTACCTCCATAGTGTTGATTTATATTGTAGATATTTCAAGGTTAGGTATGTTTTATAATTGTGAGACTAGACTGACAGGTTGCTGTATTCTTACACGCTGTTTCATTTCATAATACAGGATATATCTGTGACTCTCAACCTGCGCGGTGACCTCATCAATAATTCAGTCTGAATTGGGTGTCATTGGTCAAAGGAAGTGGGTTATTAGGAGTAAAGGAACCACTTGATGTTCTACTTTTGTTGATGAATTTCACGACAATTACGACCAAGGACCGACCCTCCAGCAACGAAGGGCTAAAGTTCACAGTCAATACACAATAAAGCATATCAGAAAGGCGCCGCTCTCATAAATTAATTGATAATATACATCGTTATTCTATTTATAAGCCTTGCTCGCTGACCTGACCTCACCTCATTGCTCTGGAGGGGAATAAACGTTACTTTTAGCTCCAGAATATTAATCAGACTGGTCTTTTCTCCAGCTGATGGTAATTGGTCACCGATGCTTCTTATATTGTCGATGCGTTACCACCTTGAAGATAAAGTGAGGAGGGAGAGTGAAGAGAAGAATGCTTCTGTTTCTGACCCTGAGGATGAACCCCGAGTAACACTTGGCGGTCGGATTAGGGTAGGGAGCTGGGTTATTCGGCTCTTACGAGATGCTCTCCCAGCGGCAGAGGGGAATAGTATTCTAACCCGTCCCCTCACGGTGTATCATGTAAACCTCCATAGATGATATGAAAATATTTACAATTCCTCGATTACGTACTCATCATTGTGTTAATTTGCTTCCAGGCTCGCATGGAAGTGGAGGATCTATTCGTGGATTTGGCGGATGGGAGAAGACTCCTCAAACTGCTAGAGATCATCAGCGGGGAACGACTCCCTCGCCCCAACTCCGGCAGGATGAGAGTCCATAAGATCGAGAATGTCAATAAGTCGCTCAGCTTTTTACATACTAAGGTAAGCCTTCGCTAGCGTTTAATATTAGTAAGATTGGATGGTGTGACGTCAGCAACCACCAGATAGCAGGCAAGGACAGGAGCTGTTGACTTTATCAGATATGATTACATACATAACTACTTACATTAATCGTTGCTTTGAAAAATAGATACACGCTTCAAAATAATATTTCACAGCAGGAATCCAACTGCATCCTGTTCGTCGATACGTATACTCTGACTGTAAAACTACTTGTTGCGTGCTATCACGTGTATTAAAATCCGACTGTAAAGTGTCCTTCATGGAAATACCTGCGTAAAAGGAATATTTCACAGTAGGAATCCGACTGCATCCTGTTCGTCGCTACGTAAACTCTGACTGTAAAACTACTTGTTGCGTGCTATCACGTGTAGTTAAAATCCGACTGTAAAGTGTCCTTCATGGAAATACCTGCGTAAAAGGAATATTTCACAGTAGGAATCCGACTGCATCCTGTTCGTCGCTACGTAAACTTTGACTGTAAAACTACTTGTTGCGTGCTATCACGTGTAGTTAAAATCCGACTGTAAAGTGTCCTTCATGCAAATACCTGCGTAAATGGAATATTTCACAGTAGGAATCCGACTGCATCCTGTTCGTCGCTACGTAAACTCTGGCTGTAAATCTACTTGTTGCGTGCTATCACGTGTAGTTAAAATCCGACTGTAAAGTGTCCTTCATGGAAATACCTGCGTAAAAGGAATATTTCACAGTAGGAATCCGACTGCATCCTGTTCGTCGCTACGTAAACTCTGACTGTAAAACTACTTGTTGCGTGCTATCACGTGTAGTTAAAATCCGACTGTAAAGTGTCCTTCATGCAAATACCTGCGTAAAAGGAATATTTCACAGTAGGAATCCGACTGCATCCTGTTCGTCGCTATATTGTAATCCGACTGTACAATTACTTGTTGAGTGCTATCACTTTTTGTAGTTTAAATCCGACTGTAAAGTGTCATACATGCAAATACTACCGTAAAAGGAATATTTCACAGTAGGAATCCGATTACATCTGTTCGTCGCTATTTAGCAATCCGACTGCAACAGAACTTATTGCGTTCCATCAAGATTGGTAATTAAAATCCGACTGCAAAGTGTCCGTCGTTCCAATTATGCTGTATTTACTTAATCTAGATACATTACCGATCAACTGTGCGAAGTAGGGGCTGATCGAGGAATTCCTAATGTACGATAACGTATCGGCGTATATCACTTGATTGTGTTTATCTCACATTACGTAAGATCAGAGTTCGCATAAAGTTTTACTAGTTTGGATATAGATGAGATAGCGGTCACTTTAAAAAGCCTCTTCTCAAAGGGAGATAAAGCACATTATTACACTAGTAGGGTGAATGATATGCATAATGTTCACTAGTAGGGTGAATGATATGTATTACATACACTAGTAGGGTGAATGATAGGGATAATGTACACTAGTAGGGTGAATGATATGTATAATGCTCACTAGTAGGAATGATATGTATTACATACACTAGTAGGGTGAATGATAGGGATAATGTACACTAGTAGGGTGAATGATATGTATAATGCTCACTAGTAGGAATGATATGTATTACATACACTAGTAGGGTGAATGATAGGGATAATGTACACTAGTAGGGTGAATGATATGTATAATGCTCACTAGTAGGAATGATATGTATTACATACACTAGTAGGGTGAATGATAGGGATAATGTACACTAGTAAGGTGAATGATGATATGTATAATGTACACTATTAGGGTGAATGATATGTATTACACATACCAGTAGGGTGAACTATATGTATTATGCTCACTAGTAGGGTGAGAGATATTGTATATTGTACGCTAGTACCAAATTCACATTCGTTATACGGCTAAAAACGGATTATTAATTCGAAAGATACTGCCTTGTGAAGATATTGCAGAATAGTTTCCAGTGGTCTCACAGGTATGTAGTACACTTGTAGGGTTTCTGTAGGAATGTTCTAGATTAATTTAACTTAATTATACTCATTTTACTTGGAACATAATATCATTCATTACGATATTTGTATTAAGATTTAATTTTTATAAAGTAGAAAGAAAGAAAGGCGAATAAGCATCTATCTTCGTTTCCCATCAGCTGATTGTCTATTGTTAAAAAAATGACATTGTTTTAATTATAAGATAACAGAATACTCACATAGAAATTTGAGTCAGAATTGTTTTATTTTTTTTAATAGCTTTTGTCATAATTTTTTTTGTATGTATATACTAATATTGATTTGTGTGATCTTTTGATCCGTGCTGACATCAACCATTGAGAATTTTCTATTGTATTAATGAAATACACTTAATTGTATCAAAAAAAAAACAGAAATACAGAAAAAAAAACAGAGACAACAACATGCACTTTGGTACAAAGCGATCTCTTCCATAGAAATGTTACATTTTTGATGATGAATGGTTTGATTTTCATAAACTAAAACAATTGTGGTCAAATCTATCCGCCATTTATTTTTAATATTATTTTAATCCTAGGTGCGCTTGGAATCCATCGGCGCTGAAGACATTGTGGATGGTAACCCTCGTCTGATACTGGGTCTCATTTGGACAATCATCCTGAGATTCCAGATTCAGGAAATTGAGATTGATGTGGTAAGTAGATGACTGAATTAGTTCGCGAGAGGAGTAGAGATTTGTTTTATTAAACAAATGTTTTTCTTCAGGACGAAGAGAACGAATCTTCAGAAAAGAAATCGGCCAAGGATGCTCTGCTCCTCTGGTGTCAACGCAAGACCAGCGGGTACCATGGAGTTCATATACACAACTTCACCGACTCCTGGCGGTCAGGTCTTGGATTCAATGCTCTCATTCATGCGCATAGGTACGTACAGGTTTTGAATCTGTCATGTGCAATGTTTTAAACATGATTTTGTTTAATTCCTCATTTTCCAGGCCGGACCTATTCCGCTGGACAGAAGTACCGACCAGTGACCACGTGGAGACCCTCAACCACGCTTTCGATGTGGCTCACAAGCATCTCGGAATACCGAAGTTGTTGGATGCTGAGGGTATGTTGTTTATATGATTGCTTGGATAGATTTTGTTGCTGATGGTGGTCCTGGATCCTGGTTTATGTATTTTCTATTCCAGACGTGGACACAACCCGCCCTGATGAGAAGTCTGTGATGACGTACGTGGCGAGCTACTACCACACCTTTGCCAGGATGAAGAATGAGCAGAAGAGTGGCCGAAGGATTGCCAATGTGAGTCTTTTATAAATCAGAAACTGAAGAATGCTTTCTCATGTAAATATTTACAGGCCAACGACTATAGTTTTATCCATTTGCCCTTGAAAAAGAAAAGATATCCTTCTGGGATCGGTTTCTCTCTCCGTCTGAATTAAAACTCTTTTTATTTGGAACGATTGAAAGTATCTAGTCTCCAATCTTTTGTAGTAAACAAATCAAAAACCTACACTTGGAAGCAGCTGGTTTATAATTACATCATCAGTATTTTTTATGTAAACACATATGGCACATGAGTTGTGTGGCTGAAAAACTTGTCGACAACAGTTTTCTAGCAATATTAAATTTTCTCTCAATTCAGTTGATACGGAGGCTTTGCTACATATTATATTTAATGTTATTGTGTGTTATATATTCCCTATTTATATAAAATAATAGTGCGTCGCTATTAATAATAAAATGATACTGACTTCCTCCTTTACTTTAGTCACATTGTGATTACATGACAAATTATAATAGAATAAACATATACATAAAACTAATAAGATGACATGCGTATTAAAAGGTTTTAGATTTGTTTTGAGAATGGTTAATTTACGACACGCATTAAAAGCCCGGTGGGGGGTCTTTTGCTTTGCTTATTTTTGATGACATAGACGTCAGCGATAAAAAAGTAAACACGCACGAAACGTGAATATAGAAAAATTTATGCTCTTTCTTTTAAGTAAGCACGGGAGGCAGTGATAGGGGGTGGGGGGTTGATAATTGCAAGATATCTGCTTACATACTTGAAAAGCCCCACAGGAGAGCATCCAGTAATTGTATCGTTGTTCTTCTCTAGATAATTGGTCAGCTAATGGACTGCGATAGCCTCAAAACTGAATACAGCCGTCTGGTGTGCACGCTGCTGGAGTGGATCCGCATGAAAATCCAGGAGCTGAATTGCCGAGACTTGCCCAACTCGCTAGACGGTATTCAGAGACTGCTGCTCGCTTTCAAGCAGTACCGTACTGTTGAGAAACCACCCAAGTAAGTTCAGCGCTCGTTGTTCTTTTTTTACCTGATGAAAGTGGCCAACGTCGTCCATAGACATCAACAAAACTAGAGGGTATCTCTTGTTTTGTCGATGCGTTGCCACCTCGAAGATATAGTGAGGAGGGGGAGCGAAGAGAAGACTGCTGCGGTTTCAATGGACCCCGGGCAAGAACTCGGTATTCATTGGAATCGCAGCAGAAATGGGATGGGAGAGGGAGTGGTAGATCTGGCCCACATGTGGCTCTGCCGGAACGCGTCAGAGACACTTGGCGGTCGGATTCGCATGCTGGTGGTCGCAAGACAGTCGGGGAACAGATCTCCTACCACCAAGGAGGTGCTGGGTTACTTGGCTCTTACGAGAAGCTCTCCCAGCGGCAGAGGGGAATTGTATTCTAACCCGTCCCCTCTGACTGGCGCGTCTTTCATTGCTGATTGAAATCATTTTTTGGAAACCCTTTAAAACGATACGATTGTTTTAGGTACAAAGAGCGTTCAGAGATCGAAGCATTATACTTCCATATCAACACGATGCAGAAGAGCGTTGTTGGTGAAACCTGGGCACCCCTCGAGGGTCAGTTGCCGCAAGACCTAGAAAGGGCCTGGCAACAATTGGAGCAGGTCAGTTAATCCCGTTATCGCATAAAGATAACAAAAATCTAGGTCACTGATTCCAGGTTGCAGGTCATCTTGACTTATTTACTATATTTGGTCCTATGGAAATCAATGTTTGTTTTGCAGGCTGAGCACGCTAGAGAGCTGGCCCTCAGAACTGAACTGCTTCGGCAACAGAGATTGGAACAGCTCGCATACAAGTTTAACACTAAGGTATGTCCATGCTACATTCAGATTTGCTTGTCCATGCTTTAAAACAAACAGACAGAATACAAGGAATGATTTTTTTTTTAATTGTGATTGTTTTTCTTTTTTTAGTCTGTGCTTCGTAAAGGCTACCTTAAAGAGATGATTCAAGTGCTGTCAGATCCTCGCTACGGGTCCAACTTGGCCCAGGTCGATGCAACTGTGAAGAAACATGAGGCTATATCTGCCGACATATTGGCCAGGTACATTATATAAACAGTAAAGTATATTTCTGTGTTTGTTATCTGTGTGTATTTATATTTAAAGAGCGCCTTGATTTACAGAACGGAACGGTTTGAAGACCTATCAGCCATGGCGTCGGAATTAGTAAAGGAAAATTACCATGGATCAGAAAATATATCAGCCACAGAGCAGGCTGTTCTGCAGAGATGGAAGGAACTGCTGCAGCTGTTGGAGAGGCACAGGAGCTCCCTGGCTAAGCTTGCTCATCTGATGGCATTGTTGAGGGAAGCTGAAGCTGTCGCACATACTCTCAATGATATGAAGGTGATTTAACTTTGTACTTGTTCTTATTACGTCGTTTTTTTAATGATAGACAACAGACAGACGAGCAGGCGGTCCACCTGTTGGATAGTGGCCACCGTCACCCATGGACATCGGCAAAACTAGAGATATTTTTTGATTTTTCGATGCGTTGCGGTCTCAAAGATAGAGTGATGAGGTGGAGCGAAGAGCATAAGGCTACGGTTTCAGTAGACCCTCGGCAAGAATCCAGTGTTCACTGGAACCGCTGCATTATTGGGATGGGAGAGGGAAGGGGTAGATCCGGTCCACATGCGGCTCAAAGACACTTGGCGGTCGGATTCGGGGGCCAGATCTACCACCAAGGGGTGCTGGGTTACTTGTCTCTTATGAGATGCTCTCCCAGTGGCAGTGGATAATTGTATTTTAATCCGTCCCTTCAGAAGAATAATTTGATCAATTGGACTCGATTTAAAGTTATATTGTTTTTCCAGGCGCAGTTCCAGTCTGAAGAAGTTGGTCGCCATCTTGTAGACGTAGAACGGTTGCTCCAAGCTCACGCGCTACAAGAACTGCAGCTTGGTGCAATTGATGAGAGTATTCGAAGGCTCATTAGGCAGAAGACTGGGGCTGATGGACCACCTCAGAGCACGCAGCAGCTCCATCAGCAGTTAAAACAACTGGAAGATGATTACACTGGGTTTGTGATTATAATAAAAATTTAGTGGTAATTATTTTCTCTTATTGAAGTATGATCTACTCAATAAATCCCTCTTTTCTGACTCCAAAGTCTTTCTTTATTTCATACTAGCTTTCCAAGAAGTCTCTGCTTTTAATAACACTATGCAATTTGTTCTCCACAGTTTGGTCGCAGCGGCCAAGGATCGTAAAGCGCGTTTGGAAGATGCAAGGAACCTATACCAATTTCTTGAAGATCACGACGAAGAAGAAGGTAATAAAATGTTTTAATTTAGGTAAAATTCATCATTGTACTCGGGATTGGGGCGTTGATAACTGTCTCTTGTTATAGGTTGGGTAACAGAAAAGCAACGGATCTGCAGAGCTGACGTCGCAGCTAAAGACCTTCGCGCGGTGCAGGCGCTGCGCCAGAAGCATACTGCCTTACTCCACGAGCTGCGGGCCAGGGATCTTGTGGCTCAGCGGCATAGGGCTAAGGGACAGAGGTGACTTACTTTATCTACTCGCTAAGGAAGGTACAAACGTGTATTATGTATTCTATATTTCTAATGTAATTCTATTTTCAGTCTAATTGACGCAAAACACCCAAAGAGCGCAGAAATCGAGCGTCGTCTCGCTTCCCTGAGTGCTCAGTGGGAATTACTCCGCCAACTGGCGGAAGCTAGAGAGAAGCAACTGGCCGATGCCGCTGAGGCTCATCAGGTAATTAGTCTTTACTGCTCGCATGCGCGAGTCGCACACATCGTACGTTTTGCACATTAACATACTTTCTCTCACAGTTCTATGGTGACGCAAATGAAGCTGAATCCTGGATGCGAGAGAAACGAGCACTGGTGGCGACCGCGGATTGCGGACAGGACGCCGCGGGCGCCGCTGCATTGCTGGCCAGGCAGAAGATACTGCACGACGAGCTGAGGGCTCACAGTGCCGAGCTGAAGGCTTTGGACGCTTCAGCGCAGAGGCTGATGGCCGCTGGAATACATAACTTACAGCTGCCAACAGAAGTAGAAGCCACATCCGGCGTGGAGGAGCAAGAGGAATGGGTGAACGAGTCCAGATTGGTACCAACAGAGGTGTGGGAGGAGGAGCCGGTGGAGAGGCTGGAGCACCGGACTGTCACTGAGCAGAGGAGCGTGCCTCAGGTACTTCGCATTTGAACCGTTTCATATCGTTGTGGAATAAAGTCTAACTCACATCATTAAAATTTTGTTATAAATTTAACAGGTGAAAGCCCTTTACGCTTTTAGCGGACAAGGTATATCAATGGCGAAGGGTGAAGTGATGTTCCTCATCAGCAAAACCAATCCCGACTGGTGGTCCGTCAGGAAGGCTGACAGGACTGATGGCTTTGTGCCTGCTAACTATGTGAGGGAGATCGAGCCTAGAGTTGTACCAGTAAGTGTCGACAAGCATCAAAAATTAAAATATCAGTTCGACTACCACATAGCATTATTTTGTAATATCGTATGTTTAATATTTAGGTCCAAGTCCGTCGCCCAGAAAAGGTACGTACAGTCCAGAGAGTAAAGAAGACGGTTCTCGTAAAGCAAGTGGTGCAAGTGCGAGCCGGCGTGCCCGCAGCGTCGCGACGCGCGCGCCCTCAGCCCCCGCCCGCCCGCCACCCGCCCGTCGACGAGCGCCTTGCCAAGATACAGACCGAGTATGGTGGGTACTTTGAGGTGCATTTCATTGTTTAAACTTGGCCAAGTACCAAATAAGTATGAGTGCTGTTTTTCCACAGAGGAACTCCTCAAGCTATCAGAAGCTCGTCGTCTCCAGCTCGAGGACGCCATCAAGCTGTACAGCTTCTTTGCTGAATGCGATGACTTCGACAAGTGGATCAAGGAGAAGGAAAAGATGTTGCGATCTGATGATGCCGAGGACAGTGTAGATACTGCCAAGAGAAAGTATGAGGTATGTTCACGACTTGCAATGATTACTGTCGCTGTAATTATTACCAAAGTTAAATTTGTTTTTGGTTTTGTAGAAATTCGTAACTGATCTGTCGGCGGCTTCGAAACGTCTAGAGAGCATCGACGCGGCGGCCGAGGAGCTCGTGGCCGCCAACCACAGCCAGGCAGGCAAAGCGACCGCCAGGCGACAACAACTGAGACAACAATGGGATAGATTGTTGAGATTGAAACAACAGAAGGAGAAGAGTTTGGAAGGAGCTTCCAGGTATTAATTAATATTTTATGTAAATTCTATCTCATGTAGCATTGGCCGTTACATAATTTTTTCATTTTATTCCAGCGTGGAGCTCTTCATCCGCACATGCGACGAAGCCCTCGACTGGATGTCGGAGAAGGAGCAGCAGCTGGCCGCCAACGGAGCGCCCGCGCAAGACCTGCGCACTGTGCGAGCGCTGCAACGGAGACACGCCCAGTTGGAGAGGGAGCTAGAGCCGCTCAGGGAGAAAGTGAACACGGTTACTCTCTTAGCTGACTCGTGAGTTTAACTTCAGTTTTCAGCTATATTTGTGTGTGTGTGCATGTGTGTTCGCATTAAGTGGTTACTGCTTTAGTCCTGATTGTGTTTCTTATTTTTAAAGTCATCATTGATGTCGTGTTGTCATTTGCATGCAGCATATTAAAATGGTTAAATAGCAATGGGTATGTTGAAATATTTGTTCAAAATTTTCTCGTAATGGCACAGAAATACCAGCAGTTCGTGATGAATTCATACTTTTATTTTCAGAGTACGTTTATTCACTTTTCATCGATTTACAATTATCAATTAATTTTCAATAAATTTCGTGTGACAGAGTAAAATCACAATATCCAAACGAGAAGTCAAACGTGGAGAGTCGTCAGAAGCAACTGGAGACTGCATGGGGGAGGTGCAGAGCTCAAGCTGCAGAGCGGAGGGCCAGGCTGGAAAGCGCTGTCGGTCACCAGGTCTTCGCCAATGGAGCTAAGCAGCTGCACGATTGGATGCAGGTGAGTTAATGCAGAAGAGTAAGGATGATCTGACGATCAACAATCGTAAAGCTTTAATAATATATTTATTACTTATCGTTATAGAAAGTCCGCGAGCAAGTGTCCCAGGAGGTGTGCGCGAAGGACGTGGCCACCGCTGAGGCGTTGCTGAAGCAGCATCAAGAGTTGCAGGACGACATCAAGGCGCACGACGATGAGTGAGTTCGCTTGCTATCATTCTAACTCAAAATATTTTACTTCAATGAGACTCACCATAGTTTTTTGATCCGTCGAATTGATCAGTCCGTGAATGTGATTTTTTGCAGTTTAATAGCAATATTTATTGTACAGATTTAGAGAAGTGATAGGTCTGGGCAAGCAGCTGGTTGGCAGCAACCCCGCGCTCACTGACGTCGCCGACACCACCAACATGCTGCAGGCGGAGCAGCAGGCGCTGTTGAAAGGTAAACATTATAATGATATGAAGATGGTAAATATAAGTCTTTTTGAATGTAGTAAATAATTCCTCTCCCCTCTTCTTACTCTCGCCGGCAGAATGGCAAGACAAGGAGCAGTACCTGAGGCAGTGCCTTCAGCTGCAGAGCTTCAACCGCGAGGCTGATCAGATCGACGCCTCCAGCGGCGCTCACGAGGCCTTCCTGGATTATAAACACTGTGGAGTAAGTTACTAAAACATAACAGACATTTGATGTATTCTGAATCTGTGGAAAAATTAAATAATATGTTTGTGACAGTCATCTGTGGATGAAGCAGAAGCTCTTCTTAAACGTCACGAGGAGTTGGAGGCGCGTCTCGCAGCTCAGGATGAGAGGTTGACAGCATTCGCACAAAAAGCTCAAGCGCTCATCAAACAGAAACCCGAGCACTACGCCGCTGAACAGTTAGTACACATCAAATAAAAATAGTTTTAAAATCGCGGGTCATTGACGTCATGATCTATTAAAAATACTAGTAATACTGAATAGTGACATGAAGTAATCAGTTTGTGCTATAATTTATCATTATTTTTTAAGACTTATCATATAGTAGTCGGCAGCTAACTTTAGGTCTGAGAAAAAATTGTGGGGGTTTGTTGCGCATTGTGAGCGCGCTGCGTTCCATTCGTGACGGGAGCTAAAACGTCGCATAAGAATCAATCGCGTGTGACGCCTTGCACTAGCTAATAATGACTTCTCCGCATTCAAGGTCAAACTTACTTACGTGCCGGCAGCTATACTATGACAACGTACAAAAAAAGTTTTTTACTGTAACGTCACAATCCATAACATCACTCGTAATATTGTAATTTTTGATGAACAGCATCTCAGCGCGACGTGCCGCAGTCCTGCAGAGGAGAGACAACGTGCGCCACCTGGCGGCCGAGCGGCGCCGCGCGTTGCTCGCTAGCTTGGCACACCAACAGGTAAACATACGTCTACAGTCACTTTTTCATTTACATTTATAACGTGCTTGTATAGTTTATTTATTAAGTAAATGTCGTTACAGTTCGTCGCTGCCACGGAAGAGTTGCAGACCTGGATCAAAGACAAAACCAGAACTGCTAAGGACCAGAGCTATAGGTACTCAAACCCTGTCCTTTCTGTATTATTCATTAGTAGTGTTCTTTTTTATGAACAATTTTTATGTTTTGTCTCATCTCAGAGCTGATTAGTGTTTGGATTCCAAAAGTTGTGTGTTCTTTTCTTAATTATTTAATAATAAAGTGAATTATTTGAAGGGACCTGGTTAATTTGGAACGCAAACTGCAAAAACATGAAGCCTTCGAGCGTGAACTACAAGCCAATGAGAAGCAGCTCAGAAACGTTGAGAGTGTAAGTATTACTTCACCTAAATTACTTATCGAGGTCTCTGACAGCCAAATAAACTTAAATTGAATTCTAGATCGGTCAGTCTCTCCAAAAATCGGACCCGGCTCGAGCGACGGAAGTGTCCAACAGGCTGGAGAAGCTGCAGGGCTCCTGGGAGCAGTTGGTGGCCGCGTCCCGTGACAAGGGGAGTAAGCTGCGTCAGGCGAGCCAGCAGCGGCAGCACAGACGGTTAGTCTGATGTGTAGAGTGCGAGCCCACATGTGGGATAGCAACCTCACACGTTCAATATGTTGTGTGAGAACAGAAGAGTTCAGTTTATAAATTGTTCGTTTTGTTTCAGTGCTATTGAAGACGCAAAGGCTCGTTTAGTGGAATTGGAGCGAGCTCTTTCTAGTCAGGAGTTGGGATCTGACTTAAGATCATGCAAGAGATTATTGATGCAGCATCAGGTAAGTCAAATAGCTGCTACCAGTAACATTCCATCTGCTTCAAAACTTTGAAAGTAACATAAATATTTTTTTAGGCCCTAGAACAAGAACTGAATCAATGCGAACAGAGAGCCGCCTCCCTCGCGGCGCAGGGCAACGATCTGGTCTCCAGCGGACATTTCGACGGAGAAGCCATCGCGCGGGACTGCGCTCTCCTGCTGCAAGCCGCCAGGGAGCTCCGTCCTCGCGCCGCTGATAGACGCCAGGCGCTAGAAGCTAGCTTACAGTAGGGGCTCCATACTAATTCTATTCTTTAATAAAGATGTTCTTAGTACTATAAAAAATATTAAATTAGATAAATTCATATTTTTTATGAATTCTAATTTATTTAATAGACTCCATAAGTTTGCCGCTGAAGTATCGGGCGAGCTCGACTGGGTGTCCGAGCGCGCCGCGGCCGCCTCCTCCACCGTCCTCCCCACAGACCTGCACTCGGCGCAGGCTGCTCAGAAGAAGCATGCCAAACTGCGTGCAGAGCTGCTGGGGCGGAAGCCGCTTGTGCAGCGCATCCTGGACCAGGGGGAACAGATGGAAGACCATCCCAGTGCGGCTAAGGTGCTAGAAATGTCTAATCTAACGTTTTTCTCATTTTAACTTTACTTTAGTTTTGATCTGACTTTGACCTTGAATAAATTACAGATAAAGCAACTATGCAAGCAGCTCCAGGAGGAGTACTCCTCAGTTTCCCAAGCAGCAGAGGAACGGGCTCAGCGCCTCGAAGCCGCTCTCAAAGCCCAGCAGTTCCTCCATGAAGCGCTAGAGGTGGACTCCTGGTTGGCAGACAAGGCCGCAGCGCTGGCTTCTGCTGATGTGGGCAACGATAGGCACAGAGCCACGCAACTGTTGACGAGACATAAGGTGAGTCACCTCGTCGTCTGTATAATATGTTGCTCATATTTAAGAGTGAGCTCGATCTTGCTCGCCTTTTTCACTTTACGCATTATTTGTTTCAACGCCATTTGACAAATGGTAAATTGTTTTTTAATCAGGCCGTAGAATTGGAACTCGATACATACGCAGCCATTATCAGTGAAATGGGCCACGTGGCCACGTCCATGGCGGCGAGCGGGCACCCGGAGGGCGAAGCTCTTGTAGAGCGCCACACCCAGCTAGCCGAGAGCCTGTCCAGGCTGCAGCGACGAGCTGCGCTAAGACAAGCTGCCTTAGTAGAGAGTGTTTGTCGGTGAGTGGAAGAAACATTAATCAACAATCAGTTTGTCCGTGTAGTTACTGCGGCAACCCAATCAAATAAAAAATATAATTAATTCACAGGCACGAGTATCTAGCGGAGAGCGCCGAGCTAGAGAGCTGGATCCAGGAGCAGTACGCAGCTGCCTCTAGTGAAGACTATGGTCAGGATTACGAACATCTCTTGGTAAGTCTATAGCTGTTAAATTAAACACAAATAATTTAACATCATAAATGATAAATAAAATATTATGTAATTATTTTTGCTTATTTTTTTAATTTCCTAGATTCTGAGATCCAAATTTGAGGAGCTCCGTCACCGAGTAGAGAGTGGGGCAGAAAGATTCAACCAGTGTGAGGAGTTGGCCAAGAAGCTTCTAGCGTCTGAAAGCCCATACATTGCTGATATCGAGAAGAGACAGGAAGCTCTCGGGTGAGATCTTTATTTGTCTTATTATTTACTATTTAGATATCTTTGTAATATTTTGGTTGTTGTATTGTTGAAGGTTTATCATATTTCCATCAATTCGTTTCCATTCACAGAGAATCTTGGCAACGACTAGTCGATCAGATCCAATCCCGTAATGCGCGCCTTCATGCAGCCGGAGAAATACACCGATTCCACAGAGATGCTAGCGACCTCCTATCCAGAGCTGCGGACAGGCGAGCTCGGCTCCAGCCCCCACCACCTCCCCGGGATCTGAGAGCTGCAACCGCGTTACTAAGGGACCACGACACAGCTGAGAATGATTTAGTTGCTATCGATGCTCAGATGCAGGTTGGTAGATGTTCGTCATCACTCATTGTATTTGCCAGGCACATCCCTCAAATCAACGTTACGGATATTTGTAGGTTCTCCAAGAAGAGGGAGCTCGTCTCCAGCGTCTTTGTCCAGGTGGCAATGAACAGCAAATTGCTCTACGTCAACGAGCACTATCAGAAGCCTGGACTGCGCTAAGATCTGCAGCAGATGAGAGGAGAAGACTGCTGCACCAGCACTTGAAGCTGCACCAGTTCTTTACAGAGGTAATTGAAGAATGTGGAATCACTTTTACTAAAACTACTTAAATAGACTTCATGAGACTACTTTTTGGAATAAATTTCCAGGTGCGCGACGTTACCTCCTGGTCTACGGCTCTAAGAGGGGAGATGGCTAACACCAGCAGCGCCAGGTCAGCTGCAGCAGCTCAAGCACAGCGAGCCCATCACGATGCTTTACGAGCTGAAATAGATGCGAGGGACGATAGTTTCAGAGCCGCTCTGGATAGCGGAAATAGATTGGTCGAGGATGGTCACCCAGCTTCTCAGGTATGTGGAGGAGGATACACGAGACGATGAATGTCAGTGTAGTTTTCGTCAGATTTGACCCGGACGATGTATGTTTTGTTTGTAGGAAGTTGAAGAACGCTGCGCCGCACTCCTGGAAGAGCGAGCGCGTCTGCAAGGCGCCTGGGCGGCGCGGCAAGTGGCGCTGGACCAACTTATCGACTGGCACTGCTTCCTACGCGACGCAAAGCAGCTGCATGACCTGTGCGCCGCGCAGGAGGCCGCGATAGGTACGAAATGCACATTCAAATAGGAGTAGTTGATCCAACGATGAAATGGACCTTTTACAAGAAAAGTTGTTATAGAAATTACTACACAAATCAATGTCATAATCATATGTAAACATCGTATGTGTATTTGCAGGTAGCGAGATATCACCGAACGCCACTGTTGAAGAAGTTGACAACCAGTTGAAGAAGCATGAGGCTTTCGAGAAGTTACTTGCGACACAGGTATGCTCAGCTTTAACACTGTGTTCTGTTACGTTTGTTATATATAACTCATATATCAGAACATTCTTATATTTATTTTTATACATTAGCGATGGCCTAGTAACATCAATAATAAATTTTAGTTTTGTAACACTTTCTTAAATGATTAAGCCGTTTTGAATCACTTTAGAGAAGCTACAAAGTATATTGGAAGTATATTATGTGTTGGCAGGATGAGAAACTGACAACTCTTAACAACCATGGAGACAAGCTTCTTCAACAGAACCATGTGGAGAGCCAGCGCATTGCTGACGAGCTGCTTAACATCAACGAGAGGAGGAAGAAGGTACGGTCACTCTACTTCTCATATCACGAACAACTGGTTCACCAATTAGTTATGTGTATAGATAACTTATTCGTCAATTGAGGATCGTTTGAAATTACGTTACCAAGACTTTGATCATTTTAGAGTCTTCCAACCCATGTAAGGATTATTCCCCCATTTTTAAAAGGAATATTACACTAACAATAGTAATAGAAAGTAATAATATTAAAAAAGCCCTTACTTACTTTACCAGCTGTACGAGTCAGCGGCAGCTCGGCGCCTCGCGCTCAAGCGTGCGCTCACCCGCGCACAGTTCGCGCGCGACGCGGCCGAAGCCCGCACCTGGGTCGCGGACAAGCTGGCCCAGTTGCCCGCACACCATGGTGAAGTAGCAAACCTCGAAGACAAGATCAAAATGCTCCAGAAGCACCAAGCATTCACGGCTGAGCTGGCTGCCAACAAGGCGCGTCTGCAGGAGGTCCACGTTCTTGCCAGTCAACTGACCCCGGACCCAGAAGTGGAGAAACAGTTGCAGCAACTGCACAAGGATTGGGAGAGGTTGGAGTCCGCTACCGAGCAACATGGTAACTCCTGAAACATTATTTTGCTGGAAACATATGATCTGTCATATTAGACTGGTAATTAATATTTTTTTCTCCTTGCAGGTCGCGGTCTGGAAGAGGCTCAGGATATTCTGGAGTTCAACCAGCACTTAGATAAGATAGAAGCATGGATAAGAGATAAGGATATGATGGTAACAGTGTTGTGTATATGATTTACTTTAGTAATTGAGAGTATAAACATTTTGTGTCTTCAATGTTTATTATTCTCCAGGTCCAAGCGAATGAAACTGGTCGTGATTATGAACACTGTACGGCACTGCTCCGCAAGCTGGACGACCTCGACAGCGACATGAAGGTGGATGATAAGCACGTCAAGACTATTCAGCATCTGGCGCAGAAACTCTTACAGCAGGTAAGCTCTTGCTGTGGTGATGGCTTGCTTGACTCACGATCTGATGAAAAATAATTTTAATGTATCTATTTTCTCTAGGGGCCAACCCAGCAAGCCGCCTTTGTGTCCCAGCGTCGCGACGCGTGCCTTAGTAAATGGCGGGCTCTCAGCGGAGCCCTGCAGCAGTATCGGGAGCGCCTTACTGCAGCACAAATGCTGCATTCCTTCAACAGGTTCCTAAATTGTTTCGGATAAATTAGTAAGTTATCTTGGTTTGCGAAATTATTACAGAATTGTAACATACTACTCCGCAGGGATGTAGAGGAAACAGCAGAGCGCGTATCACAAAAAGCGGCACAGTTCGCCAGCTCCGAGTGTGGACGAGACCTCAGCGCGGCGCACGAGCTGAAGAGGCGCCACCTGGCTCGAGCTGCGGAGGCCTCCGCTATCGGGGATAGGATTCGAGCTTTAAAGGCTGATGGCAAAAAACTAGCTCAGAGGTAACGATACTACGGAACTAAGCTAAGGAACTAAACTAAAGAAAATCCTTGTACATTTTCCTTAGGGAAATTTCAATTTTTTTTCACGATTTCTTTGTATTCTTGCTGCAGTCATCCAGAACAAGCAGAACAGATATCGCGCAGCTTGGGCGAGCTGGACGCGGCGTGGGATAAGCTTCAACAGCTCGCAGCACAGCGCACCGCCATGCTGGATGAGGGAATAGCTGACCACAAATTTGACGAGAACCTCAAGGTAGAGACTATTCAATGTGTGACTAGAATATTATCATCTTGTAATAATTAACCACTGCAATTGATGCGGTTTTTGTTTTTAGGAATTAGAGTTGTGGGTGTCGGAGGCAGTGAAGCGCATGGATGGAGCGGAGCCGGAGAGTGTAGCTGATGCTGAAGCGCAATTGGAGCAGCATCATGAGAAAAAGGTTGCTCACTTCTGTCCTTTGCACTTCAACAATAAGAATTTTTCGAAACTCGTAAAAATTAGCAAATGTTTAATACATTAAAAATGTCATTGTCAGGCGGAAATCGATGGGCGTCAAAAAGTTATTGCGTCACTTCAAAAAGAAGCAGACCAAGCGCAGGAGCCGGAGAAGTTGAAGAAGGTCGAGAAGTTGTCTTCTACCCTGGACCAGGCTTGGCTGCAGAGGAAACAGTATTTGACTCAGGTAGGTGAAACGTCTGTAACCAAGTCGTTTGTGGTGGTGGAGATGGTCAAGCGAAGGCTCGTAACGTGATGTGACTTGCAGGCTCACGAGCTGCAACTGCTGAAGGAACAAGCTCGGCAGGTGGAGGATTGGCTCGCGGCGAAGGAAGCCATCCTCAATAACGATGACTTGGGAGAGAATCTAGACGGTAATCATTATTTATCATTGTAAATTCTTATTGAGTCGACACACTTTGTCTACAGAAGTTTTTCCAAAACTATTAATAGTTGTTATTGATTTATATTCCCTCCACAGCCGTAGAGACTCTAATCCGGAAACATGTAGAGTTCACCAAGCTCCTGGAGTCGCAGTTCGGGAGAGTCGTGGAACTGGAGAAGTTCGCCAGCGGGGTGATAGAAGGCGGGCACTACCACGCGCCCTACATACAGCGACGAGTCGCCTCGGCGAGGGCGAGGGCTGACCAGCTGAAGGTAAAATATAAGGCCGTCTTTAGTTTTATTTGTCCATGTATAGTCAAGTCATTACTGTTTTTAGTTTTGCTTCTGCAGTGTTGATAAGTTGCATTGAATTTGATCAGGAATCATGTAGACTCCGCGGCATGAAGCTGGAACAGTCCAAGCAGCTGCACCAGTTCCTGCGAGACCTCACCCACGAGAGAGAGTGGATCGAGCTCAAGATGCAGATTGCTACTGACACTAATTACAGGTAAATACAATTCAATGACTCAGTCTATTTGTGCATCCACGTGGAAGATGTATTTGTCTTATATTTTAAACTCAGAAAACTAGATAGAGTTCTCGAGATGTTGGTATGTACGCGTCTAAATCCATCATGGCGGATGGCATAAGATGGCGGACTAGTTTGCGTAATCTTATAATATGGGTATCAAATTAAATACGTTGTTGAGAAGATTACGAAAAACAGTCGAATTTTTATTAATGTTTTCTTAATTGTTATGTCGTTGCTTGCAGTTAGGGCATCGAATATATAAGAATTTAAGGTGTTTTATGTTTTTTTTAAGCTTTGTAACCGAAACTAAAATTTTCCTATTTGCAGAGAACTATCAAACCTGCAGAGCAAAATCCAGAAACATGCAGCCTTCGAGTCGGAGCTGGCCGCCAACAAGAAGCGCATCGACGACGTCGCCGCCACCGGGGAGGATCTCATCGGTTAGACACTATACCCTTACACCCTTATACCCTTATACGAACCTGCTCTAGAACTATAAATAATTAAACACTTCTTGATCACTTCCGATATTTATTTTGCTTTTAATTGTACACGAATAATTATTTATATTAGCACGCAAGAGTTCATAATGGATGTTATACTGAACATGACCGGTCAGAGAGGGAGAGAGAGAGAGATAGCGAGAGATATAGAGCATTGCCACCGAGTAACACAATGACAGAGCTCGGGCACAGAGTAATGTATCACTTTGTGGAGATATTACAGTTTTATTTAACTTTTCATCAGCAAAAATGGATCATTATTTAGCGGCGTCGTTTCTCATCGTCCGGCAGCTTCAAATGCTGCGATGTTCTTTAAATATAATTTTATATTCGTGGTTTTGTTGCAGAAGCAAACCACTACGCATCACAGGAGATCGCGAGACACGTCGAGGACTTGGAGAATCTGTGGAGCGACCTTATGGTGAGTTCCATATGATAATGTGCTGACTTGTGACGTCACACGTCTATAAATAATACGAAATTAATTGAATATTGTCGTACAGTCAGCAGCAAAACTCCGTCGCGAGCGTCTCCAAGAAGCTTACCAAGCGAGGGTCTACCTCCGAGGATTGGACGACTTCACAGCCTGGCTCGATGATGTGGAGGCGCAGCTTCTGAGCGAGGATCATGGTGATAGTTCAATCTTGTTCAAAGTCTATTTCGCTTTTGATTTATTCGATAGCCGATAATCCAGATAATAATTATTCTTCCCGAGAGATGATTAAATGGTTTTAAACAGATATTAATAATAAACTTGAATTTAATGGATGTACTAAATGAGCATTTTGAGAATTATTAAGAACCTGAATGAGTTTGCTTTGAACTGTGTCCAGGCAAAGACCTGTCGTCGGTGCAGGCTCTCCTCAAGCGTCACGCGCGGCTGGAGGCTGCGGTCGCCGCCAACACGGAGACTGCGGCCTCCCTGGCCGACACGGCCTCCCAGCTCGCCACCAGCGGACACTTCATGGGCGAGGAGATGCTGGAGCGCGCGGAGGATGCCGTCAGGCGGTCAGTACTAGTAGTGGTTGGTCACGTGCATGAGCAGGTAGACAACGCACGCGTACGATATCTGACTTCAACCTTTTTGTGCAGATACCGCCAGCTGCAAGAACCGATGCAGATACGACGGGACAACCTGGAAGATGCTGCGCTGCTGCATCGCTGGGAGAGAGACGCTGACGAGGAACTGAGCTGGTAATATTGTATATATATGAAACCAATGATTTCTCAAGTGAGGGGAGAAGGATGGTTGTGTATAAGTATTCGTGTGCAGGCTGGCCGAGAGGGAATTAGCAGTCCGGTCTGAAGAAGCAGGAGCGTCTCTGCCGGAAGCGCAGGCGCTGCTGAAGAAGCATCTCGCGCTGGAGGCTGAGATTATTGCAAGGTGAGAGCCCGACCTGCATTGTACCAGACCAATAAGTCCACTATTGATTATTATTACATATACATAGATGAGCATATATTTGCAATTTATTTTTATTAATGCTATTTATGTGGCGCTACCACATACATTTTTCAGAAGAAGTTCAGTGATATATATTGATTTATACATTACGTTGTTTTCTTGTTTAAAACAGAGAATCAACGATAGCAGCAGTATGCACGCGAGCAACAACTTTAGCTCGACGCGGACACTTTGCAGGAAATGAATTAGAGTCTAGATCCAGGGATCTGAGAGCTGCTCTGCGCTCTCTGCTGGACAGGGCGGCCGCCAGGAGCGCCGTGCTGCGGGAGAGGTGCGAGTTGTTGCAGGTACGTCGCAGCCTCCACTACCTCCACAGCCCGCACAGGCAGACTAACCTCAACTTCTTAACGCTCAATTATATTACTTTTCATTACAGTTACTAAACGAGATCTGGGAAGCCGAAGCTTGGTTATCAGAACGTCAGATCGCTCTGACTGGCGCTGAGGCTGGGCGGGACGAGGAGTCTGTTCTGGCTCTGATGAGGAGGTTGGATGCGCAGCAACGGGAACTGACTGCCTTCTTGCCCACGCTCACTAAATTGGAGAAAGGCTTACAGGTAGGATCCTAAACGCCGCAACGACCCTATTCTCTACTTTATCATAACATATTTAAAATATTTTTATTTATTTCAGGAACGCACTCAAGAAGATGAGCAAGTGAGAAAAAAATTAGACGAGCTGAAGAATAACTATGAGGAGACCAAGTTACTGTCTGCAAAACGACAACAGAGACTGCAGCAAAGCTTGAAGTACTTCAAGTAAGTATACTTGGCGACGAGAGCATCCAACGGTGATGCCTTTTGCAGTCATTAATATTTTGCTTCCTTCTAGATTTGTCCAGGAATGTGAAGAAGTCCAAGAATGGATAAGCGAACAGATGACAACAGCTGCTAGCGAGGAGTACGGATTGGATGTGGAACATGTGGAGACGCTGCAGCAAGCCTTTGATAACTTCCTCATGCAACTGCATGGTAGGTGGCCAATTCCTGGAAGATATAATACAGCTTATTTCAATTTATCGACCAAATTTCTGGTTAAATTATTTATTTTTAACAGCTAATGAGGGGCGAATAGAAGCAGTGTGTGAGGCAGGAAATGTTCTTCTAGAAGAGAACACTCCGGAAGCAGATAAAGTTAAGCAGAGGATTGAAGATATCAGAGGTCTTTGGGATGACTTGAAGGAACTGGCCATAGCTCGGCAGGAAGTAAGCCATGCACAATTTGTAATTTATAACGTGTTTTTGTCATTATAAATATTTAATTTCGACCTCACTTGTTTCCAGGCTCTTGCTGGAGCTCGTCAAGTGCACGAATTCGATCGTTCCGCAGAAGAAACTTTCGCATGGGTCGCTGAGAAGGAAGCAGCACTCCAGCTCCTCAGAACCTTGCACCAACTGCGAGCATTGCGGGCTGATCTCCAGGCTATCAAGGACCAACACCACCACCTCACCCAGGAAGCAGAGAGGTAAAGTTATTTACGAGAAGGCAAACTTAATGACAGCAAGTCATGGTGTCAAGTGGCTGTAACTCACTTTCGTCGTAGGTTGGGTGCGGCGTTCCCTGACGCCAAGGAACACGTTCTTGCCAAGCTAGAAGATGTGACGGAATCTCTTTCTGCGTTAGAAGAACGTGCCGCCAACAACGAGCACCAACTCGAGTTGGCTGACCAACTGCAGGCTTACTTCGATAAATACCAGGAACTTATGTGAGTTTACTTATTTGAGAAGTGATCCCTTAGTCGTTTATTTATATGCTGCTTCTTTTAATGAACATTGCTTGCCCAGGGCATGGACAAACGAGACGTTAGCGCGGACGACAGCGCCCGAGCTGAGCGCGGACGTGGCGGGGGCGGAGCGCCTCGTGGCCCGGCACCGCGACATCGCTGCGGAGATGGACGCCAAAGACGAGTCTTTCCACACATTTTATACTGACGGTGAGATTGCGGAGATAGCAATATCCTGAGCCAAAGTTCTACTAATTTAATATTTTCCCAAAAATATTTATGAATTATGTAGCTGGACGTGGGAAGATAGACTGAACCTAAACTTTGAGCTTGTTTGATTTGATTTTTTTACAGCAGGTTCTATTTTTTTAGTTGATTATTAAAATCAACGCCCCATACACATTGGAAAAAGATTCAGTTTTGATACTATGTGAAAGAGTGAGATTCATCTCTTATTCTTTTCTGCAGGGGAAAAACTAGTCCGCGAAGGGCACTTCATGTCCCAGGAGGTGGAGGCTCGTATATCTACTCTGAAGGCGCGTCGTGGGGCCCTAGACAGCGTGTGGAAGGCGAGGGCTCGCATCTACGAACATCACCTCGATGCTCTGCTGTTCCTGAGGGACGCCGATGCTCTAGACCAATGGATCACTAGCAGGTTGGTTCAATTGTAAAAAAAAAACCACTGGAGGTATCAGGGACGTCATCTATCGGAGATATTAAGAAAGTACCATTCATTTATTTGTCAACCTTTACTAAAACTCGACATCATCCAATATGCCGAATAAGAGCTAGCTCTTGGGTCCGCACAATTGTCTATTAATTTGTACGACACATCTTTAATTATTCTTTTAATCTCACTTGACTACCCACCAAAAGTTTCAATACCAAACCATGGTATTTTCTTAACATCAATTCTATTATTCAAGAGCTTTTGAATTGACTCGAACTATGGCAGTATCTTTGATCTCACCATTCATCTAATCTAGCACCAGACTTTGTCTTTTAGTCTGATCTTAATGCACTTGCTTGTAAGAGAATATTTCATTAAATGCTTTTGTTGCTTTTCTGTATGAATCTAGAATTGAACTGTAGGATACATTGAATCATTAAAAATGAGACAACACAATATTAAATGTTACAGAGTACCCCTAGTCCGCGACGGAAAGTACGGAGAGAGCCTAGCGCAAACTGAAGAGCTGATCAACCGTCATCGCGATTTAGAAGAGACCATAGATGCCCAGAAGGACAAGTTCCTCGCTCTCAAGAGGATCACTCTGGTATGGACTTAGACAAAAGAGTCTAAATAACTATATTTTGTTGTATGTCCTTTGTAAATGTTGAATTTTTTCTTCACAGATCGAAAAAACCTTCAAAGACCAGCAGAACGAAGAGGAGGAGGCTCGACGTCGCCAGGCCGAGAGGCAGGAGTCGGAACGTCTCCAAGCGGTCAAGAGACGAGAAATGGCGAGGATAACGGAGGAGAGGCGACGAGAGACCGAGTATCATGAGAGAGGGGCGCTCGAGGATAACACTTCCCTTGGAAAGGTATATTCGTGTATAAAATATTGCTCTTGGTTAAAATTGAGTATGTTGGCGATTTGGTAACAAATACTTATCTTCCAGGTGGAACGTCAGCTCAGTACGAGCGGTGTGAGCGCCGTGTCCGTGGGTTCAGAAGAAATTTTGAGTCCAGCTCCTCAATTCGAGAGGCTCCCGAAACCTGATACCAATGTCAAGCGCGCTGAGAGCATGAGCGTGAGTATATACAACTTTATCATCACTCCTTTACCAATTCTTCTTAATTTTGAGATTTGATATGTTGTCAGGTTGTCAAAACTCCAAAACGGACGCCATCGTTCACGACGCGGCGCCGCACACAAAGCTTCAGACGACACCGGAGACCAGACGACCTGCCGCCTGTGGAGATTGAAGGTAATCCCGTAGACCAGACCTCACTCCTGCAGCTCTCCTTCCAACCAGTCGTTTAAATCTATATTATATTTTTATTTCTTTATACTGTCTATATATTTTTCTATTATAGTTTTAAAAAATTTGTTCTTCTATTATTAAATTTTACCTGTAATCATGTTAAGACAATGTCAGCATCTAGAAGAAATAATATAATTTGTAAAATGTTAGACACTATCACTGCTGTGCTCTGCATCAGACCCTCTCTGTTTGTCAGGCTACCTGGAGCGCAAGCAGGAGGCCGGCTGCGGGGGCAAGCGGGCCACCGTCCGCTCCTGGAGGGCGTACTACTCGGTGCTCTGCGGGCAGCTGCTCTGCTTCTTCAGGGACGAGCTGGACTTCGCTAGCTCCAAGGCCGCCGCACCTCCTGTCGCTATCCTAAACGTGAGTTCCTTTGATACCAAGCCGTGAGTAAGATCGGCGAGACTTGATCCTCGGTTGATCACGTTTGTTGTGTGCAGGCTCGCTGCGACCCCGCCGGAGACTACACCAAACGCGCCAACGTGTTCCGGCTGTCGTGCGCCGACGGAGCCGAATACCTCTTCGCCTGTTCCACCAGGGACCTCATGAAGGAGTGGGTTGCCAAGATCGCCTTCCACGCTCAGTTACCACCCCAACTCCAGCTAACACCCTACCACCCGCCTGGCGAATCCCCCACCGCGGATATTAGGAGGAGATTACAACAGTGAGTTACGATTGCGCTATTGTTGTTATCTCTGATGGGCCAACGTTAACTCATCCTGCACTTGTCCTCCAGGAATGCGTCCTCCTCGTCATCGGCGGCATCTTCCCCAGAACCTCAACGTAAAACCCGAACCCAGGCGGAGATCCTACAAGAACATCGCAACAGTCAGACTTCAGAACGAAACAGCCAGTCGCTCACACCAGACAGGAATATCGGTAACATTGGGGTTATATCTAATGGGTGACATTTTGCTTTTTCAACATTTTGAGATTTTTGATGTGGTTTTATTTAATAGAAAGAATGATTCAAGAGGAAGGTTTATGTGTATAATATTTGCATCCGTGCGAAGCCGGGGCGGGTCGCTAGTTAAAGTATAATTGTAAAATATCAACTCTACTTTCAGAATCATCAGTCCTACCCTCGCTACCTCCGCGACAGCCTCCATCAGTCATAGAGGATAGCACAGAAGTAATACTCAGGTATGTTCAAGTACTTCGACAGTTTGTTCTGCGGTTAGATTTGCTACAGACTATATACTACGTTTTGGTTGTTCAGGAATTCAGAGCAAACGGCGAGCTCGTGGGGAAAATCGAGATTCTCAAACGGACGAGATGTCAACATGGAGTTCATCAGGTCACAGCGGGAGGGTGAGTGCTCCGTCTTGTTGCTTTCATTTCTCTGAGTGTTGTGTCATGACAGCAAATGTGACGTTGCTGCTTTTTTACGTTTTATTTGTCTACTTAAATTAGCAGCCGAAGCGATCCCCCCACTACCCGCGTCGGGCCCCCCGACCCGCCCCCCTATACCGGACAGGGCTCCCGCTCTCCCAGAGCGAGGACCCAACATCCCCGAAAGGAGCGACAGAGCAAACAATAACGAAAGATCTGAACGCAATTCATCCGAAAAGAATGTTGGTGAAAAGTCAGTGACGGCTCTGGTGAACAGCTACCAGCAGAGGATGTCGAAGAGTTACCATGAGAAGGTGGATCCCAACAGGAACTCGGGGGGGTGGCAGAACAACAACTGGCAGGGGGTGGAGTCACAGTTCTATTCGGCGAGCGAGCTCGGTTAGTTGCGAGCTTCTCTTGGTTCGGAGGTTTAGTGGTTTGTGAGCGCTGTGCGATGGGAGTGGCCCCCCCGTACCTATTACCATCTCCCATCGGACAGGGCTGCCGAACAGTTGTAGTTAGTGTATAACAGGCTTTACTATGATGAATTCTTCATATGTATGTATGTTTAAGTATGATTTGGTTTTCTTTCTCTTCGTCTCTTTTTATTTCAGAAACTTCTATTTATTTTAACAAATTTTATTTTATTTAGCTTCGTGTTAGTGGTATTTGTATAAGATTTTTTTAATATCAATATTATTGTGATATTTTAGTAAATAATGATCACTAATAAAAACTAGATACATTATCAAAAATATACTAAACAAATGCCCACCCAATCTAATACTTGGGTGGGCATGAGTGAGATCTTTCAATCTCAATATCATTGTATTATGGATTGAAAGTAAATTCTAAATTAAAATTTGTGTATACAAAATTCAAATTTGGAAACTATTTTCAAATTAATTCTAAATTTGAATTTTGTAATCTATAAACAATTGGATTGAGATTGGTTATTAATTTCGGGTGATAGTCGATAGCGGTCGCTTTGTATATGATTGTGTATCTAGTTATTTAGTGTTTCAATTTTCTATTTCTAATGTGTGTGTGTGTGTGTGTGTGTGTGTACGCTGCGCAGGAGCGAGCCACCTGCTCTGTGTGCTGCACAGACTACACTGTATGTTATATTGCTCTCTCGCTCTCACTCTAGCCGAATGTCTTGTGACACCTCTAGTTCATATAGATGCAGTTTGTGTAGTATAACTTGGTTTTTGTATTGTTGTTGTTGTTGTTGTTGCTTTGCTTTGTGAAGCTAGTTGTACATGTGACACGGTCGGGTTAAAGCTTTATATACGTAGTGCGGGTGTGTGTGTATGTGTGTGTGCTTTATATATAAATAGATTTATGTATGTAGTACGTAGTTAGTGCGTAAGGAATTCTCTTATTATATATGAAATATTGTATATTGCATTAGTAATGCACAGTTTGTATGCGCATGGGTGAAGGTGTTGTGAGCCCCTACCACTAAATGATGATTGACTGATCCTCTTGGTGTGTGCAGCGTACGGAGGCAGCAGCGGCGGCAGCACGCGCCCGGCCTCCGTGGCCGGCAGTGGCGGCTCCCCGGCCTTAGATCAGCGACCGGCTTCTAGGTGAGTTCCCACACATACTCTCTCACGCACACCCTCCCCCACACCCACACACTGTCATACTCACACACTCTCCCACCCACATACATCTGAACACTCACACCCACACATTCCCACAGACTCTCCCGCCCACATACTCACGGCCACACACACACACACACCTGCACACTGTCTATACTGTCATACTCGGACATTCACATTCACACTCATGCAAAATGTTGTATTCTCTGTGATGCAGATCTTCTGGAGAGTCAGAACTCTCCGTCGGAGGAACGAAGGAGAAGAAGGACAAAAAAGGAGTGTTCGGAGGACTCTTCAGCAGGAAGAAGAGACCGCAGAGTCACATGTAGATTTACCTCAACTATATATTACAGTCATATTATGTTTACGCTGGCAACACGCTGACATCAGTGTTGCCGCTTCTACTTCTGAATTGTTTGTGCCTTCGTGTAGATATCGATTAGTTTAGGTTTTTGATTTATTTATATTATTGTACAAGTTTTGATTAAAAACGCTTGTTTTTTTTATGTCACAAATGACAGTTGCACAGAGTACTGTCTGTTCAAATTATTTATCATCTGTGGTTCTACATATACCACATATATTCGGCTATTAAAAGTTGTTCGGTTACTTCTAAAATATAATTTAGCCGAATATTAAATAATGAAAGGAAAGGAAATCATTCCAGACAACATTCCATAATCTGACACATGGTATATTGACAATAAATATTTTTAATCTGTAATCCGATTTTGATTCTGACAGTTTAGCATTCGAGTACAATCGTCTATCCTCTATTGTCGTTGATTTTACACAGTTTATACACGTTATTTATGTTTCAGTCTCAAAATCGGCTGGACTTTTTATCTGTGGACATAATACAGTATTGATTTCTACTTTTTTAAATAAAAGTTGAATTTTGAAATAGCGGGAAAATAGCTGTCAAATATCCAAATTGACGTTTTTTCCTCATTTTGTTATTGAAATATTTTAAAATTGATAAATCCCATAAATTATAGAATTAAGAAATATTTGTAATAGTTAAACTTAATTGTATTAAATATATATTTTGCATAATATCATTTATGTATTTCATTATTTACCTTTAAAAAATTTCAAAGACGCCACCTTGGTATTTTTAAAGAAATGTTAATAAATTTTAAAATGGCGGGAAAGTATCGAATATATAAAATGGGTTATTGTGAAATTAATAATCTGTCGATTGAGATATTTATTAAAGGCACCATCTTAAAACTAATCTGTTTCTTTCTTATCAACGGGTTTAACTCTCAAATAGTTTTCTACATCTAATTTATTATCTGTATTGAAACTCGTATTAGAAGCATTCCACAGTTTATATTTGACGTAATATCTGACGACTTCATCCAGCGGGCTGACGGATCGCTTCCGAACGGATCTGACAGCTGTCAAAGTTTTTGGCGGCAACTTTGACAGCGGATTACTCTCAACTTGCTCCAATAATTCTAGTGAAGTCTCATTTATTTTAGTAGAGCTTTCTAATCCTATTCTAGTTGTTGTTTCTGCAGAAAAAAAAATTCTAGTAGAACAAGATAGGTCTGAATATTATGTTTTTTTTGTGGTGGCAACCCTTATCTGGATCAACTTGCCTGCATCGGTGTCGTCGTGGATGGGTTCGTAGCCAGTGAATCGCGCCAGACGATCGAGGAGCCAGGCCAGTTGCAGGATCAATTCATTTTCCTGTGTAGCGTCGTTTTCCTGTAAAAAAAACATTATTTATCACCTACCCTCGCTTTGGACGCTTTGCTGAGCAGCATGCCACTGCTAACACAAATTTGATGATTTGATTGCAGCTGGGGTTAGCGAGGACATCGAATTCAATCGATCCCACGCTTTGAAAAACTTTTATATATCGAGTAAATCAACTCACTAGACATATCGATGTATTTTCATAAAACATCGAATTAATGATTCGATCAATTTTTCCTTTTAATTATTGTTTCAGATAAATCGAATAATTTAGATTTTATGGATTTATCTGAGAAATCGTAGTTTCAAGATGTCAAATATATCTTTTCAATTAAAAAAAAATCTTTCAGGGAGCCAGTGTAATTTTTTTTAACTTTAATGAACAGTGTGCTTAAAAATCTTTGTTTAGTAAATAATTGTTTAATACATGAACATACAATTAAAACATTAATTTTTTAAAATGTAAACATTTTGGCAACACTTGCGCGCTCCCAATGGAGCAGAAAGAATATTGTCTCATTGTTTGTTTTATAATCAACAACTGAATCGCCGAAGGAAGGAGAAGGAGGAAGGAATAAAATGTCATGTGTCTCATGGATTCCTTAAATATCTTTTAACACAGAAGACGTATAGACACGAAAGGTATTAGGAGTAATAGATAATTAAAAGGGGCTGACTCGATTTTGAGAAAATATCGATTTTTCTAACCGATACATTGGAAATATCGATGCATAACCTCCATCTAAGTGGACACCCCTATACGTGTTGGTGGTGGTGATCTGATACCTTGTCCCGTAGCTTGTCGGCGGTGAGCAGAGCCAGGTCGGACAGCTTGCGCAGGTACTCGCTGCTCTTTGTTGCGCCTTCACAACTCGAAACGTTTCCATTCTTTAACAAAACAATAAAAGTCAACAGCAACAGACACACAAGTATTTAGGAGTGACTCAGTCGAGTGGTCACCTTTGTGTTGCTAGGGTTGGAGCAGTTGGCCAGGGTGTCTCTGTAGCCCATCAGCGCTCTGCTCAGACCCTCCAGGTAGACGCTGCCATTGCTCAAGGTTCGCGCCACCTCCTGCGTCCGAGGAAGTCACAGTAAACAAGTATTACTATTATGAATAATTCATAATTGAAAAGAAAAAGAAAGAGGGAAAAATTGATAGGAAGAGAAAGAAATAATGGTGAAATTGGATTTGTAGTTCCAAAAATTTAACTTATTTTTGCAAAATGTCTGTTTAATGGCACTTAAATCGTCATATATTTTTAATTATAATACTTATGGCAACACCAAGCCTATTCGTATGTTACTCAGAAAAAATGATCTCACCTCTCCCTCCCTCAGAGATTGATATCCGAAATCTTTGGCATAATCGTAGAACACATCATTCTCTTCTTTCACATCTTGGATTTTCCCCACCTCCACCAGATCCACTGTCCACGGCGCAACAGCCTTAGCCGACATCAGCATTAACCACAAGAACAACACTACCATCTTAGTCCTTCGAGCCGGATATACCTGACTCACCCAGATGTGATGTGTTACTATAGCAACGATGTAGTTGTGACTGACCGAAGAGAAACCAGTTGTTCAGCAACGGAAGGCGCAACTTCCTCACCTTCCTCGCTGCGAAGGTCTCGTTGGCTAACGTCCGGACACTCAATTTGATTGTCGGCCCAAAACAATATGCAATAATGTATTACTTATCATTATTTTTATTTTTTTTTTCTATCTAAAAATCTATTGATGTAAGTAGAGTAGATACAATATTCCTCATAAACATCGATGTTTCCATAAGTGTACGTTGCATCGATAAGTTTTTTTTTATTATCTATTGGCCGCAACACAGAGATAATCATCATCAATATGATAGAACAAAAAAATGTTCTACAATATTATAGAACGTATCAATATCTACAAAAAACTCCGCGAGACTATATGTCCAACTATTATAGTTATGTCACTATAACTACTTTTTTTTACATTTTAAAAGTTGATAGAAGTGCTATCAGTAGTTATAAAAAGTATATAAATTTACAACATCCCATTTATCAAAATTCCAAATTTCCCATTTTTGAAATTAATTATGACGCTCTTGTTTTTGGGTGATGGCCCAGTGGTTGAGACTTCAAGTCTTACTCGGAAGGTCCGAGTTTCGATCCTGGGCACACACCTCTGACTGTGAGTTATGTGTGTTTTAAGCAATTAAATATCACTTGCTTTAACGGTGAAGGAAAACATCGTGAGGAAACCTGCACTCCTTAGAGTTACCAAAAAGTTCTCAAAGGTGTGTGAAGTCTGCCAACCCGCACTGGGCCAGCGTGGTGGACTATGGCCTAATACCCTCCTCATTCTGAGGAGGAGACCTGGCTCAGCAGTGGGCCATTGAAGGGTCGTGATGATGCTCTTGTTTTTAGACCAAATGTTATTCTCGATTCTGGCATTAATAAGGGCGATATTGCAGCCAATGCAATAATCTTAAATTTATTAGCCAGGTGGCGCAATTGGCTCGCAGTGTACACAGATGCCTCTAAATTAAATGGACAAAGCGATGTAGGATGGATTTAAGTGTGGGGGACACTTATACTCTGGCGACTGTATTTACAGGAGAAGCAGTGGCGATTCTAGAAGCGGTATGCTATGTAGAGTCCCATAGCTTAAATAAGGTTTGAATTTTTTCGGACTCTAAGAGCTGTTTGGATGCAATATAAGAAAACTTTTTCAAAAAAAACGAAATTCAAAATTCATCTGTCACATTAAAGGACTAGAGGTCACCATCATATGGATTCCTGGGCACAGTGGCATATCCGGCAATGAACTAGCTGACAGGTGGGCTAGGTCAGCAGCTGAGTCCGGGCTAGTACTTCATTCCATTAATTACTCAAGGGATATTGTGTTAATAAATCTCTTAAATTCCTGGAGTGAACGTTGGAATGTGAAAGATCAACAAAAAGCTAGGCACTACAGGTCAATCCAACCAGTTATTCCCCAAAAGCTCTGGTTCTTTAAGCACAAGAAAGCCTGCAAGTTGGTGACTTCAACCATTTGCAGATTAAGATTAGGTCACTCATGTACCCCTGTTCACTTAGCCAAGATAAAGGTGCGCGACCACTCCCTCTGTGAGTGTGGCCTAGACGAAGGAATCCCGGTTCATATTTTTTTCGGCTGTAAAAAATTCCCTTCTTCCCTGTATGATATATTACCTACTAAAATCCCGCGCCCTACTAACTTTCAATTCCTTTCATTCCCTGACCCTTGTATTATTAATATTTTGTGTAAATATATTAAGTTGTACAGTATTAAGCTATAAGTTACTAACATAAAGTATTTTTAAGTTTCTAAAGTAAGCTATTAGGTATATTTAAGATTAACATAAGTTTATTAATTCCTTTTTTTTTAACTAACAAAAGTAGTGGGTTAGTTTAACACTTAGATAGTTTTTATGTGTGGTTGCAGGTATAACAAAGGCACCAAACAATCTGTTTTAATTGCAATTATTAAAGTCATCCGAGATCCAATCACACTGCATTTTTCAACGTCCACACTTGACAGAACGAAAAAGCTGTATAGCCACAGTACCGAACAGTCTCTTCAGAAAGTCTAAGCAGAGAAGAGAGTACAGCGTCACTACCGCTCATTCTTACTGTGACTGTCTACACTCCAACATTGGCATTGGCAAAATTACTGCTTTTAATACCGGTACAAGTCCACAAAATAAGAAGAAGAAGAAGAAGTGCCTATCACAATCAGACCATGTTGTTTGTTATTAATTCTCATCCAAATAAATTATTTCGTATTCAAGACTGTTTCAATACCTGTTGATTACTTTTGGAATTATTGAAATCGTACGTCCCATTCAAAAGATATTACGAAATGAAAAATGTCAATATAAACAAAAAATACACACCGACGGGCCGGTGTGGCTCCACGCAGCGCAGCGAGCAACGCGACGAGAGAGGGGACACCGAAATGCAGGAGAGCCAAAATATTTAAAAAAAATTTGTCCGCCCGTGCGATGCCGGAATGGGCCGGTCAACAATAAGGGAGGAGTGGAATGGATGTCGGAAATAAAAAAAATTAATGTAAAAATTATATTTAATTAAAAAGTAAGTCTTATAGTTTTATTCTTATCAGTATATTTTTCTTACATATTAAGCGAGGTGAGGAGCAAGTTCTGGGTAGGGCTACTTGTGACCAGACTTTGTTAATTAATTATTGTATTTGTTGTGTTCTTCAGTTTGTTGTTCTCCGTGATCATGTCTCGCATGTCCTGGAGCGAGCCCTCGAGCTGCTTCACGAAGCTGGAGGAGCTCTGGTACCAGAAACAAAGGTGTTACTGAGTTTAATACATCCATATCTAATACATAAATAAATCAAGACTTTAATTACCGTATGTGGAGAACCGATCCTGCTGGTGATGTGGAAAAACAACATGTCCTCACCGGCGATGAGGTAGGAGACTCCGTAGCCGTCATCGGCCACCGGACCGAAGCCTCCGCCCGCGCATATACAAGAGGGGTACTTCTTATGATCCACCAGATTTGTGAGTCCTGGAAACGTTTAAACAATGTCCATAAGTTTCGGGTAATAATACCCAAGACTTATGGACATTGTACATCATAAAAGTTATGAAAGGAGTTTAGCATGCGGAGCCTGGCTGGTGGAGAGGCGCCAGGGCTCGCTAAATACTTCCTTGAGGAAGGGCGAATCCAGTTCCAAGTACTTAGATACGACGAGAAGGCAGAAGAGATGCCGGTCGATGCCTCGGCCGGCCATGGAGTCCTGGTACCCTCGGCTGTGTTTGTTGGTGGCGCGCACGAACAGCTCCATGCGGCTCCGAAGGCCGACCAGCGGGTCCTGCATGGCCCGCACCCACGCCACGCTCTCCGCGGTGCAGGAGCGCACGGTCTCGGTGCGTCCCTCTCGGAACAGTCGCGTCATGGTAGCCTCGTACGTCAAGCTGAAGCTTCCGGCAGTCCGGAAGTACGCCAACTGCAGCGCCATCTGTATGTACGAGTCGGGTGACACCTGGCACCTCTTCATGAAACCTGCACACATTTACATGAGTAGGTAGACCTATCCAGAGCACACTTGCAGGGGAGTGATCACATGTTCCCGAGTGAGGTTACCTTTCCCGTATCCGGTGTATTTCATTACTTGTAAGTCTAGATCGTTGATCAACTGAGTGGCGACGCGTTGAGAAGTGTCGATGGCGGTCAGCAGCGGTTCGGGGAAGTCCCACAGGAGGCGCACGGGCGGCGGGGGGGTGCACTCTACTGGGCCGTGCGCGTTACCAGCCTCGTCGTAACTATGACATCGACACTAATTATGTGATGATACGCTAATGGAATGTGGATACGTGTCTGTGTGATGTGACTCACCCATGTTGCAGTTCAGACCATAACACATATTCCCAAAAATGATTGGTAATGAGACCGTCCGCCCTGTAACATACAATCCGTAAATAAATAACTCAACTGTAACATAATGTAATGTTTGTCAGTCGGTTGTTGTCTTCTGTTCTCACCAGGTATGCTCTGCGTTGTAGCCCATCTGTGGACAAAACAATATCATTTTAAATTCTTTATGTTACATTTTAACGAATTTTATCAAAAGATTAGCTCAAACAAATAAGTTATAATTATGATATAACTGAACTAACATTTTATGTTTGGTCATCAGACCAATGTGGCCGGAGCGAGTTTTAAAGCAAAATTAGTTTTTTCTGCTTTGTAAGTCAAACTCAAGAATATCAACAGATTGCATACCGATGCGTTGGAGCTGAAGCAGAGGTTGAGGGACTTGTCGAACCAGCGGTCGTGTCCGGAGCCGTGCAGCAACACTCGTCCGAACTTGTCCAGGCTGGACGCGTCGGACTCGTCGTACCCGTACTCCGCATCGTCTGTTGCACATCAACACATCTTTATTGTTATTGGACAGAGTCAATGTTATGTTAAGTGAAATTTTAATATAATCAGTCATAGTAGATACCCAGGCAGACGTGGAAGGCGGCGCGCTCGACGGCGTGCAGCGAGGCGCGGTTGCGTCCATGCTGGAACAGTGCGTCCCGCGTGCGCGCCCAGTGCGAGCGCTCCCCCGCCGTCAGCGCCGCCAGCCGCAGCTCTCCCTGCGACGCCGGCGCCGGGTCCTCCAGGATTCGGTGCAGCTGCACTTGTATCTCCGCAGGGTTGAGCAGGCGGCCCCGCGCGTACATGGGTAGCTTGTAGTACCTGCCGCGGTGCAGCACTGTCACGTAGGAGGCGTCGGCGTAGTGCTCGAGGCGGTCGGTCTCCAGCCCAGGGATCCTCACTGTGTTGAACAGCCGCTCGTACTGCCACGAGCAGAGGGGCACCATGCCCTGCAGCATTATCTGCGCGCATTTTCTCATTTAAATTAATTTTTAATTATTGCTTAACCTTTGCTTGTATTTATTTATGTTTTATTCAATTAAATATTATTTGCTTTTACGTAAAAGAAAAACATCGTGAAGAAACCTCCACTCCTGAGTGAGTCTGCCAACCCGCACTATGGTAGACTATGATCTCAACCCTTTTCATTCTGATGAGGAGGAGCGCCTCAGTAGTGTGCAGTTGGTGTGCAATGGCTCCGTATAATATTTGTCAGTCAGACGTAGAGATATTTTTTATCTTATTTTAATCAGATATAGACTCCTCAAGAGTGTATAATAGCACGCAGAAATGTAAATCTGATAACGTAGTATTATAAGTAAGATAACGTGTTATGAGTAATATAATATAGTGACCGGTTTGAGCTCCTGCTTTTGTATAAGCCGCCTGAACTGGAGGCAGGAGTGTATGACGACACCCGCCCGAGCCGCTGGCGAGTTTGTCAGCTTCAGTGGGGTGTCCATGCAATAGAAGTTTGAGTTCACCATGAGGGGAGAGCGCCCGCGCAGATACACGTACTCTTTCCACCAGTCACCCATGTAGTTGCTCGACCACCTGACGAGAGTGATGTCATATATCATTATCTACACTGACAATAATTGTAATTCACTACAACTATATAAAACAAAAAGAATAATGAATCGACACGTGCAGTGTTCACTGTGTCTGCTCGATCGTCGATCACCAGATAAGACCGACTGTGAGATTGTAAACAAAGGTGAAAAACAAACAATGTTTCTGTTGTCCGATAATAACCAGTATCTATATTAAGTATTTCATTATCTGTATGTACTGAGTGATATATTTGTACCATGACTTGAGCACGAGATATCTCTGCAGCTTGGCGGCTATTGTCTGCTCGAAGTCTCGTGCCAGACGCTCCACGCGTGAATACTTCTCATCATCCAGTAGCGGCCGCATGCTCCCCAGATACTGTTGAGGGCATGCTTAGACTAAATGATAGGATATTTAATGTATTCTTTTGTCTCCTGACGTTCAAACAACGTGCAGAAATTTAACGTAAGCTACAATACAAGCACTCGTAGTCTCGGATTTTGACTTTATCGACTTTGTTATAGGAAGGACTTACTAAAAAGTGTGGTTACATTGATTGCTGGTTGATAAGGTTTCCTGTAGTTGAAGTAGAGAATACAATTTTATTTACCCCCGCCACCGTGTCTTTGACTGAGGGAAGCGGCAGCCTCGGTAGGGAGTTCTGGAAGCTGTACAGTCGAGGTTTGTTCCAGTTTGAGAGCAGCTTCACGAGGATCGCCCAGGCTGCCGTGCTCAGGGACGCCTTGGTCCCTGGGGCTCGCGACTCGTACATCCACCCCTGGGCGGCAAAGTAACAAGCTTACTCTATATCTAATATTAACTGCCATAATAAGAGGTTTTAATGTGTCTCACTTCAAAAATTTACGTCTAAATCTGTTCAAGGATGTAAGGGAAAAATACAAAAGGCCATCAAAAATTTCAATTTCGTTGAAGCAGAAAAATCCGAAATATAAGTAATATTTGTTCTACTGGTCCTTCGCATGTTACCTTCCAAGAATTTAATCAAAAAAATTCACGACAAAAAAAATGGTATATGAATACTTTCCATACATATATTAAAGTTAATTATTTGTTGCGTATTTTAATTATTAAGAGCTGATAAAAAAGATTATCAATTCCAGTCATTAACAGATTAGAATAATTAATTGTAACGTGGAATGCGGCCTACGATCCGTCCACCGACACATCGACCACAACTAATCCCAAGATAAAACTATGTACGGGTATATCTAATTGATTAATTCAACTGGACTTCCTGTTATTATGATGCAAAGATAACACATAGTTTCCTCGTTTTCTCTTTACATCAAACTTACTAACCTTATACATTAGAAGCAGCTTGAGCAAATTTCGCATGAGGAATACGATGGTAAGCCACATCACGAGCGCGACCAGCAAGCACGCCATCATCTGCCACATCCAGGAGTTGCTGTAAACGATAGACTGTATTAGGAGGTCTAACTAATCAAATAAGAAAAAAATTAACGACATAAATACCTGGGGAAAATTGTTAGCGCCTTTTGGACCAATCCAAAGGGCAGTCTGACACCTCTAAAGTGTATAGCCACGAGGACAGTCCATACAAGATAGAATGAATGCAAATGTCCGGGATATACGCCATTGTATACTCTGTTCTGTAAGTACAAACAGCAAATAGAGTTGAAGTCAAACAGAATATGGGAGAAAAAGAACAAGTTAACATGACTTGGCATTTATAAACGATCATTGACTTTACCAATTCAATACTGGGGATTCGGGATGGGGATTAAAAAACTCTTAGAAAACTAAAAAAAATTGGGGTCGCTTCTTGTAAACAACATTTTTAAAGCTACCCTAATTCTGTGGTATTATACTGATCTGATTTTTAAATCTTATTCATTGATAAAATGGCAGACTGTCTAAAACAGAAAATAGCTTAGGGTAATGCAACTTACTTTAAAGCGTACTATCCTCTTCTTCCACGAGCGAAGGCTCAGCTGCAACACCTGGTACAGCACCTCTCGATCGAACTTCACATCCCAGGTGTCGTGTATGATCCCAAATGAAAAGGCGACAGCTGGGTTTGCTTCCGCCATCTTTGACCCTAAAAACAAGAACGTAGGTGATAATCCTATCGGTCTAACTGCAGCTACCTGATATCTAAGTCCAACTGCGACTCATACCTTGGGCACTAGACTCCTTTGCGAAGCGAGTACGATCCTACTGGGATAGCTGGGTGCGCTTATATTGACTTACCTTCTGATTCAGACTCACGCAGCTCACTGAGGCAACTAGCTCCAGTCGTCGTAGACAGCTACTGATAATGCCGGATATCTATTTGTTATTTATCTAACTAGGCCTGTTGTTTTGTTATCTATTATTGTAAATAAAAATAAATAACGAATAAGACCCCTACTGCGTTGTTTAGGCGAGGAAGGATTCTTCAGAAGCTAACGGCTGACCATCCAATCCAATCCATGTGCATTCATTAGTCTGTTACCAATTTTACAATGTAAATGATAGTAACTATTCCTGATATACTGACGGATCAAATATACAGAGAGCCGTTTATTTGATTAACGATTATTTTCTTTTAAAACCATTTTAGTCTAGCAAGCAACAGCAATTAGGATACACTTTTAAATGTCTTTAATTTGACAGTTTCAGTTACTAATCTATGTTTACGGAACGTCATTACCCCCCCCACTCTCGGTTCCGATTACTACGCGTTACTGCGCGTTGGCCGCGTTCCCTCCTGAGTTGAACAAGCGATGTGTAATGACGAAAGCTGTTTGTTAAGGACCACACGACGGTCTAGAAGGGAATCGAGGATCCTTTTCTTACAAGATCTACGTTACTTTTTTTTAGACTTTTTATAAAGTACTTTTAACACGTCAGTTTGTCTGAAGCTACCGCCATTTCGGAATGCTGTTTTTTGTAAAAGAGCCGGCCAGAAAGTCAACAGTCGCTCGCATCAAAAAGCCAGCATTTACAATCAGTATATCTACAAAGTCACTTAACTTGAGAGGCAACGTTATCTAAATTCAAAGCATTCTTGTCATTTAAGTAATCCTGGACAGAATAGTTTTGCTTATTAATGGATTTTTTTAAAGTGGCAAATCTAATGCAATGGACAGAATGCAATGTGTACAAATTACAATGATAAATAAGGAGTCAATTCTGACAAACTTCCAATCTCAATCTAAAGTAAATACGTCAGGTGTACCACAGGGAAGCATTCTCGGACCGCTTTTTTTCCTACTTTACATAAATGACCTAAGTACCGTAGTTCCTGACAAATGCATTTTATATGCTGATGACATCTCTTTAATATTGACATATAATAATAATTGTAATAAAATTAATAATGAATTGGACATTAATAATAACAGTAAATCTAACCAAAACTACTTTCATACAATTTTCTAAGTATAACAGTATCCATAAAACGTCACATCTTAATCTAAAATTGTTCGTTAAGATATGAACCTATACAAGAAACTAATGAAGTAACTTTTTTGGGAATTAAATTAGATAAATACTGCAACTGGAAGTCACATATAGATAATGTGTGCAACAAAATAAACAAATTTGTTTTTGTCCTAAATAAACTTAGACAAACTGCTTCATTAAAAACAGTATTGACATATTATGGATACGTATACTCAACATTAAAATACGGACTAATAATCTGGGGAAACTCAACAGAAGTCCAAAGAGCGTTTATTGCTCAAAAGAAATGCATACGGACATTATATGGTATACCACCCTATGAATCCTCTAAACCAGTGTTTGGTGTGATGATTAATTTTCTTTATTATTATCCGAAGTAAATCAACAAAAAGGAAGTATGGCGCTGGCGTCGCGATTAATCGATAATCTTTTACTCGTTCGAGACTGTCAAAAATCGTTGAATATTAAAATGATGCGACGGAAGTGATGATTAATTTTCTTTACCACTATCCTACCCCAACTATACCCCGACATATATAATACGTTTGCTTCCTTAAAATTGTATAATTGTAACATATAAATAACATTGATTTAGCAGACCCAGACTTTAACATCAGCAGACCAGTGGACTTATTATTTATTTTAGAAGGAATTATCCGAGGAGAGAATAACAAGCAACCTCTCGCTCAACAAACCGAATTAGGATGGTTATTATGTGGATATACACAAACATTTCAATGTAACATCATTTTAAAAAATATAGATAACATTCAAAAATTTGGGAAATGGAAGAAATCAGTGAGTCAGCAGAATATACGACAGAAGACCAGCAATGCATTGATTAATTTAACAAAACCACGAAAAGGTTGACTTGCGGAAGATATGAAGTACGAATCCCGTTTATAGAACAATTTGAACAAAAATTGGGATCGTCAAAAGAACTAGCAATTGCACAGTATAGGAATTTAGAGAAAAAAATTGTAAAACAACCACAACTAGCAGAAGAATACAAAGATTTTATTCATGAATATCAAAAATTACAGCATTTGAAATTATCAAGTACAAATTTTCAAACTGAATTCTTTTTACCCCATCACTCAGTTTTACGAGAAGAATCTATTACAACCAAACTTCGTGTTGTATTTAATGCTTCAGCTAAAACAACATCGGGTAAAAGTCTTAATGACGTCATGTGAACAGGGTCGAAGTTACAACAAGATTTACAAGAACTTATTGTACACTGCTGATATTGAAAAAATGTACAGGTGCATCATGATTAATGAAGAAGATCAACAATATCAGAAAATCATATGGAGAGATTCCTTTGAACAACCCCTACAGGAGCATCAATTAACGACGCTAACATACCGTACAGCCTCCAGCCCATTCCTCGCCATGATGACCTTGAGAAGATTAGCATCCGACGAGCACGCAAAATTCCCTGAGGCAGCAGAAATAGTCAAACACTCATTTTATATGGACGACCTGGTACATGGCTCTCATACTATAGAAGAAGGTCAAAAACAAGTATCCGATCTCAATAAATTATTACAATCAGGTGGATTTATTTTAAGAAAGTGGTCGTCAAATCAGCCAGAGTTATTGGAAAACCTTGAAAGCCATCAAAAAGCTGATAACAATATATACCATTTTAAGATCGAGGGTATGACAAAAACACTGCGAGTACAATGGAATTCGTCAGATTTACTTTCGATTACAACATAAAATTTACAAACAACAGCAAAATTACAAAAATAATACTTTTAGCTGACATTTCTAAAATTTTTGACCCCCATTAAAATCATTATTTCAATCTGCATGGCAAGAGAAACTCAACTGGGAGGACATCATACCACTAAATATTTATCGTGAATGGCTCAAATTAAAATCTGATATAGAATGCTTAAAACATATCAAAATATCACGATGGATCGGTGGTACCTTTAAGAATAAGTCAATTGAACTGCAACTGCAACAGAATCCATCTGCCATCTGTGATGCATCAACAAAGGCCTACGCCGCCGTAATTTACATAAGAGACTTAGAAGAAAACAATATTAATTACTCAACAGTTCTAATGGCTGCGAAAACGAAATTAATACTCCATACAAAGTCCATATCGTTACCGAGATTGGAATTAAGCGCCGCTCTACTACTCGCTCAGCTCATGCTTCGTGACTCGATGGTCGTCTTAGGGTGGCTAAAAGGAGATGTATCTTTGTAGCAAACCGTGTCAAGAAAATTAAAGAAGTCATGGCGCCTGACTGCTGGAATTACGTGAAAAGAACTGAAAATCCAGCTGATGCAAGTAGAGGTCAAACATTTTCACAATTAAAAGGTCATACTTTATTGTGAAGAGGTTAATTTTGGCTTTCGCAAACATTAACTATAGATAAAACATTTTTAACAAAAAAGTCGGTTCAATTTTTTGTTAAAAATGTTTTATTTCTTGGTTTTTAGTGAATATATTCCGAAACTCATTTATCGTTTATCCACTAATTCACTCTCTCATCTGTTTACTTATTTAATCACTCACTAAATCGTCAATTCAACATTTACAAAGTACCTACTCACTCAACCATCATCTCAACTACTAAACTGTACCACTCTACTCAACCTTGCATCTCTAATCTACTGCACCCACTCAACAGATAGCCTTCAGCTCTTCAAAAATTATAGGTAAGAACCATCTAGATCATCTGAACATCGAGTAGAAACAACCGCACCAAAATGGGATCATTTATAACGTTATTACGATGTCACAGACACACAGGTACATTATTAAACTAATAAAACAATGTCATCTTGATCCCATTTGTTTCACACAGAAAACTCTGCATCGAAATCGGGTCTGTGTTTCGGTAGCTACGATGTCACAGACAAAACACTTACAGCCAAAGTACACTTTAAGACAATTCCATTAAACCCAAACACGACTAGTTTACGTTGTCCCATGCCTGTGTTCCAGTACATACCTTCCGGCGTCATCATCAACTGATGGTAGATGAAGCCGGAAGGTCTAAGAATCTGCTGGTAACATCAACATGATAAGTATTTTTTAAATTTCCTCATAATAATAGTTGCTTTACATTCTTAACCATATAATGGCTATCTGTGGTCTTCCTCATCAGTTCCACTTCATCAAATGATAAATTCTGAATGCAAATGCTTGTAACCTTTCTCAAAATATCACAATTACAATATGTGTGCCTATAACTTCGGAGTTCTCTCAATTCCTCAAAGATTCTATCATCAGAACTGGATTTTGAAAAAAATGGGACCAATCTGTAAGCATATACAAAAAGAAATTTAATTCGATTCATAAATGACGGAGTTCTGAGGTAACAAACATAAAAAAAACTCTTTTTTTTTAAGTCGGTTGAAAACAGCCACAGTTATTGCGAAACAAGATAGCATAATTGACAATTTATTGCAAAAATATAGTTCCATTTCTTAAACAATAAGGATTTTAGCATGGGTACAGAGAGCATTGACACCTAAATATAAACATCGGCCTACATTTACGTGTATCACTTTGCAAGAGTACAACTTTGCAAAATAAAAATAATACGACATGTTCAACACGATGAATTTTTGGATGATATAAATAATCTACAGAAAAATAAGAATTTAAATTCAATAAGTAAATTATTAAGCTTACACTCCTTTTTGGACAAAGATCAAATTTTACGTGTCGGTGGAAGGTTGAGAAATACCAGCTTGCCCTACCAAACTAAACACTCAATAGTGATCCCTCACAATCATCGCTTAGCCTATTAATAATCAACGAAGCTCACCAGCTCACATTCCATGGAGGACCTAAGATTACATTAGACTAAGAAGTAAGTACTGGGTCTTAGGTGGAGTCAACGCTACTAAAAACAAATAAGGCACATGTCGTAAGATGAGTCCACAGTTAAAACACCAACTGATGGGAGATTTAACAGAGTCACGCTGTAACCCCGCCCCTCCATTCTACCATACGGGTGTGGATTATACTGGATTTGTGGATGTGAAATGTAGGAAGGGAAGCCAAGGAAGATCAATAAGGACCACGAAAGGTTACATAGTAATCTTTGTTTGTATGGTAACAAAAGCTATACATTTAGAAATAGTGTCAGACCTTAGCAGTTCATCATTTTTAGCAGCCCTACGTCGCATGTCAGCGTGAAGAGGAACACCTAGACATATTTGCAGTGACAATGGCACCAATTTTGTCAAAGCTAATAGAATTTTAAATGAGGAATATGAACAATTACAAAAAAATATTTAATGATAATTTTTTTCATGAGATAACTGAAATGAAGATAGACTGGCTTTTTAACGCGCCAGCGAAGCCTCAAAGATCATCTCTAAAGAGTTATCGGCAACCAAAGACTGACCTTCGAGGAGTACGTCACGTTATTAGCACAAATCGAAGGCTGCCTCAAATCCCGTCCCCTTTGTACCCTAACAGAAAACATAGACGACTTAGATTGCCTTACTCCAGCTCACTTTCTCCAAGGGAGAGCGAGTACTACAGTTATTGAAACCTCAGAAGATGCAAAGTGGCATAATCAGCGGGAAAACGTCAAAATTGATGATATAATGGTAATTCATGATCACAATTTACCAGCAGGAAAATGAGCATGCATTTTCCTGCTGGAAAATTGGGGAGAGTTGTCGAATTACATCCAGGTGGCGATGGACTTGTGAGAGTACTTAGATTAAAAACTAAAAATGGATATACAAAGAAACCGATCACTAAAATATCACTTTTACCCGTATCACCAGAACAAAAAGAAAGAACTAATACAAAGTCAAAAGTCAAAAAATAATTTAAAAAAAAGTTTCGTTTCACTAGCTATTTCGTTTTTATTTTTCATTACATTAATTTCTAATTCTTATGCCATGTTTACGACGTCAGCATTTCGTAACAATCAATCGTTATACTTTGATTATATAGCGGACATGCAGCTTATTCGTGAAGATTGGACCCTTATTGCTTATTATAATATGTCACCCTACTGGGAAGCGGTGAGAACTATAGAAATTTTGTATTGAAATTTAAATCAGAACTACATTTAATATCCAGCCAGCTCTCGAAAGCCTTAACTATACCTTTTAATAATATCGAAACAGATTATCAAGATATTTACAAGTTGCTGAGTGTGAAATCGAGAATTACAAACGAATATTTTATTTTTGAAATAAAATTTCCATTGATAAGTAGAGATAGTTTTAAGCTTTATAAATTAGTGCCTATTCCTCAGCAGTATAAACATCAGATGGTAACAGTAATACTTCGAGCTGACTCTGACGCTGAGGCAATCAATTTACAAAAAGATATATATACATAGAAACAGAGCCATTTGTCTGCGCTATATCCAACTTATCAGTCACTTACAGCAGACAGTTCGTGTTTATAAAACTTAAACGTGTGTGTGTATACGGTAGAATGTTTCTATCATACTTTAAGAAGTATAAATAACATCACTCCTAAGTACTTTACCTTGCTGGCTAGCTGAAGTTTCGTATTGAACAGCTTGGGCAACTTGTAGTTACCGAAAACTCTTTTGTTCTGTCTTAGTTGGGTTCACTGATAAGCCGTTGTCTCCGCACAATTGTTCCAAGGTTTTCAATGCTCCACCATGTTCCACAGAAGCGGCGAGATTACACCACCCTGGGGGCAGCCCTTCGCAACAATTGCTTTCTGTTTCTCCCTCAACGAGTAGTATTATTCTATTCTGGAGCATGTTACCAATCCAAACCTTTAGTGTTGTACATACCCCATGACGTTGTAGAACATCTTTTATTTTGATATAGTAGATATCTATAGGTTATTTGAATACGCCTCCGCTAATTGTTTTTATATACACGCAATGTACAGGCACGGCAAGTCTACAGATTTATTATATGTATAGATATAGAAGATAGATAGATAGAAGATAATAAGACTTTAGAATGTGCAGTAATTCTAAAGAATCTTTTGCGCAAAAAATCATCATTGTGTACAAGTTACAAATTAAAAAGACAATAAAAATAATCAAGTAAAAACAGAAACGTGGGATATAGATGGGCGTCTTATCTCTTATCAATTTCTATATATAATCTTAGTTCGCCAGTTCGTTGCCAGTCTGCACTCGCGCCTCAGAGCGCCAGGTTTAGGGTTCTCTCTATTAACTTGACTTCATGATGATTACATTAACGTTAATTGTAGTAGCGGTTTTCACGTTTTACTTATTTAGAAGGAAAAAACACCAGTACTGGAAGCAAAAAGGAGTTAAACACGAAATGCCTCTGTTTTTGTTCGGCAACAATGTGAAAAATTATTTGTTGCAGAAGAGTATGAACCAAGTTATAATAGAAACATATCGAAAATTCCCTAAGGAGAAAGTCGTCGGATTCTACCGAGGATATCGCCGCGAGCTCATCATCAGAGACCCGGAGACAGCTAAGCGGATTCTTTCTACCGACTTCACTTATTTTTATTCACGGGGACTCAATGAAAGCAAAGATGCGATAGAACCGTTACTGAAAAATCTATTCTTCGCGGATGGAGACATGTGGCGGCTGCTGCGTCAGCGCTTGACTCCGGCCTTCAGTAGTGCCAAGCTCAAGGCCATGTTCCCGCTGATCGTGGAGAGAGCTGAGCGGCTGCAGACCCTAGCGCTTGCTGCTGCCTCCTCCGGGAAAGAGGTCGACGTGCGCGACCTGATGGCACGCTACACCACTGACTTCATCGGCGCTTGTGGCTTCGGTCTGGATTCGGACGCACTTAAGGATGAAAATTCCGCTTTTCGTAAGCTGGGTGCTAAAATATTTAAAGTAGGCCCTAAAGAATTCTTTACCACTGTACTAAAACAGTTATTTCCTAGAATTTTCCAACACTTGAAAGAATTTAGCCGAGTGGAAAAAGACATGTTCCTGTTAGTGAATAAAGTACTGAGACAGAGAAATTATGAGCCGTCAGGTAGAAATGATTTTATCGATATTTTGCTGGAATGCAAAAAGAAAGGTACGATCGTAGGCGAGTCTATCGAAAGAATAAAACCAGACGGCACACCGGAGACCGCCACATTGGAGTTTAACGAGGAGTTAATGGCAGCACAAGTGTTCATCTTTTTCGCGGCCGGATTTGAAACATCCTCCTCCGCAACCAGCATCACCTTGCACGAGCTAGCTTATAACCCCGAAGTACAGGATAAAGTTCAAGAAGAAATAGACAGAGTCTTAGCCAAACACAATAATAAAATTAGCTACGATGCTATCAAAGAGATGACATACCTCGAGTGGACATTGAAAGAGGGAATGAGGATCTTTCCTTCTTTAGGGTTTTTGATAAGGGAATGTGTGCGCAAGTACACATTTGTAGATCTTAATCTAACAATAGACGAAGGAGTTGTAGTGTTGATACCACTGCAAGCGATGCAGCACGACCCCGAGTACTTCGACAACCCGACCGAGTTCAGGCCGGAGCGATTCGATCCACAGAACTATAGTATTCACAATAAGTACGTGTATATGCCTTTTGGAGCCGGACCACGAGCCTGTGTCGGTAAGTGGCATATCATTATTTATGACCAAATTTTTACATAAATAAAATAATAATATTAAAATTTGTGAAAATTTAAATAAATTTATTTAAAAAACAAAAAACAGACAGCGAGAACGAGTTGACCTCGATAAGGTTTGAGTTCGTTGCGAATATATTATTTTTGTTTTAAAGTTTTTCTAATATTCCACGATGCAGGTGAGCGCTTGGGGATGATGCAGTCCATCGCGGGGCTGGCGGCGGTGCTGTCGCGCTTCCGGGTGCTCCCCGCGCCCTCCACGCAGCGCCACCCCCCCCGTCAACCCCTCTGCGACCATCGTTCAGTTGGTGCTACTTATCTTCGCAGAGAGGAGCCCCTCTAGCTCGATGATATCGTAACAAACAGTGAAGAAGAGGGATACTTGTTCCCCCCGGGAGACTTGAAAATATCAAAAGATAATAAGTATGAGCATAACAACTTTGTAAATAACATATTCTGAGCAAATAAAGAATTATTATTAAGATCAACATAGTATGGGAGACTTCATCCCCACCTAAAACCTCCCAAATGGGTGACAAATATTGAAAATACGTAATAAAATTTTTAGTTGAACGCGCTAATCTCAGTAACTACTAGTCTGATTTGAACAATTCTTTCAGTGTTAGATAGCTCATTTATCGAGGAAGGCTATAGGCTATATATCATTACGCTAAGACCAATAGGATCGGAGCTACACGCGGACGAAGTCGCGCAGGTCGACTAGTGTTGAATATACACTCATTACTACAGTACTTAACAAGAGCATGTTATCTGTCTAGCTCTAAGTAAACATTAAAGATAAACTAATTGAGATGTAATTCAGTTTCTCAAGTCCAGAACTCTTTCAATTAATTGATTGAAGCACAATAACAGTGGGGGGATCAAGTATCCCCCTTTTTCCACATTTGAATCATAATATCCTCACGTGTCTGTTTGTCAAGTTAAACTCAAACTACTGAACGGGTTTTCATGGAGGTTGTGACCAATGAATGTGTTTTTTTCTAAATTACCTCCGTCTAAAGCCGAACGGAATGCTTGTGGTATCTATACTGATACTAGTCGACCCGCCCTGACTTCGCTCGGGTGAATTTTATCACCTATATTTGTTTAATTTACATATGTATTTGACGAACTCCCATACCCCATACAAACTTTCGACCCCTTCAAGACTTTTTTCTGGATAAAAGGTATCTTATGTCATTACCTTGGGCACCTTTGTATGAAATTTCATCAGAATCGGTCCAGCAGTTTTTTAGTTACAAATGGTGTAACTAATCCGACTTCGTTTTATATATATAGATTGTACAGTTTGTTTTATTGATTGCGCTAATCTCAAGAACTAATGGGTTGACTGAATATTCTTTTAGTGTTTTAAGACTACGCTATATCACTACACAAATAAGAGGGGAGGGCGGGGGGACATGTTGGAAAAACGGCTTCGCGTGCGTTGTAGGATTATTATCGATGTACAACTATTCAAACTATTTGTTTCTTGATTGTGATATGTTTACGTAAATCATTTTCATTTGTAAACATTTTGTTTTGTTTTTTTCTATAAATCGTAGAATCATTATGATAGTCATGGCTATCCTGGACACAACTGGGAGAGGAGAGAGGCTGCTCAGTCAGTTAGTACACATTTAATATCAATTTAACATTTGTATAAGGAGGGTTGTACAGAAATGCTAAAAACATTTGTACAACATCGATTTCAGTTCAGGTGGAGCAACAGTGTTGGTTGTGAAAATAAAACAATGTATATTTCTCGTTTATTTATTTTAATTACCCATCAGTCGTAACTTTACATATATTTAAGTAGCATTAAGAAAGTAACAATTCAGTCAGACGAGGTAACGGAGCAAACTAGTTTATTTAACGATTCTCTATTTGTTATGCAAAACTTCACAGATAAGACAAAGAATTATGGATTAGTTTTACATTTACCACGTACTCGTACCTGGGATGAAACCTAAAATATATCAACCCATGGAAAATGTATGACATTGGTCATAATCTTCGAAATATTAAAAATAGTTATGTGGTCATGATTAATTGCACAAGAGTCTCTATCGTCATCTTAACCCCCTAAAAGCTAACTAGAGCTACTTCATTTACCAGACCCTAGAGGACATTATGTAGATCTCTCGAGGGGGCAGGTTTCTTCACAATGATTTATATATATATGTCGGAGAATAGTAAAAGATTATCGAGTAATCGAATCGTCATCGGTGTCTATGGCGTTGTTGTTTTGACAGTCTCAATCCTCGATCTTAGTCGTGCGCGGTCTCTCAAGAAGTGAAGTAGTGTCTAAATAGTGATAGTCTTGTGCAGTGTTGTGTTAGTGCTAGGAGTGCTGTCCGATCAAGGTCACGTGAGTACCTTACAATGTAATTACCTCGTCTTGTGCTAGGTTAGGTTTATGTGCGTTTAACCTTGGGGTTAAACGGAGAGCCTAGCAGTGGAGGCGAGTGTCGTGATCACTTAAAGGAGCTCCTTACGCCCACACCTTGGTCACAAGTCCAAGGCACTGCTTAGGTTTCTCTCGTAATTGTTAGAGATCATATTTGTTCATTTATCGGTTCAGTAGAAGTATCTACGCTGCGTTTACCCAATATTCCACTCAATACCATCCCCCCTGCTAGTGTTCCCCTCGTGGCGAGTATAGAATCATTTTGTTTGAGAGGCAGAGATAGTGAGAGTATTTTGTTCTATAAGTACTACAGGCCTGCGTTTGACCTAACCTTGCCTGATGTGAAGCAACCACACGGTCTAGGATGCAACACGCCTTCCTAGAAGATGCCAGTTTCATTACATTACATAATAAAAGCTTGTTTTTAAAAGGATTTTTTTCTTTTAATTTTATTTTTAACCTTTTAGTATTATTTTATATTTTAATAACTTTAGATATCAATGAGTTATGTAAATACTTGTTACCATCTTGTACCAAAGTACTCGTCAAGACGAATCAAACGAGCCCATACTCGATGGAGTTGTGTCGTTTCATTAGAGTTCCTATGAACACCTTCCAGCATCAGACTCTGGTTACGATTAAAATGAGCTCAAGCTCTATGGGGTTTAATTACAGAGGTCCTATGGCCATCTTCCAGCTCCATAATCAGAACAGCTCTATTTCATAATAATATTGCATTGTCATCCGATTTATACATGCATGCAACATTTCGGCTCAATCGGAAACTGGGAAGTGGATCAAATGTAACTTGCAAGACTTGATTTCAGCCAACGGGACAGGTTATATACTTAAATAATTGGATAAGCTCATTGCAGTGCAACACTGCTCAGTTGCTTAAAGTATTTATACATATGAGTCTTAATAACTAAAATCTTTATTATCCAAACCGCACCCATTACGAAAATAACAAGAGTTGTATATTATTGTATTCTAATAAAGGGAGAAATAATTCCGTTATAATAAATAACGGAATTATTTCTTACTTTTGAGTGCATTTTTAGTTTGGAAGTCGGTTTTTTTTAAACGTAGTTTTTTTTTTATTTTTTACTTTTTAGTGTCTGTAATAGAATGTTTTGTAAACTACAGTAGGATTTTTCTAGATTACATCAGGTAGGTTATAAAATTTCGTTGCTTTTTATTGTTTTATATTAAATAGTATTAGTACCCTCTACCTATAAAGTATTCACATCAACTCTTTTAAGACGAATAACTAAAGATATCGAGGAAAACCAATCAATAGAGCAAGCCGGCTTCCGAAAAAGCTTTTCAACAATTGATCATATCTATAAACTTAAAATGATTATAGAGAAATATGTTGAATATGACAAAACTCTATACATATGTTTCATTGATTACTCAAAAGCATTCGACTCTTTATCGCATGATGCAATTTGGCAGTCGATGAATGAACAAGGTATGAACTCAAATAATATTAAGTAATCCAAGAAATATACAAAAATAGCAGCGCTAGAGTAAAATTAGAAACATCTGGACCTGCCTTCAAAATTGAGCGAGGAGTTAAACAAGGGGACCCGCTCTCACCTGCTCTATTCATCACCGTTCTTCTTGAAAGTATCTTTAGAAGATTATAATGGGAAAATATGGGCGTAAAAATAAATGGAAAATATCTTTCTCATTTAAGATTTACAGACGACACAGTCATACTCTCCGAAAGTATAGATCAATTAGAATACATGATTGACTCTCTTAGACATGAGAGTACCACTGTAGACTGGAAATAAATCAGGAAAAAACAAAACTAATGACTAATGGACACAAATTTCCTATCTCAATTAATTCTGTTCAACTGGAGTACGTTAAGGATTACACATATCTTGGACATCTTATTTCATTTAAAGCATGCGCGGAAAAAGAAATTAATAGAAGAATTAAAATGACATGGAATAAATACTGGGCAATGGAAGATATATTTAAAGGGAAAATACCAACAGAACTAAAATCTAAAGCTATGAATATTTGTTTAATTCCTTGTCTTACTTACGCTTGTCAAATTTGGCCGATGAGCCACAAAATTCTAAACAAATTGAAGATATGTCAGAGAGGGATAGAAAGGAGCTTCTTAAACATAAAACTGGAGGACAAAATAAGAAACACCTGGATAAGGAAACAAACAGAAGCCATAGATGTTGCCAAACGTGTGCTTTCCCTTAAATGGAAATGGGCTGGTCACTTGCAAAGAGTATCAGATGATAGATAGTCACATGTTGCCTCTAACTGGTTCTTAGAGGTAGACCTTTTAAAAGAAGGAGTGACGACATTGTGAATGCGGTAGGAAACACTTGGTCTAGAACAGCAAAAGACAGATAAATTTGGAAAAATTTTGAGGAGGCTTTCACCGCCTTTGGCGATCCTTACAACAGTTAAAATAGTAAATATAGAGATAAATATTATTTTTATTGGTAAGGAAGTAAAGCTCATATTATTATTATATTAAATAGTAATTTCATTTTAAGTAGCTATGGGGAGGCCTACGAAAGGTGCCGCGCGCCTTAAACTATATAGACCCCAAGAAACTGAAACGGAAAGAATGTTCATAAAATGAAAATTACTGGGCTAAATTATTTTTAATTTTTTATGGGACTAAATGGCAACTATTCCGCATCAAACAAAAGAAGAATAACGTAAATCGGATCATAAATCTCAGCGTAATCGGTATACATACATAAAAAAATATACCAATCGAATTGAGATCCTTCTCCTTTTTGAAGTCGGTTAAAAACAAATAATTTTACAGTTTGCTTGCGTTAATAGTAAGAAAAAACAAAAACTTATCTAAATCTTATGCAATTAAGGAAAAACCAGTATTGTAGTTTACTTATTATAATAATGATAACAAATTAAACATATTATATTTTTACTGTGAAATTCCACACAAAGCGAACTTGTTTCGTTGAGTTCGAATAACAATTGGCAAAGAGCAAAGGACAGGGAATTTAATTTATAATATTTGATAGTGCATAAATAATGTTACACATATTTTAATTTTATATTTGTTTAAAATATTTTATACAAGGATTAATACTGGGATGAAATGAGAATTATTTCACGAGTCGTTAAAAAAGTTTTTAAAACAAACAGCTGACGGACGCGGAACAATTTAAATTCATTATACACCTGGTTTGTTGGATATATATATATATATATTCTTAGAAACCAGAAGTTAGGCCAGGTTTTAATACAGAATGGGGTGTGACGTTGGTCAACCTCCTCGCGGTGCACCCTGGTCGTGGGTAGCAGCAACAACTTCGTTCGCTCCTTCTCATCATTCATTTTATCTCTTCAGCCACACTCATCACGAGCGTGGTGTTGCTGCTGGCCATGGCGAATAGACCAACATGGTTCGGATTTTCTGAGAAGGGTCGGCCCGGCGGCTCATCTTTGCTAGGGTCCGAGGAGATAACCTCTCTAAAAACGCCAAAAATCCCGGTTATGGTGCGCGACATCAGGGGCTCTACGAAGTGGGTGGATGGCTCAATGCCACCCTTAGCGACCAGGTGAGGAGGTGAAATAGGGATTCTGCTCCCTCAAGCAGAACAAAACATGGAAAGAAACACGAATGGAAATTTTCTCCGTTGAGGGTCCCGGCAAAACCGGGGAATCCCTGGCATCGCCCGCAGGCGGTGTCAGCCACATCGAATGCGGAGGTGGCGACATTCGTGGTGAATTCCTTAATGGAAAAGACGTGGCGGCGACCGCTATGCCCGCGGGAGGCCCCACACCACAATTAGGCTCGAATAATGGTACTGATGTTTCTCGATTGGATGGTGCATGTGCTCCCCCAACGATTGGGGGATGCAATGCAAACAATATAGGCGTGATTTCCGGACTTGTTGCAAGTGGATCGGACTCTTTGCAAGAGCGATTAACTTCAAGATTGGTGGATGGTGCAAGTGCAACCTCAAAGATTGAGGATAGCGCTGCGAATGACATATGCGCGAACACGGACTCGGGACTTGTTCGCGATTCGGACGGAGCACGTGTACCTGCAAAGATTGCAGGTGGCAGTATGGACAACACAGGCAAGTGTCCCTCCAAAGATTGGTGGGGGCGTTGCGAACGACGCATGCATTCTAATTGCGACGTGGTAAGCCCCCTAGTAAGGGAAACGGGTTGGCCTGTGCGCGGGCACAGCTAAAGGAAAGGATAAACGAGGACAGGGAGGCGGCATTTGAGCGCTCCCTAACGGCCCGGACTTATAGAAAAGAAGCCCCATTGGAGACAGATGATGAAGGGCTCGCCGAAATCCCGAAGTGGACAGATCCCAGCCTCCTTGGAGCAGATGAGTTGCGGGAAGGCGCTAATCGTTTTGTGGCGTCAATTAGAGAGGTTGCAAAAAAGTCAAATGCTAAGTATATAAGAGAGAAATGTGATACCCATTACTGTACAGCAATACGTATACACATGCAATTTAGACTGAGGCGAGCGGTGCCTGGGGCTTGAGACCCAGGAGCAGGTTTAAAGAGCTCTTTCATAATATATTAACTCTCACCTCCACCACTCGACCTCTCTAACGACAATAGATAATAAAGTAAACTTACGTGGACCTCGAGAAGGATAACCTTAATCACGACACTATAACACTATCTTCCATGTTCACTGCACGAAAACACCAGAGAGACTGAGTCTAATCTATTGCACTAAAGGTTATATATTGTCTTCACGTCGGTATACTAGAAATAATAAAATGATCTACCCGATACTACTACTTTATAAACAGTGTTGCTAACAATATTGATATAAATCAATGAATAAATATTAAAATATGTAATAAGACTAAAAATAATTATCAATAATCTAACACAGTTCGTTTTTAATACTTATTTATTATTAAAAATAAACAGTAATTGATGTACTAACCTGATTAATAACCACCGCCTACTACCTTTCAGAGTGTTGGGTGAATAATAATAATCACAACAAACTTTAAGGTCCAGCCACACTTACCCTCTCGGCGATCGACGCGTGCAATTTTCTGGTATTAATTGATTATTAATTCCCCACATTTATTTTTTACAATCACTGGTCTTCAATTGTAGCTCAATAAATATCCGGCTTCGATACGGCCATGTAGCAGCAGTAGCGGGCTCCCCGGCAGTATAATTAAAATAAAAGGACGTGGTAAACTTATAAACGTGTAATTACACAGCGACACAGTACAGTGAATGTGATTGGAACATATGTTCATTATTTTAAAAACTAAATCAGATACATGGGCATTAGCGTTGTGAACACTTGTGTTAAGTTAGGTTAATGTTAATCTAATCTTAGGTTTAGACGGTGAAACTAAGCAGTGGAGGCGATGTTAAGTTATATCCTGACTGTGTTGCGCCCGTAGCTTATAGTATAGGCCATCCATCTATATCCTTTATTTTATTTTAGTTTCCGACATATATATATATATATAATTTTTGTAATAAATACACAACACTTTAAGGTTACACGAGGTCCAAGAGCAACTAAACCTTATTGTGTAAAAGTCACCCTTTTTATAATACACAATGACAGTCGTAGGGCTGTGTGGGCAATCAATATTTAATAGCTACCGCACACTAAGCTGTACATAAACATAGCACACGGTACGTTACGTTAAAGTGATCTTCACGACAAGAAACAACCGATAATGGAGATACATTATCCTTTCTCATCGTCTTACACCATTTCTTTGGCAGTTTCGCATCGCGAGGAATACGCAACAACAGTTTATCGGGTGTATATTTGTAAGAAGATTTTTTTACTTCCTCCATGATTTGTACAGCTGTTAAAACTGAAAATAAGTATAAAGTAACTGAAACGCTATGGTAAGCAAACATGGGACACACCCAGTGACGTCATCGTCGGCGTTTGAACGGCTCAAACAAAAATCATGCATATTCCTTATTAAAGTTTTAGTGAGCTTGGCGTTTTTAAGGCTGTATGAGGTACGAGTTGCCGAGACTTGCAGGTGCAGGAGGGGTTCGTTTTAGAATGATCAGTTTTGTCATAGATATCTAGAGATATGCCATCATTGCGTTTTAGTACGACACAGACAATCATTATATTTCACGCACATTGTGAACTAGCTGCCACACTAATACATTTTTTAATATCACACATTCCTAATCGGGCTAGGAGCGTTCCTAGCATGCCTACAGTCAATCAACGCACACATATGCAAATAGGGAATAGACAGTATATTTTATCGATAGTTTTTCCCTTCCATTGAAATTAAATTGCTTAAATAATTGTTTTATAATAAAGTTTTCTTACGTTACATTAGCATGTTCACTTACGTCGTTTAATTTGTAATCGAAACAATTGTGGGATTACTTCATAAAAACTATTTAGTTTATTTACTTTACGTTAACATGTAAGCAAGCGACAATAGTGGGTACAAACCAGACAGATTTAATTAATTTTATCTATTTATAGGTTCTTAAATTTAAAAAAATCTTAAGTCGAATTAGGATCGGATTCATTCGTAATATAATACTTTAAATATGAGTGTGCTTGTTGGTATGACCATATTTCATATAACAGTAGTGTCGTTTATCATATATGCATAGGCCCACTACTAGGCACATTTAAACCACATCCATATTTCACGCAAATCGGTTCAGTGTACACAACTACGGAGAAGCCAATTTTAATGAATGAGGTGTCAATAGATTCGTAATAATGGCGTTGGTGATATAGGCTATTGATATATATATGTCGGAGCATAGTAAAAGATTATCGATTAATCGAATCGTTATTGTTGTCTATGGCGTTGGTGTGGGGTAGTAGTCACTTCCGTTGTTTTGACAGTCTCTACCCTCGACCCTTTATATGCGATGGACAGTCTAACTGAAGTCTTAGTCGTGCGCGGTCTTTCAAGAAGTGAACATCTAAGTAGTGCTAGTGATGGTGATAGTGTCAAGTGCAGTGTAGTGTGGAAGTGCTGTCCAACTAAGGTCACGTAAGTCCTTACAATGTAATTGCCACGTGGTTAAGTAAACACAATGTTAGGTTAGGTTAGCCTTGTGTTAGATTCGGTTTATGTGCGTTTAACCTTGGGTTTAAACAGAGAGCCTAGCAGTGGAGGCGAGTGTCGTCATCACTTAAAGGAGCTCCTTAAGCCTACACCTTGGTCACAAGTCTCTCGTAATTGTTAGAGATCATATTTGATCATTTATCGGTTCAGTAGAAGTATCTACGTTGCGTTTACCCAATATTCCATTCAATACCATTATATATATATATATATATATATCTATCTGAATCATCTATTTTTCTTGCAAATACATACGGAACAATTCGGCATTGTGTATTTTCGTGAATATGAAGCACACGGTACGTACGAGTGTAGTAGCAGAGCGACTGAATAGAGCGCTGAGCGCTGTGCGCACTGCCGCCGTCCGATTATACGCTCTTTACGATTGACCACATCGCACGCCCTCATAACATATCCCTTGTTATCCGTGATAAGGCCGGCACATCCTATTTATGTTACGTTTTACAATATGCGCATATGTAGTGTACCCGGAAAAGTTTAACTAGGTAGTTCTGAAAAGAACTTTTTATCTGGAACATAAAAATGTGCTGTGAAAAAAATCAAAATACTCATGTCGCTTGCGTTCGCTGCGCAGGGACTAGAGGGCTGACCGCGTTGCTCGCTGCGCTGTCCACACCGGTCCGTCGGCGCGTATTTTTTGTTAATATTGACATATTTAATTTCGTAACATCTTTTAAATGGAATGTCCGATTTCAATAATGTAAAAAGTAATCAACAGGTTGAATTGAAGCAGTCTTGAATATGAAATAATTTACTTGGATAAGGATCAATACAAAGGTACGGATAACATGGTCTGATATCGAAATCATTTGATTGGCATTTCATCACCTTTTAAAATGTAAAAAAGTAGTTATAGTGACTTAACTACAATAGTTGGACATATTATGGTCTCGCGGAGTTCTTTGTAGATATTGATACGTTCTATAATATCTTAGAACATTTTTTTGAAATCAATCCAGTAGTTTTTAAGTTTATTTGTTACATACAAAAATACAAATTTTTCATCTTTATAATATTAGTGTTGATAATTATATAAATCTGTATCTATTTTACTGTTTGTTGTTGTTTAATCTTAACATATTCAAATCATAACATTTGTAATCACAAAAACTACAAATGAAAGAAGTTGTTTGTTGATACAGAGAGGAAAAAGGATTTGGGGTCGATGAGGTATAAGGAGGTCCGTGACCACCTGTGTGGTAAGGGTTTTTTTTATAGATCCTTCAAACTGGTAGTATAAAGAAGGACGTCTATATTGAGGAAAACTTCAGCTAAGTGATTTACGATATGTCACAACTGGTGAGTCTTAATGTGTCTATCAAATTTATATTTACTAGAACTTGTGTAATTGCAGGAATTACAATTGAAAGCAATAATTTTAGTGTGCTTGGAGTTGATGTGCTGGCGAAGAAACGTGTTGTTGATGCACTTGTTGTGCTTCGCGGCCATGTGACTCCTGAGCCTGATGGCTTCGAACGTTTTGAAACTACAATAGGAACAGAGTAGACTAGTGTGCAACGAGTTAATGTGTTTGCAGAGATCGAAGTATTGTATATCAGATGGTGCTAGCTATAGTTCCTGTACCATGATAAAAATATTCAATATCTCTGTGTTGCGAGCAAACATTAAATAATAAATATATATATTTTATATATATGCATAAAACAATCACTTCAGGTAGTCTATACTAATATTATATATATAATGAATCAACATAAAAACTACTGGACCGATTTCAAAATTTTGCACCATTAGAAGTCACTATAACTACTTTTTTACATTTTAAAAGTTGATAAAAATGCCTATCAAAATCAGACCATGTTTTCCATAACTTTGTATTAATTCTTAACCAAATAAATTATTTCATATTCAAGTCTGTTTCAATACTTGTTGATTACTTTGAATTATTGAAATCGGACATTTCAGTCAAAAGTTATTACGAAATAAAATATCAATATAAACAAAAAAATACACGCCGACGGGCCGGCGCGGTGTGGAGCGCCACGCAGCGCAGCGAGTAACGCGGCGATAGAGGAGCGACAGAATGCGGGAGGAAAATGTTAAAAAAAATTATCCACCCGTGCGAAGCCGGGACGGGCCCCTAGTATATAATAATTACTTTCATAATTACAATTACAAAAAGTTATTTCAGTGCGATAGATTGGCGCTGATAGATGCATAATGGACATGTATTTGAAGGCTTAAAGTGTAACGTCCGTAATAATTATGACACTGCATGTGCTAAGTCATCGTTTTAAACTATCAAGGAAACTGCCAGGTGCCAGGTGCCAGGTGCCAAGTGCCAGGTGCCAGGGGGTCCCGACCACTATCATTAAAATCTGACCACAAACGTACCAGTACTAGAAAATCCGTTTTTTGAATGTATCGTATTGAATTCCAAATAATTTGTTCTTTTTAAGAAGTCAAATGAAGAGGAATTATAATAAATGTGTATGCATCTGGGGGCAGCATCACGCGTGAACGGCTGAACCGAATTCGCTAATTCTTTATTAAGAAAATATTCTTAAGAAAATTGTGCGGAAAATTAGAAAATTTAACAAAACTTAAAGACAATATTAACCTTTCACTGGGGGCATGAAGTCTCACAGGCTCACAGGCTCACAGGCTACTACTTTCAGAGTTAAATTTTGCCATAAAATTGAATTTTAATAATTTAAAATTGTGTTGATATTTACTTATTGAAATGTAATAAAACAAATATAAATAAATTCAATCAATTTTTATGATTATTTAAAAAAAAATACGATAGTTAAAAATATATATGGTACTTTTACAGATTTATTTCTGGCCACTTAGCCACACGAAATGTCACTGGTGAGTAAAAGAATTTTTAAAATCATGTTAGAAGTTTCAGAGATATCTTTTAAATAATAATATTGATGGCAACACCAGTTCTGTGTTGTCATACAATAAAAAAAGTATCACTATAAAGTGGCGCCATCTAGTTTAAAACACAAACAATAAGCTGGTAACTGCCGCACAGAGACACTCAATAATTTAGTACTAACGAAAGACAAGATCGTTGCATAAATGATGACTAGTTCAACTATATCTAGTGTGGAGTGTTAGAAATAGCGCTAGAAACAGTGTTCAATTATCTGTATTTTAATAATGTTTATAGTCTGTTGCAATATTGTTCTTTTATGGCAACACTTTCTCCTCTCTCTGGTCTGCTCCTCTCAGCTACATGTACAGTTTTTGTGTAACCTAAAATTAAATATATGCATTATAGAAGAATAGTGACCTTTTGTCTTAAAACCCCTTGAGATCACCAGCTCCACACAACATGGAGCATTGTAAAATCATTATCTTGATTACATATCGATACTATCTCGGTGTTGCAATACTAAAAAAAGCTTTTTCTATAAAGTAAATGTATAGAATTTTCAATAAAATCTATAGTCTGACATTATTCCGAGTTTTTAGATAAACTTAAATTACGTCTTGTGACACAGAAATGTAAAATCACTCAATAAAGGAGACAAGTAAAGGTTTTACTAGACTTAACTTTAGTTATCACTGAGGAGAGCTGAATGATCATTAACTGACTGAGTGATTAATTTTATATGAATAGTAATGAGCGGCTTGTGACCATGTAACGTCTGCGAGTGCGCCAGAGAGAGTTATAGTGTTCCGAGCTTATAAGTATTTATCTGTACGTAGCTTATTATGCACACAAAAAAATATTTTCTTTTAAATAATGATTATGAAGAAAGATTATTTGATAAGTCTTATAGACAATGACAGTTACTACAAACTAGCGCCATCTAGTTTATAGCACAAACAACCGTACCGATAGCGCCATCTAGTTTATAGCACAAACAACCGTACTGATAGCGCCATCTAGTTTAGAACAAGCAATCTTATTTGACTAAAAAATGAAGTTTAGTGTAATATAGCGATCAATATTTATTTACTAAACACTGATCACACATGTGTAGGTACTTATATTCTTAATTTACTATCTATCAATTATACGTAAGAATTTACAACGGATATTGTACGAATCAAAGCCGGTGAGAGAGAGAAGGAGATAATGCATTGACAGCGTACAGTGCGTACAGAGCGCACAGTGCGCACAGTGCGTACAGAGTAATGAGTTATATGAGGATTAATTGTTGCCGTATCTATTCCACGTTGCGTTGTCCTGGCGGTTCCAACAAGCGCCGCCGCCCCCACCAGGCACCGCTTCGTCTACTTCGTCATAGCAAAGCGAGTTTGGGGCTAAGTCTGAAGATTAATCAATTAATCTAGATTAAAGAAAACTCGGCTGACGCAACGATTGCGTCATCGATGTCCCAAATTACTGCAGCCTAAGCAACCATGGTATGTCAGCAGATATGTGCAGATATGTGCAGATATGTGTAGTTGTAGCTGGGTGGCTATGTGTGCGGTGTGAGGCGACGGCCTGCTTAGGTTACGTAAAACCTTTCAATAAATAAATTAATAAAATCCGATAACACAGACGAAAGTCGAAATCGTCAAACAGCCAAACACTAAAAAATTTATTGAAGTTTACATTTAATTGTTGATAATCAAAATATCTCGATTTATGCGCCACAATTAATTTTATGTAAAGAAATCTGATTATCGGAATTAAAAAAAAAACTGTAATTTCCAATGTTTACTATCATTTTTGTTTTACATATTTTATACTAGTCGACCTGCGCGACTTCGTCCGCATGATGCTCCGATCCTATTAGTCTTAGCGTGATAATATATATATATATATATATATATAGCCTATAGCTTTCCTCGATAAATGGGCTAACTAAATCTAAATCTAACACTGAAAAAATTTTTCAAAACCAGTAGTTCCAGAGATTAGCGCGTTCAAGCAAACAAACAAACTCTTCAGCTTTATATATTAGTATAAGATTTAAATGAATTATGTCGAAAATGTGGACCAGCCGGCGAACACTACGTAATATCACGTGCAGTCGTGCAGTCGTGCAGTCTGTCCTGAATGCAACGATGCCACACACAGATACACACACATGTTATACTTAAAACACCCCGTCCGTATAGCGTGGGGGGTTTGAAAGACCAATAATCGTTTTTTATGCCAAATTGCTTAAAATGTGTTTTTTTATATGTAATAAAAAAATTGTGAAGAAATATACAAAAATAACGAAGTTACAAATTGTATACTACGCTAAGTAAAGGTACTTTTTGAAATCGCTCGATTTATATTACGCTAACTATTATTAGCGGAGTATGGGCCGGGACCGGGACCGGGACCGGGACCGGGACCGGGACGGGGACGCACCGCTCGTTCGTTTACATTCATCTAACGCCACTTGTGATTGCGCGGTTTTAAAAACTTTATTAGTAAATCATAATTGATAGCGTCATTGTTACAATTTATTTAAAATATCGTTAGTGTTATTTAATTATTACCAAAATGTCACGAAGACGAGCTAAATATTTAGTGGATTTAGCCAAAAAGGAAGAATATTCATTGAGGAGTGTTGATATCGCTTCACACTGTCGAGAGAGGTAAGTTTAATGTGTTATTAAAGATTTTAATGTATGTCAAAGTGTATAAATAAATGTTTCATAGTAATACGCTACGTTTTGTGAACATGAGAGCTGTTTAGCTTAGATTCCGTGTAGTAGTTTAGTGTGTTCGTCTATACTTGTTCGTTTGTAAAATGCACTAGTTAGCGACTTCAACTTTGAAAATGCTTATGTAAAAACGTATCTTAATCAGTTTATTGATGGTACCTTGCCTATTTTTTTAATTTACATGTCATTTTTTATAAAATAATCGTAATATAATTTCAATACATTATACCTTTTGTTATAGAATCGTCGCCATTACCTGCTGAAGTTGATAATCCTGAATTCATTGCTTTGTATAATCACGTCATGTGTGATGAGCTTATTAAAGAGCATGACTATTCTATATCCAGTTCTGCAAGGCGAGATAATATAGTTAACTACGAAAATGATGTAGTATTACATGAAAATATAAATTTAAACGACTTGGGGGCTCCACCAAGTATCGAACCTTTGTTTTTGGTCGTCATTAACGATCCTTCTGACAGTATAGATAATAACCCCGTACCTTCACCTTGTGATTTTTTGGAATCTTCACAAAGTTTAAACGATACCTTGGTGCCGACTTCTTGCCAGGATACCGAAGAGAAACCTCTCACACCTGAAATTGGTAAGTCCGCCCAGGAAAGTCTTCCCGATTCGCAAATGGATAACGACTTCAGTAATGATATAGATTCGGTATCGGCAACATCTACTCCCTGTAATTCAATGTCCTCGCCTGCAATGTAATTCTGCAGTATCGAACCCAAAAAATAATAGACGTAGATCTAAAAAAAGGACTGATGTGGGTCTCAAACGTCTTAAACTTGAAGATGAGTGGATAGTTAGAAAGAGAAAACGTTTTTGTAACAAAGGATTGGAGTATACAACGTCCAAAGGAAAAATTAAACCAGCAAGAAGCATTAAAATCGGTTGTGTCAATTGTCGTCTGCAATGCTATAATAAAATAAGCCAAGATGTTCGTATTGACCTCTTTGATAAGTTCTGGGGCACTGGTCACGCGAAACAGTGGCAAATGGTCGCCAAATATGTGATACAAAAAAGTAAACAGAGGTCGGCATAAAAACCATAACTATGTAATTTCAAGTGAAATGAAACAGAGTGTCATAGATCACGTTAATTCTTTCACCCCTGTCGAGTCTCACTACGTTCCAAAACGTACGAGTAAAAAAAATACTTAGATCCTTCTTGATCTTTTTCAAAAATGTTTAAGTTGTATGTTGAGTGGTGTTCCGACAATAATTATAATATCAGAGTACATACAGTAAGACAGTATAGAGACATTATTAACACTAATTTAAAGATAGGCTTTCATTTACCAAAAAAAGACCAGTGCGACCTCTGTCATCAGTACAAAAATACATCCCCATAATACCGCAACAGATGAATTGAAAGAAAATTTCACAAAACATCAAACAGAAAAAGAAATATCCCGTAAGTTAACATTGGAATGTAAAGGACTGTTAGCTGTCGCAAGTAACAAAGTAGCTTGTATTGTATTTGATTTTTAAAAAGTTTTAAGCTCACCACATGGTAATATAAGTGTTTATTATTGTAGGCGTAAGCTCAATGTATATAATTTTACAATTTACAATATGGGATCAAAAGAAGCATTTTGTTGGGATGAGCAAACGGCTAAGAGGGGGGCCAATGAAGTGGCTAGTTGTTTATACGTTTTTTTTTAATAAATTAGCTTCTAACGGTGTTCACGAAGTAAATCTATGGTCAGACAACTGTGGGGGACCGTATCATTTATTATATGTTCAGTTCATGCTTTAATAGAAAAGACTGCTAGAGGTAGAAAGGTATATTCACTAGTGCGATGGGCAAAGGTCAATGGGAATCCTTATAACGTTATCGAGGTCAATCAGAACATGATATTTGACTTTAAAAGTAATATTAGCAAAAAAAATTGGAGCAAAAATTTAAATAACGAAAAAATTATGTGGAATAAAATTAAAAAAATTGAAGCTTGTCCTGATAATTACGGGTTGTTAAAATATAATTATAGTTTAGGTGATAACGAAAACAATCATAAATACAGTGTTTTAAAAAGACATCTACTAGATTATCCCAGTCGGAGTCTTTTCCCGAAAAAGCCTACAAAACTTTGTTAAAAATTAATGTAGCAAAATATAAAGACTTAAAATATTATTGTGATAACCATATTATACCCCAAAAGTATCATACGTTTTATAGAATTTTATTAACGACCGAAGATGATGATGATGAGAATGCCAGTGATGATGATGTTTGAATTTAATTTATTAATGACTGAAGATGATGATGAGAATGCCAGTGATGATAATGTTTGAATTTAATTTATTAATGACTGAAGATGATGATGAGAATGCCAGTGATGATGGGGTTTGAATTTAATTTATTAACGACTGAAGATGATGATGAGAATGCCAGTGATGATGGGGTTTGAATTTAATTTATTAACGACTGAAGATGATGATGAGAATGCCAGTGATGATGGGGTTTGAATTTAATTTATTAACGACTGAAGATGATGATGAGAACGCCAGTGATGATGGGGTTTGAATTTAATTTATTAACGACTGAAGATGATGATGAGAATGCCAGTGATGATGGGGTTTGAATTTAATTTATTAACGACTGAAGATGATGATGAGAATGCCAGTGATGATGGGGTTTGAATTTAATTTATTAACGACTGAAGATGATGATGAGAACGCCAGTGATGATGGGGTTTGAATTTAATTTATTAACGACTGAAGATGATGATGAGAACGCCAGTGATGATGGGGTTTGAATTTAATTTATTAACGACTGAAGATGATGATGAGAATGCCAGTGATGATGGGGTTTGAATTTAATTTATTAACGACTGAAGATGATGATGAGAATGCCAGTGATGATGGGGTTTGAATTTAATTTATTAACGACTGAAGATGATGATGAGAATGCCAGTGATGATGGGGTTTGAATTTAATTTATTAACGACTGAAGATGATGATGAGAACGCCAGTGATGATGGGGTTTGAATTTAATTTATTAACGACTGAAGATGATGATGAGAATGCCAGTGATGATGGGGTTTGAATTTAATTTATTAACGACTGAAGATGATGATGAGAACGCCAGTGATGATGGGGTTTGAATTTAATTTATTAACGACTGAAGATGATGATGAGAATGCCAGTGATGATGGGGTTTGAATTTAATTTATTAACGACTGAAGATGATGATGAGAATGCCAGTGATGATGGGGTTTGAATTTAATTTATTAACGACTGAAGATGATGATGAGAATGCCAGTGATGATGGGGTTTGAATTTAATTTATTAACGACTGAAGATGATGATGAGAATGCCAGTGATGATGGGGTTTGAATTTTTATAAGTATTTAATGATTACAACGTAATGTTTAAATTATGTGATTTATCGTTACCAATTACTTTTTGTTTTCTATTAAGAATAAATATATTAAGTGCAATCTTGATGTAAGTAATGATTATTATAATAATGTGAGTCAAACTGTGATTGATTTCTGATCTCCTATAGTTGATTAATAAGTAAGTACTTACCTGAAATTTTAATAAACTGCTGATTACTATACTATTTTTGTTTTAATTATATATTTACCTACAAAAAATAAAATTATCTACATATTTTTTTCTAGAACTTTAAAAAATGAATACCAAATTATATTGTATTATATAGTAGCTCAACGGAAGCTGAAATGGTTCGCTAACTTGTGGCACAGCTCGATGTATACGATATCGATATCCGCCAGTGACGAATGTACCGATTAAATAAAGCTAACTTCAATAACTTGTTATTTTAACATAATTATATTATAATAATATATCTTGTGAATATATAGAAACCTAAGGTTTTATTTAATGCGTAATTTAATTAATAATTATTATTGCAAAGCAATAAAAATAACACTTGTTTAGCACTATGATCTCCCGCAATAAACTACGCTAACATTACATAGTCGTGTATAATATGTTAAATCTTATTGAAAAATTACGTGTACATAAGGCTAACTTCCTCTAAATCAAATAATATTAATAATAAAGAAAAAATTAATATGGGAAATTATAATGAATAAATTAACTAATAAGGATACCAAATTTCAAATATGTATCTTAGTTAATATAAAAGTTATCACGTTTTTCGCTTTATATACCTCTACTGTAAAGTACACTTTTGTGAGTTAGCTTAGTATTCATTGCTGGCGTCGATATAATGCAATCGATCACTGGACACAATCTGCGGGAATGGGATAATGAAACAACTATACATACTGCACAGAACATATATATATACATATATAATCCGGCGGATCCGGCATCATTCACCGTTCACCGGATCCGGTACCAATATACTGGATCCGGCGATCGGATCCGGTGCTTGCAATTTTTGTCAAAATAATAGAGCTGTTGCATGAGTAGGTACTTTAAATGCGTTGCGTGTGGTTGTTGTTGATTAAACTAAAGAGTTGAAACTGTAAGACGAACTCACAAGTGTGATAATTGTGCCATTCATTGGAAAGATTCAACAACTCATGATGGCGTCTGCCATAAATATAAAGCAGCTTGTTAGCATTCGCAAATACTTTAAGAATTATTGTGATCTCATCTCAGTAAATTACGTAACGTTAATATATTAGATTTTATAAAGTTACTTACTAAAATAATTGATCTATCTGTGAAAGTGAAATCTAGAAAGAGCTACTCGTTATATAGTTAAAATTTTACTGGTTACCTACACTACTAGATTTTATTTTTTTTACTCAAACTCAAAATAGCTTATTTCAATTAAACTTTTAACAAAGTCTTTTGACACGTTAAAATTGGTCAGTCAGTCAGTTTGTCTGAAGCTACCACCAGTTCGGAAAGCGGTATTCTGATGAGAAGAACTGGCAAGGAACTAAACAGTCGCTCTTTTCAAAAAAATTGTAAACGCCATATTTTACGTGATTTTTTTTGCATTCAATATATATTATTATCATTCAGTGTCAGCGTCACTTGGATTTGACATCGTTTACAGAATAGTAGGCTTTGTTTATTAAATAATTTTAATGCGCCGCCGGATCCGGGCCGGATCCGACTGGATTCCCATTGATCCGGCCGGATCCGGATTGAAAATGACATCGGATTGCAATCCCTAACTACACTACGTTATACACTCACCGACAATCACAAATTATGAGTTTACTTTAAAATTTAAGCTAAGAAAACACAAATGGTACTATATCTAACTTAAAATCACTATTCGTACAGCGAGACCCGACGAGCTACAGAGTTGCTACGGCGCTGCTACGTCACTGCTACGTGACTGCTACGTGACTAGTGTGATACTGAGCCGCGATGGAGAAGCTGTATGCAACATTAGCGCCCTCCCTCCACACGCGCACGAGTGTGGCCCCCAGTGAGCCAGTGCAGCCACGCGTCGCCACAGTTGTGATATAAGAATTTACAGTTCGGATATTATTGTAACTAAATTGTTTGTAAAAAAATTGTTGTTAATGTGATACAGTGAAACGAAAAAGATAGTTATAATACTAAAATAGACTATCTTGCTCAATGTGTATCTAACATTGCAGCTAAGGATGGCAAGGCAACGTCAGGGCTATATATGTGTCGTGTTTGCTACAACGAGGAAGGACTTACAGAGATACTGAAATTATTAAAAAAATAAATTGGTCCACTGAAATTTATGTTGTTGCGTCCATTCTGATGAGACCCAGGGCTTGCTGCGGGGAGAACAGGTATCAAGATGTCTCTGAGGGTGCTTGTCGGTGAGAGTGTTGACGATGTTGAAGATAGAATAGAGGGAGTTGTAACCGAGAAGTGCTTCGAAGTTTCTGTAGCAGTTGTGTCTTCCAGACGAGGAGTAGGCCCCGTTGAGTCACTTGTAGGAATATCGGGATATTCCGTAGAGGGCACTTCAGTAGTTGTGATAGAATCCGCGGGAGTATCCGATGGCGTTGTGTCGCAGTCTCCCAAAGAGTCCTCCGAGAGTTGACTCAGTGGAGTGCCTCTTAGATGAGCCGGTGCGTCGCATGTGGCATTATCTATCTTCAGTATCGGTAGTTACCGATACTGAAGATAGATTAGGATAGGGCTAATTGTTAAAAAGTATTTCTGTGTTAACGACCATAGGGAGGGGCAGCAGTGGTAAGGGTTATTGTTCAAAATAAATGTTGGGACTTTGCGGTTATTATTATAGAGATGGGGTTGAAAATATTGTATCTTATTGTGTGTGAGGTCGATTGTGGGACTCCATCGGAAGTGCATGTTTTCTTCCTGAAACAATGAAATATACATACTTAAGCCATATTATCCCAGCGCTCAATGTAAGGTGCAATTACATTTAATGTTAAAGATTTTCTTTATTAAGATATGTTTTAGATTCGAACTACCCGCCGTTAACTAGACATTGTTGCATTAGATTCATTAATTAATTGTGTTTGATCCGTCGTAGGTAATTTATTAAATATTATCAAATATAGTAAACTAGCTGACGCCTGCCTTAACTATGAATATTGAATTTGAATTGTTTTTTTTTATTTTCTAATTTCCTGCGCAGCTTTTTTAATTTTTTCTTCCATACCTTCTCCTGATAATAACAAACACAAAAAAAAGAATTTCAAATAAAGCAAATATAGTAAATCCTGATATTTCAGAAGAGCTACTTAATAAACTTGATCGCCTTCAAAATTTGTGTATCCGGTTTATCTACGGCCTGCGCAAAGTTGAGGTAGGTTAGGTTACACATGGCACATGACACATGACACACGACTTCCAACCTCAACTCAAGTGGCTTCCGCAGCGTCTATACTCTATACATACTTGCACGACCAAGGGACAGACCTACTCGCCCACGTGTACCAGTAGAAACACTTATTGCACATGCAGGTAGCATTCAGTGCAGTGTTTTATGGTAAATCTCTTACGGTGCCTCATCACTCTGGAGTAACCCAAGCACTGAGGAGTTCGAATTCAGACTGAAGCAACATTTCTACTCACTCTTAAATATGTAAATATATTATATAAACATTGTTTCCTCATATAGACATTGATATATATTTATATTAGGTATATGTAGTTTATAATATTAACGTTTTTTTAGTATATTGTGTAGTATATTATAGTGCCTATAGTCTATGTATAGTATTTTAGTATTTATACTTTTTTGTACCTACATCACATTTAAAAATACTAATTCTCCTGTAGGATAGGAGGGTATCAGGTAGAGATCTCTGTTTAGAGATAAGTTATCCCGTGTGTTATAAATTTTGTGTAATAGATTGTGTAACTATATTTTTTTGGTACATAAATAAAATAAATAAATAAATTTGTAAATAATATTATATTATAATATTTTGATTAAACTATGTCTATTTGACAGATAGAATGTCCGCCATGACATAATACCTAATCACCTCTGGAAAATGATAACTCCATATTTTGGCAGATTTCTCAAAAATAATGGGGATCTAATTTATGAAACCAACGAGGATGAGGAGTCAGCGAGTCAGAGTCAGTACCGACAGCGGTCTTCAGCCACTTGGTAAAGCAGACAAGTGGTGAAATAATAATGGAATGGACTTCGTTGTCTGGAAGCCAGGATTATAGTTGTTACAATATTCATAACTAGTCGATTCGAATCCCCAAAGACACAAAGGCCACACACAGGACACAGCTCGACACAATTCTTAAGTATTTTTTCGTTGTAATGTCTCTTTTTATCGCCTATGTCCTTGTTCAAGCTCTACTTTATCTCTATATCAAATTTCATCAAAATCTGTTCATTGAAATAAGTGCGATTGCGTAACAGACAGACAGATCATCTATCCGCCACTAGATGGCGTAAGTAGTACATTAAATCGGAGTTTCGTTTGTTTAGTTTGTATTCTTAAGTACTACTGTTTCTTAATAATTACTTTTGAAATTAAACTACTTGACCCCACCACATAACATTTGACTAAACTAAACTAACGAAATAAATAGAATAAATATCAATCCTAATAATGGAGACACTGCTCTTTTGTTACACTTACACTACGATAGACAGTTTCTCTATGAAAACTTATATGTAGTCGAGCCAGTGAAACTATTCATACAATAAACTGATAGACACTATTTTTAAAAGTTCACCGTGATTAGATCCTAGACGAAAAAGTACTATATGTCATAGTTCAGAAATATATATATATGTCGGGGATTTTAAAACGATGTGAAAGGAGAGGGAAGGAGGAAGATGGGGAATATTGGGGAACACTAAAAGGGGGTGATGGTAATGAGTGGAATATTGGGTAAACGCAACGTTGATACTTCTACTGAACCGATAAATGATCAAATATGATCTCTAACAATTACGAGAGAAACCTCAGCAGTGCCTTGGACTTGTGACCAAGGTGTAGGCTTAAGGAATTCCTTTATATGATCATAACACTCGCCTCCACTGCTCAGGCTCTCTGTTTAAACCCAAGGTTAAACGCACATAAAGCGAATCTAACACAAGGCTAACCTAACCTAAGGCTAACCTAACCTAACATTGTGTTTACTTAACTACGTGGCAATTACATTGTAAGGACTTACGTGACCTTAGTTGGACAGCACTTCCACACTACACTGCACTTGACACTATCACTATCACTAGCACTACTTAGATGTTCACTTCTTGAGAGACCGCGCACGACTAAGACTTCAGTTAGACTGTCGATCGCATATAAAGGGTCGAGGGTAGATACTGTCAAAACAACAGAAGTGATTCCTACCCCACTCCAACGCCATAGACAACGATAACGATTCGATTAATCGATAATCTTTTACTATGCTCCGACACGGCCATTCTGATAATCAACGCGCTCTCGCGTTGCCTTTAAACAGTTTCAAAATACGTAACACGTAACACTAGTTTCATAGACCAATAACTTCGTTAAAGTGTGACAGCTTTCAGCACTATTTTCCACTAGACGTATGAATTTCAGTCATTAACACACAAAGAAACAAAGAGCTCTGAACACTCTTTACAGAAAACATCTCAAATTCATAGCAAAGCGTAACAGCTTTCAGCCCCAACCGTTGGGGCCTACAAAGCCACCTTACAACGGCTCAATAACAACAAAGCGACAACGCTTCCAGTACATCTTTCCGACAAAGCGTAAAAGCTCTCTGTCCACTAACAAAACGTTAATATGATCAGTAATTTCCAAACACTATGCGTAAAAACTGTCAACACCATAATTTACTACCGAAACGGCTCATGAGCCTCATGTAAAGCAAAGGCGTACCTACTTCAAATAATAATCACGATTTTAAGATTTTAAACTACCTTCGCAACTATTTCTGATTTCAACTATTTCTGAATTCTTTTTTTTAAACTACCCACTTTTAACTTTTTCTAAAACTAATTTTACTCGCATTGAAACTAATTTAACTGTCAGGATTATACGCAAAGAACCCTTAACGTGAACTTTTGGGCTTGTGATCCCACTTCTGATGTCGGGGATTTTAAAAACGATGTGAAAGGAGATGGAAAGAGGAAAATGGGGAATATTGGGGAACACTAAAAGGGGGTGATGGTAATGAGTGGAATATTGGGTAAACGCAACGTTGATACTTCTACTGAACCGATAAATGATCAAATATGATCTCTAACAATTACGAGAGAAACCTCAGCAGTGCCTTGGACTTGTGACCAAGGTGTAGGCTTAAGGAATTCCTTTATATGATCATAACACTCGCCTCCACTGCTCAGGCTCTCTGTTTAAACCCAAGGTTAAACGCACATAAAGCGAATCTAACACAAGGCTAACCTAACCTAACATTGTGTTTACTTAACCACGTGGCAATTACATTGTAAGGACTTACGTGACCTTAGTTGGACAGCACTTCCACACTACACTGCACTTGACACTATCACCATCACTAGCACTACTTAGATGTTCACTTCTTGAAAGACCGCGCACGACTAAGACTTCAGTTAGACTGTCGATCGCATATAAAGGGTCGAGGGTAGATACTGTCAAAACAACGGAAGTGATTCCTACCCCACTCCAACGCCATAGACAACGATAACGATTCGATTAATCGATAATCTTTTACTATGCTCCGACATATATATATTCTACTGGCGGTCCTTTAAGAAAATTACGTGAAATTAACGAATTTTTTTTTTGAAACTTATTTTGTGATCTGAGAATTTAAGTTACATACCTAAGTGTTTTTTCTTTTATTTAGTTGTATAATTCAACGTAATAAAAAAAATGAATTTCGGCAACAGCGTCATCTATCGGATGCGGTCGTAATTAAAAACTAACTAAAGACACTTACTACAAAAGAATACAACATTCATTTGAATTATTATTATAAAAAAAATATTTTTAATATAACCAAAGCTAAAAAAAGGTTAAAACAATGCATAAAAAAATTTCAGTTTAAATAATAACTACTAAAACAGGATTGTTAAAACAAACAATAAAACTACTATTTAGTTTAAAAAATTATTACCACTACTAAATTAGTTAGTTTTTAACCTAATACTTAATACAAATATAAAAACATATTTGATTTTTGTGTTTGCAATACATTGGGATAGTATTTGTTCTATTGTTATGAATATTTGTCAGTTTGACCATAAATAGATAACACGAGAGGCTCACCGATAAATAAGTAATTCTATTACGAGACAAGTCCAGTCTCTGCAGGGAGGGGAGCTCGTCGAACACGGCGGGCTGGAGGCTCTGGAGTCGGTTCCCGGAGAGATGAAGCCATCTTAACCCAGTTAACCCGTAGAATGTTGAACTGAAACACGAGCAAAACTCATATAATTATGAATGTACCGGGGGGACGGCGAGGGGAGGGGGCGGGGAGCACACTGTACTGTCGCAACAACATATAATGTTTACTCGCAGTTCAGTACTCACAGTAACTACAAGACAAACAAAGTGACGTCACAACTATGTATACATAACATATAAGCGCAATGTGCTACTTCTGCACTTCAACCGTATTATAAGGAGGAGTGGTCGTGGTCGTGGTCGTGGTCGTGGTCGTGGTCGTGGTCGTGGTCGTGGTCGTGGTCGTGGTCGTGGTCGTGGTCGTGGTCGTGGTCGTGGTCGCACCCACTGTACACCCACCAAGTCTTTGTGGTCTTGGTCACCTCCACCAATTCCTCTAATAATATATATAATCATAGTGGGTACATGTGGACTGTTTCTGTGCTTATGCATTCCTGAGTTTGTATCTGAATTATTTTCTTGTTTCGGTTTCCGTTTCACAATCGGGATTACCTTTCTAATCTCATGTTTTCATGCTCAAACGAGTGACTAACTGCAACGACAGGACCGCATTATATACATATGTATTGTACTTAAACAATAAGATATACATACATATTCCTAATATGCTCGCCAAGAGCTTTCTTTTGATACCAAACACGTGATGATTATCTCAGTTTAATTTTTTTCGAGGTTAGAATCTGAGATTTAAATCAAGTCATTAAAAAAATCATAAAATTAAATATACAGCCTACGTCACCCGCGACATTATTGCGAATCTATTGACACCTCACTCATTGAAAGTGGTCCAGCAGTTGAGGCGCTGGAGTGGAACATACAAACATACATACATACATAGACTGCCAACATCATTACCCTTCCTTTGGTTTCGCCGTAGTCGGGTAATAACAATTCCGCGAAGTGTGCGTGTGTGTACGTTTGTGTGTGTGTTATACTATGTGTGAGAGTTAGGATGTCCAGGGTGTGTTCATGAGCAGACACAGCACCACCTCTGCGCGGCGAGGGCTGTCGCTAGTCGCTAGTTAATGAAAAGTGCAAATGTTCACGAGCCACTTTATATAAATGTATGTATGTATGTGTGTGCTCGAGTTATGGTGAAGGAACCGATGAACTACTCACTTGTCTAACTCCTCTATCTGGTTATCCGTTAGATATATGCCGAGCAGTGCAGTGCAGTTAGCGAACACATCGCGCGGCAGTGTGCGTATGTTGCTGCTGCTGAGGTATATGTACCAGAGGCGGGGCAGGTCGGCGAACGTGCGGCTGTGCAGCTGCAGTTGCGCCCTGTTGTTGTCTACCCACAACTAAAAGAATAATAAATATGAATTAATCTTATATATAGAATTCTCGTGTCACAATGTTAGTTACCATCATACCAGACTCCTCCGGAACGGCTGGACCGATTTTTATGAAATTTTATATGGATATTCAGTAGGGCTGAGAGTCGGTCAACATCTATTTTCATCTCCCACAGTGATAAGGGTGCCCCACCTCAAATCTATATGGCAAAACAACGTATCAGTCACGCATTTATAGTTATATGCACTTGGATATTTTATTGGCTGTCATAAGTTCATTGACAGTTTGACGAGTAATTTCGTGTAGCTAATATTGACTACCATAATAAAATAATTCAATGATTTTAACAAGGGGGTATCGTTAGTGTATACAACACAACCATGCACCACTCATTAGATTCAAGCGAGAGTATTGCTCCAGTTTATTGTTACGTACAGACTTGAATAGCGAATAGAATATACTTACTTGCTGCAGCTCCGTCAACCCGGCGAAGTGGCCAGGAGACAGCTCCGCTATGCGGTTACCGGATAAGGAGAGATACATTAGTGCGGGCACCGGACTGAACACCCCCTCGGGGAGCGAGGATATGTCGTTATTGTCTAGATACAGTAACTGCAGCTCAGGCACACCTGTGGGACACACACACACGCACTCACACAATGTGTACATACTATTGTAAGCGTTGTTTAATTATTCAAAGGGAAGTTTTAAATATTGATTGGCAACACAGGCCTGCGACTGTCATTATAGTACGAATAGATTAGGGAGGTATTCTGTGTTATATAAAGGGTGGCTTTTACGCAATAAGGTTTAGTTGCTCTCGGAACTCGTGTGACCTCAAAGTGTTGTGTATTTAATGCATAAATTATAATATATTTGTCGGGGATTTTAACAGGTGATGAGAAGGAATGGAAGGAGGAAGATGAGGAATATTGGGGAACACTAACAGGGGGGATGGTATCGAGTGGACTATTGGGTAAACGCAACGTAAATACTTCTATTGAACTGATAAATAGTGAAATATGATCTCTAACAATTACGAGAGAAACCTAAGCAGTGCCTTGGACTTGTGACCAAGGTGTAGGCTTAAGGAATTCCTTTAAATGATCATAACACTTACCTCCACTGCTCAGGCTCTCTGTTTAAACCCAAGGTTAAACGCACATAAACCTAACCTAACACGAGACTTGGTAATTACATTGTAAGGTACTCACGTGACCTTGATCGGACAGCACTCCTAGCATTAACACAACACTGCACTTAACACTCACTATTCAGAGACTACTTTACTTCTTGAGAGACCGCGCACGACTAAGACTTCAGTCAGACTGTCGATGGCATATACAGGGTCGAGGGTCGAGACTGTCAAAACAATGGAAGTGACTACTACCCCACTCCATCGCCATAGACAACGATGACGTGTCCATTATTCGATTTCGATATTCATTAGATTGGATTACTCGATAATATTTTACTATTCTGCGACATATTTATATATATATTATATATTAAGATAGTTTGCTGTATATAAGCGGTGAAGGAGAGTGTTAATGCATTGTAGAAAGGCCTTTTAATCCTGCACCTGGGTCGCAAGTCCCAGGCACTGTTCTAGATTGTATATTATTGTAGTATTTTGAGTGTCATTGTGCGGTTAGGCTACCGTGTAGCTTAAATCAAAAATAAACAGACATACCCTCGAAAGCGCCGACGTCGACCTCCGATATGCTGTTGTTGTTCAGGACAATATAGTGCACATTGGGAGTGTTCCTGAAGGCGGCCCTGGCCACTCGCTGTATACCCTGAGATATCAAGTCTAACGCACGTACACTGTCGTCTCTGACACTAGCGCCGAGCCAGTCGTCGGCCGCTCTGTCGTGTCGTCTGCGTGTCGCCTCCGCCGTCGTGTCGTATCTAATAGACAAACACGCACAACACACATTGATTCATTGTTTTTTTTGTTTTAGACTAACTTTTTAATATGCTCTCTACACCTAAATAACTTGTCAATAATGAAAAGATAAAGAATAAAAAAATAATTATAAATAGTTTGTGTTTTAAATTTATTTATGAATGAGCGGCCCGCCCTCGCTTCGCTCCGGACGCTTAAAACAAAATTAGTATCCATATCCTCAAATTGTCATTCATTAATATTGTAGCTTTCCTTTATCTTTAGCTTCGTGTATAATTAATGATTAAAAAGAAAAAGAGAAAATGAAATAGAGATAATGAGAGAGAGAAAAAGAAGAGAAAAATGTGGAGAGAAAAAAGAAAAAAGAGAGAGAAAGAGCAAGTAAAAAAGGAAGGGAGACGGGAATATTGTAGATTTCTTTTAAAGAAAGAATTTTCAAAATCGTATCTGCAGTTCCTGAGATTACTTCCTTTATTTTCAAAATGGCCGTCTGACGTCTGTCTGCCAGCGCTTTAATTATAATACTTATGGCAACACTATATGGGCTATGTCACTTTGGCATGTTTGAGCTTTTTAGAGACATACCCTGGCGACACCTGGGCGCTCCCGCGCGACGCCAGCGCCGCCACTGCACAGCACAGCCACAGCGCGTACATTGTTGTCTGTGTTAGAAAATAATAACATTATGAGAGTAAATAATTAAATGTGTATGGTAAATAGTTTTCTTAGACTGGCAACATATTAATAGTTTGACCTTCAATTAAAATTAACCATTAGTTTCTTAATTATAAATTGTTTAATGTCCAATATTTGAAATACTAATAATAAATTAAATAAATAATTTAGACGAATATTAAACTGGTCAAATGATATTAATATTATCTAATATTATAAATAATGTAATTTAGTATTTAAGCAAGCATTAGTAGCGTAGTTTCTAGTCTACTCTAGACGTTACGCTGTTGCTCTGTAACGAGGTGTTGGTGGTGATGCTGTTGGATATTCTCGGTTACTGTACAACCATATGAAGATAAGTTACTAATGTTGTTTAGTTTATAGTTGCATCACCTTATCCCCCATTCAATAAAACATATCTTAACCCAAAGGTTGTCTGGAAGAAATGGCTAATAAGCCATAAGATCGCCTTTTGTTGCCACTTTTTAGTGTTTTTATATTGTATGTATTGTGGTGTGCAATAAAGTAATAAATAAAATAAAATGTTATATAATGTTGGTAAATCTATATCTATGTTGAAAGTAACATAAGAGGAGTTTCTTGCCAGTTCTTCTCAGAGATCAGAATGGCAGTTGTATATACTAGTATACAAGAATATAACTATAACAATGGAATATAACTATCCCTTTATATAACACGCTGGAATTAATTAACTTTTTTTTTTATATTTCACGTAAATATACGCTTTTCGCTGAAGGACTTCGCATATGTACAATATATAATATAAAGAGTTACTAGACTGTGTGTAGCTTTAGACCTCACTTAGCTAAATTGTAATTTTCATTTTATTGTAAACAATTTCATTATGTTTAAGTAAAGTTTATTAAAAATTGTAAAATTAAAATTAGACTGCGATAAAAATATAAATATTTAAATGAGCTGTTGGATGTATAGCAACACAACAGATAATAATATAAATAAGTTATAACATACAAAATATAGAATCAAACTGATTAATATATAAATAAAATTAGAAATAAATATATAAAAAAATTAAAAACTTTAAGAACCCCCTTAGGGTCTGGGAATTATTAAATAACATATGTGGACAGATCAGTGAATCGGTCGATGATACAATTCTGAAACATTTTAATTAAAATAGGGAAACTATTTGTAATATTTGCGCACACGGACTCGATAATAGTTTTAAAACAATATTCCTAAATGTGACCCAACGCCTAGAGGCGCACGACGCGCGACGGTTCGCACTTGACACAACCGACTATGCGCATGCGCATGCGCGAGTGCAACAAGCGTCGCGTCACGGTGTGAATAACACTATTTGTAGTTTAAATAAAATGAAATATAAAAGTCCAGCTGTATTGAATAAACAAATTAAAAAAATTATACATGTGACTTACATATTCGTGTGACACTGGTGGAGTCTCTGGAGGTCTCTGGAGGTCTCTGGAGGCGGCAGAGGGGCAGCAATGATTGAGCTTTGGCACTCGGACACGCGTATATACATACCCGCAGTGGCGGGGCTGCGGGCTGCGGGCTTCATAGTCTAAGAGCCGGCTACGTGTTGGGATACAACTTTAGAGCAGACTAGGTTAAAGAAAGAAAGAAAAAGTATTTATTTACAAAACTATTATACAAAAATAGTTATACTAAAAACTAAAAAATCAAAATATATGTAGTGTTTTTCGTTTAAAAAGGTAGAGCACTCGACTTACTAGAAGAAACCCAAGTTACCCCCTTTTCTGATATTCTGGTGGTGGGTACATCTTAGCTTCTCTGGGCAACTGAAGGAATCGCTAAATCTGTACAAGACAACACTGATCTAGTGCTAACTGATTCACTATGACTAGTAACGCAGAGCCTCACCTCTAGTGGCTTTCTCCAACCTCCTCATTATTCGCGAATATTTTACTATATTATTCGGACATTACTAAAACCTACAGTTTTTTAAATTTTAAAAGTTAGCTCCACTTCTCTAAAAGTATAATTATTAAAAAATAGTGTAAATTAATATAGTGACAAGATGATCTGCCTCGAGTGATATATTTCCTCCGCTCCTGAAATCGTTGGCTCTTAGTCTATAGTCGCGCGATAATGAAATAATTAATATATTATTTTAATATTTTACCGATAAACTGAACGTATTGTTTTAATTCGGCGCAAATGGACGAGGAAACTGATAATAGTCATATATACACACACATGCAGTATGTGTGTGTGTGTGTGAATATAGCAATACTCGTAGATGCTCCTGGAGCTACTCGTAGATAGCTCGAGTATATTGTGATTCGCTAACAATATGAACAAAGTCAGGAGACACTACATCACCTATGTCACTCAGGAGTAGTGTAACTTTATTGCGGTGAAAGACTTCAAAACGGGTTCAGTAGTTCTCGAGCATATTCGCAACAAACAAACAGTCAAATGTTTCCTCTTTATACATATAATAATATATTATTCAGCGCGCAAATGTCGCGCAGCAGGAAAACCACTTGTTATTCAGTTCAGTTGTATTTATATCAGAAAGGGAAACATTTACTAAACTTAATTAAATGCTTCACTGGCGGAGTGCGCGCGATATGTTATGTTTACGTTTAGTATTTGAATTTTGAGTTGCAGCAAGCTTAATATGCACACACTGCACACGCTGCACACACTGCACACGCTGCACACACTGCACACGCTGCACACACTGCACACACTGCACACACTGCGCACACTGCACACACTGCACACACTGCACACACTGCGCACACTGCACACACTGCACACACTGCACACACTGCACACACTGCACACACTGCACACACTGCGCACACTGCGCACGCTGCACACGCTGCACACGCTGCACACGCTGCACACACTGCACACACTGCACACACTGCACACACTGCACACACTGCACACACTGCACACACTGCGCACACTGCACACACTGCACACACTGCACACACTGCACACACTGCACACACTGCACACGCTGCACACGCTGCGCACACTGCGCACGCTGCACACGCTGCACACGCTGCACACGCTGCACACGCTGCACACGCTGCACAAACACTCAACCAGCTCTATACACGACATGTATTTCTGGTTGTAAGGAGTGCGAGTGTGTGCACTACTCCTCCGCACTCACTCCACTCGCTGACTCTCCTCGCTGTGTAGAGACAAGTAGGGGGAACTGTTGTACATGTAGTATATGCACTTTGCGATCGGTTATTTGTATACAACAGTCGTGTCTACAACAATATTGTTGTACCTTGATCGGCCGACTTACAAAGTGTTAGTACTGACTTTTGATAGAAAGATGGACAAAACTACTTCATTTATATTTAGTTAATTTCCAATATTATATTAATATAAATTGAAATGTATGTATGTCAGTCTCCCTCCTAGTGTTGGAGACTGGCTTGAGACTAAATAGTGATTGTTCCTTAAGGTCCAAATATGGTGAACGTTATGTTGATTTTGTTCACATTTTGTTATTTAAGTGTCTCACTTAACTGTATAAAGAAAGTTTACTAATAAAGTTTTTGTAGTTCATTTAAATATGTATGTTTAACCATCAGATCGTCAATATGTCCAAGGACTAGGACTCCTGGGTACAACATAGTACTGGCCGAGCTATATAGGGACTAGGCCTGTACCCAACTCTACCTTGACCTTTTTTTACCATTTCTTAAAAAATATGTGAAACACATATTACAAGTATGGTTTGGACATTTCTGACATGTTGGTGGCGGATGCTGGATACTCACAGTGAAGTGCGTTATATCCATATAGTTCCAGCAATAGATAGTCAACAATGGCCAAAGCGACACTTGAGGCTTCGATGTTGGTCTTCTTTATAAATATTATCAAAGCTTTATCTATATATATATATCTCAGACATATAATGATATAACTGAACACAATAGATGTCTCTTGGATGATGTTATATTTGGCCAAACATATGATGTGGCTGTCGGGTCTTTCATATCAGAAAGTGTGAATATCTCTTCCCTTTAACAATTTATAATTCAGTTTTAATAGATTTATACACCACACACACATACAAAACATAATTTCAGGAGTGGGACTTGAGTTGAATAAGACTGAATGTCAAACATTATTCGTAGCTCTGCATCATTTGCAGTTTCTGTTGAAGACTGACGTCCTGATAGTGGTTAAACTCAGATAACCAATGCAGTCCTTCGGTGCACGGTCTAAATATTGCAATGAGAGACACTTGAAGAAGAAAAGAATATTTGTTATTATTCTTTATTAACATGAGAATGAATCGTACTAATTACTACCTACTAGCTGACGACACCCCCGAGTGGAAGGGAGCTCAAGTCACTTGGTTACGTCACTTAACATTTGAATATTGGTGTTTTAATGAGTATTTTGAGAAAAAATATGAATTTGATATTATATCTGCATGCAACTCTGCTTGCCCTGCCACTTGTTTACCTACTCGCTGAAGGTGTTGCCTGCCCTGAAAGGGTTTGCCCTACAATATACATTGCTACTGATTTTCTAGGTCACTAAATAATATAAGATTATTTTAGCTTTGTCTACTTATGAAGTATGCCAATATCAACGAGCCTTTGAACCATGTATGTATATTTTGATGATATCTGTGTAGTGTATAATCAAGTCAAGTTATGGAACTCATCATACGTTGAGTTCTTTAGACCATATTTTTATTTAGTCAATTATATAACAAGACATTTAGATTAAATTGTATATAACGGCATAGATTACTTAATCGGGGGTCGTTTCTAAGTCTAGTCTAAGACCACAATGGTCATATTGACCAGTGAAAGCTCACAGGTATTCTTATTCCGACGAGAGCAATGATTACTTACCTATTAGTTTTATTCTGCGTTTAATTTTATTGATTTTGTGTTTGTTGTTTTTAATTTCTTGTTTTTTTCCTCTCTCTTAATATTATTTTTAACTCGTACTGTATTTTTGTGTAAAACATTTCACTTAATTTTTTTTTATATTTTCCTTAATAGTTTATTTTGTAAGTTTTAAATTAATATTGTAATTGTAACCTACTCACTAAATATTGTCATGACGTGTTCACTAAACTTTCGATATTGGTTAGTTGTAAGTATTTTTAGTTATTACGTACGAACTATGACTACGTTTTCTTTATTTTTACTAATTTCTTAGGAACAATTTTTTAACTTCCTTTTTAAAATCTTTGTATTTATTTTCCTGCCACTAACTTCTAGCAGCTCCCTACGAGAGTTCCACAGCCTTCGTATAATATATTTCTTTATACTTTGTCCATTATATTTTTTTTCTATATTTATAACTAATTTACGCGAATCGCTTTTTAATTTTCCTCATTTAGTGTAAAATAAAATAGACAGATCATAAAATCGATACAATTTTATTGATCAATTATTATTTCCAATTCAAACTTATATTTAAGGTGATAGAATTTACTTGTTATTTAATAATCTTAATCTATTACATACCTACGGAGATAATCTTACTTTCTATTATTAATCCTAAATATTTAATTTCTTCCACCTACTCTATATGCAGCATAAGCAAACATAACACGTCCCGTTGTCTTTACATCGTTTGTTGTTATTCCTGTAGCTTCTCTATTGTAAGGAGAGCATGTATACATATGTACATATGTGCATTTAGTTTGAACCATATTAAGTATAATCACGTTATCATGAGCCCATCTAGTTATATTATCAAAATCTTCTTGCAATGAGTTTTGTAGAATCCTATCGTTCATCGTTGTTACCTGGAATTAACAAGCGTGTGTCGTGTCGTGTCGTGTCGTGTCGTGTCGTGTCGTGTCGTGTCGTGTCGTGTCTGCATACATGGACATGATCACCTTACACTGTTTTACTGCATTGGACTGCTGTTCACATCGATTGGTGATGTATCCCACCGGTCCTTGGCACCCCTAGGTTATGGGGACTTCATCTCCTGTGCAGCCTCCAACCATTGCTCGAGTGCTCTTTCGCTTAAGTAACTTGCAAAAAAGTTCAATAAAGGACCATTTATAGCACACTCCTTCATCATCAGCTCCCTCAGGAGCTGACAGTGCAGGTGCTGTACGCCACACAATCTAATAGGTGCACATCCTAGTGGTTGACCTATGAGTCGCCATACGTCATAATGTAGCATCTAAGCTAGCTAGCACTCCCTCAGCTAGTTACACCACAATGTCAACTATATAATATATTACACTAGCGGCCCATCCCGGCTTCGCACGGGTGGAATATTTTTTAAAAAACATTTTGGCTCTCCCGCATTTCAGGGCCCCCTCTCGCTGCGCTGCGTGGCGCTCACACCGCGCCGGCGGCCCGTCTGGAATTATTTTTTGTTTATCTTGATATTTTTATTTCGTAATATCTTTTGACTGAAATGTCCGATTTCAATAATTCAAAAAGTAATCAACAGGTATTGAAACAGTCTTGAATATGAAATAATTTATTTGAATAAGAATTAATACAAAGTTATGGAAAACATGGTCTGATTTTGATAGGCATTTTTATCAACTTTTAAAATGTAAAAAAGTAGTTATAGTGACATAACTACAATAGTTGCACATATGGTCTCGCGGAGTTTTTTGTAGATATTGATACGTTCTATAATATTGTAGAACATTTTTTTGTTCTATCATCAATACTTTTCGCAGCGCACGCGATGAAAGACATTTTATGGCTAATTTTTTTGCACCTTGCCTTAGTTTTAGTAATAATTTCTGAGGATCTCTAATTTTTTCCCGTAATAAATATAGCCTATTTTACTCAGGGAAAATGTAGCTTTCTAATGGTGAAAGAATTTTTGAAATCGGTCCAGTAGTTTTTATGTTTACTCGTTACATACAAAAATACAAATCTTTCCTCTTTATAATATTAGTATAGATATAGATGAAGGTAGACTCCATAACGAACCAACGTGCAGTTGCGAGTGTGGATTGCGTTGATGGATCAAGAGAGACAACATAGTTCTCATTCTGATAAGACATTGCTTTATTGTGATGTTGGTTTGATTACAAACCCGTGGCAATACTTCAGTCGTAAGTCCGAGTGTCCTGTAATTAGTGTTCGTCACGATGAAAACCCTATCATTATCCGCGAAGCGAGATATTGGTTTGATACAAAGCCCTTCAAGTACTCAAGTCGTACATCAAATATTATATTTAAAAGTGAGTCGTCAGTAACGCTCACAAACTTATTGACTATATTATATGTGTACTAGTCATACTGCATGTGATTTGTGTCTTATACTTGTACAAAACAGACAATAAACAGATAGTAGTGTTCGGCATTACTTTTTATTTAATTACTGATCCTTCGTCTATATACTTGTATGTACTAAGCATAGCAATAATTCTATTTGTACAGATTAAATAACACAAAAATAAACGCAATTCAATTTAAAGTTTCCTGTTAGCTTCAGATTGGTTAAGGATAACCAGCATTGGACAATAACACCTAACTGTGACAGATAATCAGTTTATATTTAGATATTATCGAATATTCAGTGGATATAATGCAAATAGTAAAACATTAGAATGGACAAAGCAAAGAATCGGTTGAGCGAGTGCACCCGGAGTGAGACCGACTCTCTACCTGTCTCTTTCGCTCCGCTGATAGGTGAGCGGAGAAGCCAATGCGCCATTGGGGGTTGCGCTTCAACAATAAGACTATACTTATGAGACTAAATTCTAAACATCTCAAAATGATGACACAACACCTAAACTCCTAAACTTAACACAATTATATACATTCAACATATTCTGACATCTTATTAAACAAATGACAACCAAAACAAAATCGCATCGTATCAAAGATATCCCACCGACAACATTAGCATGTGAGATGTTTTAAAGATTAAAGAACGAATATACATTCACTTGTACTGAGAACATACATACTATATGTTGTGGGCGGTTGCAGTTTCATATATATATATATGTTGATTGTTTACACTTATATACTAAAGTTGGACTTAATTGAGGAAAAATAATTAAATAACGTCCGAGTTATGCAACAGAAACAAAACTGGTTTCAAATTAGGGGAGTAAGACAAATAAATGACAATATTTGTTTACATTGCGAGGGTAGTTAAGCAACAACAACAGTCACAGACTTGTTTAGGTATCACATTACACAATCTAGCACCTCCAGGTAGAATACTGTTTCACCGCAGGTTGTTCGCGATCTGCAGATAGATGTCGTATGTTCAGCGCCGCGGCTTCACTCGCTATATTTTGGATAATTCACACTATATCGTTATAAATTATAGCCTATGCGTTATTCTGAAGTGTAAGCTATATTATTGTAAGGTTCCATCAAAATCCATTCAGCAGTTTTTGCGTGAAAGAGTAACAAACATGCATTCTTAAAAACTTTCGCGTTTATAATATTAGTAGGAAAGAGAATCTTTCGGACTAAAATATAATTATAATATATGTAGGTGTAGGTGTAGGTGTAGGTGTAGGTGTAGGTGTAGGTGTAGGTGTAGGTGTAGGTGTAGGTGTAGGTGTAGGTGTAGGTGTAGGTGTAGGTGTAGGTGTAGGTGTAGGTGTAGGTGTAGGTGTAGGTGTAGGTGTAGGTGTAGGTGTAGGTGTAGGTGTAGGTGTAGGTGTAGGTGTAGGTGTAGGTGTAGGTGTAGGTGTAGGTGTAGGTGTAGGTGTAGGTGTAGGTGTAGGTGTAGGTGTAGGTGTAGGTGTAGGTGTAGGTGTAGGTGTAGGTGTAGGTGTAGGTGTAGGTGTAGGTGTAGGTGTAGGTGTAGGTGTAGGTGTAGGTGTAGGTGTAGGTGTAGGTGTAGGTGTAGGTGTAGGTGTAGGTGTAGGTGTAGGTGTAGGTGTAGGTGTAGGTGTAGGTGTAGGTGTAGGTGTAGGTGTAGGTGTAGGTGTAGGTGTAGGTGTAGGTGTAGGTGTAGGTGTAGGTGTAGGTGTAGGTGTAGGTGTAGGTGTAGGTGTAGGTGTAGGTGTAGGTGTAGGTGTAGGTGTAGGTGTAGGTGTAGGTGTAGGTGTAGGTGTAGGTGTAGGTGTAGGTGTAGGTGTAGGTGTAGGTGTAGGTGTAGGTGTAGGTGTAGGTGTAGGTGTAGGTGTAGGTGTAGGTGTAGGTGTAGGTGTAGGTGTAGGTGTAGGTGTAGGTGTAGGTGTAGGTGTAGGTGTAGGTGTAGGTGTAGGTGTAGGTGTAGGTGTAGGTGTAGGTGTAGGTGTAGGTGTAGGTGTAGGTGTAGGTGTAGGTGTAGGTGTAGGTGTAGGTGTAGGTGTAGGTGTAGGTGTAGGTGTAGGTGTAGGTGTAGGTGTAGGTGTAGGTGTAGGTGTAGGTGTAGGTGTAGGTGTAGGTGTAGGTGTAGGTGTAGGTGTAGGTGTAGGTGTAGGTGTAGGTGTAGGTGTAGGTGTAGGTGTAGGTGTAGGTGTAGGTGTAGGTGTAGGTGTAGGTGTAGGTGTAGGTGTAGGTGTAGGTGTAGGTGTAGGTGTAGGTGTAGGTGTAGGTGTAGGTGTAGGTGTAGGTGTAGGTGTAGGTGTAGGTGTAGGTGTAGGTGTAGGTGTAGGTGTAGGTGTAGGTGTAGGTGTAGGTGTAGGTGTAGGTGTAGGTGTAGGTGTAGGTGTAGGTGTAGGTGTAGGTGTAGGTGTAGGTGTAGGTGTAGGTGTAGGTGTAGGTGTAGGTGTAGGTGTAGGTGTAGGTGTAGGTGTAGGTGTAGGTGTAGGTGTAGGTGTAGGTGTAGGTGTAGGTGTAGGTGTAGGTGTAGGTGTAGGTGTAGGTGTAGGTGTAGGTGTAGGTGTAGGTGTAGGTGTAGGTGTAGGTGTAGGTGTAGGTGTAGGTGTAGGTGTAGGTGTAGGTGTAGGTGTAGGTGTAGGTGTAGGTGTAGGTGTAGGTGTAGGTGTAGGTGTAGGTGTAGGTGTAGGTGTAGGTCTGTATTCTGTAATACAACTCTGTAATACACTCATTGTTGTTGTTTCTTTAGGTGTGAGTAAATTGTAATTACAGAAGGATTTGACCAACCTGTTTTGTTTTATTTGTAAATCATTCCGCTTCACTGAGGAGTTATAGACTACCTATCGCATCTGAGGTGGTATACAAACATACAAATACATTTATGAATTCCACGCAATAGTCCACGTAAAGATCTTAATTTAGATTTTTTTATAGAAAGTTGGGGTTTCCATGTTAGTTGTCTGTTGATTATCCCTAGGTAGTTCAGCTAGAGCGCTGGATTATGTTTTTATTTTTGGCGAAAATATTATGTAATTTGTTTCTGACGTATTTATTGTGAGAAGATTAGACAAAAACTAATCATTTATTTTCTTTAAATCACTTTGTGAGTCTTTAATTATAGATTGTATAGAATGACTACTTCATACTTCAGTAAGTACTTCATCCACTTGGGGGTTCCACGCAATACTGGTTTAGGACCAGGGTTACTTTGCGTTTGTCCGATGTTGACCACCCGCCATCGATTCAACGAGTGTGATAAGTACTTTAGAATGTCATATACATTATCTTCCTAGCCATTTTCCTCAATAACTTCTGGATATTCTAAGGATAAATTATCTATATTTAATAAATCAATATTTGTATCTCCACCTGGCACGCCTACCTACCTACCTACCTACCTACCTACCTACCTACCTAGCCTACTCCTCTACTCCTCTACTCCTGTGCAGTTGGTAATTACGAGTCTGTTCTGCTGTGAGGTGGTCTATATATGGCGCCAATGTCTAGGACTCTACACTGTAGTTATTGAGATGTATCCAAAGGTTAATAATATTAAAGGTATAATGTTTATATCCAGTAATCTGTGTCTTTTTTACATCAGTATCATTTTTAATTCAAGTCTCAACTATAATAAAAAATGTTGCCAAGACGACATCATCGTTATCAGATCGCATATAGAGCCAAGCTGCTAACTCTACCCCCGATAGACATCCCTGAGAAAGGACAAAAGCTACTTTTTAAGGCGAAAAATGATTGTAAGGTGTTGAAGGGAGGGGGGGGGGGGGGATGAAAAGCAGTTCATGGAAGTAGTTGCATGGAAGTATCGAAATTTTTAAGTTTTACCCTCAAGGGCGTAAAATAACAACAGGGAATAGGGGATGAAAGTTTGTATGGCATGGTCGCGGGCACAGCTAGTATAAGTATAATATACAAGATGCCCTTGCCCTTGCCCTTGCGCTTGACTCGGCTTGGCGTACTCGTCAATATGAAAGTACCCAAGTGGAGTGTGTGGAGTGTGTGTAGTGTGTGGAGTGTGTGGAGTGTGAGGAGTGTGGAGGGGCGACTAGTAATTACTTATATTGAAGTGTGGATCAAGTCTGTGTGTCTGCCTTTAACAAATATTCCATCAGCGAGTTATGTAATGATAATATTGCTGTCCGTCACAACTCACATTGTAGTCGGCTATGATAACTTTAATTGAGGATGTTTTCGTGTTAAATGACTACGATAACAACTAGTTAGTGTTATCTTCGCGGCTTCGTTTGCGTATCATCTCTCCCATTCGATAGCTCACTTGTAAATTCCTATAATTTAAACGAAGCGAATTACAATCCACCGACTTGTTTGTAAATTATAAACAACATCTATATACTATAATTGTAAAATTTTATTTACAACAATTTTAAAGATCGAATGAGAATGAATTTCGCAGTCCTCGTGTCATATTATGTAAGTTCAAAAAAATTAAGATGTTTGTTTCTGAACGAAGTGTTACACACTCGTAATGCACTTGTGCACCACTTGCATCACACGATGCGCATCCATACGGTTATACATATAACCGTGATATGGTTACAAGCGACACGGTTGACGGTATGAAATACCATTATTTGCGTCGCATAACATGAAATACAATCAACATTAAAGAAGAATACTCCTTCCCTCAGCAACTGTAGCAACTGTAGCCTCTAGAGATGTGTTGTCTGTCTGTTGTATATTGTACATGTTCCTAATTACTATATTTTAAGTGACACATCTGCTGCTAGGCGACCCGCCCTGGCTTTGCTCGGATGTTATCACAACATGTATAATTTATGTCTAATGTCAACATATTTCTCTACACATTATGACGAACTCCCATACAAACTTTCATCCCCAATATGAACCCGATGTAGAAGCGTTTGTATGTTGCACCCACTTCACGTTGTGGTTTATAATAAAATAGAAATACTGTGTAATTGGTTAAGTTTCTTAATATTGGAGGGGGGGGGGGGGGGGGGGGGGTGCACACAGTCTACAGTAGGTATATATAAAAGTTATTAAAAGAGGTTTTGGCCCAGCGCGGCTCAACTGTAAAGGATTATACGTTTATATTTAGACATTACGACGCTGACGGAGTGTTCGGTAAAACCACTATCATTTATTTATTCATTTTCCTTATTACTACTGTAATGTATTATTCGTGTTTTCCTGAAATGCTAAATAATAATAGAATAAGTGACAGAACCTGAATTCTCTGCGAGTCTGGACTGTTTCTTGGTCTCCATTTAAGATAATTGTGATGCCACAATCCAAACATGAATTTTTCATGCACCAATTTGAATTTGGAATCTATTTTTTAATCGTAATCCAAAATCTTGCGTGCAGTATGACTAGTACACGTAGTATATAGTCAATAAGTTTTCGTTGTTTCTTTTAAATATAATATTTGATTTACGACTTGACGACTCATGTCGGAGACTCTTCTGTTACCTGTTTAGACAATGCGTTTAGTGACTGCGAGGTGACCGACAGACTAATCAACAACAACTTAACGTCTGATCATTACGGACTGAAATTACATTAACAGATAAAGTAATTGACAATCTAAGCTAGGATAACTTGCAGACCAAAGACTATTAATTACATCACACACGTCATTTGAATATGAACTGCAACTACTCAGATAGACTGATTTGTTTCAGTTAATGTTGAACGATCTCAATCATATACTTTAAACCAAAAATGTTTTATAAAAACTTGAAGCTCACATTTTGTGACTGGGGCCATAGAAGGCATTTTTAAAAGCTGGGAAAAATTATATGACCTATAGGGCATGAAGCAGTTTAATCATAATCCTGAATTTCTACAATGTGTACGAAAGTATTCAAGGATTTTTTAAAATGATTGTTTTTAACCAAAGGCCATATTCATTATAAATAAAATCTTAAACTCTGACAATAAAATAGGAGCTATGGTGACATTATTGCCAGCATAACAGGAAAATGTAAAATTGAAAACGATCTGGTTAAATTTAATGGTAATAATACTGAAATTAGTTCTGAAATTGTAGTGACAAATTCTTTTTAGATATATCGGTTAAAGTAACCTCAGCTTTAAAGCCATCAGATGCGATCACTTTACTAAAAGCTGCGATAACTGCTCTGAATGTAATACGTTGCGCCGTATGACGTCATAACGTTATCAACACATATAAAACATTTAATATAAATAATCAGTAAAGTATTTATGGGATATTTCAGTTAAACTAATTCATTTAATAATTAATGATATTGCCCCCCATCCAGCTCTTGTTTTTAATAAATGTGTACATACCGGGACGTTTCCAGATCTTATTTTTTTTTTTTTTATTTATTTATTTCTCTTTTTAACAATGTATATAAAAAATTACTTACAAATTCCGTCAAACTGCGTAACAGTTTGTTGACGGGACTAGGCTCTCTAATTACACTTAAGTTCTACATTTTCTTGAAAACTATACTAAATATAATATTACATGTGTAGTAATGCGAACATGCACACACACAAACTCTCACACACGGACACGTATATACACGTACACACATGCATATAATCACATATGACATAAGACGTATGACTTGGATGAACCAAGTAACATCCCTTGAGCCCTTCCAACCGCTCTTGTGTACAGGACGTCGCGCGCTTATTCAAACAAACAAGTAATACAAAAATAACGTTTTTTGGGAATGAGCGTTTAAAGTTTTGCACTTTTGTCACGTCATCTTTATTTAATTATAAATAATAAACGATTAAGTATTTTAAATATGTTAATGTTTTAAATTTTAATTTAAAGTGTGAGGATTGAGTGAAAATTAAAAGAAACGAAATTAAATATTAATGAATTAGTAAAATATGAATTTGAAAAAAAAGTTCATACTTATTTCAGTTTACGTTTAAAATGTAGATGGTTTTTTTGAATATCATTTGGCTTAACACGAGATACTACAGTAAATTAATAAAAGTCTAATTTAGTCGTGTGACTTTAATAAGCTTTATTTCGGTTTATTTTTATTCAAACATATTTTTTTTCATCACATTCTTAACTGTTTCGTTATTTTATAAAATTACAAAAATTAATCATTACATTTTTCAGTAATAAAACACGTATTGACAACATTTTTTTAATTTTTAGTTAAATTATGTGAACAACGATTATCAAAAATCTAAGAGGAACATAGCATTGACAATAAAATATAGAAACTTTAACAAAATTCAAAATATTTAGTTTGAAAATTATGTCACAGCTAACAAAATACAATGAGGAACATAATAAATAAAAATGAAAATACTAAATTAGTTGTACATTTTTCAGTCGTTTAATCTCAATATCAGACTCAAAGTTGAAACGGCTAGTTTATAATAAAATACTGTTGCTTTTAGGATACATAAATTATTTTAGTTCCATGACAATTATTATGTTATATAGGAAACGAATGAAAACTTATATTAACAATATGTAAAGACTCTAAATTAAACCTTTCTAAACAAAACTAAAATAATAACAAAAACTAAGAACTTCCAATTAAAAAATATTATAATAATCACAAAATATAATCTCTTTCATAAGTGTTAGTTGATGATAGAATTATAAAAGTTTGCATATAAAGGGAGGCATTAAACCTTAAAAATAAGCTTTTTTAAAACGTTCTTCTAATTTGTATCTAAATCTTGCTTTCTTGTATGTGCTTGTTTAAGGTGTAGGGAAGGGATATGTAATGAGTCTCATTTTTTTCTCTTATTTTATACATCTATTTCTCTTAAATCATTCTCTTTATAAGAATTATTACAAAATATACTGAATGGCAGCTCCTTTCTCGTCCGTATTTTAATGTCGTTCCAATTAACTGTCTTTCCATTTGTATCTAAATTATAATTGTATTTTCCCTGTAAAAGTTTTATATCTCCAAAAAATCAAATGACATGTAAGCACAGCTTCTAAGTCATTACTTTTGAGTAAATGGTACAATCAATTTGTTTCTCTATTCTACTCAATGTCTTTTCTTCTAATCGTATATTGCTCTAGCCGACCCTTGCACCTTCGTCCGCGTGATGCTTCGCTTCTATTAGTCTTATCGTGATGATATACAGCCTACAGCCTTTTTCGATAAATAGGCTATCTAACACTGAAAGAATTTTTCAAATCGGTCCAGTAATCCCTGAGATTAGCGCGTTCAAGCAAACAAACAAACTTAAGCTTTATATATTAGTATAGATTATTCTTCCAGTTCTTTTTTTTCGGTCTTCAGTAGAATTTTTTAATGATAAATATAAGTCACATTGGTCTTTTTTGGGTTTGTAGAAGCTCAAGTTAATTTTTTTAGTAAATATATGTCGAAAGTGAAGGTTAGCCTTAGATTAGGTTAGCCTAGTGTTAGGTTAGGTTTATGTGAGTTTAATCTTAGGTTTAAACAAAGAAACTGGGCTGTGGAGGTGAGTGTAGTGATCATTTAAAGGAGCTCCTTAAGCCTACACTTTGGTCACAAGTCCAAGGCACTGCTTGGGTTCCTCTCAGAACAGTACGAGATCGTAGTGTTAAATTACATTCTGACCGTATTGCGCCCGTATAGCTTTCACGATAGGCCATCCATTCCATTACTTTCTTTTAATTTCTGACACATATTATAATAGTTTGTGTAATATCCTATAAAAAGTCGTCGTTTCTTTAAATCCCCTAAAGTCCAAAAGTCTTTAAATATCTCATATCTTACAATTAGTATCTTACTATCTTCTCTGTGCATTTTAGTTTGAACTTGTCTGTGCATGGAACTTTAAGGCTATTGGTTCGTATGATTTACCTGTATTCCTCAGTTTTTTAATTTTATTTTGTTTCCATTTCGTAGAATTTTTTTTACGATTGCGACCTTGTCGTTACTTTCCCAGATTCATCAGAATTAGAAGAAGTATTATAACTATCAGTAGTACAAAGAATTGACTTAAAGGTGTTAAATAAAAAAAATATCTTAGAATTGTGTGTAGGTATAGGTTTGGAAAAGTAGGATCATCATCTCTCAAATCTATATCACTTTCATCTGAGACATTTGGTGAAATATTCATAGACTTATAAAGATTAGCACATCTTTGGAATCTTAATTTACTATCATAGTTTAGTTCCTTCATCTGTGTGGAGGTTTGAGATACATCGGAAAATGTATTCTGAATCTACTACAGGTCTTATCAGGACGAGCAATTATCAGACGATGAAGAACTACTAGACGAACTTGATGATGAGACAGAAGATACGCTTGAACATGAGCAAGAAGATGAGCTACTGGGTGACCTTAAATATGATCTAAGGGATATTTGACTAGTCTCTGTATTCAATGAAAGAACTCTGTAATATTATTATTGTCAGTCATGAGGGACTTGTCACTGTCATAGTCGGATCCAAGACTAATGTCTTGTTTATTGTTAGTTTTAAGTGTCGTAAAAAAACGGAGATCAATATTCAAGCCGTGCCAAGCTACATCACATCACAGTCTGTAACTTCTTCGTGCTCGGGAATGAGATGTCATACTGGTAAAAAAAAGAAAATCTATTAAAATACTTATAAAAGTCTGTTACAATAATTATTAAAATTTAACGAGATTTCTTTTTTTTCTAAAATAGAGAAATATTATCAAGAATTCCATTTAAGTCTAGTGTTTTTTAAATGTTAAAGAGAAATAATCATATATAATATTTAAAGTTATAGTATTATTTATTAATAAACGGCATGAACATTAAATGTGCCACAAACAGGGTGGGTTTTAACAAAATCTAATAATACTAAACTGAAATAATTTAAGTAAATGCAAATGATTTTTAAATAAATAAAAAATAAACTGCATTAAGTCTAAACGTAAAATTTGTACCTTACCTTCGAATAATATAGAGAATTTTTACGTTTTATTTCTGACTTTGAATTGCTTTACTTGAATTACAGGTGATGGATTAATGAATACGTCAATACGTCATCTCTTTACTTGTGTCAAACTTGTCATACGAATACGTGGAAAAGAGCGCGTCGATCTATTATCTCGCTCATAGACACTCAAATCGAGCGGCTGTTGGAGCGAAAATATTCTCTAAGCTGCGTTAATTTGATTTATACTAAAATCCCCAAAGTGGTCATTTTTGAGTTATTTCTTTGTTTGAATAAGCGTGCGATATGACTGTATGTATGGAAACATTTCTTAAGTCAGTAGATAAAGAATTTAACAGTGTAGGTATTAAGTATTGTCTAGTCCAGGAACCGTAACAGTTTTGAGTACGTGGTACTGCTCATTTTTTTTGTGCCACCTTCCTAGTTGTAATTTCATGGCAAATATTCTCCCTGGTATCATCACTTTGAGCATGCTCTAATAACATTAGAAGGTTAATCTTTTGCTGTATAGGCAGTACCTTGCATATTTTGAAAAGTTTGTCATAGTTTTTATTACAGTTATTTTTTACATTAATATTAACTAGTGATTTCAGAAATCTTATTTGTAAATTTTTAATTTTCATCAAATTAGTTCGAAAAGTTCTACCATATGTTGTAAGCCCATAAGAAATAATAGCTTCTACTAACGCGTAATAGCGTAATAGACAGTGTATAGTATACTATTGCTAACTATAAAACGAAGATGAAACAATTTGCCAAGGATTGATTTTAATTACATACATACATCATCTACATGATATTACCTCGACCTTACAGAAGATCACAGCTAAATAACACTACTCTAAAGCAGTGTTGTGTTCCTGTTGGTGAGTTAGGTGACCAGAGCGCCTGGGGGGAATTGGGGATAGGGTCGGCGACGCGCTTGCGATGCTTCTGGTGTTGCAGACGTCTATAGGCTACGGTAATCGCTTACATAAAAAAAAAAAAAATATGCCTGTCTACCGTTAGGCCCAGATATTTATATTTATCTACAACTTCCAGCTTATTACATATACAATTATTCCCGTTTCTGTGGAGACAATTGTAATCGTGTCCTATAATTCGAACACTAGTATCAGAAAAGACGCCATTATATGGCGAATATATATGCATGCATTTTGTTTTTTTGATATTGATAATTAATCCGTTGTCATGAGACCATGGATAATATCCAACTGAATCTGTTGCTCAATATTCCTTATATCTTTATCCGCGTACAGTAAGCACGTATCATCTGCATACATATACATTCTACAGTTTTTTACAACTTTGGCCATTCCATTAACATGCATAATATACCCTAGGGCCTAAGGGACCAAACACAGAGCCGGTCGGGACGCCATACCTGACGTCGGCCGCCTCTCCCGTGAAGGCGCCAACAACCTACGCCACTCTTAATTTTCCTACCTATAAGATATGCTTGAAACCACTTATTTAAAGGTCCTCTTATTCCACATTCTTCCAAAGCTTGTAATAATTGATCAAAATGTAATGTGTCAAAAGCTTTTTTAAAGTCTATATAGACTACTATCACTTGTTTACGCTCATTAAGACTGCTGTTGACGTCATCAGCAAACAGCGCTAACTGCGCTAACGCAGTCGATGTGCTGCGGCCGCGTCGAAACCCGTGCTGTTGTGCTGTATTTCGGATAGAACGTTGTTTTTTTCTAAATATTTGGTAATTTGGGATACAATAAGTTTTTCTGTTATTTTATTTACTACAGATAAGATGGCTACTGGCCTGTAATTAGAGTAATCATAGTGACTTCCTTGCTTATATATGTCGGAGCATAGTAAAAGATTATCGATTAATCGAATCGTTATCGTTGTCTATGGCGTTGGAGTAGGGTAGTAGTCACTTCCGTTGTTTTGACAGTCTCTACCCTCGACCCTTTATATGCGATCGACAGTCTAACTGAAGTCTTAGTCGTGCGCGGTTTCTCAACAAGTGAACATCATCTAAGTAGTGCTAGTGATAGTGATAGTGTCAAGTGCAGTGTAGTGTGGAAGTGCTGTCCAACTAAGGTCACGTAAGTGCTTACAATGTACCTTACCTATGTTGCCACGTGGTTAAGTAAACACAATGTTCGGTTAGGTTAGCCTTGTGTAAAGTGGGAGAGGGGAAACGCCCCAAGTCTCACGACCTTTTTTTTTTTTTTGGTGACCCGGAGGAATCTGTTCAGCAGATACCTTCCCAAGCGGGGACTTGGTAAAGGTTATGCGGGGATGGTGTTACTGCTTCTGAAGGAAACAGTCCAAAACTGCCTCAGAAGGAGGCAGCCCGACCCGCTAAACCTCCGGAGTGTTCCTACACGACGCCTGACGATGGCACGCCACGGTATCGAAAATGTTCCGCGACTTGCCGGCGCCTGTCTTCCACCGGACCCTACACGGGGGATGAGGATGAGCAGTCCCCCTCTTCTAACAAAATGTCGCCCCTGGAACACCAAGGGGCCTACACTAGGCCTATTTGTGGGCGACAGAAATCCCCGCCTGTCACCCATAGATATACTTTGCACAGCGTCGGTGCGCTAAGGAGGCATCACTGCCAAAAAGGCACGACGCCGGCGACCCATGCGCCTACGGCGCATGAGAAGGGCTTCCGGATCGGTCTCCCGGATTCTCTCCGCCTCCTCCTTTGCGGTAAGGATGATTTCAGCAAAGGCCGAAACTGCCTCCCATGCCTGTTCAGTACCAACCATAGCTCTCACCACAGCCGGCAATGACAGGTCCATTCCAATGACCGCGACCAAGGCAACACGGTGCTCCTCCCAGGCAGAACAGATCCGGCGTGTGTGGTCTGCCGAGTCTTCTGCACCATCCCCACAGTGATGGCATGCGGGGGACGATTCCCTCTTCACCACCTGGTACAGATATCGACCAAAACAGCCGTGGCCTGTCAATACCTGTGTCAGACGGTATGTTAAAACGCCGAAATCACGACCAATCCAGTCACGCAGAACGGGCTTGACCGCGGCCACCAATTCCCTGCTAGCTCCCGGGTTCTCCATCCTCTGCTCCCACATGTAGACCACTTCTTCACGTGCCTCTCTTCTCCACTCGGCGATGACCCCATTTGGTGGGTCTCCTCCATTCTCCGCACGAAACAGTGCACGCCGCCCATGTACCGCCGCTAGAGCATCTGCTTCCAAATCCCACGGCGGCACACCCGCAAGCACGCAGGCACCCTCAAATGACACGGTACGGTACGCCCGGACCACTCTCAAAGCCATGGTACGCTGCGGACGACGCAGCAACGTAAAGTTTTAGGGCCGAGAGCATCCGGCCATATGGGCGCACCGTACAATGCCATCGAACGGATGACACCGGTATATAACCGTCTGCACGTCACGCTGGGGCCACCGATGTTGGGAAGCAAACGCCCCAAACTCCCAGCCGCCGCTACCAACCTCGGAGCTAAGCGATGGAAATGCTCCTTAAATATCCACCGGCTATCTATAATAAGCCCCAACTATTTAATCCATGACCCAATGCCGATGGACGCGCCTCCCACAATTATTTCTGATCCCGGCGGAGGACCCTTACGCGGACCATGGAAGGTCATGGCCTCCGACTTGTGGATGGCTACTTTAAGCCCAAGTGCTTCGATGTTAGGAGAGTGGAGGTGTGATGGACACTGCTTAATCGGATGGAATTGGATGTCTTGCAGGCGAACATCAATCACTCCGCCAGGATCTTCTTATCCAAACTATGGCGGAGTGGCGGATGAAGATCGCGGTGGTCTCTGAGCCGTACGTTGTTCCTCCCCGGGATGACTGGGTGGGGGATAGTGAAGGCTTAGTGGCCATCGTCTCTGCGAGGGCCAATGGCTCCCCGACTCTTGAGTCTAAGGCTACGTAATGGCCTACGTAGGTGACACTGCAGTGGTGGGGGTGTACAGTTCTCCAAATTCGGGTCTCGCCGTCTTCGAGCAATTGCTCGTGGAGGTCGGGGCCCTAGTGGGGAGGGTGCACCCTCGCCCCGTGCTGGTAGCTGGCGATTTTAATGCCAAATCTGAGGCATGGGGGTCTCCGGTGACGGATGCGCGGGGTCGGGTGCTAGAGGATTGGGCGGTGAGCCTAGGGCTCGTGGTCCTCAATAGGGGAAGACAACTGACATGCGTTCGCCGCGAGGGGGGGTCGGTGGTAGATATCACTTTTGCCTCAGCTTCACTAGCGCGTCGGGTCGAAGGATGGAAGGTGGTGGTGGACGCGGAGACTTTATCGGACCATCGATATATCAGATTCCAGATCGCCGCGTCACCGTCAACACGAGCAAGGCTGGCCCTATTCGAGATGGACGAAGGTGGGTTCTGAGTAGGATGGAGATCCTCTCGCGAGGGAAGCCGCAATAGTCGAAGCATGGTCAAGAGGGGACTCAACCTCAGAAAACATCGAGCAGGAGGCTGAAAGGTTTGACAAGGCGTTAACCCGTGTGTGCGACGCTTCCATGCCACGGGCTCGGCCATTCGTCCCTAGACGATGGGTCTACTGGTGGAGGATAGAAATAGGGGAACTTCGTCAGGCTTGTCTGCGCGCCCAACGTCGCTATGCGCACGCTAGACGCAGAAGGCAAAGAGACGTTGCGAGGGAAGATGTCCTATATCAGGAATATAGGACAGCGTGCAAGGCCTTGCAAATAAGTATCGCCGAGGCTAAGGAGGCATCATGGCGTGACTGGTTAGAGTCTCCAGACTGAGACCCGTGGGGTAAGCCATATAAACTTGTTTCTACTAAACTCCGGTCCTGGGCTCCACGGTTAACATCAACTCTGGAGCCACAATTTGTGGAAGAAGTAGTCGGCACACTATTCCCTTGGAGAGAAGGTTTCGTACCACCTTCGATGTCGGAAAATGCTGACGAGGAGGTTGTGGATACGGTAGAGGTTCAGCCTGTAAGTGACGAAGAATTGAAAGTGGCCATAAAGAAAATGAAGGCAAAATGAACAGCGCCTGGGTTGGATGGAGTTCCTGCCCATACGGTTGCGGTCGCGCTTAAAGAAATGGACGAGTGGGCGAGGCGGCTCTTTACCTTTTGTCTCACCCGGGGAGTCTACCCTCAGTGTTGGAAGACAGGGAAGCTCGTCCTGCTCAGGAAAGAGGGTCGTCCTGTGGAAGAGCCGTCAGCATACCGACCGATTGTGTTGCTGAGCGAGGTGAGCAAGCTCTTCGAGCGTGTGCTTGGTGCTCGCCTCATGCAGTCCATGTCACCCGGACTGCACCGAACACAATTCGGCTTTCGACGCGGAAAGTCCACTATGGACGCAATTGCGAGGGTTAAGGAGCTCGTAGATGAGGCGGTTTCACAGGGCGGGGTGTTACTAGCGGTCTCGCTTGATATCCCCAACGCGTTTAACACCCTACCTTGGGAAACGATAAAGACGGCGCTAGTTTTTCATGGCGTACCGCGGTACCTCCGTGACGTGGTAGAGGCTTATTTTGAAGGGAGAGCAGTAAAGTACCCGTTGAAACATGGCACATTGGCTACGAAAAGTATGTCGTGCGGTGTTCCACAGGGGTCTGTCTCCTGTGGAACATCGGTTACGACTATGTGTTGCGGGGCGCTACGCTGCCGGACGTAAGCGTGACATGTTATGCCGATGACACGATAGTTACGGTACTTGGGTCGAATTTTAGAGAGGCAGCAATGTTAGGTACCGCGGGTGTGGCACAGGTGGTTCGGAGAATAGGGTCATTGGGGCTCCAAGTCGCTCTTCACAAATCCGAGGCCGTAGAATTCCACGGTCCTCGCAATCGTCCTCTGCCAGGAGCGGTGATAGAAGTAGGAGGCACGTCTATCGGTATCGATTCCTGGATAAAATATCTGGGACTAATCCTCGATAGTCGATGGACATTCAAGGAGCATTTCCAGCGTTTGGCTCCAAGGTTGATTGCTGCGGCTGGGAGCTTGGGCCGGCTGCTTCCAAACGTAGGCGGCCCCAGTGTCGCGTGTAGGCGACTATACACTGGGGTCATTCGTTCTATGGCGATGTATAGTGCTCCCATATGGGCGGGTTCTCTTAGACCACAAATCGCGGTCCTGCTGCGGCGTCCGCAGCGGACCATCGCGCTAAGAGTGGTCCGGGCGTACCGTACAGTCTCGTACGGGGGTTCTTGTGTGCTGGCAGGAACATCTCCGTGGGACCTCGAAGCTGAGGCCTTAGCAGCGGTTTACCGTAAGCGCGCGCTTGCAAGAGAGAAGGATGGCTGTGATCCACCTTTGCGGCTGGTCGCCCAGTGGAGAGAGGAGGAGCGTCTTATAGTGCTGGATAAGTGAGAAAAAAGATTCGAGAGCCCGAAGGCTAGCGTGCAACTGTTGACGGCGATGAGGCCCGTTCTGTGGGATTGGGTTAGTCACGATTTCGGCGACCTCTCATTCCGCCTGACACAGATGTTGACGGGGCATGGTTGCTTCGGACGATACATTTGTCAGGTGGTGGGCAGAGAACCGTCCCCCACTTGTCATCATTATGCGGATGGTGCGGAAGACTCTGCAGATCACACGCGTCGAGTCTGCTCTGCATAGGAGGTGCATCGTGGAGCATAAGTCTCTGAAATTGGAGGAGATTTGTCGTTGCCGGCCGTGGTAAGAGCTATGGTTGATAGCGAGCAGGCATGGCAGGCGGTAGCAGCTTTCTCCGAGCCTGTTATTAGCTTGAAAGAGACGGCGGAAAGGGCCCGGGAGATTCATCCGGAGGCCCCACTCATGCGCCGTAGGCGAACTGGTCGCCGTTGTCGTGCATACGTCGCAGCAATGCCGCCGTAGCGGTAGTGTGTGCGCTGTGGGATATGGGCTTATAGGTGACGGACGGAGATTTCTGTCGCTCAAGGCAGAGCCCAGTGCAGGTGCGCGCCCCTTTGCGTTTCAGAGGCGACACTTTGCGGAGTATAGAAGGGGGGACCTATCATCCTAGTTCCCCCAGTGTAGAGTCCAGTTGCGGACAAGCGCCGGTAAGCCGCGGCCCGATTACGATACCGTAGCTTGCCATCGCCAGGCGCCATGCGTGTAGGAACGCCCCGGTTAGGTTTAGCGGTTCAGGCTGTCTCCTTCCGAGGCAGTTCTGGAATATCTCCATATGAGGCATTCACACCAGCCCCGCATAACCCGATCTGTCCCCGCAGGTCGGGTATTTGTTGAGCAAATTCCCCCGGGTCAAAAAAAAAAAGGTTAGCCTTGTGTTAGATTCGGTTTATGTGCGTTTAACCTTGGGTTTAAACAGAGAGCCTGAGCAGTGGAGGCGAGTGTTATGATCATTTGAAGGACGTCCTTAAGCCTACACCTTGGTCACAAGTCCAAGGCACTGCTTAGGTTTCTCTCGTAATTGTTAGAGATCATATTTGATCATTTATCGGTTCAATAGGAATATCTACGTTGCGTTTACCCAATATTCCATTCAATACCATCACCCCCTTTGTAATGCTCCCCAATATTCCCCATCTTCCTCCTTCCATCTCCTTTCACATCGTTTTAAAATCCCCGACATATATATGTCGGAGAATAGTAAAAGACTATCGAATAATCAAATCGTCATCGGTATCTATGGCGTTAGAGTAGGGTAGTAGTCACTTCCATTGTTTTGACAGTCTAGACTCTCGACCCTTTATATGCCATCGACAGTCTGACAGAAGTGTTAGTCGTGCGCGGTCTCCCAAGAAGTGAAGTAGTGTCTGAATAGGGATAGTGTTGTGCAGTGTTGTGTTAGTGCTAGGAGTGCTGTCCAATCAAGGTCACGTGAGTACCTTACAATGTAATTACCTCGTCTTGTGTTAGGTTAGGTTTATGTGCGTTTAACCTTGGGTTTAAACAGAGAGCCTAGCAGTGGAGGTGAGTGTTATGATCATTTAAAGGATATCCTTAAGCCTACACCTTGGTCACACGTCCAAGGCACTGCTTAGGTTTCTCTCGTAATTGTTAGTGATCATATTTGATCATTTATCGGTTCAATAGGAGTATCAACGTTGCGTTTATTTGCTTTATTTTCATTTAGTGTATTAATAATGTTAGAATATCCCTTGAAGTAACATTTTGAAATCTGATGCTTAATATTTTCTATCTCTTCAGTAAACTTTCTCGAAAATAAGTCACATATATGTCACAGTCAGTCACGTATCTGTGGTCTACCTCATCAGTTCCACTTCATCTAATGATGATCTTGTAACCTTTCTCAAAATATCAAAATTACTATATGTGTGCCTATAACTTTTGAGGAGTTCTCTCAATTCCTCAAAGATGCCATCATCAGAACTGGATTTTGAAAAAAATGGGACCAATCTGTAAGCATATCCTACGAAATACAAAAAGAAATTTTCAATTCGGTTCATAAATGACGGAGTTCTGAGGTAACAAACATAAAAAAAAAAAAGAAATACAACCGAATTGATAACCTCTTTTTTTTTTGAAGTCGGTTAAATATCACTTTTACAAAATAGTTTTAAAATTGATTTGATTGTCTTGAGTTTACGAATGAATCGAATATTTACGATATAAATAAAATAGCTTTTTATTATGCTCCAGAAAATCTGAATGTGTATATGTGTTGCACAGTTTTGGATGCGAGCAGAACATCAAATTTTTGCCTGCTTTAATTTGTTTATAAACTTGATGAGACAGTCAAACAGATTTATTTTATATAAATTACCATAAAATTTTACATTACTTTTCGTATAATTTTCACAATTTTTATTTTACCGTGGTATGATAATTAGAATAGAAAAAATTACCACATTAATCTATCTATTTACAAAAATACTCATTGAAATATAGCGGTATACAAAATTATTATTAGGGGTTAAAGTTTGCACTAAAAAATTGAAATTCGTTTTTTTTAATTTAACATAATATTTATTTAATCAAAATAATTACTATTATTATCTATAGATTGCTGACATCTAATAGGAATTCGATCTAATATTCCGTTATTTGTGTATCGATTCAACACGCGTTTCTTTCTGCAGATCAGTCAAATCATGAGGCGCCCATTTTTTATATTTATTATTTTATTGATTTGACGCAAATGAGTCAATTGTTGTTGCTAATTCCTGGACAGCTTGGCTCGGATCGGCTTCCACCATCTCTTTCAATTCATTGTTATCCACCTGTGTGGGCGCTCTTCCACGCGGTTCGTTCTTCAAATCAAAGTTTCCATCACGAAAGCGTTTAAACTAAAATCGCATTCTGTGTTTGCATACAATCTGATGTTGTAGCTTGTTGTAAGTGTTGTACGTGTTGTACGTGTTGTACTCTGGTTCCTAGAACATTATAAAATAAATTTATTATTATAAATATTAATTTAAATGTATCTCTACCGGTATACAACCGGTTTCAGGAAATGAAAACAATATTTCTACCAATCAAAAAGATCAATCATCATACTCTTTAGCGGTAAAACAAAACCAAACCCAAATACGCAGTAATAATAACAACACAATAAAAGACGGTCGGGCCACGACATCAGCAAGTTCTGGTAAGGAGAAAAGTAGTAAAATTAATGACATGGTACAGTAAAGATACTGAAAAGTCTTCTAATATATTTGAAAGTAGAAAGAGTGACAGCATCCCGAATACAATTGAGAATAAGGATGAGACGGAGGAACATGGAATTTGGACACAGATAAATAGGAAACGAAATAAATATCCAAACAGCGAAGTACATAAAGGAGGGAATCTGAATGTGTCTGGAATTCAAGGAACAGAACGTATGAAATATCTTCATATATGGCGGCTTCAAAAGGATACTCAGAGTAATGTAGAAAAACATGTTAGGAATATATGTGGACAGGAGGGACCTATTAAGGTGGATAAAATAAAACATAGAACAGAGAGGGATTATGCTTCGTTCATTGTAGGTGTACCCGAAAGTAAATATGATATGATTAGTCGTTCTGAAAGCTGGGCTGTAAATATCGAGTTTTGTGAGTGGGTTTGGTTTCGTAGACCATCCCAAAAACAAAACTAAAAAGAGGAAACCCATCCATTTGTTTTACCAAAACGTGAGAGGCCTGAGAACGAAATCTGAAGAGTTTTATACATCAATTCTATCCTCAGATGCAGATTTCTTTGCCATTACAGAATCAGGTCTTAATAACTCTTTTAAAGATGCAGAAATAATTCCACCCGGTTACAGTATTATGAGAAGTGACAGAGCAGACGGACGGAAGCAGGGCGGCGCGTGTCTTGTGGCCACACCGCGCTTCGAGCTACGTAGGGTAAGCTGCGACGTAAACATCGACGCGCGTGCGTTCGCACTAGTATGCGCTGCTGTCTACCTCCGTAATAGATTTACATTTTTGTTGTGCGTTGTTTACATTCCGCCATACATTAATAGTAGTGAGAATGAATACATGTTTTTATTTAAAATAATTGAACAATTTTGCGATAAATATAGCGAGATAATTGTATTAGGAGATTTTAACTTATATTCTTGTTGTATAAATGTAAATAATTATTTTGAATACTTTTTAAAATATTGTGGATTTACTCAAAGTAAAACAATAAGTAACTGCAATAATCGGTGCTTAGACCTAGTTTTGAGTACTTTTGCGGAAAGTGGAGATGTTGAGGTAACTGCGGCGGCCGTGCCATTGGTTTCGGCGGACATTCAACATCCACCCCTCGAGGTAAATATCAGTTTACAGGCACAATGCAGTCAGTGCAGGCGTCATGTATGTCTGATAGAAGCACACAAATATCTAATGATTGGAATTTTTATAAAGCGGACTTTTATTTATTATATTCATTACTATTGGAAGTAGATTGGAGTACCATTTATGACTTAGATTTAGATCTGAGTTTACATTACTTTTATAATACTATTAATTTATTATTTGACATCTGTGTTCCTAGGAAAAATGTACATTGTAAGAATTCGAAATACACTTATTCACAATGGTATACTTTAGAAATAATCCGCGAAATTAAAATTAAATCTATTTTACACAAAATTTATAAGTCGACAAAATCCACTGCAGACTATAAGGCATTTTCTCAATCTCGCAGTAAAGTTAAAGCCATGATAGATACAGCATACGAACAATATAGACAACAAGCACAAGATAATTTATTACAAGATCCCTCATCTTTTTGGAACTACGTAAAATCAAAAAATGGGAGGAAAGGATCTCTAAAAATAAAAAAAAATGGTTTGTACTTAAATGATGCACAATGTGTTCAGGAGTTCGGTCGGTATTTTCATTCAGTTTATAGTACACAACGGGCGGATTTAAATGTCAACGCAGCAGTGCTATGTGCGGGAGATAGCAATAGTGGTGCTCGGGTTCATTTAGATAAACTTGAATTAGCAGACGTTGAGCGCGCTCTTAAACATATGAAGCCAAAAAAATCCTCAGGACCTGATGACATACCGCCATTTATATTTAAAGATTGCAGGATGGTACTGGCAGAACCACTCCTGTATATATATAATAAATGTTTAAGTTCAGAGGTGTTCCCGGAAAGATGGAAAATAACTCGAGTCATTCCAGTTCCTAAGGGAGAGTCAGGTATGAGTGTGGAGGGTTATAGGCTGGTCGTAGTATTATCCACGCCAGCCAAAATATTTGAGACTGCTATTTACAAAAGTATATATGCACAGGTAAAGGCGCAGTTAGCAGAGGCACAGCACGGATTTCGACCGATGAGAAGCACCACTAGCAATCTTATGGGCTATGTTGCACATGTACTACCTACATTGGACGCGGGAGGTCAAACGGATTCCGCATATTTTGATTTTAAAAAAGCATTTGACCTCGTGGATAACGATGTGCCGCTTAGAAAACTAGCGGGAGTTGGTTTTAGCCCTCATTTGCTTAAATTTTTTGCGAGTTACATGAGTGATAGGCAGCAATACGTAGAATATGCAGGTCACAAATCCGAACAATACTTTACACTATCAGGTGTAAGTCAGGGAAGTAACCTTGGGCCTCTGCAATTTATATTAATGATAAATGATCTCCCATTGGTAGTTAAGCATGCAAAGTGTCTCCTTTTTGCTGATGATATCAAATTGTCATTAGTAATAAATAGTGTGCAAGACTGTGAGAGATTACAGGCCGATATAGACAGAGTAGTTACCTGGAGCAAAGATAATATCCTACAGTTTAATAATAACAAATGCAGCGTTATAACTTTTTCACGAGCACATAAGCCTCTCACTTACTCATATAATATTGACGAGGTTCCGATGACTAGAGTGAAAGAGATCAGATTTAGGGGTATATTTTAATACACAGTTGAATTTCCGGGATCATATCATTAATATATGTAAGAAAGCTTACAAAAAGCTAGGTTTTTTGCTACGTACAGTCCGTAGTTTTACAAATATTAAAGCTATCACGGTTTTATACAACACACTTGTAAGGAGCCAATTAGAGTGCAATGCCACTATTTGGAGCCCTCATGAACACAAGTATATCCTTATGTTGGAACGAATCCAGATGAGATTTTTATACCTTAAATATTATGGAGTATATCCGTTTTATCCACTGATGTATCCTACTCTGTTTGTCTTGGGTATGGTAGGATACAACGAGTTAAGGGTCAGGAGAAATTTTGCACTAGCTAGCTGTTCGTATTTAAGATAATTAGAGGAAGGTTACATCAGCCAGATATACTGGAGCAGATACAACTGTGTGTTCCTGACAGATATGTGTGGCGACGAAGGAGACCGCCGCTGCTTGTAGTACCGATAGGTAGGACAGCATTAATGAAGATGGCACCGCTGTCGCGAGCACTTTGTACACTGAACCTAGTAGTTGATTACGGACTAGACTTATTCTGTTGTTCTTTGAGTGAATTCACAAAAAGTACTTTGTACATATTATCATTTAGATTATGAGTATTAAATTATTAATTACTGTTTAGAATATAGTTAGTAAAAAATGTTTATAATAGATATTATGTTTAGGTTACTGTGCTGTTGCATTAGGTTATCCTGTAAAAATAGCATAAGTTTGTTGAAATAAATAAATAAATAAATAAATACTTTCGCATCCAATACCGAGAATAACGACGTCAAAATGTTACAATTTCGCGGATTTTTACCGAATTTTGTGAAATGGCTCTTAAGTAGTATCTATCGAGGTACTGAAGTATTGTCTCCTAAGTCCTGACAATTGAGCAGTGCCGTGCTCTCGCCCGATCTTCATCACTCTCACACTCAAATATCTGAATCATTCACTCATTGTCCATGCCTATATAAAATTTAAAGGGTTTATCAGATATGGATGTAGGAGCGAATTGAAAATGTCACATGTACCTATATCCAACGATCATAGAAAAAAGAGGATACCGCAAGTACGTCCGATCCGTGTCCCACTGAAACTCCGCTCAGTTCAACTCCGCGCATCGCCTGTTAGTCGGCATTCGACCGTCAGTGCGAGAGCTGTCAGTTTAGCGTCATAAAATATTGCAAAATGCCGTCTTGTGTAATTCAAAAGTGTAAAAATGCTACTAGGAAGCACAATAAATCTCTATGTCACCCTGGGTCTAGTCACCCAGTTATGAATCTATATATACACCTCATTCATTAAAATTGGTTCAGTGGAACATATACACATATATACATAGATGCATAAATAGACTACCAAAATCATCATCTTTCTGACAAAAGGCTAACCCAACACAAGACTAACCTAATAAAAGTACGTCATGATGAAAATTACAGTCGAGGCGCAAACTCACGAGTCATGAAAAACTATTAAATAAACTCGAGGGTTTTGGTACGTAGTTTAATTCTTAATTGGTTAAAATATAATCTAGATCTTACTAATAGAAAACAAAAACAGTGGTCTGTAAGCAATTAAACACAAATAACACGAATTAACCAGGCTATATCCCTATAGATGATTCTGGCGTGCCACAAGGAAGCATACTAGTGTGTGTGTAATGTGTTTAAGAAATCAATCATTATTATTTGCCGATGACACTATACTGTCATTATACCGTATAAAACTGATATGACATATGAATTTTACATAAATAAATCTTTGAATGATACTATAACTTGATAAGAAAAAAATCTATCAGTAAATATGACTAGAAAATATCCTATTTACATTTGTATGCATTAATGTGGGACATGTTCTACATGAGGAACATATAAATTGTAAAATCTAATCTGAATCATGTTTAGCAAACAAATGTCATTTCATTATAACATCACTAGCGGCCCATCCCGGCTTCGCGCGGGTGGAATATTATTTTTAAAAATATTTTGGCCCTCCCGCATTTCGGTGCCCCCTCTCTCGTTGCATTACTCGCTGCGCTGCGTCGCTATACTGGCCCGTCGCGTCCTCGTGTATTTTTTGTTTATATTGATATTTTTAATTTCGTAATATGTTTTGAATGGAAAGTCCGATTTTAATAATTCATAAAGTAATTTACAGGTATTGAAACAGTCTTGAATACGAAATAATTTATTTGGATAAGGATTAATACAAAGGTATGGAAAACATGGTCTGATTTTGATTGGCATTTTTATCAACTTTTGAAGTGTAAAAAAGTAGTTATAGTGACTTAACTACAATAGTTGCACATATGGTCTCGCGGAGTTTTTTGTAGATATTGATACGTTCTATAATATTCTAGAACATTTTTTTGTTCTATCATCGATACTTTTCGCAGCGCATGCGATGAAAGATATTTTATGGCTAATTTGTTTGAGGTGTCAATAGATTTGTAATAATGGCGCGCCATACCGGAGACATAGGCTACATGTATACCTACCATGTCCTCTAATCATAGTAGGTATACGGTGGGTGCGACCACGGTTCTAGCTTCACTGTTTTTATACCTGTGCATTTCTCGGTATCTGTCTGAATTATTTTCTTGTTTCATCCTTTTTATTTAGACCACTTTTTTACGTAGTCGGGTTATAGTTTTTAAATTTAATTTTTTTTTGTATTATACTTAATGTTAGAAAAACGAATCTATTTCCCTTGGTGGATCACAGCATCACGGCATCACGCGTGAACGATAGAACCGATTTCGCTAATTCCTTTTTTGTTACGTTTGTGATTGTCATAAGAAAGTTTTTATGTAAAAAAAAATTAAATAAGTTCTGCGGAAAATTAGAAAATTTAAGAAATGTTAAAGACTATAAAACATTTTTGTAATGTACGCTTTTGCAAAAATAAAATTAACAAAGGAAATAAATTTATTTTATTCTAATTATTCAACATATTTTAATATTTGGTGTAGGCATTAACAACATCAGCGCTAATAATTTGTTAATCTTCTGTCCTTGCTGATTGCTAAATATCAGGAGTGTTCACTGGCCAGATCGTCGGCACTAACACTCTCAACAATATTTAAATATTTTTTCAAAGTTCATTTCACCATCGATTTCAATTATTTCACCAGAGTGTCTCATCTAACCCTAAAATCCGAAGCTGATGCAGACCAATGCGTGGTCACTATGGATTCATCTTCATCTTTACTGATCACTATACCACGAATCCTCCTCCTAATAGACCAATATTGATGACGTTCTACAGCTCTCTCTCCCTCTCTTATATCTTTTGATTCAAAATATTCATCAACATGGGAGCTATCAGCAAGATGAAGTCGGGGGTCGTGCACAGATGTAATAGTTATTTTCAGTTACCTATTCTAGTCAGGTAAACGTATCGAGGTCCCGCAAGTAAGTTATAATAAGCAAGTTATAATCAGATATTATAAGCAAATAGTTAGTGAATATATTAAAATCAAATATTTAGAAAAATATCTTGTATAATCAAATTCGGTTGACATCTGACAATGTCTACTTTTATCATTTTATTTTATCGAGCCATGTGACCATGTGACCATGTGACCATGTGACCATGTAGGTTTGATGTCACTTTTTAGCTTTTAACAGATTCATTCACAAGTTACAAATTAATTAAATAAATATCTTTAATCAGTCGACTCGGGGATCGTCTGGGGGTACGGTAGTGTCCTACCAAGACGAGTCAAGCGAAGCTCAAAGGCCTACCTTTTCTCGGTTCGGATTATACCAGATAAACTAAATTCTCGGCAATTAATCTCGATAGTGTTTTATTACCCTGATAAAGTAAAATTGACATTTGTATCACCTGATCTATCACTTATTGTAAACAGTAAACCAACAAATAAAATAGACAAAGAGAGTGGGATGTGTAAAGGTGGACGTTTAAACGAAAAGCTCTGAGAACAGTCTGCTTTTCAAATAAAGTACACAAGCACGCTTGCAAGAGTAAGTCGATTTCGTTTAAACGAAATCCTGTCGTTGGACTGAACCATGCTTCTTTGAGTGAAAAAAAACCTTATTCCTATAGCTCTAAGACTCATTTTAGAAATCACTAAGTAAATCCATAATAACCGGTTAAATTACGTTCGACATATTCACGTAATATTTGTTTTGATTAACTGTACCTCATTGTTTTGTTGTCTATACTTTCGTTTAAACGATTTTTCCATTTAGTAAATTCAATGTTAGTGTGCTTTGCACTGTCAACGAGTGTGTACTGTGTCGATGTTCATAACAACTTTCTGGACTCTGACAGAGTACATTTTATGTTTTGTTGTAGTGTTTCGTTGCATTTTTGGTGATTGTGTTAATATTAATTATTAGGTATATACTAGAAAAAATATAGTAGTATAATAAACAATGACTGTATATAATTTACGTTTATATTTTTTAGGTTAGTTGTCGATTAGTTTATAATAAATTAAATATTATAAATGTGTAAATAAATAATGTAAGAAAAAATCTGATAATGTAAATAAAATCGATGAACTTCTAACTACGCCTGACTTCACGAATATTTATAAAATTTAAAAAAAATTTAATTTAGTGTAAATATTGTCAGATAGTCCTAAGTCTGTTGAGTACGAAGGGAAATTCATTGATATTGTATTTGTTAACGTATACACAACCCCACATTGTATGCTTTTTCAACATAAATAACGTACGCGTTTGAAAGACGTATAAATATTTTTCTCAACGACTATAGGCTTACACAAAAAAAGCGTTATAAGTGAAAAGCTCTTTTAACAGCAAGCTTATTAAATTAGGAAAACGTTTAAACGCGTTGTCAATTTTAAGCCGTTTATACCATCTCTATATATCTGTATCTTTCGATTATGATTAGAACAATTGCAGTAATTAGAGTTCTGAATGTTACAGCGTTAAATTATCTTTTGTTGTAGTTTAAGTTATCGAATTGTGATTGGTAATTAAATAATTTTAGATGTACTTGTGCTTTACTCATTTATTATTTTTATAATAAAACTGTCCTCATCTTCTGGTTTCTAAGAATACTAATATTATAAAGAGGAAAGATTTGTATTTTTGTATGTAACGAATAAACATAAAAACTACTGAACCGATTTCAAAAATTCTTTCACCATTAGAAAGCTACATTATCCCTGAGTAACATAGGCTATATTTATTACAAGAAAAAATTAGAGATCCCCAGAAATTCTCACTAAAACCAACACAAGGTGCAAAAAAATTAGCCATAAAATATCTTTCATCGCATGCGCTGCGAAAAGTATTGATGATAGAACAAAAAAATGTTATACAATATTATAGAACGTATCAATATCTACAAAAAACTTCGCGAGACCGTATGTCCAACTATTGTAGTTACGTCACTATAACTACTTTTGTACATTTTAAAAGTTGATAAAAATGCCTATCAAAATCAGACCATGTTTTCCATAACTTTGTATTAATTCTTATCCAAATAAATTATTTTGTTAATTACTTTTTGAATTATTGAAATCGGACATTCCAGTCAAAAGATATTACGAAATAAAAATATCAAGATAAATAAAAAATAATCCCAGACGGGCCGCCGGCGCGGTGTGGGGTGCCTCGTAGCGCAGCGAGTAACGCGGCGATAGAGGGAGCGACAGAATGCGGGAGCCAAAATGTTAAAAAAAAAATTTCACGACGACGTTTCTTGTGCGTCTTTTGATAAACTCAGTCTTGCGTTATTTTGGAGACGAATGAAAAAGAATGCTAACAATATGATAGGACGGTGGTGGTGACGGTGGGTTGAGGGCTCAGAGGCCCCTATGCTGATATAACCCTGGTGAAGACAGCGCGGGGTGGCGGTCGCTATCTCGCCAGTTCGCAGTATCAATGTCTTAGCGACCTAACCTACAATTTCTTGTTGTTATAAAAGAAAAGAAATTTAAATTCAAAATAGTTTATTTTAATTAGACTTTCTACAAAGTACTTTTGACACGTCGATCAGGTCTTTCAGTCAGTTTGTCTGATGCTGGTTGTTTTCTGGTGAGGAGAGCCGGAAGAAACTCAACAGTGGCTCTTTTCAGAAAGCCAGTGTTTACAATTATAGTATTTTTACAAGTTAAAGTATATGATTGAGATCGTTCAACATTAACTGAAACAAATCAGTCTATCTGAGTAGTTGCAGTTCATATTCAAATGTCCTTAAACAAATTAATGTAATTAATAGTCTTTGGTCTGCAAGTTATCCTAGCTTAGATTGTCAATTACTTTATCTGTTAATGTAAATTTAAGTCCATAATGATCAGATGTTAAGTTGTTGTTGATTAGTCTGTCGGTCACCTCGCAGTCACTAAACACATTGTCTAAACAGGTAGCAGAAGAGTCTCCGACATGAGTCGTCTGCTCGTGAGATTTTGTATATTGTACTTGTTTAGTACAGACAATACACTCAGTAGTGTCCGGCATTACTTTTTATTTATTTACTGATCGTTCGTTTATATATTTGTATTTACTGAGCATTTCAATAATTCTATTTGTACAGATGAAATTAAACAAAAATAAACGCAATTCAATTTTGTTTCCTGTTAGTTACCGACGGGTTAAGGATAACCTGTACGAAAACACCAAACTGTGAGAGATAATTAGTTAATATTTAGATATTATTGAATATTCAGTGGACATAATGAAAACAGTAAAAAATTAATACTTAACTATAACTTGATACTAAATAAATAAGTGATTAGTTAAGTACGTTTGCAGGCGCCGCAGTGTTGCCAGTGCAAAACAGCAATAGAAAACTCGTATAGTATTAGTTGAACAAGTTCACTGCTAAGATGTACAACAGGCGTCCGGAGTGAGACCGACTCTCTACCTGTCTCTTTCGCTCCGCTGATAGGTGAGCGGAGAAGCCAATGCGCCATTGGGGGTTGCGCTTCAACAATAAGTCTAACCTTATGAGACTAAATTCAAAATATCTCAAAATGTTGACGAACATTATCTCCACCTTAAAGGCCGGCAACGCTCCTGTAACTCCCCAATTGTTGCAGGAGTCCGTGGGCAGCGGTGATTACTCAACACCACGTAACCCGACTGCTCGTTTGCCTTCCTATTCTATAAAAAAAAAAGAACAGGAACCGAGGAGTGGGGGGAGGGATGGGGGGATATAAAACAACGAAACTTAACACAATTATACACTTTCAACATATTATGACATCTTATTAAAATAATCACAACCAAAACAAAATTTCCCACCAAAACACTTCATGTAAAATGTTTTAAAGACTGAAGAAAGAATATACATTCACTTGTATCGAGAACATACATACTATATGTTGTGGGCGGTTGCAGTTTCATATATATGTTGATTGTTTACACTTATATACTAAAGTTGGACTTAATTGAGGAAAAATAATTGAAATACAACGCCCGAGTTATGCAACAAAAACAAAATTGGTTTCAGATATTTAAATCAATATTTGTATCTCCACCTGGCACGCCTACCTACCTACCTACCTACCTACCTACCTACCTACCTACCTAGCCTACTCCTCTACTCCTCTACTCCTGTGCAGTTGGTAAGTACGAGTCTGTTCTGCTGTGAGGTGGTCTATATATGGCGCCAGTGTCTAGGACTCTACACTGTAGTTATGGTATATGTAGTATATCCAAAGGCAATGGTATTCATTTAAAATCTTTTCTTCAATTTCGTAATGTTTTATATTAGACTAAAGATATTTAAACAAAATAACATTATTTCTAAATTTAACTGACTGACTGACTTGACCGACTTGACCGACTTGACAGAAGGACATAAAGATTACAATAAGCCACAGCAAGTGAGCATAGTGAAGTCGTCGCCATTATGTAAAGCAGCTCAGCCAAACGAGTTGGTCAGACAGTAACCAAACAGAATGTTCTAGAACATGTGTGGTAGATATAATTCGATAGTTTTCCTCGTTCCTGTTATTATAATTACTATAAATCCATGTAATTTAAACGAATTACAATCCACCGACACTATGCCGATACTATATATTTGTCATTTTTATTTACACCAAAATTAGAGGACTTGATAAGAATTAATTTTCCAGTCCTCGTGTAATGTTATGTAAGTTCAAAAAAAATGAATATCAAAGTCAACAAAACTGATGGTATATATCATATATTATTGAGTATATAAACTTAATCACATAACTATTATAACTTAAAATTACTCTCGATGTTTCGAGAATAAAGTGTGCAATGTGCAGTGTGCAGTGTGCAGTGTGCAGTGTGCAGTGTGCAGTGTGCAGTGTGCAGTGCACAAACATATGGTTATATGTTGATGATGATGGTTACACTTACAAGCGAGACGGTTGACGGTGTGAAATACCATTATTTGCGTCGCATAAGATGGAATACAATCAACATTAGAGAAGAATATTGTTTCCCTCAGCAACTGTAGCTTCTGCCATTGTACATGTTTAAATTAAATCAAAACATTATTTTTATACATTTTATTTGGGTTTCCCCACCATCAGTGTCCCCCCTTCAATATGTTTGTCACTTATGATACATTCCTTGGGTATTATTTCTAAAATTGACTCGGATTTCATTTTATTTATGAGTATTGAATATCATCTCAACGTTTCCTTATGTATTCTAGATTGTAATGTAAGGTGATTCTTTATGTAATATTGTTTTCCTAATATCTAATGACCAAAAATTGAAATTTTATTTGAATACTTCACGTTGTGGTTTATAATAAAATAGAAATACTATGTAACCAGTTAAGTTTCTTAATATTAGAGGAGGGGGGAAGGGGGGGCCCCCGAACAATATACAGTATGTATAACAAATCGAGGCAGATTCATATAAGTCTATAGTTATTTAGAGAGGTTTTGGCCCAGCGCAGCTTCACTGTGAAGGATATTTAGACATTACGATTGGTAAACCCGACCACCGCTATGATCATTTATATATTCCCTTAACACCTCCAGGCCATGAGACACATTAAGGTGAACAATCAGACGTGTAACAACTAACTAAGTAACAATTAAAGCTATTGTTTTATACTAAAAATGAAACGAGATTTTACGATTTTATTCTAAAGTGTGTTAACCCCACTTCGAAGTGAGGTATGCTTTTCGTTGACCTGTATTTAAAAGCAAGATGCCACAACAAACGTTTCTGGACACTTTCTGATCGTGTGACACACTCGTATATGTCGTAGAAAGGATCCCAGACAACACGACAACACGACAACACGACAACACGACAACATTCCAATCTCCTACGAACATAGCATTATACGAGTAACTGTTGCGGGAATAACGCAAAATACTACCCAAGCTTGCTCCAGCTAATGTTGTCAATATGACAATCGAAGCGTTACTTGTAGTCGAGAGTTTCATCTTATACTAGTCGAGCCGACCCGGCTCCGCCCGGGTGCAATTTAACACGTGTACTTAGCCGTAACCGCTATGTGTCTGCACTTTGAATCTGTAATATCTTCGAAAATATTCATTTTTATTCCATGCTGTAAAGGGCCATATTGATCTATATTAAATGCTCAATGTGTGTAATGGACCTAATTGGATAAGGGTTAATGCTGTATTGCTTAAAATCACTTCGTTAATAAACCATTATTCCTCGTAAAAAGTAGAGGATAAAAAATGGTTATTGTGAGTTATCCTTAAGAGATAGACATATAGCATTGCGGACTTTTTTGTAGTCCTTTTATTGACGACATCTCATTAGAAACCTGTAAAATGATCAGTGTTGCTATACTATATTATATATGTATTATACATATAAACCTTCCTATTAAAATATTCTATCTAATAAAAAAACCGCAACAAAATCCGTTGCGTAGTTTTAAAGATTGAAGCATACACAGGGACACAGAGACATAGGGACAGAGGAAGTTGTTGTTGTTGTTGTTGTTGTTGTTGTATACTATGTAGTGATGAATGTATTCGTCTAGTATCGCATATCGAGTATCCATCATCTATTTATACATTTTCCTTATTATTAGTTTAATTTAATATTCGTATTTTCCTGAAATGCTATTTGACATGATGTTATGTATCTGAAACAAGAATAATAATAGGATACAATAGAAGCGAAAATGCCCGTTTTGATATATTTTATATAATTTTATATATGTATATTTTTTTTTATGTATGTACATTAATTACGCCGAGATTTATGAACCTATTAACGTGATTCTGCTTTAGTTAGATGTGGAATAGTTTCCATCTGGTCCTATAAACATTTAATATAGTTTGGCCCTGTAGTTTTCATTTCATGAACATTCTTTCCGTTTCTGTTTCCTGGGGTCTATATAGTTTCGTAGGCCTACCCATAGCTACTTAAAATAAAATTACTATTCAATATATGACATAGTCTACCTTCTTTACAGAACAACCTATTACAGAGACTAAAAAGTAAAAAATAAAAATAACTACGTTTAAAAAAACCGACTTCAAATTAAAAATGCACTAAAAAGTAAGAAATAAATCCGTTATGTATTATTCTCTATTAAGACAATAATATATAATAGTTAATAAGATCACTGACTCATGTTGAAACTCAGAGAGAAAAGTCTCCAAACGACTGATCAGATCTTCACACTTTGTGGCTCAGAACCATTGTTAGCTCTAGAACCACTAACACAGATATTTCGTAAGAAAAACAACCGCACTTACGCACACTACCACTTTAATAGCACTTATCACGTCAAAAATCAAAGAAATACTGCACTCTATCACCTTGCATCACCTTTTTATATCCTACCTTAGCCTAAAAAAATAACGGAAACAGTATCAATGCTGACAATTCATCACTAATATCTACCTCATAGACAATTCATTTCCTGTACAATAAACAATTAATCATATACCATAGATAATATTCAAGCTTTGTACGGACATATGACGACCATTTATATAAAATTAAAACGGATTCATCACTAATATGACCTAACTCATAGACAATTCATTTCCTGTATAATAAACAATTTATCTATACCACAGATAATATTCAAGCTTTGTACGGACATATGACGACCATTTATATAAAATTAAAACGGATTCATCACTAATATGACCTAACTCATAGACAATTCATTTCCTGTATAATAAACAATTTATCTATACCACAGATAATATTCAAGCTTTGTACGGACATATGACGACCATTTATATAAAATTAAAACGGATTCATCACTAATATGACCTAACTCATAGACAATTCATTTCCTGTATAATAAACAATTTATCTATACCACAGATAATATTCAAGCTTTGTACGGACATATGACGACCATTTATATAAAATTAAAACGGATTCATCACTAATATGACCTAACTCATAGACAATTCATTTCCTGTATAATAAACAATTTATCTATACCACAGATAATATTCAAGCTTTGTACGGACATATGACGACCATTTATATAAAATTAAAACGGATTCATCACTAATATGACCTAACTCATAGACAATTCATTTCCTGTATAATAAACAATTTATCTATACCACAGATAATATTCAAGCTTTGTACGGACATATGACGACCATTTATATAAAATTAAGACGGATTCATCACTAATATGACCTAACTCATAGACAATTCATTTCCTGTATAATAAACAATTTATCTATACCACAGATAATATTCAAGCTTTGTACGGACATATGACGACCATTTATATAAAATTAAAACGGATTCATCACTAATATGACCTAACTCATAGACAATTCATTTCCTGTATAATAAACAATTTATCTATACCACAGATAATATTCAAGCTTTGTACGGACATATGACGACCATTTATATAAAATTAAGACGGATTCATCACTAATATGACCTAACTCATAGACAATTCATTTCCTGTATAATAAACAATTTATCTATACCACAGATAATATTCAAGCTTTGTACGGACATATGACGACCATTTATATAAAATTAAAACGGATTCATCACTAATATGACCTAACTCATAGACAATTCATTTCCTGTATAATAAACAATTTATCTATACCACAGATAATATTCAAGCTTTGTACGGACATATGACGACCATTTATATAAAATTAAGACGGATTCATCACTAATATGACCTAACTCATAGACAATTCATTTCCTGTATAATAAACAATTTATCTATACCACAGATAATATTCAAGCTTTGTACGGACATATGACGACCATTTATATAAAATTAAAACGGATTCATCACTAATATGACCTAACTCATAGACAATTCATTTCCTGTATAATAAACAATTTATCTATACCACAGATAATATTCAAGCTTTGTACGGACATATGACGACCATTTATATAAAATTAAGACGGATTCATCACTAATATGACCTAACTCATAGACAATTCATTTCCTGTATAATAAACAATTTATCTATACCACAGATAATATTCAAGCTTTGTACGGACATATGACGACCATTTATATAAAATTAAGACGGATTCATCACTAATATGACCTAACTCATAGACAATTCATTTCCTGTATAATAAACAATTTATCTATACCACAGATAATATTCAAGCTTTGTACGGACATATGACGACCATTTATATAAAATTAAAACGGATTCATCACTAATATGACCTAACTCATAGACAATTCATTTCCTGTATAATAAACAATTTATCTATACCACAGATAATATTCAAGCTTTGTACGGACATATGACGACCATTTATATAAAATTAAAACGGATTCATCACTAATATGACCTAACTCATAGACAATTCATTTCCTGTATAATAAACAATTTATCTATACCACAGATAATATTCAAGCTTTGTACGGACATATGACGACCATTTATATAAAATTAAAACGGATTCATCACTAATATGACCTAACTCATAGACAATTCATTTCCTGTATAATAAACAATTTATCTATACCACAGATAATATTCAAGCTTTGTACGGACATATGACGACCATTTATATAAAATTAAGACGGATTCATCACTAATATGACCTAACTCATAGACAATTCATTTCCTGTATAATAAACAATTTATCTATACCACAGATAATATTCAAGCTTTGTACGGACATATGACGACCATTTATATAAAATTAAAACGGATTCATCACTAATATGACCTAACTCATAGACAATTCATTTCCTGTATAATAAACAATTTATCTATACCACAGATAATATTCAAGCTTTGTACGGACATATGACGACCATTTATATAAAATTAAAACGGATTCATCACTAATATGACCTAACTCATAGACAATTCATTTCCTGTATAATAAACAATTTATCTATACCACAGATAATATTCAAGCTTTGTACGGACATATGACGACCATTTATATAAAATTAAAACGGATTCATCACTAATATGACCTAACTCATAGACAATTCATTTCCTGTATAATAAACAATTTATCTATACCACAGATAATATTCAAGCTTTGTACGGACATATGACGACCATTTATATAAAATTAAAACGGATTCATCACTAATATGACCTAACTCATAGACAATTCATTTCCTGTATAATAAACAATTTATCTATACCACAGATAATATTCAAGCTTTGTACGGACATATGACGACCATTTATATAAAATTAAAACGGATTCATCACTAATATGACCTAACTCATAGACAATTCATTTCCTGTATAATAAACAATTTATCTATACCACAGATAATATTCAAGCTTTGTACGGACATATGACGACCATTTATATAAAATTAAAACGGATTCATCACTAATATGACCTAACTCATAGACAATTCATTTCCTGTATAATAAACAATTTATCTATACCACAGATAATATTCAAGCTTTGTACGGACATATGACGACCATTTATATAAAATTAAAACGGATTCATCACTAATATGACCTAACTCATAGACAATTCATTTCCTGTATAATAAACAATTTATCTATACCACAGATAATATTCAAGCTTTGTACGGACATATGACGACCATTTATATAAAATTAAAACGGATTCATCACTAATATGACCTAACTCATAGACAATTCATTTCCTGTATAATAAACAATTTATCTATACCACAGATAATATTCAAGCTTTGTACGGACATATGACGACCATTTATATAAAATTAAAACGGATTCATCACTAATATGACCTAACTCATAGACAATTCATTTCCTGTATAATAAACAATTTATCTATACCACAGATAATATTCAAGCTTTGTACGGACATATGACGACCATTTATATAAAATTAAAACGGATTCATCACTAATATGACCTAACTCATAGACAATTCATTTCCTGTATAATAAACAATTTATCTATACCACAGATAATATTCAAGCTTTGTACGGACATATGACGACCATTTATATAAAATTAAAACGGATTCATCACTAATATGACCTAACTCATAGACAATTCATTTCCTGTATAATAAACAATTTATCTATACCACAGATAATATTCAAGCTTTGTACGGACATATGACGACCATTTATATAAAATTAAGACGGATTCATCACTAATATGACCTAACTCATAGACAATTCATTTCCTGTATAATAAACAATTTATCTATACCACAGATAATATTCAAGCTTTGTACGGACATATGACGACCATTTATATAAAATTAAGACGGATTCATCACTAATATGACCTAACTCATAGACAATTCATTTCCTGTATAATAAACAATTTATCTATACCACAGATAATATTCAAGCTTTGTACGGACATATGACGACCATTTATATAAAATTAAAACGGATTCATCACTAATATGACCTAACTCATAGACAATTCATTTCCTGTATAATAAACAATTTATCTATACCACAGATAATATTCAAGCTTTGTACGGACATATGACGACCATTTATATAAAATTAAAACGGATTCATCACTAATATGACCTAACTCATAGACAATTCATTTCCTGTATAATAAACAATTTATCTATACCACAGATAATATTCAAGCTTTGTACGGACATATGACGACCATTTATATAAAATTAAAACGGATTCATCACTAATATGACCTAACTCATAGACAATTCATTTCCTGTATAATAAACAATTTATCTATACCACAGATAATATTCAAGCTTTGTACGGACATATGACGACCATTTATATAAAATTAAAACGGATTCATCACTAATATGACCTAACTCATAGACAATTCATTTCCTGTATAATAAACAATTTATCTATACCACAGATAATATTCAAGCTTTGTACGGACATATGACGACCATTTATATAAAATTAAAACGGATTCATCACTAATATGACCTAACTCATAGACAATTCATTTCCTGTATAATAAACAATTTATCTATACCACAGATAATATTCAAGCTTTGTACGGACATATGACGACCATTTATATAAAATTAAAACGGATTCATCACTAATATGACCTAACTCATAGACAATTCATTTCCTGTATAATAAACAATTTATCTATACCACAGATAATATTCAAGCTTTGTACGGACATATGACGACCATTTATATAAAATTAAAACGGATTCATCACTAATATGACCTAACTCATAGACAATTCATTTCCTGTATAATAAACAATTTATCTATACCACAGATAATATTCAAGCTTTGTACGGACATATGACGACCATTTATATAAAATTAAAACGGATTCATCACTAATATGACCTAACTCATAGACAATTCATTTCCTGTATAATAAACAATTTATCTATACCACAGATAATATTCAAGCTTTGTACGGACATATGACGACCATTTATATAAAATTAAAACGGATTCATCACTAATATGACCTAACTCATAGACAATTCATTTCCTGTATAATAAACAATTTATCTATACCACAGATAATATTCAAGCTTTGTACGGACATATGACGACCATTTATATAAAATTAAAACGGATTCATCACTAATATGACCTAACTCATAGACAATTCATTTCCTGTATAATAAACAATTTATCTATACCACAGATAATATTCAAGCTTTGTACGGACATATGACGACCATTTATATAAAATTAAAACGGATTCATCACTAATATGACCTAACTCATAGACAATTCATTTCCTGTATAATAAACAATTTATCTATACCACAGATAATATTCAAGCTTTGTACGGACATATGACGACCATTTATATAAAATTAAAACGGATTCATCACTAATATGACCTAACTCATAGACAATTCATTTCCTGTATAATAAACAATTTATCTATACCACAGATAATATTCAAGCTTTGTACGGACATATGACGACCATTTATATAAAATTAAAACGGATTCATCACTAATATGACCTAACTCATAGACAATTCATTTCCTGTATAATAAACAATTTATCTATACCACAGATAATATTCAAGCTTTGTACGGACATATGACGACCATTTATATAAAATTAAAACGGATTCATCACTAATATGACCTAACTCATAGACAATTCATTTCCTGTATAATAAACAATTTATCTATACCACAGATAATATTCAAGCTTTGTACGGACATATGACGACCATTTATATAAAATTAAAACGGATTCATCACTAATATGACCTAACTCATAGACAATTCATTTCCTGTATAATAAACAATTTATCTATACCACAGATAATATTCAAGCTTTGTACGGACATATGACGACCATTTATATAAAATTAAAACGGATTCATCACTAATATGACCTAACTCATAGACAATTCATTTCCTGTATAATAAACAATTTATCTATACCACAGATAATATTCAAGCTTTGTACGGACATATGACGACCATTTATATAAAATTAAAACGGATTCATCACTAATATGACCTAACTCATAGACAATTCATTTCCTGTATAATAAACAATTTATCTATACCACAGATAATATTCAAGCTTTGTACGGACATATGACGACCATTTATATAAAATTAAAACGGATTCATCACTAATATGACCTAACTCATAGACAATTCATTTCCTGTATAATAAACAATTTATCTATACCACAGATAATATTCAAGCTTTGTACGGACATATGACGACCATTTATATAAAATTAAAACGGATTCATCACTAATATGACCTAACTCATAGACAATTCATTTCCTGTATAATAAACAATTTATCTATACCACAGATAATATTCAAGCTTTGTACGGACATATGACGACCATTTATATAAAATTAAGACGGATTCATCACTAATATGACCTAACTCATAGACAATTCATTTCCTGTATAATAAACAATTTATCTATACCACAGATAATATTCAAGCTTTGTACGGACATATGACGACCATTTATATAAAATTAAGACGGATTCATCACTAATATGACCTAACTCATAGACAATTCATTTCCTGTATAATAAACAATTTATCTATACCACAGATAATATTCAAGCTTTGTACGGACATATGACGACCATTTATATAAAATTAAAACGGATTCATCACTAATATGACCTAACTCATAGACAATTCATTTCCTGTATAATAAACAATTTATCTATACCACAGATAATATTCAAGCTTTGTACGGACATATGACGACCATTTATATAAAATTAAAACGGATTCATCACTAATATGACCTAACTCATAGACAATTCATTTCCTGTATAATAAACAATTTATCTATACCACAGATAATATTCAAGCTTTGTACGGACATATGACGACCATTTATATAAAATTAAGACGGATTCATCACTAATATGACCTAACTCATAGACAATTCATTTCCTGTATAATAAACAATTTATCTATACCACAGATAATATTCAAGCTTTGTACGGACATATGACGACCATTTATATAAAATTAAAACGGATTCATCACTAATATGACCTAACTCATAGACAATTCATTTCCTGTATAATAAACAATTTATCTATACCACAGATAATATTCAAGCTTTGTACGGACATATGACGACCATTTATATAAAATTAAAACGGATTCATCACATATGACCTAACTCATAGACAATTCATTTCCTGTATAATAAACAATTTATCTATACCACAGATAATATTCAAGCTTTGTACGGACATATGACGACCATTTATATAAAATTAAAACGGATTCATCACTAATATGACCTAACTCATAGACAATTCATTTCCTGTATAATAAACAATTTATCTATACCACAGATAATATTCAAGCTTTGTACGGACATATGACGACCATTTATATAAAATTAAAACGGATTCATCACTAATATGACCTAACTCATAGACAATTCATTTCCTGTATAATAAACAATTTATCTATACCACAGATAATATTCAAGCTTTGTACGGACATATGACGACCATTTATATAAAATTAAAACGGATTCATCACTAATATGACCTAACTCATAGACAATTCATTTCCTGTATAATAAACAATTTATCTATACCACAGATAATATTCAAGCTTTGTACGGACATATGACGACCATTTATATAAAATTAAGACGGATTCATCACTAATATGACCTAACTCATAGACAATTCATTTCCTGTATAATAAACAATTTATCTATACCACAGATAATATTCAAGCTTTGTACGGACATATGACGACCATTTATATAAAATTAAAACGGATTCATCACTAATATGACCTAACTCATAGACAATTCATTTCCTGTATAATAAACAATTTATCTATACCACAGATAATATTCAAGCTTTGTACGGACATATGACGACCATTTATATAAAATTAAGACGGATTCATCACTAATATGACCTAACTCATAGACAATTCATTTCCTGTATAATAAACAATTTATCTATACCACAGATAATATTCAAGCTTTGTACGGACATATGACGACCATTTATATAAAATTAAGACGGATTCATCACTAATATGACCTAACTCATAGACAATTCATTTCCTGTATAATAAACAATTTATCTATACCACAGATAATATTCAAGCTTTGTACGGACATATGACGACCATTTATATAAAATTAAAACGGATTCATCACTAATATGACCTAACTCATAGACAATTCATTTCCTGTATAATAAACAATTTATCTATACCACAGATAATATTCAAGCTTTGTACGGACATATGACGACCATTTATATAAAATTAAAACGGATTCATCACTAATATGACCTAACTCATAGACAATTCATTTCCTGTATAATAAACAATTTATCTATACCACAGATAATATTCAAGCTTTGTACGGACATATGACGACCATTTATATAAAATTAAAACGGATTCATCACTAATATGACCTAACTCATAGACAATTCATTTCCTGTATAATAAACAATTTATCTATACCACAGATAATATTCAAGCTTTGTACGGACATATGACGACCATTTATATAAAATTAAAACGGATTCATCACTAATATGACCTAACTCATAGACAATTCATTTCCTGTATAATAAACAATTTATCTATACCACAGATAATATTCAAGCTTTGTACGGACATATGACGACCATTTATATAAAATTAAAACGGATTCATCACTAATATGACCTAACTCATAGACAATTCATTTCCTGTATAATAAACAATTTATCTATACCACAGATAATATTCAAGCTTTGTACGGACATATGACGACCATTTATATAAAATTAAGACGGATTCATCACTAATATGACCTAACTCATAGACAATTCATTTCCTGTATAATAAACAATTTATCTATACCACAGATAATATTCAAGCTTTGTACGGACATATGACGACCATTTATATAAAATTAAAACGGATTCATCACTAATATGACCTAACTCATAGACAATTCATTTCCTGTATAATAAACAATTTATCTATACCACAGATAATATTCAAGCTTTGTACGGACATATGACGACCATTTATATAAAATTAAAACGGATTCATCACTAATATGACCTAACTCATAGACAATTCATTTCCTGTATAATAAACAATTTATCTATACCACAGATAATATTCAAGCTTTGTACGGACATATGACGACCATTTATATAAAATTAAGACGGATTCATCACTAATATGACCTAACTCATAGACAATTCATTTCCTGTATAATAAACAATTTATCTATACCACAGATAATATTCAAGCTTTGTACGGACATATGACGACCATTTATATAAAATTAAAACGGATTCATCACTAATATGACCTAACTCATAGACAATTCATTTCCTGTATAATAAACAATTTATCTATACCACAGATAATATTCAAGCTTTGTACGGACATATGACGACCATTTATATAAAATTAAAACGGATTCATCACTAATATGACCTAACTCATAGACAATTCATTTCCTGTATAATAAACAATTTATCTATACCACAGATAATATTCAAGCTTTGTACGGACATATGACGACCATTTATATAAAATTAAAACGGATTCATCACTAATATGACCTAACTCATAGACAATTCATTTCCTGTATAATAAACAATTTATCTATACCACAGATAATATTCAAGCTTTGTACGGACATATGACGACCATTTATATAAAATTAAAACGGATTCATCACTAATATGACCTAACTCATAGACAATTCATTTCCTGTATAATAAACAATTTATCTATACCACAGATAATATTCAAGCTTTGTACGGACATATGACGACCATTTATATAAAATTAAAACGGATTCATCACTAATATGACCTAACTCATAGACAATTCATTTCCTGTATAATAAACAATTTATCTATACCACAGATAATATTCAAGCTTTGTACGGACATATGACGACCATTTATATAAAATTAAAACGGATTCATCACTAATATGACCTAACTCATAGACAATTCATTTCCTGTATAATAAACAATTTATCTATACCACAGATAATATTCAAGCTTTGTACGGACATATGACGACCATTTATATAAAATTAAGACGGATTCATCACTAATATGACCTAACTCATAGACAATTCATTTCCTGTATAATAAACAATTTATCTATACCACAGATAATATTCAAGCTTTGTACGGACATATGACGACCATTTATATAAAATTAAAACGGATTCATCACTAATATGACCTAACTCATAGACAATTCATTTCCTGTATAATAAACAATTTATCTATACCACAGATAATATTCAAGCTTTGTACGGACATATGACGACCATTTATATAAAATTAAAACGGATTCATCACTAATATGACCTAACTCATAGACAATTCATTTCCTGTATAATAAACAATTTATCTATACCACAGATAATATTCAAGCTTTGTACGGACATATGACGACCATTTATATAAAATTAAGACGGATTCATCACTAATATGACCTAACTCATAGACAATTCATTTCCTGTATAATAAACAATTTATCTATACCACAGATAATATTCAAGCTTTGTACGGACATATGACGACCATTTATATAAAATTAAAACGGATTCATCACTAATATGACCTAACTCATAGACAATTCATTTCCTGTATAATAAACAATTTATCTATACCACAGATAATATTCAAGCTTTGTACGGACATATGACGACCATTTATATAAAATTAAAACGGATTCATCACTAATATGACCTAACTCATAGACAATTCATTTCCTGTATAATAAACAATTTATCTATACCACAGATAATATTCAAGCTTTGTACGGACATATGACGACCATTTATATAAAATTAAAACGGATTCATCACTAATATGACCTAACTCATAGACAATTCATTTCCTGTATAATAAACAATTTATCTATACCACAGATAATATTCAAGCTTTGTACGGACATATGACGACCATTTATATAAAATTAAAACGGATTCATCACTAATATGACCTAACTCATAGACAATTCATTTCCTGTATAATAAACAATTTATCTATACCACAGATAATATTCAAGCTTTGTACGGACATATGACGACCATTTATATAAAATTAAAACGGATTCTAACATTCAGCCATCCCACTAAATAAACATACACGTCCTCGTGCGGACAAGTGATAAAACTTAAAGAACCAGCTTACATTAACTTATTTCATTTTAATTAAAATATGAATTTTAACGTCCATTTAATTACAATCTCGATCGTCTATTTCTATTAAAAACAAAAGCAACAGACCGCTTCTGGACTGAATACTGTATTAAGGTCACATCTGCCTTCACCAACTGATGTGGTAACCTATATATATTAATAACAGTAACAGGCCGCTTCTGCACTGAATACTGTGTTAAGGCTACATCTGCCTTCTATAACTGATATGATAAGCTATATATATTAATAACAGTAACAGGCCGCTTCTGCACTGAATACTGTGTTAAGGCTACATCTGCCTTCTATAACTGATATGATAAGCTATATATATATTAATAACAGTAACAGGCCGCTTCTGCACTGAATACTGTGTTAAGGCTACATCTGCCTTCTATAACTGATATGATAAGCTATATATATTAATAACAGTAACAGGCCGCTTCTGCACTGAATACTGTGTTAAGGCTACATCTGCCTTCTATAACTGATATGATAAGCTATATATATATTAATAACAGTAACAGGCCGCTTCTGCACTGAATACTGTGTTAAGGCTACATCTGCCTTCTACAACTAATATGATAAGCTATATATATTAATAACAGTAACAGGCCGCTTCTGCACTGAATACTGTGTTAAGGCTACATCTGCCTTCTATAACTGATATGATTAGCTATATATATTAATAACAGTAACAGGCCGCTTCTGCACTGAATACTGTGTTAAGGCTACATCTGCCTTCTATAACTGATATGATAAGCTATATATATTAACAACAGTAACAGGCCACTTCTGCACTGAATACTGTGCTAAGGCTACATCTGCCTTCTACAAATAATATGATAAGCTATATATATTAATAACAGTAACAGGCTGCTTCTGCACTGAATACTGTGTTAAGGCTACATCTGCCTTCTACAACTGATATGATAAGCTATACATATTAATAACAGTAACAGGCCGCTTCTGCACTGAATACTGTGTTATGGCTACATATGCCTTCTACAACTGATATGATAAGCTATACAAATTAATAACAGTAACAGGCCGCTTCTGCACTGAATACTGTGTTAAGACTACATCTGCCTTCTACAACTGATATGATAAGCTATACATATTAATAACAGTAACAGGCCGCTTCTGCACTGAATACTGTGTTATGGCTACATATGCCTTCTACAACTGATATGATAAGCTATACAAATTAATAACAGTAACAGGCCGCTTCTGCACTGAATACTGTGTTAAGACTACATCTGCCTTCTACAACTGATATGATAAGCTATACATATTAATAACAGTAACAGGCCGCTTCTGCACTGAATACTGTGTTATGGCTACATATGCCTTCTACAACTGATATGATAAGCTATACAAATTAATAACAGTAACAGGCCGCTTCTGCACTGAATACTGTGTTAAGACTACATCTGCCTTCTACAACTGATATGATAAGCTATACATTAATATAACAGTTACAGGCCGCTTCTGCACTGAATACTATGTTAAGGCTACATCTGCCTTCTACAACTGATATGATAAGCTATACATATTAATAACAGTAACAGGCCGCTTCTGCACTGAATACTGTGTTATGGCTACATATGCCTTCTACAACTGATATGATAAGCTATACAAATTAATAACAGTAACAGGCCGCTTCTGCACTGAATACTGTGTTAAGACTACATCTGCCTTCTACAACTGATATGATAAGCTATACATTAATATAACAGTTACAGGCCGCTTCTGCACTGAATACTATGTTAAGGCTACATCTGCCTTCTACAACTGATATGATAAGCTATACATATTAATAACAGTAACAGGCCGCTTCTGCACTGAATACTGTGTTATGGCTACATATGCCTTCTACAACTGATATGATAAGCTATACAAATTAATAACAGTAACAGGCCGCTTCTGCACTGAATACTGTGTTAAGACTACATCTGCCTTCTACAACTGATATGATAAGCTATACATTAATATAACAGTTACAGGCCGCTTCTGCACTGAATACTATGTTAAGGCTACATCTGCCTTCTACAACTGATATGATAAGCTATACATTAATATAACAGTAACAGGCCGCTTCTGCACTGAATACTGTGTTAAGGCTACATCTGCCTTCTACAACTGATATGATAAGCTATACATTAATATAACAGTTACAGGCCGCTTCTGCACTGAATACTATGTTAAGGCTACATCTGCCTTCTAAGCCTGATATGATCAGACTACTGTCAATTATTAATTACAATTCAAACATTAAATTCTATCTTTTACATCGTTCATATTTTTTTTAACAAATATGAAGTTCTAATCATCTTACAAATCCAATAGGCTACTTCTGCCTTCTACAACTGATATGGTTAGACTACTGTCAATAGAACTACAATTCAAACATTAAATTCGTCTTTTACATCGTTCAACAATTATATAATATTTTTTTTAACAAACATGAAGTTCTTATCATCTTACAAATCCAATAGGCTATATCTGCCTTCTACAACTGATATGATAACTCTATTTATTTTAACAACAGTAACAGGCCGCTTCTGCACTGAATACTGTGTTAAGGCTACATCTGCCTTGTACAAATGATATGATCAGAGTACTGTTAATTATTAACTACAATTCAAACATCAAAATTCGTCTTTTACATCGTTTACCAATTACATAATAATTTTTTTTTTACAAACATGAAGTTTTAATCATCTTACAAATCCAATATTTATAAATAACAATGATAGACTCTGACCGATTGTTAATAAATCGCATTCTTTATGTTCCGTAAACCATATTTTTAATTTATTAATTAGCACTCAATGAACAATTATACTTTCTACCACCCCTTTAAGTCAAGCCTTCCATAAGGACCTTGAAATTTTACCAACTGGTACTAAACTAGTCCGATTTTGTGACAACTAATAAGTTAATTTTATGCAACCATCTGCATTCTCTACAGACGACTCTCTGCTTAAAACTAACATCGCCTGCAACTGTCTACAGACGACTCACTACTTAAAAATAACATCGACTACAACTACTTATAAGATATACTGTGTCTGTACAGACAAGTCACTATATACATTCTACAACATATTCACTAACATTGACTGTAAACTATAACATTAACTGTATAACTATAAGATTAACTATCTTTCCAGACAATTCACTATACACAATTATTCTGAAGATTCATTATAATGTAGACTGTATCTTTATAGACAACTCACTACATAAATGAATTATTCTAAGGATTCACTATAACAGACTATCTTTACAGATAATTCAATATATGAATTATTCTGAGGACTTACAAACTGTCTCACAAAACTTACAAAACTGTTATAAATTATTCTACGGACGCATTATACTATCGACTATATCATTGCAGACAATTCACTCTATAAGTTCATTAAAAGATTCACTCTACAACTGCGATTCTACAGATTTACTCCAATAAATTATTTTCACAAAACCATTTACTTTGACTTACTACCTTCACTATAACCGCAACAGAATACTTTGTAACATTATTTTTCAATAAATTTAAAGATTACTTTACTTAACTTTACAATTTCTTCTAAATCCGAACTACCCTCTTATTTATAACGGTAATATTATAAAACTAATTGAATTATACATCACATTTATTCGATAGGTGTTTTATTTATACAGAACTATCACTTATTTAAAAGGAAAATAGATTAATATCTATTTAAAAAATAACTTATGTACCTTATAAATTTCTTCTGAATCAGTACTACACACTTATTTATCACGGCAATAAAATTTGACTTTAATCGGCTTAAACCATCTTCCGGATAGCTGTTCTATTTATACAGGACTATTTCCTATTAAGAAAAAAAATTGCCTGACCTTCAATATTTGTAGGCACAAATCCAGATCCCGCTTCTGAAATGTTAGCTCTAGAACCACTAACACAGATATTTCGTAAGAAAAACACCCGCACTTACGCACACTACCACTTTAATAGCACTTATCACGTCAAAAATCAAAGAGATACTGCACTCTATCACCTTGCATCATATTTTTTATATCCTACCTTAGCCTAAAAAAATAACGGAAACAGTATCAATGCTGACAATTCATCACTAATATGACCTTAACTCATAGACAATTCATTTCCTGTACAATAAACAATTAATCATATACCATAGATAATATTCAAGCTTTGTACGGACATATGACGACCATTTATATAAAATTAAAACGGATGCTAACACCATCTACAATAAATTGGCTTTCAAACAAAAAATCGCATCTAACTCGGTCCACTCTCTCTTGCCACAGACAGACAGACAAACATACATACATAGATATTCACGATAAACGTTTAGCACCCCGTCGCGTCGTTGTAGCGTCGGGGATCTGCAAATCAGCTATAAAGGCTGAGAGCCTCAACTGTACCGCTATTAGGATGTTTCTCAGTACACATTTCGGATTTTATTAAAAAAACGCAAATAAATGTTTCAAAATGTTCTATATTAAAGTGTTAACTTCGACCGCATCTGCAGCAATGGCGCTGTGGTCGCGTCAGCTTGGCTGTTTTAAAGGAGGCGCACTCTTAGATATGTATCGTGTAGAAAACGGTACACTGGCAACCCTATGGCAAGACTTGTACAAAATGTCTCTCATTTGCCTTCTCCGCCTTTCTTAATTAACTTTGATGTTTTTGTACAACACTTCCACACACCAATAGTCAGTATGGCGTCTAAATAGCTTTGTGTATGGTTGGATTGCGGAAAATACTCCTAGTAATACTATTAAGGAGCGCCAATTTTTAAACATAATAAAATAATGTGCGATGGAAGATGGATCAGATGTGTGGAGAGTCCAAAAAAATGGAATAGATAAAGAAGGATGTCGCGTCGTCCTGTTTCATTATTATTTGTGCAATATTACTGTAAGAACAGATAACTACAAAATAATAACTATTATAAGAATTAAACTTTACACTGTCAACGCCATCTATGTCACACAAGAAGAAGAAAATTAATAAAATAAACAACATGTAGCAAAACAACAAAAACTTCTAATTTAAAAATTAAAAAAAAAAAATTTTAATTATTGTAAAATATTACAAAATATAGGTTAGTGATTATATTACGATTCAATCAATAATCAAGTGGCGCCACCTACAGGACGTGTGACAGGTTCAACTACCTGAATAACATTTGTAAATGAATATATCTTTTGATTGAGTGAACCGATTGCGATGCAACAAGACACATTCTCCCTGCCACGCACATACACACAAAACACTTATGGTATGAGAGTCAATAATTATATACTACCTAAAATAATAAATAGTCTCCCTAAAGACATACAGAACTTATACCTAACCGATCCAAAGTGTAAAAATAAATTAAAAACCTTTTTTGTAAATGATAAACATTTATCATACATACTATAAGTCAAAATAATAATAATATACAAATAACAAGTCAATTAACAATAAGATGCTTCGTTAATAAAACAATATCAGTAATGAATTACTTGCCTGTCACTTGTATCATATAAGATATTGTTTGATGTCTATAACGATATCTGCGTGTATGTATATATATATGTATATATTAGATATATATCGAACTCTAATGGCTACGAATAAGCCGACGATCGGCTTCTGTGGCCGTTACATATTATTAAACTTGTTAAATTGTAAAATATTTTAATCAAATAAATAAATAAATAATCAAAATACTTTATTGCCTAAAAGAAATCACATGAGAAAGAGATTAAATTAACAGAAATATGCAATTTCAATGTAATGAGGTCAGGTACAAGTTTAAACTATAAATACAGTTCTTTAGACCTTGAAACAACAAAATATTCTGTACCACTATTTCTTTTCTATACGTCACTATCTTCGCAGCGTGATATGTCACTATCTTTGCAGCGTGATACGTCACTATCTTCGCAGCGTGATATGTCACTATCCTCGAGCGGCGCCAGCGCACTTTAGGCAACAGCGTTTCGCGCGAATATATTTTCAGTTAAACAACTAAATATTGATAATTTTGTTTATAAATCTGATATAAAAACCATATTCAACAACGTGCTCTGCTTATACATCGACCAGCATCAGCACTGCCATGACATTGTAACCTCAGAGCAACGATACTAGCGCCATCTAGCGCCATCTAGCGGGACACCTGCGCGACGCTACGAGTATAGTATAGTTTACGCGCGTCCATCGAATCAAACCATTTGGGGGGTATAATACATTAAAATCAAATAAATGATACGCTAAAAAATTAATGATACATCTTTATGTCGTATGGCGCCTTCTATAGGATGTTTACCGAACCTAGACAAGTGTTGAGCCAATAAACTATCAGCGCCATCTGTTACACACTTATGTGTGAAAGTGTTTACCTTTGTCCAGTAATAAATATTGAATTCCATTTCGTGTTTGCTGCTCCAGGTGGCAGCACTGGTGGTTTGTTCCTTCACTACCTTCCGGTGAATATATCACTCGTGTTCATGTTTTTACATTTATTTTCCTTAACGTAGTCTTATACAAACTTTCATTCCCTTCAAGCTTTTTCGGGATAAAAAGTAGCCAATGTCACTCCCTTAGCAGTGATGTATCTCTGTACAAAGTTTAATTAAAATCGGTCCAGCAGTACTTGAGTTATAAATGATGTAGCTAACCCGACTGTTTTATATGTAGATATTAGTTTGTTACCCAATCACACAAAAACGGCAGAACGGATTATGATGAAATTTGGCACACAGATACTTTATATCCTGGACTGACACATAGGCTTCCCGGAAAATTCATAGTTCCTGCGGGAGAACAATAGGTTTTTTTTTTTAATTATATTTGTACACAATGGGTTTTTATTATCTCTTATATAAAGCATATCGCACAAGGTTTCTATTGTTTCGAGTTCGAAAGCCAGCCTTATGTCTGCAATTTGATACATAAACAAGGACTGCCTTCCGCTGAGTCGCAAAAGCTCAGCCAAACTTATAACTAAATTTACACATATAAAAATTTTAAAACTAAAATCGGGATGACTTCACAGCCGCACGCCGCGGCGAAGTAGCGTTTAGAGCAGGCTTTTGGTATATATAAAAAAGAAAGAAAAATGTTTATTTATTTACAGGTAGACAGAAACTTAAATACTAAAATATATAAAACTAAATCTAACAAACTTCTTCCATATGCAGTACGGAAATTAACATACAAAATAAAACAAGACAAATATTTAGAAATAGCAATTAGAATAACAAAGAAAGAGAGATATAAAATTTAGGAATAGACAAACTATTTACAAATCTGATATCGTGCTTATGGAGTTGACAATCGGAACTTTAAATTGCTAAGATTAACATAAACAATAATAGAATGGGGAAGCTAAATTAAACATGATATATACAGAAATAAGTAACTAAAGAATTGACTTGAATTTACACTATTTGTTGAAATGTTTAAGTTGATGAGATGCCAACGCCGCCTTCTTGTCTAAGAGTTCCACGATGCAGGAGGGAGAGACTCTGTTAGTCTCACAGATGTATTCGTGCTCGTCGCGTCGAGCGGAGACTCTTGGGCAATCCTGGAAAAGGTATGTGAGTGTTTGTGTGGATTGGTCGTCGCAAGGGCAAGTGTTGTTAGATGTGATTTTAAATTTGTGTAGGTAGTGTTTTGCGTAACTGTGTCCGATGAGTGTTTGTGTAAGTGTGGATGAAATGTCAGCGTGTGTCCATAGCGTACGTATGTGTGCCAAAGTGGGGAGTAGTGTCTTTGTGTGTTGCCCTTGCGGTTCGCTGGTGTATCTGTCTTCCCAGGTGCGAAGATTCTCAGCTCTGATGTGGTATTTAATGAATGATATGGGAAATTTGCAGTATGAGAATGATGAGTGGAGTCCGGCTGCCCCCTTTGCGGCTGCGTCCGCCGCCTCGTTCCCCTAGTGTCGCCGACCTTAAGAGTTGTAGGAGGTCGCCGCGGTGCAGAGTCCTTGAGGAGTTTATTGGTGAGAGACCAAACGTTCTCCCCAGTCTGCATCTCGCAAAACTCTTTAAAGCTCGCGGTCGAGGCGCTCTTAAGAGCGTCGGCGTATGTGGCTTTGGTGAGTTCACTAGCCAAGAAGTCAGTGGGTTCACCGCGCTTCTTGGCCAGGTGTAGTTGTCGGTGTGTATGGATTACGTTTAGCTTCAGAGTCTCAAGATGATCGGTCCACCAAGAGGGGGAGGTCTTGACCCCGTATCCCGATTTGACGGGCATAGAATCCTCGCATGCAATGTGTATAGTGTCAGTGAGAGTGTCGATGTAGTGTTCTAATTGTGTGGTGTTGACTGAATGAATGTCTGTGTTGAGAGTGTCGTTGTTGGTGAATTCTGTGAGTATTGTGCTTTTGAAGCGGAACTACACTGCCCTCTGCGTTTGAAATCGGAAGGTTGAAGTGTTATTGAGTGCTGGTGTGTGTTTGCGAGTGTCTGTGGGTGTGTATGTGTAGGTGATAGCGTTATGTTATGAGGAAGGACAGACCTTAAGGTCGACCTTCCAGTCGGAGATCAATTTATATGTGGAAAATGGAGCGAGTGTGATGTCAATAATGGACGAGCGATCCCGGCCGTGAGTGACGGTTTCGAAGGTAGGAGTGTCGCCGACGTTGCATACGAACAGGTTGCCCGCGTGCATCATGTCGACGACCTCCTGCCCCCGACGATTGGTGATGGCGCTTCCCCAAAGGGGGTGATGACCGTTGAAATCGCCGCCCAATATGACTTGTGTGTTTCGCGTGTTTTGAATGAACGAGTCCACGAGATCTAGTGTATTGTGCGTGTCTGTCTCGTGCTCGATGTATGCGGATGCGATGTATAAATGTGAGTGTCCTGTCTGTACCCGAACCACACAAAAGTTTGGGGAAGAGTATTGAGACATACCAATACCAGTAATGTTGGATTTCGAAATAATACAAGACTTTACTCGTCCTTTAGAAAACTCCACCACAAGTGTTACATTCAGATCCTTGTTAAATTCATGTGGGTGCGAATAAAAGAGTCTTGATAATTTTCCAGCTTTTATTTCTCCATTCGTCTTAACTTAATCTTCACGCGTCTTATTATTAGGTAATCCTTACACACTGCCTCCATCTATACTAATCACATCCGCTTCATTCGTCATCTCTCTCTTACTCTTTCACTCATACTAACATTATGTCTTCTTTCACTCACTCACAAATTTCGTTCAAAAACAGTCAATCCCACATCCGGTCATCCTGACTCAATGACTGACCTCAGTCATTCCTCTTATCTTTCATAAAATACATAGACACATTCATAATATACATCTTATAATAACAATAACATTCATAGTACATGAGAAGTAAACCAAACAAAATCTTCTACTATTTTAACAATACTAAATATCTTGCATTTTTTTATTAAATGTATTCTAGACCAAAATCATGTTATTTCATAGTTACACAGTATTTACATAGGATCAAAGTCTTCAAGTAATGTTATAAAAATGTAGAAAAATTAAGTTATCCCGAATTAAAGTAAATCTTAAATCATCTTAATAATAAGGTATCAGTCAAGTAATTCAGGCCATTTTTTCATACAATCAGCAGCAGTAAAAGTTATATTAGGTCCCTCCACTGAGGTACTTACCTTTTTTACCTGATACCGGTCTTTCCCAGTCAACTTTAAAACTTGATAAGGTCCTAAATATTTAGGCTTTAATTTCATTGCATTTCCAAATTGTGTTCTTTTAATAGCTACTAAATCGCCCTCTTTATACTTCACGCTATCCTTCCTATGTCTATTGAAATTTCTTCTATTTTCTTCTTGAATATTCAAAATTTGTTGTTTTGCTTTTTGGCGCAAACTATTCCTATTGTCCATGAAGGTATCCCTTGCCTCCTGTTCTAGTAGTTTTAAAATGTCTGTATCTTCCTTAACCTTCATCCTTTTACCTACCATTAATTCGAAAGGACTACTATTTCTACTCCTCTGGAATGTACTATTTAGGGAACGCTGTAGCCTACTAATGTGTCTATACCATTGATCTGGTTGTTCTATGTATAATTTTGTCAGAACAGATATAATCACCCTATGAACTCTCTCAATCTGGCCGTTCCCTCGTGGAATGCCAGTGGTAATTTTGATATGTTGTATTCCTTCGTCTTCACAATACTGCTCAAATTCTTGGCTGGTAAATGCTGTGCCTCTGTCGCTCACAATTCGAGTAGGGTTTCCAAAATGTTGTTGATGAATTTTAATTTTATCTATAACTTCTTTTGAGGTTGTACTCTTTGTAGGAAAAATCCACACAAATTTAGTAAAAGAATCTATTATAGTAAATAAATAATTATATTGTTTTTTAGTTTCAGTCATCGGCCTAAGATGATCAATATGTATTGTGTGTAATGGAATATCCTCTTTTTCTATTGAATTCAAAAATCCCTCTTGTTTCCCATCCTTTCTGGTATCCAAAATGCAAGGAATACAAGATACAATAAAATCATCTATCTTCTTATTTAAATTTTTTATGAAGTAATCTTTACTTATCAAATCAATCATCTTTCTTTTGCCAAAATGACCAATACTATGTACTCTTCTTATAATTTCTGGTTCTAATGCTCTAGGTATTACTAACAACTTCTGTGTTTTGTAAAGTAAATTAATAGAAATAAAATAATCTGAATAAGGTCCTGTTTTGAGAATATCCATAATCGCCTTCAAACCTTCATCATTTTCTTGTGCTATTTTAATCTGATCATGTAATTGTCTCGTCACAACTCCAACATATTGTGGAATTCTGCTTAATGCATCCACATGTCTCATATTGAATCCTGACCTGTGTTCCACCGTATAGTCATACTCTTGAAGTAGTAATGCCCATCTTGCCACCCTTGTAACCAAATCTTTCTTGCGTAAAGTCATTTCGAATGCTGCACAGTCAGTAACAATCTTAAAAGGGATTCCGAGCAAGTATTTCCGGAACTTTTTCACTCCTTGGATGATAGCCAATGCCTCTAATTCATAACTTGAATACTTTTGTTCACTCTCCGTGGTTTTATTGCTGGAATAATAAACAGGATGTAGTTCACCATCATCAGGACTTCTTTGCATAAGTATTGCTGAATATGCATACATAGATGCATCAGTATGTAACTCTGTATGTAAACAAGGATTATAAATCTTTAATAATGGCTGCTCAACCAGTTTTTGCTTCAAAATATTAAATGCTTCTCTTTCTATGTTAGTAAATTGAAAAGTTTGATTTTTCTTTAGCAACTTTGTTAACGGCATAGCAATTAGTGCATAATCCTTAATGTATTTCCTGAAATATGAAGTTAAGCCAATAAAAGAATGCAAATGTTTTAATGTTTTAGGCTCAGGATAATTTAAAATAACTGAAATTTTATCTGAAGTAGGTTTCACTGTACCATTTTCTATTTTATGGCCTAAATAGTCAACACAGGTTGTTAATAACTCACATTTTTTCCAATTAATCTCGAGACCATATTCACTAGCTACTTTAAGCACTTCTTTCAGTTTAGAAAGGCCATCATGATAATCCTTGGACATAATTAGTAAATCGTCTATAAAAATCAATAAAAATCCTTTTGCAATTAATTCTCTGAAAATTATATTAATGTAACGTGTAAAATATTTGGGACAAATTGATAAGCCAAATGGTGCTTTCAAAAATTCATACTGACCATTATGAGTCACAAATGAAGTGTACTTTATAGAGTCTTTGCAAACATTCAAATGGAAAAATGCATTTTTCAAATCTAATTTTGAAAATACTTTGGCCTCACACAATTTATCAATATGATCTTCAATAACTGGTACTGGAAATTCATCTTTTACCATTTTTTTGTTTATTTTGCGGTAATCTACACAAACTCTAAATGTATTGTCCTTTTTCCTGGCTAAAACCAACGGACTAGCATACTCGGAATAGCTTGGCCTAATAATACCATCATCTAGCCACTCACCTATTTGCTTATCTACTATTTGTTGCTCCATAATAGATAATGTTCTTGGCCGCTGTGCCACCGGAATCTCGTCATTAAGAATAATCTAAGTCATTCAATTTTCAAAATTCTTTCACTAATAGTTAGAGGAACGTAGCGCGCACACGTCAATATATCACACCATTTATTTCGAGGTTTTAAACCCATTTAAACGATTTTTTTCCGAGTTTTTAGCTTACGGAGCACTGTTTTTTTTTTTAGGTGTCTGCTCGGCTCGGCGGGCTGTTTGCGACTGGTTAGGTTAGGTTAGGTTAGGTTCCCCTGGGGGTCAGCAAGCGGCGGTCACCGCACTGGAGGCTCCGCCGACTACGGCGGAACCGGCACAGGCTGTGCCGGCGAGTGCGCCTTCAGCGGAGCATGAAGGCGATAGCTGGGCGACGGTCGCACGGCGTGGTCGAAGGAGGGCGATAAACCCCCCGCCTCAGAAGGTGGCGCCGGCCGCGGCGCCTAAACTAAAGAAAGTCTCCGCTAAACCCAAGAAGAGGCTCGTGGCTTCTCGCACGGCAGCTGTCGTCGTGCGGCTTCTGCCCGAGGTGGCAGAGAAGGGAGTCACCTATGCCAAAATCTTGGAGAAAGCGGAGATGAGTATTGACCTCGCGGAGCTGGGTATAGGCGCCGGTATGAGGATCCGCCAGGCCAAGACCGGGGCTCGGGTGCTGGAGTTGCCGAAGGGGCAGACACCCGAGCAGGCGGAGACCTTGGCGGAGAGAATGCGCATCGTGCTGGACGGCTTGGCGCAGGTAGCACGGCCAACCAAGCTCGTGAATCTCCGGGTGGACGGGCTCGACGACTCGGCCACCAAAGAGAAGGTGGTTGCCGCGGTCGTGCGAGCGAGCGGCTGTGCTGCGGAGGCGGTGCGCGTCGGTGAGTTGTGGACCGGCCGCGCAGGGATGAAGGGGGTGCGAATCTCCTGCCCCGTGGACGCTGCAAAGGCGCTGTCCAGGGCGGGGAGGATCCTGGTCGGCTGGAGTTCCGCCCGGGTGCAGGTACTGGATGACCTACCCATGCGCTGCTATAAATGCATGGGCCTAGGTCATACTAAAGCCCTCTGCCCTTCGCCGAAGAACCGAGCAGACTTGTGCTACCGGTGCAGCCAAGAGGGGCACAAGGCGGCTCTCTGCACAGCCGCAATGCGCTGCGAAATCTACGCGGACGCAGGCAAGCCGTCGGGCCATAGAATGGGGGGCAAGAACTGCAAGCCCCCTCGTCAAGGTAAGAAAGCAGCCGCTCCGGAGGGGAGCCACTCCTAGTACCCTGGGAGCCTGTACGGTGCATAGCAACCGTACATATTAGGTATTATATTACATTATAATATTTAGGTCATTTGTGCACGCGCCTCCTCATTTTACATAATTTCATCAGTTCACGTTTCTACCTCAAACATAGTAGGCGCGCAACTCATTATCAAATATCAATATCAATAATATCAGTTTTTTATATTATAATCAATTACTATCAAACAGAACTTTCATTTTATATCATCAAATAAGAGTGTCCCGTACATCTCTTTTTGGTCCTTCGAGCCGGATACTGTGATTTTAAAAGGACCCGTAACAGTGGACTATAACAGTGTTCAGTGTGAGTGGTTCTACCAGCAAAGGATTACAGTACATTTCGAGCATATCAACAGCATACAAGTAAGATCTTTCCTTTTTGTTAACACCATAAGAAAAATATCAAAAAAAAATGGAGGATCTTCTAACGACTCAAAACCAACTCATGTCAGCTATTAATCAACTTTTAGTTAATTTTAAAAAGGATGGAGCCGACCGTAAGACTCCTTCTCACGTCAAACGAAGAATGGAGACTCTTGATGGTTATTGGCAAACATTTCAATTAAATCATAACAAATTAATATCAGAAAAGGATTATCAGTCTCATGCATATTTTTTGGAAAATTGCTACGAACGCACCTCAGTATTTTATAAAGAAGCACGTGAATTTATAAGCAAATATTTAGAGTGTAAAAAAGAGGATAAACCTCTCCTTAAACCCGCAACCCTCTATCAAAGCCTGCATCACCAGCGCATCAAACAACAATGTTCGAATTTCCCTCGGTATCAGGTAGCTCATGTCCTCCTTCTAGTGGCGTCAGCAATAAACTGGATGAGATGTTACGTCATCAAAAAAGTAATTTTAAAGCTTTTTCACGCACTATTTCACTTAATTATAGCGAAATGACGGAAAATTATGAACTAGAAGACTTTTTACAAACATTAAATCTGAGGTGGTCTGCTATTGACTCTCTGCATTGGAAAATCGATAGCGAAATGTTGGAAGAAAATGAAGAGTATGAACAAACATTTAGTAGATACGAGCAAAAATACATCGAAATAAAGAAGAAGGTCACTATCAAAATTTCATCATCAAGCCACAGGGAAAGGTCAACTCCTAAAACAGAGGTTCCATCATTTAGTGGCGACTATAATAAATGGATTACTTTCAAAGATTTATATATTGAGGCCATTCATAACAACGGCTCAATGTCCAACTGCCAAAAAATGCAGTTTTTAAAAGCAAGACTCCGGGGTGAAGCCGAACAAATTGTGTCACACCTACGCGTCACAGCAGATAATTACCAAGTCTGCTGGGACATACTAAATAATAGATTTAACAATGTAAAATTTATTTTTGACTCATATATGAGCATCATCATGAAATTACCAACTCTTCAGCATCAATCAACGAGTCAATTAAAAAAAATGCATGACAACGTCATCGAGAGCTTAAACTCCATCAAAAATTTAGGTATTGATATCAGTTCTTGGGATCCTATGGTGGTGTACATTTTGGAACGAAAACTGGACCCCGAGACTAGCAAGGAGTATTGCCAAGTAGTGTAAAATTGGGGCATCTGGATCAAAAGAGCTCCAGATGCCACCAATTTTACACATTCAATTCCTTCAAATTCATAGTTCAGAATGTCGATTTTAAAGTACCTAATTGATTCGTTACGAAATCAAGTCAACATTTTGAGTGTTAAAAATATTACTACAAGATATCCACTATAGTTGTGGATTGCAATAACGGTTCATTCAGGAGTGCAATGTAACTTATTAAATCGTTTTATATGAAATTAAAATGTTTTTGTATACTCACTATAAATCTGAATTGATCATTCGACATCAAATATTCGTCTGGTGGTACGGATCATGCCACGTCTAAATAAATACGGGGCAGCGTTGATATGCAACCCGAACTGTGTGCGCGTGTATGCGCGAGTGTGTGTGTGTGTGTGTGCTGTTATTGTACTAATAACTATTTAGTTAGCCTTATTTCAAATGCATTTTTTAAAGCTTTTTAAATAAAAAAAATTCTTGGTTTACGGTTTTAAGAGACAAATAAAACCAATAAATTAGTTCTATATCATACATTTATTTTAACAGAAACTTTTTACATTTTTTATATCCTAATAAGAAACACCACAATAATTTTCACAAAATATGCACAATAAAATATTAAGCAAAATTACAATACACACTTAATGTTTAACACATAAGTAGAAGTGATATTATTTAGGTATAGATATAATACTCTTAACCTTATTGGAATAATACTTTGATACATACTATATTAATAACTAAAAACATAATAACAATTTTAAGCTTATAAATTAACTTTGACAGCCATTGTCGCTATCTAACTATAAACTAATCATTAATTATGTCTTCGTGTATCCTATTTATTACTTCCATGGTTTTATTATAAACTTCATCCATATAGGTACTTCTAACAACATGCTGCGCGCAAACCTCTACTTCGCAGTTGTAATTGCCGCAGATCGTACTGTTCTGCTCAAAGTTTTCTGCATCGTATACTTGTATAACTATTATTTTCATCGGTTTGGCAACCGGTTTCTTTATAAATGAATACACTTTTTGTTTATTTTTTGTAATTTTGCGTGATTGATCCGCAAGACCCAGATGTCTTTGATTTGCGCTTTGTGATTGATTAGGACCCTTTTCTGAAGGTAAAAAGTTAAATAGCAATTCTCCAGAGTCCTGAAACGAAAAAAATAATTTTTAAAAATACATAAGTTTGCGAAGGCACATGAATAAAAAGTAAGGAATTAAATTTTATTGTAATTTTTGATTTAATTTAATTTTTATAAAATAAATTGAAAAACTCACCGACATTGTAGAATTTTTTACGAGTAGTTCCTTTACCGTTCGATTCCCCAAACCGAATATTTTTTCGGGGGATTAGTGGGGCTATTTATATTAAAAAATTGCATAAAAAATAAGTTCATAAGGTTGAAAATATTAATACAATTTGTTTCAAATATTTGTTCCCAAAACGGGCATCTGAAATCTAAATCCGAAATCTGATCCACGCGCCCGTCGGGCGTCACTTAGCCTGTGTGCGTTTTCTAAGTACACTCACTAATAAGAATATATAACATATAACAACTAGCGACCAGCCCTCGCTTCGCTTAGGGTAAAACATCTGTATTTTTATACTTGACATAAAAATAAAAGATTTTTAATAGCCATCATTTCTATAATTTTAAATTATTTCTAAATAATTGAACTATACTTTTTTTGTCCAAACATGTAATTTAAAGTGTACAAGTACCTACAAATTTCGAAAATACAAACATCTTCTAATATTAGAATACACTAAAATAAGTAAAATACTCTTCTAATATTACATATAGATTACACCCATATTAAAAATCAAAAGGTCTAAATGAAAAGACATGAACGGTCTTGTTTTAACCTGTGTAAATATATATATATATATATATATAAAATAAATACATAAAAGTTAAAAAATTGAAAATCTTTTATACTGGCCTTAGTATCGTAAAAGTTAATAAAATAAGTAAGGTAAGGATTATTGCCTTGTTAAGCTATTGGTTAATTAGTAGTTAAATTGTTTTTATGTTTATTTCTTTATGTTGAATTTTTTTATATATTCTAATAAATTTTTAACTACAAAATTATTATAAAGTAAATCGTCAGGTATGCAGACATCGGCGAGTGATTCTACTAGTGTATAAAATAAAAATTTGATTACTTCGAAATTTTTCTATTGAACTGTAAGCATCTAACATATTTGGTCATGCGTCTCGCGTTGCGCATGGGTTTAAATAGCCGGAAGAAACTGTGGGGAATCATAAGCATCTCAGGCTTTCAAGCTATTTCACCACAAAGAAGGGAACCCCTGCTACAATTAACATGTGAGTATTAAGTTATTATTTAAAAATTTTATTACTTTAACATTAAATCAGATAAATAGTCCGAGCCGTCATTTTATTTAAAATTTAAATAATATTAATATCACCCATGTTATCCCGAAATAAAGTAGCTTTTTTTTAAATATAATTTTAAATTAGTATGGAATATAACACTAAAACAATATCGATTCTATAATATAAAGCATTATTTGTATTTACGTGATCACCTAAAGTTATGTAAAAAATATATTTTAGATAGGTTTGTTTAATTATATTTCATTAAAATTTCAGGTCTAAGAGTCAACTCGCTGCAGACCTCTTCCTATCTGAAGATGAAGGAGCAACTTCAGAGGCGGGTGACTGTAGAAGTGTCGAAGCCAAGAAACGAGGCAAGTCGTCAACTTCGACCTCGAGCGCCAAAATCAGCAAAGCGAAAAGGACTAAAATTAATCCAGTGTCCAAGCCGTCCTCGACAGTAGCTGCAGACCTCTTCGGCAGCGACAGCGAAGACGACGTTCGCCCTCCTAGCGCCATGGGTAAACCCCTGTTGTCTTACGTTAGCAGTAAAATAGCGAACGGATATTCGAGGCAAATTCATGCTGCCAAGCTCGGTTCGCATTATATTGAATTAAAGGTGTATCAATGTAGTGAGGTGGACAAAGTACCGCCGATAAACCGCTGGAAACATGCTTTGTTCACCTTAAAGCATCGGACCGACGTGGACACTGAAGCTTGGGGGCACCTAAATAAATTTATATGCGCTGCTCGAAAAGAGTACCGAGGGTGCCCCAAAACTTTTATTAGTAATTATTTTTAAAGTAGTTAGTTAAATTTTATTTGTAACTATGTTTAGCCCCTATAAGATTAAGTTTAGTTTTAGACTAATATGTTATATATTATATTGAATAACCTGTTTTTGTCTTTCAGTTCAAACCCCGAGTAGTACTTCAATGAAATGTAACGAATGTGAAATTGAGATTTTGAAACATAAATATAAATACCATATGAGATCTAATTTACATAAGTCAAAGTGTTTATTGAAAACTGAACATGATAATATTGAAATAATAGCAACAGCTTTTAAAAACAGAATTGTGACATATCGCTTGAATCCGTCTCAGGACACTGAGCACCTCACGCACCTCACGCACCTCACGCCAGAGGCGTTCCTGTGCGGTTCTCTAAGTGATATAAAAAAATTGATTGAGATATGCATTCAAAGACATAGTTGTATCAAAATAAATTTAGAATTGTTTGCTTACTTTTTATTACCAAAGACAAATGAACAATTATTGAAATCTTTTAATACAAAATTCGAAATAATTTACAAAAGTTCAGATTTAAATAATTTTGTAAGAAATGTATTTCAAGTATTTAAAAGAAAACTTACCGAATTTGAACACTGTGAATCCGGTTGGTCATTTTTTGCAATAAGTCATTTAGAAATCAATGTTAATAAATATAACCCAATGAGAGGTGGAACATATATCGATTTACCCTCATTTATTAAAAATAAAAAATGTTGTTTAAATATTCAGAATAACGATGAATATTGTTTTTTGTGGTGCATTGTTGCAGCAATGTATCCTGCAAAATGTAACTCATGCAGAATAACATCTTATCCTCATTATTCAAAGGTTTTAAATATAGAGGGAATGTCTTTTCCTCCATCAATTAAAGATATAAAGCTGTTTGAAAAATGTAATTCTAGCATAAGTGTTAATATTTATGGTTTAGATAGCAAAAATTTGGTATCTGGACCTCTTTATTTAACAAAAGAAAAGAAAAAGCATCACATTAACTTGCTTTACATTGAGCGAAATGAAAGAGGACACTATTGTTTAATTAAAGACCTGATACGATTAGTTCGAAAGCAAATAAGTCATCACAAAGGAAAGATTTACTTTTGCGATTCTTGTTTGCAATTTTTTTCCAGTGAGTTGAAATATAGTAATCACTATTGTTCTGAAATACTTACAATACTTCCTGAAAAAGGTAGTCTAATTCAATTCAAAAATTATGAGCGAAAGCAAAAGATTAATTTTATTATTTATGCCGATTTTGAAAGCATTTTATTAAAGTATTCTGAACAAAGTACGAATAACACACAGAAGTTTAAATTACATATACCAGCATGTTTTGCATATTATGTGTGCTGTTCACATGACCCGAGTTTAAACAAATATGTTACTTATAGAGGTGAGAATTGCGTCGAAATTTTTATTAAACGATTGATTGAAGATGTTACTCGGATAAACACTATTTTATCCGAAGTGAAACCGATAAAACCCTTAACTCTTGAACAACGAAATAATTTTGAAAATGCTTCCGAATGTCATATATGCAAACGCCCTTTATTCGGTGACAAAGTACAAGATCATGATCATGTCACATCCGAGTACAGAGGCGCAGCTCATTCAATTTGTAATTTGAAATATAAAATATGTCCATTTGTGCCAGTAGTTTTTCATAACTTAGCTGGATATGATAGTCATTTATTTATTAAAGAACTGGTAAAATATGAGGGTGATATTAAAGTTATACCGAAGTCTAAAGAAAAGTACAGTTCTATTACAAAATTTATCCCATTATCTAATACATCTCATCTTATTCAAATAAAGTTTATTGATTCATATCAGTTCTTAAGTTCGAGTCTCGATGAACTTAGTAAAAGCTTGAATACAGAAGATTTAGTCAATCTATCGAAGATTTTTAATGATAAAAGTACATTAGATTTATTGAGACGTAAAGGTATTTATCCGTATGACTACATGGATTCATGGTTAAAGTATGAGGAAAGACATTTGCCAAAAAAGGAAAACTTTTATAATTCGATGAAATTAGAGCACATAACTGATAATGACTATGAACATGCACAGATGATATGGCAAACATTTAATATTCAAACACTCGGTGAATACACTGATCTGTACATAAAATGTGATGTATTATTATTATGCGATATTTTCGAACATTTTAGAAATACCAGTTTACAGCATTACTCTCTTGATCCAGCATATTATATATCAGCTCCAAGCTTGAGTTGGGACGCCATGCTATTATATACTGACGTACGTCTCGAGTTAATAACTGATTTAGAAATTTATCAATTTTTAGAAAAAGGTATACGTGGTGGATTATCACAATGTTCTGTTCGCCATGCTGAAGCTAACAATAAATATATTCCACATTTTGATAATACAAAACCATCTAGCTATTTAGTATATCTAGATTGTAATAATTTATATGGATACGCAATGACACAAAAATTACCGATATCTGAATTTGTTTTATTAAACCGAAGTGATATTATTAAATTTGATATAATGAGTATTCCGAATGACGGAGAACTTGGATATATTCTAGAAGTGGACCTAGAGTATCCCGAATACTTGCATGATGATCATAAGGATTTACCTTTCGCATGTGAAAGGTTTATTCCTCCCAACGGAAAAACAGAGAAATTAATTGCAAATTTATATGATAAACATAAGTATGTTATTCATTTCGTTCATTTAAAAGAGTGTTTAAAACGAGGTCTTATTTTGAAGAAAATTCATAGAATACTTAAGTTTAAGCAAGATGCTTTTCTTCAGAAATATATTAATTTAAATACTTCCTTACGCCAGAGTTCTAAATCTGAATTTGAAAAAGACTTTTTTAAACTATTAAATAATTCAATATTTGGAAAAACTATCGAAAACAAACGTAAACAAGCTAATGTAAGACTACTAACGAAGTGGAAAGATTGTGATAATAAAACAAATAAAATTATCGGTGCGGAATCAATAATTTCTAAACCAAACCTTAAAAGTATTTCTGTTTTTACTGAGAATTTTGTGGCTGCACAATTGAAACCAGAAAAAATTATATTAGACAGACCAATATACATTGGATTCACTGTACTAGAATTTGCTAAAAAGCATCTATATAATTTTCATTATGCTCATATGAAAAGAAAATATGGAACAAACGTAAAACTGTGTTATACTGACACTGATAGTCTTCTGTATTTAATATATACTGAGGACTTCTACAACGATTTAAAAAGCGATATATTGTTTTTCGATACAAGTAATTTTGAAGATGATAATCCGTATAATATGCCTAAAGTGAATTCAAAAATTCCTGGGCTCTTCAAAGATGAGCTTGGTGGATCAATTATTACTGAATTTACTGGCCTAAGAGCGAAGTTGTATTGTTTAAAAAGCGTAAAAGCTACTATAATAAAAGCAAAGGGTGTAACTAAACCAATAAAAAAACATTTAGAAATGAAAAACTATAAAGAAACATTATTTAATAATCAAGTTTTAAAACATAAAATGAATATGATAAAATCTATAAAACATTTATTGTATTCACAACAAGTTAATAAAGTAGTTTTAGATAGCAATGATGATAAAAGACAAATACTAGCTAATAAAGTTGAAACCTTGCCCTGGGGGCATTATAATACCGTGTTTTAGTTGATTGATAAGTGTATGGTTTATTTATAACAGTGTAGCGCGAAACTTTGAGTATCAAAATTGTTTATTAAGTAATTAACGTATTTTATTGTTAAATTTAATGTAATTTATATACTACTTATGAAACTAAGCTAAGTCAAACAAGATTATATCCTAGTAGTGTTTGATTGTAGTATTTTATTTTATTGATTAAATTATGTTTAAGTATATTTAGAGTTTTACTCTATCCCTTGTACCTTGTGCATATGCAAAATCTTAAATAAATACTTGTGCGCATTATTTTTCTCTCATACATAAAAATGAAGTTGATTAAGCAACCAGTGTCTATAGAAGTTAAGAATATTGAAATAAAAGAAAATAAGATTTACACAAAGCATAGTATACTTCTCCCAAACAACATCCGATGTGTCATATGTGGCCCGTCTAATTGTGGGAAAACAAATGTTATGATAAGTTTATTGATTAACGAGAACGGTTTAAAATTTAACAATGTTTACTTGTACTCAAAGACAAGTTTTCAACCCAAATATGGCTTTCTAGAACAAGTCATGCAAAGAGTCCCCGAAGTAAATTTTTTTATTTTTAACAACGATCACGATGTTATTCATCTTAATGAGGCTTTACCAAATTCAATCTTTATTTTTGATGACGTCGTTTGTGAGAACCAAATAAATATTCGCAACTATTTTACCATGGGTAGACATAAAGGAGTTGATTGTTTTTATCTATCTCAAACATATTCAAAAGTACCGAAGCAACTCATACGTGACAATGTCAACTTTTTGATTGTATTTAAACAAGATGAAATTAATATGAAGCATATATATGATGAACACGTAAGTCCTGATATGGAATGGCCAATTTTCAAAAACCTTTGCTCCATAACCTGGCAACGCCCCTATGATTTTTTGACAATTAATAAGGATTGTGAACTGAACAAGGGGCGATACAGACAAAATTTCGATATCTTCATTAACTTCGATTGATTGTTATATAAATCAATCAACGATAAAATTTATTCATTTGGAAATAAGCACGGTTGATTGTAGGTCATACAATGGAGCAACAAATAACTAAGCAACTAATAGAGTCTGCGGACACTATTAAAAATAAAGTTAAACAAATGAGAGATGATGACTTCCATACCAATACTCACCTTAAATATTTATTCAAACCTCTTGCTGATCCTTTAAATGCAATTGCTGCTAGTAAAGAAATATCTTTACTGAAAAATAGTGGTAATGCTACCGATAAAACTACTGCTAATGAAATAACCCCTAAATTATTTTTACATGATTCATATTTTGAAAACACACCCAAATTTAAGTTATCTGATGAAAGCTCCGAAAAGTTCTATTCCGAAACTGAAGAATTGGAAGAAGGACCAGACGAAAATATTACTGGAACTGAAAATTATAAAGATACGTCGTTGAAAAAAGAAGACTTCTTAGAAATATATGATAATATAAACATACCATTCGGGGTGCGAAGTGAAAATAACAAACTCATGATTGGAAATACAATAATAAATTTTTCGACATCACACGATGAGTCTAGTAATGGTAAAATATATAATATTTGTATAGATGATAAAAAATATCGATTAACTTCAGGGTTGCGGGAATTGTTACTTCGCAAAAGTCCAGATTTAAGTATAATTAATGAAAACGATAAAGAAATTTACAAAGAAATACTCATCAAAACTAGTGCTCATAAAAGAGACCACGACCCAGCAGGTCAAATTCGAGGTGATAAAGGGTTAAAATACCGTAAAGTAATTAAACCATTATTAAAAACTGGTGCTGGATTAGCGCACCTAAAGGAATATAAGAAAAATACCGATTTGGTTTATTGGGATGATCCTAACGAACTAGTAGATAGACTCAAACTTCTGGTTGCATCAAAAACAGCCGGTAATACTAACCTTGACAATGAGATACTGTCAATTGTAGAGGAACTCAAAGAAGCTGGTATCATAAAAGAATAAAATATTTTGTAAACAACAACGTCATTTAGTATGTCGTGATACGTGAGCGGTGTTAGTTGAAATGAATTCAGTTAAAAAAGATATTGTTAATGAAATACATAAAAGTGCTAGGATTCATTTCTTACGAAGGCATGTATTGCTCAAAGACATCGATGATCTTTGGCAGGCGGATTTGATGGATATGCGAAATATCTCAAGGTTCAATAATAATTACAAATACATTTTGATTGTTATTGATGGATTCTCTAAATACGCTTGGGCTTTTCCGCTCAAACAAAAAAGTAAAGAATCGGTTTATACAGTATTTAATAATTTAATAAGCAAAGTAAAACGCATCCCTAAAAACTTACAAACTGATGCTGGAGGTGAATTTTTTAATGAAAAATTACGTGAGATGTTTCAAAAATATTCTATTAACCATTACTGTACGTATTCTACGAAAAAAGCTTCCATTGTAGAACGACTAATAAGAACAATCAAAAGTAATTTATATAAAGAATTTAGTTTAAATGGGAATTATAACTGGATTGATGGTACACTAGCGAATGTAGTTGATAGATATAATCATACCACGCACCGAACAATTGGTGTAAAACCAATTGAAGTTAATCATTATAATAAAGATGAAATACGAAATAGATACTGTCGCGAAAATAATATTCAAAACCAAACACCTAAATATAAAGTGGGGGATTTCGTTCGAATAAGTAAACATAAAAGCTGTTTTGAAAAGGGATACACTCCTAACTGGTCTACAGAAATATTTAAGATTATCAAAGTTCAAAAAACAAATCCGGTGACGTATCTATTGGAAGACAATAGGAAAATCCCTATTTTGGGATCATTTTACAATGAAGAATTACAAAAAACTAAATATCCGGATATTTATTTAGTAGAAAAAGTTTTAAAGCGAAAACAAAATAAAGTTTTTGTTAAATGGTTAGGCTTACCTAAGTCAGAAAATAGCTGGATTAAAGTTAAAGATAGCGTATAAATAGCATCGTTTGTATCAATATAACCAGGTGGTCATAGAAACGAGTTCCATTCTGTTTTTTTCCATGAACGGGGAAGGACTTGTAAATAATTTAATTAACAAAATACCTTTTGAGCTGCATCTGCCAGGATATAATTATTGTGGGCCAGGAACAAAATTACTTCAAAGATTGACTAGAGGTGATGAAAGTGTAAATAAATTGGACGAATACTGCAAATATCACGATATTGCATACAACAATTCTAAAAGATTAAAAGATCGACATAAAGCAGATATAGTTTTATTAAAAATGGCGAAGAAACGAGCTTTATCTAATGACGCAAGCACTGGAGAAAAGCTTGCAGCTAATTTAGTTAACAAGATAATGCTAGCAAAAGTAAGCTCTGGTTGTGGCGTCAAAAAGGACTTTAAAAATATAGTTTCTTATACAAAAAATTATATTAAGAAAATTAAACCAAAGGGTAAGAAAAAGCTTATAGCTATGGCATACGCTGCTGCTAAAGAATTAACAGGTGATTCTGAAAAATCGAAAATGTAGCTTCCTCGAATTATTCCTCTTCCTAAATCTGGTGGAGTTTTACCACTAATTCCGATATTTGCTGGCTTGTCAGCTGCCGGAAGTATCGCCAGTGGAATTGCGGGGATCGTAAAAACTATAAATGAGTACAAGGATGCAAAAAAGCGCTTAAAAGAAATGCAATCACGAAATGATTACATCAACGAAAGTGTGTGTATTGGAAACGGGTTGCGGCTAGATCGTTACAAAGATAGGTTAGGAATATACCTAGACGATAAGAAAAAAAACTAAATTACAGGCTACCTAATCGCGCTCTTACAAATATAGATATAATAAAATTTACAAAAAACGTTCCGTATTTTCGTGGAGTTTTTATGAGAGACGCTTTACCTAAAACTCCTTTTTCTAAGGAGTGTGGTATCATAAACTTAGATAATTCTGAAAGTTCTGGTACACATTGGGTAGCCTATGTAATTTATAATAAATATATCGAATACTTTGATAGTTATGGTAATTTAAAACCACCTAAGGAATTCGTGCGATATGTGAGTTCTCATAATATCAAATATAATTATGATAACGTACAAAAGAATAACCCATTCATTTGTGGACACTTATGTATTGATTTTATAAAAAAATTTTGGGAAACAAAAGGTATTATAAAATCAAACTCTTGCTTATAAAATTATATTCTAATTCTGTCTGTTATGCAAGTCGCATGTGATTTACTTAGCTAGTCGCTATGATTGTTTATAATATAATATCTAGTACGAAACCAAAATGCATTACTCGTCCTAGCATCGTCAAGAGACGAAGACCTATAAAGAGAATTAAAAAAATAAGCAAAGAAAATAAATTATTTCTTAAAGCTTTGGGTTTTAAAGTATGAGTATCTTACAAGTAAATGATACGCCACAATTTGATAACTCTATATCGAGTTATGAAATTCATACGTATAATCCATACAGCAACAGTTTTAGCGAAAATGATGAAATAAGGATACCTATACATCAACAAGACCTGTATGTATTACCTGCAGCCAGCTATATTTACATAGAGGGTAAAGCAATTGTGTTAGGAAAAGATTCTACAGAAAAACAAACCCGTAAAATTGTCAATTTTACTAATAATTTTATAGCATTCCTTTTTAATGATATTCGTTATGAACTTAATGGCGTTGAAATTGATCGCATAAAAAATGCTGGAATAACGACAACTCTTAAGTCGTATGTCTCTATGAGCGAGGGAGAAAGCAAAGCTGCAGCTATTTGGGGATGGAATTTAAATGGGCTCAAAAACAACGATGGAATGTTTAGCGCACTGATACCTCTAAACAAGGTTCTCGGATTTGCCGAAGATTATAATAAGATTGTAATTAATTGTAAACATGAACTTATACTGAACAGAAGTAGTACCAATCTTAATAGTGTTACTCTTGATAATAATGATATTGTGAACATAAATATTGAAAGACTGCAATGGCGTGTGCCGCATATAAAAGTTTCAGATCGAGAAAGATTAACTTTACTTAAAAATTTAGAGAAAGATCGCCCTATACGAATGGCTTTCAGAAACTGGGATTTATATGAGTACCCTTTATTACCTAAGACAACAAAACATTCCTGGATTGTAAAAACTGCTTCACAAGTAGAAAAGCCGAGATATGTAATATTCGGTTTGCAGTCAAATAGGAAAAATGTAATGAATAAAGACTCTTCTATATTTGATCATTGTAAATTAACTAATGTTACGCTCTTCTTAAATTCACAATATTACCCATACGAATCAGTGAACGCTAAATTTCCCGAAGATAAATTTCATATATTATACGAAATGTTTACTAAATTTCGTCAGTCTTATTATAACACTCAGCCTGATCCATTGCTTAATTTGCGCGAATTCAAAGAAAAGGCTCCTCTGTTTGTAATTGACTGCTCGAGACAAAACGAAGCTTTAAAAAGCGGAGCAGTAGATGTAAGACTGGAAATTGAAAGTTACGAAGATATTCCAGAAAATACATCTGCTTTTTGTCTTATTATTAACGATCGACTTATTGAATATAAGCCCTTAAGTAGCATCGTTAGAAAATTAATATGAGTGTTATAGTCGATGTACAAGGATTTAAGACCGAATCAAACGATTTTATTCTTAAAGAAATAGCAATATTATGGAAAAACCAAATACAGGTTTTCCTAATTAGACCACCATATCCATTTTACAATCTTACAAAGAAAGAAAGATTACATGTAAGTTGGATAGAGAGGAACAGAAAATTTTTCTGGAATGAGGGTTTTATACCATACACAAATATCAAGCGATACATAGCACCTCTACTTAAAGACAAAATAATCTACGTTAAAGGATACGAAAAAGTTATGTGGTTAAGAAATATTGTCGAAAATGAAAATATTTATGATTTAGAAGACAAAAAATGTCCAAATTTACAAACTCTGCACAATGATTTTGGAACCTGTAGCGATGTTTTTAGCTGCGTGTATCATACCCACGCCTGCGCTTTAAAAAATGTAATGATTATTAAGAAATGGTTTGATAATAAAATGGTTTTATAATTGAATTGTTGAGTTTTGATTGAAACTAACCCCTTAACCTTTGAAAGTTAAACAGAATATAAAATTCAAAATGTCAATTCTTTTACAAAAATAATTATTCATTAATAAATGTTCTGAACGACTTCATTAATAAATGATAAGTGGGATACATTGTGTAAAATATGTAAAATTGGGGCGTCTGGAGCTCTTTTGATCCAGATGCCCCAATTTTACACTACTTTGCCAGTCATTAAAAAATCCTAGAGCCTTGCCAAGCATCAAAGATTTTACAGATTTTTTAGAGAGCAAATTTACTTCATTGGAGGCCACGCAGCGTACCCCTAACATGCATACCAGCACATTCATACCAGTACAACAGCATCAAAAAAATCATAAGTTTAATTTTATTAACAACCCGAAACAAATTAATAATATAGTTCATAAAAACGCTCAAACCGGATGCAAACTCTGCAAAAAAGAAAGTCGAAGTACTATTGCGAAATTAAAAATATGTGTAAATTGTTTATATGACCACTTCGGTAAAAAATGCTTATCGGAAAAACGCTGCCGCGAGTGCAACGGTTGCCATAATACATTAGTCCATGAAGCGTTTTTAGAATTACCAATTAATAATGAGAGTCAACCACAAAATGTTAGCCACGTATCTCGAAATGATATTAGTGAAACATTATTAGAAACTGCCTTGGTGAATGTAAGATCTGCAGATGGAACACTTATCAAATTACGAGCTTTGATTGATCAGGGCTCGCAAACCTCTCTCATATCTGAACATGCTGCTCAGATACTCAAATTACCAAGGCAAAGGTGCAAGGGTGTTATCTTCGGTGTAGGATCCAAACAAAATAACTGTAAAGGCATTCTTAAAATCGTTTGCTCATCAACATACAGCGACTATCAATTTGACACGGAAGTATTTATCATGAAACATTTAGTAAACAATTTACCTAATCATACGTTCACTAAGCCTGCATGGTCGTTTTTAGAAGGTATTCAACTAGCGGATCCTGATTTTAACGTTAAGCGGCCCGTTGACTTATTATTTGGAGCCGACATTTACTCTTCAATCATTATGAGTGGAATCATTTCATCAGACAAATCATTGCCAGTAGTTCAGCAAACACGACTTGGATGGGTTTTATGTGGAAACGTGAAGTCCTTCCAATGTAATGTTATTGTTAATAACATCGAAGAAATTCAGCGTTTTTGGGAGATAGAAGACATACCTGACGACTCTTCTTTGTCTCAAGATGATGCGAAATGCCTAGAATTTTTCAAAAATACAACAACTAGGCAACCGGATGGAAGATATGTAGTCAGATTACCTTTAATATCAGATGCAAAAGAACAGTTAGGTGAGTCAAAATCAAAAGCTGTGGCACAGTTAAAACAATTAGAAAAGAAATTTAGCAGAAATCCTGACCTTGAAAAGGACTACAAAACCTTTATAAACGATTATATCAATTTAAATCATATGCAACCTACACCGTGTAACACGAAACCTATCGTCTATCTACCTCATCACTGTGTGATAAAAGACTCTCTATCAACTGCGCTCCGCGTAGTTTTCAACGGATCTTCGAAAACTACGAGCGGCCGAAGCTTAAATGACGTCATGTATCGTGGTCCAAATCTACAGCAAGATTTATTATCATTAATAATTAAGTGGAGACAATACAAGTATGCCTATACAGCAGATATAGAAAAAATGTTCAGAAACATAGCTCTTCATATAGATGATCAATGTATGCAAACTATCATGTGGAGAGATTCAACATCTCAGCCCATGCAAGAATACAGCCTCACGACAGTCACCTATGGGACCAAAGCGGCACCATTTCTTGCTATGATGGTTCTAAAACAATTGGCTAGTGATGAAGGTCACAAGTATCAGTCAAGTCCGGCAGCAAAAGTTTTGAAAGAACATTTTTATATGGACGACCTCATTCATGGAAATCACGACATACAAAGTGCAAAACAATTACAAACTGATCTAATTAAATTATTCCAAGCAGGCGGATTTAATTTAAGAAAATGGTCTGCTAATACTAAGGAATTATTACAAAATATCAATACCGCAACTACAAACGAGCAAACATATGATTTTAAGGATGACGTGTCTACAAAAACCTTAGCGCTACGGTGGCATCCACAAACAGATATATTTACCTTTGTTCATGCGTAATACGGAACGCGCGGCCGTTACCGAATTAAGTGTTGTTCAAAATCGGTATGAGGGACTTTGACCTCTGTACGCGCGACATTAACTGCTTTTGTAACACTAATTTTGAAAATATACGCTATTTTGGGAGAAACGCTAGTTCTACATTATTTTAATCTTCCAATCTCAATTATTGGAGCTTCGAGCCAAGATACTTCAATCGCAAGAACCAGAAATATCAAGAAATTAAAACTTGATTGATCAACTATAACTTCGCAACGTTACGAGATCTTTGTTCGGTGAGACGTGCCAACCAGGTAATTCCTTCTCTTCCTTTCTTTATACCAAAGGCTAATATCTAGTGCTAATACCGTGTTGTTAGTATATTTCAGTAATATCAAATTTGTCGTATTATTTAAAGACAAAAACTAAGATGTCTAAACCTCAGATTAGCTTGCCTGAATCTCCAGTTTTAGATCCTACAACTCAACTGATGAAAGAACTAATTAAACAAAGAGGTACTTTAAAAGGTCGGTTAGCTAAACTGTCTACATACGTTAATAGCTTTGAAAATCAAATTCTAGACCGCGCTAAAAGGGCAGAGTTAAGTTTAAGGATAAAGGGAGCATCTAGTATCCTGTCAGAATTTAACGATGTGCAAAATAAACTAGAAGGGCTTCTTCCTGAGTCACAAGATGATAAACAGCTTGACGAGAGAGAAACCTTTGAGAGTAAGTATTATAATATATTAGCTCAAGCTAACTGTATCTTAGACAATGAATTTAGTACACATAGTTTACAATCCATTAATGGAAACCAGGATAATATGCATCAGTCGGTTAGATTACCTACTATAAATTTACCTACCTTTGATGGCAGCTATGATCAATGGCTCGAGTTTAAAAACACTTATATCTCACTGGTTCACACATCCAATAATATCAGTTCCATTCAAAAATTTCACTATTTAAAATCCTCTTTGAACGGTCCAGCTTTATTAGTAATAGATTCACTAGAATTTACTTCAGATAATTATTATGTTGCCTGGGAATTGCTTATGACAAGATATAACAACAGTAGACTTCTTATTCACAATCATGTCAAAGCTTTGTTTACAATAAAAACATTAACTAACGAGTCCCCTATATTATTACGTAAATTAATTGATAATGTGCTTAAAAACCGACGATCTCTCAAGTTATTAGGTGAGCCGACCGAGCACTGGGACACGTTAATCATATACATGATTGTTTCTAAGCTAGATGGCATCACTGAACGCGAATGGGAGAAATATCGAAGTGATATATTATTAAATGAACGCCATAAAGACAAATCGCGAATACAGGTAACTGATTTAATACAATTTCTTAAAGCACGGGCAGATATGTTAGAAACGTTACAAGCGTCACATAATAACAAACACAGCTACGAATCTAAGGTCAGCACAAAAACATCACAAAACATTTCTAAAATTCACTGCAATTTGTCTACAGCGAAAACCAATAAAGTTGTTAAAATGTTATGCCCGTATTGTAAAGGAGATCATTACTTGTATTCGTGTCACAAGTTTTTAGAGTTAACTATCGATAATAAAATCAACTTTATAGTAAATAGTAAACTCTGTAAGAACTGTTTGCGTCCCTCACACACCGCGAACACATGTAAATTAGGCCCGTGTCGGAAGTGCAATTCTAAGCACAATCCAATAACGACTGAAGGGCAGATCTCACCAATGCAGTCGCACGCGCTAGGCGAATGCATTAGTGATAATAATCAATTAACTCAACGCACACATTTACAAACCCTATCTCTCGTCGCGGCAAACCATCAGAAATCTTCTCTGACAATGGAAGACACTTCACTGGTTTAATGACAGAATTTTCAAAATTTTTATCTAACTGTGCAGAAAATATTAAAGATTACGCGACTAATAATAATATTAAATTTAAGTTCATTCCGCCCTATTCTCCCCATTTCGGGGCCCTTTGGGAAGCAGGGGTCAAATCATGCAAACATCATCTTAGGAGAGTACTAGGTAATGCGAATTTCACATTTGAAGAACTTTACACGGTATTGACACAGATAGAAGCAGTCCTAAACTCCCGTCCCATATCTCCCATGTCTGCAGATCCTAATGATTTTTCCCCACTCACACCAGCCCACTTTCTGATTGGCCGCTCATTGACATCGCCTGCTAGCGAAGACTATGAACGAGTTCCACCTCATCGACTTACCCACTATCAAAGAGTGGAGCAAGTCCGTCAACACTTCTGAACCCGGTGGTCGAAAGAGTACGTGTCGGAACTTCAGGTGCGGACCAAGTGGACAAAGGCTGGCGATAGCTTGAAGGAAGGAGTTCTGGTGCTCATCAAGGACGACAACAGCCCTCCTATGAAATGGAGTATGGGACGCATAGTAGCTACGTTTCCAGGGAAGGATGGAGTGTCTCGAGTCGCCGCAATAAGGACAGCTTCTGGAGCCATCACGAAGCGTGCCTTCCCAAAGATTTGTCCCTTACCAGTGGAGGTCTCAACTGCTACATCATCCAAGCCATAAGACTGTTGGAAGTAGGTGCTTCCAAGGCCGGGGGGATGTTCATGCGTAATACGGAACGCGCGGCCGTTGTTCAAAATCGGTATGAGGGACTTTGACCTCTGTACGCGCGACATTAACTGCTTTTGTAACACTAATTTTGAAAATATACGCTATTTTGGGAGAAACGCTAGTTCTACATTATTTTAATCTTCCAATCTCAATTAACCTTCGATCTTAAAATAAATTTATCAGAAAATATTAAATATACAAAGCGTAGTTTATTATCAGAAATATCAAAGTTATTTGACCCGCTCGGCTGGCTTACTCCAGTTTCAATGAAGTTCAAGTTGCTATTTCAGCGAATCTGGTTTCAAAACATTGAATGGGACGATGCACTTCCCGCCGATATAAGTGACGAGTGGTTAAATATTAAAATTGATTTAAAAAATATCACTAAAATAGAAATTCCAAGGTGGTTACAAATATGTGAAAATGAAGTCATACAATTATATTATATTGTCATGGATTTTGTGACTCATCGAATAATGCCTACGCTTGTGTAATATACTGTAAAATAAAAAGAAGATATCATAATCACAATTTAAAGGACTCGGTTATGCTGGTTGCTTCCAAATCAAGGCTTGTACCACCAAAAAAGAATATCACATTACCGAGACTAGAACTTAGCGCTGCTCTATTACTTTCAAAACTAATGCAAAAAGTAATATCTTGTTTTACTGGCTACAATATAGAAATGTTTGGATGGTCTGACTCTACTGCCGTACTAGGTTGGCTGCAGGGAGATCCAGGACGCTGGAAAACGTTTGTAGCTAACAGAGTTATTCAGATAACAAGAATTTTACCATCTGAAAGTTGGCGTTATGTGAAGTCTAGTGAAAACCCAGCTGACTGTGCTAGTAGGGGAATATCTATGGAACAACTTAATCGACATCCCTTGTGGTGGCATGGACCGGCTTGGCTCGTGGATTACGAAGCAAATCAGGCAACACAAAAATCATACATAACGACCGAGGAAGTCAAAAAAGCTAAAATTAGCAACGTCACAATTTTACAGTCAAATCAAGATGACGTAATATCAAACCTAATAAACAGAAACAGCTGTTGGAGGCGAGCAACGCGTATATTAGCGTATGTTTTACGTTTCAAGCAAAATTGCAAATTAGCATTTCTTACCGCCGCCGAACTGAAACAGGCTAGATTTAAAATCATTGAATACATTCAAAACATTGAATTTTACAAGGATATCACACATTTACAAAACCACAAGCAAGTACCCTCTAGAAGCAAACTTTTGTGTTTTAATCCTTATTTAGATCAAGATGGTCTCCTTCGAGTGGGAGGAAGACTTAAAAATGCTAACATAAGCAAAGAAATGATGCATCCGTTGGTCATACCTCATAACAGCCATTTAACGAATCTGTTAATTGAACATGCCCACCGCTTAACATTCCATGGCGGAGCTCGACTAACATTAGCGAAACTTAGACAGCAGTATTGGATAATAGGCGATAGACAGAAATCGTTAAAGGCAATCGGTCAACAGATTGAAGAGATGAAAGCTGAACGGAGTGAAATCGAACAGATTTCATTCCATAACGTTCATCACTACGTGGCCATTTACATCCTGGCTACGTGTTTATTCATCGCCATCATCGTGTTCCTGTGGAGGCGTAGGCAGGAGACGTGTACTTGGTGGCCCGAGCCTCGGTCAGCAGGCAACAGCGTCGCGCCTGCACCCGCCCCCGAGTCCGTTCATGCCCACTCTGCTATTCCGGCGTTACAGCCGGATCCTCCGGAACTATCTCAGTCTCTCGGTGTATGTGTTTCAGACAATCCTTGTGCAAGTGTTTCAAACAATCCCTCAAAAGTGTTCAGTGAAAAACCGCGTGTAGTGTCAGTGGTATACAAAAATAAAAAAGTGCAGATGGTGGACAGAAAAGAAACAATTTTTCCTACTTTTAATGAATTATCATAAAACTAATAAACTAACATAGTTTTAAGAATTATTGTTTATCACCTTGTAACTTAGTTATAGCTCATTTAATTATCATTTGACTAACTCAGCCATTCTATCATTCAGCTTCCCTTCATCTCTCGCCCGGGAGCATGTACGGTGCATAGCAACCGTACATATTAGGTATTATATTACATTATAATATTTAGGTCATTTGTGCACGCGCCTCCTCATTTTACATATTTTCATCAGTTCACGTTTCTACCTCAAACATAGTAGGCGCGCAACTCATTATCAAATATCAATATCAATAATATCAGTTTTTTATATTATAATCAATTACTATCAAACAGAACTTTCATTTTATATCATCAAATAAGAGTGTCCCGTACAGAGCCCCTCTGAGAATGCCGGCCCGCGTGGATCGGGCCGACCGCCGAGGCGTCACGGTTGTTTGCGAAAGCGTTCCCGTGGCGTCTCACGTAGGCGGAGGAGGGTATCGCTGGTGTTAGTGGGTATGCCTTGAACGCCGCTAGCCCAATGGCGGGCGGCATCAAGGAGAGCCCCACATAACCTCCCGCTCGCTAGCGGGGGGTATGCATAAGGTCGCATTTCCAGCGTTAAAAAAAAAAAAAAAAAAGGTTCCCCTGGGGGTTCAGGTAGCACATACGTCCACGTCGTTTCCCCCGGGCCCCGTCCTGACCACCGTAACGGAGTGGCAGGCGGGTGGCTGAAGTGTGCTTCCCTAGTGTGTGCTTATACGCAGAGGCCTCCCTTCCCCAGCTCCCTCCCCTCTGGGTTGTAGGTAGAGCGGGGCACACTAGGTGTTCGTAATTGTGCAAACAATTGCTATGTCAGGTTAGCAGGATGTGGCAGCATCGGCTGCGGTGGTTACACCCGCAAAGATTGCGGGGGGCGCTACAATAGACTCTGGCTTGATAAAGGACTGTAGAATTTCCATTGAGAGGTTGCTGGACGCTGAAGTGTTGTCGGACTGAAGTGTCAGAACTGTAGCTTCGGGAGCGAGTGACCGGTTTTGGCGCAAGAGACCGGCGGCTGAGATGGTCGACAGCTCGTCGGATACGGAAACTGACCGAATGACCACGGCAAAGGATAAAGGGCTCATTGTCAATAAAAAGACAATAACTGGGCGACACCTCGCTATGGCGAAGGCCGCCGCTAAGGATGGAGACGCAGAGGCCAGAATTGAGCAATTTAAACTGGCCCTGCAAAAACGCCAAAATAGGAAGGAATGCAAGAACTCGGACACGGATTCCACGGCAACTCCGACGCCGGCTTTCGATCTGCCGGCTGTTCATAATAATTCATAATAGATTTATTTGGTTTAACCCGTTTGTCTGCCGCTAGATGGCGTTAGTGCTGAATTAAATCACGCAATAGAAAAATTACTATGTATTAGTGAGGACTAAGTTTAGTTTAATAAAAATATGAGTTTTCCTAGACCAGTGTTTTAGTTCGTCGTCTAACATTATGGTCCATTCGGTCGGATAAAAATAAAAAAATAAAAAAATAGTAGTGAAAAAGTTGGTTCGCGAGTGTTTTAAGTGAAAAGTGACTTAAGTACTAGTGCATGGATCGTGTACGATAATGGTACTCATCAAAGTGAGTGTTGTGCAGTGAACTAGTGGCATAGTGCCTGTTGGACTTGTGGTAATCGTAAGAAATAGACAATATAAAATAGTTGTGATTCCAAAGACTTTAAAATTTAACTGTTATATGGACTTAGAATATTCTTTATTAAAATTGGACTTTAAAAATTTTAACTTTAATTTTATAATTGGGACTTAGAAAATTTTCTTGGTTATTTGGACTTGTAAAAATTTCAGTGTTTACGTTTTGAACTTAGCAAAATAGTTGACTTTGTTTTCTGGTGTTGTGAACTTCGAAGACTGTTATTACATTAAGATAGAAATTTTAGTGACATTTTTCAACTTAGTTAATGAACTTTGTCATATAGTGTGAAAATTACTTTCTTTGTACAAACTGTTTAAATTATTGTTTCGTGAATATAACTTTAACAGAAATGGAAGGATTACATAGCACACAGTTAGATAGTTCTATACAGATTAAAAAATTATTGGATAATTTTAAAAAATCTCCGAAAGATCGCATAACTAAAGCATTTTTAGAAACAAGATTAGAAATGTTGTCAGATTATTGGGAAGAATTTCAAAAACGACATCCTAGTTTGACAACAGTGTCAGCCGATGAGAAAAAATCATTAAAATATTTTAGTGAAAATATTTATGACACAACTTTAGAAATTTACTTAGACTTTAAAACGCGAATAAAGGAGCGTTTGCATGAGATAGTCTAAGGTTCAAGTTGATTCTGAAGGAATTACATCAGTTGTTGCTAAGTTACCACCGATTCAATTACCAAAATTTTCTGGCGATTATAGAGAATGGTTATCCTTTCGTGATTTGTTTTTGTCATTGGTTCATGATAATAAACAGATAAGTAAAGTTAACAAATGTCAATATTTGAAGTCAAGCCTTTTTGGTGAAGCAGAAAATTTAGTTAAGCAGATACAGGTGTCCGAGATTAATTATGATATTATGTGGGATGTTTTGAATAAGAGATATGATAATCGCAGAAGTATTGTTAATGCCTTTATTGGCAAATTACTTAATCAACGCAAAATAAATACTGAATCAGCAAAGGCGATTAAAGACATTTTAGATGTAACATCGGAGTGTTTAATTACTTTAAAGAGTCTAGATATACCTACAGACAGTTGGAATGACATAGTTGTTTATATTGTTATACAAAAATTAGATCCAGAATCACATAAATTATTTGAGCAGAAAATTGAATCTTATACCAAATTACCGACATGGAAAGATATGTCTGAATTTCTGGAGTGTCGATTTAGAACTCTAGAAGCGATTAAATCCAGAGATTATACACAACATAAAATTATACCTACTACTAAAAGTTTTGCCACAAACATATCATCACACTCACCCTGTCCATATTGTAAGCAAGATCATATAATATATAAGTGTAAAGACTTCGCACAGTTGAATGTAAACTCAAGACAAGAATTTGTTCAGAAGAATAACCTTTGTTTCAATTGTTTAGCAAAAGGCCACTCAGTCAAAACTTGTAAACAGTCCACTTCATGTCGAAAATGTGGTCGTAGACATCACTCATTGTTACATGGTTATTCAATAGCTCCATCTACTGCCAACAATGCGCAGCCAACTCAGATGACGAATGATGTAACCACACTAGGAAACTCCATAGATAGCTGTCCAGTTGTACTCGCTACGGCAATGGTTTCCGTGCAGTCACAACGAGATAATAGTAAACATAACCTACGTACACTAATAGATCCTGGTTCTCAAGCATCTCTTGTAACTGAATCAGTATGTCAAACTTTAGGACTCAAACGAACACCTATCATAGGAAACATAGTGGGAGTTGATTCCAATAGAAATGTAACGAAAGCATTCGTTGAATTTGAAATAGCTTCCGTACAAAATCCAAGCTTTAAAGTTAAGATTATGGCATATGTGTTGAAATCTTTGACATCATACTTGCCACAACATGAGCACAAGATTGTTTGGCCGGAACTTAATAGTTTGCAGTTAGCAGATCCTTCATTTCAACGGCCAGGCAAGATAGACCTTATTTTAGGAGCGGATGTCTATCCAGATATCCTACAACATGGCATTCTAATACATAAGAATGACAATAATACACTTGTTGCTCAAAAATCTACACTTGGATGGTTGATATCGGGAAAGAGTAAAAATAGTTGTAATAGATCAAACAATTACGTTTACAATTATCATTTAAAAACTGATATAGATACAGAACTTCGCCGTTTTTGGGAATTACAAGAACCTGCTTATGGTAAGAGAGTTATGACAAACCAAGAAATGCAATGTGAAGCTTATTATGAGTCAACTCATATTAAAAGAAAAGATGGTCATTATCAAGTAAGATTACCATTCATTACACAACCGCCTAACTTAGGAGAATCATTAACATCAGCATTAAATTCATTCACTAGTTTAGAAAAAAGATTTGCCAAACAGCCTAAATTAAAAGAAAGATATTCAGAGTTCATGACTGACTACTTAGACCAACAACATATGGAACTTGTACTACATAATGACAATAGTGAGCATGTATATTATTTGCCGCATCATGCTGTCATTAATGATCAACACACTACAACTAAATTGCGAGTGGTGTTTAATGGCTCTGCTAAGACAACAAATGGTAAATCACTAAACGATAATTTACTAGTTGAACCTCCACTTCAAAATGATCTCCGTGATGTTACATTACGATGGAGATGTCACGCTATAGTTTTTGTAGGAGATATTCGACAGATGTATCGACAAATTTGGATAGATAAAAGAGATCTAGATTATCAGAGAATTTTATGGAGACCAAATCGTGAAGATCCAATATATCATTATCGCTTGACAACAGTAACATACGGCACGTCGTGTGCGCCGTATTTAGCAATTAAAACCCTTAGACAACTTGCTCATGATGAAATAAATAACTTTAGACCGGAAGTTACTAATGCTATATTGAACGATTTTTATGTAGACGATTTATTAACAGGAGCAAACGACATTGATACTGCAATTGCATTAAAGGAAGATATTAATAAAGCTCTTGCTAAAGGTGGATTTACGTTACATAAATGGATATCTAATCACCCAAAAATAGAATCAGCTACACATCATACTAGGCAAATATTAGGTATAGATTACAATAGCATTACAGATAAATTTGAGTTAAAATTAGATATTAAACATAAAGGGGACAAAATCACTAAGCGTTCTGTTTTATGTGACATAGCTCAAATTTATGATCCTGCTGGGTGGTTGGCTCCAATTGTTGTACGAGCTAAAAATATGTTGCAACAGTTATGGGCAAATAAAATTGATTGGGATGATGTTGTTCCAGAACCTTTATATGAAGAATGGATTAAATTTCGTCAAGAATTAAAAGACATGCCTATGATAGAACTAGATAGATGGATTGGTGTATCAGACAATATACTAAGAATAGAATTGCATGGATTTTCCGATGCTTCCGATATAGCCTATTCAGCTGTAATTTATAGTCGAATAGTTACAACTACAAATATTAAAATAACTATGATCGAGAGTAAGACTAGAGTAGCTCCAGTAAAGAAGAGAACCTAGACTGGAGTTATGTGGCGCTGTATTGTTAGCTAAATTAATGCATAGAGTAAAAGCTACATTAAATGTCAAATCAGCTAATATTTTCGCATGGACAGACGCTACTATAGTCTTAGCCTGGTTACAAAAACCTCCGGGATATTGGAGTACATTTGTAGCAAATCGTGTGACAGAAATTGTCAACGTTATAGAAAAGGAGAAATGGAACCATGTTGCTTCTTACGACAATCCTGCTGATGTAGCTTCTCGTGGTATTGCCCCGTCAGACCTTCCATCTCACCTATTGTGGTGGAACGGCCCTTCGTGGTTGCATAGTAAAGATAACTTTCCTAGTCAACAAATAGACATTCCAGTTACCGATTTAGAAATTCGATTACCTTTAAATATTTTTGTTCATAATAGTTTAATTGATAACTCATTTGATGTTTTTGAGAAGTATTCAAGTTTGACAAAATTAGTTCGAATAATTGCATATTGCTTTAAGTTCTTTTATAAATGTCAATCTAAAATTAAGAAAGTAACAAAATTTGAGTATTGTAATTTTAATTATTTAACAACTGCTGAACTACAGAATTCATTGTATTCCTTAATTAGAATATCACAAGATAAGAATTTTAGTAACAAAATAAATATTTTAAAGACTAAAAATACATCAATTAAAAATAGTAATAGTTTAAAAAAGGAAATAAATTAACAAAGCTTAATCCGTTTATAAATAAACATAATTTGTTAAAAGTTGGTGGCCGATTGCAAAATTCTGATCTTGCTGATTCTACTAAACATCCTATTATATTAGATAAAGATTGTAAACTTTCGTATTTAATTGTTCTTGATGCACATTATAAAACCTTACATGGTGGTTTTCAATTAATGTTAAACTATATTAGAAGTAAATACTATATATTTAGCGTTAGAAATCTTATTAAAAATGTTATTCATAAATGTGTTACTTGCTGTAGACATTCAGCTAGGTTAGCTAGTCAGTTAATGGGTAGTTTACCTAAAGAAAGAGTAACTCAACAGAGACCATTCTGTGTAAGTGGTGTTGATTTTGCTGGTCCTGTTTTGATTAAACTTTTTAGTGGTCGTGGTTCAACTAGAGTTCAAAAATCTTATATTGCTGTTTTTATTTGCACTGCAGTTAAAGCAGTCCATTTAGAATTAGTTACAAGTTTAACAAGTGAAGGTTTCATAGCAGCCTTTAGGCGTTTTGTATCGCGTAGAGGACATTGTAATAAACTTATAAGCGATTGTGGCACTAATTTCATAGGAGCTAATAGGGAATTAAAAAGAATGTTTGAGAGTAGTTTAACTAATTTATCTCCTGAAATTGCGGAATTACTGGCTAAAGATGGGACTGAATGGAAGTTCAATCCGCCTGGAGCGCCTCATATGGGAGGGCTTTGGGAATCCGCAGTCAAGTCAGTTAAGTTTCATCTGCAAAGAACACTAAACGAATCTAAACTTACCTATGAAGAGTATTCAACTTTATTATGTCAAATAGAGAGTTGTTTGAATTCTCGTCCATTGACTACCATAAACAATGATTGTGATTTAGTAGCCCTTACCCCTGGACATTTCTTAATTGGTGAACCACCAATTACTACAGTGTAGTTAGTGTGAAATGTAGGAACACCATTGTCAAACGTCCTATTCATAAATTGTGTTTATTACCAACTGAAGAATCATGAAATGTTTTGTTTTATGTATTGTTTCTTCAATAGTCTTTATCTTGTTAATATTGGTTTCTTTTAGTTCATACACATTTGTTATTTGAAAAGGCCTAACGTCCTTTGGCGGGCGGCATGTTCATAATAATTCATAATAGATTTATTTGGTTTAACCCGTTTGTCTGCCGCTAGATGGCGTTAGTGCTGAATTAAATCACGCATTAGAAAAATTACTATGTATTAGTGAGGACTAAGTTTAGTTTAATAAAAATTTGAGTTTTCCTAGACCAGTGTTTTAGTTCGTCGTCTAACACCTTTTCTCTCGGGTCGGAGGAGCTGCGGAATAGCGCCGCCTAGATCTCCACCACTATCTGTGAGGTCGCGCGGCGTTCGAAAAACCTTAAGGGCGGCTTTATGAGGAGGCTGTATGAGTGCTCGGCCGCCCTTACGAAAGTTGTGGAGGCGCTTGCCTCCAAAAGTGAAACAGAGGAGGCCCGCCGGGTCCGTGAAGACAATGGGCGCCTTTGGCGTGAGGTGGAACACCTCAAAGCTGAGCTCAAGGCGCACCGGCGGGAATATGCAGATCTACGATCGGAGTTGGCCAACATACCCAAGGTCACTCCGGTTCAGACTCCCGGACTTGATAACTCGGCAATCGACGCGCTGAGGTCATCTCTCATGATGATGTTAGACGCGCGGTTGTCGGGGATCGAGGAGCGTCTACCTCCTGCCAAGGTGCTCCACCTACCGCTAGCCGCAGACAAACGAGGTCCACTCCCCGCCGCGTCTGAGTCTGCGGCCAGACTGATGCCTCCAACGAATTAGGTCTGAACGAATCAGGGCTCTAGCCCAACGAGCCCTGATTCAAAGGTGGAAGGAGGATATGAGGTCCCCCAGTGCAGGCCTGGCGACGGTGGAGGCGATCCGCCCTCACATCGTGCGCTGGGTCGAAAGGCAGCACGGCGTCCTGTCCTATCGGCTGACGCAAATGCTTACCGGGCACGGTTGCTTCGGTAAGTATTTGTGCCAAATTGCCAGACGGGAGGTGACGCCGGCCTGTCACGAGTGTGGTGCGGCGGAAGATACGTCGCATCATACTCTGGCAGAATGCCCTGGATGGGGACCTCAACGCCACAGCCTGGCGGCGGTCCTAGGTGGAGACCTCTCTCTCCCGAGCGTGATTCATTCCATGCTCGAGAGTGAGAGATGCTGGTCGGCCATGGTCGACTTCTGCGAGGCTGTAATCTCGCAGAAGGAGGCCGCGGAGCGGGAACGCGAGGGTGACGCCTCTGCAGACCCGCGTCGCCGAGCTCGATCTGGGAGGCGTAGGCGACAATTCGCCCACCTCCTCCCACCACCCTGAATGGAGCCGTCAGGCAAGGGGGTAACCACTCTCGGTGTACCCTGAGAGCCCCCTGGCGTGCAGGCCCGCTATAAGAGCGGGCCGACCCTCTGAGGCGTCACAGTCGTGTGCGTAAGCGTTCCTGTGGCGCCTCCCTACAGCGGAGGTATGGTACCGTTGGTTTTAGTGGGTATGCCTTGAACCGCCGCTCGCCCAATGGCGGACGGCATCAAGGAGAGCCCCACATAACCTCCCGCTCGTCGGCGGGGGGTATGCATAAGGCGCATTTCCAACGCAAAAAAAAAAAAAAAAAGGTTAGGTTAGGTTAGGTTAGGTTTCCTCCCACCACCCTGAATGGAGCCGTCAGGCAAGGGGGAAACCACTCTCGGTGTACCCTGAGAGCCCCCTGGCGTGCAGGCCCGCTATAAGAGCGGGCCGACCCGCTGAGGCGTCACAGTCGTGTGCGTAAGCGTTCCTGTGGCGCCTCCCTACAGCGGAGGTATGGTACCGTTGGTTTTAGTGGGTATGCCTTGAACCGCCGCTCGCCCAATGGCGGACGGCATCAAGGAGAGCCCCACATAACCTCCCGCTCGTCGGCGGGGGGTATGCATAAGGCGCATTTCCAACGCAAAAAAAAAAAAAAAAAAAAAAAAAAAAAAAAAAAAAAAAAAAAAAAAAAAAAGGTTGGGGGTGGGGGTTCAGGTAGCACATACGTCCACGTCGTTTCCCCCGGGCCCCGTCCTGACCACCGTAACGGAGTGGCAGGCGGGTGGCTGAAGTGTGCTATCCCTAGTGTGTGTGTGCTAATACGCAGAGGCTATCCTTCCCCAGCTCCCTCCCCTCTGGGTTGTAGGTAGAGCGGGGCACACTTGGTGTTTCGGAGTCGAATTCGCCAACGAATTCCCATGTCTGGTTCGAAGGATGTGGCAGCATCGGCTGCGGTGGTTGCACCCGCAAAGATTGCGGGGGGCGCTGCAAATGACTTTGGCTCGTTTAGGGATTGTCGAGTTTCACTTGAGAGGTTGCCGGACGCAGAAGAGTTTTCGGACTGCAGTGTCAGAACTGCAGCTTCGGGAGCGATTGACCGGTTTTGGCGCAAGAGACCGGCGGCTGAGATGGTCGACAGCTCGTCGGACACGGAAACAGACCGGATAACCACGACCAAGGATAAAGGGCTCGTTTTGAACAAAAAGACGAAAACGGGGCGACACCTCGCTAAGGCGAAGGCCGCCGCTAAGGATGGAGACGCAGAGGCCAGGATTGAGGAATTTAAACTGGCCCTGCAAAAACGCCAAAACAAAAAGGAGAGCAAGAACTCTGACACAGATTCCACAGCAACTCCGACGCCGGCTTTCGATCTGCCGGCAGACCCGTTTTCTCTCGGGTCGGAGGAGCTGCGGAATAGCGCCGCCCAGATCTCCACCACAATTTGTGAGGTCGCGCGGCGTTCCAAGAATCTTAAGGGCGGCTTCATGAGGAGGCTGTATGACTGCTCGGCCGCCCTTACTAAAGTTGTGGAGGCACTCGCCTCCAAAACGGAAACGGAGGAGGCCCGCCGGGTTCGGGAGGACAATGGGCGACTTCGGCGTGAGGTGGAGCATTTGAAAGCCGAACTCAAAGCCCACCGGCGGGAATATGCAGAGCTGCGATCAGATTTGGCCAACACACCCAAGGCCGCACCCCCGATTCAGACTCATGAGAACTCGGCAATCGACGCGCTAAGAACATCTCTCATCATGATGCTTGACGCGCGATTGTCGGGTATCGAGGAGCGTCTACCTCCTGCTAAGGTGCTCCGCCCACCGCTAGCCGCAGACAAACGAGGCCCACTCCCTGCCGTGTCCGAGTCTGCGGCCAGACTGATGCCTCCCCCTGCGGCCGCAGGACCGCTAAGAGGTAACAAAAAGCAGGTAGTCAAAAATCCCCCACCAGTGAAGGCAACTCCTGCACCTGTCGCTGGTCCATCGGGGATAAGGAAGAAGGCACTACCAAAGCCCACTCCAACGACGAGCGCTGCACTCATACCTCCCACGAGCGCAGTCCCTGAGCAGGCACAACCGCCACCACCGCTAACTGAGGAGGGCAGCTGGACCACGGTGGTGAGGAAAGCGAAGGGCAAGGGCAAAAAGACCCCGGCCCCCAAAGCGGCACCCGCTCCCGCGGCCAAGCCTCGTAAGAAGGCTAAGCCACCGACGCCGAAGCTCTCAGCCCCAAGCACGTCTGCAGTGGTGATCACACTGCAGGCGGAGGCGGCCGAGAAGGGGGTGACCTACGCTCAGATCATGGAGCGGGCGGAACAGGCGGTCTCCCTGGAGGAGATGGGCATCGGAGCGGGCATACGCGTTCGGCAGGCAAAGACCGGCGCTCGGTTGCTGGAGTTGCCGAAAGGGCAGACACCCGAGCAAGCGGATTTGCTTGCCGGAAGGTTGCGCGTGGTTTTGGACGGGGTCGCCAGGGTCGTCAGGCCCACTAAGATGGCGGACTTGCGGGTGACGGACCTGGATGACTCCGTCACCAAGGCCAAGCTCACGGCCGCCATGGTTAAGGCGGGCGGCTGTACAGCTGAATCTGTCCGGGTCGGGGACATAACGTCCGGCCCGTGGGGTATGCTGGCGGCTCGTATATCGTGCCCGGTGTCAGCAGCCAAAAAATTGGCTGACGCTGGAAGGGTCCTGGTCGGGTGGAGCTCGGCCAGGGTTAGGATTCTGGAGGAGCGGCCCTTGCGCTGCTATAAATGCATGGGCCTGGGGCACACAAAGTCCCTCTGCTCTTCCAGGGTTGAACGTGGTGGCCTGTGCTACAGGTGTGGTGGCGACGGTCACCGGTCAACCACGTGCACGGCCGAGTTTCGCTGTTCTGTCTGTGCCGATCTTGGACGGCCTTCTGGTCACAAGATGGGAGGAAGAGCCTGCAAACCCTTCCCTCCCAAGGAGAAAGCGGCCAGCAGATCACAGGCAGCAGCGGGGGTTGGGCGCCAGTCTAATAGGCGCGAGGAGGTTGATATGTCGTCTTAATGGACCGGATACGACATATCAGCTTTCTCCAGGGGAACGTTAACCACTCCGCCGGCGCGCAGGATCTTCTGCTGCAGTCAATGGCGGAGTGGTCTGTGGATGTGGCAGTGGCGGCAGAGCCGTACTACGTTCCTCCCAACCCCCGCTGGGCGGGAGACCTGGACGGCTCCGTAGCGGTCGTGGTAGGGACCAACAACGGCCCCACCCTCGTTCCTATTGAAAAGGGTTCGGGGTACTAGGTTAGGTTAGGTTAGGTTAGGTTAGGTTAGGTTGGGGGTTCAGGTAGCACATACGTCCACGTCGTTTCCCCCGGGCCCCGTCCTGACCACCGTAACGGAGTGGCAGGCGGGTGGCTGAAGTGTGCTTCCCTAGTGTGTGTGTGCTTATACGCAGAGGCCTCCCTTCCCCAGCTCCCTCCCCTCTGGGTTGTAGGTAGAGCGGGGCACACTAGGTGTTGGTAATTGTGATTCTGCAAAGAGTTACAATGTCTGGTTCGAAGGATGTGGCAGCATCGGCTGCGGTGGTTGCACCCGCAAAGATTGCGGGGGGCGCTACAAACGACCTTGGCTTGCTTGCGGACTGTCGAGTTTCTATTGAAAGGTTGCCGGACGCAGATGAGTTTTCGGACTGCAGTATCAGAACTGCAGCCTCGGGAGCGAGCGACCGGTTTTGGCGTAAGAGGCCGGCGGCTGATATGGTCATCAGCTCGTCGGATGAAGAGACTGACCAGATGAATAAGACGACAAATAAGGAGCTCATTGTGAGCAAGAAATCTAAAACGGGGCGACATCTCGCCAAGGCGAAGGCCGCCCCTAAGGACGGAGACGCAGAGGCCAGGATTGAGCGATTCAAGCTGGCCCTGCAAAATCGCAAAAATAAGAAGGAGAGCAGGAATTCTGACACGGATTCCACAGCAACTCCGACGCCGGCTTTCGATCTGCCGGCAGACCCGTTTTCTCTCGGGTCGGAGGAGTTGCGGCTGAGCGCCGCCCAGATCTCTACTACTATATGTGAGGTCGCGCGGCGTTCGAAAAATCTTAAGGGCGGCTTCATGAGGAGGCTTTACGATTGCTCGGCCGCCCTTACTAAAGTTGTGGAGGCACTCGCCTCCAAAACCGAAACGGAGGAGGCCCGCCGGGTCCGTGAAGACAACGGGCGACTTCGGCGTGAGGTGGACCACCTCAAAGCCGAACTGAAAGCCCACCGGCGGGAATATGCTGAATTACGCACGGAGTTGGCCAACACACCCAAGGCCGTTCCCCCCACTCAGGTTCAGGACAACTCGGCAATCGACGCACTTAGAGCGTCTCTTATTATGATGTTCGACGCGCGGTTGTCGGGGATCGAGGAGCGTCTACCTCCTGCCAAGGTGCTCCGCCCACCACTAGCCGCAGACAAACGAGGTCCACTCCCTGCCGCGTCTGAGTCTGCGGCTAGACTGATGCCTCCCCCTGCGGCCGCTAGACCGCTGGGAGGAAACAAAAAGCAAGGAGGCAAAAATCCCCCACCAGCGAAGGCAACTCCTGCACCTGTCGCTGGTCCATCGGGGATGAACAAGAAGGGACCGCTAAAGGCCACTCCACCGACGAGCGCTGCACTCATTCCAACCACGAGTGCAGTCCCTCCAGTGCCCGTCGTAGCACTTGAGCAGGCACGACCGCCACCACCGCTAACTGAGGAGGGCAGCTGGACCGAGGTGGTGAAGAAAGGGAAGGGCAAGGGCAAGAAGACCCCGGCGCCCAAAGCGGCTCCCGCTCCCGCGGCAAAGCCGCGTAGGAAGGTCAAGCCGCCGAAGCTCTCAGCCCCCAGCACGTCTGCAGTTGTGATCACACTGCAGCCGGAGGCGGCCGAGAAGGGGGTGACCTACGCTCAGATAATGGAGCGGGCGGAACAGGCGGTCTCCCTGGAGGAGATGGGCATCGGAGCGGGCATACGCATTCGGCAAGCAAAGACCGGCGCTCGGTTGCTGGAGTTGCCGAAAGGGCAGACACCCGAGCAGGCGGAGTTGCTTGCCGGAAAGCTGCGCGTGGTGTTGGACGGGGTCGCAAGGGTCGTCAGGCCCACTAAGATGGTGGACCTGCGGGTGACGGACCTGGATGACTCCGTCACCAAGGCCAAGCTCACGGCCGCCGTGGTGAAGGCGGGCGGCTGTGCAGCGGAATCCGTCCGGGTCGGTGACATTACGTCTGGTCCGTGGGGTATGCTGGCGGCTAGAGTATCGTGCCCGGTGTCAGCGGCCAAAAAGCTGTCTGACGCCGGAAGGGTCCTGGTCGGGTGGAGCTCGGCAAGAGTCAGGATCCTGGAGGAGCGGCCCTTGCGCTGCTATAAATGCATGGGTCTGGGACACACAAAGTCCCTTTGCTCTTCCGGGATTGAACGTGGTGGCCTGTGTTATAGGTGTGGTGGCGAAGGTCACAGGTCACCCACGTGCACGGCCGAGTTTCGCTGCGCGGTTTGCGCCGATCTCGGACGGCCGTCCGGGCACAAGATGGGAGGAAGAGGCTGCAAGCCCTTCGCTCCCAAGGAGAAAGCGGCCAAATCTCAGGCCGCAGCGGGGGTTGGGCGCCAGTCAAAAAGGCGCGAGGAGGTTGATATGTCGTCTTAATGGACCGGATACGACATATCAACTTTCTCCAGGGGAACGTAAACCACTCCGCCGGCGCGCAGGATCTACTGCTGCAGTCAATGGCGGAGTGGACGGTGGATATGGTAGTGGCGGCAGAGCCGTACTACGTTCCCTCCAACCCACGCTGGGCGGGTGACCTGGACGGATCCGTAGCGGTCGTGGTAGGGACCAACAACGGCCCCCCCCTCGTTCCTATCGAAAAGGGTTCGGGGTACGTCGTGGTGGGATGGGGAGAGTTCGTGGTTGTGGGGACGTACTTCTCCCCTAATCGCGTCCTGGCGGAGTTCGAGACGTACCTCGAATCCGTCAGGGCCGCGGTCTGCAGACAGGCGCCGAGACAAACAATACTTCTCGGCGACCTGAATGCCAAGTCCCAGGCGTGGGGCAATCCCGCCACGGACGCCAGAGGGAGGGCCGTACAAGTGTGGGCCCTGCTCTCCAATTTATCCCTCCTCAACAGGGGGACCGCGCACACCTGCGTCCGGCATAACGGGGGATCGGTGGTTGATGTGTCGTTCGCCACCCCCGCTGTCGCGCGCAGGGTGCTAAATTGGAGAGTGGTGGAAGGGGTGGAGACCTTGTCGGACCATCTCTACATAAGGTTCGAGGTCTCCACCCTCTCCGGGCCAACGGAACCTCGGAGGGGGCTAAGCAAGCTCCCACGATGGGCGCTCGGCCGGCTGGACAAAGAGCTGGCCGAGGAAGCTGCCATCGTGCAGCGCTGGGGTTCCGCGGGAAGGTGGGAGGGCGCCGGTGTCGAAGAGCTGGCGGGTCGCATGCACACGGCGTTGCAGGAGGTGTGCAATGCGGCCATGCCCCGTGTGGGGCGGAGGCCGTCGCGTCGTCAGGTCTACTGGTGGTCGCCCGAAATTGCGGATCTTCGGGCGGCATGCATCAGGGCGCGGCGGGCCTACACTCGGTGCCGGAGGCGGAACGGCCTCGACCCGACGTTGGAAGAGGAGCTGCGGGGCGCTTATAAAGAAGCGCGGAAGACCCTGCAGCTTGCTATCAGTCGGGCGAAGGCGGTGGCCCGCGAGGAATTGCTTGCGGGCCTAGATCGTGACCCGTGGGGGCGTCCGTACCGCGGTGTGCGCGACAAGATCTGTGCACACGGCGCCCCCGTCACGGAGACGATGCCGCCTGGGCCGCTCCGCCGGCTCGTGGGGGAGCTTTTCCCATCCCCCGCGGCAGATTTTGTCCCCCCCTGGATGACGCCTCCGTCAGACGAAGAGGAGGCGACGGCTGTTCCCCCTATAACAGAGGGGGAAATGGAAGTGGCCGTCGACCGTCTCCGGGGGAGGAGAACGGCACCGGGGCCCGATGGTGTGCCAGGGCGATTGTTGCTGATCGCCCTGAAACACCTCGGGCCGATGCTCCGGGAACTGTTCAACGCGTGTCTCAGGACTGGGCAGTTCCCGAAGCAATGGAAGGAAGGCAAATTGTGTCTGTTGCCGAAGAAGGGCCGTCCACCGGGGTCACCTTCGGCGTACAGGCCAATTGTGCTGCTGAGTGAGACGGGGAAGTTGCTGGAGAAAATTCTCGCAGCACGTCTCGCTCAGCACCTGGAGACGGAGGGTCCCGATCTAGCTCCCTGCCAGTTCGGGTTCAGGGCGGGCCGTTCCACCTTGGACGCCCTGTCCGAGCTGAAGAGGGTGGCCACAGAGGCGGTGGAGGAGGGGGACGTTGTCCTGGCCGTCTCCCTCGATGTGGCCAACGCTTTCAACAGCCTCCCACACACCACCTTGAGGGAGGCACTCCGCTATCATGGAGTGCCGTTCTACCTCAGGAGGCTGTTGGAAGCATACTTGGACGATCGGGACGTCCTCTGGGAGGGGGCCGACGGGCGAATGGCTCGGCATCGGGTGGGCTGCGGGGTTCCGCAGGGCTCGGTTCTGGGTCCCGCCCTGTGGAACGTCGGCTTCGACTGGCTGCTTCGAACGCCCCTCCTCGCCGGCATGAGGGTGCTCTGTTACGCTGACGACACCCTGGTGACGGCGAGGGGGAAGGACTTCCGCGAGGCAGCCCGCCTAGCCGAAGTCGGAGCCACGCTCGTGGTGGACCGAATCGGAATGTTGGGTCTGAGGGTCTCCATCAGCAAAACGGAGGCCCTCTTGTTCCACGGTCCACGGAGAGGCCCCCCACGGGGAGCGTCCATCTCCGTCCAAGGTTCGGTGGTGGAAGTGAGGGCCCAGATGAAATACCTGGGCCTCACCCTGGACGGCAGATGGAACTTCGGGCCGCACTTCGAGGCGCTCGCTCCCAGGCTCGTGAAGGCCGCCGCGGCGTTGGGAACGCTACTACCCAACGTCGGGGGACCGGGCTCGCCGTGCCGGCGCCTCTATGCCGGCATCGTGCGAAGCATGGCACTGTACGGTGCTCCCATATGGGTGGACGCTCTCACCGAGTGCAACATGGCCCAGCTGCGGAGAGCGCAGAGGGTCATCTCGGTGAGAGCTATACGGGGGTACCGTACAGTGTCATGGACGGCGGCGACACTTCTCGCGAGCGATCCGCCTTGGGCTCTTCAGGCGGAGGTTCACGCGGAAGTGTACCGGTTCCGAGCGAGCCTACGGACGACCGGTGTGCGGCCCAGAGAGGAGGAGGTTGGACGAATCAGGGCTCTAGCCCAACGAGCCCTGATTCAAAGGTGGAAGGAGGATTTGAGGTCCCCCAGTGCAGGCCTGGCGACGGTCGAGGCGATCCGCCCTCACATCGTGCGCTGGGTCGAAAGGCAGCACGGCGTCCTGTCCTATCGGCTGACGCAAATGCTTACCGGGCACGGTTGCTTCGGTAAGTATTTGTGCCAAATTGCCAGACGGGAGGTGACGCCGGCCTGTCACGAGTGTGGTGCGGCGGAAGACACGTCGCATCATACTCTGGCAGAATGCCCTGGATGGGGACCTCAACGCCACAGCCTGGCGGCGGTCCTAGGTGGAGACCTCTCTCTCCCGAGCGTGATTCATTCCATGCTCGAGAGTGAGAGATGCTGGTCGGCCATGGTCGACTTCTGCGAGGCTGTAATCTCGCAGAAGGAGGCCGCGGAGCGGGAACGCGAGGGTGACGCCTCTGCAGACCCGCGCCGCCGAGCTCGATCTGGGAGGCGTAGGCGACAATTCGCCCACCTCCTCCCACCACCCTGAATGGAGCCGTCAGGCAAGGGGGTAACCACTCTCGGTGTACCCTGAGAGCCCCCTGGCGTGCAGGCCCGCTATAAGAGCGGGCCGACCCGCTGAGGCGTCACAGTCGTGTGCGTAAGCGTTCCCGTGGCGCCTCCCTACAGCGGAGGTATGGTACCGTTGGTTTTAGTGGGTATGCCTTGAACCGCCGCTCGCCCAATGGCGGACGGCATCAAGGAGAGCCCCACATAACCTCCCGCTCGTCGGCGGGGGGTATGCATAAGGCGCATTTCCAACGCAAAAAAAAAAAAAAAAAAAAAAAAAAAAAAAAAAAAGGTTAGGTTAGGTTAGGTTAGGTTGGGGGTTCAGTAGCACATACGTCCTCGTCGTTTCCCCTGGGCCCCGTCCTGACCACCGTAACGGAGTGGCAGGCGGGTGGCTGAAGTGTGCTTGTGCAGTTTTCTTAGTGTGTGCAAATACGCAGAGGTTTTCCTTCCCCAGCTCCCTCCCCTTTGGGTTGTAGGTAGAGCGGGGCACACTAGGTGTTTCAAAGGCGGATCCTATTTTGAATCTCATGTCCGGTACAAAGAACGTAGCAGCATTGGCTGCGGCGGTTGCGTCCGCAAAGACTGCGGACGGCACTACTAGCGAGTCTGACGCCAGACTTGGAACAAGACGGAAGCGTCCACAGGCGCCACTTATATCTTCAGATTCGGACACCGAAACTGAGGAGAAAGTGGCGTCCAGGTGCGGCACGGTGCGCCGCTGTACACCCCTTTCAAAAGGGCGTGGTGGTCAAGAGGAAGATTTCGAGCGCTCGCTCCGGGCCAGGACTTTCCGCAGGCCAGCTCTCACTGCGGCAAAGGGCACGAGCGACTCCGACATTGCATCTACTTCGGACGCAATCTCGGAGAGAGAACCGACGTTGCGGAATGCAGACGAACTAAGAGCAGATGCCGGACGGAGCGTGTCAAAAATTATTGAGCTCGCTCAGAAGTCCGGCAACCTCAAAGGTACTTATGTAAAGATCCTGAAAGAGTCCGCCAGCAATCTTAAAGACATTGTAGATGCGCTGGCGGACAGAACAGAGGCAGAGGAAGCGCGCCGACTCCGAGCTGACAACGCTCGCCTTCGCAGGGAGCTCGAAAATGCGAAGGCAGAGTCAAAAGCGTATAGGAGGGAGTACGAAGAGGCGAGGTCTAAGAGCTCCCCTACGACACAAGCCGCACTCCCGTCATGTGGCGTAGAGGCAAACTCGGTGGAGGAGCTCAAAGCATCGATCGCCGCTATGGTGGGCGACATGTTGGATACGCGGCTGTCGAGGTTCGAGGACCGGCTGCTCACGACGGCGAATCCACCCGCGGTCGATAGAAGAGCACAGGCGGGGCTGGCGCTGTCAGACGCGCTCACATCAGCAGCACCCCAGCCCAAGACTGCCTCAGCAGCCCTTCTCCAAAAGAAGGGGAAAAAGAAGGGCTCCCCGCAAGCGGCGGTCCCTGCAGTGGTGGCTCCGTCCGTTACCGCGGAGCTACCGGCACAGGCTGTACCGGCGAGCGCGCCTGCGACGCAGGAAGAGGACAGCTGGGTGACAGTCGTTCGGCGTGGTCGCAGAACTACGAAGAAGCCCCCGGCCTCGAAGGTGGCGCCGGCCGTGGTGCCGAAACCTAAGTCGGCAAAGAAGAGGCTCGTGGCTCCCCGTACGTCGGCCGTTGTCGTGACGCTGCAAGCCGAGGCGGTGGAGAAGGGCGTCACCTATGCCCAAATCTTGCAAAAAGCTGAGAGTAGCATTGACCTCGCTGAGCTGGGCATAGGTGCCGGCATGAGGTTCCGCCAAGCCAGGACCGGGGCTCGGGTGTTGGAGCTGCCGAAGGGGCAGACACCCGAGCAGGCGGATACCTTGGCGCAGAGACTGCGCACCGTGCTGGACGGCGTGGCGCTGGTTGTACGGCCAACGAAGGTGGCGAGTCTCCGGGTGGACGGGCTCGACGACTCCGCAACCAAAGAGAAGGTGGTTGCCGCGGTTGTGCGAGCGAGTGGTTGCGCCACGGATACAGTGCGCGTGGGCGAAATGTGGACCGGCCGCGGAGGAATGAAGGGGGTACGCATCTCGTGCCCTATAGATGCAGCAAAAGTGTTGTCAAAGGTGGGGAGGATCCTGGTCGGTTGGAGCTCCGCCAGGGTCCAAATACTGGACGACCTACCCATGCGCTGCTTCAAGTGCATGGGTCTAGGGCACACTAGAGCGCTCTGCCCCTCACCGACAAACAGGGCAGACCTTTGTTACCGGTGCGGCCAGGAGGGTCACAAGGCGGCTTCCTGCACAGCTGCAATGCGCTGTGCTATCTGTGCAGATGCAGGCAAGCCATCGGGCCATAAAATGGGGGGCAAGAACTGCAAGCCCCCCCGCCAAGGAAGGGAAGCGGCCCACGGACCCAAGGCCGTAAGGAAGGATGGGCGCCCCGTAGAGCGCACGGAGGCTGATGTTTCGAAATAATGCCCGGACGACTCATCAGCTTCCTACAGGGGAATTTGAACCACTCCGCCGGAGCGCAGGACCTGCTGCTCCAGCAAATGGCGGAGTGGTCGATAGATGTGGTGGTGGCTGCAGAGCCCTATTACATCCCTCCCCACCCGCTGTGGGTGGGGGATCTCGAGGGAACGGTCGCTATATTGGCCGGGAGCGGCATTGGCCCGCCCCTCATTCCCATAGAGAGGGGTTCGGGATATGTCGTGGCGGGGTGGGGAGATTACGTCATTGTCGGGACGTATTTCTCACCAAATCGCGCCTTGGCGGAGTTCGAGCTATACCTCGACTCCGTCAAGGCGGCGGTGTGCAGACAGGCACCGAGACCCGTCCTAGTTCTCGGCGACCTGAATGCGAAGGCCCGGGAGTGGGGCAATCCCGCCACCGACACGAGGGGGCAGGCCGTGCAGATATGGGCGCTCCTCTCCAACCTGTCCCTCCTCAACAGGGGGACTGCTCACACCTGCGTCAGACAACAGGGGGGGTCCGTGGTGGACCTTTCGTTCGCCACCCCCGATGTCGCGCGCAGAGTACAGGGCTGGAGAGTAGAGGAGGAGGTGGAGACCCTATCGGACCATCAGTACATCCGGTTTGAGGTCTCTACCCGCTCAGGGCCAGCGGAACACCAGAGGGTCCCCAGCAAGCTCCCACGCTGGGCCCTAGGCCAGTTCAACAAGGAACTGGCCGAAGAAGCGGCCATAGTCCAGCGCTGGTGTTACGCGGGGCGAAGGGAGGGCGCCAGTGTTGAGGAGCTGGCGAGCCGCATGTGCACGGCGCTCGAAGAGGTGTGCGACGCAGCCATGCCGAGGGTTAGGCGGAGGCCGCCGCGCCGCCAGGTCTACTGGTGGTCGCCCGAAATAGCAGGACTTCGGGCGACGTGCATCAGGGCGCGGCGGGCCTACACCCGGTGTCGGAGGCGCAACCACTCCGACCCGGTGCTAGAGGAGGAGCTGCGGGATGCCTACAAGCAGGCGAAGAAGGTTCTGCAGCTCACCATCAGCCAGGCAAAGGAGCTGGCTCGAGAGGAGCTCCTGGTGGGACTGGACAGAGACCCGTGGGGGCGCCCATACAGAGCGGTGCGGAACAAGATCCGCTCCCACGGCGCCCCAGTCACGGAGTCAATGGCACCAGGACCGCTCCTGCGGCTCGTGGGGGAGCTCTTCCCGCACCCTGCGTCTCATGAGCCGCCACGGATGGCCCTTTCTTTGGAACCCAGGGAGGAGGTGGGTTTCCCCCCCGTCACCGAGGGGGAACTGGAGGTGGCCCTCGACAAGTTGAGGGCCAAGAAGACGGCGCCGGGGCCCGACGGTGTCCCTGGGCGAGCTCTGTGCGTCGCCCTAAAACACCTCGGGCCAACGCTCCGGGAACTGTTCGACGAGTGTTTGAGGACTGGACAGTTCCCAAAGCAGTGGAAGGACGGTAGGCTCTGTTTATTGCCGAAGGAGGGGCGTTCGCCTGATTCCCCATCGGCATACAGGCCTATCGTGCTGTTGAACGAGACGGGGAAGTTGCTGGAGAGGATTCTCGCTGCCCGTCTCGTTCGACACCTCGAGGACGAAGGTCCCGATCTGGCGCCGTACCAGTTCGGGTTCAGGGCGGGCCGTTCCACTCTGGACGCCCTGACCGAACTGAAGAGGACAGCCAAGGAGGCGGTGGACGAGGGAGACGTGGTGATGGCCGTCTCCCTAGACGTGGCCAACGCCTTCAACAGCCTCCCTTTTGAGACGTTGAAAGCGGCACTCCGCTATCATGGGGTGCCGGCCTATCTCGGGAGGCTGCTGGAGGCGTACCTCGAGGAAAGGGACGTCCTCTGGGAGGGGGGCGATAGGCGGATGGTCCGACACCGGGTGGGCTGCGGTGTTCCGCAGGGATCGGTTCTGGGTCCGGTCCTGTGGAACATCGGGTTCGACTGGCTCCTGAGGGAGCCACTCCCCGCTGGCACAGCGCTCCCCGGAGGGGTCCCCCTCCAGGTGCGTCCATCGTCGTCCAGGATACGGCGGTGGCAGTGAAGGCCCAGATGAAGTATCTGGGCCTCATTCTGGACGGACGATGGAGCTTCGGGCCGCACTTTGCTGCGCTCGCCCCTAGGCTCGTCAAGGCGGCCGCCGCGCTGGGTTCGCTCATGCCCAACATCGGTGGCCCGGCCTCGCCATGCCGGCGACTATACGCCGGCATTGTGCGGAGCATGGCACTGTACGGTGCGCCAGTGTGGGTGGACGCTCTCACGGAGCGCAACGTGGCCCTGCTGCGGAAGGCGCAGAGGGTCATCTCGGTGAGAGCGATACGGGGGTATCGTACAGTGTCGTGGACGGCGGCCACACTTCTGGCATGCGATCCGCCTTGGCATCTCCAGGCGGAGGTGCATGCCGAAGTGTATCGTTTCCGGGCGGGCCTTCGGGCGAACGGCGAGGCGCTTGACGCGGCAGAGGTGAGCAGGATCAGGATCAGGGCAGAGCAGAGTTGGCCAACACACCCAAGGCCGTTCCCCCCACTCAGGTTCAGGACAACTCGGCAATCGACGCACTTAGAGCGTCTCTTATTATGATGTTCGACGCGCGGTTGTCGGGGATCGAGGAGCGTCTACCTCCTGCCAAGGTGCTCCGCCCACCACTAGCCGCAGACAAACGAGGTCCACTCCCTGCCGCGTCTGAGTCTGCGGCTAGACTGATGCCTCCCCCTGCGGCCGCTAGACCGCTGGGAGGAAACAAAAAGCAAGGAGGCAAAAATCCCCCACCAGCGAAGGCAACTCCTGCACCTGTCGCTGGTCCATCGGGGATGAACAAGAAGGGACCGCTAAAGGCCACTCCACCGACGAGCGCTGCACTCATTCCAACCACGAGTGCAGTCCCTCCAGTGCCCGTCGTAGCACTTGAGCAGGCACGACCGCCACCACCGCTAACTGAGGAGGGCAGCTGGACCGAGGTGGTGAAGAAAGGGAAGGGCAAGGGCAAGAAGACCCCGGCGCCCAAAGCGGCTCCCGCTCCCGCGGCAAAGCCGCGTAGGAAGGTCAAGCCGCCGAAGCTCTCAGCCCCCAGCACGTCTGCAGTTGTGATCACACTGCAGCCGGAGGCGGCCGAGAAGGGGGTGACCTACGCTCAGATAATGGAGCGGGCGGAACAGGCGGTCTCCCTGGAGGAGATGGGCATCGGAGCGGGCATACGCATTCGGCAAGCAAAGACCGGCGCTCGGTTGCTGGAGTTGCCGAAAGGGCAGACACCCGAGCAGGCGGAGTTGCTTGCCGGAAAGCTGCGCGTGGTGTTGGACGGGGTCGCAAGGGTCGTCAGGCCCACTAAGATGGTGGACCTGCGGGTGACGGACCTGGATGACTCCGTCACCAAGGCCAAGCTCACGGCCGCCGTGGTGAAGGCGGGCGGCTGTGCAGCGGAATCCGTCCGGGTCGGTGACATTACGTCTGGTCCGTGGGGTATGCTGGCGGCTAGAGTATCGTGCCCGGTGTCAGCGGCCAAAAAGCTGTCTGACGCCGGAAGGGTCCTGGTCGGGTGGAGCTCGGCAAGAGTCAGGATCCTGGAGGAGCGGCCCTTGCGCTGCTATAAATGCATGGGTCTGGGACACACAAAGTCCCTTTGCTCTTCCGGGATTGAACGTGGTGGCCTGTGTTATAGGTGTGGTGGCGAAGGTCACAGGTCACCCACGTGCACGGCCGAGTTTCGCTGCGCGGTTTGCGCCGATCTCGGACGGCCGTCCGGGCACAAGATGGGAGGAAGAGGCTGCAAGCCCTTCGCTCCCAAGGAGAAAGCGGCCAAATCTCAGGCCGCAGCGGGGGTTGGGCGCCAGTCAAAAAGGCGCGAGGAGGTTGATATGTCGTCTTAATGGACCGGATACGACATATCAACTTTCTCCAGGGGAACGTAAACCACTCCGCCGGCGCGCAGGATCTACTGCTGCAGTCAATGGCGGAGTGGACGGTGGATATGGTAGTGGCGGCAGAGCCGTACTACGTTCCCTCCAACCCACGCTGGGCGGGTGACCTGGACGGATCCGTAGCGGTCGTGGTAGGGACCAACAACGGCCCCCCCCTCGTTCCTATCGAAAAGGGTTCGGGGTACGTCGTGGTGGGATGGGGAGAGTTCGTGGTTGTGGGGACGTACTTCTCCCCTAATCGCGTCCTGGCGGAGTTCGAAACGTACCTCGAATCCGTCAGGGCCGCGGTCTGCAGACAGGCGCCGAGACAAACAATACTTCTCGGCGACCTGAATGCCAAGTCCCAGGCGTGGGGCAATCCCGCCACGGACGCCAGAGGGAGGGCCGTACAAGTGTGGGCCCTGCTCTCCAATTTATCCCTCCTCAACAGGGGGACCGCGCACACCTGCGTCCGGCATAACGGGGGATCGGTGGTTGATGTGTCGTTCGCCACCCCCGCTGTCGCGCGCAGGGTGCTAAATTGGAGAGTGGTGGAAGGGGTGGAGACCTTGTCGGACCATCTCTACATAAGGTTCGAGGTCTCCACCCTCTCCGGGCCAACGGAACCTCGGAGGGGGCTAAGCAAGCTCCCACGATGGGCGCTCGGCCGGCTGGACAAAGAGCTGGCCGAGGAAGCTGCCATCGTGCAGCGCTGGGGTTCCGCGGGAAGGTGGGAGGGCGCCGGTGTCGAAGAGCTGGCGGGTCGCATGCACACGGCGTTGCAGGAGGTGTGCAATGCGGCCATGCCCCGTGTGGGGCGGAGGCCGTCGCGTCGTCAGGTCTACTGGTGGTCGCCCGAAATTGCGGATCTTCGGGCGGCATGTATCAGGGCGCGGCGGGCCTACACTCGGTGCCGGAGGCGGAACGGCCTCGACCCGACGTTGGAAGAGGAGCTGCGGGGCGCTTATAAAGAAGCGCGGAAGACCCTGCAGCTCGCTATCAGTCGGGCGAAGGCGGTGGCCCGCGAGGAATTGCTTGCGGGCCTAGATCGTGACCCGTGGGGGCGTCCGTACCGCGGTGTGCGCGACAAGATCTGTGCACACGGCGCCCCCGTCACGGAGACGATGCCGCCTGGGCCGCTCCGCCGGCTCGTGGGGGAGCTTTTCCCATCCCCCGCGGCAGATTTTGTCCCCCCCTGGATGACGCCTCCGTCAGACGAAGAGGAGGCGACGGCTGTTCCCCCTATAACAGAGGGGGAAATGGAAGTGGCCGTCGACCGTCTCCGGGGGAGGAGAACGGCACCGGGGCCCGATGGTGTGCCAGGGCGATTGTTGCTGATCGCCCTGAAACACCTCGGGCCGATGCTCCGGGAACTGTTCAACGCGTGTCTCAGGACTGGGCAGTTCCCGAAGCAATGGAAGGAAGGCAAATTGTGTCTGTTGCCGAAGAAGGGCCGTCCACCGGGGTCACCTTCGGCGTACAGGCCAATTGTGCTGCTGAGTGAGACGGGGAAGTTGCTGGAGAAAATTCTCGCAGCACGTCTCGCTCAGCACCTGGAGACGGAGGGTCCCGATCTAGCTCCCTGCCAGTTCGGGTTCAGGGCGGGCCGTTCCACCTTGGACGCCCTGTCCGAGCTGAAGAGGGTGGCCACAGAGGCGGTGGAGGAGGGGGACGTTGTCCTGGCCGTCTCCCTCGATGTGGCCAACGCTTTCAACAGCCTCCCACACACCACCTTGAGGGAGGCACTCCGCTATCATGGAGTGCCGTTCTACCTCAGGAGGCTGTTGGAAGCATACTTGGACGATCGGGACGTCCTCTGGGAGGGGGCCGACGGGCGAATGGCTCGGCATCGGGTGGGCTGCGGGGTTCCGCAGGGCTCGGTTCTGGGTCCCGCCCTGTGGAACGTCGGCTTCGACTGGCTGCTTCGAACGCCCCTCCTCGCCGGCATGAGGGTGCTCTGTTACGCTGACGACACCCTGGTGACGGCGAGGGGGAAGGACTTCCGCGAGGCAGCCCGCCTAGCCGAAGTCGGAGCCACGCTCGTGGTGGACCGAATCGGAATGTTGGGTCTGAGGGTCTCCATCAGCAAAACGGAGGCCCTCTTGTTCCACGGTCCACGGAGAGGCCCCCCGCGGGGAGCGTCCATCTCCGTCCAAGGTTCGGTGGTGGAAGTGAGGGCCCAGATGAAATACCTGGGCCTCACCCTGGACGGCAGATGGAGCTTCGGGCCGCACTTCGAGGCGCTCGCTCCAAGGCTCGTGAAGGCCGCCGCGGCGTTGGGAACGCTACTACCCAACGTCGGGGGACCGGGCTCGCCGTGCCGGCGACTCTATGCCGGCATCGTGCGAAGCATGGCGCTGTACGGTGCTCCCATATGGGTGGACGCTCTCACCGAGCGCAACATGGCCCAGCTGCGGAGAGCGCAGAGGGTCATCTCGGTGAGAGCTATACGGGGGTACCGTACAGTGTCGTGGACGGCGGCGACACTTCTCGCGGGCGATCCGCCTTGGGCTCTTCAGGCGGAGGTTCACGCGGAAGTGTACCGGTTCCGAGCGAGTCTACGGACGACCGGTGTGCGGCCCAGAGAGGAGGAGGTTGGACGAATCAGGGCTCTAGCCCAACGAGCCCTGATTCAAAGGTGGAAGGAGGATTTGAGGTCCCCCAGTGCAGGCCTGGCGACGGTGGAGGCGATCCGCCCTCACATCGTGCGCTGGGTCGAAAGGCAGCACGGCGTCCTGTCCTATCGGCTGACGCAAATGCTTACCGGGCACGGTTGCTTCGGTAAGTATTTGTGCCAAATTGCCAGACGGGAGGTGACGCCGGCCTGTCACGAGTGTGGTGCGGCGGAAGACACGTCGCATCATACTCTGGCAGAATGCCCTGGATGGGGACCTCAACGCCACAGTCTGGCGGCGGTCCTAGGTGGAGACCTCTCTCTCCCGAGCGTGATTCATTCCATGCTCGAGAGTGAGAGATGCTGGTCGGCCATGGTCGACTTCTGCGAGGCTGTAATCTCGCAGAAGGAGGCCGCGGAGCGGGAACGCGAGGGTAACGCCTCTGCAGACCCGCGCCACCGAGCTCGATCGGGGAGGCGTAGGCGACAATTCGCCCACCTCCTCCCACCACCCTGAATGGAGCCGTCAGGCAAGGGGGTAACCACTCTTGGTGTACCCTGAGAGCCCCCTGGCGTGCAGGCCCGCTATAAGAGCGGGCCGACCCGCTGAGGCGTCACAGTCGTGTGCGTAAGCGTTCCTGTGGCGCCTCCCTACAGCGGAGGTATGGTACCGTTGGTTTTAGTGGGTATGCCTTGAACCGCCGCTCGCCCAATGGCGGACGGCATCAAGGAGAGCCCCACATAACCTCCCGCTCGTCGGCGGGGGGTATGCATAAGGCGCAAAAAAAAAAAAAAAAAAAAAAAAAAAAAAAAAAAAAAAAAAAAAAAAAGGTCTGGGCCCCGTCCTGACCACCGTAACGGAGTGGCAGGCGGGTGGCTGAAGTGTGCTAGTGCGGTTACCTCAGTGTGTGCAATACGCAAAGGTCTTCCTTCCCCAGCTCCCTCCCCTTTGGGTTGTAGGTAGAGCGGGGCACACCTAGGAGTTTTCAAGGCGTATCCTGAGATAGCGAATCCCATGTCGGGTTCTAGGAAAGAAGCAGCATTGGCTGCAGCGGCTGACCCCGCAAATATTGCGGGTGGTAAGTCGGATAAGTCTGATGCAAAGGGCGTCAGAATAGGGACAAGACGGCGCCTCCCCGAGGTGCCTCTTAAATCCTCGGACTCAGAGTCCGAAACCGACGACAAGGTAGCCTCAAAGTGCGACTCCGTAGAAGCCTTTGAGCGCATGCTTCGGGCTAGGCCCTTCCGCAGGCCAACTCCAGCGGCGGCAAAGGGCCCTAGCGACTCGGATGTTGCGTCCGAAGTGGACAAAAGCGATCCAACCTTGAGGAACGCGGACGAGCTGCGAGCGGATGCTGGACGGAGCGCATCCAAGATCATCGAGCTTGCTAAGAAGTCCGGGAACCTCAAGGGGACCTACGTCAAGATCCTTAAGGAGTCCGCCAGTAATCTAAAGGAGATCGTAGATGCGCTGGCGGACAGGACAGAGGCGGAGGAGGTTCGTCGACTTCGGGTCGAGAACGCTCGCCTACGCAGGGAGCTCGAGTACGCCAAAGCCGAGTCCCTGGCGTACAGGAGGGACCTTGAGGAGATGGGGGCTAAGAGATCCCCTAAACAAGCCGCACCCTCGTCGTCCGACGCGATGGCAAACGCGGCAGAGGAGCTAAAAACGGCGATCACCTCGATGCTGGAAACTCGTCTGTCCAGGATCGAGGAACGGCTGGTTACGACGGCGAACACACAACCGCCACCCGTGGTTGATGGAAGGAGGCAGGCGGTGCTGGCTCCGTCAACTGCGCTCACTCTCGCAGCATCCCAGCCCGACACTGCTTCAGCAGCCCCTCTTCAAAAGAGGGGGAAAAAGAAGAGTCCTTCTCAAGTGGCGGCCACAGCATTAGAGGCTCCTCAAACTACGCAGGAACCGACACAGGCTGTTCTGGCGAGTGCGCCTTCTGCAGAGCAAGAAGGCGATAGCTGGGCAACGGTTGCTCGGCGTGGTCGCAGGAGGGCGAAAAACCCCCCGCCTCAGAAGGTGGCGCCGGTCAATGCGCCTAAAGCGAAGAAGGTCTCCGCTAAGCCCAAGAAGAGGCTCGTGGCTCCTCGCACGTCGGCTGTCGTCGTGCGGCTCCTGCCCGAGGTGGCAGAGAAGGGAGTCACCTATGCCAAAATCTTGGAGAAAGCGGAGATGAGTATAGACCTCGCGGAGCTGGGTATAGGCGCCGGTATGAGGATCCGCCAGGCCAAGACCGGGGCTCGGGTGCTGGAGTTGCCGAAGGGGCAGACACCCGAGCAGGCGGAGACCTTGGCGGAGAGAATGCGCATCGTGCTGGACGGCTTGGCGCAGGTAGCACGGCCAACCAAGGCCGTGAATCTCCGGGTGGACGGGCTCGACGACTCGGCCACCAAAGAGAAGGTGGTTGCCGCGGTCGTGCGAGCGAGCGGCTGTGCTGCGGAGGCGGTGCGCGTCGGTGAGTTGTGGACCAGCCGCGCAGGTATGAAGGGGGTTCGAATCTCCTGCCCCGTGGACGCTGCAAAGGTGCTGTCCAGGGCGGGGAGGATCCTGGTCGGCTGGAGTTCCGCCCGGCTGCAGGTACTGGATGACCTACCCATGCGCTGCTATAAGTGCATGGGCCTAGGTCATACTAAAGCCCTCTGCCCTTCGCCGAAGAACCGAGCAGACTTGTGCTACCGGTGCGGCCAAGAGGGGCACAAGGCGGCTCTCTGCACAGGCGCAATGCGCTGCGCAATCTGCGCGGATGCAGGCAAGCCGTCGGGCCATAGAATGGGGGGCAAGAACTGCAAGCCCCCCCGTCAAGGTAAGAGAGCAGCCGCTCCGGAGGGGAGCCACTCCTAGTACCCTGGGAGCCCCTCTGAGAATGCCGGCCCGCGTGGATCGGGCTGACCGCCGAGGCGTCACGGTTGTTTGCGAAAGCGTTCCCGTGGCGTCTCACGTAGGCGGAGGAGGGTACCGCTGGTTTTAGTGGGTATGCCTTGAACGCCGCTAGCCCAATGGCGGGCGGCATCAAGGAGAGCCCCACATAACCTCCCGCTTGCTAGCGGGGGGTATGCATAAGGTCGCATTTCCAGCGTTAAAAAAAAAAAAAAAAAAAAAAAAAAAAAAAAAAAAGGTTAGGTTAGGTTAGGTTAGGTTAGGTTAGGTTAGGTTAGGTTAGGTTAGGTTAGGTTAGGTTAGGTTAGGTTAGGTTTTTTTTTTTTTTTATTATATAGAGGCACCCGCCATCGCAGGGTGTTGCGTCTCTTTCTCCCCCTTATATCTCGGGGAGACATTTTTGTGCTTTATTGAATGACTATTTTACAATTTGTTCTCTATAATCTAGTTATTTGTTTACTCTACAATTTTAACAATAGGTACTTATTACAATAGCTAGGTTTTTAAGTGAGCTGAGAGGGCTTGTTCTAATCTAGACTTATCTAACTTTAACAATATTGTTCTTTCTGTTACACATTTGTTCCTCGAGTACTGCGAAGACTATTCTATACTATTGTTGGCTTCCGCTATATATTCTATAATATATGTGGAAGCCAACCCCTACAAATTTCCGCGCTGTGCACTGTCGGTCATCCCGTCAGCCAGTTACCATAACTATCTTTCGGGACTTGTTTGACTGTGCTACCATTCTTCCTCAGACATCGTTCTGTTATGTATTCGCAGTATTCAAGGAACACCGCTCTGGCTTTTGTGTCTTTCATGATTTTTATTATGTTGTTTCTGTTAATTGTGTAGTCTGTGTGTTGTTCAATTTTGAAACGGGCTACGCCGAATACCGGACAGTCGAAGATAAGGTGTTCTACTGTTTCTTTTATCTCCGGGTCACATATGCAACCCGGGTCCGGTCTACATCCGAATCTGTACAGGTATTCGGCGTACCCGCCGTGCCCAGTCAGTGTTTGTGTTATTTTTGAGTTTAGTTGCAGCTTTTTGATGATACTACATGCCTCTTTTATATCTGGGAAGAAAAGTTTTGTTGTCCTCCCTTTTTCGCTGGCCTTGTATCTATTGTTCCATTCTTCGATGGTGTCGACTCTGATTTGGCTTTTGATGTACGATTGAGGACACTCATCAAAGTCCGGTGCTTTCTTGTTGTTTGTGGCTGCCTGTTTGGCCAGCTCGTCGGCCCTCTCGTTTCCCTCGACTCCTACATGCGCTCTTATCCAGAACAGGCGGATGTCTTTGCCCTTTTTCACCTCTGGGCTAATCTCGGTCTAGCCGCCACCTGTACATATGACAGGTCTTCAGCCGTTCGAGTACTCTCCTGCCCTTCTTTTAAGGTGTTTATCTGCTCTTTTAGAGCCATCACCTCTGTCGTCGTCTCGTTTGCGTTCTTCTTTTGCTCCTTTATGCATTCTATTATCCTTGTCATATTTTCCTGTATAATTTCGGTTACTTTGTCTTCTTTGTTTTGGCTTTTTCGTAAGTTCTCCATTTCTTGTTTCAGTGTTCTTCTTTCCGAGTTCAGTCTTACTACAATCTCATAGAGTCGCGAGAGGTTTTCAGTGACTGCCAGCTTAATTTCCTTTTTTATGTTTCCGGCGTCTGCCATGTGACTCTTTGAGTCTTCGTACAGTTGTTTTGCGGTCATCTCTAAACCTTCGGTGATCTCTACGTCTATAGATTGTCGCTTTGTTAACGGTGGTTTTGCCTGTATTTTTACTTTCATCGCTTCTGTATCAGGTGTCTGTTTCCCTGACGTTTTAGTTATAATTGCTTTTGAAGCCATACTTAAGGTGAGGATACAAGTAGAACCCAATAATGTAACTGTGTTTGTCCTAACCTAGTTTTAGTACCTAAGAGACGTGTAAAGTCGTCTCTGTTTGTAATTGTCCCTAATCCTAAGCTTTGCCAACAGATACTATGTTGTCCTCTAGGTGTTTATTGTTAATAATGTTGATTGTGATATAGTGTAGTGTAATGTAATGTAGTGTAATACAGTAAGTGTAATAAAGTGTGTGTGATGTAATATGTTAATGTGACAGTATCCTTGATGTGTTGGCCAGAGCCTGATCAGTACTATTTTACTATTTAATTAGCTAATATTTTTCTGGTGTGTAAAGCACCAGATGTGTCTTAGTCTAAAATCCTGCCGTGTAAATGCGGCAGGTGTCTTATTGTCTAAATTAAAGTCTAGTATCACTTTATACCTTGCTTTATAAGCTTCTAGTGTAATTTGCTATGTTCTGATATAATTTATATAATAGATATATGTAATACTAAGTCCCTTATCCTAGTTTTGGGCAGTGTAAATGGCTGCCCTGTCTAAATTCTAATAAGGCTTTTCAAAAGCTTAAGTCAATATACAATTTTAATAAAATTACTTAAAAATTTTTATTCTTAAAATTTAAGTCTCTATGTAGAGTCGTCAAAACAGCACCTTCGCTTTGGTCTCTCAAAGCCCTATCCAACGAGCCCAAACAAGGGGCACCTATTCCAAGTAGTTTCGGAGATACTTCCAGTCGAAATTTTCGGTTTTTTGGTGCCAATTTGGTTCGAATGGAATATCTCCGCCTCCACCGGTCCGAATACCACCTTGCTCGGGCTCCCCTGACTTGGGCCGACTAGTCCTATCCTTTGGTGCTGGATTTGGCGCAAGAAAATTTTTTGAGTCCAATTTATGATTTTGTGCTGTATTTCTATTTTAGACAAGGAGCCAATGCTAACCCAAAAAACCCCAGCCCTCTACGGCCTCTAGTTCCTGAGATATTTACGATTTAAATTTTCCGAAATTTTTTGACAGCTGTCAAGTAAGTTTATAGACCCTTATATCTCCGGGACCAGAGCCCGCAAATACCTCGTGTTTGGGCTTATCGTGAATGGCTCTACCTGTATTTTTTGATTTTCGTGCTTTCGGCGCACAAAAAATTTTTTGGCTCCAATTGAGTCCTTTCCACCCTCAGCGTATAGAGGGGAGTTCCCCAAGGCAATTAGAGAAACTCCCAAGTCCCTAGGACCGCCGGCTACCGAGCTATGATCAAACTAAAATTTCCAAGATGGCCGCCCAGCTGTCAAAGTCAAACTTTGCCGGCTTATAACTCGGCAACCGTCCGTCGCAGCGACCTAGGGTTTTCGATGGTAACGTTGGCTTTACCTTGGGCTTCCGTTTTACCGGTTTTTAACCCTTAATATTTTTTCGCACCGAAAACGCAAAAGTCTATGCCGAATCGATTCCCAAGAGGGTACCTAATATTTTATTGAAAACCGCAACTAAATCGGGCCATCCGTTCGAGAGTTATTGCAATTTTTGATTTTTGGTTCTGAAAAACAAAATGGCGGGTTTTGTCTAAATCCGGTAATTTTGACCCTATTGAGCCGCGGTTTTGGGGTTCAATAGGGGTGTTTATGATTTCTAAGATCAAAGATGTTAAAAAATTTTGAAATTTTTTATTTGTTTTTAATAAAAAGACCAAATATGGTTTAAATTAGATATCTCCAGAACGGATCGTCCGATGCTGACAATTTTGGTGTCAAAATTTTTGTAAATTTGAGAGCTATGTTTAAGCTTAAATAACAAGATTTTTTAATTTGGAAAAGATACTTAGAACTACTAAAAACTACTTTTTAACTCTTTTTTGAAAATCTCGAAAAGTAGATGGTAGATCTTGGTGATATTTGGTATACGTGTAGCCCAGGATAGCGCGCAACTAGTTCCACTCTAAAAAGTACTGTCGTCCATTTACTTTCAGAGATAAAAAATTGTAAACTTTGAATATTTATAACTAAATAACTTAAGATCTACTTCACGAAAAATTCTGTTTTTTGCGGTTTCTATCTTCTTTCATCGCCCGGCTCCCGTCTGCCAACTCTCATGAAGTACAGATGTCTCCTTCTCTAACTACTCGATTGCATCATCCTATGCTATCGCAATTTTCTCAGGGAAGGAGTGACGCAATAAATTCAAGAAAATTCACAAATGTAGGGCTTCTCAGTGCCTTCAGTTGGCACTATACGGTGTCAAGCGCTTAATGTCATTTTTCGTCCAATCTCCCAAAAACTTGTTTTTCATCCGGTTTTTCTGCGATAACTCCGTCAAAAATCGCGTGTTCTTATCCTAGTGAACACTGTTAGATGCGTCTTGGCATGACGCGTCTAACGACACTTCAATCACTAAAATACACTCACAATATCCGGAGATAATGAATTTTTTGTGGGGAGCGTGGCAAAAACGATCCGTTCTCGGCCGCGTTTGGACTCAAACTGGGTTAGGTTAGGTTAGGTTAGGTTAGGTTAGGTTAGGTTAGGTTAGGTTAGGTTAGGTTAGGTTAGGTTAGGTTAGGTTAGGTTAGGTTAGGTTAGGTTAGGTTAGGTTAGGTTAGGTTAGGTTAGGTTTTTTTTTTTTTTTTTTTTTTTTTTTTTTTTTATTAATATTCGTTTAGCCACACAAGGTTTCTTATTATTACAATAAAAGTTTTTTATATATAATGAATGGTACAAATTTTCGAATGAGGAGCCCAGACGGAAGCGGCCCCCGCGATTAGATACGATGGACAGCCTCCCCGTGACTCTGATATGATGATGATATTAATGAAATAGTGTGAGGGAGGAAGACACCCAATGCTATTTGATGCATATGAGCGCCGTCCCTCCCCCAAACCACAAATGATGAAATGATGATAAGATTTTTATTCAGGCGGCTCCCGACACCTGAATGTACAATAATCAATCTAAATAAAATTTATACAATACTAATTAGAAAAGAAAAATGACAAAAATATAAATCAAAGTATAAGTTAAGACTGTAATTATATCTTAATGATGAACTTAATTAGAACATACATTCGAAAAAATAAAAAGATTAAACATAATTTAACAAGAGCTCTCCTTGTACGAGGCTGACAAAGTATAATATTTGTGATTTGCTGTGAATGTGAGTGAACGTGAAGTGGTATAAATGACTTATGTAATTCTGTTATTATGTGTTATGCAGTAAATAATCAACATGTTAAAGTCCGAAGTGGTAACAAGTCCAAGAGAGTAGACCCGCCCGGGTTCCGTTTCCGAGATCGGGCTACCCTGCCAAAGCAAAGAAACTCCTATCCTAATAAAACATTCACAGACTTAACCAGAAGAGTAATCTGGAATAGACAAATCAAATCATTAAATCCTAATAGGCAATATGTACAACTAGAGATGCTAATGCTTAAATTAAGTTAAAATATTGTAAATAAATAACATATAATAGATAAGATATCTGTATAAATTAAACGAAAGTTACACACAGCGAAAATGCTACATGGAGCTATGGAGCTCCTTATAATATAGGAATATAAATCTGAATGACAATTAGATATAGTGGGAGTGTTATATTAAAAACTCCTAAAAGATAAACTCAATAGTATAGATTTAAATAATAGTTAAATAAACTAAAAGAAAAATATATGAAAGTTTTGATAAATAAATTCAGCGATATCAATTTAAATAATAGTTAAATATAATAAAAGTAATATTAGAGACTTCTGATAAATAGACATAGTAATATCAATTTAAGTAATAGTTTTTATGTGCAATGAATGAAATAAAGTTTTTCCCGCATAAAGAGCCCAGGGAGAGACGGGACCCGCTAACGTGATACGATGTACGGCCTCCCCCGGATTCTAGCTCCCAACACCTGAATATACAATTATAAATTTAGATTGAATTGATGCAATACTAAGTGGAACAGAAAGATGACTAAAATATAAATCAAAGCATACATTGCAACATAAATTCAACAAGAGCACTCTTTGTACGAGGCTGACAAAGTATAATACTTGTAATTTGCTGTGAATGTGAGTGAACGTAAAGTGATATATATGACTTATGTAATTGTGTTATCATGTGTTATGCAGTAAACAGTCGACATGTTAAAGGCCGAATGGTAACAAGTCCAAGAGAGTTAACCCGCCCGGGTTCCGTTTCCGGGATCGGACTACCCTGCCAAAGCAAAGAAACTTCCATCCTAATAAAACATTCACAGACTTAACCAGAAGAGTAATCTTGAATAGACAAATCAAATCATTAAATCCTAATAGACAATATGTACAACTAGAGATGCTAATACTGAATTATTAAGTTAAAATATTGTAAATAAATAAAATGTAATAGATAACATATCTGTATAAATTAAACGGAAGTTATATACAGTTAAAATACTACATGGAGCTTATGGAGCTCCTTGTAATATAGCCGTATAAATCTGAATGACAATTAAATATAATAGGAGTGTTATATAAAAACCCCTAAAAGACAAACTCAATAGTATAGATTTAAATAATAACTAAATATACTAAAGAATATATGAAAATTTTTATAAATAAATTTAGCAATAATAGTTAAATATAATAAAAGTAATGTTTGAGAATTCTGATAAATAAATAAAGCAATATCAATTTAAATAATAGTTAAATATAATTAAAGTAATGTTTGAGAGTTCTGATGAGTAATAAAGCAATATCAATTTAAATAGTAGTTAAATATAATTAAAGTAATGTTTGAGAGTTCTGATAAATAAATAAAGCAATATCAATTTAAATAATAGTTAAATATAATTAAAGTAATGTTTGAGAATTCTGATAAATAAATAAAGCAATATCAATTAAATAATAGTTAAATATAATTAAAGTATATAAATAGCAATATTAAAAGAATAAAATAGTGAGATAACACACTATTATAATGTTTAACAATGTTAGCAGAGGTATAGAGCCCCAGATAAAATAAAAAGGCAAAACACAATGGAATAAATTATGAGAAGAATGTATAGAGCCCCTGATAAAATAAAAAGGCAAAACACAATGGAATAAATTATGAGTAGAATGTATAGAGCTCCTGATAAAATAAAAAGGTAAAACACAATGAAATTAATTATGAAAAGAAAGTATAGAGCCCCTGATAAAATAAAAAGGCAAAACACAATGGGATAAATTATGAGTATAAAGTATAAAACTCCTAATTAAATAGAGTATTAAGACACAAAAGAATAAATTATTGACAAATGAATATGACAGTTGCTAAAAATGATGATGATAAAAGGTGCTAGATATAAATATGAGTATATAATGGGCAATATAGTACATGAGATAGTAATTAACATGTATTATATCAACAATCACAATGCTGCTTGACTAGTATTTGCCTGACGAATACTAGATAATGATAGAGAATATGTGACATGTAAATCAATAAGCAAGATAATGTATAAGATAATACAATATAGATTACATAAGATAAAAATATAAGGAGTACTAGATATACATAAAAAAATAATATAGGATTAGTATAAATTAAATTAAATAAATCAGAGTACCTATTATTCTTAATTGACAAGTAGGCACGTGAGAGTTCTTAAATAATAATACTACTAAAAGTGGCATTATAATATAATATTAAGTAAAACAATAATTAGTATAAATGATATAAAGAGATTTAACTATCACATGAGTTACTATGAAATAATAAAGTAATCAGTATAAACGTGTATGATAAGAATATTACGTAATATTAACAGCGGACTAATGCAAGTACTCAATGACGTTGCCAGAAACAAGTCCGGCCGTCATGCCTCGTGACGCGATGAGTTAATAATAGGTAGTACCTAGTTATAAATATAAATAGGTAAAAACATAAATATAAAGCTTATTTTGTATAATATAAATAATAAAATATTAACTAGCTTAAGTAATAAAAATAGTTAATATAAAGTATGAATAAATAAGATAATGTATGTAATAACAATTGATACGATCCAACCCAAACATATATTCAAATTATAGAACCCCTGACAAAATAAAATAGTACAGCGAAATAGGATAATGCATAAGTGTGTAAACAATTAAATGGTACGGTACCCCTGATAAAGTAAGTAAGCAAAAGCGCATTAGACTGATATTGTGTATATAAGCGAATTATTTAAAATTTTCTGAAAGAGTAATTTAGTAAAGACCCAGTAGAATAATGGTTAATTATATAAGAAAATTGACGTATAAATAGATAGCAAAATTATATTTGTGATATAAATGAATATAGATTAAATTAAATAAATGTTGCGCCCTTTAACTAGTACTTGCGTACTAAAAAAAAAATAGTATAGAAAATATGACATATAAATCAATAAAACAATTTAAAATAAATAAGATAAGATAAAGTGATATATTGAGCAGTTGTAATAAGTAGTAACGATAAAAGTACTGGATATATGTCACGTAAAATGATAGTCAGTATAAATAATGTATTGAGTAATTTAGCTAGCGCATGAGTTACTATAAAATAATAACATTAATCGATATAAACGTATATGAGCAAATTATTGCGTAACATTTACAACAACAAATGCAAGTACATATTGACCTTGCCAGGAATAGGCGCAGGCGGTGTGCCACATGACGCAATACCGTGATGCCACACCGACAAGATGTAATGCGTGGGACAAGGATAGCGCTATGCAAAGAGTAAAAGGAGTGAATAGGTCGAAGTCGCGAAACTTAGGGTTTGGTGGACAACAGCATCGAACCCTAGACTTTACTATATATGATAACTAGTTTAAATTAATTAATAAAATAAAATATTAAGCAGTTTGACAAATATATAATAATATTAATATTAAAAAAAAAAATAAAATAGTTTATAAAAAGTAGTTGTTATAAATATAAATAAGCAAAAGCATGTATAATGTTTAATATAGAATAAATAATAAGGTATTAAGAAGCTTAAGTAATAAAATAGTTAATATAAAAATATGAATAAGTAAGATAGTGTATTAAATAGTATTGATATGATATAAATAAAATAAGATATTGAGCAGTTTGAATAATAAAAATATTAAAGTAATCAATATAAACGTGTATGATAAAAAAAAAAGAAAAAATTACGTAATATTAACAGCGGACTAATGCAAGTACTTAATGACCTTGCCAGAAACAAGTCCGGCTGTCATGCCTCGTGACGCGATGAGTTATAATAGGTAGTACCTAGTTATAAATATAAATAGACAAAAACATAAATATAAAGCTTATTTGGTATAAAATAAATAATAAAATATTAACTAGCTTAAGTAGTAAAAATAGTTAATATAAAGTATGAATAAATAAGATAATGTATGTAATAACAATTGATACAATCCAACCCAAATATATATTCAAATTATAGAACCCCTGACGGAATAAAATAGTACAGCAAAATAGGATAATGCTTAAGTGTGTGAACAATTAAATGGTACGGTACCCCTGATAAAGTAAGTAAGCAAAAGCGCATTAGACTGATATTGTGTATATAAGCGAATCATTTAAAAATTTTCTGAAAGAGTAATTTAGTAAAGACCCAGTAGAATAATGGTTAATTATATAAGAAAATTGACTTATAAATATATAGCGAAATTATATTTGGGATATAAATGAATATAGATTAAATTAAATAAATGTTGCGCCCTTTAACTAGTACTTGCGTACTAAAAGATAGTATAGAAAATATGACCTATAAATCAATAAAACAATTTAAAATAAATAAGGTAAGATAAAGTGATATATTGAGCAGTTGTAATAAGTAGTAACGATAAAAGTACTGGATATAAATGTGAATATAAGTTATCAAAATAATGTATGGAATAATAAATAAATAAGTAAGATCGTAACAATATAATGTCACGTAAAATGATAGTTAGTATAAATAATGTATTGAGTAATTTAGCTAGCGCATGAGTTACTATGAAATAATAACATTAATCGATATAAACGTATATGAGCAAATTATTGCGTAACATTTACAACAACAAATGCAAGTACATATTGACCTTGCCAGGAATAGGCGCAGGCGGTGTGTCACATGACGCAATACCGTGATGCCACACCGACAAGATGTAATGCGTGGGACAAGGATAGCGCTATGCAAAGAGTAAAAGGAGTGAATAGGTCGAAGTCGCGAAACTTAGGGTTCGGTGGACAACAACATCGAACCCTAGACTTTACTATATATGATACTTTTAATGACGGCGTCGGCGTGAGCGACTCGAGGCGCTCGTCCGCCGACCGGTTTTTTGTTTACGTTTGGATTATATATATAAAATATTTTGTAAGATTTTGTCTGTATACTTATTATTTTAAAATATGAAAATTATATTAAATATTAAAAATTTTATATTAAGAATACTTGCGATGTTCGCTATAAAAATAGAATAATAATATTATTGGTTTGATAGAAATATTACCCCTCTACGCCCCCACAGGGGAGCTGAAGTCGATGCGGTTGGCGATGCGTTTTTGCATGGCCTGCCGCACCGAACAACTATTCGAGGTTGCCAGATGGTTCGTGCTAGATTTTTTCGCATTATTCGGGAATTTAACGTTAACGAGGTGGCAATTGTAACATTTTGCAGAGGCGCCCTCGCCCTTCGCCGGGCAGTCGGCCGCCCCATGGCCAGATCCAGCGCAGAATGCACAGGTGGTTTCTTCTGCCTTGCAGTTTTTGCGGGTGTGCCCAAACTGCAGGCAGGAGCCGCATTGTATGAAAGGACTGAAGTCCGCTACGTGCACGCGCTGGTAGTCCACCCCGAGGCGGCCGGCTCTCATGGCGAAGTGCCATACCTGAGGGTGCACAATAAATATGGCGTTGTACAGAGATGGGTTTCTATTTTTCTGTTTAAATTTAAATTTTAAGTCTTCCGGGGCGCAGATAAGATCTTGGATTCCCTCGTTCTGTTTAACTATAAGATGCTCCAAGTCTTCGGTCGGCACATCTCCCGGCACGCCCTTCAAGATCATCATTGGCCTAAGGTTATTGGCCACTTGGACGTCCACCTGAGATACGGGCGACCCGTGCAGTTTGATGTATGTGTCGTCTCTGTGGGTGTGGCTGTCAAACTCCACACGGAGTCTGCCGTTCGAAAGCGGCTGTACCCGAGAGGGTGTGTAGTTCGAGTTTTTGAAGTCAGCAGACTTTCTAAAAGCCTGCAGGGCCTCCTCTTGCGTAGAAACTGGCGTCTTTGGTGTGACTATAATAGCCGGTTTAGCCAGACTTGTTCTTGTAGGAGCTGGTTTTGCGGAGGGGCTGGTGGCAGGTCGGCCCGCCATATCAGCGTAAGATGGTTCCGAGGGAGAAGTGCGCGCCTGTCCGATGCTGTCTCCCCTCGTAGCAAGTCTTCGGAATTCTTCCCTAACACATGCCACGAGGTCCCTTTTGAGGGCCTTGGTGGACTCCTCCGAGATGGTCACGATGTTGGAGGAGGAGGCAGCTGCGGGGGTAGAAACGGTCACAGTCCCTGTCTCAGCAGCCGAAGAAGACAAAGGCAGGGAGATGGCCGCGGAAGCTGGAGTGGTTGTATCATCATTAGCAGGGGCCACTGCCCCTGGCACCACAAAAGTGAATGGCTTCACCTGTGCTAATCTTCTAAAAGTGAAGGCGCACTTCCTTATCTCCTCAGCCGAGTCAACAATGATTTTCTTATTCGCGGCTGTCACGCTTTTCCCAGCATAAACAGCTTGGGTAATTGTGCTGACCAAGTCGTTAATCGCGAAGACCAAAGAGTAACCATCCACTACATCCTTTGCAAAGGATGTGATCACTGGCTCAGTCATTTTGTTTATTTACAATAAAAATAAAAATAAATAAATGTCACAAGCAAACCCGCATGAAATCACCAAAGTTAAAAGTATACGTTTTAAATGTAAAGAAATTTTACTTAAAAGGTCCTAAGCGCCACTATGAATGTTAATACCTGTATGTACGAAATATTAATAAACACAAAAACTATAAGGGCTAAAATTCTGATTATTGATGCGTTTGAGAGAGTATTAAATGGGCTATTGATATTAATTAAAGTCTGTAAAGTTAGCACTTCAGGTAGTTTGTAATTATATAGTAAAGTTTGAGTCACTGAAAATCGATAATGGCACTTATTAAATAGCGAATAACTCTGGAAATAAACGTCGCATTAAAATTTAGAAACCACTTTCACAATCTGAAGGATCCAAAGTATCTAGTGCACTAAGTCTTTGCTTCCTGGGTTTGCCTGGAAATTTCGCAAAAATGGTATGTTGTCCAGGTTTTTGCGTAATAACTTCGGATTTCGTACAGTGAAAATTCCAAATGTGGTGTCGTTAGAAAGCCTATGAGATAGCGCTTCTAGTGGTATAATAAAAACAGTGGGTCGTGGCGACTGATCTCACGCCGCACGCTGTTTTAGTTGTGGATTCACTGTTTCTACCCAGTTTTTCAGCGATCTCTCACCAATCTGAAGGAAATCTTTCAAAATTTTTATGTCCTAGGAAAGGTCTTACTTATCACTATAACACTATGTACTTTATTTACACTTAACACTAAAAAATCTATTTTTTAAACACCAAAAACTAAAAAAAATTGTCTAATATTTACACTTTTTCGTCTATAACTTTTAAAGTACTTGTCCGATTTTAATAATTCTTTCACTATGCAGGCCCGCTATAAGAGCGGGCCGACCCGCTGAGGCGTCACAGTCGTGTGCGTAAGCGTTCCTGTGGCGCCTCCCTACAGCGGAGGTATGGTACCGTTGGTTTTAGTGGGTATGCCTTGAACCGCCGCTCGCCCAATGGCGGACGGCATCAAGGAGAGCCCCACATAACCTCCCGCTCGTCGGCGGGGGGTATGCATAAGGCGCATTTCCAACGCAAAAAAAAAAAAAAAAAAAAAAGGTTAGGTTAGGTTAGGTTAGGTTAGGTTAGGTTAGGTTAGGTTAGGTTTTTTTTTTTTTTTTTTTTTTTTTTTTTTTTATTATACTAAATTGTTACACGTTATTATAATTCTTAGTCGGGTTATATAATGCAAATTGTCGCTGTAGAGAACCCAATTCCGGCGGCTGCAATTTGGTACGTTTGTCGGAAGTGAGTTCTCTGGCAGTGAGTCACGAGTAGCCGCACGCCGTAGCGTTTAGAGCAGGCTTTTACCTACTACACAAAAGTATAGCCGCACGCCGGAGCGATTAGAGCAGGCTTTAACATACGAACACAAATAAAGAAATTTTAATAATAAGACATTTTTAACTATTAACAGCAAAGCTTACATACTAAAATATAAAACTTAAACTAATTTTTTATTTACAGAACGGAATTTACAATGATATAATGAAGACGGAGGAATACTATTTACAGATCAAACTAGGGTAACCAGTGAAAGATAAAAAACGAACTTAAAACTTAAACAAATAAAAATATTGTAGAATTTACACATCTTAAACAACTGTAACTAATTACTACTGCTATTATTGAACGCTTTTAGGTTGCTGAATATGAAGCTAACAAATTCTACGAAGGAGCTGAGGGCGGAGTCCCGCGCCATTAGCTCCCGGATGTTGTAAGGTGAGATGCTGAAGTTCTCACAGAGTATTTCGTGATCGAGTCGGCGAGACGCGAACCTGGGGCAGTCACATAGGATGTGGTTCATGGACTGGACAGAAGTATCGTCACAGGGGCAGGTGTTGTGGGTGATAATGTGAAAGCGGTGGAGGTATTGTCTGACGTAAGCGTGCCCCGTCAGCGCCTGAGTGAGAGTGAATGTGATTGGAGTGCGCTTCCAGAGCTCGCCTATGTCAGTCAGGTTGGGGAGGAGGTTTTTGGTGTACTGCCCCTGAGGCTCGCTCCTATATCTGTTCTGCCATGTGCAGAAAGTTTCCGATTTTATTTTGGCTTTGACGAAGGAGATGGGGAATCGGAGGTAATGAGGAGAGGAGTGTAGGCGAGCCGCCTCCTTCGCGGCCAGATCGACGGCCTCGTTCCCCTCGATTCCAACGTGTGCGCGAACCCAAGCAAATGCTATATTATTGCTGCAATTGTGGAGTGATGCATGTATTTGAGAGACCAGTGGGTGTGTGCTGCTGCGATGCTGAATTGCGTGTAGAGAGGAAAGAGAGTCAGTGTGGATGGCCGTGTGTGAGTATTTGTGGAGGGAAGCCCATTGTGTGGCCTGTAAGATGGCGAACAGCTCAGCCTGGAAGACGGTGCAGCTGTCGTGCAGCTTAAATTTCCTACGAGCGACCACCGTCCCTTCTCGATAGCAAATGAAAGCCGCCCCGACCGCCGCTTCCTCCAGCTTGCTGCCGTCAGTATAGATATGGGCAGTGTCGTGTGGTAGGGTGGAGTGAAAAAGTTGAACGTCGTTTTGATTGTCTAAAATCTGGGGTGATATAGTGACCCGTTGGGCCGGATGGAGCAAAGTGCGGGGAGGGGTGGGTATCTCAAGAGGGACATCCCCCGGAAGATAGTCAGTAGAGTGAGTCAGTCTTGTAGTTTCCAGCAAGTGGACTTCGCTAACCTTGAGGTCAAGGGGAGTGAACTGGGCGAGAGCCAGAGCAGCGGAGGTGGAAACGGTTCGGAAGGCTTTGAGTGCACGGATAGCGAAGCCACGTTGCAAACTGAGGAGACGACGTTTAACACACTTTTTCCTAGCCGCATGGCCCCAGACCCCAGCGGCATAGGTGATCGTGGGTTCAATGACGTGAGTATATATCGTCCTGATATTTTCGGGATGGGCTCCCCAAGTATTACGGCAGTAGAGTACAAGTTTGTTGAAGATGCGTGAGGATTTGGCGATGACGTGTTGTGCATGTTTAGTGAAGGTGAGGCGTTCGTCCATGATGACACCTAGAAATTTGATGTCACTCTGGAAGTGTAGTGCGTGAGAGTCCATAGTGATGCGGGCCGTTTTTGCCTTTTTAGTAAAAGCAATGGCCTGGGTCTTGGATGGGCTGAAGGTCAACTTGACCCCCTTGCCCCACATCACAATAGACGAGAGTGTTTGTGTAGTGATGGATTGCAGGGTGTCTATATCCTTCGCAGAGGCAACGAGTAAAACGTCATCTGCGAAGGCTTGAAGATGGCATCCGTCCGGTAGTTCAATGTCAAGGAGTTCGTCAAGTATAATGTTCCACAGTATGGGTCCGCAGGTAGATCCCTGAATGCAGCCTTTGGTCATGTGTTTCGACACTCTGGTACCTGCGTGGTCGAGGGTCACAGTCCGGTCTTGAGTATAGTTTTGGATGAGTCCGTAAATATTTTTAGGGCAGTTGATGAGTCTGAGTCTATGGAAGAGGGCGGGCCACCATGCGTTATCGAACGCGGCCTTTATGTCCAGAGAGACCGCCACAGTGTGAAGATGATCAGAGCGGGCCCGTTTAACGGCGCCAATAGCGGCACTGATAGCGGCCGTGGTATTGGTTTGCTGCCGGAATCCGTACTGGTTACGGTTCAGTTTATTGGCTTTATCCGCCCAGTGAGTGACTCGGCGGATAAAAAGCTTTTCCAACAGCTTTCCGAACACCGGCAACAAACCAATAGGCCGATACGAACCAAGTTCACTGTGGTCGGTCTTGTTTGGTTTGGGGATGATTTTAACATACGCCCTCTTCCACTGTCTGGGGAAGTACTGTAGAGTCAGGCAGCGATTCATCAAGTCAGTCACAAGTTGGGGATATAATATTGTAAATTGGAGGCAAATGTCAGATGTAAAATGGTCAAGTCCTGGCGCTCGTTTGGGGTTCATTGTCCTGAGGAGTTCGAGAACTTCCTCACGGTGGAAGGGAAGGTCGTCTTCAGTCGAGGGGAGGTCGCTTGCGTGAGATCTTAAGTCAGTGTGTCTAGGTTCAGTGTCAGGAGAGTCGTCGGGATAAAAGTTGTGGAGTAGTGCTGTCGCGGTCTCTGTCGTGTCTTTGGTGAACCTGTCGCCCACTTTAAGGGTGGTAGGAGGGCGACGTGGAGCCGAATCTTTCAGGAGCCTGTTCGTTAAAGACCAAACATTTTCGCCTGTCTGTAACTGGCAGAACTCCCGAAAGTTCGCCGTAGATGCAGCTTTTAACGACTCCGCGTATGTCTCCTTGAGGGACTTCAGTTCAGCAGCCAAGAGATCGATGGGCTCGTTTTTCTTTTTGGCGCGGTGTAGTTTGTGGTGTTGGTCAATCACTTGTCGTTTGAGTCCGTCCAAATTGTCAGTCCACCAAGGTGGGGAGGCTTTACAGCCAGGGCCCTTTACGGGCATGGACTCCCTGCAAGCGGTGTGTATTGTGTTCGTGATGGAGTCGATGAACTGCTCGAGTTGGAGCGTGTCCAGGGTGTTAATATCAATATCGAGTATTTCGTTGTTAGAGTCGGCTAATTGTGTGAGAAGTGAGGATTTAAAAGTTGACCACTGGGCTTTATTGTTTTTGTACATAAATGTGCTTGTGTTTGTGTATAGTTGAGTGTTGTGTTGGGAGTAGCTGTATGTGTATGTGATAGCGTTGTGTTGGGAGGAAGGACAGGCCGATAAATCAACCTGCCAATCTGTTATGTGTTGGTGTAGACTGTCCGAAGCAAACGTGAGGTCGATGATTGAAGAGCGTACCCGCCCGTGGGTGACAGCCTCGAAAGTGGGGGTGTTGCCTGTATTGCACAGAAAGAGGTCCGTCGAGTGGGCGAGATCGACGACATCGATCCCGCGGTTGTTGGCCCTGTCGCTCTCCCATATAGGATGCCAACCGTTAAAATCGCCGCCCACGATGCGGGGTGTGTGAGGAGTCTCCTTGAGGAAAATCTCAAGGAGATCCATAGTGTTGTGAATGTCTGTGTCGGGTTCGATATATATGGATGCAATGTGAATGGGTTTGTGTCCAACCAACATCCGGACCACACACAGGTTGGGGGAAGAGTATTGGGAAAGACCGATACAATTAACTGTAGGTTTAGTAACGATGCAAGCTTTAACTCTGCCTTTACTAGGGAATTGAAAAATATTGAGACCGCGAATTGATTTAACCTCATTCCCAGCCCCGGTGTATGGTTCAGAGATCAGCGCTATGGTGTGCGTGCTGTTGATGAAGTGTGTGATGAGCTCGTGAAATGAGTGTTTGGATCTGTCTGTGTTGCACTGAAGAAATTCGTTTTTATAAATCCGATCCATAGTCTATGATTTTAGTTAGTCGGCTTCGGACGGATTTCAAGACGGGGCATGATTGTGAAGTCGCGTTGTGTAGTGCGTCGTGTTTGTGGGTGAATTTACCGTTGTGAGCGCAACAATTATAGCACTTGATAGTGTTGTTTGTACCTTTAACAGGGCAGTCGGTTTCCGTGTGGTTGGTAGCGGCACAGTGGGCGCAGCGCAGCTGTCCCGCTCTGCAGTGCTTATGGATGTGGCCGAAGTTGAGGCACTTCCTGCATTGCAGGAACGGAGAGAACTCCTCCGCGTGCACCCTCTGATGGTCGAGGCGCAGGCGCTCCATCCGCATCACAGCGCGGAACAGCCGCGGGCTGGCCAGGAAGACGGCGTTATACATGTCTTCGCGCCGGTTGTTGCTGCGCTTAAATTTAAAAGAGATGTCAGCCAAGGAAAAGGTACTGAACTCAGGGTTTTGCCTCAAGAGGACAGCAACTAGATCGTCCACGGGCATGTCCTTTGCTATCCCCTTGAGGATGAACATAGGCTTCAGTTGTTTGGCGGGCTCAGCCATAACGCGGGAGGTGGGGGATGTATTGATACGTCGCAACGCATCGTCTCGGTCAGAAGCCGCGTCGAACTCCACCCTCAGCTTCCCCTTCGACAATGACACGACTTTAGCCGGGCCATACGAAGCCTCCCGAAAGCTAATACTCTTTCGGAAGGCCTCGACCGCCTCCTGTCTGGTGCCCACCGGATCTTTGGTGGCCACCACTATGGACGGACGCGTGATGTGAGTAGGTGTAGGCTGTGGTTGAGGAAGTAGAGTAGGCCGTGGCTGGTTCTTCTGCTGTTGTTGTTGCTGTAGCGTGGCTGATGTGTCAGATGGCCTGCCGCCAGGTGCAGATGAGGCAGCCACACTAGCGTAATTTCGCGACGGGTTGGTGGGGGCAGCTATCTGACTGCGCAGCTTCTTCACCTCGTTAGTGCAGACCTGTAGTTCTGCTCGAAGTGTGGCGACAGTGGTGGCGTCGACAATGGCTGGTGGATACGTTGGTGAAGGCGCAGATGGAGACGTGGATGAAGATGCGTATGAAGATGTGGTGGACGGTGAATCCATGGAGATGTTGGTGGTGAGTCGGCCGAAGCCCACCACAGCCTTTTTGCATTCGGCCGCAGAGGCTGCAATGGCCTTCTTGTTAGCTGCCGTGACACTTTTCCCTATGAAGGTCAACTTGATGATAGTGTCCGACAGCGTAGAGATGACCCTGCACAAGGAGGCCAGGTCCGTGACCTCGCCGGCAGAGGCCGAGGAGATGGGAAGATCGGCGCTGGTAAACCTGAGCGCGTCTCTCGATTTCGCTGCTTTGGTGGGGGCGGCAACGGTGAGGGCGGCGACGGCGTCAGAGGTCGCAGAGGTGGTGGGAGTCGCGGTCTTCTCTGCAGTGGCGGTGATGCAAGTGGTGGTGACCGCCGCGCAGTGGGTGCCACTGGTGGCGGCGACGGCTCCTGCGGTCGATGCTGTGATGATGGTGGAGCTGTAGATGGCAGAGGTGCAAGTGGTAATACTGACGGCACAGTCAGTGCTAATGGCGTCAGCGATGACTTCTGTGGGTGAAGTGATGGTGGTGTGGGTGTCAGCGGCGCAGGTAGCACATGCAGTACCAGCGGCCATAGTGTTGTCGTCGCTCATCTTTGAAAGCGGTATCTGTCTGTCATTTGTAGAAAAATTTTTTGGGGAGGGGTGGTTTAGGGGGAGAGGGGTGTTCAACCTGGTCAGTTTAATTTGTAAGTATATTACATGTAAATACAAAAATCTAATAAAAATAAATTGGGGGAAGGGGGGAGGGGGGGAAAAAAATATGGAATCAGGTAGGGCCCGGGGAGGACTATACAAGGGAAAAAAGATTTTGAAGAAATCTTTAAAAATGGGGGAGATAACACCAAAAATGTGTAAAAAAGTGGGGGGAGGGGGGTTTTGAGATGCGGTATTTGTAGGTTGCCCTTATAATCGCTTCTCTTGAAAGAACGGAAAAACACTCAGATTCGCTCTAGCTCGCTCCCCCGAGGAGCTACGGGCATTACCAACTTAGTTGGTAATGGCGGCTTGGGTAGCGCCCCCGGGAGAAAATTCGCCAAAAATCGAATCTTCGCGTGAAAAATACAAACTAAACGGCTAGTGTATCTTGAAGAGAAACACTAGCGGACTAAAAAATAAAAAGGGGGGGTCAGCACTATGGGGATGAAGTTATAAGGGGACAAAGTTGAACGATGCTGACAAGTTTCTGCAAATGGGGCTTTTGGAGGGGAAAAAGGGGGTGAATTTAAAAACTGAGACCGGGTACGGACTCAGCGGGCTATAAATAGAGGGGAAGCACAATTAAAATTTTATTTGGGAGGAAATAAGTTTTTAAAAGAAAGGAAATTTTTGGGGGAAAAAGAGGGGGGGTCGGGGGGTTGTGTAATATGTCAGTAGGAGGGCGAAAACGAGACGAATACGTCAACGTTTTCGCCAACGCTGTAGTAAGTCTGTAGCCAAAGTTATTGACGTTCGAATTCTTTGTTTACGTAATTCGAAACTGAAAATAGCTTTTTTGTGGGGGGGATAAGTTAAAAAATTTTAAATTCTACGGGTAACTCTAGATAAAAAAATGATATTGTGAAAATTTGGAAAGTCTACGATGAAAAATGGGGGAGATATTAAGAAAACAAAAACGTAAACAAAGAAAACCACGTTAACAGTACTGTACTGCGGTCGGTTTGTCGGGTACTTTATAATAAAAGGTCTGTTGAAAGATAATTTTGTATGGGGGGTGTAGAAACTAAAAATTGTGGGGCGTAGAAGGAGAGACGGACAAAAGAACCTAATAAATTTTGGGGTAGGTCACCGCTTTCAAAATTTTGCTACGGGGGTCCGAATTTGGTCGGATTTTTGTTTGACCGCAAAATCGTCATAAATCGGCCTGGGCTCGTTGTAAAAGGTCCATTTAAAATGTCCAGGTCTAAAGTGCACTTGAGTCTACTTGTAGAGCATACACTACACTGGGGTCTGATGTTGATAGCCAAAGTGGCGTAACCGCCAAAAACAAGGAAAATTTTTTAACTTCGTCAAAACTCCACTTAAAAATATGAGTGAGGTGTCTATTTGTAGGTCTCCTCTAGGCCTATCCAATGCACTATTAAAACTATTGTGCGTCCCCTTAAACGCAAAAGTTATTTGGGGAAAACACTATTTTTTCATGTTTTTCGGGATTTAAATGCACTTCCCGTAAATTTTTAGAAGAAATTTTTGCACTATTAGATGGAGAAAGTGATTCCGCGTATTATGAGGTATAAAACAGAATTTTATCTCATCTCAAACTAATTTTAAAATTCAAAAAACACTTTTTTCCACTGTTTTTCGATGATTTTAAACTGTTAATCACAAAATTTTTTCAAAATTTTTTCACAGATGGGTGAGGGACGTCAGCGCGCAACTTTTGATGTATAAATCATCACTGTAGCACTACAATATACCAGAAAAACGATTTTTCGAACGCGGAGCTTCGCAAAAACGATCCGTTCGCTATGGCGGCTGGCGCGCGACTGGTTAGGTTAGGTTAGGTTAGGTTAGGTTAGGTTAGGTTAGGTTAGGTTAGGTTAGGTTAGGTTAGGTTAGGTTAGGTTAGGTTAGGTTAGGTTAGGTTAGGTTAGGTTAGGTTAGGTTAGGTTAGGTTAGGTTAGGTTAGGTTAGGTTAGGTTAGGTTAGGTTAGGTTAGGTTAGGTTAGGTTAGGTTAGGTTAGGTTAGGTTAGGTTAGGTTAGGTTAGGCTAGGTTAGGTTAGGTTAGGTTAGGTTAGGTTAGGTTAGGTTAGGTTAGGTTAGGTTAGGTTAGGTTAGGTTAGGTTAGGTTAGGTTAGGTTAGGTTAGGTTAGGTTAGGTTAGGTTAGGTTAGGTTAGGTTAGGTTAGGTTAGGTTAGGTTAGGTTAGGTTAGGTTAGGTTAGGTTAGGTTAGGTTAGGTTAGGTTAGGTTAGGTTAGGTTAGGTTAGGTTAGGTTAGGTTAGGTTAGGTTAGGTTAGGTTAGGTTAGGTTAGGTTAGGTTAGGTTAGGTTAGGTTAGGTTAGGTTAGGTTAGGTTAGGTTAGGTTAGGTTAGGTTAGGTTAGGTTAGGTTAGGTTAGGTTAGGTTAGGTTAGGTTAGGTTTTTTTTTTTTTTTTTTTTTTTTTTTTATTAATATTCGTTTAGCCACACAAGGTTTCTTATTATTACAATAAAAGTTTTTTATATATAATGAATGGTACAAATTTTCGAATGAGGAGCCCAGACGGAAGCGGCCCCCGCGATTAGATACGATGGACAGCCTCCCCGTGACTCTGATATGATGATGATATTAATGAAATAGTGTGAGGGAGGAAGACACCCAATGCTATTTGATGCATATGAGCGCCGTCCCTCCCCCAAACCACAAATGATGAAATGATGATAAGATTTTTATTCAGGCGGCTCCCGACACCTGAATGTACAATAATCAATCTAAATAAAATTTATACAATACTAATTAGAAAAGAAAAATGACAAAAATATAAATCAAAGTATAAGTTAAGACTGTAATTATATCTTAATGATGAACTTATTAATTAGAACATACATTCGAAAAAATAAAAAGATTAAACATAATTTAACAAGAGCTCTCCTTGTACGAGGCTGACAAAGTATAATATTTGTGATTTGCTGTGAATGTGAGTGAACGTGAAGTGGTATAAATGACTTATGTAATTCTGTTATTATGTGTTATGCAGTTAATAATCAACATGTTAAAGTCCGAAGTGGTAACAAGTCCAAGAGAGTAGACCCGCCCGGGTTCCATTTCCGAGATCGGGCTACCCTGCCAAAGCAAAGAAACTCCTATCCTAATAAAACATTCACAGACTTAACCAGAAGAGTAATCTGGAATAGACAAATCAAATCATTAAATCCTAATAGGCAATATGTACAACTAGAGATGCTAATGCTTAAATTAAGTTAAAATATTGTAAATAAATAACATATAATAGATAAGATATCTGTATAAATTAAACGAAAGTTACACACAGCGAAAATATTACATGGAGCTATGGAGCTCCTTATAATATAGCAATATAAATCTGAATGACAATTAGATATAGTAGGAGTGTTATATTAAAAACTCCTAAAAGATAAACTCAATAGTATAAATTTAAATAATAGTTAAATAAACTAAAAGAAAAATATATGAAAGTTTTGATAAAAAAAAAATTCAGCGATATCAATTTAAAGAATAGTTAAATATAATAAAAGTAATATTAGAGACTTCTGATAAATAGACATAGTGATATCAATTTAAGTAATAGTTTTTATGTGCAATGAATGAAATAAAGTTTTTCCCGCATAAAGAGCCCAGGGGGAGACGGGACCCGCTAACGTGATACGATGTACGGCCTCCCCCGGATTCTAGCTCCCAACACCTGAATATACAATTATAAATTTAGATTGAATTGATGCAATACTAAGTGGAACAGAAAGATGACTAAAATATAAATCAAAGCATACATTGCAACATAAATTCAACAAGAGCACTCTTTGTACGAGGCTAACAAAGTATAATACTTGTAATTTGCTGTGAATGTGAGTGAACGTGAAGTGATATATATGACTTATGTAATTGTGTTATCATGTGTTATGCAGTAAACAGTCGACATGTTAAAGGCCGAATGGTAACAAGTCCAAGAGAGTTAACCCGCCCGGGTTCCGTTTCCGGGATCGGACTACCCTGCCAAAGCAAAGAAACTTCCATCCTAATAAAACATTCACAGACTTAACCAGAAGAGTAATCTTGAATAGACAAATCAAATCATTAAATCCTAATAGACAATATGTACAACTAGAGATGCTAATACTGAGTTATTAAGTTAAAATATTGTAAATAAATAAGATGTAATAGGTAACATATCTGTATAAATTTAACGGAAGTTATATACAGTTAAAATACTACATAGAGCTTATGGAGCTCCTTGTAATATAGCAGTATAAATCTGAATGACAATTAAATATAATAGGAGTGTTATATAAAAACCCCTAAAAGACAAACTCAATAGTATAGATTTAAATAATAACTAAATATACTAAAGAATATATGAAAATTTTAATAAATAAATTTAGCAATAATAGTTAAATATAATAAAAGTAATGTTTGAGAATTCTGATAAATAAATAAAGCAATATCAATTTAAATAATAGTTAAATATAATTAAAGTAATGTTTGAGAGTTCTGATGAGTAATAAAGCAATATCAATTTAAATAGTAGTTAAATATAATTAAAGTAATGTTTGAGAGTTCTGATAAATAAATAAAGCAATATCAATTTAAATAATAGTTAAATATAATTAAAGTAATGTTTGAGAGTTCTGATGAGTAATAAAGCAATATCAATTTAAATAGTAGTTAAATATAATTAAAGTAATGTTTGAGAGTTCTGATAAATAAATAAAGCAATATCAATTTAAATAATAGTTAAATATAATTAAAGTAATGTTTGAGAATTCTGATAAATAAATAAAGCAATATCAATTAAATAATAGTTAAATATAATTAAAGTATATAAATAGCAATATTAAAAGAATAAAATAGTGAGATTATTATAATGTTTAACAATGTTAGCAGAGGTATAGAGCCCCAGATAAAATAAAAAGGCAAAACACAATGAAATTAATTATGAAAAGAAAGTATAGAGCCCCTGATAAAATAAAAAGGCAAAACACAATGGGATAAATTATGAGTATAAGGTATAAAACTCCTAATTAAATGGAGTATTAAGACACAATAGAATAGATTATTGACAAATGAATATGATAGAATAGATTATTAACAAATGAACATGCTAAAAATGATGATGATAAAAGGTGCTAGATATAAGTATGAGTATATAATGGGCAATATAATACATGAGATAGTAATTAACATGTATTATATCAACAATCACAATGCTGCTTGACTAGTATTTGCCTGACGAATACTAGATAATGATAGAGAATATGTGACATGTAAATCAATAAGCAAGATAATGTATAAGATAATACAATATAGATTGCATAAGATAAAAATATAAGGAGTACTAGATATACATAAACAAAATAATATAGGATTAGTATAAATTAAATTAAATAAATCAGAGTACCTATTATTCTTAATTGACAAGTAGGCACGTGAGAGTTCTTAAATAATAATACTACTAAAAGTGGCATTATAATATAATATTAAGTAAAACAATAATTAGTATAAATGATATAAAGAGATTTAACTATCACATGAGTTACTATGAAATAATAAAGTAATCAGTATAAACGTGTATGATAAAAATATTACGTAATATTAACGTAATATTAACAGCGGACTAATGCAAGTACTCAATGACCTAGCCAGAAACAAGTCCGGCCGTCATGCCTCGTGACGCGATGAGTTAATAATAGGTAGTACCTAGTTATAAATATAAATAGGCAAAAACATAAATAGAAAGCTTATTTGGTATAAAATAAATAATAAAATATTAACTAGCTTAAGTAATAAAAATAGTTAATATAAAGTATGAATAAATAAGATAATGTATGTAATAACAATTGATACAAACCAACCCAAATATATATTCAAATTATAAACTCCTGACAAAATAAAATAGTAAAGCGAAATAGGATAATGCGTAAGTGTGTAAACAATTAAATGGTACGGTACCCCTGATAAAGTAAGTAAGCAAAAGCGCATTAGACTGATATTGTGTGTATAAGCGAATTATTTAAAAAAATTTCTGAAAGAGTAATTTAGTAAAGACCCAGTAGAATAATGGTTAATTATATAAGAAAATTGACGTATAAATAGATAGCAAAATTATATTTGTGATATAAATGAATATAGATTAAATTAAATAAATGTTGCGCCCTTTAGCTAGTACTTGCGTACTAAAAAAATAGTATAGAAAATATGACATATAAATCAATAAAACAATTTAAAATAAATAAGATAAGATAAAGTGATATATTGAGCAGTTGTAATAAGTAGTAACGATAAAAGTACTGGATATAAATGTGAATATAAGTGATCAAAATAATGTATGGAATAATAAATAAATAAGTAAGATCGTAACAATATAATGTCACGTAAAATGATAGTCAGTAAAAATAATGTATTGAGTAATTTAGCTAGCGCATGAGTTACTATGAAATAATAACATTAATCGATATAAACGTATATGAGCAAATTATTGCGTAACATTTACAACAACAAATGCAAGTACATATTGACCTTGCCAGGAAT